>CM070579.1:65526834-66776834 GCA_036346355.1 Rhipidocladum racemiflorum | reverse complement strand
TTACTTCTCCATCCACTGTACATCCACGCACGATGATCTCCCATTTTTCACGTATTGGGTTATGCTAATTAAATTCCTCTCATATGCTACGACATGTCATAAAACCCATGCTTCGCCGTTCATCCCCAGACTATCCAAAAGCGTGGACAATTCAGGACCTACACAATTCGAGAACCATACGACATGATAGCACCATCAAGTTTCAATTAGAAAATTACTAGAGGATATTCTAATTGCTGAAATTACAATTTAGATACATAGTGTCGATTCCAATTTAGAAAATAGCCTCGATCACTAGATAATTTACCAATCGAATGAACTAATTAATGCTCAGAACAAAGCAGCACAATTAATTGTAAAATAGAATTCTCGTTACTATACTATAAGAAAATGTACGGTGAAGCTAAATATTTACAGCATGACATGAGCTCAAAAAACAACGCTGTAGAACATATCAATATATTGCCCGTTAGTGTAGGTAGAAAATAAAATAGATGAAGACCAAGACAGTTAGACTATAAGAAAATGTTGTAGATGTAGGGTGCACCACATGAGAAATGCGAGCACTTACATATAGAGAAGCTTTCCAAGTCTCCTATTATATGTTTTAATAACTAAAATCGTCAGGTATCAAGAACAAAATACAACATAAAGTTATAATGTATTTCAGCAAAAACTACTTGCTTGCAACAAAAAAGTAGGCAGCTAACATGTACAATTACCATAACCTAAAATACAGGAATGGTTTTGTTTTCCATTTGTCAATGTACTCAACATCCAATGCAATAGTAAACGAAGCAATTTTGGTAACATATGTAACCGGACAGAATCCCAGATAATTTCTAAAGGTAAAACAAGACCAAGGAATTTCCAAACTACTCCTAGAGACAGTAAATGCTTCCACATCTAGCAAGGCCATGATGCCTTTGCTTTTAGCTAACCTACAAAAGTAGTTGGTATCATCAAGGAAATCACTTTTTTTTTGTGTTGCTAAAGCGGATCGACCTTAACTACTAGCATTCATGTCTAGAAATTCAGTGTACACAAGGCTTCTCAGAATACACGAGATAGTAAATCTGAATGATGAACAATCATAGCATTGAAACAACGACCTCTCCATACATTCACAAATCCATAGTTGTTTCTTATCAACATAAAAACCATAGCAATCCCATATGCACCAGACTGCCACGGATATGTTCCCCATGTCAATATCCATCAGATCCATCTATCTAGGGAAAAAATGCGCACCACACTACCACGGATAGATAAGGGCAAGGAGCTCAGAGAAGAGGTCGTAGCTCTTAGACTGAAACAAATGGCATGAATAAATCACCAAAGCAGGGGGGAAGCAAGAAACATGATATATGGAGGGCGCGTCTTTACCGGAGTTCATTTGTAGGAGCCGTCGGAGTGCCGCGGCAGCATATATGGATGAACAAGAAGGCCGGAGGCGGCGGCGGTCAGGCCGAACGCGGCAGGGGCCGGGCGGGCGCGGGGCAGGGGCACACAGGGGGGAGGCGGGGGCGTCGCGGGGTAGGCTGGGGGCGAGCGCCGGAGGGTGGGAGCGGGCGGTGGAGGGCGGGGGCAGGGGGCGGGGGCTTGGGGCGACGTGAGGGGCGGGGGCTTGGGGCGGCTGTGAATTCTGATAGCGTCCGAACCAAGCGTGACCTAAAGTGTTATCCTCCTATTTTCGTCGGTCACACCTCGGCCGACGAAAATACATGCCTATTTGCGTCGGCCCCAATTTGGCCAATGAAAATACATGCGTATTTGCGTCGGCCCCACCTGGCCGACGAAAATATAAGACTATTTGCGTCGGCCCCACCCTTGGCCGACGAAAATACTTCTATTTTCGTCGGCTTTCTCTAAGCCGACGCAAATAATTCGGGCCAACGAAAAAAATAAAGATTCCTGTAGTGTTCCCTTATATTGTGTGTGCTTTTGTTCGTGTGATTGCATTGGCATGCTGTCGATTAATGTGGGTGAACGATTACGTTTCACAACATGTTATCAGCACGAAGCCCTATAAGGCTAATGCTAACGTTTGTCGTTATATATTCTTTACAAGTAGATTAATCTTGATTTTTTTGATACTAATGGCAGATTGATTTATAATTGATTCGTATGCTGAGGGATTGACGAGACTCTCCTAAGACTGTCAAGACAGCTGTCACGGAGTTCTAGTGTACTACTACCCAACCATCAAAGCAAAGACGTGGCAAGGCCATCAAGGTAGCTGCCGCGGAGCTCACGTACAGCAAGCAAGAAGTTTCCCCACATGGATCTCTCCTACAGCAAATAAGAAGCGTCTGTTTCCTCCATGCGGAGCTCACGTACATCAAACAATAGCCGAGCTCCGGAAGAAGCACCCAGCACGCGCATCATGTAGACGGACTATTATTCGCCCGCTGTCCAGATCGTCCTCCACGCCGAGAAGTGGGCACAAATACTCTTCATCCGATCGAGTTCGTCAACCTTCGTCGATCTACACGGCATCCAAATCGACCTGTAACATGTGATCTAAATCATATGCAAGCCCTACGTAAGCTTAATCTACGTGAGTACATCTATTCAAATTATAATCCCGTAGATCATATTGTTTAATCTAACTACTATTAGATGCACTGTTCAACTTGCTGTTCATAAAAAAAAACCAGCCCAAGAGGCCGAACACCGCCGACCGGCACCACCATTGCCGGCGACCAGTCTCATGGTGCCCACGCCCGATGCGTGCCATGGCGGTCGACGGTGCCTCGGCCTCCGCGCCAGCGAATCAGCCCCCGCGCACGAAGTGCTCACGCCTGACGACGAGATTCCGCACGCGCCCACGGGAGAAAGCGCCTGCACGGCGGTTGTGCCTTGGATTGCGCACCCATCGGAGAACGCGCCTACATGACCGCCGGAAGCCGCGTCGTGCCCTTTCAGCTTTCGCGCCAATGGTTCGACTCTCGTGCTAGCAGTTGCGCGCCCGCCGGTGTCCACACCGGTGCGGCAGTGGCCCCTCGGATTTCGTGCGATGGCGGCGGCTCTTCGTCTTCTGCGCTCACGCAGAGGCCCCAAAGGTGGTTATGCCTGAGGGGATGGCGACTCGTGACTGCGCTCCGGCGGCTGTGACGATGGCTCCCTCGCCTGAAGCTGTTGCACCCGCGGTGGTGCCCATGGTGGCAACGCGATGCCGTAGCCGCATGCAGGCTCAGGATGCGGTTGGTAGCCGGGGCCGATGACGCTGCCCCGGAAGTGGCGGCGCTTGACCGCGGCGTGCGTCCGGCCGTAGCATCGGCAGCGAAAGACCCGCCCAGTAGTGGCATCCGCAATAGAGGCGGTGGTGGCCTTTGTGCCCGCCTCTTTGCGTTGAACCGTGAGGCGGCTAGGGTTTCTTAACCCTAGGTGCCGCATACAATGGGCTTTGTAGACCCATGGACCAAATTGGCCAAGAGGCCTAGCCTGCATGATTTTTCAAAAAAAATAACAGAATTAAAATCAAAAAAGGAAATTTTACTGTTAGGTCCCTAGGGTTTTTTTTGTATTATCAAGAAATAGATATTAAATCCTAAAATTCATGCTTAATCCTGGAAATTAGTTTTCTGGGCTTTTGGACTTCCATAAATTTGTTAAATTTATTGTTTAGCACATATTGGAAGTTCCATACCCCTGGGTTTATTTTTTTAGCATGATGCCGTGTTTATTATATACTGATTTAATTTTCTGTTATTAAGTAATTCTGAAAATTGCTTAACTATTAACAAAAAAATGTGAAAATTTCTAGAAAAATCTAGAAAATCATGATGACACACTGTTCATACCATGGCACTGGTTTTATTTCATATCAATGTGCTGAAATTTAAATTTTTTATTGTTTAAGTAATTCTGAAAATTGCTTGGTAATCAACATAAAATGATGAAAATGCTAGGAAAATTCTAGATAGAATATTTGGAGCCTTGTGTCTCTGAATTTATTGCCCTAGAATAATTTTATGTTCAAATTTATTTATTTTTGCTATTTAGTAATTTTGAAAATTGATTAAGTAATTAGCAGAAAACTATGGAAACTGCTAGAAAAATTCTGAAAATTTTTAGATAATTATCAACTAAAGAGATATAGACCAAGCTCTACTAATTAAAAAGTGAGCATGTAATATAATGATTTTAGTAGTAGTAAAAGTCATGTTGCATAAATAGAAATATAATATGTTGGACATTTCATAGAGGTAATCTGTTATTCTTGCCCTGAACGGCAACAATTACCTTACCCGAGCAAGGAATACTAAGATTAATCTGACAGCTCAACTTTTAGAGCTGCTCCTGTCTAGCCTAAAGCTGGTACCCCTGTTTTTTCGTAAACCGCCATGGTACGGTCTTGCACTTCCCGAGACTCCATTTCATACGAACATAATGATCATATATTTGGATGGATGAGGACCAGCTAGTATTTTTGAATTCCCTGAAGGAAAAAATATATATAACTAGTAAAGATCTATCTTGTTGCCAGAAGCACAATATGAATGGACCCTCGCGCTCTCAAGAATATAAATGTTGTGGCAGCCTATAACTTTGCCATGCACAAGCTTGTTACTGAACTAACATTATATAACCAGAAAGTTACTAATGCTAAAATAATCGACAAAATATTATGCACCTTCCACCCCAACATGAGGATGCTGTGATAATAGTATCATCATGCCAAGTACTAGAAGTAATCCGAGCTTATATGCATTTTGCTAGAAGCAGAAAAGCATGATGAACTCCTGGTGAAGAATCATCACATACATCCTAATGGGAGTCATACAATGCCTGAAGCATATGCAAATGCTCAACAGCTAGCAATAGCCATGGCCACTGAAACGGCCAAAATGAATAAAGGTGGTAAATAGAAAAATGGCAAATCAAGATAGGAAAAAAGGAAATTTATAGTGGAAAAGTAAAGGTAAAGGGCCATGAGGCTTCCAGAAGCAAGACTCAGCTAATAAGGCTGCAACCCTGAATAATCCTATTTTAGGTATGGATGTAATGGCCATTCGCCACCCAACTATCGCATCCCGAAGTATATGGTAGACCTTTACACAAAATTCACTGGAAAAGTTAATAAGACCCAGAGAAATAATGTTATGTCATACTTCACTGTACGACCTAGTGTTAACACGGATGCTGAAAAGTATGACTATATAGCTCTCAAAATTATTGATTTTGAGAAGTCCCAAGAGGACATATATGACTCATATGGAGACCTGAATTAGTCTCCTAAGTATTCCTTCATTTTGCTAGTCAATGTCACATATTCCTTATAAGTCTCCTTATCAATGTAGCCTTAGTTCTTCAATGGACATTAAAAGTGTATCTAGGCCCCTAAGCGTGTTTTAGATGATTAATGACAAGCGATTAAGGGACTAATGGGCTTAATGAGTTAATGAACAGGTGATAGTCCTAAAGCAACAAGGGTTTACGAACGTTGGCAATCCTCAAAAAGCATAAGGAAGAAAAACGGCAACATTTTGGTGTAATTTACTTTTATCTTTGAGTCATAGAAATGTCGTACTATTTAGAGAGATGCAACTTAGTCAATCTAGGACAAGTCTCGATGCTCATATGAATGCTTACTCGTTTTTTGTTGAGAGACACGAGTCGTAACACGCACACCGAGTAGCTTACATCCCTGTCCTTATTGGAACTTCCGATATTGCATCGGAAGTTCCGATATATCGGATTGTCCGGTAAAAGTGTTTTGTACACTCTCTAGATGCATTGGATATTCCGATGTGTTCTTCGGAAGTTCCGATACTTGTTGATCGGATGTTCCGATCCATATAGATTCCGAAAAGGGTACTGTGGGATGTCTGAGATAGGGGCCCCGCAAGTGGGGCCTACACCCGACTGGGCTAGACGGGCGGAGCAGTAGGCCCAAAGCCCAGAAGCGCCACGACGGGCCCGGAGGAGGTTTACGACTTGTTCCCCAAGACAACTCCCGATCCTTCGGGGAAGCTTCGCGCCACACCCAACGACCCGCCAAAGGCAAAGCACGCAGCCTGACATTCGCAGAACCTGCAGGCGCCGAAACCTGACGGAGTGGCAGGCGTGGGTTGGGGAAAGCATAACCACCTCTCCAAGACGTGGTGCGCCAGAGCCAATAAGGACAAAGTACATGTCGGCCAGGCCACCATGTTCAGGGCCCGGTGGCGCCCATCTATGATGTATCCTTCCCCCAGTATATAAGGGGAGAAGGGAGAAACAAGAAAGGGGGCTCATATATCCAAGAACACAGGACTAGGGTATTATCTCCTCCGAGAGAGCCCGAACCTGTCTAAAACACAGATCTCCCTCGCATCCTGTGTTACCATCAAGCTCAGATCCCGCACAAATCCCCTAGAATCACAAATCTTATTGCCGGCGAAACCGATCGTCGACAGTTGGCGCGCCAGGTAGGGGTTCGTGTCAAGATATTCGTCAAGCTTGATGGCTACGACGAGCGGAGCCTCCACAGTCTTCTTCCCGGGTCAGATCTTTCGTTTCGGAAGCCTGACCTTCATCTCCAACGACCTCGGGAGCCTTTCCCTCTCTAAGGGAACCGTGCTGCAGCGCGGTGAGGTTTCCGGCGAGCCATCGTCACGACTTCCTCGCCGATCGGAGGGTCCCCCTGTCTCGTGCTCTAAAGTGCTGAGTGGGGATCCGAAGGCCCGTTCCGGCCTGGGAGTCGGACTCGAGGACGCTGAGGTACGAATGGTGGGGGTTCTCACTGCCAAACCACTCGGCACCTCCGAGCGCATGGAGTTATCTTCTTCAAGCTCACCCAGCTCAGCGGCCGAGTCAGAAGAAAGCTTAGAGAGCTGCTGGAATTTCCGTAGAGTCTGCGTAATCGAGGGCTCGCGGGCGGATCCGTAGCAGCGCCTCGACACCTCGACCGCCGCCGACTTGGAAGGTGGCCGAGCAACCGAACCTGACGCGCGGGCGCGTACTCTCCGAGACCGTGCCCGGGCTGTCAATGAAGACATTCTGCAAGCCAAGATGGGGGACCAGGCTATTTTTCGCACCCCACAGCAGAATATCGTCGCCTCCAAGACACTCCTGGATACCCTGACCCCTATGCTGGGAGCGGATGATCCAGTTGCCCCGATCATGGCCCAAGTAAAGGCCATGGTGACGGCGGCAGCTATCCAGCAGGCCTAGACCGACCAGCCGGCAAAGGAGCTGTCACGTGGTCCGGTGAGGACCCAGACGGCCAGCAGTCGGTCAGGTCGGGAAGCCCGCCAGACACATCATGTTCTACCCCGCGGAGACGACTTGCGACCACGGCATCAACCGCGACCTCCATTCAGACCTCGACGCCAGGCGCCGCGACCGAGAAAGGGAGGAACAACGCCGTCAAGCCGACGAATATGAACGCTACGGCATCCTTCCGCGAGATCGCGAAGTACGCCAAGCGCGATCCTCTCCGCATCGATCACCACCCGGAGGGTGTCGCGGGGTCATTGAAGGGGTTCGCGCGTTTACCCCTCACCTACGCCGAGTGGTTTGGCCTGATGGATTTAATCCTAAAGGCATCACCAGGTTCGACGGTGAGAGGGACCCGGAGGCTTGGCTACAAGTATATGCTCTGGCAGTCAGGGCCGCCGGGGGGGATCAGAAAGTCATGGCAAACTACTTACCGGTTACCCTCTCGCCCCTGGCCCAAGCATGCTCACCGGACTTCCAGCGAACTCTATAGATTCCTGGGGAGATCTGTGTGAGCAGTTCATTTCAAATTTTCAAGGCACTTACGAGCGCCCAGGCACCCCTTGGGACCTGTATCAGCTACACCAAAGGAAAAACGAATCCCTCCGGGGGTTCGTCAAGCGCTTCATGCACAGGAAAAGCACCGTTCGGGATGTCACTGATGCGATTGTGATAGCTGCCTTCCAGAAGGGAGTCAGCGACCCCGACCTCATCAAGAAGATGTCCCGGAAGCCACCAACGTCGGTCCGGGAGCTGTTCGCCCTAGCGGACCGTTACGCTTCAGCCTTCGAGGCTCTGGCGGAACGGGCGTGAGGAAGGATCAGCCGAACCCCGGCAGAAAGAAAAGAAGCGCCAAGGGTGAAGAGTGGTGGCGATCATTGCACCAACTCACCCTCGCGCCCTCAAAGAGGATGGATATGATAAGGTTTTGAACTCACTTTGCCCTTTCCATCAGAAGGAGGCATGCCGTCAGGGGCCTTCACCCTAAAGAGGTTCGCCGCGAGATCAAGAAGCGGTGGACAAGGTCCGAGTGGGCACGCCGCCAACAAGCCACCTCCCCGGCCGAGGAGGACTATCGTGAAGCCGATCTCGAGCTCAACTACATATTCGAGGGCACGGCTGCATATGAGTCCAAGCGGAAGCAAAGCTCACCGCCCGGGACATCTACGCAGTCTGCGGAGACGCCCCAATATGTACGCTGGTCCGAGGTCGCAATAACCTCGACCGCTCGGATCACCCAGATCATGTCCCGTTCCCGGCGGGTATCCTCTTGTCTTGGCGCCCGTCGTCGCGGCATCAAGCTCAAGAGGGTATTGATCGGCAGCGGAGCGGGCTCAATGTCCTCTTTGTCAAAACCCTTGACGATATGGGGATTCCACGGTCGGAGCTAAAGCGCGGATCGTCGCCTTTCCACGGTGTCATACCGGGAACTTCAGCGACACCACACGGACAAATCACTCTGCCGGTCACTTTCGGCGAGGGAGAATTACGGACAGAGAACCTTGGCTTCGAGGTGGCAGATTTCGCAACGATATCACGCCATCTTGGGGAGACCAGCGCTGGCCAAGTTCATGGCAGTACCACACTACACGTACTTGACCTTGAAGATGCCGGGGCCGAGTGGTATCATCGCTTTACGCGGTGACATGAGGCAGTCTTTTTCCTGTGACAAGGAAAGCTGCGAGTTGGCCGAGTCCCTGGAGGCGCGAGTGGGTCGGGAGGGGATCCGACGAGAAGCGGATTCCGGAAGCCTAAGGCGCGTCCCCACCCGCAGCGCGAAACCCCGGATCAGCCCGAAGAAGGTGCCAAAGAATCCTCCTCGACCGTCCGATCCGTCACGAACCGCCTTGATCGGGACGGGGCTCGAGGACAAATAGGAAGGACGCAGCTCGTCACTTTCCTGCGGGCAAATAGAGACGTCTTCGCTGGAAGCCGTCGGACATGCCGGAGTTCCCAGGAGGTGATCGAGCACACATTAAATGTAGACCCGATCGGCCAGGCCGATCAAGCAAAGGCTGCGACGATTCGCCCAAGACCGCCGATAAGCCATCGAGGAGGAGATTACAAAGTGCTAGCCGCAGCTCATCAAAGAAGTGTATCATCCCGGTGGTTGGCAAACCACATACTTGTCCGTAAGAAGAATAAAAGCTGGCGCATGTGTGTCGATTGCACCGACCTCAACAAGGCTTGCCCGAAAGATCCTTTTGGTCTCCCCCGTATTGATCAGGTGGTAGACTCCACTGCTGGATCCCAACTACTTAGTTTTCTGGACGCCTACTCAGGCTATCATCAAATCCGGCTTCGAGAGGAGGATTGCGAGAAGACCTCGTTCATCACCCCGTTCGGAGCATATTGCTACATCACCATGCCATTTGGGCTGAAGAATGCTGGCGCGACTTATCGGTAGCGATCTGGATGTTTTCACCATCAGCTTGGACGCAATGTGGAAGCTTATGTGGATGATATAGTGGTTAAAACCAAGGCAGAAGACAGCCTCACCTCTGATCTAGCCGAGACGTTCACAAGTCTGAGGGCGTTCCAGTTGAGGCTAAACCCCGAGAAGTGTGTTTTCGGAGTTTCCTCCGGGAAGCTACTCGGGTTCATTGTCTCTCATCGCGGGATCGAGCCCAACCCGGAGAAAATCGGGGCCATCATAAGGATGGCCCGCCCACCAGCCAAAAAGAAGTCCAAAAGCTTACTGGGTGCATGGTAGCCCTGGGCAGGTTTATCTCCCGGTTGGGAGCTCGGGGGATGCCTTTCTTCAAGCTCCTCAAGAAACAGGACCGCTTTGAATGGACGGCGGAGGCACAGCGAGCCTTCGAAGAGCTCAAGGTGTTCCTCTCCTCCCCTCCAATTCTAGTCTCGCCGGTGCCAGGTGAGCCTCTCCTACTCTACATAGTGGCCACAACTCATGTAGTCAGCGCCGTGATAGTTGTAGAGCGGGAAGAGTCTGGACACCGCTACGGCGTGCAACGCCCGGTGTATTTTGTCAGCCAGTCTTTGGCGAATCCAAGACGCGATATCCTCAAATTCGGAAGGCTGGCATGCGCCATTTTGATCTCGTCGCGGAAGCTGAAGCATTATTTCCAAGGACATTCGATTTCAGTAGTGACTTCTTTCCCCGTGGGAGAGGTCCTCCACAATCGAGAAGCTACTGGAAGAATTTCAAAGTGGGCAGCCGAGCTTGGAGCTTTCGACGTCTCATTCAAGCCACGCACCGCCGTCAAATCCCAGGCTTTGGCCGACTTCGCGGCCGAGTGGACCGAATCCCAGGCCCGCCGCACGGAAGAAGAGCCGAAATATTGGACCATGCACTTCGATGGATCTCTCATGCTTGGAGGAGCAGGGGCGGGAATTCTCCTTGTTTCGCCTAAGGGCAACAGGTTGAAGTATGTCCTTCGGATTCACTTCTCGGCCTCGAACAATGCCGCAGAGTACGAGGCTCTCATCCATGGGCTCCGCATCGCCACATCACTCGGAATCCGGCCAATTTGGCGGTTGAGCGACTCGATTGGTGGTAAGCCAAGTACGGAAGGACTGGTCGTGCGTAGACCAGACTATGACGGCATACTGTCAGCAAGTCCGAGAATTGGAAGGCAAGTTTGATGGTCTAGAGCTGGTTCATGTCCTCCGCCGCAATAATGAGGCAGCCGACGAGTTGGCTAAAATGGGAGCCACTCGGGCAGATATCCCGAGTGGTATCTTCGTCCAGGATCTTTACGAGCCAACCGTTACAAAATGACAAGAGCCAAGTAAGGATCCTGGGGCCGGAGTCTTGCTCATCGATCCCAACTGGACTGCTCCGTACCTTGATTATCTCCTGAAGGACAAACTTCCAGAAGAGGCCACTCTGGCAGAGCACGTCTCCCGACAAGCCAAATCCTATGTGGTGGTGGGCGATGAGCTCTTCCGGAAGAGTGCCTCAGGTGTCCTCAGGCGGTGCATTTCGGGACAAGTGGGAAGGGAGCTGCTCCAAGAAACCCACTCGGGGATGTGTGGCCATCATGCGGCATCAAGCGCCTTGGTTGGGAAAGCCTACCGACAGGGCTTCTTCTGGCCAACGGCAGTAACGGATGCCAAGGAGATCGTTCGAACCTGCGAGGGCTGCCAGTTCTACGCAAGGCGGACACACTTGCCGGCGCAGGAGCTGCAAACTATCCCCATCTCTTGGCCCTTCGCAGTCTGGGGGCTCGATTTAGTGGGCCCGCTCAAGAAGGCTCAAGGTGGTTTCGCCTACCTCTTCGTAGCTATCGACAAGTTCACCAAGTGGATCGAAGCCAAACCAGTCGCCACTATCACTGCGGTTATGTGAGACCCCGGATCAGCTATCCAGAATCTCCTGTGTATTTTCGTACTAGTCCCAGATCAGTAGCTAGTACACACAGTCACAGTGATACTTCATTGCCGAACAAATCGAAACTGTAATATAAATATTCAAGTATGGGCCACATGGCCACTTATTACAATACTCGGTCCAACGACCGGACACTCAAAACAGCGGAAGCAAAAGAAAGCAACGAGCGAACGCCACAACGCCACAGGCGACGACTAGGAACGCAACTAGTCCTCCTGGCAATCCTCCTCGAAGAACTCCTCTTCTTCCTCGGCATCTTGATAAATTTCTGATGATTACAATGTTGGTGTAGCACGTGAGTACAAAAGTACTCAGCAAGTCGGGAAATTATGATCATGAGGGGCTTTCCAAAGGAAGCTTAATAGGGTTTATTTGCATAAAGCCACATTTGATTAAATCATACTTAAGTAATAAATTTCACAAAGCATATTTTACAACTCTTTTTAACAGTTGAATTATTTATTATTGTAGTGAGGTTCTAACCACCATCACTAACATAAAGGCTCTATCCGCCAACAGTTTAAAGGATCAAAGTTAATCATGTGACTCCATCCGTCAAAGGTAAACAGGTTCTATCCACCTGGTTGGCTCTTTCCGCCAAACAACATTCGAGAGGTCTAACCACTCCCGAACCCCAAAACAAAACACTTTTCAGTTTTAAAAACAAAATCAAAGTCTACCAATATGAAAGCATTCTTCGCTTTGCCTGTGACCGTAGGCACGGCTATTCGAATAGTTTTACTCTGCAGAGGTGTACAACTTTACCCACAAGACAAGATAGACCCTTGTTGCCATGCAATTAACACACTTCCTTAGGTGTGCCGGCAGGGATATCTTGACAAGGCCGTTACAATGTATCTACCTAGCTAGACCCACCACCGAGGTTTCACCGCATTGTTAGGGTTCCCTCCACCCGATCTGAAGCCCCTCTTGCGCCGTGTGAGCAAAACAACATCCACAACAATGCCTCCGTCCGGCTCTCACACAACAACCGAGTGGTGAGTCTAAACTAGGCTTCTACAAATTAGTGAGCCAGGTCGTACCATTATAGACATGTGGTAGTATGGTTATGCTTAAAATGGCAATCATAAGAGTCGGTCCTTATATGACTTGGGGCGGTACTTTGCACAAAAGGATCAAGACTTGATCCGCTTCCACCCGACATTCCAAGCCGCCCAAGTCGAAATCATTTTACTTTTCTTTTATTTTAGAAAACAGGACCAAAATCATAATAATAACTTTCAAATCACGTTTAATAACATTCTTTTTGAATAATCCCACCCATGGGTTGCTTTTATCGAAAAGGTCCTAAGCATTTCTACCGTACTACTTAGCAAAGGGTACCACATAAACATAAGTATGGTATAAACAATGTTCTAGGGTTACAATGGATATGATTAACAATGTCATGGAGGAATCAACAAGTTCGGAATAACTAGCTCTTATATTTGACATATTTAATTAAACATAGCCATGCAACTTTATAAACAATTTTAAATCATTTCGCAAACATAGGAGCAAAGTGCATCAAGGAGACTTGCCTTCGATTCTTGTGCGGTGTCGAACTCGGAAGGCTCGGCAATGAAATCGGCGATCAGCGGGATCGTCGACTACGCATAAAGCAGGCAATAAATAAATAACAGAAAATAAATAAAATCCAAAAATTATAAAATTAGTACTGGCAGGAAGATCTTGATTTATGATGAATTTAGGAACTTGAATGAGGTCAAAGCGGAGTTCGGATGAGAAAGTTATGAGCTTAGAAGTTTGAATTTCGAATAAATCGGCAGGAATATTCCCAATATTCCGTTTGACCGAGTCAACGTTTGACTGCGCTTTGACCGGACTTTGACTGGTTTGACTTGGCTTTGGAGTGTATGACAGTGGGGCCCAGCGTCATAGAGAGAGAGGAAAGAGGAAGCTTCCTCTGAAGCTTGCCATGCCATCCATGGAGGAGAGAGAGAGATAGAGAAAGAGGAAGGAGAGAGAGGGAAGGGAGGGCTCGCCGGAGGCGCGGCCGGCGAGTGGCGGCGCCGGCCGGTGAGGGCAGCGGCGCAAGACGCCAGCTGCACCACGAGCGGCGGCGGTCGCCCGGCGGCGAGGCTGGCGAAGACGCGCGGCCCACGCAGGCAACCACAGAGAGCTCCAACACAAGAACAGAGAGCCACTTTTCCTCCAAAAACTTGATTTTTCTCTCATTTTTGCATGGATTTGATCCAAACAAAAAGCTAGAACCTCTAGAGGACCTCCTTAGCAACATCTAGGATGAAGGAATCGAGCCAATTCTCACCGGAAAAGATGAAATCGACGATGAACACGGGTTCGGCCGAAACGAGCAAAATCCGAAATTCGTCGCCCACGGTCGAGGAAACCTAAAATTGATTGATGAATTAGCAACTAGACTTCCATGCTAACACAAAGAAACGAACGGGAGGAAGAAAGATCCACCGGAGTGGAAGATATGAGCAAGAACACGAAGAACGCGAAGAACAACCAAAGTTCGTCGGTTTTCTTGATCTTGCGGCCAATTGGATTTGAGAGGCTAACGGAGAGCTATACCACCGGAAGGAGGGTTCTTATACGGAGAGATGAAGGGCGGAATCACGCGAAACGGGTTAGAAACGGCCGCGTAATCACCATAAGGGTAGATTTCGGTTTTCTCACAACCGTTCAAAATCCAGCGAGATCTCGGGTGCAACAACCCCAGGGATAGAAAGAGGTGGCCGTTGTGATCCCAACGGATCCGGCGGTTCGCGATTTGGAGTTGTATTGGAGGAGCTAGAAGGATTTAAAGAGAGCTCCCACCATTTTTGCTTGCTTGAAGCTCCTTTGTTCATGCATGGCAAGAGGTTGAAGATGACACTATTCACTTACCACGTGGCAGCATCCTATTGGTCCTCCTTTACGCAAATGATTCGCCTAGAGAAAAATAAGGAAAAATGGCCTAAAAATTCCGGAAAAATTCCTAGAGCCATTTTAGATTATTTGGAACTCAATGGAAGTGGTTTGGTTGAATTTGGATAATTTTTGTGGAATTGGATATTCGGGCGCGGATCGCAGGCATTAAACAAAAGCCGCGCGAGATAAAATAGGAACGGATGTCCAAAAATCCGGGGAATGATTCCTAAAATCATTTCGGAATATTTGGAACATTTTAGAAGTGGTTTGGAGATTTTTGGAGCACTTTTGGACTCGGGTGAATTTTCGGGTCCCGGCGGGAACTGGAAAACCCGATTTTTCGCCCGGGAGGGAATTAATTCCCGATTTCGAAGGGGAATGGATGCCAGGTTATTATAAACACCAACGAAACTCCAACTTTTGAATTTACTTCATTTAAATTAGGTTTTTCTCCAGAAAGCCAAAACGAGGATGTTACAGGTTAAGGCCAAGGAGTTCTTTCAGGATATCGTGGTCAGATTCGGAGTGCCCAACCGGATCATCACGGACAATGGCACCCAATTCAGGAGTGAAGAATTCCAAGAGTGGTGCGAAGGCGTCGGGATCAAGATCTGCTTCGCCTCGGTGGCTCACCCACGAAGCAATGGGCAGGTCGAGTGGGCTAACGGTATGGTCCTCCAAGGCCTTAAGGCCAGGATCTTCGACCGCCTCAAACCATACGCTGCCCGATGGGTGAAGGAGTTACCGTCGGTACTCTGGGGACTCAGAACCACTCCCAGCCGAGCAACTGGCCAAACACCCTTTTTTCTGGTCTATGGTGCAGAGGCGGTTCTGCCGACCGAACTAGGGTTCGAATCCACGAGGGTTCGGAACTACGACGAAGCCGAGTCCGAGGGAAGCCGAATGGTGGAGCTTGATCAACTCGAGGAGGCTCGGAACGTTGCAGCCATCCAGTCGGCTAAGTACCTCCAGGGACTTCGGCGCTACCACTCTCACAATGTCAGAAGTAGAACCTTTTCAGAAGGAGATCTGGTCCTGAGGAGGAATCAGAAAAGCGAGCACAAGCTTTCTCCAATTTGGGAAGGTCCGTACATTGTGCAGAAGATGGTCCGCCCGGGTGCTTATCGACTTAGGCGTGAAGATGGCGAGATTTTGGCGAATACTTGGAACGCCGAACAGCTCCGTCGCTTCTACGCATAAGTTATGTACCCGACTCTCACACACTGAATAAAACGATGATCCATTTCATTTTCTGAAGCCCTACTGTGCAATGCTAGTCCCGAGTGGTTATTACCCGACTGGTCTAGCACCTAATCCTGGACGCGCCGGTACAAAGCGCACGGAAACAAAAATCGCTATGAGCACAAAACTCCGGCGGTTTATACCAGCGCGCATAACGGAAAGGGTAGAGCCTAAAAGCACTAACCACTCGGGGACTACAATTTGCAGTGCCAGAATTTAACCGAGATTCGCCTGATCGTGAGTTTCTAGCCATCAAAAGCTCGAGCCCCAACGCCTCGTTGCTGGCGCTGGAGCAACTGACTAGAACAGTTGATCAGGCGGAACCCTAAAACTCGGAATAAATATGACGACATAGATCGGGCAAGTTTTCACATTTTGTTCCTTAGTATTAGTAATTTACATTACTAACTTTCTTTTTCATTTTCTCGCGCTAAAAAAAAGGGGGGGAAGGCGGGACGGCTCCTGCCGCCAATCCTATTTATTCTTCTTTATACGCATTGGGAGGCAGGAGAGAGGTCGTCGGGATCAGACGCGACGCGCGCGACGTAGCGCCGCTAGGATCTCGTCCTCAACCACCAGGTCGTCGCGGCGCTCGCGCAAGATCATCTCCATGATGATCTCAGCCACCTCGTGGAGCCCCGGAGCCACCTCCAGCAAGACAGCCACTGCGGCGGCGTCGCTGGCGGCTCCTTCCTCCTCCTCCGCCTCTAGAGTGGCGAAGTCGAGCTCCTCCCAAAACTCTGCCTCCTCCCAGTTATGGAGTAGCCCGAAGAATCGCTGGCGGAAGAATGCCGCGTAGGGGCCAACGAATCTCCTCATGCTAGCCATGGAGGAAGGCTGGGAGGGAAGAAAGAGGAAGAAGAGGAAGAAGAAGGGGATGATCGCTCGAGGGCGGTGACGTCCCATTTATAACCTGTACCTGGCTCCGGAATCGAGGCGACGCCATTCAAAAACGCAAAAGACGAAGCGACGCCGCAAGACTAACAATTCGTTCGGAGTACCAAAGAAGATCAGCACGTTGAACAAAATTAAGGGACATTTCGCCAGACACGTGTCACGAGAAGTTCAAGCTCATTCGGCCTTCCCGCTTAATTTGCTCAATTAAGCGAAAAGCCTGGGGCTGGAGAGCTAGGAAATGACGCAAGCCTGGGGGGCTAAACCACTCAGCCAGGTGGCCACAACGTAAGTCCCGACGCTCGAGAGCTGCACGCCAGCCTCTCGGAAAAGCGTGTCTGGGGCAAGAAAGCCACAGGCCAAGACCCTGGCGCCTGGGAGCCAAACCAGTCGGCTGAAACCCACCCAGAAAGGCGCAACGGGATCCAAAAGGCTGTAGGCCTATATTCTAGCAACTCAGACAAAGGAGAAGGAGTGAAAGAGGTCTGGAGCCCACTTAGCAGAGGACAATACAGACAAATTATATTCAAGTGAGAAAACACAACATTTCAAACAAGGAGGGGAGGGCCAGCACTCGGCATCAAGGTTCACATCGAAGTCAGAATTCAAGATTCTCTAACAAGGCTTGCGATGTACCGGAGACCTCTTCGAGGAGCGCGTTGGCTTTGTCTTCATCACAGGCAAAACCTTCTTTCACAGCTTCGAGGTCAACTCTCGGATAATGAGACTTGACCACTGCCAATGCCTGGTTCGCACTCATGGTCGCGGACTCCTTGGCGTAAGCTCTGATCCTATCGGCTCCTCCGGAGAGAAGTGGAACAGCGTCGTCCCCCTGGCCCGGCTCAACTCCTTCAATATGCAGAAGGTGCAGAACTGGCTCGCAGGCAACGCGCAGCTCAGTCTGGCCCCGTTCGGCAGCGGCCATCTTCTCCTTGCATTCTGCAACAAAGCCGAACTGCCATCAAAAACACACCCGACGCCAAGTACATTCAATCCAAGTCAAAGAAATTTACCCTTCAGCTCCCGCTGCATCTTCTCCAAACCGACTCGAGCTTCGAGGCTAGAACTCTCTAAAGCCTCCAGTCGGGCTCTCAGCTCAGCAATGGTCGAATCGCGCTCTGAAAGACAAGAGTGTCATCATCCTTTCCAACTGTCCAAAAAGATGTCCAAACCGAGTCCAGGGGAGGATCTCACCTTCAAGCGCATACTCAAGCTTCGCTTTCTCCTCCCGAATCGCCATACATTGGTCCTCAAGCCCGTGGACCTCCTTCCATCTGTCGCTGCTGATCTCGCTGAGCTTGTCCTGATACTGCTGGTGATCCTTGAGCTTCGGGAGCACCTTCCGAAAAAATTGCGACCGCTGCTCCGAGCGCTCCCCCATGTCCTAGGTAACAGGGCAGAATCTCAGGGAGAAGCCAGCAGGCAACAGATTGAAGACAAGAAACTCACCCTCACGAGCGTGCTACACCTGACGGTGAGCTCATAAAGCTCCGTCCGAGCCGCTCTCTCCATCTCATCGTCCTCTTCCATCCCGGTCCAGTCGGAACCCCCCTCGCACCATACGGTCCAATTCGGGGGCTTCGGCAGAGGACCGAGCGGCGGTGGCTCTCGAGGCACCTCCTCCATTTCGGGAGATGGTGCCGGGTCAATCTCGTCGGCGGACGGACCACCTGATGGTTCAATGGTCGGGCCGCCAGCACCAGGTGGCGACGTCCCGGCAGTCGACGGCGAGGGTGACCTGGTCGATGCGGTGGGGGCTTCCCTTGGAGAAGCCTGTGCTTGGGGCTCCTGTCGGGACCCCGAATTTGCAAATCCGGACCCTCTGTGTATTCAGCACTAGTCCAGGAACGCGCTAGTGCACACAGTCTTAACATCGGTAAATATCACAATCATACCACTCGATACCAATGAAGTACTTTATTTAAATAGTCAAACTGATTACTCGACCTTATGGTCAAGTTACAAATATATGCCTCGCAAGGCGAAACTTATTCAGAGAGAAAGAATAGCAGCGGAAAATCAAATAACTTCGTGGCGCCATCCAGTATACCACAGGCAACTGACTGGGCTCGCTTCCCTAAGTAGACGGATCCTCTTGGAGTTCCTCCTCTAAAGTAGTGCGATCTCTTCTTCAAGCGATATTGTGTTGAGGCAAGGGTGAGTACTTGGTACTCGACAAGTCATGCACATGCAAGCTAATATACTATATGCATGGCTTGGTACAAAGGAATAACTTAAGGTATATTTGCGGTAAACAGCATTTGACAAGTATCATAAATAGATTCGAAAGCAGTAGAAACAAGTAAAGCATAAATAACTTTTCAAGAAGTTTAATAAACATTCTCCCCATCCTAAACCACATTTCCATCATCTTCATTACTAAACCAAACCAACCTTTCAAATCCAAATTATTTTCAGAAAGTCTAACCATTGACTGTAATCCCGAAGCGATGTCGATCGTGGACTCGGCTATTTAAATAGATTCTAAACTCTGCAGAGGTTATGCACTTTACCCACAAGATACAATCAAACACCACAAAGGCGAAGTTCCGTAACAAAGCCTTTGGAAGCCTCAAACAACACAGTGGTCCTCTCCGGTTCGTGCTCTACACCATCCCTTCCCTTAGCCAAGGCGAAGTATGGGACCAACACACCGTTAGATGGGTATCTGGCCACAGCCACGATACGCTCCCCCGTACAATCACACAAACGGTGTAATTGTCACCCTGAGGCTCCACAAGTGAGTCCTTAGCGACTTAGTCAACTAGGGCCGTCCCATTCCGACCATGTGGTTGCAAGTATGACCCAGTTCAAAGGCTTGCAAGGTTAAGTCCTTAGAGTGACCAGGGCAAGACTACCGAAGAACCAAATCAACATCCCCAATGCCACGGTGGCCCACTGATTACTCTTGCCACATGCCCCGCCGAAATCGTTTATCAAACCCCAGTTGATTACCATGCACCACGTGCCATCAACATCACATGATACTTTTCCAAAACAGGTTCAATATATCATTAAGTCAATATTAGCATTTGATTATCCAAAATTATGTTATGAGCACGTAGCAGGTCTAAGCAGTATACTACAACGGTCTATAACCCATGTTGGCAATTTAATAATGTCCAACTAGTAATCCACAACTAGGGTGACAAGGGTCATGGCACATACTTAAATAATCAAGGTGTCATACAGCAAATTGGTACTTATCTAACCCCCATGTTTAAACAAAGTATCTTTCTAATTGAACTAGCATGCAATAGTTTAAATCAAAATAGATTTCGAAATAGGATCAACATGGTCAAAGCACAACTTGCCTTCAAAAAGTACTTGTTCTTGGTCTTGAGTTGGATCCTGAGTCAATACTTCTCCTTTGAATCCTTCCGGCACTTCAACGTCTACTCGTAAAGCGTGCAAATAGAAAATACACAAATAAACACTAGGCAAAAAGTGTCCAAACATCCAAATAAAATCCACAAACAGAAAGAACATAATTTTATGGATTTTTAGAAACTGGAATCGTTCAAATCGGAGTTAAAATGCAAAAGTTATGATTTATTAAAGTTTAAATAACCAATTAAATAATATTACAGAGAAAAACTTTAGTCCAAAAATTAAATAAAATTCATATTTGAGTAGATCTGAATTTTATACAAATTTAGAAATTTGAATCACTCAAATCGGAGTTGAAACGCAAAAGTTATAAGCGTTTGAAATTTGGAACAAAATCTGAAATCATTATTCGAATTAATAAATCATTTTCTTTTTCGGAAATTAATTATTGCGTCAGCATGGACACGTGTCAGCTCCTGATTGGCTGGCTGACGTCAGCCGGTCCATGGACTTGGTCCACGCTCGGCTCGGGTCTACCGTGGACTCGGTCCACGACTCTACGTGTCGCTGACATGTGGGCCCACTCGGGTGACGTCAGCGGGGACTCAGCCCACGGTGCTGACATGTGGGACCCACTGTGACGTCATGGGTGACGTCAGCGCTTGGCTGGATTAGCCACTGACATGCGGGCCCTCTGACACGCGGGCCCCGCGTGTCAGCGTCACACGCACGCCGCTGCGTGGGCCCGCCGACGCGGCAGTCGAGCTTCCCGACACGTGGCGCAATCCCGGCCGTTGATTTGAAATTCAACGGTCGCGATTAGATCCAGGGTTAACGCGTTGAATCTACTCGTTGATCGTGGGCCGTTCGATCTAGATCGGACGGTCCAGATCTAATCCTATAATAATCACTACTACGACGCGTGGCGATTGTGAACCATTGGATCTTGATCCAACGGTCGAATCTAACGGGTTTGGAACACGTGAACTCACCTCAACCGCACGATCAAGATCGGACGGTCCACGTAGCTTCGCGAGGGTGATGGCGGCAGCGGGCTGCTGCGGCCACCGGAGACGGAGACGACGACGAGCCCGACGGCGCTCGGTCGTTCGGCGAAGTGGGTGGTCTCTTGGTGCGTCTCGGCGGGGACTCGGATCTGGGCTCCTTCTCGGCGGAAGACGACTGACGGCGGCGAGCAGAGGCAAAACCCATGGCGGAGTGGCGCTCAACTACGGCGAGCTCGCACGAATAAGCAGCGGCGGCTCGGCGAGATGGCTCGAGAACGGAGTGCGCAAGGATGAGGGCAACCTCGGGCGTGACCAGGGCTTTAAATAGCCTCGGCGTCCGTGCGAAGGCGGAAACCTAATTCTACGGCGGCGCGGGCGGCGAGTCCGGCTTCGGACTCGGCGGAGACGATGACGCTCGGCCGTCCCACGTGGCACGATCAGCGGCCACGATCGCCGGGCGCGATCGGATCCGGGCGGATACGGCTCGAACCGTGCAGGCGGATCTCAGCCGTTGGATCTTGATCCAACGGTTGGGATTGATGAGGGTTTTGAGCTGGTTTGATCGAGTCAAGCGGCTCGGTCGGACTCGAGTCCGACTCGGGTTCCGACTTCGATCGGATGAACGATACTAGACCCGAGTTGATTTTCCAGCGATTTAATATTTAAAATAATTCCGATAATTCATTTAATTCATTAAAAATAGCAAAAGACTGAAAAATTCGGAAAAATTCTGGAAAATACTTTGGATCATTTTGGACTCAAATAAAATATTTCCAACAAAATTTTATTTGCAAAATTAAATTCTTTAATTATTTCAAAATGGAATAAATTCAAATAAATTCCAAATAAATCCAAATAAATTCCAGAAAATTCCAAAATTCACCAAAGTGCCAAATCACACATGAATTTAAGAAAAGCAAAATTTTGGGGTGTTACAAACCTCCCCTTAATAGAATCTCGTCCCGAGATTCAGTGGCTTACTAAAGGAATAGGTTTGGAAACTCTTTCTTCAAATCCTCTTCGGCTCCCAAGTCGCTTCGCTTTCTTCATGGTTGCTCCACTGAACTCTACAGAAACGGGTTGACTTGTTTCTAGTTTCTCGACCTATTGTGTCTAGAATCCTTACGGGATACTCCTTATAAGTCAAATCCTCTTGCAACTCAATTGACTCTAGCGGTGTGCATTCTCAGAACTCGAAGACACTTCTTCAACTGGGACACATGGAATACATCATGCACTCCTGCCAACGACTGTGGCAATTCCAGTTGATAAGCAACTTCGCCTCTGCGACTCAAAATCTTAAATGGTCCAACATAACGGGGTGCAAGTTTCCCTTTGGCATGAAACCTCTTAACTCCCCTGAGAGGCGTAACTCTGAGGTATACAAAGTCTTCTGGTTCAAAACTCAAGTCTCGGCGACGATTGTCAGCATAACTCTTCTGTCGAGATTGGGCTATCTTCAACCTTTCCCTAATCATGGCGATCTGCTCTTCAGCCTCTTGAAGAATATCAGGCCCAAAGACACGGCGCTCGCCGGTCTCATTCCAATTCAATGGCGTCCAACAGGGTCGACCATACAGTGCCTCAAAAGGTGACATCTGTAAACTAGCCTGATAACTATTGTTGTAACTAAACTCGGCATACGGTAAACTCTTATCCCAAGAGGTAGCATAAGCCAAAGCACAAGCTCTCAACATATCCTCCAGAATCTGGTTGACTCTTTCGGTCTGTCCATCCGTCTGTGGATGATAAGTCATCTTGAAGTTCAAAGCGGGTTCCCATGGCTTCATGCAACTTATTCCGAACCTTGAGGTAAATTGGGTTCCTCTCGTCTGATACAATCCTCTTTGGCACTCCGTGCAAGCAGACAATCTCGATCATGTATAATTACGCTAATTTATCTCCCGAGTAAGTGGTCTTCACGGGATAAAATGGGCTACTTTAGTCAAGCGATCCACTATAACCCATATGGAGTCATAACCTCCTTGAGTCTTCGACAAACCGTAATGAAATCCATTCCGATTTCCTCCCACTTCCACTCGGGTATTTTCAGCGGTGTAGCAATCCTGCTGGTCTCGATGCATTGCCTTGACTCTCGGCATACGTCGCACAATGCAACATGCTCGGCAACTTCACGTTTCATACTCGGCCACCGAATCTCTCCTTGAGATCCTGATACATCTTGGCGCTTCGAGGATGAATTGAGTACTTAGAGTCATGGGCTTCTTCCGTAATCGATTGCTTTAACTCCTTTTTGTTAGGCACACAAATGCGATCCTTTATCCACAACGTGCCTTGCTCATCCAACTTGAAGTCCTCTGCCTTGCCTTCCTCCTTGATGGACTTAATCCTGCGGATCTTGTCATCATCCTTACGTCCTTCTCGGATCTGATCCTCTAGGGTAGGCTTTACTTCTAATGCGGCCAAGAATCCGCTTAGGTACTACCTCAATCTTCATTTTCTGAAAATCCTCACATAACTCGTCGACTTGTGGCTAGCAACGTACTCACGGTATGGCTTTTCCGACTCAGGGCATCGGCTACTCGTTGGCCTTCCGGGATGGTAATGGATCCCAACATTATAGTCCTTGATTAACTCTAACCATCTCCTCTGCCTCATATTCGGATCCGATTGGGTGAATATGTACTTAAGGCTCTTATGATCTCAGTATACACTTCACATCTGTTTCCAATCGATAGTGACGCCATATCTTCAAGGCATGCACTACGGCAGCCTAACTCTAAGTCATGTGTCGGATAATTTTCCTCATGCGGCCTCAATCGCCTTGATGCATAAGCGGCGACCTTTCCATTCTGCATCGGCACACATCCAAGTCCTTGGCGCGATGCGTCACAATAAATATCGAAGCTTTGAGCAACATCGGTAGAACTAACACCGGTCTTGGCGTCAATCGCTTCTTCACTCCTGAAATCCTTTCTCACATTCTCAAGCGTCCATGCAAACTTCTTTTCCTTCTTCAAATTGCGTAAGAGGTTTCGCAATTGTCGAGAAGCCTTCGATGAAACGGCGGTAGTATCCTGCCATTCCAAGGAAACTACGAATGCTGGTCACGATCTTGGTACGCTCCCAATGTAACACGACTTCTACTTTGCTTGGATCTACTGGCGACTCCTTCATGCGGTCATTACATGTCCAAGAAACTCCACCTTGTCCTTCCAAAACTCACACTTGCTGAACTTGGCGAAAAGTTGCTGTTCCTCGACTTTTCCAAAACTAGCCTTAAGTGTTCGGCATGTTCATCCTCTGTCTTTGAGTATATTAGTATATCTTCTATGAACTCGACGACAAACTTGTCCATTTATTCCATGAACACCTTATTCATCATATCCATGAAATAAGGCGCATTCGTAAATTTCAAAGGACATAATCAGAACTCGTAATGTCCATATCTTGACGAGAATGCGATCTTGAAATATCTTCCGATCGGATCTTCAATCGATGGTATCCCGATCTCAGATCGATCTTGGAGAAAACTCCGGCTCCTCTTAATCGATCAAACAAATCATCAATCCTGGGTAGCGGATACTTATTCTTCATCGTGACTTCGTTGAGTGCACGGTAGTCAATGCACATCCTGAAACTCCCGTCCTTCTTCTTGACAAACAAAGCGGGTGCTCCCCATGGCGATGAACTCGGCCTCGATAAATCCTTTCTCCATTAACTCTTCTAGTCTGTTTCTTCATTTCTACCAACTCCTCGGTGGACATCCGATAGGGTCTCTTTGCTATCGGTCTTTGTGCAGTACAAGCTCTATTACAAATTCTATGTCCCTATCTGGCGGCATACCGTAGATCTTCGGGAAAAACATCGGGTACTCATTCACTCTTGGGACATCCTCTATGCTGATTGCCTTGGTATCAAGTTAACCATCAACTGTCCATCTCTAATCGCAGTGGCTTGGAATTCCACTTTCTTCCCACACGGGCTCTCAATCGAGATAGTCCTTCGTCCACAATCCAATACGACCTTGTGCTTGGATAACCAATCCATTCCCAATATGACGTCTAAGGTGCAGGTCTCCAAAATTATAAGGTTTGCTAGGAACTCTATTCCACCTATCAAGATTCTCACCCGGAACATCCTACTTTCGTTCGGAGTTCGGAACCAGGAGTTTGAACTAAAAGCATGCACTTAAGTCTTGCAATCCTCAAATCATTTCTAGTAGCAAAGCCTTGCGAAACAAGCGAATCTGAAGCTCGAGTCAAACAAAGCATTGCAGTCTTGAGTTAACAAGTAACTTACCCAAGACGACGTCAGTAGCATTCTGCAGTGCATCTGCGGTGACATGGTTGACTTGGCCTCTCACCACGATGCAGGGTGTGGCTCCTGATCTTTGGCGTCCTAGCTGAGGTGGTTCCTAGGTTGAAGCGAAGGTCACTCCTGCTGTCTTCTTTGGACAAGCTGTTGGCAAAGTGTCCTGGCTCGTTGCCATTGTAGCAGCGTCTCACGGTTCCCTCTTGTTGCACTGGAGTAAGCGTTTCTAGCGGGGCTGGGTGCAGTAGTTACGATTGATGTGTCTTGGTCTTTGGGGATGGTGTCCTTGTTGCATTCTCGTGGTTGGAATCTGAAGAATCGATTTGGTGCAACTCTCAGCGCCGGTATGCGTTCACTGGCGTGATCCTTCTTTGTTGCATCCTGCGCTTCTGTTCTCATCCAGTTCCTTGCGCTTGTCCTCAAGCATAAGAGCCTTATTCACCAACTCTTGGAAATCTGGAAAGGTGTGGGTGATCAACCCTACTTGCAATCCTGAGTTAAGTCCCTTCATGAAAGCGAGGTATGCGGATTTATCTGTCGCTACATCCTCAAAGCGTAGCGTGCTAGCTGTGTGAATTTGTTCAGGTAGTCGGCCCTTTGGCTGATTACCTTGCTTGATGCTCTGAACTCCTCCTTCTTAAGGTCCATGATTCCTTCAGGCACGTGATCTTTGTCGGAATGCAAATGAACTCTTCCCAAGTGATATCTTGAGGGTTCTCTGCGTGGCACGAAGTTCTCCCACCATTCGGCCTGTCCTTCCAACCGATGAGAAGCGTAGAGTACCTTCTCATTTCCTATGCATTGAGCTATGTGTAGCTTCCTCTCGATTGATCTTAACCAATCATCGGCCTCCAACGGATTGGCATTCCCGAGAGAAAGTGGGTGGGTGAGTTCTCATGAACTCGATAGTCTTGTATTCTGGCGTGGTCCCCGATTAACTTGATTAGCGATGGCCTGAGCGATGGCGTGTTGCATTTGTTGCATCATAGCATGCATCAACTGAGTCAGGCAGCAAGAAAAGCTCCGGAATTCTGCATATCCAATGGCGGTCTTTGGTGCTCCATCATTGGGGTTTTCTGGCGAGAACCACTCCCATTGCTTCCAAAGTTTCCACGGGTATTCACCATCATCGATTTGCTCTAGGTTTAGAGATGAGAGGGAAACAAGAATAGACAAGTAATATGGAACTTATGCGGGGCGAAAGGTGTAACTTTAAGGTCCAACTTTATTATTAATAACTTGGTATGGCTGCTTACAATGCCTAAGGGCCTTGCAACACATCTGCACACTCGACAAGCAATGAAAATCCAAATCGAACTAACATTAGAGTCTAACGCCTAAAGGGTGACTCTTTATTCTATGACGCGACTCGGCGAAGGAGTCTCACTATAGAACCTATGCTCACTCATCGAGAAAACCTCCACGGCCTGGATCACGGTGTCTTTGTGGCATAGGCGTAAACGATCGCCATGTCCGGCAAGCTGTGTCCTCTATGGTAGTCGAAGAAGCGATGTCCTCATCGAGGTCCGACTCCTCTGGATCTGGCTCGTGTAGCTCGAAATCTTGGCTCACGGGTGCAGTCCAGTACAAAGTCATCTCCAACTCGTCAATCCTTCGTAGAAGGTGTGCCACATACTCTTGAGCTTTCCGCCATCTGTTCTTCTCTGTCGTGATCTCCTTGCGGGCCTTCGTAGCTCCTTGCTTGTATTATCTAGTACATCCTCCTGGCGACGACAAATCGTGCCAAGCGTATGGTAACCGTGGCATCCTCATCCTGAATCGCCTTCGGGTCAAGAAGGTTATCGCTGCTTGTGGATGGTAGCAACACCGTACTCTCCAACTCTCGGGCGTAGATACGGGTAATGTGCCGCATTGCTCGTCGTGATACTTCTTGGATACCCATCCGCATTGTAGATCTCTGGCGGTCGCGGTGTATCGGCCGATTGCACGGGCCCTTTTTCCTAGCAGTACCTCAATCCTCACGTCACAAGCCTTGATCAATCCTGCTTGTCGATCACTTCCACTTGGTATTGGGGCTTCTCAAAATCTCCGAGAGTCCTGTAGCATATGCCAAAGTTCTCGGCGTGACCAACTCCCGAGATCAACGTAGTTGAACTCTTCCTCCATCTGTCACAAGAGTGCTTTACGTAAGAACTCGGAATTTTTAAATCGTGACAAGGTAAGGAAAATTCAGCAAGAGACAAGAAAAGAGAGAAGGGATAAGTTGAGAGGTCATTTCTTATCTTCACAAATTTTTAGCTTTAGAAAATAGGTTTTATCCTCACTACGACCATTCTAGCTAGGGTTGAGCCTACAAATAAGTATGGCTCGATACCACCTCTGTCGGGACCCGAATTTGCAAATCCGACCCTCTGTGTATTCAGCACTAGTCCAGGAGCAGCGCTTAGTGCACACAGTCTTAACATCGGTAAATATCACAATCATACCACTCGATACCAATGAAGTACTTTATTTAAATAGTCAAGCGATTACTCGACCTTATGGTCAAGTTACAAATATATGCCTGCAAGGCGAAACTTATTCAGAGAGAAAGAATAGCGGCGGAAAATCAAATAACCCGTGGCGCCATCCAAGATACCACAGGCAACCGATCGGGCTCGCTTCCCTAAGTAGACGGATCCTCTTGGAGTTCCTCCTCTAAAGTGATGCGATCTCTTCTTCAAGCGATATTGTGTTGAGGCAAGGGTGAGTACTTGGTACTCAAGCAAGTCATGCACGTAATGCAAGCTAATATACTATATGCATGGCTTGGTACAAAGGAATAACTTAAGGTATATTTGCGAAACAAAGATTTGACAAGTATCATAAATAGATTCAAAGCAAGAGAAACAAGTAAAGCATAAATAACTTTTCAAGAAGTTTAATAAACATTCTCCCCATCCTAAACCACATTTCCATCATCTTCATTACTAAACCAAACCAACCTTTCAAATCCAAATTATTTTCAGAAAGTCTAACCCTTGACTCAGTAATCCCGAAGCGATGTCGATCGTGGACTCGGCTATTTAAATAGATTCTAAACTCTGCAGAGGTTATGCACTTTACCCACAAGATACAGTCAAACACCACAAAGGCGAGTTCCCGTAACAAAGCCTTTCGGAAGCCTCAAACAACACAATTGGTCCTCTCAGGTTCGTGCTCTACACCATCCCTTCCCTTAGCCAAGGCGAAGTATGGGACCAACACACCGTTAGATGGGTATCGGCCCACGACCACGATCGCTCCCCGCACAATCACACAAGCGGTGTAATTGTCACCCCGAGGCTCCACAAGTGAGTCCTTAGCGACTTAGTCAACTAGGGCCGTCCCATTCCAGCCATGTGGTTGCAAGTATGACCCAGTTCAAAGGCTTGCAAGGTTAAGTCCTTAGAGTGACCAGGGCAAGACTACCCAAGAACCAAATCAACATCCCCAATGCCACACCGCCCACCTGATTACTCTTGCCACATGCCCTGGCCGAAAACTGTTTATCAAACCCCAGTTGATTACCATGCACCACGTGCCATCAACATCACATGATACTTTTCCAAAACAGGTTCAATATATCATTAAGTCAATATTAGCATTTGATTATCCAAAATTATGTTATGAGCACGTAGCGTGTCTAAGCGATACTACAACGGTCTATAACCCATGTTGGCAATTTAATAATGTCCAACTAGTAATCCACAACTAGGGTGACAAGGGTCATGGCACATACTTAAATAATCAAGGTGTCATACAAAGCAAATTGGTACTTATCTAACCCCATGTTTAAACAAAGTATCTTTCTAATTGAACTAGCATGCAATAGTTTAAATCAAAATAGATTTCGAAATAGGATCAACATGGTCAAAGCACAACTTGCCTTCAAAAAGTACTTGTTCTTGGTCTTGAGTTGGATCCTGAGTCAATACTTCTCCTTTGAATCCTTCCGGCACTTCAACGTCTACTCGTAAAGCGTGCAAATAGCAAATACACAAATAAACACTAGGCAAAAAGTGTCCAAACATCCAAATAAAATCCACAAACAGAAAGAACATAATTTTATGGATTTTTAGAAACTGGAATCGTTCAAATCGGAGTTAAAATGCAAAAGTTATGATTTATTAAAGTTTAAATAACCAATTAAATAATATTACAGAGAAAAACTTTAGTCCAAAAATTAAATAAAATTCATATTTGAGTAGATCTGAATTTTATACAAATTTAGAAATTTGAATCACTCAAATCGGAGTTGAAACGCAAAAGTTATAAGCGTTTGAAATTTGGAACAAAATCTGAAATCATTATTCGAATTAATAAATCATTTTCTTTTCGAAATTAATTATTGCGTCAACATGGACACGTGTCGGCTCTGATTGGTGGCTGGCGTCGGTGGTCCATGGACTTGGTCCACGCTCGGCTCGGGTCTACAGTGGACTCGGTCCACGACTTCACGTGTCGTGACATGTGGGCCCACTCGGGTGACGTCGGTGAGGACTCGGCCTGCAGTCTGACATGTGGGACCCACCGTGACGCGTCATGGGTGACGTCGCTTGGCTGGATTAGCCAGCGACATGCGGGCCCTTCGACACGCGGGCCCCGCGTGTCGGCGTCCTACGCACGCCGCTGCGATTCGGCCCGACCGCGACGGCCAGGCTTCCCGACTCGTGGCGCAATCCCTCCCGTTGATTTGAAAGTCAACGGCCGCGATTAGATCCAGGGTTAACGTGTTGAATCTACTCGTTGATCGTGGGTCGTTCGATCTAGATCGGACGGTCCAGATCTAATCCTATAATAATCACTACTACGGCACGTGGCGATTGTGAACCGTTGGATCTTGATCCAACGGTCCGAATCTAACCGGTTTGGAACACGTGAACTCACCTCAACCGCACGATCAAGATCGGACGGTCCACAGAGCTCGCGAGGGTGATGGCGACGCGGCGGGGCTGCAGCCACCGGAGACGGAGACGACGACGAGCCCGACGGCGCTCCGGGGTCGTTCCGGCGAAGTGGGTGGTCTCTTCGGGTGCGTCTCGAAGCGGGGACTCCGGATCTGGGCTCCTTCTCGGCGGAAGACGACGGACGGCGGCGAGACGGGGCAAAACTCGCGGCGGAGTGGCGCTCAACTACGGCGAGCTCGCACGGGCAAACGGCGACGGCTCAGGCGAGATGGCTCGGGGAAACGGGTGCGCAAGGATGAGGGCAACCTCGGGGCGTGACCAGGGCTTTAAATAGCCTCGGCGTCGTGCGAGGCGAAACCTAATTCTACACGGCGGCGGGCGCGGCGAGTCCGGCCGGACTCGGCGGAGACGATGACGCTCGGCCGCCCACGTGGCACGATCAGCGGCCACGATCGCGACGGGCGCGATCGGATCCGGCCGGATACGGCCGAACCGTGACGGGCGGATCTCACCGTTGGATCTTGATCCAACGGTTGGGATTGATTAGGTTTTGAGCCGGTTTGATCGAGTCAATCGGCTCGGTCGGACTCGAGTCCGACTTCGGGTTCCGACTTCGGTCGGATGAACGATACTAGACCCGAGTTGATTTTCCAATGATTTAATATTTAAAATAATTCCCGATAATTCATTTAATTCATTAAAAATAGCAAAAGACTCGTAAAAATTCCAGAAAAATTCTGGAAAATACTTTGGATCATTTTGGACTCAAATAAAATATTTCCAACAAAATTTTATTTGCAAAATTAAATTCTTTAATTATTTCAAAATGGAATAAATTCAAATAAATTCCAAATAAATCCAAATAAATTCCAGAAAATTCCAAAAATTCACCAAAGTGCCAAATCACACATGAATTTAAGAAAAGCAAAATTTTGGGGTGTTACAAACCTCCCCCCCTTAATAGAATCTCGTCCCCGAGATTCAGGGCTTACTAAAGGAATAGGTTTGGAAACTCTTTCTTCAAATCCTCTTCGCGCTCCCAAGTCGCTTCGCTTTCTTCATGGTTGCTCCACTGAACTCTACAGAAACGGGTTGACTTGTTTCTAGTTTCTCGACCTATTGTGTCTAGAATCCTTACGGGATACTCCTTATAAGTCAAATCCTCTTGCAACTCAATTGACTCTAGCGGTGTCTGTTCCTCAGGAACTCGAAGACACTTCTTCAACTGGGACACATGGAATACATCATGCACTCCTGCCAACGACTGTGGCAATTCCAGTTGATAAGCAACTTCGCCTCTGCGACTCAAAATCTTAAATGGTCCAACATAACGGGGTGCAAGTTTCCCTTTGGCATGAAACCTCTTAACTCCCCTGAGAGGCGTAACTCTGAGGTATACAAAGTCTTCTGGTTCAAAACTCAAGTCTCGGCGACGATTGTCAGCATAACTCTTCTGTCGAGATTGGGCTATCTTCAACCTTTCCCTAATCATGGCGATCTGCTCTTCAGCCTCTTGAAGAATATCAGGCCCAAAGACACGGCGCTCGCCGGTCTCATTCCAATTCAATGGCGTCCAACAGGGTCGACCATACAGTGCCTCAAAAGGTGACATCTGTAAACTAGCCTGATAACTATTGTTGTAACTAAACTCGGCATACGGTAAACTCTTATCCCAAGAGGTAGCATAAGCCAAAGCACAAGCTCTCAACATATCCTCCAGAATCTGGTTGACTCTTTCGGTCTGTCCATCCGTCTGTGGATGATAAGTTGTACTGAAGTTCAAACGGGTTCCCATGGCTTCATGCAACTTATTCCAGAACCTTGAGGTAAATTGGGTTCCTCTGTCCGATACAATCCTCTTTGGCACTCCGTGCAAACAGACAATCCTGATCATGTATAATTCTGCTAATTTATCTCCCGAGTAAGTGGTCTTCACGGGGATAAAATGGGCTACTTTAGTCAAGCGATCCACTATAACCCATATGGAGTCATAACCTCCTTGAGTCTTCGGCAAACCGGTAATGAAATCCATTCCGATTTCCTCCCACTTCCACTCGGAGTATTTTCAATGGTGTAGCAATCCTGCTGGTCTCTGATGCATTGCCTTGACTCTCTGGCATACGTCGCACAATGCAACATGCTCGGCAACTTCACGTTTCATACTCGGCCACCAGAATCTCTCCTTCAGATCCTGATACATCTTGGCGCTTCCAGGATGAATTGAGTACTTAGAGTCATGGGACGCGCGTTCCTGAAAAAGGAACGATCGCACCCTGTCAGAGTCACACATCAGGCAAAAAATCATGGGACAGTCTTTCGAGAGAGTGGTGCACTCACAGGAGGGGGAGGCCTCTCCGCCGAAAATTTGCGAGGGCAGCCCCTGTTGGTGATCATAGTGCCAGGCACGAAGAAGTCAACTACCAGCGCCGCCAATGCCTCCTTCCACAAAGACGTGTCCGCCTCGCAGGTAGGATCCTGAGGCCCGTTGTACTGGAACCCCAAATGGATTCTCTCCTTTAGGGGCTGGACCCGGCGCTTCACAAAGCTGATTGCGATCCCGGGGCCTGTCAGCCCTCGGTTCTTCAGATCGTTAATCCACGCCAGAAGCTCAGAGACTTGATCCAAACCGCCGCCATCCGGGGCATCGCTCCAGCATTGGGAAGCTTTAGGGGTGCGGCCAGCGAAAGGGGCAAGAAAAGGATCAACATTGGCACAATAGAACCACTCCCGCCTCCAACCTTTGAGGGAGGTCTTGAGGGGGATCACGAAATACTGTTTCTTCAAGCCCTCTCGCAGCTGGAGCCCGGCGCCTCCAATGACGCTGGGAGCAGCTCGGTTCGGGTGAGGTTTGAGCAAGAAGAGGGAGCGGAACAAGTCAAAATGAGGACGTATCCCGAGATACGCCTCGCAAAGCTGAACGAAGATTGCAATGTGAAGGATGGAATTGGGATTCAAATTGACCAGCTCGATTTCGTAAAAATGAAGGAGCCCTCGGAAGAAGGCGCTCCCAGGAACGCTAAATCCTCGCCAGAAGAAGGACTCGAACACCACAATCTCATTCTCCAGAGGTGTGGGGTAAGGGTCACCTGCGGCGAGCAGTGGAGATCAACTCCAGCGGAGGAAGGGCGCCGGCGGCGACCAGCTCCTCCAAGCGGGACGTCGTGGTGATGGAGGTCTCCCACCCCGCGGTCGCAGGGTCGGCGTCACCCCCCGAGGCTGATAAGGATTCCGAAGAAGAAGACATCTTGGTGAAGGAGACCTGGTGGAAGGAACCGCCGAGGATCTTGGGCGCGAAACTTGGAACCCTAGGTCACCCAAATCGCCGAAGGAGACTTAAAGATTTCTCAACCGTGGTGGGCGAAGGGCAAGGCAAGGATATCTTCGCCCAGTAAGTTTCCCCTCATTTATAAGGAATAAGCCTTAATTTTCGCCTCACGGCGGGAAAAACAAGGACCTTCGTGCTCGATTCTGGGCCAGATCTAGGGCACGCCCCATGACGGGCCGAAAGCTGAGTTGCGCAAAACGCGACCAGGTGTCAAGTCTGGTTTGAGGTTTGGGATAAAGTGCGCCCCATGATGGGCCTGAACGCCGGCCGCCACGAAAGCTTGGGGCCGGGCACTTTCCGAACATCCTCAAGCGGTATGCCCCATAATTTGGGGTCAATTGCTGGTCACTGCATCTTAGCGTGATTGGGTACCGTGGGAGGATTTTTTTCATTAAACCGGTCTTGAGAATGCGCTCCATGAGAGCCTGAAGCAGTGCGCCGTAAGCGGGCACAAGCATTACTCTAAATGACCAAGGTATGACCCATGAGGGTCGATTGGGACTCACAATCCAATCGCCGCACGCCGCAAATGGGTGCGGGTACCGCTCGGCCACGAGCCAAAAAGACCACGGTATGCCCCATGAGGGCCAGCTGAGCGACAAGCCGGTTGCCGCGCACCGTGAACGGGCGCGGGTACCACTTGGCCACGAGCCAAAAGACTACAGTATGCCCCATGAGGGCCAGCTGAGCGACAAGACGGTTGCCGCGCACCATGAACGGGCGCGGGTACCACTCGGCCACGAGCCAAAAGACTACAGTATGCCCCATGAGGGCCAGCTGAGCGACAAGTCGGTTGCCGCGCACCGTGAACGGGCGCGGGTACCACTCGACCATGGGCCAAAAAGACTATGGTATGCCCCATGAGGGCCAGCTGAGCGACAAGCCAGTTCTTGCGCCGCAGTGAGCGGGCGCGGTACCACTCGACCCACGAGCCAAAGACTACGGTATGCCCCATGAGGGCGGTGGCGACAAGCCGGTTGCGCGCCTGCAGTGAGCGGGCGCGGGTACCACTCGACCCACGAGCCAAAAGACTCTGATATGCCCCATGAGGGCTACCGAAGCGACAAGCGGCTGGCCGCGCGCGCAGTGAGCGAGCGCGGGTACCACTCGACCACGAGCCAAAGACTACGGTATGCCCCATGAGGGCGGTGGCGACAAGCCGATTCTGCGCCACCGTCAACGGGCGCGGGTACCACTCGGCCACGAGCCAAAAAGACCATGGTATACCCCATGAGGGTCAGCTGAGCAACAAGCCGGTTGCCGCACACCGCACATGGGCACGGATACCACTCGGCCATGATCCCACGGTGGCTTCACACAACAAGTTCTTTACGATCTTTTTTCCCGTATAATCTTTATGACAGGATAAGAGACGGAAATCCGATCCTAAAGCACTTGGGGGCTGCTGTGGGATGTCTGAGATAGGGGCCCCGCAAGTGGGGCCTACACCCGACTGGGCTAGACGGGCGGAGCAGTAGGCCCAAAGCCCAGAAGCGCCACAACGGGCCCGGAGGAGGTTTACGACTTGTTCCCCAAGACAGCTCCCGATCCTTCGGGGAAGCTTCGCGCCACGCCCAACGACCCGCCAAAGGCAAAGCACGCAGCCTGACATTCGCAGAACCTGCAGGCGCCGAAACCTGACGGAGTGGCGGGCGTGGGTTGGGGAAAGCATAACCACCTTTCCAAGACGTGGTGCGCCAGAGCCAATAAGGACAAAGTACATGTCGGCCAGGCCACCATGTTCTGGGCCCGGTGGCGCCCATCTATGATGTATCCTTCCCCCAGTATATAAGGGGAGAAGGGAGAAACAAGAAAGGGGGCTCATATATCCAAGAACACAGGACTAGGGTATTATCTCCTCCGAGAGAGCCCGAACCTGTCTAAAACACAGATCTCCCTCGCATCCTGTGTTACCATCAAGCTCAGATCCCGCACAAATCCCCTAGAATCACAAATCTTATTGCCGGCGAAACCGATCGTCGACAGGTACTCTCTGGACAGATTAGAAGTTCCGGTCTGTACATTCCGATGTTGACTTAGAGTCGTTTTGAAAATGCTTTTCAAAAGTAGCCTTATAGATACATCATACATTACGATCATTAATATCGGAAGTTCCGATGTGTGTTTTTCGACCGTTTAAAACAATTGAATTTCTGGAGAATTAGACTTATCGGATGTTCCGATGTGCACATCGGAAGTTCCGATATGTGGCTGGGTGGAGGAATAACGGCTAGTTTTTATCCATTCCTATATATACCCCCTCCACCCCATTTAATGTGCCTAGCTTTTTGGCTGTGGTTTCACTTGAGCATTAAACACACTTCTTGAGTAGCTCCTTCTTCCTCTCCTCCTTGATCTTAGTGATCAAACAAACGAGTGAGGGTTGAGCAAGATTTGAGTCTAGATCACGAGAGAGACATTCTTGAGTACAAGAGATCATCCCCTAAGATTGGCTTTAAGTTGCATTCATTTCTCTTGGAGATTGAAGGGCCCTTAGACGGCTAGGTGTCACTCACGAGCTCCTTAAGATTATGGGTAGCCGTGAGAAGTTTGTGAAGGACAATTTCGCCTCCGGAAGGGAAGAAATCAAAAGTGAAACCAAATCTCAAGTGTGACCGAGGTTTGGGAGGAAAGGGTTGGAAAAGACTTAGCTCTTTGTGTGCCTCCTCAACGGAGACGTAAGATCCCCTTGTAACACCCCAAAATTTTGCTTTTCTTAAATTCAAGTGTGATTTGGCACTTTGGTGAATTTTTGGAATTTTCTGGAATTTATTTGGATTTATTTGGAATTTATTGGAATTTATTCCATTTTAAAATAATTAAAGAATTTAATTTTGCAAATAAAATTTTGTTGGAAATATTTTATTTGAGTCCCAAATACCCTAAAATATTTTCCAGAATTTTTCTGGAATTTTTCTGAGTATTTTGCTATTTTTAATGAATTAAATGAATTACTGGGAATTATTTTAAATATTAAATCGCTGGAAAATCAAACCGAGTCGATTCTTGTTCATCCGATCGAGGCAGAGTCGACTCGAGTTCGAGTCCGACCGAATCACGTGATTCGACCGAACCCACTTACCGAAAGCCTAATCAGCTGGATCGCTGATTCGTGATCCAACGGCCACGATTGAGCCACGTCGCCGACCGAGCCCGACCGAGCCAACCGGCTCGCCGAAGTCGACCGAACCCAAACCCACGCACCGCTGGATCTCGATCCAACGGCCGCGCGTGCCACGTCACCTAATCCGAGACGCCGCCGGACTCCACCGCCGCAACGGAGAGGACCTCGGATTCCGCGCGTTTCACGGACGCCGAGGGCCCTATTTATTGCGCCGCCACCCGTGTCGGGATTGCCGCTTCATTGCGCACCTGTAGCCCTAGACAACGCCGCTGGCCAGCCGTTGAGCCGCAATCGCTCGCCGGAGTTGCCTCTTCCTCCATTGTGGTTCTTTGCCGATTGCGGCCATCTCCGTCGTCCTCCGCCCGTTGAGGTCGAATCTGGGCAACCGGAGACCAAGCCGTCGGAAGGACCTCTCACATCGCCGAGCACGCTCGGCGCCGTTGCCGTGGTCGCCGTCCCCAACTACGATAAGCCGGCGCGCCAGTGAGCCATCGACGGACTTCAAGCTCCTCGGTAGTCGGATCTTCATCCAAGGGCCCAGATTGCGCCACGTCATCTCACGGTGAGATTCCGTCAAAATCCCAGATCCAATCTCGGCCGCTGGATCTAGATCCAACGGTCCAGATCAACCGCGTTCACCCCAAACGCGTGAGTCCAGATCAATGGGCCGTTGATTTTCAAATCAGCGGTCGAGATCTAGCCACGTGTCGGGAAAGGTGACCATCGCGGTCGGCCGCCCACGCCGCTGGCGTGTGACGCCGACACGCTGGGCCCGTGATGGCGCCGCCACCACTCGCACCATGACGCCACATCGACGCCATGGCGGGCTCAAGATGTCACGGCCGTCCCGGCCGAAAGCGCCGACGCCAAGAATGACGCCACAGCTGGTCCCACTGCCGCTGGTGGCCGAGCCCGCCGACGCCGCCAGCGACGCTACCCGAGGGACCCACTGCCGATGACACAAGGAGCCGTGAACCGAGTCCACGGTAGACCCGAGCCGAGCGTGGACCAAGTCCATGGACCGGCTGACGTCAGCAGACCAATCAGCGGTTGCCACGTATCCAGGCTGACGCAATAATTAATTTCCGAAAAAGAAAATGATTTATTAATTCGAAATAATGATTTCAGATTTTGTTTCAAACTTCAAACGCTTATAACTTTTGCGTTTCAACTCCGATTTGAGTGATTCAAATTTCTAAATTTGTATAAAATTGAGATCTACCTAAATATAAATTTTATTTAATTTTTGGACTAAAGTTTTTCTCTGTAAAATTACTTAATTGATTATTTAAACTTTAAATAATCATAACTTTTGCGTTTTAACTCCAAATTTGACGATTCCAGTTTCTAAAAATTCATAACATTATGTTCTCTCTGTTTATGGATTTTATTTGGATGATTGGATACTTTTTGCCTATTGTTTATTCGTGTATTTGCTATTTGCACGCTTTACGAGTAGACGTTGAAGTGCCGGAAGGATTTGAAGGAGAAGTATTGACTCAGGATCTAACTCAAGACCAAGAGCAAGTACTTTTTGAAGGCAAGTTGTGCTTTGACCATGTTGATCCTATTTCGAAATCTATTTTGATTTAACCTATTGCATGCTAGTTCAATTAGAAAAATACTTTATTTAAATATGGGGAATTAGATAAATACCAAAATATTGTATGACACCTTGATTACTTAAATATGTGCCATGACCCCTTGTCACCCTAGTTGTGGTTTACTAGTTGGATATTAATAACTTGCCAACATGGGTTTTAGACCGTTGTAGTAAACTGCTTAGACCTGCTACGTGCTCATGACATGATTTTGGACAAACAAATGTTAATATTGACTTAATGATATATTGAACCTGTTTTGGAAAGGTATCATGTGATGTTGATGGCACGTGGTGCATGGTAATCAACTGGGGTTTGATAAATAGTTTTTCGACCGGGGCATGTGGCAAGAATAATCAGGTGGGCCAGTTGTGGCATTGGGGATGTTGATTTGGTTCTTCGGGTAGTCTTGCCCTGGTCACCCTAAGGACTTCACCTTGCAAGCCTTTGAACTGGGTCTAACGTGCAACCACATGTCTCAGAATGGGACGGACCTAGTTGACTAAGTTGCTAATAACGTGCACTGTGGGACCTCAGAGGTCAACTACACCCTTTGTGTAAGTTGTGCGGGGGGCGTCTGGGTGAGGCCAGTACCCATCTAACGGTTGATTGGCCTAAACTTCGCCTTAGCTAAGGGAAGGGTTAGTGTGCAATAACCTGGGAGGACCACTTGTATTGTTAGAGGTTTCAAAGACTTTGTTACTGAACTTCGCCTTTGTGGTGTTTGACTGTATCTTGTGGGTAAAGTGCATAACCTCTGCATAGTGTAGAATCTATTCGGATAGCCGTGTCATGGTATTGGACATCGCTCGAATTACAATCAAGGGTTAGATTTTCTCAAAAATAACTTGGATTTGAAAGGTTGGGTTGGATTAATAATGATGTTGATGAAAATGTGGATTAGGAGGGGAAAGATGTGTATTACACCTCCTTGAAACGGCATCTATGCTATACTTGTTTCTCCGGCTTTCGAATCTACTTATGCTACTTGTCAAATCGTTTCTTTGCAAATATACCTTGAGCTATTCCTTTGTACCAAGCCATGCATATAGTATATTAGCTTGCATTCAGGCATGACTTGTTGAGTACCAAGTACTCACCCTTGTCACAATACAACACCAGTTGAAGAGGAGACTACACGGCTTTGGAGGAGGAGCTCCAAGAGGAACCGTCTACTTAGGGAGCGAGCCCGGTCGGTTGCACTGTGGTATCGGATGGCGCCACGGTTATTTGATTTTCATTTGCTACTATTTCTCTCTTAATAAGTTTTGCCTGCGAAGGCATACATTTGTAACTTGACCATAAGGTCGAGTAACGATTTGACTATTTAAATAAAGTACTTTATTAGTATCGAGTGGTATGATTGTGATATTTACCGATGTTAAGACTGTGTGCACTAGCTGCGTTCTGGACTAGTGCTGAATACACAGAGTCCGGATTTGCAAATTCGGGGTCCCGACAGAGGTGGTATCAGAGCCATACTGACCGTAGGCTCAACCCTAAGCTAGAATGGTCGTAGTGAGGATAAAACTTATTTTCTAAAGCTAAAAATTTGTCAAGATAAGATATGACATCTCGACTTATCCCCTTCTCTCTTTCCTTGTCTCTTGCTGAATATTCCCTTACCTTGTCACGATTTAAAATTTCGAGTTCTTACGTGAGCACTCTTGTGACAGATGGAGGGAGAGTTCAACTACGTCGATCTGGAGGTTGGTCACGCCGCGGAACTTTGGCATATGCTTCAGACTCTCGGAGATTTTGAGAAGCCGCAATACCAAGTGGAAGTGATCAAACAAGCAGGATTGATCAAGGCTTGTGACGTGAAGATTGAGGTACCTGCTAGGAAGAAGGGCCTGCAATCGCTCGATACACCTTTGCCGCCAGGAGGTCTACAATGCAGATGGGTATCCAAGAAGTATCACGACGAGCAATGCGGCACATTACCCGTATCTACGCCAGAGAGTTGGAAACACGGTGTTCCGTTATCACCAGCGTAGCAATAACCTTCTTGACCCGAAGGCGATTCAGGATGAGGATGCCATGGTTACACACAGCTTGGCACGACTTGTTGTCGCCAGGAGGATGTACGATGATACAAGCAAAGAGCTACGTAAGGCCCGCAAGGAGATCACAACAGAGAAGAACAGATGGCGGGAAGCTCAAGAGTATGTATCACACCTTCTGCGAAGGATTGACGAGTTGGAGATGGCTTTATACGGACCGTAACTGCAGCCAAGATTTGAGCTACACGAGCCGATCCGGAGGAGTCGGATCTCGATGAGGACACCGCTTCTTCGACTACCACGAGATGACGATTCTTTGGACATGGTAATCGCCGCACCTATGCCGCGACATCCGTACTCCGAGCCGTGGAGGTTTTCGATGAGTGAGCATAGGTTCTATAGTGAGACTCCTTCGCCGAGTCGCGTCATAGAATAAAGAGTCACCCTTTAGGCGTTAGACTCGGTGTTAGTTCGATTTGGATTTTCATTGTTTCTTTGAGTGTGCAGTATGTGTTGCAAGGCCCTTAGGCATTGTAAGCAACCATACCAAGTTATTAATATCGATAATAAAGTTGGACCTTAAAGTTACACCTTTCACCCCGCATAAGTTCCATATTACTTGTCTATTCTTGATTCCCTCATCTCTAAGACTTAGAGCAAATCGGCGGATGGTGAACACCCGCGAAACTTTGGAAGCAATGGAAGTGGTTCTCGCCCAGAAAAACCCCAATGATGGAGCACCAAAGACCGCTTGATTGATATGCAGAATTTTGGAGCATTTCTTGCCGCTCGGACTCGATTGATGCATGCTATGATGCAACAAATGCAACACGTCCTTTGCTCAGGCCACAGCTAATCAAGTCAATCAGGGACAACGCCAGAATACAAGACTGTCAGAGTTCATGAGGACTCACCCACCCACTTTCTCCGGAAATGCCAATCCATTGGAGGCCGATGATTGGTTAAGGTCAATTGAGAGAAAGCTACACATAGCTCAATGCATAGGAAATGAGAAGGTACTCTACGCTTCTCATCGGTTGGAAGGAACATTGGCCAGAATGGTGGGAGAACTTCGTGCCACGCAAGAGAACCCTCAAGATATCACTTGGGAAGAGTTCACAGCTTCATTCCGTCAAGATCACGTGCGGAAGGAATCATGGACCTTAAGAAGGAGGAGTTCAGAGCATCAAGCAAGGTAATCGATCGATGGTCGACTACCTGAACAAGTTCACACAGCTTGCACATTACGCACCTGAAGACGTAGCGACAGATAAAGCCAGACAGTCTCGTTTCATGAAGGGACTTAACTCAAGACTACAAGTAGGATTGATCACCCACACCTTCCCAGATTTCCAAGAGTTAGTGAATAAGGCGCTTATTCTTGAGGACAAGCGCAAGGAACTGGATGAGAACAGGAAGCGCAGAATGCAACAAAGCGAGGATCACGCCAGGAACGCAAATGGCGTCGAGAGTTGCACCAAATCAATTTTTCAGATTCCAGCCACGAGAATGCTACAAGGACACCGTCACCGGCACCAAGACCCGTCAATCGTAACTACTGCACCCACCCCGCTTAGAAACGCTGCTCGAGCAACAATAGGAAACAGTGAGACGCCGCTACAACCGCAACGAGCCAGGATATTTTGCCAACGATTGTCCAAAGAAGACAGCAGGAGTGACCCCGTTCGCTTTAACTTGGGAACCACCTCAGCTAGGACGCCAAAGACCAGGAACCACATCCTGCACCATGGTGAGAGGCCGAGTCAACCATGTCACCGCGGATGCACCGCAGAATGCTACGGACGTCGTCTTGGGTAAGTTACTTGTTAACTCGATGCACCTGCAATTTTGTTTGACTCGAGCTTCGCATTCGTTTGTTTCGCAAGGCTTTGCTGCTAGAAACGATTTGGGGATTGCAAGACTTAAGTGCATGCTTCTAGTTCAAACCCACAGTTAGAACTCCGAGCGAAAGTAGGATGTTCCGGTGAGAATACTAATAGATGGAATAGAGTTCCTAGTGAACCTTATAATTTTGGAGACCCGGACCTTAGGCGTTATTTTGGGAATGGGTGGTTATCCAAGCACAAGGCCATATTGGATTGTGGACGAAGGACTATCTCGATTGAGAGCCCGTGTGGAAAGAAAGTGGAATTTCAAGCTACTGCCGTTAGAGAAGGACAGTTGATGGTTAACGATACCAAGGCAATCAGCATAGAGGATGTCTCAAGAGTGAATGAGTACCCGGATGTTTTTCCCGAAGATCTACGGTATGCCGCCAGACGAGGACATAGAGTTTGTGATAGAGCTTGTACAGTGCAGCGCCGATAGCAAAGAAACCTTATCGGATGTCCACCGAGGAGTTGGTAGAGATGAAGAAACAGCTAGAGGAGTTAATGGAGAAAGGATTTATCGAGGCCGAGTTAGTCGCCGTGGGGAGCACCGGTTTTGTTTGTCAAGAAGAAGGGCGGGAGTTTCGGGATGTGCATCGACTACCGTGCACTCAATGAAGTCACCGTGAAGAATAAGTATCCGCTACCGGGATTGATGATTTGTTCGATCAGGTGAGGGGCGGAGTTTTCTCCAAGATTGATCTCGAGATCGGGATACCATCGATTGAAGATCCGATCGTAAGATATCCGAAGGCGCATTCTCGTCAAGATATGGACATTACGAGTTCTGATTATGTCTTTTGGATCGATTTAATGCGCCAAAGATATTTCATGAATATGATGAATAAGGTGTTCATGGAATATTTGGACAAGTTTGTTGTCGTGTTCATAGATGATATCCTAATCTACTCCAAGACAGAGGATGAACATGCCGAACACTTGAGGCGAGTATTGGAAAAGCTAAGGGAACAGCTACTCTTCGCCAAGTTCAGTAAGTGTGATTTTTGGAAGGACTAGGTGGAGTTTCTTGGACATGTAATGACCGCAGAAGGAGTCGCCGTTGATCCAAGCAAAGTAGAAGCCGTGTTACATTGGGAGCAACCGAAGACCGTGACCCAGATCCGGAGTTTCCTTGGAATGGCAGGGTACTACCGCCGTTTCATTGAAGGCTTTTCGACAATTGCGAAACCTCTTACGCAATTGCTGAAAAAGGAGAAGAAGTTTGCATGGACGTCAGAATGTGAGAAAGGATTTCAGGAGCTGAAAAAGCGATTGACATCAGCACCGGTGTTAGTTCTACCGGATGTTGCTCAAAGCTTTGATATTTATTGTGACGCATCGCGCCAAGGACTTGGATGTGTGCTGATGCAAAATGGAAAGGTCGTCGCTTATGCATCAAGGCAGTTGAGGCCGCATGAGGAGAATTATCCGACGCATGACCTAGAGTTAGCTGCCGTAGTGCATGCCTTGAAGATATGGCGTCACTATCTGATCGGGAACAAATGTGAAGTGTATACGGACCATAAGAGCCTTAAATACATATTCACCCAGTCGGATCTGAATATGAGGCAAAGGAGATGGTTAGAGTTGATCAAGGACTACAATGTTGGAATCCATTACCATCCCGGGAAGGCCAACGTAGTTGCCGATGCCTTGAGTCGGAAAAGCCATACCGTGAGTATGTTGCTAGCCACAAGTCAGGGTGAGTTATGTGAGGATTTTCAGAGAATGAAGATTGAGGTGGTACCTAGCGGATCCTTGGCCGCATTGGAAGTAAAGCCTACCCTAGAGGATCAGATCCGGAAGGGCGGAAGGATGATGACAAGATCCGCAGGATTAAGTCCATCAAGGAGGAAGGCAAGGCAGAGGACTTCAAGTTGGATGAGCAAGGCACGTTATGGATGAAGGATCGCATTTGTGTGCCCAACAAGAAGGAATTAAAGCAAGCGATTTTGGAAGAAGCCCATGACTCCAAGTATTCAATTCATCCTGGAGGCGCCAAAATGTATCAGGATTTGAAGGAAAGATTCTGGTGGCCGAGCATGAAGCGTGAAGTTGCCGAGCATGTTGCATTGTGCGACGTATGCCAGAGGGTCAAGGCAATGCATCGAGACCAGCGGGATTGCTACAAATTGAAAATACCTGAGTGGAAGTGGGAGGAAATCAGAATGGATTTCATTACCGGTTTGCCTAAGACTCAAGGAGGTTATGACTCCATCTGGGTTATAGTGGATCGCTTGACCAAAGTAGCCCATTTTATCCCGTGAAGACCACTTACTCGGAGATAAGTTAGCAAAGTTGTACATGATCAGGATCGTCTGTTTGCACGGAGTGCCAAAGAGGATTGTATCGAGACAGGTACCCAATTTACCTCAAGGTTTTGGAATAAGTTGCATGAAGCCATGGGAACCCGTTTAAACTTCAAGATGACTTATCATCCACAGACGGATGGACAGGCCGAAAGAGTCAACCGGTTACGGAGGATATGTTAAGAGCATGTGCATTGGCTTATGCTACCTCTTGGGATAAGAGTTTGCCGTATGCCGAGTTCGATTACAACAATAGTTACCAAGCTAGTTTACGATGTCACCTTTTGAGGCCTTTGTATGGTCGACCACTGTCGGACGCCATTGAATTGGAATGAGGCCGTGGCCGTGTCTTCGGGCCTGATATTCTTCAAGAGGTCAAGAAGCGATTTCCATGATTAGGGAAAGGTTGAAGATCGCCCAATCACGACAGAAGAGTTATGCTGACAACCGTCGCCGAGACTTGAGTTTTGAACCAGAAGACTTTGTATACCTCAGAGTTACGCCTCTTAGGGGAGTTAAGAGGTTCCATGCCAAAGGGAAACTTGCACCCCGGTATGTTGGACCATTTAAGATTTTGAGTCGCAGAGGCGAAGTTGCTTATCAGCTGGAGTTGCCACAGTCGTTAGCAGGAGTACATGACGTATTCCATGTGTCCCAGTTGAAAAAGTGTCTCCGAGTACCTGAGGAACAGACACCGCTAGAGTCAATTGAGTTGAAAGAAGATTTGACTTACAAGGAGCATCCCGTAAAGATTTTGGACACTATGGATCGAGAGACCAGAAATAAGTCAACCCATTTCTGTAGAGTACAGTGGAGCAACCACACGGAGAGTGAAGCAACTTGGGAACGCGAAAAGGATTTGAGGAAAGAGTTTCCAAACCTATTCCTTTAGTAAGCCCTGAATCTCGGGGACGAGATTCTATTAAGGGGGGGAGGTTTGTAACACCCCAAAATTTTGCTTTTCTTAAATTCATGTGTGATTTGGCACTTTGGTGAATTTTTGGAATTTTCTGGAATTTATTTGGATTTATTTGGAATTTATTGGAATTTATTCCATTTTAAAATAATTAAAGAATTTAATTTTGCAAATAAAATTTTGTTGGAAATATTTTATTTGAGTCCCAAATACCCTAAAATATTTTCCAGAATTTTTCTGAGTATTTTGCTATTTTTAATGAATTAAATGAATTACTGGGAATTATTTTAAATATTAAATCGCTGGAAAATCAAACCGAGTCGGTTACTGTTCATCCGACCGAGCCCGAGTCAGACTCGAGTTCGAGTCCGACCGAATCACGTGACTCGACCGAACCCACTCGTAGAGCCTAACGCGTGGCCAGTTGGATTCGAATCCAACGGCCACGATTGAGCCACGTCGCCGGACCGAGCCCGACCGAGCCAGCCCGGCTCGCCGAGTCCGACCGAACCCAAACCCACGCACCGCTGGATCTCGATCCAACGGTGTCGCGCGTGCCACGTCACCTAATCCAGACGCCGCCGGACTCGCGCCGCAGCGAGAGGACCTCGGATTCAGCGCGTTTCACGGACGCCGAGGCCCTATTTATTGCGCCGCCACCCGTGTCGGGATCGCCGCTTCATTGCGCACCAGTAGCCCTGAACAACGTCGCTGAGCCGCCGCCCGTTGAGCCGCAATCGCTCGCCGGAGTTGCCTCTTCCCTCATTGTGGTTCTTTGCCGATTGCGGCCATCTCCGTCGTCCTCCGCCGCCCGTTGAGGTCGGATCTGAACCGGAGACCAAGCGCGTCGAAAGGGACCTCTCACATTGCCGAGCACGCTCGGCGCCGTTCTGCCGTGGTCGTCGTCCCCAACTCCGACAAGCCCGGCGCCGCGTGAGCCATCGACGGACTTCAAGCTCCTCGGTAGTCGGATCTTCATCCAAGGGCCCAGATTGCGCCCACGTCATCTCACGGTGAGATTCCGTCAAAATCCCAGATCCAATCTCAGCGTTGGATCTAGATCCTACTGATCCCGAGATCAACCGCGTTCACCCCAAACGCGTGAGTCCAGATCCAATCTGGACCGTTGATTTTCAAATCAACGGTCGAGATCTAGCCACGTGTCCGGGAAGGCTGACCGCCGCGGTCAGCGCCGTCCACGCGCGCGTGCGTGTGACGCTGACACGCGGGGCCCGCATGTCAGCGGCCCAGCCACCCTGCACCATGACGTCACACTGACGTCATGGCGGGCCCGCATGTCAGCGGCTGTCCCAGCCGAGCGCTGACGTCAGCAATGACGTCACAGCGGGTCCCACCTGTCAGCGCTGTGGGCTGAGCCCCGCTGACGTCAGCAGTGACGTCACCCGAGGGGGACCCACCTGTCAGTGACACAAGGAGCCGTGGACCGAGTCCACGGTAGACCCGAGCCGAGCGTGGACCAAGTCCATGGACCGGCTGACGTCAGCCAACCAATCAGCGGTTGCCACGTGTCCAGGCTGACGCAATAATTAATTTCCGAAAAAGAAAATGATTTATTAATTCGAAATAATGATTTCAGATTTTGTTTCAAACTTCAAACGCTTATAACTTTTGCGTTTCAACTCCGATTTGAGTGATTCAAATTTCTAAATTTGTATAAAATTGAGATCTACCTAAATATAAATTTTATTTAATTTTTGGACTAAAGTTTTTCTCTGTAAAATTATTTAATTGATTATTTAAACTTTAAATAATCATAACTTTTGCGTTTTAACTCCAAATTTGACGATTCCAGTTTCTAAAAATTCATAAAATTATGTTCTCTCTGTTTATGGATTTTATTTGGATGATTGGATACTTTTTGCCTATTGTTTATTCGTGTATTTGCTATTTGCACGCTTTACGAGTAGACGTTGAAGTGCCGGAAGGATTTGAAGGAGAAGTATTGACTCAGGATCTAACTCAAGACCAAGAGCAAGTACTTTTTGAAGGCAAGTTGTGCTTTGACCATGTTGATCCTATTTCGAAATCTATTTTGATTTAACCTATTGCATGCTAGTTCAATTAGAAAAATACTTTATTTAAATATGGGGAATTAGATAAATACCAAATTGCTGTATGACACCTTGATTACTTAAATATGTGCCATGACCCCTTGTCACCCTAGTTGTGGTTTACTAGTTGGATATTAATAACTTGCCAACATGGGTTTTAGACCGTTGTAGTAAACTGCTTAGACCTGCTACGTGCTCATGACATGATTTTGGACAAACAAATGTTAATATTGACTTAATGATATATTGAACCTGTTTTGGAAAGGTATCATGTGATGTTGATGGCACGTGGTGCATGGTAATCAACTGGGGTTTGATAAATAGTTTTTCGACCGGGGCATGTGGCAAGAATAATCAGGTGGGCCAGTTGTGGCATTGGGGATGTTGATTTGGTTCTTCGGATAGTCTTGCCCTGGTCACCCTAAGGACTTCACCTTGCAAGCCTTTGAACTGGGTCTAACGTGCAACCACATGTCTGTAATGGGATGGACCTAGTTGACTAAGTTGCTAATAACGTACCTGTGGGACCTCAGGAGGTCAACTACACCCTTTGTGTAAGTTGTACGGGGAGCGTCTGGTGAGGCCAGGTACCCATCTAACGGTTGATTGGCCTAAACTTCGCCTTAGCTAAGGGAAGGGTTAGTGTGCAATAACCGGGGAGGCTCACTTGTATTATTAGAAGTTTCCGAAAGACTTTGTTACGGGAACTCGCCTTTGTGGTGTTTGACTGTATCTTGTGGGTAAAGTGCATAACCTCTGCAGAGTGTAGAATCTATTCGGATAGCCGTGTCCGCGGTATTGGACATCGCTCGGGAATTACAGTCAAGGGTTAGATTTTCTCAAAAATAACTTGGATTTGAAATGTTGGGTTGGATTAATAATGATGTTGATGAAAATGTGGATTAGGATGGGAAAGATGTTTATTAAACTCCTTGAAAAGTTATCTATGCTATACTTGTTTCTACTGCTTTCGAATCTACTTATGCTACTTGTCAAATGCTGTTTACTGCAAATATACCTTGAGCTATTCCTTTGTACCAAGCCATGCATATAGTATATTAGCTTGCATTACATGCATGACTTGCCGAGTACCAAGTACTCACCCTTGCCACAATACAACACCAGTTGAAGAGGAGACTACACCGGCTTTGGAGGAGGAGCTCCAAGAGGAACCGTCTACTTAGGGGCGAGCCCGGTCGGTTACTGTGGTATCTTTGGATGGCGCCACGAAGTTATTTGATTTTCCGCTGCTACTATTTCTCTCTTAATAAGTTTTGCCCTGCGAGGCATACATTTGTAACTTGACCGTAAGGTCGAGTAACCAGTTTGACTATTTAAATAAAGTACTTTATTAGTATCGAGTGGTATGATTGTGATATTTACCGATGTTAAGACTGTGTGCACTAGCGCGTTCCTGGACTAGTGCTGAATACACAGAGGGTCCGGATTTGCAAATTCGGGGTCCCGACACCCCTCAAGGTCCAAACTCCGGGAACAAATTGTTTGTCTCCTAGCTTTAATTATCCTTGTGCATTTGAGTTCTATCTTCTATTTAAAGTTCTACTCTAGTTGCTAGTCTTGTGTAGTTCTCTTACATTATACTAGGTTGGAGTAGACGCAATTTGGAATTCACTAGATCCATTCTCTTCTTACCTTATTCTTTGCACTGTTCGGACATTCCGATAGTACATCGAAAGTTCCGATTTACTCTAAAAGGTTCCGACTTACTCTAAAAGGTTCCGACTTTTATTCCGCGGCGATAAATTTAGTTTAAATTTTAATAGCCTATTCACCCCCTCCCCTTCTAGGCATTTATCACAACTTTCAGACATTTGGTCTACGCTCATGTTGAGCGATTATCTTTGAATAAATGCGTATTTCCCAAATATTTGATTAATAATGCTATGTTTGTTCTATATTCTACAGTTTGTTTCTGATGCAACAATTGTCTGATTATTAAGTCATACTTTTAATATAGAACGAAGTATAATCTAATGAAGGAGGAAGAAATCTATCTAGAAGACATTTATACCACACAAATTGATTTGAATATATTATGACTATCGCCAGAAGTAAATCTCTTATAATTGGTACAGGAAGAATGCCATATTATACCCTAAGTCCAATCGTACTCACTTATGTTTTAAAGACATTGGTTTGAATGGTTTCCATATGCAGGTAGAGAACGAGGATGGTACAAAATACCTACTCATGACTTAGATTAATGGGTGTAATAACTGTGTGGTTGAAAAGCTCCCTCCAGATTATACTATGCACATATATAAAACCTGAAGTTTGTGTTGCGGTTAAAACCTAGAAATATTTAAGATCTGGTAGATTGACTGGGTTATCCTGACTTGAATATTATGAAAAGAATAATTAATTCTGCTGGCCATAGCATAAAGACTTTCCTAGATCTAAAGATTTTGTATGCCCTGTTTGTGCTATAGGAAAGCTTATAGTTGGATTTTCTTACCTGAAAGTTAGGAAAGAATCACTGAATTTTCTAGAGAAATTTTAAAGTGATATATGTGGACCCATTCAGCCCCTGTCGGGCCGTTTCAGAAATTGTACAGTATTGATAGATGCTTCTATTAGATGATTCCTTGTATGTCTCTTACCTCCTAGGAACCATGCTACTGCCAAAATTAATTGCCTAAATTATTGGGTTATAGCCTACTTTTCAGAAGAAAGGATCAAGACTATTCAAATGGATAATGCTAGTGAGTTTACCTTAAAGGCATTTAAAGATTATTGTGTGGCTCTAGGAATTAATGTAGAGTATCTTGTACCTCATGCCCACAATCAAAATGGCCTTGCAGAGTCATTCAATTAAAGGAATAAAATTTTATTACTTGGCACTCTTGCAGAATAAGAGGTTTCCCACAAGCTGTTAGGGCCACGCAGTGCTGAACGCTGCGATATTAATTCAACTCAGACCAACTGTACATCATGAAATTTCCCCGTTGCAGATAGTGCGTGGAAATAAATTAAGTATTTCCTATCTGCGAAAATTTGGCTATGATGTACACGTGTCAATCTCTCCACCACAACGTACCACCATGGGACCTTACCGGAAGTTGAGGATCTTTGTAGGTTATGAATCTCCGTCAATAATTTAAATATATAAAGCCTATGACAGGGGATTAATGTAACACCCCAAATTTTTGCTTTTCATGAATTTGAATAAGATTTGACACTTTGGTGAATTTTTGGAATTTTCTGGAATTTATTTGGATTTATTTGGAATTTATTTGAATTTATTCCCTTTTGAAATAATTAAAGAATTTGATTTTACAAATAAATTTTTGTTGGAAATATTTTATGTGAGTCCAAAATGCTCCAAAATATTTTCTAGAATTTTTCTGGAATTTTTCTGAGTATTTTACTATTTTAATGAATTAAATGAGTTCTGGGAATTAATTGGATTATTTAATCGCTGGAAAACCGAGTTGGTTTGTATTGTTCATCCGACCGGACCCGAGTCCGAGTCAGATTCGAGTCCGACCCGAGCCAGCCGTTCCGGTCGAACCCAGTCGCCAAACCTTAACGCGCGTGACCGTTGGATCGAGATCCAACGGCCACGATCGCGCCACGTCACCGAACCCGAGCCCGACCGAGCCAGCCCAGTCGCCTAAGCCGGGCCCAATCCCAAACCCCCGCACCGTTGGATCTTGATCCAATGGCTCGCGTTGAGCCACGTCACCCAATCCGAATCCAATTCGGATTCCGCCGCCGCAGCTGTGTGGGCCTCGGTTTCCCGCAGTTTCCACGCCGAGAGGCCTATTTAATGCGCCGCCGCCGCCAGCGTGTGCTCCGTTTCCGTGCGCACCCGTAGCCCTAGACCACGTCGCCTGAGCCGCCGTGGTTGCGCCGCAATCGCTCGCCGTAGTTGCATTAGGGCTCCGCCGCGGTTAATCGCTGTTTCCGCCGCCGTCCGCCGTCCTCCGCCGCCGTTAAGCCCAGATCCGGAACCGCAAGGTTGAGACGCGTCGGAGGGGACCTTTCACTTCGCCGGAATCGCGCCCAAACGCCGTCGGGCGTGTCGTCGTCCTCGTCTCCGGTGACCTCTGCTCCGCCGCGCGCCATCGCCGCCTCGCGAACTCCCTCCAACGTCCGATCCAGATCCGAGGGCCCAGGATCGTCCACGTCACCCCCGGTGAGATCCACGTTCTAATCCTCAGATCTATTTCCAACCGTTGGATCTAGATCCAACGGCTTAGATTGTGCCACGTAGCTAGAACCGCACCGTACTGGATCCAATCTCAGCCGTTAGATCTAGATCGAACGGCTAGGGTTAGCCGCGTTGTAAACATTAGATTGGATCTTGACCGTCCGATTAAGATCGAACGGTCCAGATCAGCCGTGTAGTTTCCATAACGCGTTAAGCCAGATCCGATCTGGGCCGTTGATTTTCAAATCAACGGCCGAGATCTAGCCACGTGTGCGGAAGCCGAACCGGCGCGCCCGCGTGGCGGGGCGAAGTCGCCGACAGGCGGGCCCACTGCCGATGGCGCCGGTCCGGTGGACCAGTGCCACCGTGGACCGAGCTGGGCACGTGGACCACGTCCGTAGACCAGGACACGTGGCAGCACCCGGGTGGTGCCGCGTGTCATGGTGACGTCATGCTGACGTCGTCGGGGGACTCGGCCGGTGCTGACGTCAGCGGATCCACGTGGACCAATGAGGTGCTGACACGTGTCATGCTGACGCAATAAATCCTTTTCCGAAAATGAAATTATTTATTTAATTCGGTTTATTGATTTTAAATATAGATCCAAACTTCAAATGCTTATAACTTTTGCGTTTTAACTCCGATTTGAGTGATTCAAATTTCTAAATTTTCATAAAAATGAGACCTACTGTCGGGACCCCGAATTTGCAAATCCGGACCCTCTGTGTATTCAGCACTAGTCCAGGAACGCGCTAGTGCACACAGTCTTAACATCGGTAAATATCACAATCATACCACTCGATACTAGTAAAGTACTTTTATTTAAATACCCAAACTGGTTACTCGACCTTATGGTCAAGTTACAATATACGCCTCGCAGGGCGAAACTTATTAAGAGAGAAATAGTAGCAGCGGAAAATCAAATAACTTCATGGCGCCATCCAGTATACCACAGGCAACTGACTGGGCTCGCTCCCTAAGTAGACGGATCCTCTTGGAGCTCCTCCTCCAAAGCTGGTGTAGTCTCCTCTTCAACTGGTGTTGTATTGTGGCAAGGGTGAGTACTTGGCACTCAGTAAGTCATGCACAGAATGCAGGCTAATATACTATATGCATGGCTTGGTACAAAGGAATAGCTCAAGGTATATTTGCAGTAAACAGCATTTGACAAGTAACATAAGTAGATTCGAAAGCAGTAGAAACAAGTATAGCATAGATAACTTTTCAAGGAGTGTAGTAAACATCTTTCCCATCCTAATCCACATTTCCATCAACATCATTATTAATCCAACCCAACCTTTCAAATCCAAGTTATTTTTGAGAAAATCTAACCCTTGACTGTAATTCCCGAGCGATGTCCAATACCGCGGACACGGCTATTCGAATAGATTGTACACTCTGCAGAGGTTATGCACTTTACCCACAAGATACAGTCAAACACCACAAAGGCGAGATCACGTAACAAAGTCTTACTAAACTTCTAACAATACAAGTGGTCCTCCCCGGTTATTGCACACTAACCCTTCCCTTAGCTAAGGCGAAGTTTAGGCCAATCAACTGTTAGATGGGTACCTGGCATCAGCCCCGGTACGTTCCCCCGTACAACTTACACAAAGGGTGTAGTTGACCTCCTGAGGTCCCACAGGTACGTTATTAGCAACTTAATCAACTAGGTCCGTCCCATTACAGACATGTGCTTGCACGTTAGACCCAGTTCAAAGGCTTGCAAGGTTAAGTCCTTAGGGTGACCAGGGCAAGACTACCCGAAGAACCAAATCAACATCCCCAGTGCCACAACTGGCCCACCTGATCATTCTTGCCACATGCCCCGGTCGAAAAACTATTTATCAAACCCCAGTTGATTACCATGCACCACGTGCCATCAACATCACATGATACCTTTCCAAAACAGGTTCAATATATCATTAAGTCAATATTAACATTTGATTGTCCAAAATCATGTCATGAGCACGTAGCAGGTCTAAGCAGTATACTACAACGGTCTAAAACCCATGTTGGCAATTTAATAATGTCCAACTAGTAAACCACAACTAGGGTGACAAGGGGTCATGGCACATACTTAAATAATCAAGGTGTCATACAGCAAATTGGTATTTATCTAATCCCCCATATTTAAATAAAGTATTTTCTAATTGAACTAGCATGCAATAGGTTAAATCAAAATAAGTTTCAAAATAGGATCAACCTGGTCAAAGCACAACTTGCCTTCAAAAAGTACTTGCTCTTGGTCTTGAGTTGGATCCTGAGTCAATACTTCTCCTTCGAATCCTTCCGGCACTTCAACGTCTACTCGTAAAGCGTGCAAATAGCAAATACACGAATAAACAATAGGCAAAAAGTGTCCAAACATCCAAATAAAATCCATAAACAGAGAGAACATAATTTTATGAATTTTTAGAAACTGGAATCGTCAAATTTGGAGTTAAAATGCAAAAGTTATGATTATTTAAAGTTTAAATAATCAATTAAATAATTTTACAGAGAAAAACTTTAGTCCAAAAATTAAATAAAATTCATATTTAGGTAGATCTCAATTTTTTACAAATTTAGAAATTTGAATCACTCAAATCGGAGTTGAAACGCAAAAGTTATAAGCGTTTGAAGTTTGAAACAAAATCTGAAATCATTATTTCGAATTAATAAATCATTTTCTTTTTCGGAAATTAATTATTGCGTCAGCCTGGACACGTGGCAGCCTCTGATTGGTCTGCTGACGTCAGCCGATCCATGGACTTGGTCCACGCTCGGCTCGGGCCTACCGTGGAAACGGTCCACGGCTCACGGTCGCTGACAGGCGGGCCGCCCTGTCAATGGCTCGGGCTCACGCCGGCACGGCGCGGCTAACACGGGGACCCCACACGTCAGTGACGTGCTCCCACGCGCACAGTGCGGCGGCTAGAGCCACGTGGCATGATCAGGGCCGTTGGATCTAGATCCAGCGGTCTAGATCCACCCTAGGTTAACGCATTTTCCAGCACGTGGCGATCGTGGGCCGTTGGATCTTGATCCAACGGTCCAGATCCGATCTAGTTTAAGGGGTTTGGGTTGCACGTGGGCTCACCGTGACTGTCGGATCTTGATCGGACGGCTGAGGACCTTCGCGGGTGACGATGGCGTCGCGGCGGGGCTTGGTCACCGGAACCGAGGAAGACGACCCACGGGACGGCGACTCGGGCGAATCCGCGAAACGAAGGTGTCCCTCGGGCGCGTCACGCGATGGGGGTTCCAGATCTGGGACCCACACGGCGCGGAACGGGCTACCGGCACCGGAGGAGAGGAAGAAACCACGGTGGTGCTTCACGAACTCCGGCGAAAGATTGCGAGCAGGCGGCGGCGGCTCGGGCGTTGGAAACTAGGGCAACAGGTGCGCACACAAACGGCGGTCCTCGGGCGATGACCCACGCCTTAAATGGCCTCGGCATGCGCGCACAAAACGGAGACCTAAATCCTCACGGCGGCGGGCGCGGCGGCGGAGTCCGGCTCGGACTCGGGCGGAGACGACGACGGAGGACCGTCCACGTGGCGCGATCAACGGCCACGATCGCGCGGCGCGGTCGGATCCGGCCGGACTCGGCCAACCGGTGCGATCCAATCGGGCCGTTGGATCTCGATCCAACGGTCGGGATCGAATAGGGTTCGGTCAAGTCACTTGGCTCGCCGGACTCGAAGTCGGACTCGGACTCGGGTCCGTCGGATGAACAAGATTTGACCCGACTTGAATTTCCAGCGATTTAATATTTAAAATAATTCCCAGAAATTCATTTAATTCATTAAAAATATCAAAAGACTCGGAAAAATTCCAGAAAAATTCTGGAAAATACTTTGGATCATTTTGGACTCAAATAAAATATTTCCAACAAAATTTTATTTGCAAAGTTTAATTCTTTAATTATTTCAAAATGGAATAAATTCAAATAAATTCCAAATAAATCCAAATAAATTCCAGAAAATTCCAAAAATTCACCAAAGTGCCAAATCACACATAGATTTAAGAAAACCAAATTTTGGGGTGTTACACCTACTCAAATATGAATTTTAATTAATTTTTGTTTATGAATATTTCTCTGTTTTTATTTAATTAATGTTTTCTTTAAACTTTAAACGCTTATAACTTTTGCATTTAAACTCCGAATTTGACGATTCCAGTTTCTAAAAATTCATAAAATTATGCTCTCTCTGTTTGCGAACTTTTTTTGGATGTTTGGACACTTTTTGTCCACTGTTTATTTATTTATTGCTATTTGCACGCTTTACGAGTAGATGTTGAAGTGCCCGAAGGCTTCGAAGGTGAAGTGTTGACCCAGGAGCCAGTTCAGGACCAAGAACAAGTACTCTTTGAAGGCAAGTTATGCTTTGACCATGTTAATCCCATTTTGAAACCTATTTTGATTTAATTATTTGCATGCTAGTTTAACTAGAAAATGCTTTACTTAATTTTGGGAAATTAGATACATGCCAACTTGCTGTATGACACATTGGTTAATTAAATATGTGACATGGCCCCTTGTCACCCTAGTTGTGGATTATTAGTTGGACATTATTGAATTGCCAACATGGGTAGTTAGACCGATGTAGTATGCTTAGCCTTGCCACGTGAAATGATTTGGACAATCAAATGTTAATGTTGACTTAATGATATATTGAACCTGTTTTGGAAAGGTGTCATGTGTTGTGATGTTGATGGCACGTGGTGCATGGTAATCAACTGGGGGTTTGATAAATAGATTTTGACCGGGGCATGTGGCAAGAATGATCGGGTGGGCCTGTTGTGGCACCGGGAACGTTGATTTGGTTCTTCGGGTAGTCTTGCCCTGGTCACCCTAAGGACTTAACCTTGCAAGCCTTTGAACTGAGTCAAACGTGCAACCACATGTCTGTAATGGGACGGACCTAGTTGATTAAGTTGCTAATAACGTACCTGTGGGACCTCAGGATGTCAACTACACCTTTTGTGTAGTTGTACGGGGGAGCGTACCGGGGCTGCGGCCAGGTACCCATCTAACGGTTGATTGGCCTAAACTTCGCCTTCGCTAAGGGAAGGGTTAGTGTGCAAACACCGGAGAGGACCACTTGTACTGTTAGAAGTTTTTGAAAGACTTTGTTATGGACACTCGCCTTTGTGGTGTTTGGCTGTATCTTGTGGGTAAAGTGCATAACCTCTGCAGAGTGTAAAATCTATTCGAATAGCCGTGTCCGCGGCATTGGACATCGCTCGGGAATTACAGTCAAGGGTTAGACCTTCTTGAAAATAACTTGGACTTGGAGGGTCTGGTTTGGTTTAATAATGATGTTGATGGAAATGTGGATTAGAATTGGGAAAGATGTTTACTTAATTGCAGGAAAAGTTATTGCTCTTGAACATGTTTCTACTGCTTTCGAATCTACTTATGCTACTTGTCAAATGCTGTTTTACTGCAATTATACCCTGAGCTATTCATTTGTACTAAGCCATGCATGTAGTATATTAGTTGCATTCTGTGCATGACTTGCTGAGTACCAAGTACTCACCCTTGCCACAATACAACACCAGTTGAAGAGGAGTCTACACCAGCTTTGGAGGAGGAGCTCTCAGAAGAACCGACTAACTAGGGAGCGAGCCCAGTCAGTTGCCTGTGGTATACTGGATGGCGCCACGAAGTTATCTTATTTTTCGCTGCCGTTATTTCTCTCTTATTAAGTTTTCGCCTTGCGTGGCGTATATTTGTAACTCGACCCTAAGGTCGAGCAACCCGTTTGGTTAAATTTCGTTGAGTATGATTGTGATATTTACCAATGTTGAGACTGTGTGCACTAGCGCGTTCCTGGACTAGTGCTGAATACACAGAGGGTCCGGATTTGCAAATTCGGGTCCCGACAATTAATGAGTGGAATAACGTTCCGAAACTTAATATTAATGGTAGCAAGCTTAAACTTATTAATGTAGTTGATGGATGTAGCAACCGCATATTTATATGGGTCACTGGATACAAATATTTATATGAGAATCACTGAATGAGTTAAAATTCTGTATCTTAATAATCGCAACATGTATAGCATCCAACTGAAGAGATCGCTATATGGATTAAAATAGTCGGGAAAGATGTGGTACAACCGACTTAATGAGTTCCTCCAGAAGAAGGAATATTGTCCCTGTGTGTTTATAAAGAAATCATGGAATGGATTCTGTATCATCTTAGTATAAATTGATAAATTGAATGTCATCGGAATCACATAGAAAATAAAGGAAATAAGTGCTTACCTTACGACGAAGTTTTGAGATGAAAATTTTGGGTAAAACCATATTTTGCTTAAGCCTGCAGGTAGAGCATTTCCCAAAAGGAATTATGTACGCTAGTCTATTTGTACCTAGAAGGTATTGGAAAGATTTAATTTGGATAAATATCATCCTTTAAAGACCCTATGGTTGTGAGATCCCTTGAAGCGGATAGAGACCCATTTAGACAAGGATGGAAAATAAGGAAGTCTTAGAATCTGGAGTCTCATATTTAAGTGCTATTGGCGCACTTATGTATCTTGTGAATTGCACAAGGCCTAATATTGCATTTGCAGTAAATTTGCTAGCATGAGACAGTGTAGTCCCAACCAGAAGATATTGGACTCGTGTTAAGACTTTACTCATATGCCTCTAAAGTACTCAAGATCTTGAATTGTTTTTCCAGAAGAGCCAAGACTTAACCATGGTGGGATATACGAATGATGGCTATCTATTTGATCCCTACAATGCCAAATCTCATACTAGTTTTGTATTTCTCTGCGGCGGTACAACCTTTTCTTAGCGATCTTTTAAACAGACCTTGGTAGCTACCTCTACCAACCACTCAGATATTATATCTTTATATGAAGCCTTATGTGAGTGTGTTTGGCTACAACATGTAATTAACCATATCCAGAAGTCATGTGGTCCTAATATCATCGATACCCCTACCATTATCTATGAAGATAAAGCTGCTTGTGTTGCACAAATGAAAATGTGTTATGTAAAGAGCAATATCATGAAACATATTGCCCCTAAATTCTTCTATCGTCACGAACTCTAGAAAAATGGTGAGATAAAAATAATGCAAACTAAGTCACGTGAAAATTTAGCAGATTTATTCACAAAATCCTTACCAAAGTCCATTTTTCAAAGGTGCATCTATGGCATTGGGATGAGGCGACTTAGAGATTTGCAGAGTTCAGTGAGAGTAAATCCCTGAACCATAACCCCTTTTGCATGATCTTGAAGATCATACTTTATATCCTAGAGATTATAAGTTATACTCTTTTCTCCTTAGTGAGTTTGTTAAAGTTTCTCACATAAAGATTTTTAATGAGGCAACTAGTGCAACATAGAGTGTGAGTGCAATGTACTCTTTTCTCCATCCTTTTTTCCGCTGGGTTTTGGGGGGAGTTTTTAATGAGACATGTGCATTACGCAATATTCAACTAATGGGGAGTGTTATGATATTGATAGAATCTATGTCTCTATATTGAAGGATTTTATCCATTGGTGGGCGAATCCGAATTAATCTCCAGGGGTTTTTCTCTTATATATTGGACATTGCCTTGTATAGAAAAATCAATCTAATAAAAGAGAGAGCATTCCCCTTACATTGTGTGTGCTTCTGCTCATGTTATTGCATTGGCGTACTGTCGATTAATGCGGGTGAACAACTACGTTTCACAACATCATATTCTGTTGTGGTTTAGTAAGCAGAGATTGACCCCTAATGTTGGGGATGTTCTTTTTGAATGGTGGTTAGCTTTGGAAAACCAATTAACTGCCGATCAAAGGAAAGGTTGTAACTCTATTATCTCGCTGACGATCAGGCACATTTGGTTGGAACAGAATGCTAGTCTTCATAAATTCTTCAAATGAGTTGTCACAGTTGGTTAGAGTAATCAATGAAGAGTGTAGATTACGGATTGCAGCAGGTACACAGTGGTATAGACGGTAGTTGTCTGTAATACATCTCTATATCATCTACAGACGGCACTAAAAACAACTCATAGAATAGATCATCTATATAGACTGTCTATATAATGTTACACAAAATATCAATCGTCTATAAGGCCGTATGTTAAATAGTAGACAACAACTTTCTCTCTCTTTCACATCATCTAAAATCCTACATGGCATAGTTTTACAAACATATAAAATGTACCACTGTATATGCCCTAAGAGATAGACAAGTTGTTTGAAGGGTGATTGGTGGTTGAACTTTTTCTCTTTACTCTTGTTACGAGTCTAGCTGAGCGGGTTGCAGCTGTTCTCTTTGTTGAGATATAACCGAACTATAGGGTTTGGTGGGCGAATTTCGACCCTGAGGTGTTTTGGCTAGAAATATAGCACCCCATTGTACAAGAAAATCAATCTACAATAATATTGGGGATTGGCATGGGGATTGACCTATGGTAGTCATCTCCATTATTTAACATGTTAGCAGCACGAAACTCTCCGATGCCAAACTAGAATTTCAGCTTATATCAATCTACACATCATCTGCAGTTCCTTAAACACCGGTGTATAATCTGCTGAAAAACTCTTCAGTTGGGAAACATGAAACACTGGGTGTATCTGAGCACCTTCAGGAAGATCCAGACGGTAAGCTACTGCTTCAATACGCTCCAGTACTTGAAACTCCCGGTCCTAACGGTGCTTGTTGGCTTGCAACTTCATCCAATTTTGCGCATTAGCCAAGTGCTGTCGGACTAAATCCATATGAATTTGCCGCTCCCTCAACACATCTTCCACAAGTGCATTATCAACCTTTCCATCGCCGGCCATTACTCCATAACTCGGCTCACAACCATAGAGGACTTTGTACGGTGAGCAACCCAAAGAGGTGTGGAAATTAGTGTTGTACCAAAATTCAGCCAATGATAACCATCCCTTCCATTTTGCCGGTGAGTCGTGGACAGCACAACGAAGATACATCTCTACACATTGATTTACTCGTTCACTTTGGCCATCTGTTTGTGGGTGATAGGCGGTGCTATATTGCAACTTGGTTCCCATCCTCTTGAAAAATTCTTCTAAAATTGATTGGTGAAAATTTTATCTCGATCAGACACAATGGAGCGGGGAACGCCATGCAGTTTTACTACTTGATCCAAGAAGACATGAGCAACTTTATGAGCTGTATATGGATGGTGTAGAGGAATAAAATGAGTGTATTTAGATAATCTATGCACCATAACCATGATGATGTCATACCCATCTGACATCGGTAACCCTTTTATAAAATCCATGGCGATTTCCTGCAAAGCCCCTGCTGGAATGGGTAGTGGATGCAGCAAACCGGGCACTCTGTTATGTGCTCCTTTAGCTTGTTGACAGACCTTACATTGTTGTACAAAGCTCTCTACTACTCATTCCAGTCCTTCCCACATAAACAGTTGTCGGGACCCGAATTTGCAAATCCGGACCCTCTGTGTATTCAGCACTAGTCCAGGAACGCGCTAGTGCACACAGTCTTAACATCGGTAAATATCACAATCATACCACTCGATACTAATAAAGTACTTTAATTAAATAGTCAAACTGGTTGCTCGACCTTATGGTCAAGTTACAAATATACGCCTCGCAGGGCGAAACTTATTAAGAGAGAAATAATAGCAGCGGAAAATAAGATAACGTCGTGGCGCCATCCAGTATACCACAGGCAACTGACTGGGCTCGCTCTCTAAGTAGACGGTTCCTCGTGGAGCTCCTCCTCCAAAGCTGGTGTAGTCTCCTCTTCAACTGGTGTTGTATTGTGGCAAGGGTGAGTACTTGGTACTCAGCAAGTCATGCACAGAATGCAAGCTAATATACTATATGCATGGCTTGATACAAAGGAATAGCTCAAGGTATATTTGCAGTAAAACAGCATTTGACAAGTAGTATAAGTAGATTCGAAAGCAGTAGAAACAAGTAAAGCATAACTAACTTTTCAAGGAGTTTAGTAAACATCTTTCCCATCCTAATCCATATCTCCATTAATCATTATTATTATCCCAAACCCAACCTTTCAAGTCCAAGTTATTTTCAAGAAAGTCTAACCCTTGACTGTAATTCCCGAGCGATGTCCAATACCGCGGACACAGCTATTCGAATAGATTGTACACTCTGCAGAGGTTATGCACTTTACCCACAAGATACAGTCAAACACCACAAAGGCGAGTTCCCGTAACAAAGTCTTTCGGAAACTTCTAATAATACAAGTGAGCCTCCCCGGTTATTGCACACTAACCCTTCCCTTAGCTAAGGCGAAGTTTAGGCCAATCAACCGTTAGATGGGTACCTGGCCTCGGCCGATGCGCTCCCCGCATAACTTACACAAAGGGTGTAGTTGACCTCCTGAGGTCCCACAGGTATGTTATTAGCAACTTAATCAACTAGGTCCGTCCCATTACAGACATGTGGTTGCAAGATTAACTCAGTTCAAAGGCTTGCAAGGTGAAGTCCTTAGGGTGACCAGGGCAAGACTACCCGAAGAACCAAACCAACATTCCCAATGCCACAACTGGCCCACCTGATCATTCTTGCCACATGCCCCGGTCGAAAACTATTTATCAAACCCCAGTTGATTACCATGCACCACGTGCCATCAACATCACATGATACCTTTCCAAAACAGGTTCAATATATCATTAAGTCAATATTAACGTTTGATTGTCCAAAATCATGTCATGAGCACGAAAGCGTGTCTAAGCCATATACTACAACGGTCTAAAACCCATGTTGGCAATTTAATAATGTCCAACTAGTAAACCACAACTAGGGTGACAAGGGGTCATGGCACATACTTAAGTAATCAAGGTGTCATACAGCAATTTGGCATTTATCTAATTCCCCATATTTAAATAAAGTATTTTCTAATTGAACTAGCATGCAATAGGTTAAATCAAAATAGGTTTCAAAATAGGATCAACATGGTCAAAGCACAACTTGCCTTCAAAAAAGTACTTGTTCTTGGTCTTGAGTTGGATCCTGAGTCAATACTTCTCCTTCGAATCCTTCCGGCACTTCAACGTCTACTCGTAAAGCGTGCAAATAGCAACCAATGAATAAAACAGTAGACAAAAGCATCCAAACATCCAAATAAAGTCCATAAACAGAGAACATAATTTTATGAATTTTTAGAAACTGGAATCGTCAAATTCGGAGTTAAAATGCAAAAGTTATAGCATTTTGAAGTTTAAATAATTAATTAAATAATATTACAGATAAAAACTTTAGTCCAAAAATTAAATAAAATTCATAATTAGGTAGATCTCAATTTTATACAAATTTAGAAATTTGAATCACTCAAATCGGAGTTGAAACGCAAAAGTTATAAGCGTTTGAAGTTTGAATCAAAATCTGAAATCATTATTTCGAATTAATAAATCATTTTCTTTTTCGGAAATTAATTATTGCGTCAGCGAGGACACGTGGCAGCCTCTGATTGGTCTGCTGACGTCAGCCGGTTCATGGACGTGGTCCATGGTTTGGCTCGGTCCACCGTGGACCCGGTCCACCGTGGACCCGGTCCACGGCTCCATGTGTCGCTGACAAGTGGGACCCCTTGGATGACGTCAGCACTGACGTTACCACGCTCAACGACGCTACTGACAAGCGGGCCCCACCGTGACGTCAGCGATGACGTCATGGTGCGGTTCTGCCTCCGCCGACGCCAGCGGCCCCGCGTGTCAGAGACACGCACTCGCGTGTGTGCGGCGTGGCCAGGGTACACGTGGCACGATCGCGTCCATTGATTTGAAAATCAACGGCCGCGATTAGATCCAGGGTTAACACGTTGAAAACTACACGGTGATCGTGGGCCGTTCGATCTAGATCGGACGGTCCAGATCTGATCTGGGTTCCAGACTTCCAGGGTTTGGGGGAGAACGTGGGCTCACCGTGTGCGTTCGATCTTGATCGGACGGCTGTCCGAGCTCGCGAGGTTGATGGCGACGCGGCGGCGCTGGCCTGGCCGGAGACGAAGACGGCAACCTCCCGAACGGCATTCGGACGCGATTCCGGCGAAGTGAGTTGGCCTCCCGGGTGCGCCTTGGCCTGGGCTTCTCGGATCTGGACTCCACGGTGACAGGAGACGGCGGATGACGACGGAGAGGACAGAAAACCGCGGCGGAGGAGTGCTACAACTCCGGCGAGCAATTACTGGCGAAGCGTTCCAAGCGGCGGCTAGGGTAAAAGGCGGGAAGTCAAGGCGGTCCTCGAGGTGCGACCGGGCATTAAATACCCTCGGCGTCCGTCACGGAAAACGGAGACCTAGGCCCACACGGCGCGCGGCGGAGGAATCCGGCTCGAACTTCGGGCGGAGACGGCGGCGGAGGATCCGTCCGCGTGGCGCGATCAACGGCCACGATTGGCTCGGCGCGATCGGATCCGGTCGGATCGGTGCGGCTCGATTTGGCCGTTGGATCTTGATCCAACGGTCCGTATGATTAGGGTTTGGACTTGATTCTGGCCGAGTCACGTGGCTCGGTCGGACTCGAGTCCGATCGTTCCGACTTCGGTCGGATGAACGATACTCGACCGAGTTGATTTTCCAGCGATTTAATATTTAAAATAATTTCCGATAATTCATTTAATTCATTAAAAATAGCAAAAGACTCGAGAAAAATTCAAAAATTCGAAAATATTTTAGAGCATTTGGGACTCAAATAAAATATTTCCAACAAAACTTTATTTGAAGAATTAATTTCTTTAATTATTTCAATATGGAATAAATTCAAATTAAATCCAAATAAATCCAAATAAATTCCAGAAAATTCCAAAAATTCCCAAATGTGCAAAATAGTATTTTAATTTCATGAAAAGAAAAAATTGGGGTGTTACAACAGTCTCTTCAGTCTTTGATAAGTTGCTTGTATCCCTGAATGTCCCCCGATTGGACTGTTATGAAAGGCATCGATCAGTTTAGTCTGTAACGCGGAATTAGCTCCCACCCAAATTCTTCCTTTGTTTCGGATTACACCTTGTACGAGTCCATTGCCTTGGTTGTCTGGACTCTTTACTGCCAACTGGGTTAATTTGGTCTGTGTGTTCGGGTCGGTTACATAGGAATTCAGGACCTCCTGGATCCATATTGGCCGCACCTCCGACACTGCTTGCATTGCCATAAGATGTCCCACTCGAGATAGAGCGTCCGCAGCCAGTCTCCTTTCCCTTGCGATATACCACCTTAAATTGCAACCCCATTAATTTGGTCATGGCTTTCCTCTGCATCGGTGATTGTAACTGCTGTTCGTCCAAATAGATGAGACTTTGATGATCTGTGCGAATAATGAACTCCCCTCTCTGCAAGTATTGACGCCGTCTGTCCACAGCCATGATCAATGCCAAAAATTATTTCTCATATATCAATAAGTTTTGATGGATCAATCCCAACGCCTTGCTTAAGAAAGCCACCAAATGCTCTTCTTGCATCAATACAGCTCTGACTCCTCCATCATAGGCATCCGTCTCCACGATGAAAGTTTTAGTAAAGTCCGGCAAAGCCAACACTGGAGTGGTGCCCATGGCTTGTTTCAATTTCCGTAATGCTTCATTTGCACTTTCACTCCACAGGAAAGCTTTCTTTTCAACAAACAAGTTAAAGGTTTGGCAATTATCCCAGAGTTGCAAACAAATTTCCGGTAATACCCCGTCAAACCCAAAAAAGCTCTTAGTTTAGTCACTGTAGTTGGTGTCGGCTAGTTCACCATCGCCTTGGTCTTCTGAGGATCAGTGGACACTCCTTCATCAGAAATAATATGTCCCAAGTATTCTAGTTGACGTTGAGCAAAAACACACTTGGAGAGCTTAACGAACAACTGGTTTTCTTTCAATTTCTCCAGGACCAACTACAAATGCTTGAGGTGTTGTTGTAAGTTGGAGCTATATATTAAAATGTCATCTATAAATACCAAGACAAATCTTCGCAAATATGGACTCAAGATCGAATTCATCACGCATTGGAAGGTAGCCGGTGTGTTAGTCAGTCCAAATGGCATCATACAAAAATTGATAGTGACCGTGGTGAGTCTTGAACGCCGTCTTTTCCTCATCTTCCTCTTTCATTCTTATTTGATGATAGCTTGCCCGCAAATCCAATTTGGAGAAGTATTTGGTTCCCCCCAATACATCCAGTAACTCATCAATCAGGGCATAGGAACTTGTTTTTGATAGTTAAGTCATTTAACCAGCGGTAATCTACACAAAACCTCCATGATCCGTCCTTCTTTTGTACCAAAAGCACCGGAGAAGCAAAAGGGTTGGTACTGCGCTTGATGACTCCAGACTTCAACATTTCTTCCACTTGTCGCTCGATCTCATCTTTATGCAGTGGTGAATATCGATAAGGCCGGACATTTGTTGGTACGGCATTGGGTATCAAAGTGATTGCATGGTCATATTCCCTAGATGGTGGTATCCCCTTTGGCTCCCCAAATACTCCTGCATATGTTTGCAAAACCTCAGCCACTTCTGCTGGTATCTGTACATCTTTTGTGTCCTACTGTTCTTCTACTACCGCTATTGCCCAGACTTCGTTTCCTCTCTGTCATTTGTGATATTGCTCAGCCGTCATCTCTGCCAATTCAAAAGGCCTCTGGTTTTGAATCCCTTGCAACTTAATCGGTCTACCATTATACTCAAATTCCAAGGTCTTGTCCTGCCAATGACATTTCATCGGGCTATGATTCTTGAGCCAATCCATTCCCAATATGGCATCGTATGCTCCCAAGTCCAACACCCTCAAATCAGTTTTAAATGTGCATCCTTGAATCCACCATTCCATTCCTTGTAGCCACTAATTGCACTGTAAAACCTCCCCTCTCAATTCTTGGCTTTGGACAGGCCCTCTCAATTCTTCCTTCAAACCCCTTATAAACAAAGACACAAAGAATTCTTCATCGTAATGTGGATTGAACATGGAAATGTGATACATGGCCTCCTCAAATTGCTTTTGATAATCCTTCACGGACTCGGTTTGTCTGAGTTCTTGCAATTCTTCCAAATATTTTCGGTGATCATAGGCCCCAAATTTCCTTTCCACTGCCAACATAAATTGCTCCCAACTCCCTAACTCCTATTTTAGCTTAAAAGCTTGTAGCCATCTGATTGCATTTCCTTCCATGTGCAAGGTGGCTGCAGTCACCCACAGATTCTCGGGAATATTGAACATAGTGAAATAATCTACACACTTATCCCTCCAAATCCTGGGATGTTCTCCATCAAATTTCGGAAATGACAGTTTTGGTAAAGGACTTCTGAAAGTTTGATGTTGTTCTCCTGTACCTCGCATTTGAAGTGTCGACGAACTGCTTCTCCTTTCGGTCGAACAGGTTGCTGGCACTCCTCCCGGAGTTGGCAGCAGTGGGGCTTGTGAGTTGGACCATATCCCTCTTCCTTGCATTGGAGTTGGAATCACCCCCTCTCGATCGCTTCGCTAGTTCTTGTTGCATCTCCAGGTGCCGTGATTTCCAGTTGCTTAGCCAAAAGTTGCTGCTCCTTTGCTTGGTTGTCTGCCATCTTGGTCGCGATATTGACCTGGGCTGCCATCTGTTGCTGGTTCAACTCCACCATACTGATCTTCTCCAACATCTGATCCAAACTCTGTTTCACCATCGCCCATCTCTCTTCCGATTGCACCGTCGCCTCCTCCATCGCCTCCAGGACGAAAAGGGTTTGTGGGGAAGGCTTGGGAGGAGCCATGATGATTGCAGATCTGATACCAGATGCGATGTCCCTCAGTCGCCACGATTGCCTCGATCGATCAGTTCATCAGGGAAAGAGGGAGACAGAGAAGAAAAGCGAGAAGAACGGAAGAAGAAAGAGACAAGAGAAAACGTTTCTGTTATAACATCATCCTGCCCCTTACATCAGGCGAACTCTCGCTAAGTACTTCCCTTTTTCCACCCGACCCAAGTGGCCTAACAAACTACCCTCTTTACAGTTGTCTCTCAGCCTTTTCCCCTATTCTGTTGACCGTCCGGCAAATCCTCTATGACTCTCTATCAACTCATTCAAACTCCTGTGCTAGCTTCTCTTCCCGGCTCTTCTGGCTTGCTGGTGGTGTGTTCATCACAGTGCTCGTCACATCAACAAGCAGTTGGTTGCTGCGATGCAAAAATAATCAGAAACTTATCCACAACAAACAAGTACCGAATTTATGCTGCACCAAAACCGTCGACTATTCATGACCTACCGTTGCATGTCGTCGCCATGGCACAATGTGAGTAGGATCGTACAGAGCGAACAGAACAATCACCAGTGGCTCTGAATTCCGTAGAAACATAGAGGAAACGGAAAACAGGCATAAAGAGAGCATACCGTCATGATGGTTAACCAAGAAGCTGAAGGATTCCCACTGGCGCATTTCGTCGAACAGGTGGTGGGCGGTTATGGCTGGCGGCGGAGGCAAACCGTCCCCATGGGGACTCGACCAGAAGCAACTCAAAGGCGCACGCCGGCGCCAATGTGCGCACATACGTTATGTGTTCCGGCCGCCGGAGCTAGCCTTGGACGGAATCCCAGGCTATCCGAGTCTCCCCATGGACGGGACCCCATGTCAAGCGCGTAACTCCGCTGTTATGTCGTGGCCGAGAGGTCCCGGGGCTCTCGAGTCAGCGAAGTCTGATGCCGCAAGGAAGCGCGTGAAGACGTAGTGATAATCGGATAAAGAACAGTAGATTAAAGTACAGTTGTCAAAGGTCCCATGGTCTAGCGGTTAGGACATTGGACTCTGAATCCAGTAACCCGAGTTCAAATCTCGGTGGGACCTAATTATTTTAATTTTTATTTCTTTTTTCCTCCTATATACTCAAATGAATTTCTGGGACCTAATTATTTTTATTTTTATTTCTTTTTTCGTCCTATATACTCAAATGAATTTCTGATGTTTCTATAGTCATATAAATATATATATATATATATATATATATATATACACACACATGGTAGCGTTAATCTGTGCGTAGATTAGGCTATTTCACGCGCTCATCATAATTTGTACAGACTACCCGCGTTTACCGACTAGTAAAACTAATCAACCTATTTCCATTCATGGAAGTTCAACCGACTAGAAAAATATGTCCCTAGTTTGTACATGAATCTTATTACCTTTATTTTGCTATATCTTTTTATTGGTAGCTTAGATTTACGATTAGTTTTCACCATTAGCTTACTGACAACAACATCCACATAATGATATAAATCTCACCATTAAACTCCATATGAATTTATAGTAAAAACTATTACTATGGATTGTAAAATCTATTGATACAGATAATAAAGTCTATTACGTAGTCTAATATCTAAGAAAAAAATGGTAATAGCATGAAATACTAACTTAATTACTATTCCATACATGTAACAATATTGTCTCAATATATTGGACCCATAGTAAAACATAGTTTTCTAAAACGTATGTATACGTACCAATTAAACCACGAATAACTAACAGCGAAAGTAGCAGATGTATTCTAATAACTGTTTAAAAGTAAAATGTTACAACGATGATAGTAAACGTACGTGTAATTGGTAGTTACAATTCTGTTTGAGCGTTGTTCGGCAGATGCAATGATTGACGTAGCAGGAGAACGTAGATGGTAAAACATAGTATTATTAACTGGAAAAAATCATTGGATATTTCATAAAAAAAATTGTTTGCATGATAGTAAAACGTAGTTTTCTGAAACGTAGTTGAAACCATGAACTGCTGAGAACGATAGTAACAGATGTATTCTGATAGCAGTCTAAAAGTAAAATGTTACTATCTCAATCGTACAATAATATTATCGCAACAAACTAGTTTTTACTATTTTAGACTAAAGACAACTTCCCAACCTTTGCGGTTTTTTATTTTTTTAACCCAACACAATTAAGCAACTCATGTACTGGAAGTAAAAGTAATAGACTGTGTTTACTAGTTAGTAAACTTGTGTACTGGAAGTCTAGAATTGGATCATTTCATTTAATTGTTAACAATGCACGTGTTGAATGCTCTCCATTGCTCAGTATAAGTACATACACGATTTTCAGCGCATTGCCATACGATGTTCTTGAGGCTAGGTAACTGGTACTCTTCTTTGGTTGATGCTAATAGCCCGATGTAATTGACGTGTGGCATTGTATATAAGTCAGTAAGTTGCTAATGTCATGTGTTGTTCATGTGGAAGTTTTGTTGCCTTGCGTTTTAGGCTTTGAGCTTCTGAAGTTTCGATTTTATTATCAAATATGCTACAAATTACTTGTTACGCCTTTAGATTTTGCTGTTGAACCTATGTGATAGATTTACTCCAAAGATACTGCCAGATGCACTCCAATTTACTATCAACTCGACGAATTTTGTTACTTTTTTCAAGAAAGACAGATAAACACATCGTTTATGACTTTCAAAGACTTCAAAGTAGACGAGATTCTCCGCATCAGTTGAATGACTATTCAGCACCATTCGAAATACGAAAAAGTATGTTAAAAAGTGGATCTCCCCCTTATTTTTTTTTCCAACATCCTCTTAAGATCTGCTATTTTCAAAAAGTATATATAGATTTTAGTGTCACGCTAGAGGGTTCAACTTACTACTGTACAGATTACACAGGCTGACCCCTCTGTATATTAGTAAAATCTATCAGTAGGATAATTAAACATGTGCAAATCATCCCACCAAAATATCTTCAGATGTATAGCTGGACTTGTGAAAATTAGCCCCCCTGATGCAATCCAGAATAGGTTACAGTGAGCTTTGATAGTAGTTTGATGTACCGTGTCATTCTTTGCGTTTCTAGTTTGTACATGAATCTAATTTTTTGTTTTAACTGTAACTTTTTATTGATAGTTTCGATTCACAAAAGATTTTTGCCATTAGATTACTGACTACGAGAGCAACATAATGATATAAGTCTTGCTAATAAACACTGTGTGTATCGATAATAAAATCCATCTATACTGATAGTAAAATCCAGAACAGCTTACAGTGAGCTTTGATAGGAGTTTGATGTATCGTGTCATTCTTTGTGTTTCTAGTTTGTACATGAATCTAATTTTTTTGTTTTAACTATAACTTTTTATTGACAGTTTCGATTTACAAAAGGTTTTCGCTATTAGATTACTGACGACGAGAGCAACATAATGATACAAGTATCGCTAATAAACACCGTGTGTATCGATAATAAAATCTATATTTACCAATAGTAAAATCTATATTTACATATAGTAAAATCTATATTTACATATAGTAAAATCTAATTCATGCGGTGAGATTTATATCAGTGTGTTGCTCTCGTCGTCATTAAGCTACTAGTGAAAACCATTCATGAATCGGAGCTATCTATAAAAAGTTATGAATACAACAAAAAAGAACAGATTTTAGTTGAAATAAGAAAACATGTTACTAGTTACGTTGCATGACCGACTAGTAATGTAACATCCTCAAATTTATAAAAGCTTAAAATAAAATATTAAAAGTGTGAAATCACTTTCTTGTTGCATTCCTCGATTTTATGTGCATTTATTGAATTATTTGTTGACGGAAATGATTATCGGAATATAGAAAAAAGAGAAAAAGGGAAATGGTAAAATGGTAAAAAGATGAAAAATCATCCTAGTAAATTCTAACTGACCTTAGTATGCCCTAGAAAGAACCTTTGGCTGGTCAAAAATGATGTGAACTCAATTAATCCTTGATAAGATGGGTTTAGGAATTAATAAATAAATCTGATTGAATTGGTAAAAGAATTTTGTAGAATTATTCATAGCATTCTGGAACCTGAAATTTTTACCATGAGTATTTATTACCATTATCCTCAGGTGGTAAAATTTACAAAAATTAATAACTAGATTAGCTATTTATTTTAATTTTATCATTTCAAAACTGAAAATAAGAAAAACAGAGTAAAAGAATTGTAAGAAAATAAATAATTAGGTTATGGATTTGAAATTTTTATGGTAGAACCATGACATAGATCTAAATATTCATTAAAAGTTTCAAAAATTAATAATTTGTTTTAAACCCTAAAATAAAGCAAACTCCGAAAACCATTTCCTGTGCATCCCACACTGTTATAATTTTTATAATTAAACCGTGAATCTTTGTAACTCCAAAGTTTTACTGGAGATATATAACTTATCCGTAAACCCGTTCGAAAAGGTTAGAAAATTCTGGAGTCGATTTGACCCCTGAATTAATTTGCTTGTCCGGTTGTCTGGAGGAAAAGCTCTAGATTTGTCTTCTCCTCTCCATTACACGTGGGGCCACGTGCCCAGAGACCCCAGCCAGAACCATTTCCCCCAAGACACCGCAGGTGGGCCTTTACCTTGCGCTGGACCCACGCGTCATCCTCTCTTTCCTCCCCTCTCGCGTCTCACTGCCGGTGGCCCTGGGGACCCGTCGTCAGGGTCCTCTTCCTCACTGCACTACCTCTGCTTCGCTCTTCCTCCCGTGAAGTCGCTAGAAAAGATCTTCGCCGCTGCTTTGGATTTGTCTTTCCCGGCCGCAAATTTGCATCGCCTAAGGCCCCTCTGACACCTCGTTGTCATCTGCAATCCGTGCCCATACTCCATCGTGTGCGGTGACCAGAGAACTCGAGAAACACCGAAGGAAGTCTTTGACCGGCCGCCGCAATTGAGATCGTTCAAACCATAGTAAGACCTTCTTAGTAGCTTATTTAAGTACGGCGTTAGCCTCACTACCACTTCACGATCATCCCAAACCCTTCATTGCCCAAAACGAGCCCCAAATTTCGTTTTCTTGTTTCCCGGCCAAACCTCCACCGTGACCTAGGTTCCACTTACATTTTCTCCACTCAACTCCAAACTCAAATTAATCCTGTCCATGGTAACCATACTACACTGTGATCCAAAGCCCTTAGTCAATTTTAAATTTTAAACATAAAACACCATAGTGTTTCCTCCACGTAACTTGTTTTTCTCACCTTCGGCGAACCATCGCGAAGCATTAACCGGAGCTCCTTCACCAAGGTGAGCTCAAGGAATCTTTCCGTTGGTGCTCACTGATGCTTATGCTTCCTTTGCCCCTGTTTAATTCGGCCCAAATCACCGTTGCACCCAGCTCGGCCATGAGCCATCGCCAGTTAACGTAGAGGATGCCTAATTGCATACAATTAACCATATTCAATTCTTTCCCTTGATGCGTGTGACCTTGATGAAGTCTGTAGTATCGGCCATTCGCGGCCTCCGGCTACGGCTGATCGCCGGCGGGATCGGGCCGCTTCTCCTCTGTTTGGGGGCGATGACGAGCGGGACCCGTTTGTCAGTTGCGTGCATACACACTTCATTGCCAAGCTGGTCCCGCCCGAAGCCCCTTGATCATTTTGATCCCAATTTTACAGTCAATTAAAATGTGGAACAAAAACTTGAATGCTTGATTTATGTTCTATGAATTTACGTATTTTATGGGATTGTTAGTTATCACCCATCATTGATGGTTTCCCTTAACCATGATTACCATGCGAACCTTGATGACATTAGTTAATATCTATAATATTAGAATGGGTATAGTTATTTACTACTCGCACATGCTTAGCCCTGCTCTAGTCGAATACTGATGACAGATACACACATACACCCACCTTTCTTAATGAACTTTCTAATGGTTGCTTGTAAAAGTAAAGGATACCGATATTTCAATAAAAGTGAAAATAAAACTACATTTTGGACGTGAGTGATTATTGGCAATAGCCAGTTGTACAGGTGTTAACTTGTACGTAGACAAGGAGAATATTGCCCATGTCACATTAAGAACCGAACTAATGTGTTGTTTCCATGCCAAGATAATCGTACATCTACAAGTGCTGGAATGGGACAGCCTTAACTTATTAAATTATTTGGAACTAGCTTTGCACATTGGTAGGTTGAAGTAGCAAAAGCAGTAAACCCTTCGTGTTTGCTTATAAGGGGCTGCCACATGAGTCTTGTGGGTAAACGCATATTCGGTGCAACGGTGTACGCCTGGCTATGGACTGGAGTTATTGTTGTTCTATTTGAGCCGCGGGCTCTTGATCACTATTGCTTCACCATTTATTTGCTTCCATCATAGCCGGGGTTAAACGACACCAGGCTGATGCAAAGCTAGGTTTAAATAATTGAACGGTTCCGTTATGAACTTCTCGCGGCACACGAAAGGAAGTGTGTTAATAAGCTTTGCATAAAGAGAGAACATATCTTGTGGGTAAAGCTATACAACTCTGCAGAGTCAAAACTAATCGATTAGCCGCGCTCGCGGTCATGAGCACATGGTAAAGTCATAACATAGTTAGATGTTTTCTATTCTGATAAACCCGAGATTTCAGATTCTAAGTTATTCATATTTAATGTTCCTCTTATGATCATTATGTCGTTTTCTCACGAAGGGCTGTGGGAATCGCTCACGAAGGGCTGTGAGTAGAACTTTTAATTCTGAGATTTACTACTTGTTATTTTAAATTTACTTGTCAAGCCGTTTCTATTTCCTTTTATACTTTCCATTTATTATTCAGCACTTACATATCAAATTTCGGCTTTATGAAAAATTTACCTTACCAGCCTCTCTTTTGAATCAGCCTGCATATATTTAGGCTTTGTAAAAGTCTTGCGAGTACTTCTGTACTCAACTTGCACAAATGTTGATTTTAGGTGAAAAAACATAATACCCGGACGGCGATAATGCTAACGAAGAACTCGTGTTATATGGCGACGACTGCTTCTAGGTTCATCTCGTCTGTTGCATGTGGTATTTTGGGCGTAGTTGGCACACAATGAGTTGTGAACTTTTTATTACTACTACTTTTGGTTGTGTAATAATATGAACCTCTGATGTAATATAATGTTGGAACTTGTGTGTGGTTGTAATTCCAAATTGTGTTAAGTGTGTGCCAGACACTGATCATGGGAATGGCACAGTAAGTGTGTTACTGATTTGGTAGTAATTACATATGTTATTCTATAGTAAAATAAATTCATAATTTACTACCGAATTGATAGCAATCAGTACGATATTCTTTGAAGCTAGAACGTCGTGATCAGTAATGTGTTCGCAAGTAATAAATGGTCCATACACTCATACACGTGTTATACTCATTTATCACTTTCAGTATACTCCAATAATAATTCTAAGATACTACAATACGACATTGTTGGAAAAAATTCAACATAGCCATTTATTTTTTGCTATATACCCTTTTTCATATGTAAAAAGAGTATATAAACAAATTATGCTATAAAGGGTGGACTTTAATGAAATTTTTCGTGGAATTCACTTTGGAGTATCTTATAATCAGTATTAGAGTATACTTAAAAGGATAAAGAGGTATAGCAACATCATTTAAGTTGTATACTAAGAGTGGGAGTACGTACTCCCAAGGGTATGGAACCATTTTCCTATATATATATGTATATATATATATGTATGTATATATATATAATATGCAAGATGCTTATAAAAGCCATTTCTGAATCCAGTAACCTGAGTTCAAATCTCAGTGGACTTAATTTTTATTTCTTTTTTCCTCCTATATACTTAGATGAATTCCTAATGTTTATATGGTCATATATATATATATATATATATATATATATATATATATATATATATATATATATAAGCGAACATTATGGGTGACTAAATGTTATATTATCTAGCAGTTAGATATAGCTATAGTGATAAGCACCTGGTAAGATCTACTTAAGCATCAGTGCTAAAAAACATCTTATTTATCTTATGTCGAGCATCACTCTGAACATATGTATTGTACATGCTTTTAGGACCCGTTTGAATGTGACCAAAATTTCAGAATCTCAGCCAAATTTTGGTCAAATTCAAATAAAAACCAACAAAATTCAAATAAAAAACAATAAAATACGAAATTTTCAAAATTTTGCTCTGTACCGAAATGGTCGAAATTTTCAAAATTTCGGCGAAATTTCACCGAAATAAAAATCCCTGGTTGTGAAACTGGATTGTTCACCCACGCTAATCAACGACACGCCAATGCAAGCACACGAACAGAAGAAGGAGAAGCACACCATATAAGGGGAAAATCTATCTCTCTCTCTCTCTCTCTCTCTCTTTATTAGATTGATTGTTTCTCTATAAGGCAGTGCCCTATATATATAGTGGAGGACCTAGAGATTAATTCGGATTCGCCCACCAATGGATAGAGTCCTTCCATACAGGGACACGGACTCTAACCATATCATAACACTCCCCCTTGGGCGAATACCGTGTAATGTACATGTCTCATTAAAAACTCCTCCCAAAAAACCAGTGGGAAAAAAGGGATGGAGAAAAGAGTACATTGCACTCACACTCCGTGTTACACTACTTGCCTCATTAAAAACCTTGATGTGAGAAACTTCAAGAAAACTCACTTAAGGGAAAAATAACACAAGTTATAATCTTCAGGATATAAACTATGATCTTCAGGATCGAGCAAAAAGGGTTATGGTTCAGGATTTACTCCCCCTGAACTCTGCAAATCTCTAATGGGCTATTTGGTTACCTGTATCTGTAAAGATTTAGCTCTGTGGATGCAAAATACTGCTGTTTGGTTGCTTGTATGGACATCCTAGCCTGACTCTGCACATGCAACACAGCCCCCGCAGCCTGGCCCGTGGGAAACGCCAGAATCGACCGTATCCCGGGAGCCAGGCCCGCTGCATGCTGTTGCCTCTCACTGATAATGCATGCATGATGACATCATCAAACATGCAATATATTTTCCATCTATTTTTTGTAATATCTTTTGATTACAATTTTTGATCACCGAACCGATTTCAGCTATGCGATCCTGACATTTTTTCGAACAAAATGAGACCACACTTGTCATATAAATTTTTTAAAAATAAATTTTTATTTTTCACTAATTTGAATTTTCTCAGCCTGCACCAGCTCATACAATCAACCAAACAACATCTCTTCTCAGCCTGCACCAGCTCATACAATCAACCAAACAGCATCTCCTTGCATCCACTCAGTCTGGATCCCACCAGCCTGGCTCCACTCATACAGCCTGGCTGAGTTGAGAAGGCAACCAAACAGGCCATAAGTCGCCTCATTCCAATGCCGTTGATGTAACACCCCGGCATTTAATATGCCCGAATGCTACCAAACATAGACTAAGCAACCTCTAAATACCACAATTACAAGTAAATTACAGCAAAGGAGTAAATGCTAATACCGAAAATTTCGGCAGCATCTCCTTTGTTTTTCCATGAATTGAAGCAACAACAATCTTAACATATCAAGATAGCATAAAGAACGATAGCAATAACGTGAGAAAACAGGAATTTCAGCCATCATACAGCTAAGGATATAAGCCTATCCGTCTCATGTCAAATATGGACTAATCATTTACTCATGGCAACCAACAAAGCATCAAAACCACAGTTTAGTTCAGTGAATTAACCATCACAATTAAAGGAAGGAACATGTCATTAATTAAATGTGTGATGCTAAGTGAAGACGTGTGACTAGCCCCCTTTCCCGCATGCCGGTTTCATGGTACCTAAGAAAAACAACATAAATAGAAGCGTGAGTTCATCACTCAGCAAGTATATTGCAATGGAACAAGAAAATACATTCCAATATCTTCATCACCACTTTTCACATACAACATCATAAACATTTCATATTCACAGTGTATGCATCTCATTGACATCATCATATATCATTATCATATAATGCAATGCAATGCAATGCACATGTCTCCTGGAAGCATATACCGGTATTGCTGAGTGCACACCCGTCGGCGTGCACCCTCTTCCCCCTTCCATCCCGTAGATGGAGGGTGCCTACGCATCGCTTCCACTCACCGCGGTGGATGGAATCACGATGTAGGTCTTACTCACTGGCGCTCCGGATTAGTCATAACGTTCTCACCGACCTTACCGAAGTAGTTATGACTTTCTCACCGACCGGGCCATCTCTTATGCCATGTATGATAACATGCCATAAACATAAACAACTTGCGCATAACTGAATTAAGTATAACATGGCATCAAAATAACCAATTTCATCATATCATGGGCAATCAATGCACATGACAATGTATCATAACATATAAACCATTTGCATCTAGTCAATATTAGCATCATACAACCCGATACCCATTCCAATACACTTGCCTCAACCACGGGCGACGGATTGACAAGAAGTAGAGGGCACTCCCGGGGTCACACCACCAGCACATAGGTACCACATACTCAAAATCATGCCCACAAAACAATACGCAAACACTCTTCTACCCCGACTTCGCAAACTACTCACAAAACCCAAAAACAGAGGATCTGTCCCATCGGGACAGCAGACTTCCAATGAGCATAACTTGAGTTCTAAGACTCCGAATCGCTTAAACGAGTACATCCTCGCGTAGCTTAGGAAGTTTCCTAACTTTTTCTAAGTATACGGAAAAACTGATTCGGACTCTAAAGTGGTTTAATCTACAGAATACCGTGATCTGTTCCAATCACATCACAATTTTTAACACGTTCGGTAAAACAAGCATAACTTTCAAACGGCTGGGCAGAATTGGACGTTATTTATGTCCACTGAAAGGTATTGCAATTACCTACAACTTCCTCAACAGGCGTCCGACCAAACTCCGACTCTAAATTGGCGAAAACCCAAACCCTAGGTCGACTGCTCATGCTACCCGAAACAGAGAACGTGGCAAACTCTAGATTTCATCTAATCTACCCAATTACAGCACCACCAATTGATCTAAAAACATGATATCAACTCTTAGAACAGTACCTAGACCAACCTCAAGGATTCCCGTGGCCATACCTTCGCCGGACGAACGAAAAACCAACGGATCTCCTCCCGGTTCGCGCGATCTCCTTCCTCGCTCCAAATCCACCGGATCTCCTCGTCGAGGAGCGCTCCAATGGACGGATCAGCGGGGTGGTGAGGTGTGGCATTACGGAACGACGTGACATTATAAAATGTGAAGTTAGAGAATAAAATCTTGCGGCATGAGGTTAAATCGTGTTTTGGGCCCTCCGGAGGGGAAAATGGGCCTTCCAGGGGAAGTTTTGGGCTTGGGGAAGCCTCGTGGGCTTGGGGGGACCTCTTGGGCCGGAGGTGGGAGACCTAAGGCCCATGTGGGGGAAGGATTAGGGCAGCACCCTGCTGCCCTAGGCGCCTAGCCCCCCTCCATGCGCCTCCTCTCCCCTCCCCACCTCCTAGCCGCCGCTCCCACCATCCCCTTGCCGTGCGCCCTCTCCCCTTCCTCCCCATTGCACCACCACCCCTCCCCTCCCCTCTCCACCACCCTTGATGCCCTAGGGGAGCTTCTTCACCTCACCACCCCGAAGATCCATCCATTGGAGCGCTCCGCGACGAGGAGATCCGGTGGATTCGGAGCGAGGAAGGAGATCGCGCGAACCGGGAGGAGATCTATTGGTTTTTCATTCGTCGGGCGAAGGTATGGCCATCGGGATCCCTGGGGTTGGTCTAGGATCTGTTCTAAGGGTTATTAGCATGTTTTTAGATCAATTGGTGGTGCTGGAATTGAGTAGATTAGATGAAATCTAGAAGTTGCCACGTTCTCTGTTTCGGGCAGCATGAGCAGTCGACCTAGGGCTTGGGTTTTTGCCAATTTAGAGTCGGAAATTGGTCGGCCGCCTGTTGAAGAAGTTGTAGGTAATTTCAATACATTTCAGTGGGTATAAAGAACGTCCAATTCCGCCCAGCCGTTTGAAAGTTATGCTCATTTTACCGAACGTATTAAAATCAGTGATGTGATTGGAACAGATCACGGTACTCGTTTAATTGATTCGGAGTCTTAGAACCCAAGTTATGCCTTTTGGACGGCTGCTGTCCCGACGGGTCAGAACCTCTGCTTTTGGGTTTTGCGAGTAGTTTACAATGTCGGGGTAGAAGAGGGTTTGCGTACTATTTTGTGGACATGATTGTGATTGTGTGGTACCTATGTGCAGGTGGTGTGGCCCCGGGAGTGCCTTCTACTTCTCGCCAATCCGTCGCCGGTGGTTGAGGCAAGTGTATTGGAATGGGTAGCGGGTTGTAGGTTGCTAGATTGGTTGAGATTGAAATTGAATATATGATATGTTTACATGCCATGCTTTAATGCTTGCTATTGATATGATGAATATGCTTAATATGTTATGATGCCATGTGTTAATGTACAAAGTTACTTATGATGTTGGCATGTTTGCATACATGGCATGATACATGGCCCGGGCGGTGAGAAAGTCATAACTAGTCCGGGGAAGGTCGGTGAGAAAGTTATGACTATTCCGGAGAGCCAATGAGTAAGTCCTACATCGTGATTCCATCCACCGCGGTGTATGGAAGCGAGGAGTAGGCACCCTCCATCTTTGGGATGGAAGGGGGGAGAGGGTGCACACCGACGGGTGTGTACTCAACCATACCGGTATGAGTTTCCAAGGAGACATGAGCATCGCATCGCATTGCATACATAATGATGATGATAATGATATGTGATCATGAATGAGATGTTAGACATGATGTGAGTTGTTGTAGCCATGTAATTGTTTCTTTTGTACCATTGCAATATACTTGCTGAGTGATGAACTCACGCTTGTGTTTATGTTGTTTTTTTAGGTACCATGACACCGGCATGTGGGAAAGGGCATTAGCTACACATCTTCATGTAGTTCCAGTCACATTTACCAATTTTGAGTCATGATCATAATAATATTGCCATGAATCTTGGTATATGGATTAAATTGTGTGGTCGTGTTCCTTATTTGCTTCGTTATAGTTTATGGAGTGGTTGGACTTGATATTATTGCCTTATGTTGTTGCTATATCCATTTACATTGCTTCTTTAGATATCTTATGATAATATGTTGCTTGCCTGTTATTGTTATTGTCTCAAATCATGTTAAAACAAAGGAGATGCTACCGAAATTTTCGGTTTTAGCATTTGCTCCTTTGCTGTAATTTATCTTTATTAGTGGTATTTAGGTGTTGTTTAGCCTATGTTTGGTAGCATTCGGGCATACTAGATGCCGGGGTGTTACAGTTGGTATCAGAGCGGGTTGTAAGTCTTTGGAATGTGTATTTTTAGTGTCATGCTATAGGGTACAACTAAAATGTGATGTGGAATTACTTAGAAACATGGCTTAGGTTTCAACTAAAATTTTGTCATAGGATAGCAACATTAAAACTTGCAAAAGTGGTATACCTAATCTAAAATTTGACACACATGGATGCACAGTAGGAAAGGGTATGTGTATCGTTTCTTTACGCTTAAATGTTGTATTTAAGCTTTGATGTTGAATGCTTCATTGGATAATGCATGTTGCTATGTCTATGAGATAAATGATTGAATTGTGCTTGTTGTGGTGATAAAGTGGGGTTGTGGTGCCGAAGGGTTTCGGTCACCACTTTTGTTCATAGTAAGGGTGTGGTTTGACAGTATGGCCGGTTAAAGCCATCACCGAAGAACTATTAACCCCTTGTGGGGAAAGAGTGCTTACCTTTTCTATCGTAGATCGGGTAGTTGACTGGAGACAAATAGAAGAGTTGATGGTGGTTTCCTTCAGATGCTTTACACCGTTCTGACGGTCGGTTTTGGTTGGTCTTCTTGGTTTTTAAGTCGATTGAAATCAAAAGAAAAGTGTTTGGTATTTGATTTATCGCGGATTGTTCTGTAGGCGATTTGTGGTTTTGTCTTCCTTGGTTGAAGACGTAGAAGAAAGGTTTTGTGTTGCGCATCTGTTGGTCGCTATTTTTGCTTTGACACCGGTTTTGTTGGTCATTACGGACTGTCTTGAGGAGGAAACTTTTGTGGTTGTTGTTCTCCCTATCTAGGAAAAAGTGTTGGAGTTCCCCTTGTGCAGGCCTTGAGTTGGTGGAGCTAAGTTTGAATCTTTTATCAGAAAGGATTTAATGAACATTTGATTTTCCCTGGTGCATCCTTCTTCCTTCTTGGAAGTATAGATCTTGAGATTTCTTGAAGAGTTTTGTGGGCAAATTTGGGAATTTGAGAGTTGAGCTCTCCTGCATTTCTGTCGGACTTTTGTTTTCTTCCTTGCCTGGAAAGGAGAAATTTTCTACTGGTGTTCGTTCTGGTTCTTGAGTTGTGGTTATCTTTAAAAGTTGAGTTGCATCCTGTTTGTCAAGAGTTCGTGCCCCATGAAGGTGTTTAGAAAAGTTTATGTCCGTGCTATGTAGTAGGTAACAATGTGGTTTATGGAATGATATGTTGCTAAGTTAAATTTTGAGTTGAATCAATTCAATGTGATTATCATCTCTAGCTGGAGAATAAATAGACTACTAGTGTTGTAGTTTACTCTGTAGCGAGAATGATTAAATGGGTTAATGTACATGCTTAGAATCTGTTGCCTTGCTTTAAAAGTGCTTATGATCCTTGTTAATGTTAAAAGTTTGAACCTTGATGCATAGTTAGAACATTAAGATGATGTAAATTAATGATACTGTTAAAGAAACCTTGCCGATTGTTTAAAGATGTTCTAATCTAACAGGTTAATAGAGAAATTTAATCATGTTGACTAGTGACTTTAATTTGGAAGTTGATTAGAGTTGCTATTTATGTTGTTGCAACCTACTGGTATATTTGGAAGTATGCAGTTGTGTCTCTACAATGCTGGTATTGATGTCAATGGAGAAGACATAAGACTTATTGTTAATAATGTTGTTAAGGGCAGTGTTAATGCTAGTACCGATGTCAATTGGGAAAAAAAACATAGGTCTGGTTGTTGTTTTAAGAACATTGTGCTGATCTAACTTATTAAATCTAATTTAATAGTTGGAGTATGTTGTGTAGTGACAATTTTGTTGCAACCTATGTGTAGGGTAGCTAAAAGCAATGTTGTTGATTGATGATTATGCAAAGAATTGATATTGATGCCTTGGTAGTGTTGTTAATTGTTGGAAACCATTGATCCAATAGAAGAAAAGTGTAAAATGGTGGTATTATGTCGAGTACATGTTGTGATGGGATGAACAATGGATAATAATCATGATGCAAGATTTTAATCTTAATGAATGCATATATTAGAATCCTATTTACGAATTTTATCTTGTAGAGATATTACTTATTTGTTGAAGTCATTTTATTTATTGAACAAGTTTCAATTGTCAAGATTTTGACGTATGGATAGTATAAACTTGATAGGTTGACCATGCTCAAGTAGCTGTTGAAGTACTATGTTTGAACTATAGAATACGTTGTTATATGATTTGGTGATCCGTGGGGATCATGTCAATGTAGTCTTGGTTGGGTGCCTTTGTGATAAGCATCTTAAACCTTAATTAAAAGTGTTTGGAATGGTAACTAGAGAAAGAAATTGTTATGTAAATTTTGTTAAATCCGGTTGGACTCTCTTGATGAGTAAATAGTGATTATAGAATGCTTAAATGGTAAGTGTAGTGGAATACAAGTTATGGTGGGTTTCATGCTGAGCTGTTGTTTAAAACCTTTTGAACTGGTGTGGTTGTTTGCCATTTTGGTTGAATGCCTTCGGTCAAGGTATTCCTTGTGTTGTGATTCCGAGTTTCCCTAAAACCCGTAGCTATTGGTGCCAATCTTTGATTTTGGCTATTTTGTTTAATTTGTGCTATGAGTATGGATTTACACCCAACAGTTTTTGAGTGGATCGCGCTCCTTCGCCTTCACCCTGAATTATCTTTGGAATAAATTTTAACGGAAGCAGATGGACATAGTGGGTTGTGTTGGAAACTCTTGAGATTTAATTTGTAACTCTTTTTGACTGGAGTTGGATTTATTTGCATAATGTGTGTGATGTTTGCGAGTGCTTAAAAAAGGTGGATTTTATGAATGTTTTATAAAGTGATTTTGTTAGTGAGGCGTTCCCTTTTTGAAATGAGTTTCCCTCTCCTTGTGAAAAATTTGTGCCGGTTGTGGGAGCAGATGCTCGACTTGAAATTTTGATGTTCTCTTGCAAAATGTTGAATTTGGATGAAATGCAATGTTTTGGCAAGTTCAGTTTTCAATTGATGTGGGATGTGATGCGACATGGTGTTTTACTGTCAACTATGCTGCCGTCATAGTCTATATGAATTTCCGCCACCTTCGATGTTAATTCTGTTTCCATTATTTGATATCGAGGAAGAAGTCATTTGGTGAATGACTATTCGGTGCCGTTGTTACATGATGAATGAATGATGAAAAGGAAAACGAAACATTGTTTATGCATATTTAATCATAAAGGAGTCGATGAGCTAGGTCGGTGAGAAAGTCATATATGGATATATGACTAATCCGGAGTGCTCTTGAAAAGTGTGCATTCTTGTCATGTATCGAGATTTCCATTTCTTCCTAGTATGAAAGGAAAGAATGAATAATTTGTGGTATTTTGGCTGTGGTGTTAGAAGTTTGAGTTTTCTTTGCGATTTGGCTTAGAAAAATGAAAAGTGTGCTCTTCGCATGTTGCTGGATCCTTTTCAAAGTGGTTTTAGCACTTTGGGGTTTGAGTTGTTGTATGTGGACCAATTGGGTTCATGTTTATGGTTGAGCTCACTCAATGATTGTACTCTTTGTCGTGGTCCTTTGAGTGGAAGGTTGTGTTTGACTCAATGCAAACTTTCTTGGAGAATTGTGTCATTGAGGTGTTCCACGGTAGGGTTGATTAAATTATTAGTGGACCACTTGGTGGTTGCTAGTAATTGCTTTTCTTTTTTCGAAGTGTATTGGATCTTTTGTCGCCGAGCTCTGAGCGAGTTGTCTCAACCGATGTGGATTGCTCGGTTGATATTGTTTTTGCGGGTTTTAAAGACCCTGGTTATAAAGTAGGTTTTTTTCCTTCGGTGGTAGTGGTGGGTATTGGTCTTTTGTAAAAGGTCAATCTTTTGCAAGGTGTTAGACGATTGTTCAAGCAGTTGGTAGTCTTGGAGTGTTGTGTCTCGCTTGGTTCGCGTCGTCTAGAATACGACGAACCACAGTAGAGAGGTTGAGATGTGAAAGCACTTTTGTGCGTGGGAGCTGAAGAGGGTTCTAGAGGTTGGTGCCGTGTTCTTCTGAGAAGAAACATCTGTTAAAGGGATCAGGCACTTTAGTGCCAAGGAATGTGAATGCGGAGTGTGAGACCATTTTCTTTCGCGGTTTGTTTGGGGAGCTTATCCTATCTTTGGTCGTTTTGAGTCTTTCTGTAAGTGCTTTGTTTTGTTGATGTCGAGTAAGTTCTTGCAAGTTTTGATTATGAGCTATTGTTAGAGCTGTGGGTCTTCGAGCCTAAGCATCTTGCCATCGAGTCTCGATCAGTGTAGTTGCAGTGGCTTTAGTCAGAGAGAGAAGCGGCCTGGGAGTTGGAGTCTCGCATGCGCGAGAATTACCTAGTGCTATTCTCGTCAGGTATGAACCGTGAAGTTTAGTTCTCTTTGTGTTGTTTGTTTTGCGTAGTGGTGTGTCTCGGATTCGGGGTCGAATCCTGTTTAAGGGGGGGAGAATGTGGCATTACGGAACGACGTGACATTATAAAATGTGAAGTTAGAGAATAAAATCTTGCAGCATGAGGTTAAATCGTGTTTTGGGCCCTCCGGAGGGGAAAATGGGCCTTCCGGGGGAAGTTTTGGGCTTGGGGAAGCCTCGTGGGCTTGGGGGGACCTCTTGGGCCAGAGGTGGGAGACCTAAGGCCAATGTGGGGGAAGGATTAGGGCAGCACCCTGCTGCCCTAGGCGCCTAGCCCCCCTCCATGCGCCTCCTCTCCCCTCCCCACCTCCTAGCCGCCGCTCCCACCATCCCCTTGTCGTGCGCCCTCTCCCCTTCCTCCCCATTGCACCACCACCCCTCCCCTCCCCTCTCCACCACCCTTGCTGCCCTAGGGGAGCTTCTCCACCTCACCACCCCGACGATCCATCCATTGGAGCTCTCCGCGACGAGGAGATCCGGTGGATTCGGAGCGAGGAAGGAGATCGCGCGAACCGGGAGGAGATCTATTGGTTTTTCGTTCGTCGGGCGAAGGTATGGCCATGAGGATCCTTGGGGTTGGTCTAGGATCTGTTCTAAGGGTTATTAGCATGTTTTTAGATCAATTGGTGGTGCTGGAATTGAGTAGATTAGATGAAATCTAGAAGTTGCCATGTTCTCTGTTTCGGGCAGCATGAGCAGTCGACCTAGGGCTTAGGTTTTTGCCAATTTAGAGTCGGAATTTGGTCGGCCACCTGTTGAAGAAGTTGTAGGTAATTTCAATACCTTTCCGTGGGTATAAAAAACGTCCAATTCCGCCCAGCCGTATGAAAGGTATGCTCATTTTACCGAACATATTAAAATCTATGATGTGATTGGAACAGATCACGTTATTCTGTATATTAAACCACTTTAGAGTCCGAATCAGTCTTTTCGTATACTTAGAAAAAGTTAGGAAATTTCCTAATCTACGCGAGGATGTACTCGTTTAATTGATTCGGAGTCTTAGAACCCAAGTTATGCCTTTTGGAAGGTTGCTGTCCCGACGGGTCAGAACCTCTGTTTTTGGGTTTTGCGAGTAGTTTGCGATGTCGGGGTAGAAAAGGGTTTGCGTACTGTTTTTTGGACATGATTGTGAGTGTGTGGTACCTATGTGCAGGTGGTGTGACCCCGGGAGTGCCTTCTACTTCTCGCCAATCCGTCGCCAGTGGTTGAGGCAAGTGTATTGGAATGGGTAGCGGGTTGTAGGTTGCTAGATTGGTTGAGATTGAAATTAAATATATGATATGTTTACATGCCATGCTTTAATGATTGCCATTGATATGATGAATATGCTTAGTATGTTATGATGCCATGTGTTAATGTACAAAGTTACTTATGATGTTGGCATGTTTGCATACATGGCATGATACATGGCCCGGGCGGTGAGAAAGTCATAACTAGTCTGGGGAAGGTCGGTGAGAAAGTTATGACTATTTCGGAGAGCCAATGAGTAAGTCCTACATCGTGATTCCATCCACCGCAGTGTATGGAAGCGAGGAGTAGGCACCCTCCATCTTCGGGATGGAAGGGGGGAGAGGGTGCACACCGACGGGTGTGTACTCAACCATACCGGTATGAGTTTCCAAGGAGACATGAGCATCGCATCGCATTGCATACATAATGATGATGATAATGATATGTGATCATGAATGAGATGTTAGACATGATGTGAGTTGTTGTAGCCATGTAATTGTTTCTTTTGTACCATTGCAATATACTTGCTGAGTGATGAACTCACGCTTGTGTTTATGTTGTTTTTTTAGGTACCATAACACCGGCATGTGGGAAAGGGCATTAGCTACACATCTTCACGTAGTTCCAGTCACATTTACCAATTTTGAGTCATGATCATAATAATAGTGCCATGAATCTTGGTGTATGGATTAAATTGTGTGGTCGTGTTCCTTATTTGCTTCGTTATAGTTTATGGAGTGGTTGGACTTGATATTATTGCCTTATGTTGTTGCTATATCCATTTACATTGCTTCTTTAGATATCTTATGATAATATGTTGCTTGCCTGTTATTGCTATTGTCTCAAATCATGTTAAAACAATGGAGATGCTGCCAAAATTTTCGATTTTAGCATTTGCTCCTTTGCTGTAATTTGTCTTTATTAGTGGTATTTAGGTGTTGTTTAGCCTATGTTTGGTAGCATTCGGGCATACTAGATGCCGGGGTGTTACATGAGGTGGAGAACTCCCATAGGGGCAGCAAGGAAGGTGGAGAGGGGAGGGGAGAGGTGCAAGGGGTGGGGGAGGAGGCGCAAGGGGTGGCGGCTTGGAGGGAGGGCGCAAGGGGACTAGGGGGCGCATGGGGGGTGGAACCCTAGGGTTGGCAGGATTTTCCCCCCACATGGGCCAAATACCCCGCACCAACGGCCCATTTACTTCCTCCCAGGCCCAAACTAGCTCCCGCAAGGCCCAAACTCCCCCGGAGAGGCCCAAACACCCGGAAAACGGCCCGAATCACGATATAAAGTCGTATCGTAATGCCGAAATCTAAAATGTCACATTCCGTAATGTCACAGTTGATGTACCTTTGGAAGGTAAACTTTGGCAAAGATTTTGTGAATAAATCTGCTAGATTTTCACATGACTTATTTTGCATTATTTTTATCTCACCATTCTTCTGGAGTTCGTGGGGATAGAAGAACTTAGGGGCAATATGCTTCATGATATTGCTCTTTACATAACCCATTTGCATTTGTGCAACACAAGCAGCATTATCTTGATAGATAATAGTAGGGTATCGACGGTATTCAGACCACATGACTCCTAGATATGGTTAATTATATGCCTTAGCCAAACACATTCCCGTGAGGCTTCATACAGAGATATAATCTCTGAGTGGTTGGTAGAAGTGGCTACTAAAGTCTGTTTTGAAATACTGCCAAGATGGTTGTACCACCTTAGAGAAATACAAAACCAGTCTGAGATTTGGCACTGTGTGGATCAGACAGATAGCCAACATCCGTATATCCCACCATAGTTAAGTCTTGGTTCTTTCGGTAAAGTAGACCAAGATCTTGAGAACCTTGGAGGTATCTGAATAAAGTCTTGACGCCAGTCCAATGTCTTCTGGCTGGAGCTGCACTGTGTCTCGCTAGCAAATTTACTGCGAATACAATATCAGGCCTTGTGCAATTCGTAAGATACATAAGTGTACCAATAGCACTCAAATATGGAACTTCAGGTCCTAAGACTTCCTCATCTTCCATCCTTGGTCTAAAAGGGTCTTTGTCCCCTTGAAGGGATCTTACTACCATGGGGATTTTTAAAGGATGAGATTTATCCATGTTAAACTTTTCCAATACCTTCTTGGTATAGGTAGACTGGTGTACTAAAATTCCTTCTGAAAAATGCTCAAGGTGCAAGCCTAAGCAAAATTTGGTTTTACCCAAATCTTTCATCTCAAACTTCGTCGTGAGGTAAGCACTTGCTTTATTTATTTCCTCTGTGGTTCCGATGATATTCAGATCATCGACATATACTGAGATGACACAAAATCTATTCTGGGTTTTCTTTATGAACACACAGGGACAATATTCCTTCTTTCATGAGGAAATCACTAAGTCGGTCGTACCGCACTCTCCCCGACTATTTAATCTGTATAGCGGTCTCTTCAGTTTGACGCTATACATGTTGCGATTTTTAGGATTCGGAATTGTAACTCCTTCAAGGATTCATATAAATGTACAGTCATTATGTCCATCAACTGCAATGATAAGTTTAACTTGCTGCTATTAATATTAAATTTCGGAACGTTATTCCAATCATTACAGGAGAACATGTTTCATCGTAATCGATGATGGGTCTCTACTTCACCCTTGTGCTACAAGCCTCGTTTTATATCTCACCACTTAGATATTTTCATATCTCTTCAGGATGAAAAATCTATTTGATCCTACAGGGAACACTTTAGGAAATGTTCAGTCAACGGGACCAATAACTTTTCTCTTATTAAGCGAACGCTGCCTCAATTGCTTTTTCATTTGATTCTACATGGGCGTTTTTGGCACTCTGCCATAGACTTTGGTTTTTGATCCAGTTTTGAGCAATTTTTGGAGGCAAAATATGTCGACAATTGTAGTCTCTCTTTATATACAATTCTCCTGCGTCACTTCAGGGATATCTCTTTATTAATTTCTTCAAGGCAATTAAGCATAATTAAGCAGTAGGCGCTGTAAATAAGCAATAGGCCCAGTTTTAAACTACCCTAGGCGCTTATATGGCAAGTGACGCACTAACGCCAATAGCCCAACATGGCTTCCCAGTCCCAACAAGATAAGTTGCGAAATTAAAGTGGGACCACCGGAGGAGAGAGAACGGCGAAGAAAAGGAGAAAGGATTTTAGTTTTAACTTTAATATTTTCTAACTCACTATGTAGGTGTTGTCATACAAAAAAACATCACCCAATACCATAATTAGGGTATAAGTTGCATTGGGTTTCGTACTTGACGAGGTGAACTAACTTTAAATTTCAAATTTCGTTTTTAGATCCTATCTCGGAGGTACCCGAAATCTAAAATCTCGGTGAGATCTCGGAACTTCAAATAAAATCCAGACGAAATCCAAAAATTAAATTTGAAATCTGGTCTTTTTTCAACCGGGAAATCCGAAATTTCGGTTGAAATTTTCAAAATTTCGTTCAAATTCAAATGATAAAAAAATGGTTCAAAAAATGTTAAAAAATTTTGAAATTTTTTGTGGATGGTCTTGACCTCAATTCCAATCAAATTCGGCCAACAAAAATCGAAATTCGGTAAAAAAAGTCTAAGATTTCGATCGAAATAACCGAGATCTCGTCAAAATTTGAACTATTACTGTAGAATTCTAATATTTTTAAAAATGTTTTTAACCGATCGAGATTTAAGATCTCGAGGAGTCCAAAATCTAAAATTTCGGTCGAGGTTTTTCAAATTCTCTTCGAAATTTATGTCCTTGGCTAAGAGCATCTCCAAGAGAGGGTCCTAAAAATGAGCCTTAAATTTTAATTTAGGACCCCAACTAATTAGATTTAGGGCTTTAATGAAATATTCACTCCAGCAATTAGGCCCTAAAACTCAATGAAGATAGGGCTTAATCACAGAGTTGCTAAATATAGCTACTCTCTCATGGGCCCTAAAACAATTTGATAAATTTTAACAATTTAGGATCTTTGCTGGAGTTGATCTTTTTCTCTAAAAGCCCTATAATTCAAGTTAGGGCCATATTTAGGGTCCCTCTTAGAGATGCTCTAAGGCCAGTATGGACTTTCACGGAAAACGGAGGGAGTAAATTGGACTGTTTTCCTCTAAGGGGGTGCTTGGATTAGGGGTATTTCATTGGAATGTTTTAGGATTTAGTTCAAATTTGAACTAAATCCCAAAACCTCCCAAGAAATTACCACTCATCCAAGCAGGGCCTAAATTTTTTTCTCTCCGTTTCTACCCAAATAACTGGACGGTTGAGATTGAATTTGACGAAATTTTCCGCCGACTCGACTCCCAAAAATGTAGCCCCACCCCACCCGACCAAAATCCGCCGGACTCCACCGCCCACCGCGCTCGCTGCCGTGCCCGTGCCACCTTCCTCTCCCTCTTTTACACCACTACCTCCCCCACCTTTCCTTTCATCTCTCTCTCTCTCTCTCTCTCTCTCTGTTGCCAACCCCGAAACCAGATCGCCGCCGAGGCGAGAAGAGGGGCCCGAGCAATGGCGGCGGGGTACCGGGCGGAGGACGACTACGACTACCTCTTCAAGGTGGTCCTGATCGGCGACTCCGGCGTCGGCAAGTCCAACCTGCTCTCGCGCTTCACGCGCAATGAGTTCAGCCTCGAGTCCAAGTCCACCATCGGCGTCGAGTTCGCCACCCGCTCCCTCCAGGTCGACGGCAAGGTTGTCAAGGCTCAGATTTGGGACACCGCAGGCCAGGAACGGTAGGTACATACGCCCATCCCCCCACCCCCCCCCCCCCCCCCCCGGCCCCTCGATCTGTGCTTGGGCGGTGCGGCTTTGTGGGTTGGATCTCGCGGCGGAATTATGTTGACTGTTGAGCGCTGTTGTGGCTGGCTTGGTAGTGTATGGTTCTGGGTGGGTTCTTTAGTGAGGTTGAGTTCAATCTGCTAATGTATCATACGACTTGTTTATGGTGTCAGATTGTAAAGGTATTGGTTGTGTGAGGATCAGCAAGTAGGGATCTTCCCTACGGTCCTTCAAAGTAAGTAGGGATCCTACCGTGATCCGTGAGTGGTTGGATGGTTTGATGGATTTCAGAACTAGACTTGCATGCTAGATTGCTGGTGCTCTTACCTGTTGGTGATGCTTTAGTGATGGAAATGAGTTAGCTCCCTGTGTAGAGTTGGGCCAGCCTGGGCTTCTCTTGATTTTCATCGGGCTGTCTGCATAGTAGTATTGTGCTGTGCAGGATTATCTTGCTAATTGCAATGAAGAGGACAGTTTCAAAAGTCAAACAATTAGTGTTGATATATTCTTTTATTTCAAAGACGGATTTATGATGCTGGCTGTAATCTGGGGGTTGTAATGTAATCCCTCCTTAGAGAGGGTGGACAGGAGAAGACTGTCCAAAGTATGCGTGGCTAAGGATGGCACAAGTTGTTGTGCATGGAGCGGACCAATAGATTGTTCTTTTAATGTACGTGTTGTTTTTTGGATCTATTTAGATAAATGCCGTTGGTTGCCCCTGAGTAAAACAACACCTTGTGACAAGGAACTGAGATGATGTTTGACATATTTGGAGACTTGTGTTCATGTGGTCAAAATATTGGACTAGAGGTCAATAGGCATGCTAGAAATAGGTACTTACATTCTGTTAACTATAGATCTTCTGGATACCATTTTAACATTTGCTGGGGTTGTTATATCTGTTTGATTCTGTTCTGCATCCGAATCAACTTGCATACTACTAGATATGTTGCAAACAAATTTTCTGAATTTGGCTGGCTAATTTTCGAGATTATGCTTATTGATGGCTCGAGTCTTTGGCTATATTCTTTTATGCAGTAATAATGAATTACACTTGCTATAAAAGTTTGCTATGCATTTTTGCACACCGTGTCACATTATTAATAAATCTTGCTTTCATGTGCTTGTCTTGATCCATTTTGTTATCTGGTAGTTGGCTACCTCTTATGTAGATAATGAACCTGTATATTCTTGGAGTTCATGCTTATTTTGTCTCAAGTTGTCCAATTACTTTATTTTTACTTCTACTAGATTTAGAGTTACGTGAGTTTCCACTTCTACCATTAAGAATGAGTGTTCCCCTGCTGTTCCCCCTTAAAAAAAGAGAGAAAAGCATGACAATGATTTATGATTCACTATCTTCCTTCTCTAGTTACTTGTTAGCACAACTTATCCTACAGTAATGAGAAATTGAAGTTAGTTTTGCCTCTCTCTCTCTCTCTCTCTTGCCCATTCATATTCTTTGTGATTGGAAAATCCAAGTCCATGCAGTGCCGTGCTTACATACATACATATATACATACTACAAGTTTACAAGTCTCAACTGGACATGTATGCGTGTGACCATGTCATCTCATCTATTTTATCATCTCAACTGTCTATATAATTTGGTGCTGTAGTATGTAATGTATTCTCATTACCGATAATGTTATAGCAATACCATGATATACATTGCAATTTGCGTTTTTCTGGGAACTGCAGCACTTTTACAACACAGTAAAGAAGTACATTTTTATACATTGCAATTTGCGTTTTTCTGGGAACTGCAGCACTTTTACAACACAGTAAAGAAGTACATTTTTCTTATTCAAGGCTGTGGTATATTAAGGAAACGGCAACTCTTGTATGGTACGTCTATAGTTTTTGTTTGTACTGGCGCTGCTAACTTAGTAATGTAGAATTGATTAAGCAGAAAATTGCTTTCAACCCAGAATCTTCAAAAAATTGCTATATTCTAATGGCTAGTGAACCTTAATGTAGAATGATATGTCAAGGTGCTGTTTTTTTCTATGTTGTGCTACTTATGCCCTAGAAAATAAAATAAAGGCTATGGTTAGGCTCATCTAAATTTTGCTCATAGTGCTGAATTGTTATTTTATTTTGTTTTTGTTTGGGTACCCTGCATCCCTGTAGTGGTGTCAGAGAGCAGATGGCGTGTTGTCCAGTAATCTGGACTTCTGGGTGCACAGTCTAATCGCCATATATAGCAATCTCGTGGCAGCATAGATGCCGGCATTTAAAACTAAAAAAATTGCAACTTTCACACTGACAGAGGATGAATGAGGAACCTGTGCGAAATATATTTGAAGTGGCACCATAACAATGAAAGAAAATCAAGAAACTAAATCAGGATAGGGGGAATGGTATCATCTCAGTGAAGAACTGGGTGTATCGTACAAGGGAGCATACTGGCTCTTGTGCCCTGAAAGCGCCAGCTTCTGCTACTGCACCCAACCACTGAAGATAGCCAAGAGGACACAGTAGTGTTTTCTTTGGAGAAGGGGCTTTTCGTTGGATATGAGAATGGGAATTTTGGTTGGATTGAAAGCAGTGAAGGGGCTGGAGAAGATGGTTTTTGTTGGGGATAAAAGGATTTGATGATAGTTGTGATTAAGATTTTAAATGTGACCGCCTTCCTAAAGTTGTAGGCTTGGAGCATTGGAACCTTGATGAACATAAACGTACAACATAATGCTGTAAGATTTGACAATGCCCACAACAATTACCTGTTTACATACAGCATTAAAAAAAGGGTCCATCGAGGAATGAACAATATGCAATTAATGTTGGTAATTTTGTTTTATTGTTTAATTTTTTGAGAAGCCGTTAGTAAGTTTATAGGAGATTTGAACTATAACCCCATTTTCGATTGTTCTTTTGCCAACTTTGGTAATCAACTGAGCGCCATTTGAATTGCATGCCATAACCTGGAATAGCTTGTATGTAGTATACTCTGTATCACTCAACGAGCAAAATTTTGATGTACCAAATTTGTTTTTACCAGTACCACGAACTGAGAGGACAGTGAACTAGCTAGTTATGATCTCTGTGTAAACTTGTGAAGTCATATCTGTTGCTATTGGGTTGCCCTCAGTTTTCTCGCATAGATGGCCTACCAAAATCTATATGGAGCAAATGAAGCCCTTGTGCGGTTGTGCCTGACTGCCTCACGTCGAGTCATTGAAAGTCAAAATGGGGGTTTCAGTTGGCTGTAAGCACTGCTACCAAGAGTGAATCTATGGTTAAACACAAAAAAAAAATGTGTTTTGTGATTTGTTTTAGAATATTAACTTCTATAGATTTGCCTTTCATGTCCGGTATAATGGTGCAACTGTAAGCATTTGGAAATGCTATGCTGAGCTTCTTTCGATGATTTTCATCAACACTGTACTCATAGCAGTGGATTTCCCCTCCCTCCCTGCAGTTGTATTGTGTTGCTCAGACCTGTAGATACACAACTCCTCCAGTGTACAAACCAAATCTGTTAGTTCAATTGAATTATCCATGCTGGGGACACAAGGAAGTTGAACGTGAACGAAGTGTAAAATTATGTAAAGAATTTCAAATATGTCGTCATTTTGTTTGGTGAACTCTGTTAGGGTTCTTTATTTGGTAGTTTCAGTAGTGAATTTCCTTGCATGTCAGAATGTTTTCTATGGTTCACTTCTGTCTTCACTTATCACAACGCATTTCTAATCTGAATCTTGTTGCAGATATCGTGCTATTACTAGTGCATATTACCGTGGTGCAGTTGGAGCGTTGCTCGTCTATGATGTCACTCGGCACTCAACCTTTGAGAATGCTGAGCGCTGGTTGAAGGAGTTGAGGGACCATACAGACCCAAACATAGTTGTTATGTTGGTTGGTAACAAGTCTGATCTCCGTCATCTTGTAGCAGTACAAACTGACGAAGGGAAGGCATTTTCAGAGAGAGAATCACTCTACTTCATGGAGACCTCTGCACTCGAGTCCATCAATGTTGAAAATGCATTTGCAGAGGTCTTGACTCAGATTTACCGCATTGTGAGCAAGAGGGCAGTCGAAGCAGGTGAAGATGCAGCTTCTGGGCCTGGCAAGGGTGAAAAGATCAATATAAAGGATGATGTCTCGGCAGTGAAGAAGGGCGGCTGCTGCTCTAGTTGAGCCGTGCTGTATTTTTGGAGTTGTGTGATGTTAGCTTGTGTTAATCGCCTTTCCAGTGACTGAGAATTATTAGTAGCATTAGCAACTTTTATGTTACCTAGAGACTTCATTGCTAAACTAGAAAGTTTGTCTAGATCAGTTTAGATCTTTCTATTGTTGTATGGACTCCGTGGCAATAGCATGGTATTGTTTTTCCTGTGATTTCATTGCATCCATGTTTGAACAATTTAGATAAATGATGCCTGCCAATGCGTTATGAATCAACAATAGGAAATGTACTTATGGATACAATCTTATATCTGAGATGTTATTTTACGGGTGACAGCATGCCTCCATCCATGCGCTCGCGCTCCTGGCCGTGACGCGTGGCCTGTATTTTTCCATGTGGGACGCGTGCGCACGGGATGGGCCGACACGTGGACTTGCCGTAGCGCAACGTAACCCAAATTGAAAATTTATAATTTAAAATTTGTTGAAGAGTTGAAATTTTTCGATTTGGAATTTTTCTAGTTGAAACTTTCTTATTTAAAACTTTTAGATTTGAATTTTATATTTAATTTTTTTGAGTTGATATTTTCGATTTGAATTTTTTTGGTTGAAATTTTTCCACTTGAATTTCAAATCGAAACTTTTCGACCTGAAAGTTTTTTGAATAAAAACTTTTCTAACCGAAAGCTTTGAATTGAAAGTTTTATGAGTTGAAACTTTCTGATTTGATATTTTTCTATTTAAAATTTTTTGTGTTGAAACTTTCCGTGTTGAAATTTTTTGAGTTGAAATTTTCTGATTTGAAAATTTTTAAGTTGATACTGTCTAATTTGAAAATTTTCTATTAAATTTTTTTGACTTTTAAATTTAGATCAAATTTTTTCGAGTTGGAACTTCCTATTTAAAATTTTTAGAGTCTAAATGGTCTAATTTTAAATTTTTGTATTAGAGAGGGAAAAAGGGGTGGGGAAAGTGAGTAGGAAAAGAGAAAAAGGGTGGATAGAATAGATGACACATAACATCTTGAGGAGGTGATTTAAAATTTTTTTTGTCTGAGGTTAACTTTAAAATAATCATTCCCATCTTGTATCACATACATTAACTCTATTATGTCGGAAGGAATTGGAGCCCTCTCAGGCCATCCACCTTACCTCCATGCTGATTTGCGAAAAAATCGCTCCCTTTTTTTTGAATTACGGATGTCTCTGTAATTTATAAAGAGGTCCTTTGCGATTTTTTGTGAGGGTAAAAAAACGTTTTCAAATTGCATTTAGGTCCCTGGTTAGTTACTTTACGAAAAACCCCCGCTAAATACAAATCTCGAACGAGCCATTTTCTAATTTTTCAGGATAGTGATCAGGTCCAAAAATATAACAAACAGGTCCCTGGCCCTTACGTCCAGGTCCTTTCTCCGTTTTTCCTGGAAAAAAATATTTTTTGTCAACAAAAATATGTGTACAGCTCTATCTCTAGAAGTTTTTTTTTTCTAATCGATCTCTAATCTCTAGATTTTTTGCCAACTCGATCTCTAATATTTTTTCGAAATGTGTATTATTACTCGATGACCGCATAAAGTGTTAAACTCGATAAAAGAAGATTGACATCTCTAATATTTTTAGGAATATGTACTATTACCCGGTTAACACATAGAGTATTAAACTCGACAAAAGGAGGTTAGTCGGGTAATAATAAAGTGTTAACCAAATTCGTCAAAAGAAATATGTGTCCAGGTCCTTTCTCCGTTTTTTCCTGAAAAAATATTTTCATCAACAGATATATATATATATATGTGTGTGTGTGTGTGTGTGTGTGTGTGTGTGTAGCTCTATTTCTAGACTTTTTTCCTAACTCGATATTTAATCTCTAGACTTTTTTTTCCCAACTCGATCTCTAATATTTTTCGAAATATGTATTATTACTCGGTGAACGCATAAATTGTTAAACTCGACAAAAGTAGGTTGGCATCTATAATATTTTTCGGAACATGTATTATTACCCGGTTAACACATAAAGTGTTAAACTCGACAAAAGAAGGTTGATCGGGTAGTAATAAAATGTTAACCAAATTCGTCAAAAGAAATATGTGTACAACTCTATCTCTCTATTTTTTTTGTAACTTGATTTCTGATATTTTCTGGAATAAGAAATATATGTATACAACTGTATCTCTATAGGTTTTTTTTGCAACTCGATCTATAATATTTTCCAAAAAATGTATTATTCACCAGTGAACGTATAAAGTATTAAGATAGCTCCGAAAAAAAATATGCTTAGGTCCTCCTACAGTCTTTTTTTTTACGAAAAAAAACAGGATAAATTTGACACGGTGCGGCGTGTGCCGCACATTCTGCCTAGTAATCGTAACATGCTAGTGGGGCTATGGCCATCTCGTGATCATAAAGTTTGCATTTTTGGCTTTTTACTCTCTCAAAATACAAATAGTTATCGTTTTGGACATAGCTGCAGTCAAAATTTTGAAATTTTGATTGTCAATATCTTTTTAAATATTTAAATTGGATACATGAAAACCATGTGTAAATTCGTCTTGAAAGGCACTTTCATAATATTATAATTTTATTAGGTTTTATAAATATATTATTATACAAATTAGTTGTTAAAACTGTGTTTTGAAGATCGTATCTATGTCTAAAATAATAATTATTTTTGATGAGAGGAGTAGATCTCAACAAATTTTCGATCAGCTAGGGTAGCCCAAAGTAGATCTTCACGGTAAAATAGGCGGACCATTTCATAGTACTGATGGCACTTCATGTTGTTTTTGGGAAGAAAATGGTAATGTCTGCCAAATCCTAACCAATTTTTGAGAGGTATGCATGTATCTAAGGTCCTGTTTGGTACGATTCCAGTTTTTAGTAGAAACAGAAACGGTTTCAGATTCTTAGTTGAAACGTTTCAGGTAGGATTTTGTGAATCGGGTGGAACGGGATTGAGACCGATTTGACCACAGAGTGAAAAAAGAAGAAACGATCCGAAGAGAATCGTTCCGAGCTTTAGCTCGTTTGGTTGGATTTCTTCCAAAATCTAGTAGAAATGGTCCGGTTCCAAGTTGCCAAACGGAGCCTAAATTTCACTTAAATCGTAGATGTTTACATTTTTACTGTAGTGTTAATTGTCCTAGCTGGTATCCCGATTTGTGAATTGTGGATATGTGATCATATAAGCACTTAGTGAATCTTAACTTGCTGGGCAGGTTTATTGCTCTAGTTTTGCTGTCGAGGATGGAATCACTGGAGCGTGTGGTTGTCCTTCGCTTCCAATAAAAGTCAGGCCTGTTTGGCAAAAGGTATTTTTATAGTTTCTAGGCAAAACCATGGTTTTGGAGAATACCATAGTATTTTTGGCAACATGGTGTTTGAAAGCAATCCAAAAAACTCTGTTTTGAAAACCATGGTATTGCCAATACCTTGGTATTTTTGGAGTATTGAAAACTCCACTCAAAGTGGAATTTTGGGCTTTTGGTGTTGGTGTAGAGAGTGAGAAGTGTCAATACTTTGAAAATACCATGCAAAAGACTTTGTAGCCAAACAGTTTGTAGTTCCAAGAAAAATCATGGTTTTAATGGTGATAGGTGAAACCATAGTATTTATGCCAAAACAATTTCTAAGCCATGGCTTTATAATACCATGGTATTGAAAAACTTTGCTTCCAAATAGGGCCTCAGTGTTTCCTTTTACTGGCTGTTGGCACTAAGGCAATATATACACACACTGTAGGGCATATTCTATATGTGTGCACAGCTCTGCCTTATTTCTACATGAATTTTTTTTATTTTAGCCATAATTTTTTATTGGCAGCTTCGATTTATAATTGGTTTTTACCAGTAGATTACTGGCGATGAGAGAAACATAATGATGTAATTTTGCTAGCTGATAACAAATTTTACTACCTCTATAAATAGATTTTAATGATAGTAAAACCATTATATTACACTCATCTTACTATTTAATACACTAATGTTTACTGTCTTATTTACTATATTTTACTATAGAACAATGAAGGAAGTTACTATCGAATTAGTACTGTATCCAACCAACTAATAAATGCATTTTCTAGTTTATTCATGAATATGTTTTTCTTTATTTTAGCCATGTAGCTCTAATTCAAGAACGAATTTTACCATTAGATTACTGACGATGAGAGCAATAATATAATATAAGTCTCGCTAATAAACGTCGTATAAATCAAATTTTAATGCCAAACGAATATCAATTTACTACTGTATGATAGTAAAATCTATATATAAATGTAGTAAAATCTATATATAGATGTAGTCAAATCTATTACCAGCCAATAAAATTATTGTTTATTAGCAAGACTTATATCATTCTGTTTCTCTCATCGTCAGTAACCTACTAGTGAAAACTATTTGTGAATCGGAGTTGCCAATAACAAAGTTATGGCTAACACAAAGAAAAAAGAATCATGTACAAAGAAGAAAATACATTTACTAGTTGGTTTTTCACCGTACTGATTGGCAACTAGAATAGTTTCGGTGCGCACGATATCGACTAATGCGTAGAATAGACAGCGCTAAGCGCATGCGTAGAATAGCGCTACCGTGTGTGTATAGTATTTTCCCTATATAGAAAGCATATTTTCTACTCCCAGGAGTAGTTACTCTCTATGCCGTATCTCACAATGTATGGAGTATATCGCATTACAGAGAGTATGTATGTGTAGTATAAGAGTATATAAGAGTACCTAGGTGGTATTTGCATTTTTTCAGAGGTAGTATGCATATTTTCCTAGACATACTCCTTTTTATTTTTGTATATAAAGGTATTTATAAAATACGCTAAAACATATATATAAATATATATAGGAAGTCTTTTTCGTACTTCTAGGAGTACATACTCGCACATCTAACATACCACTTAAACAAACATGTTATACTCCTTTATCACTTTCAGTATAATTCAATAGTAATTTTGAGATACTCCAATGTGATTTGGTTGAAATTTTTTTATTGAAATCCTTTATATTTTGTTATATAGCCTTTTCCATATAAAAAAGGTGGATGTATATAAATTATACTATAAAGAGTGGATTTTGTTGAAATTTTTCATGGAAATCACTTTGAAGTATCTTTTAATTAATATTAGAGTATACTCAAGATGATAAAGATGTATAACAACATCATTTAAACGGTATATTCACAGTAGGAGTACAAACTCCCAGGAGTATAGAATTATTTTCATATATATATATATATATATATATTTGTGAGGAGGCAATAATTAATCATTTTATTTACAATTGGAGAAAGGTTATGCCCTGGTGAGCCATAGTTTGATTGTTTCCTTTTGAGTATGGAATCATTTTCAGATATATATATTTGTGAGGAGGCAATAATTAATCATTTTATTTGCAATTGGGGAAAGGTACTGCCCTGGTGAGCCATAGTTTGATTGTTTCCTTTTCCTGGACTTTTCGCCCTTGCGCGATGTCCCGATTCCCGAAGAAGCAGGTATACCTCTACTGATGCTCGTCTTCTTGGTAATCTTGATCTGACTAGGATATTTTGTACATTATTCATTAATGTATTGAGGCATCATACATAACAGGAAGGTTAAACTCGTAATTTTCTTTGTTGCTCTGTTGAGATGTAGACTTCTTTAAAAAAAAGTAGAAGATTTAGAGTTACTGAGGAATTATTTGAAGCAAAAAGGGAGGAAACAGGTGGAACGTTGCTCGGCTGTACTTAGGGTGCGTTTGGTTCGTGGGATGAGGTTGAATGGGATGTGATGATCCTGTACCATTTGGTTCCATTATTTTGGGTGAACAAGATGGTTCATCATCTAGAGAGAATATTCCTCAAAATTGTACCATTTGATCCAGGATGGGATGGTTCCATTCAAGCAACCAAACGTATGGATGAGCTTTTTCTTGAACCATCTCATACATGTACCATTTGGTACAGGCAACCAAACACACCCTTACAGACCTTAATGGAGTGGTGGCTGGCTTTTGCAAAGAGGAAGTTGACGAACATGGTTATGTTCTTCAGAGTTTAGCTGCTCAGCTGTTTGCTTTGACTATAGACACTCGATTACACTTGCACATTTATTTGTTTAGTCGTGGTCCAAAATGATCTTAAAATATGTAGCCTTTTTGTTATCTAACACAGCTGGGCAAGCAATGAACAGAATGTCCAATGATATTCAATGCAATAGAAGCGCATATTCAATTGTTATGCTGCTTTCTTCGGAATGTGGAGGATGTTCGTTATTTTTTTCCTGTAAATTGAAGCCGAACGTTTTTAATTAATTATTCGATTCTCTTATTTGTGAGGATATGGTAAGGGAATTTATTACACATTTTACATATGCCAAATATTACTAGGAAAGCTGTAATGTTCAGTGAAATTGACCATTTTGTTGGAGGGTCCTTTGTCCTGATATGATAAGGTTTCACCATAGTTTTTCTAGGGAAATGTTTCACCACAGGTAGATTCGCTAGAGGCCTGTGTGTGTATGTGTGTGTGTGTTTATCTTTGCTCCCATCTCTAAGGTGGTGAATGACAAAGGGTGATGTGAGCAACTTCTGGCAACTATTTGCTTGCAAATGTTTAATCATTTGCAACTGTTTGTGTAGGACCTTGGTGGTGAATGATAAAAGGGTCGAGTAGGAGCATAAAATTTTCCCCATCGGTTTTTTTTTTTTTGAAAGATAGTCATCCAATTATCTGCACAAAGCCACAAACCAGAGGACATGACAAGAAATGCTCTTATGCACCTAGATGGCTTGACCCTAAAATGGCGGAACACTGACACAGGACAATAGACCCTTCTATATTTCAAATGAGAAAACTCGACTGTTTCATACTTGCATTCATTCAGATAACATGGATGAAGGATATGAAGATTCAGGATAAATGAACAGTGCAGCAAGCAACAAAAACTAAACTACAACAAATAGTCTTGAATCACATATAGGAAACTGCTCTATTAGAATAGTTCTATTTTCTTTTGTTTGAGGGATTGTATTACTATTCCTTTCCACATTATTTTGACTTGTTTTTTATCACTCACTTTGCTTTGACTTGTTGAATTTGATATGCTTTTTCGGTACAGAGTCGCATGCAAGAAATGCCGCTCCCACAATGCTTTTCTTTTGGGTGAACTGTATACATTACTACTAAAAACATTTTCTACAATAATCATTTAGAAAGAAGCATTAAGAGGATTAACGTAGACAAAGACAGTACCTGTATTGCACGATCCATTCCATCATTGGCCTGCAAATAGCAATGTGTTCTGACAAAGAGCAAGATCAAAGCAGGGTTTCTCCTGAATGGCAGGGCAATTCTCCTTTGGCAGGGACGGCGATAGGCTAGCCCGCTGTCCAATGCCTGATACATTGGCCACCATGCCAGAGGAGAACTGCACTGTGATTCTCACCCTGAACACTCCATAGCCACCATGGACATTTTCTTTGGAGAAAGGCGATTGATCTTTTGTTAGTTGCTCTTCACGTTTTTCTTTCATGCACAATCTTTTTCTTGCCTTGCACTGTATTTTACCATGGCAAATATATAGTGCAGACATGGGCAAGCAAAATCTGGATATGCTGCTGGATATGCTTCCAAATCAGGACAATGCTTTCAAGAGGTATTCCTCTAGCCCTACCTTTCCATTCTTCCTCTCTTTTTAAATTGAACCATAGAAAGAGAATGACCCTTGTGCTCTTGCCATCTCATCCAAAAGGTATAAATCTCTTTTTGTCTTTTTATACTTTTTTGTCACTGATGCTGCTTTTTAAAGAAGTTTGATTAACAAAAGAGGTTTGTATCTACAGGTGAGAAGATACATTTTACATTAGAGACCATCTACTTCTACATACAGAAATTAAACCCTATATATGATTATTTGATGTAAACTGATTTAGTTCTTGACTTATACTCCCTCCGGTTTGGTAATATCTGTCGTTTTGGACATAGTGATGGTCAAACTTCCGAAACTTTGACTAACAATATATTTTTAAATATTTAAATTGGATACACAAAAATTATATATGTAGACTTGTCTCGAGAAGTACTTTCATAATATTATAATTTTATTGGGTTTTATAAATATATTATAATAAAAATTAGTGGTCAAAGTTGTGTTTTGAAGACCATGTCGATGTCCAAAACGACAGAAATTACTAGACTAGAGGGAGTAGTACAATTGAGCATTTTGAGTTATTCTAATTTCTATGTCATTTTTAGGCCCCGTTTGGTACGGTTCCAGATTCTAGTAGAAACAGAAACGGTTACAGATTCTTGGTAGAAACGTTTCAGGTAGAATCAGAACCACTTTCTGCAAACCGTTTGGTACGGTTCCAGATTCTAGTAGAAACTAGTGAAACGGGGTTGAGGGTGATTCAACCACGGTGTGAAAAAAGAAGAAACGTTCCGAGGAGAATCGTTCTGAGTTTTAGTCCGTTTGACTAGGTTTCTCCCAGATTCTAGTAGAAACAGCTCGGTTCCAAGTTGCCAAACGGGACCTTAGTAAACTGGTTACTGAAAACATACAGTTGGAGTTACAAGTTCTGATTGCAGTAAATGTTTTGCTAAGTCCTATTGACTAAGACATACCGAGTGAGTGGGTTTATCTTTGATCTGAAATCCATGACTATGTGTGGCTAAAAATTCATAAATCAAAACGTTGTACTGAATCTTTCACATTTCCCATAGATGGCAAACTTTGGAAATGCTCCTAGGACTTGTCTTGCATTGTTTGGAAATGCTCACAAGTTACATACTTCATGGGGAAAAGATGTGCACTGGTTCATCTTCGTTTATCAATTCATGCAACTACTTCCTAATCACGTATACATGCATTCGATGGTCCACAAGCGGATTGTGTCCTTTTTTCATGTGATGGAGGCCCGTTGATATTATGCTCTGTCGCGGAACATCCCAATGGATCTTCCCATTTGGTGCTGCCTCTGTTGGAGAATCTAGTATCTGGTTCATCTGCGGAGCACTGAGCTTTACAGAAACGATGCACCGCCTGCAAGTTGAGCTGCTGCAGCGGGAGTCGAAAGGCCGCGTAACATTTTATCATATCTAATCTTGGATCCTACTAGATGGACAGGATCATTTACAGGCCATTTCCAGACACTTAGCTTTTCTTAATGCAAAAAAAGCCAGCATAGAAGCACCTCTCTTGATATCATTTCTTGTTTTTTTTTAAGTTTTAACCCCAATTTATAATTGACTTGTACCGTATTTTGTTATTTCCTTCGGTCATAAATATATATTATTTTGGACATTGACATGGTCCTCTAAAAACAACTTTGACCACTAATTTATATTGTCATATGTTTATACCACCTAATAAAATTATAATGTTATAAAAGTACTTTTCGAGATAAATCTATACATATTATTTTCATGTATCAAATCTAAATATTTTAAAAATATCGATGGTTAAAGTTATAAAAATTTAACGGCACGTAACCCAAAATGACATATTTTTTACCGTAGACAGTATATAACATTGCATAGAACACCGAAAAAATGGCATCCCAGATGTAGTGGAAACCAATCACTGAAGATCTTTTCTGCAACAACACATGGAGAAGAAGAAATTCATGGAAAAGCAACTCCACGTGTACATGGAGTCATGGACGTCTATGTACTATCTCAGCCCTTAAAAGTGCCTTAAGATTCATGTAACGGACAAGAAGATGAGATGGTAGTTTGAATTTTAAAAGATTTCATCAATCTTGTGTTGAAAATATGTGCAATATTTTTATTCCGGATTTTATATTGAAGCAAATACTACAGATAAATAGTGATGCATACATTAAATCTAACAACAGGCTATACATTGTACTTTTAAACATATATACTTCAAGAAACAGAGTATGATTAAGTCGAACGATCACTAACGACTTATAGTTGGGCTTGATGAAGAACAAAATGATGCGCAGAAGAGGTCGTGGGAGAAGTCGAAGTCGAGGAAGCAGCGCAAGAGCGGTCGCGTAGATGCGCTGCCCAGAAACCTTATTGCAGCCCCGTGCAGGTGAACTCTGCGACAACGGCTCGGAGATACCGCCCACCCTCCTTCACGGTGCACGCCGAGTAGGAAGGCTGGCGCGGTCCAGCTGCTCAACACCTAAGTACAGCTATCGCAGGAGGAAGAAGAAAGAGTGGAATCGAAAAAAATTCAGTCATTTGGCCTGGACATCTCCAGGTCTTATATAGCATCTAATCAATAACTGTCTCCATTACTCACTAGTAACTGACAACATTAAGCACTGGTAACTGATTGAATTTAAACAAACTTAATGCACTGGTAACTGCTAATTCAAACAAAAATAATGGTCATTATGCAGTCTCCTGACCAGTATAGAAAGCTAAACAGTTGCATGATTCAGCAAAATAAAAGGTGAATTCATAGTGCCAATACGACGCGAACTCACAAGTCACACGGATTTTCACGCAAAAATACGCGAACACGCGCGCGTGTACGTGTTTCTCCAAAGTCCTTCTCATACCATCCCTATATCATACTTGTCATAACTCAAGGAGTGGCAAGAACTCTACCTTATAAATTGCCTTCCTTCCATTTAGCTAAGCAATATGATATTAACCATGCAATCTTTAGAATTAAAGGAGATGAGCCATACTCAAAGGCCAATTCCAACATCTTAAGGCACCTTTGATCGTGATAATAGTATGTGGATGTCCATATGCACGTAGAAAAGCCATACTCAACAATTCACCCTTCAAACCCATAGGAGACAACAATGGAAAAGCGAGTACCAAGTGCTACAAATTGGAGAGAAGCAGATATTGCGGCAGTTGTATGTTGATTTTTATGGCTACTATTGCAAGAATGCATACGTGAAACATGAGGAAGATGCCACATGTTCCTGGAAAATATGCTTGGCATCAAAGTGTTCAAGCAGTGAAGCATAAGCAGATTTGCTGGTGCCAGCAGCTTCAGCACCCCGACCTTAAATCTAGCGATTGCCATTGTGAAATGCGTATAAATACCCTATTGTTCGAACATAGGATGCACCAAGCCATTTCAGGTACGCCAAATTAGCAGAGCTCAAGATTTAGGAGTGTATGTACGTTGCAGTGTGCATGCATGCGAGTTGTGGATTACCGGGGCATATCTCCTTGGGCAGAGCGATTAGGCTTCAATTTGTTCTAGCTAGCTTGCTCAGCGAAAGGAGATTTGCCCAGCAATCCACATTTGCAATCAGGACTGTCGATGTGGATTAACCCTTTGCTGTTGCAAGCTTACTATGCTTACATTCAGAAGAATCAGAATAGTGAAGGACCGAAATGACGATCAGAGGGGGGTGAATGATCACAATTAAATTTCCCCCTTTTAAAAAGAATCCAACCAAAATCTCACTTCAAGCAATAAAGCTCAACAAAGCAAAGCAGAAAAACTTATTCAGGCCAGTACTACCGCTTGATCTGGGCGGTAGTGCCGGATTCTAGAACAGAGGACAAAAGCAGCACGATCTCAAAACCAAATTCAATGAAACTTTAGATCGGCTGGTGCAAAACTCACGAAACTTGAAATACACCTTCTTAGGGAGGCCAGGAACCTATTCCAAAGGATTAACGTAAAAGTTCAGAACTTTTTTATTTGAGGGAAGAGTGCACCAAATTCGATTAAAAACCAAAATCTTGATCTTGGATTTGCTCATGGGGTTTTGATGGTTAAGATGATCTTGGGTAATCTCCCATACGTCAAAGCAAGCAAGAGCAGAAGAGAAACACCGAATAAACCCGATCTCCAAGAAGTTCTTCAATCCAAGCAAAAAGATAGAGTTCTTGCAAAAACAAGACAAAGATTGTCTAGATGATGAGGATATGATCTAAAGAAGATTCATCCATCAATCATGCATCCTTAGCACAAGAAGCAAAAGCAAGTAGAAGGAGGGGAGACAAATCAAACTTTCGAGAATGTAATTGCATGGAATTAAATTGCGGAATGTAAATACTAAATTTAAATTACGGAATTTAAGACATAATGTAAATACAAAATTTAAATTCAAAAGTAAAGAAAATAAATTTTTATTTCTTTGGATGAAGATTACAAAGCCTCACAACAAGGTGGACAAAGCTCAAAGGAGCACCAAAACACATCCCTCTCCCCCTCTGTTTATAGCCTTAATGAATCATTCTACACCATTGGATGAGTTGCTTCAATCCTAAGCATCCCCTCCAAGGGCTATGATTGATTCAAATAATAGGAGTAATCTACACCCTTAAATGACTTTCTCAGCCCTCAAGAAAGCCCATCAAGGGTTGAGATTCACTCACTCTCACATGGGCTAACCCAAAATCCCACTAACAAACGTGTTTTATTCACGAAGCTAACTTGACCGCTAAACCGCGATCCAACGGCTCTCTTTGATCTGAGCAGCTCCAAGTTAGCATCTCGACCGTTCCCTTGTCTTCTTGGCATGCAGCAACTCCGTCTCTAGTCATCCTCCAGCGTCCCTAACCGTCTGGACCTCCAACACACCTTGCCTAGTCCCGATCATCCTCCGCCTCACCATGACCTAGCATCGTCGTCCTGCAACCAAAAAAAAAGGAAACACATCACATAGCAATATCCAAAATGGTATGCAATAATCATCCCAAAAACTTAATATTCAAATCTAATTCAAATCAAACTCAAATCTGAGCATACCTTGCTCATATACAGTTACATAGTCATCGTAAACAAGAATAGACCTCTACATGGTCTTTCAAATACACATCCTAATGAAGTAGAATGACATTTTTGCAATGTATGCACGTACTTCTATGAGTTATAACTTTGGTACGTCTTACGATCTGTAACACCCCGGCATTTAATATGCCTGAATGCTACCAAACATAAGCTAAACAACATCTAAATACCACATTTAACATAAAATTCCAGCAAAGGCGCATAGGCTAAAAACCGAGATTTCGGCAGCACCTCCTTTGTTTTATCATGAATTTAAGGAGCAACAACAATATAGCATTATATGGCAATAAGGGAAACATCTAAAACAGCAATAAAAAGAGTCTTAACGACAATAAAAGACTAACATTAAGCACTTAAAGTTTCAAGTGTCAAACGAACAATAAAACTCTCATTAACCAAGCTAAGCCTTAATTTAATGATCATCACACGCAATTTATTATCAAACTAAAAGAATTGACTTGGGGAAACATTAAGGTGAAGCAACGTGTGGGCGTGTGTCTATTCCCCTTTCCCGCATGCCGTTCTCATGGTACCTAAAACAATAAGAAAACACAAGCGTGAGTTCGAAACTCAGCAAGCATATTGCAATGGACAACAAGAACAATTCCATTCAATTCTTTCATAAACATAGCAACATACATAAACAAATGTAGCATTCAACATCAAGGCTCAAATACAACATTTAAGCGTAAAGCAACGATTCCCATACCCTTTCCTACTGTGCATCCATGTGTGTCAAATTTTAAATTAGTTATACCACTTTTGCAAGTTTTAATGTTGCTATCCTATAACAAAGTTTTAGTTAAGACCTAAGCCATGTTTCTAAGTTATTCCACATCACATTTTAGTTGTACCCTATAGCATGATACTAAAAATTCACATTCCAAGGACCTACAGCCCGCTCTGATACCAATCAGTAACACCAGGCATTTAATATGCCTGAATGCTACCAAACATAAGCTAAACAACATCTAAATACCACATTTAACATAAAATTCCAGCAAAGGCGCATAGGCTAAAAACCGAGATTTCGGCAGCACCTCCTTTGTTTTATCATGAATTTAAGGAGCAACAACAATATAGCATTATATGGCAATAAGGGAAACATCTAAAATAGCAATAAAAAGAGTCTTAACGACAATAAAAGACTAACATTAAGCACTTAAAGTTTCAAGTGTCAAACGAACAATAAAACTCTCATTAACCAAGCTAAGCCTTAATTTAATGACCATCACACGCAATTTATTATCAAACTAAAAGAATTGACTTGGGGAAACATTAAGGTGAAGCAACATGTGGGCGTGTGTCTATTCCCCTTTCCCGCATGCCGTTCTCATGGTACCTAAAACAATAAGAAAACACAAGCGTGAGTTCGAAACTCAGCAAGCATATTGCAATGGACAACAAGAACAACAATATGGCAATAGCATCTCCCTTCATGTAAATCATCTTATTCATAAACACTTAACATTGTCATCATCAATATGTATGAGATGTAATGCAATGCTCATGTCTCCTTGGAAACTCATACCGGTATGGTTGAGTACAAACCCGTCGGTGTGCACCCTCTCCTCCCTTCCATCCCGAAGATGGAGGGTGCCTACTCCTCGCTTCCACAACCCACGGTAGATGGAATCACGATGTAGGACTTACTCTATTGGCTCTCCGGATTAGTCATAACTTTCTCACCGACCTTCCCGGATTAGTTAATGACTTTCTCACCGCCCGGGCCATGTAACATGTCATGTATGCAAGCATGCCAACAATATATAAAACTCATATATTAACACATGGCATCATAACATCTTAAACATGCTCATAATATCATAGCAATCATTAAAACATGGCAAGTGGACATATATCATGTAGACAATTCCATCTAATTTCAACATGCAACCTACAACTCGCTATCCATCACAACACACTTGCCTCAACCACGTGCAACGGATTGGCGGGAAGAAGAGGGCACTCCTGGGGTCACACCACCTGCACATAGGCATCACACACTCACAATCATGCCTGCAAAACAGTACACAAATCCCCATCTAACCCGACATTGCCACTACTTGCAAACCTAAAAACAGAGGTTCTGTCCCGGCGGGACAGCAGCCTTGCAAAGGCCATAACTTGAGTTCTGGGACTCCAAATCGATTAAACGAGTACACCATCGCGAAGCTTAGGAAATTTCCTACCTTTTTCTAGTTATACGGAAAGACTGATTCGGACTCTAAAATTGTTTAATCTACAGATTACTACGATCTGTTCCAATCGCGTCACAGATTTTAACACGCTCGGTAAAACGGCCATAACTTTCAAACGGCTGATCGGATTTTAACGTGCTTTATGTCCACGGAAAGATAATTAAATTATATACAACTTATTTTAAGTCCGTACGGACATATTCGGATTCTAAATCGACGAAAACTCGAACCCTAGGTCGACTGCTCATGCTGCCCGAAAACAGAAACGTGGCAACGTCTAGATCTAACCCAAAGAACTCCAACCCAGCACCACCAATTGATCTAAAAACTTCATAAACACCCTAAGAACAGTACCTAGATCAAACCCAAGGATCCCCATGATCATACCTTTGCCCAACGAACGAATCTCCAATAGATCTCCTCGCGGATCGCTCCTCGCTCCACGCTCCTCGCTCCTCGCTCCTCGCTCCAACGGATGGATCCACAAGGTGCAGAGGTGTGGAGACCACCCTAGGGCAGCAAGGGGGTGGAGGAGAGGTGGTGGAGAGGTGGGGAGCAATGGGGCAAAGGGGGAGGTGGAGGCGCACAAGAGGGAGAGGGAGAGGGGGTGGCGGCTAGGGCTTAGGAGGGGGAGGGAGAGGGGCGCACCAATGCTGCATGGGGCGCAAGGGGGCTGGGGGAAGCCCCTTTTACCAGCCCTCAACACAATCCTAGTCCGTTACGGAGACCTAATCCATCCCACCAAAGCCCACCAAGGCCCAAAACTCCCCCGGGAAGGCCCAAAACCCCGAAAACGGCCCGGAAAAGCTATTAACCTCCATAACCTATAGTTTTAACCTTAATTCCACATCTCATAATGTTATTAACCTTATCATGCACGTTAGATAAGGTTACGACACTCCGTGGTGTCACAACGCTTCAAAAGGCCCAAAAACGCGAGTAAACCTCAAGCCGTAAGATTTTCTTCTCTAATTTCGCAATTTGTAATGTCACACCAAAACGTAGTGTCACACGATCGAATTGATCCACGACCTTAGGGCCTGTTGGGGTGTGGGGGGGTTCAGCTTCTGAAAAGCTGGGAAGCCCCCCCCCAAATAGCTCAACTTTTAAGCGACTTTTGGCATAAGCTAGAAGCCACATATAACTAGCAAAAGTCAAAAGCCAAATGCTACGCAGGACCTACTTTTGCATCTTATTGCTGAGGGAAATTAGATGTTTATTAAATGATCTCTTATAAAAAGCTACAGTTGCTTTTCAGCCAGAAAACCAAAAATAGCTCTTCAGAAAAGCTACAGCTCCCCAAAACAGGCCCTTAGTGGTGTAGTGTTATAGATACCTTTTCTTATGCGTAGCAGACCTGGATCGGATTAGCTTCTTGTGAGATACGGCACGAGCGTGTATGGTCTCAAAGAACAAAGAAGTTGATTCTTGTAGATTACCAAAATAGTGACATTGAGGTAACCACAATGAGTGAGAAGATTTAGCGAAGCTGACCGTAAATTATGTAAGCACAACCTCAAAAGAATATAAGAGCTTGTTGCTATGTCAAACATCTCGAATCTTTTAGATCCCTTGGATTCTTGCCTTATACAAGAATCTAGTGCTAAATAATAACTTAGCTTCTAATCCTCTTGTGCACGTTTTGCTTTGGATAAGTTAGATTGTGGTTTCTTTGTTGCTTGGGTTTTTCATGATCACCCCTTGGATTTATATAGCCTCCATAGTTTTTCTCCAAAATAAGTAGAAATATTAATCATATTAGGATTAGAAATCCTAATTCTATTAGGATTCATTTAGCACTCCTTTCTAAATTCAAAAAGACTAGATATGAGTCATAATATTTAACAATCTCCACATTGACTCTTATCCGTTGAAGTTATCGTGCTCCTCCAAAAACCCACTCCAAGTTGGCTTCACATTTTTTTCTCCCACCTTTGAAAGTGTCCCCACCATATATAGAGACTCATGCACATCACCATGATGTACGTGTTGGTGTTCGGACTTAGCCATCTGATTCCACCACTTGAGAGATGTTTCTTTGTGTAGTTTGGTTAATCACACCTCCTATTTCTATAGACCTCTATGCCCATAGGTTTTTACTACTTCTGAGCCCCATCTAATTGATGGTACTGCATAGTTGGTTCCACCACATCTTTCTTCTTTCAACAGCTTGTACCTTCACCTTTGTGCCTGCTAGATTTTGAACTTGGTTTTGCAGTTCCGCTCATAACTGCAATTGAGATCTAAGTACCTACCATTGATGACATGATTTCCTTATCCTAATCATGATTTTTATAATACTTCCTATTGATTGGCACTCCTTTAATTTACCTATTAATCATTATCCTCCGTTGCTCCATATAATTTTCATGATTACGTACCCTTTGCATGTAATACGCATGACTTCACCTTGAAGTGATACCTCACCACTTTCGACTTCAAGTGACCTCACAGATATTAGATTCTTATTTAAGCCAAAAGCATACCAAACTTTGTTCAATATATGATGTGCTTTATCATACATCTCCAATGTAACCGTCCCCACCTTAGTAATTGTATACTCCTTGCAATCAGCCAAGTGAACAGTTTCATGCGTTGGACGTAGAAATCCTTCATCAAATATCTTCCTCACTGAACATATGTGGAAGCAACAACCTGAATTTAATATCCATTTAGAGAAGTACCTCATTGACCGACAACAAGTATGTCTGAATCATTTTTTGCTACCGTCATTGAGCACTCACCCTTTATGTACTTCAAACTAGGATAATCCTTTATTTTATGACCTTCTTCATCATATAGATAGCATACACATGTGCCCATGCTTTTGCTCTTGCCCTTCTTCTTCCTGTAGCTTTTGCTTTTGCATGCAATACCTACTATAACCAATGCTTATCACCCAAGGATGAAGGTTCTAGTAGCTTTATCAAAGACTCTGCCTTTAATAGATATGCAACTACCTTATTGAATTTGAGAGTGATTTTCCTGATAAGAATATTCATCACTAATTGCTTTCAAGATGGTGGTAGAGATGATATAAGTATGACAATTCTGTCGTTCTTCGTAATTTTCTCATTCACACTAATCAGCTTTGTGATAAGTTTATTGAAGGCATTGAGATGGTCAATGAACCATGTACCTTCCTCCATGCATAACCTATACAGTTATTGCTTTAGCATCCACCAGTTTGTCAGCGATTTTGCATATACAATTCTTCTAAGTCCTTCCATAATTTTTTCGGTAAATTCCCCTTGATCACCAAGTATTTTACCTCATCATAGAGCCATAGATGGATTGTACTGACAGCCTTATGCTCCATCACATTCCATTCTTTAGTAGAAGTTTTTTCTGGTTTGTCCCCTTCAAGAGCAACGATTAACTCTTGCTGGACAAGAGCATCCTTCACCACACATTGCCACATGCTGAAATTCATCTCCTGTCAAATTTCTCTACTTGATCCTATATCGTAAACATCGATCTTGATTTTATGCCACCTGATTCTTTACCGACCATCTCACAAATCTGATTAATCCAGCTTTGAATTTGATACCCCTTCTTATGTGTAGCAACCCCCGAATTAGATCAGAGTTTTGTGAGAAAAAACATGAGCGTGCATGGTCTCAAGAACGAAGAAGTTGAATCTTGTAGAGAGAACCAAAATAATGACATTGAAGCAACCATAATGAGAGAAAAAAGATTTAACGAAGCCAACCATAAATTCTTTAAGCACAACCTGAAAACAATACAAGGGATTATTGCTCTCTCACAACATCTCGAAATTTTTAGGACCTTAGGATCCTTATCCTATATAAGAATCTAGTGGTAAAGAATAACCTAGCTTCTAATCCTCTCGTGCACCTCTTGATTTGAATGAGTTGGTTTGTGGCTTCTTGGTTACCTGTATTTTCCATTACCACCCTATAGTTTTATATAGCCTCCTTATTTTTTCTCCAAAGCAAGTATGAATCCTAATCATATTATGATTTATCTAGTGCACTTCTCAATTTCTAAAAGACTAGATATGAGTCATGCACTGTATTTAAGCTGTAGCCATGGCTGCTTGACACTATTATAGATTGATAGCCTGGCAGTATACAATAGATGTATGATCAAACTGACTGCCAAAGCTATTAATTTCAAGTAAAGTACGAGGATGAAAGCAAGTTTTGTAGTTGTGACACTACGGTATGGTGTGACATTATAGAATGTGAAATTAGAGAATAAAACCTTTCGGCTTGAGGTTTACTCCCGTTTTTGGGCCTTTTGAAGTGTTGTGTCACCACGGAGTGTCGGAACCTTATAAATGGTACATGATGAGGTCAAAAACATTATGAGATGTGGAATTAAGGTTAAAACCATAGGGTATGGAGGTTAATAGCGTTTCCGGGCCGTTTCCGGGGTTTTGGGCCTTCCCGGGGGAGTTTGGGCCTAAAAGAGGGGGTTGTGGGCTTTGGTGGGATGGAGTGGGAATCCATTTAGGATTAGGAACAGGTGTGGGGGCTGGTAAAAGGCCTCCCCCCTGCCCCCTTGCGCCCCACACCCTGCCCCTTGGGCGCCCCCACCTCTCCCTCCATGCCCTAGCCGCCACCCCCACCTCCCCCTCTCCCTTGCATGCGCCTCCACCTCCCCCATTGCTCCCCTTTTCTCCCCACCTCTCCTCCACCCCCTTGCTGCCCTAGGGTGGCCTCCCCACCCCCTGCACCTCGAGGATCCATCCGTTGGAGCGAGGAGCGAGGAGCGATCCGGGAGGAGTTTCGTTGGGATTTCGGTCGTCGGGCGAAGGTATGGCCATGAGACTCCTTGGGATTGGGCTAGGTACTGTTATAAGGGTGTTTATCAAGTTTTTAGATCAATTGGTGGTGCTGGAATTGAGTAGATTGGATTAGATCTAGATGTTGCCACGTTTCTGTTTTGGGACAGCATGAGCAGTCGACATAGGGTTCAGTTTTTCGCCAATTTAGATTTGGAATTTGGTCGTACGTATGTTGAAGAAGTTGTATATAATTTCATTATCTTTCAGTGGACATAAAGAACGTTAAATTCCGATCAGCCGTTTGAAAGTTATTGCTGTTTTACCGAGCGTGTTAAAATCTGTGACGCGATTGGAACAGATCACAGTAATCTATAGATTAAACAACTTTAGAGTCCGAATCAGTCTTTCCATATACCTAGAAAAAGTTGGGAAATTTCCTAAGATACGCGAAGATGTACTTGTTTAATTAATTCGGAGTCCCAGAACTCAAGTTATGCCTTTTGGAAGGCTGCTGTCCCGTCGGGACAGAACCTCTGTTTTTGGTTATTGCGAGTAGTTGGCAATGTCGGGGTAGATGAGGGTTTGCGTACTGTTTTGTGGGCATGATTGTGAGTGTGTGGTACCTATGTGCAGGTGGTGTGACACCGGGGGTGCCTTCTACTTCCCGCCAATCCGTCGCCCGTGGTTGAGGCAAGTGTATTGTAATGGATATCAATTGTAGGTTGTTTGATTGATTGAGATTGAAGTTTGAATATATGATATGTTCACATGCCATGCCTTAATGTTTGCCATTGATATGATGAGTATGTTTATTATGTGATGATACCATGTGTTAATGTACAAGTTATCCACGATGATGCCATGTGTTAATGTACAAGTTAAATATGATGTTGGCATAAATGCATACATGGCATGTTACATGGCCCGGGCGGTGAGAAAGTCATAACTAGTCCGGGAAGGCCGGTGAGAAAGTTATGACTAATCCGGAGAGCCAATGAGTAAGTCCTACATCGTGATTCCATTCACCGCGGTGAACGGAAGCGAGGAGTAGGCACCCTCCATCTTGAAGGGGGGAGAGGGTACACACCGACGGGTATGTACTCAACCATACCGGTATGAGTTTCCAGGAGATATGTGCATCGCATTGCATTACATTGCATTGCATTATATGAGGATGTTATATGAGGATGATTTATGATGATGTCAATGATATGCTTACACTATGAATATGAGATGTGTATGATGTTGTGTGTGAAAAGTGGTGATGAAGGTATTGGAATGTGTTTTCTTGTTCCATTGCAATATACTTGCTGAGTGATGAACTCACACTTGTGTTTATGTTGTTTTTCTTAGGTACCATGAAACTGGCATGCAGGAAAAAGGGGTTAGCTACACATCTACACGTAGCTCCACACAAATTAGACAGTGTTACCACTTGGAGTCATGATAATGAAAGTATTGCCATGAAATTTGGAGAATTGCTTAACTGTGTGCTCGGTCTTACTATTTGATTCGTTTAGCTCATGAAGTGGTTGAAGGCTTTATCCTAGACTTATATTGTTGCTATGTCACATGTTATTGCTGTTTTAGATGCTTTCCATTATGATATAACTTGTGATGTTTTGTTGTTGCTCCGAATCATGGAAAAACAAAGGAGATGCTGCCGAAATTTTCGGTATTAGCATTTGTTCCTTTGCGTAATTTAGCTTAATTCATGGTATTTAGTTGTTGTTTAGCCTATGTTTGGTAGCATTCGGGCATATTAAATGCCGGGCTGTTACAGTAGCATTTCTCATGTTGCCGGTGACAAGTGAGTAGACTGAATGCTCGATGTATTCCTGCATGTACCCTTCATTTTCGTCATGTAAAAATAGAGAAAAGCTTATATTTGGCACCACTTGATGTTTAACTCTTATCACACGTGGATAATTAGGTCAGTACTACTGCAAAAAGTCGAAATTAGAGAAGTAGCGTACCAAAAAAACTTTGGTGATAAATAACATCAAAGTACCGGAGCAAAAACAAAAAAAAATCATGCTATCCTTGGTGTGTCATTTCTAGATCGTGTTTGTGTTGTCACAAGACAATCGAGCGTGGATGTTATTATTTCTCTATTTAGGGTCGAACTGGGTGCTATGACCTAATTTTTCCCTCAACTCCAAACTCCCTTTTCAACTTCTTTCACAAAACCTTATTTTCATTTCTCAACATGTCTACCACATTTCATTAAACTCAAGCTAACACAATCAAAACGAATCACACCTCTTTTAACAACCTCTCTACCATCAAATCACCAATGGTATCTTATTAATGACTGGGGTCCTAAACATGAATCTCCAAAGAATCGATTACACAAAATCCCATCTCTTCCAATTATTTGACCCTTTTCACAAAGAATCAAAATTAACCAATATCATCTACATACAAAGCCCACAAAGGCAAAAATACTTTTTTTCCACTTCAACTACAAACCACGTTATTGACATTCTATCATCTCCCGGGCATATCTCATACCCAAGGACAACAGCTAGGACAAATGTTCGCGACAGAACATTTTACATCATAATTTCTATAACCTTCACTACCATCGAACGGTACTCTCAACAAAATTTAAACCACGACATCAAACAACCTCCATCAATAATCCACCTTTATACCCTTAATGTACAACACCTAGCCCAAGCTAGGGCCGTTACACAAAATCCCATCTCTTCCAATTATTTGACCCTTTTCACAAAGAATCAAAATTAACCAATATCATCTACATACAAAGCCCACAAAGGCAAAAATACTTTTTTTCCACTTCGACTACAAACCACTTTATTGACATTCTATCATCTCCCGGGCATATCTCATACCCAAGGACAATAGCTAGGACAAATGTTCGCGACAGAATATTTTACATCATAATTTCTATAACCTTCACTACCATCGAACGGTACTCTCAACAAAATTTAAACCACGACATCAAACAACCTCCATCAATAATCCACCTTTATACCCTTAATGTACAACACCTAGCCCAAGCTAGGGCCGTCAATTATTACTAAACCACAACTGGTTCCTTTCCTAAGAGGGTCTCACCCTCACATTTTCTTACTCAAATACATCAAAGCCCATGGATATATTCCTTCAGTAAACTTATCAAGTCCATAAACCCTCCTATTCTTATTCCCAACTAGAATGCCAACAACATAGCAATTCTCTTTAGTCGGATGAACCACATTCATCAACAGAAACCCAATGCACCACCAATCACTTTGGAAAGAATTCGGCAACATCCCCAAAGATCACTTTTTCTCTTTGCCAAGGTCAAGTCGCAGAGGAAAAACTCAAATGTCAAATCAAGGCGATACATTTCGCATCGGGGAGCACTCAAACAAAAGAGAGACTCCACACAATTCTTTGACAGAAGTTATTAACAACTAATGACAACTCAATTCGCTTTCACCACAGCCAAACCTTTCATTTTAACAAAAATCAACATTTTGGAAGAGAAAACTGATTCTCAAATCACACAAAGGGGTCCACAACTGCCACAAAACTCTCAAAGAGAAAGGGAAACTCGAATCCCTACCAAAATACCAGCATTTATCCATTCTTTCTTTTCATGCTAGAGAGCAATGGAAATCTCGATTCATGACATGAATGCAAACTTTTCAAGAGCACTCCGGATTAGTCATATATCCATATATGACTTTCTCACCGACTTGGCTCATCAACTCTTTTATGATAAAACATCGCATTTTAACCAAAGTCAAAAAAAATTTCCAGAAGAGAACATCAATTCTCAAATCAAACATCTACACCCACAACCGCTACAAATTCTCTCAAAGAGAAAGGGAGGCTCATTCCCAAAAGAAAACACTTCACCAGCAAAATCACTCATGGAACATTCATAAGATCCACCTTTTTAAAGCACTTGCAAACACCGCACACATTTTCCAAATTAAGTCAACTCTAGTCGCAATAGAGTTACAAGTTAAGTGCTTAACACAAGGGTTTCCAACACAACCCACCATGTCCATTTACTTCCTTTACAAATGGTTTCCAAAGATAATTCAGTTGAACGTGAAAGAGCGCGATCCACTCAAAACTTTTGGGTGAAAATCCATACTCATAGCCTAAGCTAAACAAATTTGCCAAACCAAAGATTGGCATGATTCAATAACGTACAATATTCCGGAATCCATCAGCCGGTTACTTCCAAAACTATACTTTCATCCATATTTCCAATCATCAAAGTCAAATTCGTAACTTGACAAGATGCCACTTACTCAGGGGAGATCTATTGCACACTAATCAAGACGCCTTAACAAAAGGGCAGGCACTCCCAGCAAGTTTATACATTCATTTAAATCCGTAAACCCTTAAAAGAAGGTTCGACTCTAATTGTGACACCCCAGAATATGACATTTTAGAATTCGGCATTATGGTACGACTTTATAGCATGTTTTTGGGCCGTTTTCGGGTGTTTGGGCCTCTCCGGGGGACTTTGGGCCTTGGGGGTTGAGTTGTGCCTCCGGTGGAAGGGTTTGGGCCTAGGGGGGACTTTTGGGCAGCCAAATCTGACCCCCACCCTTAGTGCGCCCCCACTCCCTTTCCCAACCCTAGCCGCCACCCCCTAGCCCCCCATGCGCCTCCACCCTTCCCCTTCCTCTCCATCTTCCCCCATGGCGCCACCACCTCTCCCCTCCCCTCTCCACCCCCCTTACTGCCCTAGAGGAGATCCCCACCTCGCCATCCCGTTAATCCATCCTTCGAGAAGCCCCGCGACGAGGAGATCTGGTGGATTTGGAGCGAGGAAGGAGATCGTGTGAACCGGGAGGAAATTCGTTGGTTCATCGTTCGTCGGGCGAAGGTATGGCTAGGGGAATCCTTGGGGTTGGTCTAGGTGCTATGCTAGAGGGTATTTGGATGCTTTTAGATCAAGTGGTGGTGCTGTGATTGGGTAGATTAGATGAAAACTAGAGTTTGCCACGTTCTCTGCTTCGGGCTGATTGTGCAGTCGACCTAGGGTTTGAGTTTTTGCAATCATAGATTCGGAATTTGGTCTGCCGCCTGTTGAGAAAGTTGTAGGTAACTTCAATACCTTTCAGTGGACATAAAGAACGTCCCATTCCGCCCAGCCATTTGAAAGTTATGCTCGTTTTACCGAACGTGTTCAAATATGTGACGTAGCTGGGACAAAACGTAGAGTTTTGTAGATTAGACAACTTTAGACTCCGAATCAGCTTTTCCATATACTTAGAAAAAGTTAGTAAATTTCCTAAGCTACGCGAGGATATACTCATTTAATCGATTCGGAGTCCTAGATCTAAAGTTATGATAGTTTGAAGTCTGCTGTCCCGGGGGGGGACAGATTCTCTGTTTTTCGTTTTCGGGAGTAGTTTGCGATATCGGGGTAGATGTGCAATGGCGTACTGTTTTGTGGGCACGTTGTTATTGTGTGGCATCTATGTGCAGGTGGTGTGACCCCGAGAGTGCCCTCCTCATCCCGCCAATCCGTCGCCTGAGGTTAAGGCAAGTGTATTGGGATGGGTAGCATGTGGTTTATTTGCTTGTCTTGACTAGATGCAATTGTTTCCATGTTATGCTATCTTGGCATGCTTAGTGTTTGCCATGATATGATAAAAAGGGTATGTTAAGATGCTATGCAATGGTTTATGGTTAATGTTTATGGCATACATATGTTGCATACATGGCATGAAACTTGGCCCGGTCGGTGAGAACGTCATAACTATTCCGGTAAGGTCGGTGAGAAAGTTATGACTAATCCGGAGCGCCATGGATGTAAGACCTACCTCGTGATTCCACCCACGCGGTGAGTGGAAGCGAGGAGTAGGCACCCTCCATCTAAGGGATGGAAGGGGGACGTGGGTGCACGCCGACGGGCATGCACTCGGCAATACCGGTATTTGCGTCGAGGAAACATGTGCATTGCATTGCATACATGATAATGATGATGATGAAATGATTTCAATGAGGTTGAGATATGAATATGATGTTGCATATGAAGTATGACTTAATCATGTAACACCCCATAAATCTCAACTGTTGTACAAGAAAAATTCGACAGCATTTCCCCTAAAACAGGACAATACGGAAGCAATTCAAATAGGAATAATATCACGACATCAATACTAGAGACAACGAGTCTAATTCAACCAGGTATCAACCACAATTATAACACATCTCTAATGGGACAACCATAAACGAGAACAAGTTTAAAGGGAACAACAAGGGGTCTATATGAAATAAAATTGCATCCAACTAATGAATTATTTAAAGCACTAGATCATGAGAGTCGTGATGACATCAGAAAAATTATTGTGTTGCTAGCCCACCCTTCATGCTTACGACTCACGTCGCTACACGAAAACATCAAAGCGACAAGTAGTGAGATTGGGTAATCTCAGCAAGCAGAACAACTAATACCAATAAAACGTCCACCATATATCTAGCATTCCACATTCCTCATATACAATACCACATCCACTATATATCTAACATTCCACATTCCTCATATACAATACCACATCCACCATATATCTAACATTCCACATTCCTCATATACAATACCACATCAAAGAGTCCACACCACTTCAAGAAATGCATATGATTGATGCACATGCTTATGCCATGTTCCTCCTCACCGTGCCCTTTCTCGAGAACACATGGTGTTGTACCGTCTGATCGCGCCTGTTGGCGTCGACAAACTTCCAATGCATGATTATGCAGTTAATGCTTCATGCATGAATTCATTCATAACTCCTCCCACTGAGTCCACATGTTTGCATATCATCATATAGCATGGATAGAAAACAAATATCATAGAGATGAAATGTTTAGACAATTAATCCGGTAAACAACATCATTCTTCACCTTACCTCAAAGCAAGTGATTAAACCGTGTATGATTGCTGTAATTGGAGTTTATAATGAAGGCGAAGCAAACAACAATGTATAGCTTAACAATACAACTACTTCCACTTGCCTTTACTGACGTGGACGATAAACCTAGTTACGCCCAGCAGTGGCACCACCTTGAGTTCCCCCTTGCGAACCCACGAAGAACGCGCGACGATCCCCGTAACGGAAATCTGTTCGTCCTCCTCGCCTCCACGGATCCTCTTCTCGTTTTCTCCTTCGCGTTTCGCGGTGGATCTTGAGCCACCACGCAGGGGAGGAAGAGGAGGGGGTGTGGCTGCTAGGGGGGAGGAAGGGAGGCGCCTTAGGGTTTGGGGGAAGGGGGCGCCACTTAAAGGGGAAGGTGGGCCGGCCCACCAAGGCATGGGGAGGAGAGGGGGAAAAAGGAATTCCCGGCCCAGGCCCAGGTTGCCTCAGCCCAGCGGAAACTAGCCCAAAACTCCAATTTTTAATATTAAATTGCTGCATATTCTTCAATTGTTTCATTCCCCGACAAAACCCTCTTTCTTTCCGGAACAATCAAGAAAGAAAACCCTAGGATTGCTCTCAAATTCTAGGGCATCACAAATCATGATGTTAAGTTTGTTATGTAGTGATGATGATATTGAATTGTTCTGTATGACCCATTGCAATATACTTGCTGAGTGATGAACTCACGCTTGTGTTTATGTTGTTTTTCTTAGGTACTTTGACACCGGCATGCGGGAAAAGGGCTTAGCGGCACTACATCACATAATTTCCACACAATTAGACAATATTTACCTTTCGGATTTGTGATCATGAATCTAGTGTGACGAAACTAGGATTATGATTTGTTCATGTGCTTGCTTACATCCTTTACTTCGTATTGGTTCATGGAGTGGTTAAATTCTTTTTGCTAGACTAAGTTGCCGCATTATTACCTATTATTGCTGCTTTGGATGATTTCCTTTATGATATATCATGTGGTATTTTGTTGTTGCTCCGGTTAATGGAAAAACAAAGGAGATGCTGCCGAAAGTTTCGGTTTTAGCATTTGCTCCTTTGCTGTAATTTATCTTTATTTGTGGTTTTTAGATGTTGTTTAATCTATGTTTGGTAACATTCAGGCACACTAGATGCCGGGGTGTTACACTAATCCCACCACCGGTCATATGATCATCAAGCTCTATCCATGTCTATCTTATAACAATCAACAAGGAGAACCACGTTCTCACAACCTCGGCACAACGAACTTACTAGTTACCTCAACATAAGACTTACGTTAACTTCTTATTTTGGTCTACCAACCACTATGACCCATCATTCATACAACTGTTTATCCCAAGCTTAAAACACATCTCTTCATCACTTATTTTGGCATAAACAACAAATGCCTCTCGCACAAACCATAAGGTACTTACTCAATATCCCTACTTCATTCAACCAATGAATAATTCTAACCACTCAATACAATCTCCATTAGACATCTTTCATAACTACAGATCCCAAACAGACATCTGTCAAGGACAATTTCAACCTTTCCTACAATCATTCCATATCCCTATTCTTTGATTACCCATCAATTAAGTCATTTTGCCGATTCACCGCTTACTCGACCCCTAAACAACAAACCCAACAATCCTCAAGTCTTTACACCATAACCTCACTATACTAATTTGTCACCCAGAAAATTCTAGACTTCTCAACCGCAATCAACACTTACTAATCTCTAAATTCCGATAACTCCCAAAACTCACAACACTCTGCATAAAACACTAATCAACTTTCACTTTGGATCACCTGTCATCTCTACCAACACAATCACTTTAACAGAATCAATAACCCACATCATCTGAAATCTCTAACTCCTCGACATACACTTAACCTCTTGAACATCTACGTGGGTCATGCACTTCCACTCTTAAGAAAACCACAGTTTCTCAAGAAAAGAACACCCAACAACACCTTTCTTTCCAAAAAAAACTCAACCATAAAACACAAGAAAAGTCAACTCTTTAAATTCCCAAATGCTGACATGCAGCTACTCCACAAATCTCGAAATCACAACTTCCACGAAAGAAGATGGATGCAAGAGGGAAAACCAAACGATCAGCCAAATCCTTTTCAGATAAAGCCTTAACACCAGACCCCAAACTTCCACGAAACAAACGGGTTTTCAAGGATGATCTCCCAGCCAGGTCAAATGATGAGATCAAACATCCCCCTTACTCTTACAAAGACACATACTTCAGCCCTAACCACCAGGTCTGGCACAACACCACAAACTCTGCTAATCCCGGAGAAAGACAAACACAAGAATAAATTGAGAGCTTTCTCCGTAAAGCAATCAACAAAACTGGACGCCAAAACTGAAATGGCAATCCGAAATAGGCATAGCACTAAACTCTTCTTCTTTGTCTTCAACCAAAGAAGGCAAAACCAAAAAGAAACTGCCGAAATACCATCAGCGAAAACTCAACACCAAGCACCTTTCCTTTATTTCCAATCACTAAAACCACAGAAACCAACCCAAACCGATCGTTAGAACGGTAAAAAAAATCCAAAAGGATTCCACCACCAATCTCTTCTATTTGACTCCAGTCAACTACCCAATCTACAACAGAAAGGGTAAGCACTCTTCTCCTACATGGGTTAATAATTCTTCGGTGATGGCGTTAACCGGCCACACCGTCAAACCACACCCTTACTATGAACAAAAAGAGGTGACCGAAACCCTTCGGCACCACAACCCCACTTTTTGACAAATATAGCAACTCAATCAAATCTATCATAAACATAGCATTATACATCATCAAAAGTAGCATTCAACATCAAAGCTTACATACAATATTAAAGCGGAAAGCTACGATACCCATACCCTTTCCTACTGTGCATCCATGTGTGTCAAATTTTAAATTAGTTATTCCACTTACAAAAGTTTTAATAGTGCTATCCTAAGGCAAAATTTTAGTTATAACCTAAAATATGTTTCTAAGTTATCCCACATCACATTTTAGTTGATTCCTAAGGTATGACCCTAGAAATACATGTTCCAAGGACCTAAAGCCCGCTCTGATACCAACTGTAACACCCCGGCATCCATTATGCCCTGAATGTCACCAAACATGGTGGAACAAGCATCTAAAAACCATAAATAAAGATAAATTATAGCAAGGACGAAAATGCTAAAACCGAAAATTTCAGCAGCATCTCCTTTGTTTTGTCATGAATTGAAGTACTATGCTCCAATAGAGAATAAGACGTATTATGATTCAGTGATCTGTGGGGATCATGTCAATATAGTATTGGTTGGGTGCATTTTTGATAAGCATCATAAACCCTAATTAAAAGTGTTAGGAATGGTAACTAGAGGAAGAATTCGTTGCGAAGCTTTTGGTATTAATTGTGTTGGGGCTTCTCAGGGAGTAAATAGTGATTATTGAAGTCTTTAATGGAAAGCGTAGTGGAGTACTAGAGATGGTTCTTTTTATGCTGAGCTTGTGTTCAAAAGCTTTTAAACTGGGTCGGTTGTTTGCCCTTTTGGTTGAAGGGTTTTCGATCAAGGTGTTCCATATGCTGTGTTTCAGAGTTTCCCCAAAACTCGTAGAAATTGTTGCAAATATTTGGTTTTGGCTAATTTGTTTAGTCGTAGAAATTGTTGCAAATATTTGGTTTTGGCTAATTTGTTTAGTTGGTGCTATGAGTATGGATTTACACCCCAAAAGTTTTTGAGTCGATCGCGCCTTTTCGCGTTCGCACTGAATTATCTTTGGAATTAATTTTAAAAGGAAGCAGATGGTCATAAAGGGTTGTGTTGGAAACTTTTGAGTTAAGCCCTTGATGTGTAACTCTGTTTGGCTAGAGTTGGAGTCATTTGGAAAATGTGTCTGGTGTGCGGATGTTTCACAAGTCTGGTTTTTATGAAAGTTTCATAAGTGAATTTGGTTAGTGAGGAGTTTTCTTTTGGGATTGAGTTTCCCTCTCTTTTGATAAAATTTAACGTTGTTGCCGTCATAGTCTATATGATTTAGGGCAACTGTTAGTGTTATGTGTATTTCAATCATGTGATACCGAGGAAGAAGTCTTTTTGTGAATGACTTTTCGGTATTGTTGTTATATGATGAATGAATGGTGAAAAGTAAACAAGACATCGTGTATAGATGTTAAATGATAAAAGAGTCGTTGAGCCAGGTCGGTGAGAAAGTCATATATGGAGATATGACTATTCCGGAGTGCTCTTGAAGTATGTGCATTCATGTCATGAAACGAGATTTCCTTTGCTTTCTAGTATGAAAAGAAAAGAATGAATAATTTCTGGTGTTGATTGTGGTGAGGGGATTTGTGTTTCCTTTGCGTTTTGGCTTAGGAAATTAAAATGAATACTCTCTGGTTGTTGTCGAATCCTTTCCAAAGTGGTTTTAACGCTTTGGGGTTTGAGTGTTGGATGAGGGCCACTTGGGTTCATGTTATGGTTGAGCTCACTCAATGATTGTGCTCTTTATCGTGGTCCTTTGTGTGGAAGGTTGTGTATGACTCAATGCAAACCTTCGTGGAGAATTGTATCGTTGAGGTGTTCCTCGGTAGGGTTGATTACATTTTGAGTGGACCACTTGGTGGTTGCTAGTGATCGTTTTTCCTTTTGAAATGTATTGGTGCTTTTGTCGTTGGGCAAGAAGCGAGTTGTGTCAAACCGCAGGGGAAAGTTCGGTCGTTTCTGTTACGCGAGTCTTACGGATCCTGGTTAAAGTAGGTTGTTCGTTCTGTGGTAATCTTAGAGCGTTGTGTCTCTCCTGCTTCGCGTCGTCTTGAGTACAAGGAACCACAGAAGGGAGGTTGGTACCGTTCAGTGCCAAGGAATGCTTAGAACGAGGAGTATGAGACCGTTTTCCTGCGTGGTCTGTTTGGGATTTTATCCTATCGCTTGGGTCATGCCGAGGCCTTGTTTGAGTGCTTTGTGTTTCAATGTTGAGTAAAGTTCTCGCAAGTTTTTGATTGTGAGTTATCTTTAGAGCTGTCAGTCTTTGATCCTTAGCTCCTTGCCTCTGAGTGCTGGCTGGTGCAAGTCGTAGGGGCTTCTAAGCGGGTTCTGAGGTGTGGACCATAACTCCCTTTGATTTGATTGTTTGCGAAATGGCGTGTCTCGGATTCGGGGTCGAATCCTGTTGAAGGGGGAGAATGTGACACTACGGAATGGTGTGAGATTATTTAATGTGAATGTTAAGGTCAAAAACTTTATGAAATATGGTATTGGAGGTTAAAACCATATGATAGGAGGCTTAATAGCGTTTTCGGGCCGTTTCCGGGCCGTTTCCGGGGTTTTGGGCCTTTCCAGGGGAGTTTGGGCCTAAAGGAAAGGGTCGTGGGCTTTGGTGGGATGGAGTTTGAGTCCTAATAGGAGTAGGAGACCTGGTTGGGGGCCTCCCCCAGCTCCTTTAGGCGTTCACCCCCTGCCCTTGCGCCCCCACAAGTCCTAGCCGCCCCCCACACCTCCCCACCTCCTCCTTGTGGCGCCTCCACCTCCCCCATTGCTCCCCATTGCTCCACCACCTCTCCACCACCTCTCCTCCTCCCTTGCTGCCCCTAGGGGAGTTCTCCACCTCCACACCTCAAAGATCCATCCGTTGGAGCGCTCCGCGATGAGGAGATCCGGCGGGATTGGAGCGAGGAAGGAGATCGCGCGAATCGGGAGGAGATCTATTGGGTTTTCGTGCGTTGGGCAAAGGTATGGCCATAGAAATCCTTGGGGTTGGTCTAGGTACTGTTCTAAGGGTGTTTATCAGGTTTTTAGATCAATTGGTGGTACTGGAATTGAGTAGATTGGATTAGATCTAGAAGTTGCCACGTTCTCTGTTTCGGGCAGCATGAGCAGTCGACCTAGGGTTCAGTTTTTCGCCAAATTAGATTCTGAATCTTGTCGTACGGACGTTGACGAAGTTGTAGATAATTTCGTTATCTTTCCATGGATATAAAGAAATTTAAATTCCACCCAGCCGTTTGAAAGTTATGGCTGTTTTACCGAGCGTGTTAAAATCTGTGACGTGATTGGAACAGATCACGGTATTTTGTAGATTAAACAACTTTAGAGTCCGAATCAGTCTTTCCTTATACCTAGAAAAAGTTGGGAAATTTCCTAAGCTACGCGTGGATGTACCCGTTTAATTGATTCGGAGTCTTAGAACCCGAGTTATGCCTTTTGGAAGGTTGCTGTCCCGATGGGACAGAACCTCTGTTTTTAGGTTTTGCGAGTAGTTGGCAATGTCGGGGTAAATGAGGGTTTGCGTACTGTTTTGTGGACATGATTGTGAGTGTGTGATACCTATGTGTAGGTGGTGCGACCCCGGGAGTGCCTTCTACTTCCCGCCAATCCGTTGCCCGTGGTTGAGGCAAGTGTGTTGTAATGGATACCGATTTGTAGGTTGCTTGTTGAGAATAGATGGAATTGACTACATGATATATGATCACTTGCCATGCTTTTATGATTGCCAATGATATGATGAGCATGTTTATTATGTTATGATGCCATGTGTTAATATGTGAGTTAAATATGATGTTGGCATAATTGCATACATGACATGTTACATGGCCCGGGCGGTGAGAAAGTCATAACTAATCCGGGAAGGTCGGTGAGAAAGATATGACTAATCCGGAGAGCCATTGAGTAAGTCCTACATCGTGATTCCATCCACGTGGTGTTTGGAAGCGAGGAGTAGGCACCCTCCATCTTCGGGATGGAAGGGGGGAGAGGGTGCACACCGACGGGTGTGTACTCAACCATACCGGTATGAGTTTCCAAGGAGACATGAGCATTGCATTGCATTGCATACGTAATGATGATGATAATGTTATGTGTTCATGAATGAGATGATATACATGATGTGAGACATTATTGCCATGTTATTGTTCTTGTTGTCCATTGCAATATGCTTGCTGAGTGATGAACTCACGCTTGTGTTTATGTTGTTTTCTTTTAGGTACCATGAATCAGGCATGCGGGGAAGGGAAATAGTCACACTTCCACACGTAGCTTCACTCTTTTGATTTCACAAGTCATTCAATTAGTGTTGATAATAAATTGCGTGTGATGATCATTGCTTTAAGGCTTAGCTTTGCTAAACGAGAATCTTTTCGTTCGTTTGACTCTTGGAGACATTATATGTTTGGAACTAGACTTACATTATTGCTAAGTCGTTAATTATTGCTGTTTTAGATGCTTTCCATTATGATATAACTTGTGTTACTGTTGTTGCTCCTTCAATTCATGTTAAAACAAAGGAGATGCTACCGAAATCTCGGTTTTTAGCATGTGCGCCTTTGCTGGAATTTATGTTTAAATGTGGTATTTAGATGTTGTTTAGCTTATGTTTGGTAGCATTCAGGCATATTCAATGCCGGGGTGTTACAATGAACATAAACAATTAATCATTGCATAGCATCATAACATACCATTTTCATCATATCATGGGCAAACACTAATCATGGCGAGATAGCATATCATGAAAACAATTTGCATCAATCAAGACAAGTAACGTACAACACTCTACCCATTCTAATACACTTGCCTTAACCGCGGGCGACGGATTGGCGAGAGGACGAGGGCACTCCCGGGGTGTCATTGGCCAGTCTCGGCTGGTTGAAGAGTTTCAGAAGCTCAATCTAGAAGTGGTTGAGTATGGTTACATTTTTGCTTTAGCCGTACAACCCACTGTAGAGTCTCAGATTCAGGCAGCTCAACTCCAGGATGATGCTGTGATTGAGATTAGACGCCAGTTGACTGAAGATGGCGCATCTCCAGGTTTCTCTGAGGGGTCCAATGGGCTGATCATGCATGGGCAGCAGATGTATGTCCCAGATGATATAGAGATCAAGGAGTTGATCCTGTCAGAAGCCCATGATACCCCTCTCTCTGTTCATCCTGGCAGCACCAAGATGTACCAAGACCTTCGCAGGCAATTCTGGTGGCCAGGTATGAAGAAGGAGATCGCGGCTCATGTGGCACATTGTGATGTGTGCCAGCGTGTCAAGGCTGAACATCAAAGGCCAGCCGGATTACTTCAGCCATTGCAGATCCCTGAGTGGAAGTGGGAAGAGATTGGGATGGATTTCATTACCGGCCTACCGAGGTCCTCCGCCGGTCACGACTCTATTTGGGTGATCATTGACCGTCTGACCAAGGTAGCTCATTTCATCCCAGTTCATACCACCTATTCTGGAGCCAAGCTAGCGGAACTCTATTTGCAGAATATTGTTCGGCTCCATGGAGTTCCAAAAGTCATAGTCTCTGACCGTGGTTCGCAGTTCACCTCCATATTTTGGGAGAGTTTGCAATCCATTCTTGGCACTAAGCTATCCTTCAAGATCGCTTACCATCCCCAAACCGACGAATGACGGAAAGGGCAAACCAAATCCTTGAAGACATGCTAAGGGCTTGTGTGCTATGCTACTGACAAGTCGTGGGAGAAATGCTTGCCATTTGCCGAGTTCTCCTACAACAACAGTCATCAAGTCGGTCTTGAGATGTCGCCTTTCGAGGCTCTTTATGGCAAGAAGTGCGAACGCCACTGCTTTTGGTCCGAGGTTGGTGAGAAGCAATTCTTGGGCCAGCCATGATTGAAGAAATTTGAAAGGCAAGTCGGCTTGATTCGGGACCGGTGAGAGAAGCTCGGTCTCGTCGAGAAGAGCTATCTTGATCGTCGACGCCTTGCGAGTTGAGCTTTGAGGTGGGTGACTTTGTCTACCTCAAGGTCTCACCACTCCGCGGTACTCGCAGATTCCAAGTCCGCGGGAAGCTAGCCCCGCGATACATCGGTCCGTTCCGGATTCTTGAGAAGGTTGGTGTTGTGGCTTATCGGCTTGAGCTACCGCCACATCATTCGGACGTTCACGATGTGTTCCACGTGTCCCAATTGAAGAAGAGTCTTCGGGCTCCATCAGAAGTTACCCAATTGGACCATCTTGATTTGCAGCCTGATCTTTCGTATCGAGAGTATCCAGTCCGTATTCTCGAGACAATTTGGCGTCACACTCGCAATCAGGTTATCAAGATGCTCAAGGTCGATGGAGCAACCATTCAGAAGATGAAGCCACGTGGGAGCGTGAAGACCATATTCAGGCAGAATACCCCGACTTTCTTCGAGAGGATTAGCAATCTCGAGGACGAGATTTTTGTAAGGGGGTAGACTGTAATATCCTGAGTATTTCTATACTCGAGTCACTGTACATTTGTACTCAAACACTGTTCAATAATACACTGTTCTTGTGTATTTCTGCATTTTGAGCTATATATACTTAAATGGGAATTAAAAAGAACCCTTCAACTTAAGTAACCTAGCTCAAAAATAATTGCAAATTTATTTGGATAAGTGTTAAAGCGACCTAAGAACCTTCCAGAATATATAAGAATCGATAAAAATCAGTTTTGGAAGTTTAATTCTTCAAAACTTGACACTTGACCAAAATGCCCTTGAGTAAGTGCATAGTGTTTTGCATGTGTTATAACCTCTCCAAAGCTAACCCAACAGCCAACTCACTCCCTCTCCTCTCCCTCTCACGACCAAGCATAGGAGAAGCCTCCCAAAACCCTAGCTCACCCAATCCACCCATTTGGAGGCGATCCGACCGGTGGAAATTGATCTAGAGGCGGGAATCGACCTCTCCATCGCGATCCCCATCTTCTAGACCCTCTCGGGTGAGTTTCTCATCAAATTTCATGGATGGATTTTGGAGTACCCGTGGTGTTTTCGAAGTTTGAGTTGATTTCTCGGCTCCCGACATCCTCGGCCAGCGTAGCTACGAGTTTCCCCTCCTGTAGCTCCGCATTTCATCATGTCCCTCAAACCCTAGCCTAGGTCATGTCCAGGTGCCATGTGTTCGGAGCATTGCATGGCACTTGTGCTTTAGAATCTAGACTCAGGTCATCGTTAGGTCCATTTAACTCTACTGTTGACCTAGCTTTTGGCCATCTTCGAAATCTAGCAAACTATCGCTAGGTTTTCGATTTGTCGGAGTTCTAGTGGAGCAAAGCTTGGGTAGTATTTTTTGTTAGCACTTCTGGTAGCTGGGGCTGCTATAAGAAGAATCGGAATTCAATTCTGCCTAGCCGAAATTTATTTTATTCCTTTAGGCATTAATTGTTTTTACAAAATTCTAGAAGTCCGAAGCATAATTCGACAGCTCCATTATCTCTTCTGATAGCATTAATCGCGATCAGAAGAATCAGAACTGCATTCCGGCGAAACCTGCTAGCACTTGGCAGCTCTAGGTCACTAGTATTTTTGCAAAATGCTAGACCTCCAGGGCATGTAATAAGTATACCGTTAGTCTTCTTAGATGCTAAAAGGATTATTAGAATCGTTGGATTTGCGTTTTGCTAGCCCGCATTTTATTTTATTACTCTAGGTCCCAATTATTTTTATAAGATACCTACGACCTGTAGCATGCATGGACATCACTGCTAGCCCCCCTGGTGCTTGCAGATGAGCTCAGAAGAGCTAGATTTGCATTTTCCTAGCTTCCATTTTGTTTTAATCATCATAGTGATCAAAGCCAATTAGAGCGTTTTCGCTTCCTTTAACTTCGTTTAAGGTCACTAAGGTCGATAGCATGCTTCCCGCGTGCTTTGGATCGCATTCAAGTCACTTTTCGGACTTTTGTCGTTTCTCGGGTAATTACCAGAGTTAAGCGGGCAATTGATCAAAAGTCAGAGAAGATTAAGTCATCTATGCTTTGAGGAATAGCTCCGATAGGTCGTGACGTATCCCTAAGCAACTAGCCGAGGGCTTAAAACAAGTCTCGCGGCATTCCACCAAAAGCGGCCCTTTTGGGCGAGATTGCTCGTTTTCGAGCAAAATAGCCATTTTGGCCATATTCCACAATTTAGGGTTTATTCATCAGTTAGCTATCGGAATGAGTCATTTAGGGTCATATAAGCCTAGTGAAGTCGAAAACGTGCTCCTCGCGCAAGCGGAATCGAGTTTGAGCCGTTTTCGGACCTTGTGCGATCGGGAGCGTATTTAGCGACCCAAAATGCGCTTTCGATCGAATTGCTATAGGTTAAGTGAATTTCGGTGGGGTAAGGCCCAGATAGGTCCTAAATACCCTAGACTACCTGGTGGAACAGCCTGGAGAAATCGCAAATCGATTCTGTGCGTTCTGAACAAAAATGGCTTTTGCCCTACGGTGAATAGTGCCATTTTTCCTTTTTTCTGAATTTTTCAGCTTTTCTGATTTGGTTTTTGCTATTTTGGCTCCCGGTCGATCATTGTAATCCCAAACGAGTTGCGACAAGTCCCGTTAGGTGTGTTATACCTAATTCTAGGTGTTTAACTAAATTTATTTGAATTTTTCTTTATTTTACGCATTTTATTCACTTTGGCGAGAATTTCACCGAAATCGCCTCATCGGGTCGCGATTACGCCGTTTTTCGCGTTTTGATCGTTTTTTTCTTTCTTAGTATCTAGATGAGTTCCGTTTGGTGTTAAGTTGGTGTTTATGCAGTTGAGGTCGCTTTTTGCTAATTTATTGCTCTTTTCGCCGTTTTTGCTGATTTTGATCGAATAGAGCCGAGCGGGTCGGGGATCACCTCAAACACGCCAGAACTCATCCCGAACATCGTCGAGGAAGAGCAACAAGGCAAGCACCTCCTTTGACCATCTTGAAACCTATATTTCACGATGTTTACTTTGATTTCTCAAACTATATGCATTGTTTATATTCAGTAAAGTGCTAGTTTGTGGGAATGGTAGATATACCCTGATTTGGTGGTTTTTCCTCAATTAAATTCCCAGAGTTCATTGATAGCCTTAGTAGGGTTGGACAATTAATAAAATGTCACTTGGGTATAAACAACTTAGTAAATGCATATGCTTAGACACTGCAATAGAAATGAGCAAAGTCAGTCATTTACCAAATGCTCAAAACTTATGATAATTGTAACTGGTTTTGGAAATGTTTTGGAAATGTGACTTGTAAAGGTAATTTGATAAAAATGTGCAGTGTCTAGTTGGTAATTAGACTTGGCGGGAGGTATAATATGTGCTAGTTAAACATGATGGCGATTGGTTGGCGAGTTAAGTGGAGTTCCCCGCTTGAGTCATTAGGCAAAAATATAAGGACCGAACTTGTGACGGTTTTTGAATGAACACCGTGCAACCGCGCAATGCTGGGATGGGGCAGCCTATTCTAGTACTTGAAGTGTGAGGGGATAGCCATGCCTGTTGGTAGGCCGAAGTGTGGACCTTTTCTCTCGTGTTGAGCAGTCAAGCGCGGTGTGTGTGTCCTCACGACCCGCCGTATGCACCTTCGTGAGTGCGCTTGTACTTTTGCAGCGGGGAATCGCTCCAGTTCATGTTTGTTGATACAACGGTGTACGCCTTGCTATGGGATAATGCCGCGGCAAACAATTCGCCGTCGTCACGATGGATATTCCGTGGCCGCCTGAGTGGTGGTTGGCCTCTTATCGCCATAGCAGTGGGTTTTACCGTCACCGGTGCTGGGGTGTGGCTATAACCTCAACGATGGGAAAGAATAGATCATTCTTGTATATCGGATACCTCGTGTATCGCGTGTACCCTGGATGACAGGGATGCAAGTCTGAGTTGTGTTTGGGTAAAGTGCGCAAACTCTGCAGAGTATCAAATAATTCTAATCGATTAGCCGTGCTCACGGTTATGAGCAAATCTTCTTTAATCATATCAAGTATAGAAATTTGGTTCGGTTTTGAAAATGAAAATCTATTTCGGAGTCTATCTAAAGTATATGGATCGATATGGTACTTGATGGATTTATGAATGAGTGAATATGGTATTTGGAGGATTTATGAATATATGGATGTCAATTCGTATCTCAACTGCGATCATGGATGGTGGCAGTTGAGAGACTCAAATGTTACATATATTGTAAATATGTTTTATTCAAAATGCTGTCTTTCAAATTATGTATTACATTTCGATGAACTGTTTCAAATCCTGCTTTTCGCAATAGACTTAGTGTAGTAGCCATTTCAATCGTATCAGCCTGCATATTAATTATATTTGCATACACTAAAGTCTTGCGAGTACATACGTGTACTCACCGTTGCTGCTAACCCCTTTTTCCACAGAGGAAGGTATTGATGATGTCCCGGATGATGGCGAGCCCCTTTTCTGCGAGTGTTGCGGCTTCGTAGGTCTTCCCTCCAGTCAGTAGCCTGTGGGGTGTTGTCAGGCCAGCTGCGCTGGTTTTGTTGTCTTTTGTTTCATTTGCTCGTTCTATTTTGGAGTCTGTATTGTACTTGTACCAGATTTACACCCAGTTATGTAAATTAAATTAGTTTATCTTTTCGTGCATTGATACTCGGGTTGTGGTACGCGATACTGGGCTACTGATCCAGGGATCCAGTATCAGATGCGTACAGGCACCGGTCTGAAGCTAAGGGTTCGATCCCGTCGATCGAATTTTTAGATTCAGATTTTCGGTGTCGAGGCTTCCTGTTGCTATACGGTGCTATACGCTACAGTAGACGGCGTCTGATGCGGTATAGGAAGAGGGTCCTCACAGCGTTGGTATCGAGCCATTGATCGCAGGAAGACTTAGTTAGCCTGGTCGTTAGACTTAGGAACAGATTTTTCTTCTCAAAATTTATTTTGAAGTACAAAACTCTATTTTGAAAGTGTAGAATGCTATTCTTGTCCATTCTATAGCTTTTCACTTATCTACTCTTCAAAATGAATCTGATCTTAATCCAAATTTCAAAATTTGTTTCCTTCTTCTATCTTGTTCAAAAGAATTAGGAGGAACACGGGTTTAGCTAAAAATGGGTTAAGGTTAGATGTTTATGGTTGTAATTAGGGATTATTTGTCGTTTCCTTAGGTTGACTTTTGATTTGATTCTTATGCTTCTTTGAATGAGTGTTTGCAGAATGTTGTGCTTTTGGAGGTATCCTTAAGAGTCAAACATTTTGCACTGCTTCAGCCTTGATTTAGTTGACTCAACTGTGCATTTCAGGATGCCTCCCCGGAGGAGAGTAGTTCGTGCGCTGCCAGCAGCTGGTGATGCTGGTGATCGTAGCAGTGCAGTGGGTGCGGGGGCCCAGCCATCGCAGGTTCCTACTGGAGGGTCAGCTGGGGTTCAGTCTCAGCTGCATGCCCAGGATGAGGAGCTTCCTCCTCCTCCTCCTGCTCCAGACATGGCGGCACTCATGTTGCGGCAGACTCAGCTCATGGAGCTGATGGTCCAGGCTGTTCAGGGGCAGCAGCAGCCGCAGCAGCAGCAGCAGTCTCGGTTGTCGGAGTTCCAGCGAACTCGGCCGCCGAGCTTTTCTTCAGCTACAGATCCGATGGAGGCAGAGGATTGGCTTAGCGACATGGAGGGGAAGTTGGAGTTAGTCGGTTGCACCGATGCGGAGAAGGTTCAGTACACCGCCTACTACCTCCAGGGACCAGCAGCTTTGTGGTGGAGCAGCTTCAAGGCTGTTCGCCCTGCAGATCAGGTCACCACATGGGCAGAGTTCAAGACTGCCTTTCGCTCCTTCCATGTTCCAGCGGGCTTGATCGAGATCAAGAAGCGAGAGTTCTACGACCTTCGCCAGGGGTCTATGACAGTGATGGACTACCTCCATCGCTTCAACCATTTGTCACGCTATGTTGCTGATGAGGTGACCACTGAGGCTAGGAGAGTGACATTGTTCAAGGAGCACCTCACCGAGGAGATCCGTTTCCAGCTCGCCGGTCATGACATTCCTAGCCTGCAGGTCTTGGTGAGCAAGGCCATTAGCATTGAGGATGGCACCAAGGCGCTTATGGAGAGCCGCAAGCGCAAGTGGGCAGCTTAGCGGCCAGTCAGTGGCGGACCTTCCAGGACTCGCACCTTCACTCGATCAGCTTCCAGCCTTGGCCCGCGATTCGAGGTCCTGTGGCTTGCCTCCTCGCCTGCCCGAGTTCGGTGCGATCACCTAGCCGCCAGTCAGCGATTGGGGTCCCGAACCCATTTGGCCATATCACTTGCCGCTGCGGCGGAGGGGCCACTTCGCCAAAGGCTGTCTGGCGAGCAGCGGCGGCGGATAGCTCAGTGCACCACCGTCCCAGGTCGATGCGGTGGGCGTGGGGGTGGACAATCGGTCGCCCGGTTCCGAGCAGCTTGGCTCGGGCCGTGGCCGCCTGAATGTGGCCACCGCAGAGGAGGCAGCAGCAGCTCCAGATGTGGTGTTGGGTACGTTGTCTGTTCATTCCGTACCCGCCTTGGTATTATTTGACTCTGGAGCGTCGCATTCCTTTATTTCTTCACAGTTTGTTGCTCAGCATGAGGTCTGTTCTTTGTACCTCGAGAAGTACTTGTTGATCCGTTCGCCTGGATCTGTTTTGACTGCCGAGCTCGTGAGTCCAGGGGTTAGAATTGAGATCAACGGGGTAGATTTTCGGGGTGATCTTATCAACATTGAGACATCAGGTCTTGATGTGATTCTGGGTATGGACTGGCTATCCAAGCATCAGGGGCATATTGATTGTGCCAGGAGATCCATTTCATTAGTCAACCCTGATGGCATTGCTGTTACCTTTTCTTCTGTTCCAAGGTCTGGCGGCCTTTGCTCGATGCTCTTTCGTTAGGAGACCCGGTCAGTACGGTGATATGTGAGTACCCCGATGTGTTCCCTGATGAGTTGCCAGGTTTGCCACCTGATCGTGATTTGGAGTTCATCATCGATCTCTTACCTGGCACTTCTCCAATTTCTAAGCGTCCGTACAGGATGCCTGCTGATGAGCTGATTGAGTTGAAGACTCAGCTCAAGGAGCAGTTAGAGAAGGGGTTCATTCGCCCCAGTTCTTCTCCCTGGGGCATGCCAGTCTTGTTTGTGAAGAAGAAGGACGGCACTCTTCGCATGTGCGTTGATTACCGGTCTTTGAATGAGGTCACTGTCAAGAACAAGTATCCTCTCCCTCGGATCGACGATTTGTTTGACCAATTAGGCGGAGCTCGAGTCTTCTCCAAAACAGACTTGAGATCCGGCTATTTTCAGCTCAAGATCCATCCGGAGGATATTGTGAAGACTGCATTCACTACTCGCTACGGTCTGTATGAGTACACAGTTATTTCATTTGGCCTCACCAATGCACCAGCCACCTTCATGAATCTGATGAACAAAGTCTTCATGGAGTTCCTTGATAGATTTGTGGTTGTGTTCATTGATGACATCCTCATATACTCTAAGGATGATGATGAGCACGCACTTCACTTGCATATGGTGCTTAGCAAGCTTCGCGAGCATCAGTTGTATGCCAAGTTCAGTAAGTGCGAGTTCTGGCTCAAGCAAGTGGAGTTTCTGGGGCATGTCCTGTCAGAAGGTGGGGTAGCAGTTGATCCACGCAAGGTACAGGATGTACTCAGTTGGGAGCAGCCCCGCAATGTCCCGGAGATTCGAAGTTTTCTTGGTCTTGCCGGATACTATCGCCGGTTTATCGAGAATTTCTCCAAAATTGCTAAGCCAATGACAGCGCTACTCAAGAAGGAGAAGAAATATGAGTGGTCGCCTGATTGTGAGTCCAGTTTCAAGAGTGAAGGATAGACTCAAGATCGCACCGCTTTAGGTCCTTCCTGACATTCACAAGAACTTTGATGTCTATTGTGATGCATCCCGTCTTGGACTTGGTTGTGTGTTGATGCAGGAGGGCAAAGTGGTTGCTTATGCTTCTCGACAGCTAAAGCCTCATGAAGCCAATTACCCGACGCATGATTTGGAGCTTGCAGCTGTTGTTCATGCTCTCAAGCTGTGGCGACATTATCTCATAGGAAACAGATGTGAGATCTACACCGACCACAAAAGCTTAAAGTACTTCTTTTCGCAGCCAGATCTGAATTTGAGACAGCGTCGATGGCTAGAGCTGATCAAAGACTATAATTTGGGTATTCATTACCATCCTGGCAAGGCAAATGTGGTTGCAGATGCCCTCAGTCGCAAGCTGCACACAGTGAATGCCTTGGGTGTCATTGGCCAGTCTCGGCTAGTTGAAGAGTTTCAGAAGCTCAATCTAGAAGTGGTTGAGTATGGTTACATTTCTGCTTTAGCTGTACAACCCACTCTAGAGTCTCGGTCGTGCAGCTCAACTCCAGGATGATCTTTGTGATTGAGATTAGACGCGCTTGATTGGTGAAGATGGCGCATCTCCGTGTTTCTCTGAGGGGTCCAATGGGCTGATCATGCATGGGCAGCAGATGTATGTCCCAGATGATATAGAGATCAAGGAGTTGATCCTGTCAGAAGCCCATGATACCCCTCTCTCTGTTCATCCTGGCAGCACCAAGATGTACCAGACCTTCGCAGCAATTACGGTGGCTGTATGAAGAAGGAGATCGCGGCTCATGTGGCACATTGTGATGTGTGCCGGCGTGTCAAGGCTGAACATCAAAAGCCAGTGGATTACTTCAGCCATTGCAGATCCTCGAGTGGAAGTGGGAAGAGATTGGGATGGATTTCATTACCGGCCTACCGAGGTCCTCCGCCGGTCACGACTCTATTTGGGTGATCATTGACCGTCTGACCAAGGTAGCTCATTTCATCCCAGTTCATACCACCTATTCTGGAGCCAAGCTAGCGGAACTCTATTTGCAGAATATTGTTCAGCTCCATGGAGTTCCAAAAGTCATAGTCTCTGACCGTGGTTCGCAGTTCACCTCCAGATTTTGGGAGAGTTTGCAGTCCATTCTTGGCACTAAGCTATCCTTCAGTACTGCTTACCATCCCCAAACTGACGGACAGACGGAAAGGGCAAACCAAATCCTTGAAGACATGCTAAGGGCTTGTGTGCTATGCTACAGCAAGTCGTGGAAGAAATGCTTGCCATTTGCTGAGTTCTCCTACAACAACAGTCATCAAGTCAGTCTTCAGATGTCGCCTTTCGAGGCTCTTTATGGCAAGAAGTGCAGAACGCCACTGTTTTGGTCCGAGGTTGGTGAGAGGCAATTCTTCGGGCCAGCCATGATTGAAGAGGCTGAAAGGCAAGTCAGCTTGATTCGGGACCGGCTGAGAGAAGCTCAGTCTCGTCAGAAGAGCTATGCTGATCGTCGACGCCGCGAGTTGAGCTTTGAGGTGGGTGACTTTGTCTACCTCAAGGTCTCACCACTCCGCGGTACTCGCAGATTCCAAGTCCGCGGGAAGCTAGCCCCGCGATACATCGGTCCGTTCCGGATTCTTGAGAAGGTTGGTGTTGTGGCTTATCGGCTTGAGCTACCGCCACATCTTTCGGACGTTCACGATGTGTTCCACATGTCCCAATTGAAGAAGAGTCTTCGGGCTCCATCAGAAGTTACCCAATTGGACCATCTTGATTTGCAGCCTGATCTTTCGTATCGAGAGTATCCAGTCCGTATTCTCGAGACAATTTGGCGTCACACTCGCAATCGAGGTTATCAAGATGCTCAAGGTCCAATGGAGCAACCATTCGTAAGATGAAGCCACGTGGGGCGTGAAGACCATATTCAGCGAATACCCGACTTTCTTCGAGAGGATTAGCAATCTCGAGGGCGAGATTTTTGTAAGGGGGTAGATCTGTAATATCCTGAGTATTTCTATACTCGAGTCATCAGACATTTGTACTCAAACACTGTTCAATAATACACTGTTCTTGTGTATTTCTGCATTTTGAGCTATATATACTTAAATGGGAATTAAAAAGAACCCTTCAACTTAAGTAACCTAGCTCAAAAATAATTGCAAATTTATTTGGATAAGTGTTAAAGCGACCTAAGAACCTTCCAGAATATATAAGAATCGATAAAAATCAGTTTTGGAAGTTTAATTCTTCAAAACTTGACACTTGACCAAAATGCCCTTGAGTAAGTGCATAGTGTTTTGCATGTGTTATAACCTCTCCAAAGCTAACCCAACAGCCAACTCACTCCCTCTCCTCTCCCTCTCACGACCAAGCATAGGAGAAGCCTCCCAAAACCCTAGCTCACCCAATCCACCCATTTGGAGGCGATCCGACCGGTGGAAATTGATCTAGAGGCGGGAATCGACCTCTCCATCGCGATCCCCATCTTCTAGACCCTCTCGGGTGAGTTTCTCATCGAATTTCATGGATGGATTTTGGAGTACCCGTGGTGTTTTCGAAGTTTGAGTTGATTTCTCGGCTCCCGGGACATCCCTCGACGCGTAGCTACGAGTTTCCCCTCCTGTAGCTCCGCATTTCATCATGTCCCTCAAACCCTAGCCTAGGTCATGTCCAGGTGCCATGTGTTCGGAGCATTGCATGGCACTTGTGCTTTAGAATCTAGACTCAGGTCATCGTTAGGTCCATTTAACTCTACTGTTGACCTAGCTTTTGGCCATCTTCGAAATCTAGCAAACTATCGCTAGGTTTTCGATTTGTCGGAGTTCTAGTGGAGCAAAGCTTGGGTAGTATTTTTTGTTAGCACTTCTGGTAGCTGGGGCTGCTATAAGAAGAATCGGAATTCAATTCTGCCTAGCCGAAATTTATTTTATTCCTTTAGGCATTAATTGTTTTTACAAAATTCTAGAAGTCCGAAGCATAATTCGACAGCTCCATTATCTCTTCTGATAGCATTAATCGCGATCAGAAGAATCAGAACTGCATTCCGGCGAAACCTGCTAGCACTTGGCAGCTCTAGGTCACTAGTATTTTTGCAAAATGCTAGACCTCCAGGGCATGTAATAAGTATACCGTTAGTCTTCTTAGATGCTAAAAGGATTATTAGAATCGTTGGATTTGCGTTTTGCTAGCCCGCATTTTATTTTATTACTTTAGGTCCCAATTATTTTTATAAGATACCTACGACCTGTAGCATGCATGGACATCACTGCTAGCCCCCCTGGTGCTTGCAGATGAGCTCAGAAGAGCTAGATTTGCATTTTCCTAGCTTCCATTTTGTTTTAATCATCATAGTGATCAAAGCCAATTAGAGCGTTTTCGCTTCCTTTAACTTCGTTTAAGGTCACTAAGGTCGATAGCATGCTTCCCGCGTGCTTTGGATCGCATTCAAGTCACTTTTCGGACTTTTGTCGTTTCTCGGGTAATTACCAGAGTTAAGCGGGCAATTGATCAAAAGTCAGAGAAGATTAAGTCATCTATGCTGGGGAATAGCTCCGATAGGTCGTACGTATCCCTAAGCAACTAGCCGAGGGCTTAAAACAAGTCTCGCGGCATTCCAGCTCAAAACGGCCCTTTTGGGCGAGATTGCTCGTTTTCGAGCAAAATAGCCATTTTGGCCATATTCCACAATTTAGGGTTTATTCATCAGTTAGCTATCGGAATGAGTCATTTAGGGTCATATAAGCCTAGTGAAGTCGAAAACGTGCTCCTCGCGCAAGCGGAATCGAGTTTGAGCCGTTTTCGGACCTTGTGCGATCGGGAGCGTATTTAGCGACCCAAAATGCGCTTTCGATCGGAATTGCTATAGGTTAAGTGAATTTCGGTGGGGTAAGGCCAGATAGGTCCTAAATACCCTAGACTACCTGGTGGAACAGCCTGGAGAAATCGCAAATCGATTAATGCGTTACGAACAAAAATGGCTTTTGCCTACGGTGAATAATGCCATTTTTTCTTTTTTCTGAATTTTTCAGCTTTTCTGATTTGGTTTTTGCTGTTTTGGCTCCCGGTCGATCATTGTAATCCCAAACGAGTTGCGACAAGTCCCGTTAGGTGTGTTATACCTAATTCTAGGTGTTTAACTAAATTTATTTGAATTTTTCTTTATTTTACGCATTTTATTCACTTTGGCGAGAATTTCACCAAATCGCCTCATCGGGTCGCGATTACGCCGTTTTTCGCGTTTTGATCGTTTCTTTTCTTTCTTAGTATCTAGATGAGTTCCGTTTGGTGTTAAGTTGGTGTTTATGCAGTTGAGGTCGCTTTTTGCTAATTTATTGCTCTTTTCGCCGTTTTTGCTGATTTTGATCGAATAGAGCCGAGCGGGTCGGGGATCACCTCAAACACGCCAGAACTCATCCCGAACATCGCCGAGGAAGAGCAACAAGGCAAGCACCTCCTTTGACCATCTTGAAACCTATATTTCACGATGTTTACTTTGATTTCTCAAACTATATGCATTGTTTATATTCAAGAAAGTGCTAGTTTGTGGGAATGGTAGATATACCACGATTTGGTGGTTTTTCCTCAATTAAATTCCCGAGTTCATTGATAGCCTTAGTAGGGTTGGACAATTAATAAAATGTCACTTGGGTATAAACAACTTAGTAAATGCATATGCTTAGACACTGCAATAGAAATGAGCAAAGTCAGTCATTTACCAAATGCTCAAAACTTATGATAATTGTATGTGGTTTTGGAAATGTTTTGGAAATGTGACTTGTAAAGGTAATTTGATAAAAATGTGCAGTGTCTAGTTGGTAATTAGACTTGGCGGGAGGTATAATATGTGCTAGTTAAACATGGTGGCGATTGGTTGGCGAGTTAAGTGGAGTTCCCGCTTGAGTCATTAGGCAAAAATATAAGGACCGAACTTGTGACGGTTTTGAATGAACACCGTGCAACCGCGCAATGCGGGGATGGGGCAGCCTATTCTAGTACTTGAAGTGTGAGGATAGCCATGCCTGTTGGTAGGCCGAAGTGTGGACCTTTTCTCTCGTGTTGAGCGATCAAAGCGCGGTGTGTGTCCTCACGACTACGTATGCACCTTCGTGAGTGCGCTTGTACTTTTGCAGCGGGGAATCGCTCCAGTTCATGTTTGTTGATACAACGGTGTACGCCTTGCTATGGGATAATGCCGCGGCAAACAATTCGCCGTCGTCACGATGGATATTCCGTGGCCGCCTGAGTGGTGGTTGGCCTCTTATCGCCATAGCAGTGGGTTTTACCGTCACCGGTGCTGGGGTGTGGCTATAACCTCAACGATGGGAAAGAATAGATCATTCTTGTATATCGGATACCTCGTGTATCGCGTGTACCCTGGATGACAGGGATGCAAGTCTGAGTTGTGTTTGGGTAAAGTGCGCAAACTCTGCAGAGTATCAAATAATTCTAATCGATTAGCCGTGCTCACGGTTATGAGCAAATCTTCTTTAATCATATCAAGTATAGAAATTTGGTTCGGTTTTGAAAATGAAAATCTATTTCGGAGTCTATCTAAAGTATATGGATCGATATGGTACTTGATGGATTTATGAATGAGTGAATATGGTATTTGGAGGATTTATGAATATATGGATGTCAATTCGTATCTCAACTGCGATCATGGATGGTGGCGCTTGAGAGACTCAAATGTTACATATATTGTAAATATGTTTTATTCAAAATGTCAGTCTTTCAAATTATGTATTACATTTCGATGAACTGTTTCAAATCCTCGCTTTTACTTAATATACTTAGTGTAGTAGCCATTTCAATCGTATCAGCCTGCATATTAATTATATTTGCATACACTAAAGTCTTGCGAGTACATACGTGTACTCACCGTTGCTGCTAACCCCTTTTCCACAGAGGAAGGTATTGATGATGTCCTCGATGATGGCGAGCCCCTTTCTCGCGAGTGTTGCGGCCAGAGGTCTTCCCTCCACCAAGAGCCTGTGGGGTGTTGTCGGGCCACTTACCGGGTTTTGTTGTCTTTTGTTTCCGCTGTTGTTCTATTTTGGAGTCTGTATTGTACTTGTACCAGATTTACACCCAGTTATGTAAATTAAATTAGTTTATCTTTTCGTGCATTGATACTCGGGTTGTGGGTACGCGATACTGGGCTACTGATCCAGGGATCCAGTATCAGATGCGTACAGGCACCGGGTCCGAAGCTAAGGGTTCGATCCCGTCGATCGACTTTTTAGATTCAGAATTTCGGTGTCGAGGCTTCCTGTTGCTATACGGTGCTATACGCTACAGTAGACGGCGTACAGTACGGTATAGGAAGAGGGGTCCTCACACCAATCCGTCGCCCGCGGTTAAGGCAAGTGTATTGGAATGGGTATCGTGTTGAATGTTACTAGACTTGACTAGATGCAAATTGTTTTCATGATATGCTACCTTGCCATGATTAGTGCTTGCCATGTTATGGTGAAAATGGTCTTTTATGATGCTATGCAATGGTTAATTGTTTATGTTTATGGCATATGTTGCATACATGGCATGAAAACTGGCCCGGTCGGTTAGAACGTCATAACTAGTCCGGTAAGGTCGGTGAGAAAGTTATGACTAATCCGGAGCACCATGGATGTAAGACCTACCTTGTGATTCCACCCACTTGGTGAGTGGAAGTGAGGAGTAGGCACCCTCCATCTACGGGATGGAAGGGGAAAGAGGGTGCACGCCGACGGGTGTGCACTCGGCAATACCGGTATGTGCTTTGAGGAGACATGTGCATTGCATTGCATGCATGATGATTATAATGAAATGTGTACAATGAGATTGAGACATGGTTATGATGTTGTATATGAAATTATGACTCGACCATGAGGTTAAGTATGGTATGTATTGATGTTGGCATTGATTTGTTCTTTATGATCCATTGTAATATACTTGCTGAGTGATGAACTCACGCTTGTGTTTTATGTTGTTTTTAGGTACCATGAAACCGGCATGCGGGAAAGGGCATTAGCTACACTTCTACACGTAGCTCCACACTTATAGATGATTTAATCGTTTGGGTCATGATAATAATGAATAGTGCCATGAAACTTGGTGTATGGTTAAATTGTGTGCTTGATTTCCTCATTTGCTTCGTTTAGCTCATGAGATGGTTGAATTCATTATTCTAGACTTATACTGTTGCTAGCACCCTCGTTATTGATGATTTAGATGTCATTCTTTATGCTATATCCTGTGATCATATTGTTGTTGCTTCAATTCATGGAAAAACAAAGGAGATGCTACCGAATTTTTTGGTTTTAGCATTTACTCCTTTGCTGTAATTTATCTTTATGTATGGTATTTAGATGCTGCTTCTATCATGTTTGGTGACATTCAGGGTATACTAGATGCCGGGGTGTTACAGTTGGTATCAGAGCGGGCTTTAGGTCCGTGGAATGTGAATGTAACAAATTACTCTAGAGTAAATTAAAATGTTGACTTGGAAAAAGTAGAAACATGGCATAGGTCTACTCGTCAAAACTTGGCCTTAGGGCAATAACTTTTAAATCTGAAATAGTTTGGTTAACTAATTTAAAACTTGACACACTCTGATGCACAGTAGGAAGGGTATGGGTATCGTTGCTATCCGCTTTAATATTGCATCTAAACTTGATGTTGAATGCTACCTTTGATGATGTATAATGCTATCTTTATGATAGATTTGATTGAGTTGCTATATTTGTGATGAAGTGGGGTTGTGGTTCCAAAGGGTTTCGGTCACCTCTTTTTGTTCATAGTAAGGGTGTGGTTTGACGGTGTGGCCAGTTAACGCCATCACCAAAGAATTATTAACCCCTGTAGGAGAAGAGTGATTATCCTTTCTGTCGTAGACCGGGTAGTTGGTTGGAGTTGATTAGAAAAGTTGATGGTGGATCCTTTTGAATTTCTTTTACTGTTCTGACGATCGGTGAGGTTGGTTTTCTTGGTTTTAGTTGATTGAAATCAAAATAAAAGTGTTTGGTATTTGATTCTCGCGGATTGTTCTGTAGGCGGTTTGTGGTTTTGTCTTCCTTGGTTGAAGACGAAGAAGAAGAGTTGTGTGTTGCGCGTCTTTTGGTCGCAATTTTTGTTTTGACACCCAGTTTTGTTGGTTATGGTAGACTGTCTTGGGGAGGAAACTTATGTGGTTGTTGTTCTCCCTATCTAAGAAAAGTGTTGAAGCTTCTCCTTGTGCAGACCTTATGTTGGGTGGAGTTAAGTTTGAATCTTTATCGGAAAAGATTTCGTGGAACATTTGGTTTTTTCCTGGTGCCTCCATCTTCCTTCTTGGAAGTATAGTTTTGAGGTTTCTTGAAGAGTTTTGGGCTATCAAAGTTGGAAATTTGAGAGTTGAGCTCTCCCACATTTTTTGGAGTGTTGTTTCTTCCTTGCCTGGAAAGGAGAAATTCTTACGGTGTTCGTTCTTGTTCCTGAGCTGTGGTTATCTTTAAAGTTGAGTTGCATCCTGTTTGTCAAGAGTTCGTGACCCATGAAGGTGTTTAGAAAGTTTTTGTGTCTGTGCTATGTAGTATGTAATAATGTGGTTTACGGAATGGTGTACTACTAAGTTAATCTGTAAGTTGAATCGATTCAATGTGATTGTATCCATAGCTTGAGGATAAATAGACTACTAGTGTTGTAGAGTACTCTATAGCGAGAATGATTAAATGTGTTAATGTTCATGCTTAGAATCTGTTGCTTTGCCTTAAAAGTGCTTATGACCCTCGTTAGTGTCTAAAGTTTTAAATCCTGATGGATAGTCAGAACATTATGATGATGTAAACTACTGTTATGGTTAAAGAAACCTTGTTGGTTGTTTAAAGATGTTCTAATTTAATTGTGTTGGCTAGTGACTTTAACTTGGAAGTTAATTATAGTTGCTATTTATGTTGTTGCAAACTATTAGTATATTTGGAAGTATGCAGTTGTGTCCCTACAATGCTAGAATCGATGTCAATTGAGAAGGCATAGGTTTTGTTGTTAATGTTGTTGTTAAGAGCATTGTGATGGTCTGACTTATTAAATTTATTTAATAGTTGGAGTATGTTGTGTAGTGGCAATTTTGTTATAACCTATGTATGGGGTAGCTTAAAACAATGTTGTTGTTTATGATTATGCCGTTTATCGATAATGATGACTTAGAAGTGATGTTAATTGTTTAGGTTAATCGTTGAAAAACCATCATTAAAATGAAGGACATTGTAACATGCTGTGATGGAGTGAACCTTGGATAATTGATATGATGTAGGACTCTATCCTTAATGAGTGTATATCTCAGACACCTACTTGTGAATTTTGTATTGTGGAGATAACATTCATGTGTTGTAGTCATTTGTTAATTGAAAAAGTTTCGATTGTTGAGATGTTGACGTATAGGTGATATAAAATGGATAGGTTAATCATGCCAAGGTATTGGTTGAAGTACTTGTTTCAAATCTAGAATATGATGTTATATGATATGTTGGTCTGTGGGGATCAAGTTGACGTAGTCTTGGATGGGTGTCTCAGGATAAGCATCATAAACCTTATTTATAAGTTTTGGGAAAGGTAATTACAGAAAGAACCTGTTTTGTGGTTTTTGTTAAGTCCAGTTGGGGCTTCTCAACGCGTAAATAGTGAAGATTGAAAATCTTTAATAGAAAGCATAGTGGAACACTAGAGGTGGTTGTATCTATGTTGAGCTTGTGTTTAAAACCTTTGGACTGGTTTGGTTGTTGGCTATTTGGGTTGAATGCTTTCGGTTAAGGTGTTCCTTATGTTGTGTTTTAGAATTTCCCTAAAACTCGTAGAAATTGGTGCCAATCTTTGGTTTTGGCTAATTTGTTTAGTTTGTGTTGTGAATATGGATTTATACCCAAAAGTTTTTGAGTGGATCGCGCTCCTTCGCGTTCACACTGAGTTATCCTTGGAATAAATTTGAAAGGAAGCAGATGGACACAGAGGGTTGTGTTGGAAAACTCACGAGGTTTAATTTATAACTTTTTTGGCTAGAGTTGGAGTTATTTGGAAAATCTGTGTGGTGTTTGCAAGTGCTTCAAAAGGTAGTTTTTGTGGATGTTTCATCGGTGATGCTGTTAGTGAAGTGTTCTCTTTTGGAAATGAGTTTCCCTTTCTCTTTGAGAAAATTTATGGCGGTTGTATGTGTAGATGTTTAACTTTAGAGCCGATGCTCTTTTCCAAATGTTGATTGTGGTTATAGTGCGAGGTTTTGCAAGTTTAGTTTTTCAATTGACGTGGGTTCTTTTACGACGTGGTGTTTCCCTGTTAATGGTGTTGCCGTCATAGTTTATATGAATTTCGCGGCCATCGATGTTAATTGTGTTTCAATCATGTGATATCGAGGAAGAAGTCTTTTTGTGAATGACTACTTGGTATTGTTGTTACATGAAGAATGAATGGTGAAAAGGAAGCATGACATTGTTTATAGATGTTTAATGATGAAAGAGTCGATGAGCCAGGTCGGTGAGAAAGTCATATATGGATATATGACTAATCCGGAGTGCTCTTGAAAAGTGTGCATGCATGTCATAAATCGAGATTTCTATTTCTTTCTAGTATGAAAAGAAACAATGAAGAATTTCTGGTATGTTGGTTGTGGTGTAGGAGATTTGTGTTTCCTTTGCGTCTTGACTTAGGAAATTAAAATGAATACTCTTTGGTTGTTGCCGAATTCTTTCCAAAGTGGCTTTTAGCACTTTGGGGTTCGAGTTGTTGTATGTGGATCAATTGGGTTGATGGTTGGTGGTTGAGCTTACCCAATGGTGGTACTCTTTGTCTTGGTCCTTTGAGTGGAAGGATGTGAGGGCAAGACTTTCTTAGTAAGAGAAATCTGGTGTGGCTAGTAGTTGATCGTAAATGGTTTAAAAGTGAAGAGTAAAGGAAGGTTGTGTAGGACCCAATTCAAACCTTCTTGGAGGTGTCGGGACCCCGAATTTGCAAATCCGGACCCTCTGTGTATTCAGCACTAGTCCAGGAACGCGCTAGTGCACACAGTCTTAACATCGGTAAATATCACAATCATACCAATCGATATTATCAAAGTACTTTATTTAAATAACCAAACTGGTTACTCGACCTTATGGTCAAGTTACAAATGTATGCCGCGCAAGGCAAAACTTATTAAAAGAGAGATAATAGCAGCGGAAAATCAAATAACTTCGTGGCGCCATCCAGTATACCACAGGCAACTGACTGGGCTCGCTTCCCTAAGTAGACGGATCCTCTTGGAGTTCCTCCTCCAAAGCTGGTGCAGTCTCTTCTTCAACTGATATTGTGTTGAGGCAAGGGTGAGTACTTGGTACTCAGCAAGTCATGCACAGAATGCAGGCTAATATACTATATGCATGGCTTGGTACAAAGGAATAGCTTAAGGTATATTTGCAGTAAACAGCATTTGACAAGTATCATAAATAGATTCGAAAGCAGTAGAAACAAGTAAAGCATAAATAACTTTTCAAGAAGTTTAATAAACATTTTCCCCATCCTAAACCACATTTCCATCATCTTCATTACTAAACCAACCCAACTTTCCAAACCAAAGTTATTTTTGAGAAAATCTAACCCTTGACTGTAATTCCCGAGCGATGTCCAGTACCGTGGACTCGGCTATTTAAATAGATTCTAAACTCTGCAGAGGTTATGCACTTTACCCACAAGATACAGTCAAACACCACAAAGGCGAGTTCCCGTAACAAAGCCTTTCGGAAGCCTCAAACAACACAGGTGGTCCTCTCCGGTTCGTGCTCTACACCATCCCTTCCCTTAGCCAAGGCGAAGTATGGGACCAACACACCGTTAGATGGGTATCCGCCACGACCACGATACGCTCCCCCGTACAATCACACAAACGGTGTAATTGACACCCTGAGGCTCCACAAGTGAGTCCTTAGCGACTTAGTCAACTAGGGCCGTCCCATTCCAGCCATGTGGTTGCAAGTATGACCCAGTTCAAAGGCTTGCAAGGTTAAGTCCTTAGAGTGACCAGGGCAAGACTACCCGAAGAACCAAATCAACACTCCCAATGCCACAACTGGCCCACCTGATTACTCTTGCCACATGCCCCTGGCCGAAATCGCTTATCAAACCCCAGTTGATTACCATGCACCACGTGCCATCAACATCACATGATACTTTTCCAAAATAGGTTCAATATATCATTAAGTCAATATTAACATTTGATTGTCCAAAATCATGTTATGAGCACGAGCGTGTCTAAGCAGTATACTACAACGGTCTAAACCCATGTTGGCAATTTAATAATGTCCAACTAGTAAACCACAACTAGGGTGACAAGGGTCATGGCACATACTTAAATAATCAAGGTGTCATACAGCAAATTGGTACTTATCTAACCCCCATGTTTAAACAAAGTATCTTTCTAATTGAACTAGCATGCAATAGTTTAAATCAAAATAAGTTTCGAAATAGGATCAACATGGTCAAAGCACAACTTGCCTTCAAAGAGTACTTGTTCTTGGTCTTGAGTTGGATCCTGAGTCAACACTTCTCCTTCGAATCCTTCCGGCACTTCAACGTCTACTCGTAAAGCGTGCAAATAGCAATACACAAATAAACAATAGGCAAAAACATCCCAAAACTCCAAATAAAATCCATAAACAGAGAGAACATAATTTTCTGGATTTTTAGAAACTGGAATCGTCAAATTCGGAGTTAAAACGCAAAAGTTATGATTATTTAAAGTTTAAATAATCAATTAAATAATTTTACAGAGAAAAACTTTAGTCCAAAAATTAAATAAAATTTATATTTAGGTAGATCTCAATTTTATACAAATTTAGAAATTTGAATCACTCAAATCGGAGTTGAAACGCAAAAGTTATAAGCGTTTGAAGTTTGAAACAAAATCTGAAATCATTAATTCGAATTAATAAATCATTTTCTTTTTCGGAAATTAATTATTGCGTCGGATGGACACGTGGCAGCCTCGATTGGTTGGTCGACGTCACCGGTCCATGGACTCGGTCCACGCCGGCTCGGGTCTCTGTGGACTCGGCCCACGACTCCACGTGAGGCCCGACATGTGGGCCCACTCGGGTGACGTCATCGCCGACATCGGCGGGCTCACCACGGTGCCGACAGTGGGTCCCACCGATGACGCCATGGGTGACGTCCGCTATCGGGTCACCGTGACATGCGGGCCCTCGACACGCGGCCCCGTGCGGTCGGGCCACACGCGACGCTGCTGATTCGCGTGGGCCGACCGCTTGGTCCAACTTCCCGACACGTGGCGCAATCTCGGCCGTTGGTTTGAAAATCAACGGCGCGGATTAGATCTAGTGTTGACGCGTTTGGGTTAACGCATTGATTTCGGACCGTTGGATCTAGATCCGACTGCGGTGGAGATTGGATCTAGGATTTGGAACGGATCTCACCGTGAGATGACGTGGCGTGTCTGGGCCCTTGGATGAAGATCCGACGGCCGCGGAAGCTTGAAGTCCTGGCGATGGCCTACTACGCGCCGGCTTGACGGAGCCGAGACGATGACCACGCGAACGGGCGTTGCGGGACCCTTCCGCCGGCGAGAGGTAGCTCGGTGCGCCGACGCGAGGAGTCCTGCTTCGACACAACGGGCGGAGGACGACGGAGATGGCCGCAATCGGCAAGGAACCGCGGCGAGGGAAGAGACAACTCCGGCGAGCGATTGCGGCTCAACGGCGGCTCAGCGACGTTGTCTAGGTTACGTGCGCTTAGGTCAAGGCGATCCTCGGGTGTGAGCCGGTCATTAAATAACCTCGGCGTCCGTGCGAAAACGGAGACCTAGTTCTTCACTACGGCGGCACGGCGGCGAGTCCGGCCGGACTTCGGTGGGGACGAAGACGGAGAACCGGCCCACGTGGCGCGATCGGCAGTCCACGATCGCTGGGCGCGATCGGACCCGATCCGGTTCGGCTCGAACCGTGCAGTCAATTACGGGCCGTTGGATCTTGATCCGACTGGCCGGATCGATTGGGGTTAGGAGTGGGTTCGGTCGAGTCAATCGGCTCGGTCGGACTCGAACTCGAAGTCCGACTCGGGCTCGGCCGGATGAAACGAATCGACTTCGGTTTGATTTTCCAAATGATTTAATATTTAAAATAATTCCCGATAATTCATTTAATTTATTAAAAATAGCAAAAGACTCGGAAAAATTCCGAAAAATTCGAAAATATTTTGGAACATTTTGGACTCAAATAAAATATTTCCAACAAAATTTTATTTGCAAAATTAAATTCTTTAATTATTTCAAAATGGAATAAATTCAAATAAATTCCAAATAAATCCAAATAAATTCCAGAAAATTCCAAAAATTCACCAAAGTGCCAAATCACACATGAATTCAAGAAAAGCAAAATTTTGGGGTGTTACAAACCTCCCCCCCTTATTGGAATCTCGTCCCCGAGATTCAGGGCTTACTAAAGAAATAGGTTTGGAAACTCTTTCTTCAAATCCTCTTCGCGCTCCCAAGTCGCTTCGCTCTCTTCATGGTTGCTCCACTGAACTCTACAGAAACGGGTTGACTTGTTTCTAGTTTCTCGATCCATTGTGTCTAGAATCCTAACGGGATGCTCCTTATAAGTCAAATCCTCTTGCAACTCGATTGACTCTAGCGGTGTCTGTTCCTCAGGAACTCGGAGACACTTCTTCAATTGGGACACATGGAATACATCATGTACTCCTGCTAACGACTGTGGCAACTCCAGCTGATAAGCAACTTCGCCTCTGCGGCTCAAAACCTTAAATGGTCCAACATAACGGGGTGCGAGTTTCCCTTTGGCATGGAACCTCTTAACTCCCCTGAGAGGCGTAACTCTGAGGTATACAAAGTCTTCTGGTTCAAAACTCAAATCCCGGCGATGGTTGTCAGCATAACTCTTCTGTCGTGATTGGGCTATTTTCAACCTTTCCCTAATCATGGCGATCTGCTCTTCAGCCTCTTGAAGAATATCAGGCCCAAAGACACGGCGCTCGCCGGTCTCATTCCAATTCAATGGCGTCCGACAGGGTCGAGCATACAGTGCCTCAAAAGGTGACATCTGTAAACTAGCTTGATAACTATTGTTGTAACTAAACTCGGCATACGGCAAACTCTTATCCCAAGAGGTAGCATAAGCCAATGCACAAGCTCTCAACATATCTTCCAGACCTGGTTGACTCTTTCTGCCTGTCCATCCGTCTGTGGATGATAAGTCATCTTGAAGTTCAAAGCGGGTTCCCATGGCTTCATGCAACTTATTCCGTAACCTTGAGGTAAATTGGGTACCTCTATCCGATACAATCCTCTTTGGCACTCCGTGCAAACAGACAATCCTGGTCATGTATAATTCGCTAATTTATCTCCCGAGTAAGTGGTCTTCACGGGATAAAATGGGCTACTTTAGTCAAGCGATCCACTATAACCCATATGGAGTCATAACCTCCTTGAGTCTTCGACAAACCGGTAATGAAATCCATTCCGATTTCCTCCCACTTCCACTCGGGTATTTTCAGCGGTTGTAGCAATCCTGTGGTCTCGATGCATTGCCTTGACTCTCTGGCATACGTCGCACAATGCAACATGCTCGGCAACTTCACGTTTCATACTCGGCCACCAGAATCTCTCCTTCAGATCCTGATACATCTTGGCGCTTCCAGGATGAATTGAGTACTTGGAGTCATGGGCTTCCTCCAGAATCAGCCGCTTTAACTCCTTTTTGTTAGGCACACAAATGCGATCCTTCATCCACAACGTGCCTTGCTCATCCAACTTGAAGTCCTCTGCCTTGCCTTCCTCCTTGATGGACTTAATCCTGCGGATCTTGTCATCATCCTTCTGTCCTTCTCGGATCTGATCCTCTAGGGTGGGCTTTACTTCTAATGCGGCCAAGAATCCGCTAGGTACTACCTCAATCTTCATTTTCTGAAAATCCTCACATAACTCATCCTGACTTGTGGCTAGCAACGTACTCACGGTATGGCTTTTCCGACTCAAGGCATCGGCAACTACGTTGGCCTTCCCGGGATGGTAATGGATTCCAACATTGTAGTCCTTGATTAACTCTAACCATCTCCTCTGCCTCATATTCAGATCCGACTGGGTGAATATGTACTTAAGGCTCTTATGATCCGTATATACTTCACATCTGTTTCCAATCAGATAGTGACGCCATATCTTCAAGGCATGCACTACGGCTAACTCTAAGTCATGTGTCGGATAATTTTCCTCATGCGGCCTTAATCGCCTTGATGCATAAGCGGCGACCTTTCCATCCTGCATCGACACATCCAAGTCCTTGGCGCGATGCGTCACAATAAATATCGAAGCTTGAGCAACGTCCTGAGAACTAACACCGGTCTTGATGTCAATCGCTTCTTCGACTCCTCAAATCCTTTCTCACATTCTCAAGCGCCCATGCAAACTTCTTTTCCTTCTTCAAGATAGCTATGCGTAAGAGGTTTCGCAATTGTCGAAAAGCCTTCGATGAAACGGCGGTAGTATCCTGCCATTCCAAGGAAACTCCGAATGCAGGTCACGATCTTGGTACGCTCCCAATGTAACCACGGCTTCTACTTTACTTGGATCTACTGGCGACTCCTTCATGCGGTCATTACATGTCCAAGAAACTCCACCTTGTCCCTCCAAAAATCACACTTGCTGAACTTGGCGAAAAGTTCTTTGTTCCTCGGCTTTTCCAAAACTCGCCTTAAGTGTTCGGCATGTTCATCCTCCTGCCTTGGAGTAGATTAGGATATCGTCTATGAACACGACGACAAACTTGTCCAAATATTCCATGAACACCTTATTCATCATATTCATGAAATAAGTCGGCGCGATTCGTTAAATCTCAAAGGACATAATCAGAACTCGTAATGTCCATATCTTGACGAGAATGCAGTCTTGAATATCTTACGATCGGATCTTCAATCGATGGTATCCCGATCTCAGATCAATCTTGGAGAAAACTCCGGCTCCTCTCAACCGATCAAACAAATCATCAATCCTGGTAGCGGATACTTATTCTTCACGGTGACTTCATTGAGTGCACGGTAGTCAATGCACATCCTGAAACTCCCGCCCTTCTTCTTGACAAACAAAAGCGGTGCTCCCCATGGCGACGAACTCGGTCTGATAAATCCTTTCTCCATTAACTCTTCTAGTCTGTTTCTTCATTTCTACCAACTCCTCGGTGGACATCCGATAGGGTCTCTTTGCTATCGGTCTTTGTGCAGTACAAGCTCTATTACAAATTCTATGTCCCTATCTCGGCATACCGTAGATCTTCGGGAAAAACATCTGGTACTCATTCACTACCGAACACCCTCTATGCTGATTGCCTCTGCATCGTTAACCATCAACTGGCCCATCTCTAATCTGCAAAGTGGCTTGAAATTCTACTTTCTTCCCACACGGGCTCTCAATCGAGATAGTCCTTCGTCCACAATCCAATACGGCCTTGTGCTTGGATAACCAATCCATTCCCAATATGACGTCTAAGGTCCGGGTTTCCAAAATTATAAGGTTTGCTAGGAACTCTATTCCATCTATTAGTATTCTCACCCGGAACATCCTACTTTCGTTCGGAGTTCTAACCAGGAGTTTGAACTAAAAGCATGCACTTAAGCCTTGCAATCCTCAAATCATTTCTAGTAGCAAAGCCTTGCGAAACAAAGCGAATGCGAAGCTCGAGTCAAACAAAGCTGTGCAGGTGTACTGAGTTAACAAGTAACTTACCCAAGACGATGACGTCCGTAGCATTCTGCAGTGCATCTGTGGTGACATGGTTGACTCGGCCTCTCACCACGCAGTGCAGGTATGGCTCCTGGTCTTTGGCGTCCTAGCTGGGTGGTTCCTAGATTGAAGCGAACTGGGGTCACTCTGCTGTCTTCTTTGGACAAGCTGTTGGCAAAGTGTCCTGGCTCGTTGCGATTGTAGCAAATGCGTCTCACTTCTTCTGCACAGGGGTAGCGTTTCTAGCGAAGGGGCTGGGTCTCGTAGTTCGATTGGCAGGTCTTGGTGTCTTGAGGATGGTGTCCTTGTTGCATTCTCGTGGTTGGAATCAAGAATTGATTTGGTGCAACTCTCAGCGCTGCTATGCGTTCCCTGGCGTGATCCTTGCCGTTGCATCCTGCGCTTCTGTTCTCATCCGGTTCCTTGCGCTTGTCCTCAAGAATAAGCGCCTTATTCACCAACTCTTGGAAATGGAAAGGTGTGGGTGATCAACCCTACTTGCAATCCCGAGTTAAGTCCCTTCATAAAACGAGGCTCAGATGATTTATCCTGTCGCTACATCCTCAGTGCGTAGCGTGCTAGCCGTGTGAATTTGTTCAGTAGTCGGCCCTTGGCTGATTACCTTGCTTCGATGCTCGAACTCCTCCTTCTTAAGGTCCATGATTCCTTCAGCACGTGATCTTGTCGAAATGCGGTGTGAATTCTTCCCAAGTGATATCTTGAGGGTTCTCTGCGTGGCACAGGTTCTCCCACCATTCGGCCAATTTGTTCCTTCCAGGTGATGAGAAGCGTGAAGTACCTTCTCATTTCCTATGCATTGAGCTATGTGTAGCTTCCTCTCGATTGATCTTAACCAATCATCGGCCTCCAATGGATTGGCATTCCCGGAGAAAGTGGGGTGAGTTCTCATGAACTCGACAGCCTTGTATTCTCCGCGTGGTCCCCGATTAACTTGATTAGCAAAGTGGCCTGAGCAAAGGATTTGCTGCAGCTTGTTGCATCATAGCATGCATCAATCGAGTCTGAGCAAAGCAAGAAAAGCTCCGAAATTCTGCATATCCATGGCGGTGCTGGTGCTCCATCATTGGGGTTTCTCTTGGCGAGAACCACTCCCATTGCTTCCAAAGTTTCCCGGTGTTCACCATCTGCTCGGTTTGCTCTAGGTTTAGAGATGAGAGGGAAACAAGAATAGACAAGTAATATGGAACTTACGCGGGCGAAAGGTGTAGCCTTAAGGTCCAACTTTATTATTAGTAACTTGGTATGGTCGCTACAATGCCTAAGGGCCTTGCAACACATACTGCACACTCAAAGAAACAAAGCAAATCCAAATCGAACTAACTCGGGTCTAACGCCTAAGGGTGACTCTTTATTCTATGACGCCGACTCGGCGAAGGAGTCTCACTATAGAACCTATGCTCACTCATCGAGAAAACCTCCACGGCACAGATGCGGTGCTTTGTGGCATAAGCGTAACGGATCGCCATGTCCAAAGAATCGTGTCCTCTATGGTAGTCGAAGAAGCGATGTCCTCATCGAGAATCGACTCCTCTGGATCTGGCTCGTAGCTCGAATCTTGGCTCTGAGTGCAGTCCGCATAAAGTCATCTCCAACTCGTCAATCCTTCGCGAAGGTGTGCCGCATACTCTTGAGCTTCCCGCCATCTGCTTTTTCTCTGTCGTGATCTCCTTGCGGGCCTTCAGCAGCTCCTTGCTTGTATTATCTAGTACATCCTCCTGGCGACGACAAATCGTGCCAAGCGTGTAACCGTGGCATCTCTCATCCTGAATCGCCTTGGTCAAGAAGGTTATCGCTGCGGATGGTAACGGAACCGTACTCTCCAATTCTCTGGCGTAGATATCGTAATGTGCCGCATTGCTCGTCGTGATACTTCTTGGATACCCATCTGCATTGTAGATTTCTGGCGGTCACGGTGTATCGGCGATTGCACAGGCCCTTTTTCCTAGCAGGTACCTCAATCCTCACGTCACAAGCCTTGATCAATCCCGCTTGTCTAATCACTTCCACTTGGTATTGGGGCTTCTCAAAATCTCCGAGAGTTTGTAGCAGATGCCAAAGTTCCGCGGCGTGACCAACTCCCAGATCAACATAGTTGAACTCTTCCTCCATCTGTCACAAGAGTGCTTTACGTAAGAACTCGGAATTTTTGAATTGTGACAAGGTAAGAAAAATTTCAGCAAGAGGCAAGAAAAGAGAGAAGGGGATAAGTCGAGATGTCATTTCTTATCTTGACAACTTTTTAGCTTTAGAAAATAGGTTTTATCCTCACTACGACCATTCTAGCTAGGGTTGAGCCTCTGATCAAGTATGGCTCGATACCACCTCTGTCGGGACCCGAATTTGCAAATCCGACCCTCTGTGTATTCAGCACTAGTCGAGGAGCAGCGCTAGTGCACACAGTCTTAACATCGGTAAATATCACAATCATACCAATCGATATTATCAAAGTACTTTATTTAAATAACCAAACTGGTTACTCGACCTTATGGTCAAGTTACAAATGTATGCCGCGCAAGGCAAAACTTATTAAAAGAGAGATAATAGCAGCGGAAAATCAAATAACTTCGTGGCGCCATCCAGTATACCACAGGCAACTGACTGGGCTCGCTTCCCTAAGTAGACGGATCCTCTTGGAGTTCCTCCTCCAAAGCTGGTGCAGTCTCTTCTTCAACTGATATTGTGTTGAGGCAAGGGTGAGTACTTGGTACTCAGCAAGTCATGCACAGAATGCAGGCTAATATACTATATGCATGGCTTGGTACAAAGGAATAGCTTAAGGTATATTTGCGATGCTTGACATTTGACAAGTATCATAAATAGATTCGAAAGCAGTAGAAACAAGTAAAGCATAAATAACTTTTCAAGAAGTTTAATAAACATTTTCCCCATCCTAAACCACATTTCCATCATCTTCATTACTAAACCAACCCAACTTTCCAAACCAAAGTTATTTTTGAGAAAATCTAACCCTTGATCAGTAATTCTGAGCGATGTCCAATACCGTGGACTCGGCTATTTAAATAGATTCTAAACTCTGCAGAGGTTATGCACTTTACCCACAAGATACGATCAAACACCACAAAGGCGAGTTCAGTAACAAAGCCTTTCGAAGCCTCAAACAACACAGGTGGTCCTCTCAGGTTCGTGCTCTACACCATCCCTTCCCTTAGCCAAGGCGAAGTATGGGACCAACACACCGTTAGATGGGTATCGGCCCACGACCACGATACGCTCCCCGCACAATCACACAAGCGGTGTAATTGACACCCTGAGGCTCCACAAGTGAGTCCTTAGCGACTTAGTCAACTAGGGCCGTCCCATTCCAGCCATGTGGTTGCAAGTATGACCCAGTTCAAAGGCTTGCAAGGTTAAGTCCTTAGAGTGACCAGGGCAAGACTACCCGAAGAACCAAATCAACACTCCCAATGCCACAACTGCCCACTGATTACTCTTGCCACATGCCCTGGCCGAAATCGCTTATCAAACCCCGCTTGATTACCATGCACCACGTGCCATCAACATCACATGATACTTTTCCAAAATAGGTTCAATATATCATTAAGTCAATATTAACATTTGATTGTCCAAAATCATGTTATGAGCACGCGTGTGTCTAAGCAAGATACTACAACGGTCTAAACCCATGTTGGCAATTTAATAATGTCCAACTAGTAAACCACAACTAGGGTGACAAGGGTCATGGCACATACTTAAATAATCAAGGTGTCATACAGCAAATTGGTACTTATCTAACCCCATGTTTAAACAAAGTATCTTTCTAATTGAACTAGCATGCAATAGTTTAAATCAAAATAAGTTTCGAAATAGGATCAACATGGTCAAAGCACAACTTGCCTTCAAAGAGTACTTGCTCTTGGTATTGAGTTTGATCCTGAGTCAACACTCATCCTTCTAATCATTCCGGCACTTCAACGTATACTCGTAAAGAGTGCAAATAGCAATAAACAAATAAACAATAGGCAAAAACATCCCAAAACTCCAAATAAAATCCATAAACAGAGAGAACATAATTTTACTGGATTTTTAGAAAGCTGGAATAAATCAAATTCGGAGTTAAAACGCAAAAGTTATGATTATTTAAAGTTTAAATAATCAATTAAATAATTTTACAGAGAAAAACTTTAGTCCAAAAATTAAATAAAATTTATATTTAGGTAGATCTCAATTTTATACAAATTTAGAAATTTGAATCACTCAAATCGGAGTTGAAACGCATAAAAGTTATAAGCGTTTGAAGTTTGAAACAAAATCAAATCATTAATTCGAATTAATAAATCATTTTCTTTTTCGAAATTAATTATTGCGTCGGCATGGACACGTGGCAGCCTCGATTGGTTGGTGGCGTCGGCCGGTCCATGGACTCGGTCCACGCTCGGCTCGGGTCTCTGTGGACTCGGCCCACGACTCCACGTGAGGCGACATGTGGGCCCACTCGGGTAGCGTCATCGGCCCGACATCGGCGGGGCTCGGCCACGGTCTTGGCAATTGGGTCCCACCGATGGCGTCATGGGTGGCGTCGGCGCTTAGGCTGGTCGGCCCGACATCGCGAGCCCTCGACACGCGGGCCCAGCGTGTCGGCGTCCTACCTGCCAGCGTGGGCCAGCGGCCCGACAGCGTCGGTCCAACTTCCCGACACGTGGCGCAATCTCGGCCGTTGGTTTGAAAATCAGCAGCGCGGATTAGATCTAGTGTTGACGCGTTTGGGTTAACGCATTGATTTCGGACCGTTGGATCTAGATCCGGCGGTGGAGATTGGATCTAGGATTTGGAGCAGGATCTCACCGTGAGATGGCGTGGCGTGTCTGGGCCCTTGGATGAAGATCCGGCGGCTGCGGAAGCTTGAAGTCCGGCGATGGCCCACGGCGGCCCGGCTTGACGGGCCCGAGACGATGACCACGGCAGCGGCGTTGCGGGACCCTTCCGGCGAAGTGAGAGGTAGCTCGGTGCGCCTCGGCGAGGAGTCCGATTCGACACAACGGCGGAGGGCAGCGGAGATGGCCGCAATCGGCAAGGAACGCGGCGGAGGAAGAGACAACTCCGGCGAGCGATTGCGGCTCAACGGCGGCTCGAGCGGCGTTGTCTAGGTTCTGAGTGCGCTTAGGTCAAAGCGATCCTCGGGGTGTGAGCCGGTCATTAAATAACCTCGGCGTCCGTCGCGGAAAAGCGGAGACCTAGTTCTTAACGGCGGCGAACGCAGCGGCGAGTCCGGCTCGGACTTCGGCGAGGGCGAAGACGGAGAACCGCCCACGTGGCGCGATCGGCAGTCACGATCAGCGCGGCGCGATCGGACCCGATCGGTTTCGGCTCGAACCGTGCACGGTCAATTACGGGCCGTTGGATCTTGATCCGACGGTCGGGATCGATGGGGGTTAGGAGTGGGTTCGGTCGAGTCAAGCGGCTCGAAGTCGGACTCGAACTCGAAGTTCGACTCGGGCTCGATCGGATAAACAAGATGTAGGCTTCGGTTTGATTTTCCAGCGATTTAATATTTAAAATAATTCCCAGTAATTCATTTAATTTATTAAAAATAGCAAAAGACTCGGAAAAATTCCAGAAAAATTCTGGAAAATATTTTGGAACATTTTGGACTCAAATAAAATATTTCCAACAAAATTTTATTTGCAAAATTAAATTCTTTAATTATTTCAAAATGGAATAAATTCAAATAAATTCCAAATAAATCCAAATAAATTCCAGAAAATTCCAAAAATTCACCAAAGTGCCAAATCACACATGAATTCAAGAAAAGCAAAATTTTGGGGTGTTACAGGAGGATTGTGTCATTGATGTGTTCCTCGGTGGGGCTGATTAAATTATTAGTGGACCACTTGGTGGTTGCTAGTAATTGCTTTTCTTTTTGGAAGTGTATTGGATCTTTTTGTCGCCGATCTCTGAGCGAGTTGTGTCAACCGATGTGGATTGCTCGGTTGATAATGTTTTTGCGGGTTTTAAGGACTCTGGTTATAAAGTAGGTTTTTCCTTCGGTGGTAGCGGTGGGTATTGGTCTTTTGTAAAAGATCAATCTTTTGCAAGGTTTTAGCCGATTGTTCAAGCAGTTGGTAGTCTTGGAGTGTTGTGTCTCACTTGGTTCGCGTTGTCAAGAATACGACGAACCACCGTAGAGAGGTTGAGGTGTGAAAGCACTTTTGTGCGTAGGAGCTAAAGAGGGTTCTAGAGGTTGGTGCCGTGTTCTTCTGGGGAGACACATCGGTTAAAGGGATCGGCCACTTTAGTGCCAAGGAATGCATAGAAATGAGGAGTATGAGACCGTTTTCCTTCGTTGTCTGTTTAGGAAGTTATCCTTTTGCTTGGGACGTTCTGAGTCCTTATGTTTGTACTCTGTGTTTCAAAGTTGAGTAAGATTCTGGCAAGTTTTGAATGTGAGTTATCTTTAAAGCTGTCAGTCTTTGATCCTTAGCTCCTTGCTTCTGAGTGCTGGCTGGTGCAAATCATAGGGGCTTCTAAGCGGGTTCTAAGAAATGAACCTTAGCTCCCTTTGATTTCGTTGATTGCGAAGTGGCGTGTCTCGAATTCATGGTCGAATCCTATTGAAGGGGGGAAGAATGTAACACTACGATTTGTCGTGACCTTATAAAATGTGAAATTGGAGATTAAAATTATACGGTATGAGGTGTAATCGAGTTTTCGGGCTGTTTTCGGGAGTTTGGGCCTTTCCGGGCCGATTTGGGCCTAAGGGGGATGAGTCGTGGGCTTTAGTGGGAGGGGATTTGGGCCCATGAGGGAGGGGGACCTGAATTCCCTGCCCTTGGGCGCCCCGCCTGCCCTAGTGCGCCCCCACCTCCTCCTTTCTCCCCCTAGCCGCCCTCCTTTTTGGCCCATGCGCCCCCTTGCCCCCACCTCTAAGCGCCCCCTCCTTTAGATGTTTCCCCTCCCTAGCCGCCACCCTCCCCTCCCCTAGCAACCCCTCACCTCCCCCTCCCCGGTGTTTGTCGTCCTCTTGCTCGGTGGATCGTCGGTCCGGAGTTCTTCGGCGATTCGCTGCGGTTCCGAAGGAAGGAGCAACCGGAAGGAAGGGAGGTTTTCGTCGCCGTTCGATTCTCCAAGATGAGGTAAGGATTTGTGATCCTTGGGGATGGTCTAGGTGCTGTGCTAGAGGGTGTCTTGCTATTTTTAGATCAAAAAGTGGTGCTGCAATTAGATGGACTTGGTGAAAACTAGAGTTTGCATAGGGTTCTGTTTCGGGCAGATTGGACGCACGATCTAGGGTTTGAGTTTTCGCAATATTAGATTGAGAATTTGGTGGGCCGCCTGTTGAGAAAGTTGTAGATAAGTTCAATACCGTTAATTGGACACCAAGAACTTCCAATTCCGCCTAGCCGTTTGAAAGTTATGATCGTTTTACCGAGCGTGTTCAAATCTGTGATGTAATTGGGATAGAACGTAATGTTTTCTAGATTAGACAATTTTAGAGGTCGAATCAGCTTTTCCCAATACTTAGAGAAAGCTAGGAAATTTCCTAAGCTTCGCGACGATGCACTCGTTTACGTAATCTGGAGAACTAGAACTCAAGTTATGTTAGTTTGAAATCTGCTGTCCCGGGGGACAGATTCTCTGTTTTTTCAGCTTTGGGAATAGTTTGCGAAGTCGGGGTAGATGAGCGATTATGTACTGTTTTGTGGGCACGTTTTGAGTGTGTGGTATCCATGTACAGGTGGTGTGACCCCGGGAGTGCCCTCATCCTCTCGCCAATCCGTCGCCCGCGGTTAAGGCAAGTGTATTGGAATGGGTATCGTGTTGAATGTTACTAGACTTGACTAGATGCAAATTGTTTTCTTGACATGCTACCTTGCCATGATTAGTGCATGCCCATGTTATGGTGAAAATGGTCTTTTATGATGCTATGCAATGGTTAATTGTTTATGTTTATGGCATATGTTGCATACATGGCATGAAAACAGGCCAGGTCGGTGAGAACATCATAACTAGTCCGGTAAGGTCGATGAGAAAGTTATGACTAATCCGGAGCGCCATGGATGTAAGACCTACCTCGTGATTCCACCCACGTGGTGAGTGGAAGCGAGGAGTAGGCACCCTCCATCTACGGGATGGAAGGGGAAAGAGGGTGCATGCCGACGGGTGTGCACTCAGCAATACCGGTATGTGCTTCGAGGAGACATGTGCATTGCATTGCATGCATGATGATTATAATGAAATGTGTACAATGAGATTGAGACATGGTTATGATGTTGTATATGAAATTATGACTCGATCATGAGGTTAAGTATGGTATGTATTGATGTTGGCATTGATTTATTCTTTATGATCCATTGTAGTATACTTGCTGAGTGATGAACTCACGCTTGTGTTTTATGTTGTTTTTAGGTACCATGAAATCGGCATGCGGGAAAGGGCATTAGCTACGCTTCTACATGTAGCTCCACACTTATAGATAATTTAATCGTTTGGGTCATGATAATAATGAATAGTGCCATGAAACTTGGTGCATGGTTAAATTGCGTGCTTGATTTCCTCATTTGCTTCGTTTAGCTCATGAGATGGTTGAATTCATTATTCTAGACTTATACTATTGCTAGCACCCTCGTTATTGATGATTTAGATGTCATTCTTTATGCTATATCATGTGATCATATTGTTGTTGCTTCAATTCATGGAAAAACAAAGGAGATGCTGCCAAAATTTTTGATTTTAGCATTTACTCCTTTGCTGTAATTTATCTTTATGTATGGTATTTAGATGCTGCTTCTATCATGTTTGGTGACATTCAGGGCATACTAGATGCCGGGGTGTTACAACCAAAACACCCTCTAGCACAGCACCTAGTCCATCCCCAAAGGATCTCCCCATTGCCATACCTTTGCCCGATGAACAACGACCCGTCGAACGCCGAAGAATCTTCTCCCGGTTCTCCCGATATCCTTCCTCGCTCCGACTCGTCGCGGAGCTTCCCAGTGGAGAGGACAGCGGGATGGAGGGGTGAGGAGCTTCCCTAGGACGGCTAGGGAGGTGGAGAGGTGAGGGAGGGAGGTGAGGCGCAAGGGGAGGGGCGGCTTGGGGCATGTGGAGGAGGAGGAGGAGAGGGAGGGGCGGTGGCTAGGGCTGCTAGGGGCGCACAAAGGGGCAAGGGGGGGTGCATGGCAGGGCTATGCTGCCCTCCTCCCCCCACATGGGCTGCAAAAATCCACTTTTGGCCCATGTGGGGTCCCCCCTTAGGCCCAATTCGCCCCGGAAAGGCCCAAACTCTCGAAAACGGCCCGAAAATGCGATTAAACCTCATACCGCAAAGTTTTAATCTCCAATTTCACATTTTATAAGGTCACAATTTAAGATATCACATTCCGTAATGTTACAGGTAATTAAGTCATGTTAACCTAACAAGCTGGAGTTGTGTCGTTGTTCACCGGCGACCATTGATCTCAGTGCATCACCACTGACGTGTCACCATGTCACTACCAAGCCAGTGCCACATTTCTTCCATGTATCACCGAGTCAATAGTCGCATCCTTGCCATATCAGCCACCAGTCATGCCATGTGTGTACTACGTCAGCGCCATGTCAAAATAATGCTTACGTCAACACACCTAACCCTAGTTTGGTTTGGTCAACCTAGTCTACAGTGGATCGAGTGTATGACATGTGAGGCTAATCTCATGGTATTTTCCGAAATTCCAAAAAATAAATATATCCCCAAAATATTCACTGGTACCACATGTCAGTCTTAGAGGGAATAATATTTTCTTTTCTCTCTCAATTACAGTATTTTCTTGTCTGATAAATCTTCCAAGAGCCTGTTCAACTTCATACAAACTCTGATTGGGTCCACTCAAGTTCCTAAATTCATGTAAAGTCAAGACCTACCTTTCAACATATTTATTTTGATTTTTGGTTTTTTTTGCCTTTTTTGGTATTTATTTTCTTTTTTCACTCATTTCGCATAGTCGTTGAAGTGCCAAGAGCATTCAAAGGAGAGGAATTTGCTCAAGTTCAAAACCAAGACCTATTCTAAGGTAAGTTGTGCTTTTATCATATTAAACCCAATTTTATAAAAGTTATTTTTGTTTCAAATTATTACAGGCTAGTTGGAATTATCAATTGTTTGACTATTTCAGTTAGTTATGCAACCAATTTGAATTATGTTTGCATTGTCATTTGTATGTCATGATCATTTGTTACCCTAGGTTGGCTAATTATTAGTTTGCCATAAATACGGAACCAATGTGGGTGGGTTTAGACATGATTAGTGTGCTTAGCCAAGCAACAGGTTAGTGACATCATTTTCAAAGTGCAAATTCAAATATGACTAGGTGCTTATTGTAACATCCTAATTTTTTCTTTTCTTGTATTTATTGTGCATTTTGAATTTTTTGAGATTTTTTTGGAATTATTTGAATTATGTCTTTTGTTAAATGCATTAAATAATTTGAAAATTTTAGACAAAATTTTATTATAAATATTTTATTTGTGTTCATAATGTTTCAAAATATTTTTCAAAGTTTTTTTTTGAATTTTACTGATTTTTTTACTATTTATTTTGACTTAATCTAATTTCTCCAATTATTTTAATTAAGAAAAAGGCTAGAAAATCCCTAATTTTTTTTGGGCCGAAACCCTACTGATCCCAATCTAGCCTGACCCACAAACCCGCATCACAGCCAACTTGCCGCTGAAACCCTAACCCTAATCCAATCGACTGTTGGTTCTTGATCCAACGATCGAACGACTGCCTGTAAGCTAAGCGTTTTCGACCAAGTGAAGGATGCCACATGTGCGACTTAGATGCTACCATGTCACCCTTACCATGTGCTTGCCGGACTCCGCCGCTCCAACGGCTGTGCCGCGAAATTCGTGCGGATCACGCCTTCCGAGTCGATATTTAATGCGACGTGTTTCATCCGAGGTTCGCTAGACCCTTGCGCTTGTTTTGCCTTAGCCGCCATCTACTATTTGGCCATCGTTCACCCTCAATTCCTCACCGGAGTTTTGTTGCTATGCCGCTTCGGATTTTGCTTCGCTCCGCCACCGACCGTCGTCCTTCACAGCAGTTGAGCATAGATTTGAGGGCCTCGTGACTATATCAATCTGTTCCACATAAAGCCAACGAGGTTCGATCGCTAGAGAGCCGCGAACCAAGCCATCAACTGCACTACCAGTGCGAAGCTCACCGTCAAGCATCACCGTCTCTTCGGGAAGCATCTCGGCCGTCAGGTCATCATTGCATGTCAAAGTAAGGCCACATGTCATAAATTCGCTTTGTCTCACCACCGATCACTGTAGCTAATCTCATCCATTAGATTTAGATCGAACCACCTGGAGAGTGCCATGTGGAGGCAGTGTTACTCTGCCACATGTAACACCCTGACATCTAGTATGCCCGAATGCTAACAAACATAGACTAAACAACATCTAAATACCACAAATTAAAGTAAATTACAGCAAAGGAGTAAATGCCAAAACCGAAAATTTCGGCAGCATCTCCTTTGTTTTAACATGAATTGAAGCAACAACTATATCATAGCAATGTATGGCAATAAATGTGACATCTAAAACAGCAATAAATAGTGGTATGACAGCAATATAAGTCCAACTTTAAGCATTTAAAGTCTCCATGAGCCAAACAAACAGTAAGGCTCTCAGAACACGAAACTAAACCATAAACCAGTTTGCATCACACTAAATTTATTATCAAAACACCAACTGAATAACTGTGGTAACAAATGTGTGACGCTACGTGTAGGAGTGTGACTAGTTCCCTTCCCCGCATGCCGGTCTCATGGTACCTAAAACAACAAGAAAGCACAAGCGTGAGTTCAACACTCAGCAAGTATATTGCAATGGACCAACAAGGACAGTTCAACGTTTTCATCACTACATACCATGATCAATATCATGAACAAGTCATAGTTGCATATACCATATCATACTCATGTCTCAACATCATTGTACTCATTTCATCATCATCATGTATGCAATGGAAATGCTCATATCTCCACGAAGCACATACCGGTATTGCCGAGTGCACACCCGTCGGTGTGCACCCCCTTCCCCTTCCATCCCGTAGATGGAGGGTGCCTACTCTTACTGACTCGCTCCCATGCACACACATGGATGGGACTACGAGGTAGGTCTTTCGTATTCACTACGTGTGAACACAGAGGCCCACATCAGCATGGGACGCTTCTTCCATTATGAATGCACATATGACATAACATGTAAATATTGGCATAAACATTAAATACCACACAGTCATAATCAATATGAAATCATGTTCATCATGTCATAGGCAAACATCATTCTTAGCATCATATCATAAAGCAAGTTGTATCCAATCAAGTTTAGCAACAATCTAAACGATACCCATTCCAATACACTTGCCTTAACTTCGGGCGATGGATTGGCGAGAGGATGAGGGCACTCCCGGGGGCACACCACCTGCACATACATACCACACACTCAAAACATGCCCCAAAAACAGTACGCAAACACTCTTCTACCCCGACGTCGCAAGCTACTCGCAAAACCCAAAAACAGAGGTTCTGTCCCGTCAGGACAGCAGACTTCCAACGAGCATAACTTGAGTTCTAAGACTTCAAATTGATTAAACGAGTACATCCTCGCGTAGCTTAGGAACTTTAATAACTTTTTCTAAGTATTCGAAAAAACTGATTCGGCATCTAAAGTGGTTTAATCTACAGAATACCGTGATCTGTTCCAATCTCATCACAGTTTTGAACACGCTCGGTAAAACGAGCATAACTTTTATACGGCTGATCGGAATTGGACGTTCTTTATGCCCACTGAAAGGTATTGAAATTACCTACAACTTCCTCAACAGGCAGCCGACCAAATTCCGAATCTAAATTGACAAAATCTCAAACCCTAGGTCGACTGCTCATTCTGCCCGAACAGAGAACATGGCAAACTCTAGATTCCATCTAATCTACCCAATTACAGCACCACCAATTAATCTAAAAACATGATATCAACCTTTATAACAGTATCTACACCAACCCCAAGGATTCCCGTGGCCATACCTTCGCCCGACGAACGAAGAACCAATGGATCTCCTCCTGGTTCGCACGATCTCCCTACTCACTCCAAGTTTGCCAGGTTCTCTGTTTCGGGCAGAATGAGCAGTCGACCTAGGGTTTGAGATTTCGCCAATTTAGAGTCGGAATTTGGTCGGCTGTCTGTTGAGGAAGTTGTAGGTAATTTTAATACCTTTTAGTGGACATAAAGAACGTCCAATTCCGCCTAGCCGTTTGAATGTTATGCTCGTTTTACCGAACGTGTTAAAAACTGTGACGAGATTGAAACAGATCACGGTATTCTGTAGATTAAACCACTTTAGAGTCCGAATCAGTTTTTCCATATACTTAGAAAAAGTTAGGAAATTTCCTAAGCTACGCTAGGATGTACTCGTTTAATCAATTTGGAGTTTTAGAACTCACGTTATGCTCGTTGGAAGTCTGCTGTCCCGACGGGACAGAACCTCTGTTTTTGGGTTTTGCGAGTAGTTTGCGATGTCGGGGTAGAAGAGTGTCATCGATGTGTTCCTTGGTGGGGCTGATTAAATTTTTAGTGGACCACTTGGTGGTTGCTAGTAATTGCTTTTCCTTTTGGAAGTGTATTGGGTCTCTCTGTCGCTGAGGTTGAGCGAGGTTGTGTCAACCGTAGCGAATTTGTTTGGTTGTTACTATTTCTTGCGAGTTTAAGGACCCTGGTTGTAAAGTAGGCCTTTCCTTTCGGTGGTAGTGTTGGGTATTGGTATTTTGTAAAAGATCAATCTTTTGCAAGGTTCTAACCTCATTTGTTCAAATAGTTGGTGGTCTTGGAGTGTGCGTCTCACCTGGTTCGACGAACCAGGTAGAGAGAGGTTGAGGTGTGAAAACACGTCTGTGCGTGGGAGATGAAGAGGGTTCTAGAGGCTGGTACCGTGTTCTTCTGGAGAGTAGTTTCGAATAAAGGGATCGGGCACGTTAGTGCCAAGGAATGTATGGAATAACGAGTGTGAGACCGTTTTATTTCGCGGTCTATTTTGGAATTGAAGTGAAGGTGGAACCGTGAGAGGTTGCACTCTGTTGAGCTAAATCAACATTTTCTCGCTAGTGTTGGTTTTGAGAACTCGCTTGTCGTTTGTTCTGGTTTGAGTCTTTATGTGAATGTTTTCTTTGTTGCAAAGAAGTCTTTTCTCCCTTAGGGACTTTGTTGTTGATTTTGGCGTTTTTTGGATTCGAGGTCGAATCCTGTTTAAGGGGGGAGAATGTGACACTACGGAATGTCGGGACACCGTAAAAGGTGAAATTGGAGAATGTGACAATATAAAATGTGAAAATGGAGGTTAAAACTTTACGTTATGCCGTTTAATCGCGTTTCCGGGCCGATTCCGGGAGTTTGGGCCTTTCCGGGGAAGTTTGGGCCTTAGGGAAAGGGTCGTGTGTAACACCCCGGCATTTACTATGCCCGAATGCTGCCAAACATAAGCTAAACAATATCTAAATACCACATTTAAACATAAATTCCAGCAAAGGTACATATGCTAAAAAACCGATATTTCGGCAGCATCTCCTTTGTTTTTCCATGAATTAACAAAATAACAAAATCATGGCAAGATATAACATAGCACACGACATCTAAAACATCAACATAAATGGACATATCATCAAATTACGCCAATAATACCACGCTCAACCACTTCATAAACTATAACGAAGCAAATAAGGAATCACGAGCGTGCTAAATTAAACCATACATTAAGTTTATGGCACAACTCTTAATATCATGTCTCCAAGTGATTAGTTATAGACTATGATGGTGGAGCTACGTGTAGAAGTGTAGCTAAACCCCTTTGTCCCTCATGCCGATCTCAAAGTACCTAAAAACAACATAAAACACAAGCGTGAGTTCGAAACTCAGCAAGCATATTGTAATGGACAACAAGAACAATAACATGGCAAAAACATCTCCCATCATGTATATCATCTCAATCATGAACACTTAATAATATCATCATCAATATGCATGTAATGCAATGCAATGCTCATATGCTCATATCTCCTTGGAAACTCATACCGGTATGGTTGAGTACACACCGTCGGTGTGCACCCTTTTCCCCTTCCATCCCGAAGATGGAGGGTGCCTACTCCTCGCTTCCATTCACCACGTGGATGGAATCACGATGTAGGTCTTACTCAATGGCGTTAGGACTAGTCATAACTTTCTCACCGACCTTCCCTGACTAGTTATGACTTTCTCACTGCCCTCGCCCCATCTCATGACATGCATGCAACTATGCCAAATATCATATCTCATTTGTACATAAACATATGGCATCATGTCATAGTACACATAAACACATGGCATCGAATCATGATAAATAAAGACACATAGCATCATATCATGATATTCACACTCATTATATCATTGGAAAACAGCAAGCATAGCAAGTGATCATAGCATGTATTCAATCTTTCATCTAATCTCCACAAGCAACCTACAATCTGCTATTCATTACAACACACTTGCCTCAACCGCGGGCGACGGATTTGTGGGAAGTAGAGGGCACTCCCGGTGTCACACTGTAACACCCCAAAATTTTGCTTTTCTTGAATTCATGTGTGATTTGGCACTTTGGTGAATTTTTGGAATTTTCTGGAATTTATTTGGAATTATTTGGAATTTATTTGAATTTATCCCATTTTGAAATAATTAAAGAATTTAATTTTGCAAATAAAATTTTGTTGGAAATATTTTATTTGAGTCCAAAATGATCCAAAATATTTTCCAGAATTTTTCTGGAATTTTTCTGAGTCTTTTGCTATTTTTAATGAATTAAATGAATTACTGGGAATTATTTTAAATATTAAATCGCTGGAAAATCAACTCGGTCTAGTATCGCTCATCCGATCGAAGTCGAACCGAAGTCGGACTCGAGTCCGACCGAGCGATTGACTCGATCAAACCGGCTCAAAGCCTAATCAATCCCAGCGTTGGATCAAGATCCAACGGTGAGATCCGCCGTCACGGTTGAGCCGTGTCCGACCCGAACTCCGTTCGCGCCCGGTCCGATCGGGACCGTGAGCTGGACACGTGGGCGGTTCCGTCTGCCGTCTTCCCCCGCCGAAGTCCGGCCGGACTCACGCCGCCGAAATCTTGCGTGGATCGATTAGGGCTCATGCTGAAACACGCCTCAGGGCTATTTAATGCCGGATCGCACCGAGGACCCGCGTGACCCAGCGCACTTCTTGCCCTAACCCGCCGAGCTCTAGCCGCCGTAGGTTCGCGGAATCGCTCGCCGTAGTTGCGTGAAGCGCCGCCACGCAGTCCTTGCCTCGCCTCGCCGCCGTCCGCCGTCCTCGCCGCCATTGACCCCAGATTCGAAACCCGAGGCCAGCGCGCAGAAGACACCATCCATCTCGCCGAACACGCCCCAACCGCCGTTTGGGTGGTCGCCGATCCTCGGCCGGCGGCGCGCCAACTCCGCCCGTGAAGCCATCGCCGACCCGAGCTCCACCAACCGTCCGATCAAGATCCAAAGGCCCGGATCGTGCCACGCGTCACCTCGGTGAGTTTCCGTTGAAAATCCTAGATCTAATCCCAACCGTTGGATCTAGATCCAACGGCTTAGGTTCTTGCGCGTATCAAGAAGCGCACCAGTTAGATTGGATGCGGACCGTTGGATCAAGATCCAACGGCCCACGATCGATCCGCGTGCGTCCAGGCACATGAGGCCAAACTCAATCCTAGCCGTCGGATTTCAAACCAACGGCCACGATTGTGCCACGCAGCGTCGAAGCCGGCCGTCGCGCCACGCGCGCAGCGTCGTCGTGATCAGCGACACGCAGGGCCCGTGTCGGCGGCGATGCCGTGGCGTCACCCATGGCGTCATCGGTGGGACCCACTGTCGACACCGTGGTGAGCCCGCCGACGTCGGCGATGACGTCATCCGAGTGGTCCCACATGTCGGCCTCACGTGGAGTCGTGGGCCGGGTCCACGGTGAGACCGGCGGCGTGGACCACGTCCATGGACGGCTGACGTCGACCAACCAATCGAAGGCTGCCACGTGTCCATCTTTGACGCAATAATTAATTTCCGAAAAAGAAAATGATTTATTAATTCGAATTAAAGATTTCAGATTTTGTTTCAAACTTCAAACGCTTATAACTTTTGCGTTTCAACTCCGATTTGAGTGATTCAAATTTCTAAATTTGTATAAAATTAAGATCTACTTAAATATAAATTTTATTTAATTTTTGGACTAAAGTTTTTCTCTGTAAAATTATTTAATTGATTATTTAAACTTTAAATAATCATAACTTTTGCGTTTTAACTCCGAATTTGACGATTCCAGTTTCTAAAAATCCATAAAATTATGTTCTCTCTGTTTATGGGTTTTATTTGGAGTTTTGGGATGTTTTTGCCTATTGTTTATTTGTGTTTTGCTATTTGCACGCTTTACGAGTAGACGTTGAAGTGCCGGAAGGATTCGAAGGAGAAGTATTGACTCAGGATCCAACTCAAGACCAAGAGCAAGTACTTTTTGAAGGCAAGTTGTGCTTTGACCATGTTGATCCTATTTCGAAATCTATTTTGATTAAACTATTGCATGCTAGTTCAATTAGAGAAATACTTTGCTTAAACATGGGGATTAGATAAATACCAATTTGCTGTATGACACCTTGATTATCTAAGTATGTGCCATGATCCCTTGTCACCCTAGTTGTGGTTTACTAGTTGGACATAATCAAATTGCCAACATGGGTTTTAGACCGTTGTAGTATACTGCTTAGACCTGCTACGTGCTCATGACATGATTTTGGACAATCAAATGTTAATATTGACTTAATGATATATTGAACCTGTTTTGGGAAAAGTATCATGTGATGTTGATGGCACGTGGTGCATGGTAATCAACTGGGGTTTGATAAACAGATTTCGACCGGGGCATGTGGCAAGAGTAATCAGGTGGGCGGTTGTGGCATTGGGAGTGTTGATTTGGTTTCGGGTAGTCTTGCCCTGGTCACTCTAAGGACTTAACCTTGCAAGCCTTTGAACTGGGTCATACTTGCAACCACATGGCTGGAATGGGACGGCCCTAGTTGACTAAGTCGCTAAGGACTCACTTGTGGAGCCTCAGGGTGTCAATTACACCGTTTGTGTGATTGTACGGGGGAGCGTATCGTGGCTGTGGCCAGATACCCATCTAACGGTGTGTTGGTCCCATACTTCGCCTTGGCTAAGGGAAGGGATGGTGTAGAGCACGAACCGGAGAGGACCACATGTGTTGTTTGAGGCTTCCGAAAGGCTTTGTTACGGGAACTCGCCTTTGTGGTGTTTGACTGTATCTTGTGGGTAAAGTGCATAACCTCTGCAGAGTTTGGAATCTATTTAAATAGCCGTGTCCGCGGTACTGGACAATGCTCGGGAATTACAGTCAAGGGTTAGATTTTCTCAAAAATAACTTGGATTTGAAAGGTTGGTTTGGTTTAATAATGGAGATGGTGGAAATATGGTTTAGGATGGGGAAAATGTTTATTAAATTTCCTGAAAAGTTATTTATGCTTTACTTATTTCTACTGCTTTCGAATCTACTTATATTACTTGTCAAAAGCTGTTTACTGCAAATATACCTTAAGCTATTCCTTTGTACCAAGCCATGCATATAGTATATTAGCTTGCATTCTGTGCATGACTTGCTGAGTACCAAGTACTCACCCTTGCCTCAACACAATACCAGTTGAAGAGGAGACTACGCCAGCTTCGGAGGAGGAATTCCAAGAGGATCCGTCTACTTAGGGATGCGAGCCCGGTCAGTTTGCACTGTGGTATCTTTGGATGGCGCCACGAAGTTATTTGATTTTCCGCTGCTATTATTTCTCTTTTAATAAGTTTCGCCTTGCGAGGCATATATTTGTAACTTGACCATAAGGTCAAGTAACCTGTTTGGTTATTTAAATAAAGTACTTTGATAATATCGATTGGTATGATTGTGATATTTGCCGATGTTAAGACTGTGTGCACTAGCGCGTTCCTGGACTAGTGCTGAATACACAGAGGGTCCGGATTTGCAAATTCGGGGTCCCGACACACACCACCTTCACATAGGCATCACACACTCACAATAATGCCCACAAAACAGTACGCAAAACCCCATCTAACCCGACATTGCCCACTACTCGCAAAACCTAAAAACAGAGGTTCTGTCCCGCCGGGACAGCAGCCTTGCAAAAGGCACAACTTGAGTTCTGGGACTCCGAATCAATTAAACGAGTACATCCTCGCGTAGCTTAGGAAATTTCCCAATTTTCTCTAGGTATATGGAAAGACTGATTCGGACTCTAAAGTCATCTAATCTACAGATTACCGTGATCTGTTCCAATTACGTTACAGATTTTAACACGCTCGGTAAAACAGCCATAACTTTCAAACGGCTGATCGGAATTTAACGTGCTTTATGTCCACGGAAAGATAATTAAATTATATACAACTTCTTCAACATCCGTATGGACAGAATCGGATTCTAAATCGACGAAAACTCGAACCCTAGCCCGACTGCTCATGCTGTCCCAAAACAGTAACGTGGCAACATCTAGATCTAATCCAAATTACTCCAATCCAGCACCACCAATTGATCTAAAAACTTGATAAACTCCCTAATAACAGTACCTAGATCAATCCCCGGGGTTCCCATGGTCATACCTTTGCCCGACGCACGAAAACTCCAATAGATCTCGTCGCTCCTCGCTCCTCGTTCCTCGCACCTCGCTCCTCGCTCCTCGCTCCTCGGATGGATCCATGAGGATGCAGGGGTGGGGAGACCACCCTAGGGCAGCAAGGGGGGAGGAGAGGTGGTGGGGAGGTGGAGAGCAAAGGGGCAAGGGGAGGGGAGGCGCACGGCCAAGTGGGGGAGGGAGAGAGGGAGGGTGGCGGCTAGGGCATTGAGGGGGAAGGTGGGGGCGCACAAAGGGCAAGGGTGAACGCCCAAGGGCTGGTGGGGAGCCCTTTTACCAGCCCCCACACCCAATCCTAGTCCTAAATGGATTCCCACACCATCCCACCAAAGCCCACTTAAGGCCCAAACTCCCCCGGGAAGGCCCAAAACCCCGAAAACGGCCCGGAAACGGCCCGGAAACGTTATAAACCTCCAAACACTATGGTTTTAACCTTATTTCCACATCTCATAATGTTTATAGCCTCATCATGCTCAATAATTAAGGATACGACACTCCGTGGCGACATAACACTACAACCGGCCCAAAAACGCGAGTAAAACTCAAGCCGAAAGGTTTTATTCTCTAATTTCACCTTCTATAACGTCACACCAAACCGTAGTGTCACATCGTGGGCTTTGGTGGGAAGGTGTTTGGGCCCAAGTGGGAGTGGGAGACCTGGTTGGGCGCCTCCCCCTGCCCTTTGTGCTCCCCCAATCCTGCCCTAGCCGCCCCCCACTTCCTCCTCTTCCCCCAAACCAGCCGCCACCTCCCCCTTGTGCGCCACCCACCTCCTTCGTCCTCACCATTGCACCACCACCACTCTCCTCTCCTCTCCACCACCCTTGCTGCCCTAGGGGGGTTCTCCACCTCACCACCCCGTAGATCCGTCCATTGGAGCGCTCCACGACGAGGAGATCCGGTGGATTTGGAGCGAGGAAGGAGATCGCGCGAACCAGGAGGAGATCCGTTGGTTTTTCGTTCGTCGGGCGAAGGTATGGCCACGGGAATCCTTGGAGCTGGTATAGGTACTGTTCTAGGGGTTGATATCATATTTTTAGATCAATTGGCGGTGATGTAATTGGGTAGATTAGATGAAATCTAGAGTTTGCCACGTTCTTTGTTTCGGGCAGAATGAGCAGTCGACCTAGGGTTTGAGATTTCGCCAATTTAGATTCGGCATTTCGTCGGCTGTCTGTTGAGGAAGTTGTAGGTAATTTCAATACCTTTCAGTGGACATAAAGAACGTCCAATTCCGCCCATCCGTTTGAATGTTATGCTCGTTTTACCGAACGTGTTAAAAACTGTGACGAGATTGAAACAGATCACGGTATTCTATAGATTAAACCACTTTAGAGTTCGAATCAGTTTTTCCATATACTTAGAAAAAGTTAGGAAATTTCCTAAGCTATACGGGGATGTACTCGTTTAATCAATTTGGAGTTTTAGAACTTACGTTTTGCTCTTTGGAAGTCTGCTGTCCCGACGGGACAGAACCTCTGTTTTTGGGTTTTGCGAGTAGTTTGCGATGTCGGGGTAGAAGAGTGTTTGCGTACTGTTTTAGGGGCACATTTTGAGTGTGTGGTATGTATGTGCAGGTGGTGTGACCCCGGGAGTGCCCTCATCCTCTCGCCAATCCGTCGCCCGAGGTTAAGGCAAGTGTATTGGAATGGGTATCGTTTAGATTGCTGCTAGACTTGATTGGATACAACTTGCTTTATGATATGATGCTAAGAATGATGCTTACCAATGACATGATGAACATGATTTCATATTGATTATGATTGTGTGGTATTTAATGTTTATGCCAATATTTACATGTTTATGTCATATGTGCATTCATAATGGAAGAGGCGTCCCATGCTGATGCGGGCCTCTGTGTTCACACGTAGTGAACACGAAAGACCTACCTCGTAGTCCCATCCACGTGTGTGCATGGGAGCGAGTCAGTAAGAGTAGGCACCCTCCATCTACGGGATGGAAGGGGAAGGGGGTGCACTCCGACGGGTGTGCACTCGGCAATACCGGTATGTGCTTTGAGGAGATATGAGCATTTGCATTGCATCGCATTGCATACATGATGATGATGAGGATGATGATGAAATGAGTACAATGATATTGAGACATGAGAATGATGTGGTATATGAAAGTATGGCTTGTACATGATATTGAGCATGGTAGTGATGTTAATGTTGAATTGTTCCTTATGGTCCATTGCAATATACTTGCTGAGTGATGAACTCACGCTTGTGTTTTATGTTGTTTTAGGTACCTTGACACCGGCATGTGGGAAGGGGCATTAGCTACACATCTTCACGTAGCTCCACACCTTTAGGCAGATTTATCAGCTTGAGTCATGATAATAAGAATAGTGCCATGAAACTTGGTGCATGGTTAAATTGTATGCTTGTTTCCCTCATTTGCTTCGTTTAGCTCATGAGATGGTTGAATTCGTTATTCTAGACTTATACTGTTGCTAGAATCCTCGTTATTGATGAGTTAGATGTCATTCTTTATGCTATATCCTGTGATCGTATTGCTGTTGCTTCAATTCATGGACAAACAAAGGAGATGCTGCCGAAATTTTCGGTTTTAGCATTTGCTCCTTTGCTGTAATTTATCTTTTTTTGTGGTATTTAGAAGCTGTTTAGTCTATGTTTGGTAACATTTAGGCGTACTAGATGCCGGGGTGTTACAATCATATCATAAAGCAAGTTGTATCCAATCAAGTTTAGCAACAATCTAAACGATACCCATTCCAATACACTTGCCTTAACCTCGGGCGACGGATTGGCGAGAGGATGAGGGCACTCCCGAGGGCACACAACCTGCACATATATACCACACACTCAAAACGTGCCCCCAAAATAGTACGCAAACACTCTTCTACCCCAACATCGCAAACTACTCGCAAAACCCAAAAACAGAGGTTCTGTCCCGTCGGGACAGCAGACTTCCAATGAGCATAACTTGAGTTCTAAGACTTCAAATTGATTAAACGAGTACATCCTCGTGTAGCTTAGGAAATTTCCTAACTTTTTATAAGTATTTGGAAAAATTAATTCGGCCTCTAAAGTGGTTTAATCTACAGAATACCGTGATCTGTTCCAATCTCATCACAGTTTTGAACACGCTCGGTAAAACGAGCATAACTTTCAAACGGTTGATCAGAATTGGACGTTCTTTATGTACACTGAAATGTATTGAAATTACCTAAAACTTCCTCAACAGGAGGCTGACCAAATTCCGAATATAAACTGGCGAAATCTCAAACCCTAGGTCGACTGCTCATTCTGCCCGAAACAGAGAACGTGGCAAACTCTAGATTCCATCTAATCTACCCAATTACAGCACCACCAATTGATCTAAAACCATGATATCAACCCTTATAACAGTACCTAGACCAACCCCAAGGATTCCCGTGGCCATACCTTCGCCCAACGAACGAAGAACCAACGGATCTCCTCCGGTTCGGGCGATCTCCCTCCTCGCTCCAAATCCACCGGATCTCCTCGTCGCGGAGCGCTCCAATTGATGGATCTGCGGGGTGGTGAGGTGGAGAACTCCCCTAGGGCAGCAAGGGTGGAGGAGAGGTGAGGAGAGGGGTGGTGGTGCAATGGGGAGGAGGGAGGAGGGGGTGGCGCACAAGGGGAGGGGGGCGGCTGGTTTTGGGAGGAGAGGAGGAGGTGGGGGCGGCTAGGGCTGGTTTGGGGCGCACAAGAGGGCAGGTGGAGGCGCCCCAACCAGGAATCCCACTCCCAAAAGGACTCAAACTCCTTTCCACCAAAGCCCACTACCCTTTCCCTTAGGCCCAATCTTCCCCGGAAAGGCCTAAACTCCCGGAATCGACCCGGAAACGCGAATAAACCTCATATCGTATGGTTTCAACCTCCGATTTCACATTTTATAATGTTTTGACCCCAACATTCACATTTTATAAGATTATGACCTCAACATTCACATTTTATAAGATTATGACACTCCGTGGTGTCACATTCTCTCCCCCTTAAACAGGATTCGACCTCGAATCCTAAGAACGCTAAAAACAACAGCAAAGTTCCCAAGGGACAAAAGACTTCTTTGCAACACAAAACATTCACACAAAGACTCAACCGGAACAAACGACAAACAAGTTCTCAAAACCAACACTTAGCGAGAAGGTGTTGATTTAGCTCAACAAAGTGCAACCTCTCACGGTTCCACCTTCACTTCAATTCCCAATAATTTTACAAAAGTCAACCGAAGTACTCGATTTCACCCACTAAAAGGCTTAATCAAATTATTACGCCCAAATCCTCACGTCAAACCCTTCATACTACTATCACAACCAACCTGATGAAATGAGTACAACTTCTCTTTTCAACTTCATTCACAAACCTTGATTTCATTCCTCAACCTGTCTACCACATCTCATTAATCTCAACAAAACTTGAACCGACATCACAAGCTTCCATCATAACCACCTTTTGAATCACAACCAATCTTCTACGCCTAGCCCAAGCTAGGGTTGTAGATTCTTATCCACCACAATTGATTCTTCTTTTTTTTATGAGGGTCATGCCCTCACATTTCCTCACTCAAATACTACCAAGCCCATGAGCAAAATCTTCCATTATACTCAACAATTTCATAAGCATTTCTATTCATATCTCAAACGAGAATGCCAACAAGAAGCAACCCCCTTTTAGCTGGATGAACCACATTCATCTACTTAAATCCAAAGCGCTACGAATCACTTTGGAACAAAGATTCGACAACATCCAAAGACCACTCCCTTTTTTTCCTAAGTCAAGCCACAAAGGAAAAACTCAAATCTCAAATCAATGTGATACATTTGTGACACTACGGTATGGTGTGACATTATAAAATGTGAAATTAGAGAATAAAACCTTTCGGCTTGAGGTTTACTCGCGTTTTTGGGCCTTATGAAGTGATGTGTCACCACGGAGTGTCGAAACCTTGTAAAAAGTGTGTTGAGCCCAAAAACTTTATGAAATGTGGAATTAAGGTTAAAACCATAGGGTATGGAGGTTAATAGAGTTTTCGGGCCGTTTCTGGGGTTTTGGGCCTTCCCGGGGGAGTTTGGGCCTAAAAGAGGGGGTTGTGGGCTTTGGTGGGTTGGAGTGGGAATCCATTTAGGATTAGGAACAGGTGTGGGGGCTGGTAAAAGGCCTTCCCCCTGCCCTTCATGCACCCCACTCGGCCGTTGTGCGTCCCCATTGCCTCCCTTGAGCCCTAGCCGCACCACTCCTCCTCCTCCCCCTTTGGTCGTGCGCCTCCACCCCTTGCCGCTTGCTCTCCACCTCCCCACCACCTCTCCTCCACTCCTTGCTTCCCTAGGGTAGCCTCCCCACCCCTGCACCTCGAGGATCCATCCATTGGAAGCGAGGAGCGAGGAACGAGGAGCGAGGAGCGTGGAGCGAGGAGCGATCCGGGAGGAGTTTCGTTGGGATTTCGGTCGTCAGGCGAAGGTATGGCCATGGGACTCCTTGGGGTTGGGCTAGGTACTGTTCTAAGGGTGTTTATCATGATTTTAGATCAATTGGTGGTGCTGGAATTTAGTAGATTGGATTAGATCTAGATGTTGCCACGTTTCTGTTTTGGGACAGCATGAGCAGTCGACCTAGGGTTCAGTTTTTCGCTAATTTAGAGTTGGAATTTGGGCGTACGGAAGTTGAAGAAGTTGTAGATAATTTCAGTCTCTTTCAGTGGATATAAAGAACGTTAATTTCCGATCAGCCGTTTGAATGTTATGGCTGTTTTACCGAGCTTGTTAAAATCTGTGACGCGATTGGAACAGATCACGGTAATCTGTAGATTAAACAACTTTAGAGTCCGAATCAGTCTTTCCATATACCTATAAAAAGTTGGGAAATTTCCTAAGCTACGTGAGGATGTACTCGTTTAATTGATTTGGAGTCCCAAAACTCAAGTTATGCCTTTTGGAAGGCTACTGTCCCGACGGGACAGAACCTCTGTTTTTGGTTATCGCGAGTAGTTGGCAATGTCGGGGTAGATGAGGGTTTGCATACTGTTTTGTGGGCTTGATTGTGAGTGTGTGGTCCCTATGTGCAGGTGGTGTGACCCCGGGAGGGCCTTCTACTTCTCGCCAATCCGTCGCCCGTGGTTGAGGGAAGTGTATTGTAATGGATAGCTATTTGTAGGTTGCTAGTTGAGACTAGATGAGATTGATTGTATGAGATGATCACTTGCCATGCTTTAATGACTTCCAATGACATGATGAGCATGTTTATCATGTTATGATGCCATGTGTTAATGTACGAGTTAATTATGATGTTGGCATAATTGCATACATGGCATGATTACATGGCCCGGGCGGTGAGAAAGTCATAACTAGTCCGGGAAGGTCGGTGAGAAAGTTATGACTAATCCGGAGAGCCAATGAGTAAGTCCTACATCGTGATTCCATTCACCGCAGTGAACGGAAGCGAGGAGTAGGCACCCTCCATCTTCGGGATGGAAGAGGGGAGAGGGTGCACACCGACGGGTGTGTACTCAACCATACCGGTATGAGTTTCCAAGAGATATGTGCATCGCATTGCATTGCATTATATGAGGATGTTATATGAGGATGATTTATGATGATGTCAACGATATGCTTACACTATGATTATGAGATGTGTATGATGTTGTATTGAAAAGTGGTGATGAAGGTATTGGAATGTGTTTTCCTGTTCCATTGCAATATACTTGCTGAGTGATGAACTCACGCTTGTGCTTATGTTGTTTTTCTTAGGTACCATGAAACCGGCATGCGGGAAAAAGGGGTTAGCTACACATCTACACGTAGCTCCACACAAATTACACTGTGTTATCATTTGGAGTCATGATAATGAAAGTATTGCCATGAAACTTGGAGAATTGCTTAACTGTGTGCTCGGTCTTACTATTTGATTCGTTTAGCTCATGAGGTGGTTGAATGCTTTATCCTGGACTTATATTGTTGCTATGTCACATGTTATTGCTGTTTTAGATGCTTTCCATTATGATATAACTTGTGATACTTTGTTGTTGCTCCGATTTATGGAAAAACAAAGGAGATGCTGCCGAAATTTTCGGTATTAGCATTTGTCCCTTTGCTGTAATTTACTTGTAATTGTGGTATATAGAGGTTGCTTAGTCGATGTTTGGTAGCATTCGGGCATATTAAATGCCGGGGTGTTACAGTTGGTATCAGAGCGGGCTGTAGGTCCTTGGAAGGTGTATTTTTAGTGTCATGCTATAGGGTACAACTAAAAAATGTGATGTGGAATAACTTAGAAACATGGCTTAGGTCTTAACTAAAATTTTCTAACAGGATAGCAACATTAAAACTTGCAAAAGTGGTATAACTAATCTAAAATTTGACACACAATGGATGCACAGTACGAAAGGGTATGGGTATCGTTTCTTTACGCTTAAATGTTGTATTTAAGCTTTGATATTGAATGCTTCATTTGATAAAGCATGTTGTTATGTCTATGAGATAAATGATTGAATTGTTGTTGTGGTGGTGATAAAGTGGGGTTCTAGTGCCGAAGGGTTTTGGCCACCTCTCTTACTTCACATAGTAAGGGTGAGGTTTGACGGTGTGGCCGGTTAGCGCCATCACCGAAGAACTATTAACCCCTGTAGGAGAAGAGTGCTTATCCTTTCTGTCGTAGATCGGGTAGTTGACTGGAGTCAAATAGAAGAGTTAGTGGTGGGTACCTTCGTATGCTCTTTGCCGTTCTGACGGTCGATTTTCGTTGTTTTTTTTCGGCTTTAGTTGATTTGAATCAAATGAAAAGTGTTGGGTTTCTTGTGGTATGTCGATTCTGCGGTGTGTGGTTTTGTCTTCCTTGGTTGAAGACGAAGAAGAGGAGTCTAGTGTTACGCTTCTTTTGGGCCCTTTCCAGTTTTGATGCTTAGTTTGTTGATTGCCTTATGGGGAAGAAGCATTCAATTTATTCATGTGTTTGTCTTTCTACGAGGTTAAAGGAGTTATTGCAGAGTTAAGCCAGACCTGGCTGTCAGGGCTGAAGTTCGGTGGCTTTGTAGTAGTATGTGGTGTTTGATTTCGTTATTTTAATGGTTTAAGAAATCATCTTTGAAAAAAAAACCCTTCTTGTTTCGTGAAAGATTGGCGTTTGGTGCTAAGGTTTTATTTGCAAAGGTTTATTTGATCGGTTGGTTCTCTCCTGTGGGAGTCTTTGAGATTGAAAAGTGTTTTGGAGAATTCCTTTGCATGACCGAGTTTGGGTTTGTCTCATTGCAATTTTGAGAGTCAAGTTTCCTTATGAATTTGGGATGAGTTTTAAAACTAAAATGCTGCAAACAAAGTAAGTAGTCTTTTGACTGAAATCGTTTGTCCCTAGTAAGAATTGATGTTTAGCATGTTATGTAGTAGGTAACAATGTGGTTTATGGATTGATGTGTTGCTAAGTTAAATTTTGAGTTGAATCAATTCAATGTGATTAATATCTCTAGCTTGAGAATAAATAGACTACTAGTGTTGTAGTTTACTTTTAGCGAGAATGATTGAATGGGTTAATGTACATGCTTAGAATCTGTTGCCTTGCTTTAAAAGTGCTTATGATCCTCGTTAATGTTAAAAGTTTAAACCTTGATGCATAGCTAGAACATTAAGATGATGTAAATTAATGATACTGTTAAAGAAACCTTGCCGGTTGTTTAAAGATGTTCTAATCTAACGGGTTAATAAAGAAACTTAATCAGGTTGACTAGTGGCTTTAATTTGGAAGTTGATTAGAGTTGCTATTTATGTTGTTGCAAAATATTAGCATGGTTGGAAGTATGCAGTCGTGTTCCTAAAATGCTAGTGTCGTGGCCAATTGGAAAGATATGGGTTTTGTAGTTTGATGATATTGCAAGAATTTTGTGCTGGTCTAACTTATTAAATTTAATTTAATAGTTGGAGTATGTAGTGTAGTGACAATTTTGTTGTAACCTATCTATAGGGTAGCTAAAAGTAATGTTGTCGTTTGATGATTATGCTCGTTGGTTGTTATTAATAACCTAGTAGTGGTGGTAATTGTTTAGATTACTTGTTGAAAATCATGGTTAAAATAGAGGAAAATTTTAACATGTTGCGATGGAGTGAGCTTTGGATAATTAACATGATGTACAATTTCATCCTTAATGAATGTATGTCGTAGAATCATATTTACGAACCTTGCCTTGTGGAGATAATATTTACATGTTGAAGTCGCGAATAAGTTTCGATTGTCGAGACGTTTACATATAGGTGGTATGAAATTTATTGGTTGGTCACGCTGAAAGTTTTGTTGGAGCACTTGTTTCAAATCTAGAATATGATGTTATTTGTTATGTTGGTCAGTGGGGATCTTGTTGACTTAGTCTTCGTGGGATGTCTTTTCGTAAGCATCATGAACTTTATTTATAAGTATTGGGGAAGATAATAAGAGAAATAATTTGTTTTGAAGCTCTTGTTGTAACCTGAGGGGTTTCTCGATGAAAAAAAAATGAATATTGAATGTTTAAAAGGATAAGTATAGGGTTTCATGCTGAGCTTGTGTTTAAAACCTTCTGGACTGGTTTGGTTGTTTGCCATCTTGGTTGAATGCTTTCGGTTGAGGTGTTCCTTATGTTGAGTTTCAGAGTTTCCCCAAAACTCGTAGTGTTTGTTGTCAACCTTTGGTTTTGGCGAAATTGTTTAGTTCGTATTGTGAGTTTGAGTCCACATCCGAAAGTTTTTGAGTGGATCGCGCTCCTTCGCGTCCACACTGAATTATCTTTGGAATAAATTTTAAAGGAAACAGATGGACATAGTGGGTTGTGTTGGAAACTCTTGAGATTTAATTTGTAACTCTTTTTGGCTAGAGTTGGAGTTGTTTTGAAAATGTGGGTGATGTTTGCGAGTGCTTCAAAAAGGTGGATTTTATGAAAGTTTACAAAGTGATTTTGTTAGTGAGGTGTTCCCCTTTTGGGAATGAATCTCCCTCTCCTTGAGGAAGTTTGTGATGGTTGTGGGAGCAGATGCTCGACTTGAAATTTTGATGTTCTCTTCCAAAATGTTGAATTTGGATGAAACGCAATGTTTTGCAAGTTCAGTTTTCAATTGATGTGGGTTCTTTTACGACGTGGTGTTTTACTGTCAACTTTGCAGCCGTCATAGTTTATATGAATTTCCGCAACCTTCGATGTTATTTGTGTTTCCATCATTTGATACCGAGGTAGAAGTCATTTGGTGAATGACTATTCGGTACCGTTGTTACATGATGAATGAAGGGTGAAAAAGGAAAACGAGACATTGTTTATGCATAATTAATCATAAAGGAGTCGGCCAGGCAGTCGGTGAGAAAGTCATATAAGGATATATGACTAATCCGGAGTGCTCTTGAAAAGTGTGCATGCATGTCATGAATCGAGATGTCCATTTCTTTCTAGTATGAAAAGAAAGAATGAAGAAATTATGGTATTTTGGTTGTAGGAGATTTATGCTTCCTTTGTGATTTGGCTTGGGTGTTGCTGAATTCTTTCCAAAATGGTTGTTAACACTTTGGGTTGAGTTGCCATGTGTGGTCCACTTGGGCTTGATAGCTAAGTGTTTTTGTGTGAGGCGAGACCCTCTTAAGAAAGGAACCAAATGTGGTTTGGTAAAGTTTTACGATCCTAGCTTGGGGCTAGGTGTTGAACCTTAGTGGTATAAGGGTGGTTTGTGATGGAGGTTGATGATGTATGGGTTTAACCTTTACTAAGAGTAGCGATGGGTGGAAGTGAAGTTGACGGTAGATCGGTGATAATTGTCCTGCCGTGAGCAATTGTCTTCACTAGTTGTTTTTGGGTTTGAGTCTTGCCTGGAAGAGGATGGAATGAAATGTTAGTATGATCGTGTATCGGAAGGGCAAGTGTACCTTAATGAGTTATTCCCCTCGATGGAAATTTTCGAGAATGTAGAGAGGTCGTTAAAGGAATTGTGACTTGCTTTGATTATGTCATGTTGAGTTTAATGGAGTGTGGTAGTCAGGTTGGTTGTGTTAGAAGTGTGAAGTGTTTGTCGTGAGGATTCGAGCGTTTTGGGTTGATGGAGCCCTTTGTGGTTGAAATGCATATTCTGTTTGGGAATTGAAGTGAAGGTCGATTTGTGAGAGGTTACCCTTAGTTGAGCTAGATCATTACTTTTCTCGCCAAGTGTTGGTTTTGAGAACTCGCTTGTCGTTTGTTCCGGTTTGAGGTTTCGTGCGGTTGTTTGGTGCTGCAGAGAAGTCTTTTGTCCCTTGGGGATTTTGTTGTTGATTTTTTGGCGTCCTTCGGATTCAAGGTCGAATCCTGTTGAAGGGGGGAAGAATGTGACACTACGGTATGGTGTGATATTATAAAATGTGAAATTAGAGAATAAAACCTTTCGGCTTGAGGTTTACTCGCGTTTTTGGGCCTTATGAAGTGATGTGTCACCACGGAGTGTCGAAACCTTGTAAAAAGTAAATGTTGAGCCCAAAAACATTATGAAATGTGGAATTAAGGTTAAAACTATAGGGTGTGGAGGTTAATAGCGTTTCCGGGCCGTTTCCAGGGTTTTGGGCCTTCCCGGGGGAGTTTGGGCCTAAAAGAGGGGGTTGTGGGCTTTGGTGGGTTGGAGTGGGAATCCATTTAGGATTAGGAACAGGTGTGGGGGCTAGTGAAAGGCCTTCCCCCTGCCCTTCATGCGCCCCACCCTGCACTTGTGCGCCCCCATTGCCTCCCTAGAGCCCTAGCCGCACCACTCCTCCTCCTCCCCCTTTGGCCGTGCGCCTCCACCCCTTGCCCCTTGCTCTCCACCTCCCCACCACCTCTCCTCCACCCCTTGCTGCCCTAGGGCAGCCTCCCCACCCTTGCACCTTGAGGATCCATCCATTGGAAGCGAGGAGCGTGGAGCGAGCAGCGATCCGAGAGGAGTTTCGTTGCGATTTCGGTCGTCGGGCGAAGGTATGGCCATGAGACTCCTTGGGGTTGGGCTAGGTACTGTTCTAAGGGTGTTTATCATGATTTTAGATCAATTGGTGGTGCTGGAATTTAGTAGATTGGATTAGATCTAGATGTTGCCACGTTTCTGTTTTGGGACAGCATGAGCAGTCGACCTAGGGTTCAGTTTTTCGCCAATTTAGAATTGGAATTTGGTCGTACGGCTATTGAAGAAGTTGTAGATAATTTCATTATCTTTCAGTGGATATAAAGAACGTTAATTTCCAATCAGCCGTTTGAAAGTTATGGCTGTTTTACTGAGCATGTTAAAATCTGTGACGCGATTGGAACAGATCATGGTAATCTGTAGATTAAACAACTTTAGGCTCCGAATAAGTCTTTCCGTATACCTAGAAAAAGTTGGGAAATTTCCTAAGATACGCGAGGATGTACTCGTTTAATTGATTCGGAGTCCCAGAACTCAAGTTATGCCTTTTGGAAGGCTGCTGTCCCGACGGGACAGAACCTCTGTATTTTGTTATCGCGAGTAGTTGGCAATGTCGGGGTAGATGAGGGTTTGCGTACTGTTTTGTGGGCTTCATTGTGAGTGTGTGGTCCCTATGTGCAGGTGGTGTGACCCCGGGAGGGCCTTCTACTTCTCGCCAATCCGTCGCCCGTGGTTGAGGCAAGTGTATTGTAATGGATAGCTGTTTGTAGGTTGCTAGTTGAGACTAGATGAGATTGATTATATGAGATGATCACTTGCCATGCTTTAATGATTTCCAATGATATGATGAGCATGTTTATCATGTTATGATGCCATGTGTTAATGTACGAGTTAATTATGATGTTGGCATAATTGCATACATGGCATGATTACATGGCCCGGGCGGTGAGAAAGTCATAACTTGTCCGGGAAGGTCGGTGAGAAAGTTATGACTAATCTGGAGAGCCAATGAGTAAGTCCTACATCGTGATTCCATTCACCGCGGTGAACAGAAGCGAGGAGTAGGCACCCTCCATCTTCGGGATGGAACGGGGGAGAGGGTGCACACCGACGGGTGTGTACTCAACCATACCGGTATGAGTTTCCAGGAGATATGTGCATCGCATTGCATTACATTGCATTGCATTATATGAGGATGTTATATGAGGATGATTTATGATGATGTCAATGGTATGCTTACACTATGATTATGAGATGTGTATGATGTTGTATTGAAAAGTGGTGATGATGGTATTGGAATGTGTTTTCTTGTTCCATTGCAATATACTTGCTGAGTGATGAACTCACGCTTGTGCTTATGTTGTTTTTCTTAGGTACCATGAAACCGGCATGCGGGAAAAAGGGGTTAGCTACACATCTACACGTAGCTCCACACAAATTACACTGTGTTATCATTTGGAGTCATGATAATGAAAGTATTGCCATGAAACTTGGAGAATTGCTTAACTGTGTGCTCGGTCTTACTATTTGATTCGTTTAGCTCATGAGGTGGTTGAATGCTTTATCCTGGACTTATATTGTTGCTATGTCACATGTTATTGCTGTTTTAGATGCTTTCCATTATGATATAACTTGTGATACTTTGTTGTTGCTCCGATTTATGGAAAAACAAAGGAGATGCTGCCAAAATTTTCGGTATTAGCATTTGTCCCTTTGCTGTAATTTACTTGTAATTGTGGTATATAGAGGTTGCTTAGTCGATGTTTGGTAGCATTCGGGCATATTAAATGCCGGGGTGTTACAACATTTCGCATCAGGGATCACTCAAACCAAAAGAGAGACCCCACAATTCCTTGACAGAAGTTCTTAACAATCAATGACGACTCGACTCCCTTTCACCACAGCCAAACATCCCATTTTAACCAAAACAACATTGTGGAAGAGAAAACCGATTCTCAATTAATCGAAAGAATCCACAACCGCCGTAATAGCTCTCAAGGAGACAAGGAAACCCAATCCTCTTACAGCATAGCCCAATGGTAGAAATTATTCACTCTTTCTTTTCATGCTAGAGAGCAATGGAAATCTAATTCATGACATGAATGCAAACTTTTCAAGAGCACTCCGGATTAGTCATATATCCATATATGACTTTCTCACCGACCTGGTTCACCGACTCTTTCATCATTAAACATCTATAAATAATACCAAGTAGTCATTCACAAAAAGACTTCTTCTCGGTATCACATGATTGAAACACAATTAACATCGATATCTGCGAAATTCATATAAACTATGATGGCAACACCATTAACAAGGAAACACCACGTCGTAAAAGAACCCACGTCAATTGAAGAACTAAACTTGCAAAACCTCGCACTTTAACCACAATCAACATTTTGGAAAAGAACATCGGCTCCAAAGTTAAACATCTGCACACACAACCGCCATAAATTTTCTCAAAGAGAAGGGAAACTCATTTCCAAAAGAGAACACTTCACTAACAGCATCACCGATGAAACATCCACAAAAACCACCTTTTTAAGCACTTGCAAGCACCACACAGATTTTCCAAATAACTCCAACTCTAGCCAAAAAGAGTTACACATCAAGGGCTTAACTCAAAAGTTTCCAACACAACCCATTATGACCATCTGCTTCCTTTTAAGCATTTATTCCAAAGGTAATTCAGTGAGAATGCGAAAGAGCGCGATCCACTCGAAGACTTTTGGGTGTAAACCCATACTCATAGTACAAACTAAACAAGTTAGCCAAATCCAAAGATTGGCATTAATCACTATGAGTTTTAGGGAAACTCTGAAACACAACAGAAGAAACACTTCGACCAAAAGTATTCAACCAAAATAGCAACCAACCAAACCAGTCCCAAAGGTTTTAGACACAAGCTTAGGATGAAACCCACCATATCTAGTATTCCACTATACATACCATTTAAGCATTCAATATACACTATATATTAATCGAGAAGCCTCATTATAATTCAACCAAAAGCAACATAACCAATTCTTTCTCTAGTTAACTTTCCCAACATTTATAAATACAGTTTATGATGATTAACAAAACATCTTCCATTCTATACTACCTCATCATGATCCCCACAGACCAACACATCATATAACAACGTATTCTATATTTCAAACATAGTACTTCAACAGATACTTAAGCCTGATCAACGTATCAATTTTATACCATCCATATATCAACATCTTGACAATTAAAACTTGTTCAATCAATAAAATGACTTCAACAAATAAGTATTATCTCTACAAGATAAATTTCGTAAATAGGATTCTAAGATATGCATTCATCAAGGTTAAAATCTTACATCATGATTGTTATCCATTGTTCATCCCATCACAACATGTACTCGACATAATTCCACAGTTTTACACTTTTCTCTATTGGATCAATGGTTTCCAACAATTAACAACACTACCAAGTCATCAATATCAATTATTTGCATAATTTTAAAAACTGCAACATTACTTTTAGTTACCCTATCCAATGGCTATAGCAAATTGTCACTACTCAACATGCTCCAACTATTTAAAACAAATTGAATGAGTTGGACCATCACAAAGCTCTTACCACAACCACTAAACCTATGTCTTCCCAACTGACATCGGTACTAGCATTATAGGAACACATATGCAAGCTTCCAAATATACTACCAGTTCGCAACATCATAAATAATAACTCTAATCAACTTCCAAATTAAGGTCACCAACACGATTAAATCTCTCTATTAACATGTAAAATTAGGACATCTTTAAGAACCAGCAAAGTTTCTTTAACAATATCAACAGTCTACATCATCTTAATGTTCTAACTATGCTTCAGGGTTTAATACTTTAAACATTATCGAGAGTCACAAGCACTTTTAAAGTAAACAACAGAATCTAAGCATGTACATTAACACCTTTAATTATTCTCGCTACAGAGTAATCTACAACACTAGAAGTTCATTTAATCTCAAGCTAAAGATAAATATTACATTTAACTAATTCAACTCACCAATTAACTTAGGAGTAAATCATTTCCATAAACCACATTGTTACATACTACATAACATGCTAAACAACCATTTTCACTTTTGACAAACAGGATGCAACTCAACTTTTAAAGATAACCACAACTCAAGAACCAGAACGAACACCGATAGACAATTTCTCCTTTCCAGGCAAGGAAAAAAAAACAAAAGTCCAACAAAAATGTAGGAGAGCTCAACTCTCAAATTCCCAACTTTGATAGCGCAAAACTCTTCAAGAAATCTCAAGATCTATACTTCCAAGAAGGAAGAAGGATGCACCAGGGAAAATCAAATGTTCATTAAATCTTTTCCGATAAAAGATTCAAACTTAGCTCCACCAACTCAAGGCCTGCACAAGGGGAAACTCCAGCACTTTTTTTCTTCAATGGGGAGAACAACAACCACATAAGTTTCCTCCCCAAGACAGTCCACAATGACCAGCAAAACTGGGTGTCAAAGCAAAAATTATGACCAAAAGACGCGCAACACAAAACTCTTCTTCTTCGTCTTCAACCAAGGAAGACAAAACCACGAACCGCCTACGGAACAATCCGCGTAAACCCAACACCTTTCATTTGATTTCAATCAACTAAAGCCAAGAAAAACAACCAAAACCGACCGTCAGAATGGTAAAGAACATACGAAGGAATCCACCACTAACTCTTCTTTTGACTCCAAACAACTACCCAAACTGCGACAGAAAAGGTAAGCACTCTTTCCCCACAAGGGTTAATAGTTCTTCGGTGATGGCTTTAATCGGCCATACCGTCAAACCACAACCTTACTATAAACAAAAAGGTGACCGAAACCCTTCGGCACCACAACCCCACTTTATCACGATAACATGAGCAATTCAATCAATTATCTCATACACATAGCAGCATACTTTATCACATAAAACATTCAACATCAAGGCTTAAATATAACATTTAAGCGTAAAGCAACGATACCCATACCCTTTCCTACTGTGCATCCATGTGTGTCAAATTTTAAATTAGTTAATCCACATACACAAGTTTTAAGGTTGCTATCCTATAGCAGAATTTTAGTTATAACCTAAGCCATGTTTTGTCGGGACCCCGAATTTGCAAATCCGGACCCTCTGTGTATTCAGCACTAGTCCAGGAACGCGCTAGTGCACACAGTCTTAACATCGGTAAATATCACAATCATACCATTCGATACTAATAAAGTACTTTTATTTAAATAACCAAATCGTTACTCGACCTTATGGTCAAGTTACAAATGCGCCTCATGAGCGAAACTTATTAAGAGAGAAATAGTAGCGGCGGAAAAATAAGATAACCATTGGCGCCATCCAAAGATACCACAGGCAATGGCCGGGGCTCGCTCCCTAAGTAGACGGTTCCTCTTGGAGCTCCTCCTCCAAAGCTGGTGTAGTCTCCTCTTCAACTGGTGTTGTATTGTGGCAAGGGTGAGTACTTGGTACTCAGCAAGTCATGCACAGAATGCAAGCTAATATACTACATGCATGGCTTGATACAAAGGAATAGCTCAGGTATATTTGCGATGAAACAAGATTTGACAAGTAACATAAGTAGATTCGAAAGCAGTAGAAACAAGTATAGCATAATTAACTTTTCAAGGAGTTTAATAAACATCTTTCCCATCCTAATCCACATTTCTATCAACATCATTATTAATCCAACCCAACCTTTCAAGTCCAAGTTATTTTTGAGAAAATCTAACCCTTGACTGTAATTCCCGAGCGATGTCCAATACCGCGGACACGGCTATTCGAATAGATTGTACACTCTGCAGAGGTTATGCACTTTACCCACAAGATACAAATCAAACACCACAAAGGCGAGTTCCCAGTAACAAAGTCTTTGAAAACTTCTAACAATACAAGTGGTCCTCCCGGTTGTTGCACACTAACCCTTCCCTTAGCTAAAGGCGAAGTTTAGGCCAACCAACCGTTAGATGGGTACCTGGCCTCACTGCACGCCTCCCGTACAACTTACACAAAGGGTGTAGTTGACCTCCTGAGGTCCCACAGGTACGTTATTAGCAACTTAATCAACTAGGTCCGTCCCATTACAGACATGTGGTTGCACGTTAGACCCAGTTCAAAGGCTTGCAAGGTGAAGTCCTTAGGGTGACCAGGGCAAGACTACCCGAAGAACCAAATCAACATCCCAAAGGCTCACAACCGGCCCACCTGATCATTCTTGCCACATGCCCGGTCGAAAACTGTTTATCAAACCCCAGTTGATTACCATGCACCACGTGCCATCAACATCACATGATACCTTTCCAAAACAGGTTCAATATATCATTAAGTCAATATTAATATTTGATTGTCCAAAATCATGTCATGAGCACGTAGCATGTCTAAGCAACATACTACAACGGTCTAATTTCCCATGTTGGCAATTTAATAATGTCCAACTAGTAAACCACAACTAGGGTGACAAGGGTCATGGCACATATTTAAATAATCAAGGTGTCATACAGCAAATTGGTATTTATCTAATCCCCCATATTTAAATAAAGTATTTTCTAATTGAACTAGCATGCAATAAGTTAAATCCAAAATAAGTTTCAAAATAGGATCAACATGGTCAAAGCACAACTTGCCTTCAAAAAGTACTTGTTCTTGGTCTTGAGTTGGATCCTGAGTCAATACTTCTCCTTCGAATCCTTCCGGCACTTCAACGTCTACTCGTAAAGCGTGCAAATAGCAATACACAAATAAACAATAGGCAAAAAGTGTCCAAACATCCAAATAAAATCCATAAACAGAGAGAACATAATTTTATGAATTTTTAGAAACTGGAATCGTCAAATTTGGAGTTAAAATGCAAAAGTTATAGCATTTTGAAGTTTAAATAATCAATTAAATAATATTACAGAGGAAAACTTTAGTCCAAAAATTAAATAAAATTCACAATTAGGTAGATCTCAATTTTATACAAATTTAGAAATTTTAATCACTCAAATCGGAGTTGAAACGCAAAAGTTATAAGAGTTTGAAGTTTGAAACAAAATCTGAAATCATTATTTCGAATTAATAAATCATTTTCTTTTTCGGAAAATCATTTATTGCGTCAACGAGGACACGTGGCAGCCTCTGATTGGTCTACTGACGTCAGCCGGCTCACGGACTCGGTGCACGGTGCGGCTCAGTCCACCGTGGACCCGGTCCACGGCTCACGTGAGACTGACAGGTGGGACCACTCGGGTAGCGTCGCTGGCGGCGTCGGCGAGGCTCGGCCAGTGGCGGCAGTGGGACCTTTGTGGCGTCATTCTTGGCGTCGGCGCTACGGCTGGGACGGCCGGCCCGACATCACGCAGCGTGTCGGCGTCCTGCCTGCCAGCGTGGGCCAGCGGCCGCGGCGGTCGACCTTCCAGGCGCGTGGCGCAATCTCGGCCGTTGATTTGAAAATCAACGGCCCGGTCGATCGGCTCTCACGCGTTTGGGTTAACGCGTTTGATCTGAACCGTTGGATCTAGATCCAGCGGTGAGATTGGATCTTGAGATTTTTGGGCGGGATCTCACCGGTGGGTGGCGTGGCGTGATCTTGGACCGTCGCGATGAAGATCCAACGGCTCACGATTAACTGCCAGGCGGCGATGGCGACACGGCGGAGCAGGCCACCGAAGACAAAAGCGACGATGAGCCCGGCGGCGCTGGCCTCTCCGTGAGTGGGAGGTACCGCAGGTGCGCCTTGGCTTGAGGACTCGGGCCCAGGCTCCAACTTCGGCGGAAGACGGCGGGCGGCGGGGCGAGGCAAGGACCGTGGCGGAGGCTTCTCCAACTACGGCGAGCAATAGCGAGTCGGCAGCGGCGGCTAGGGCTAGGCGCTTGGGGCAAGCGACGACGAGACAAGGGCGAACCTCGGGCGCGGTTCCGCATTAAATGCCGGCGACGCCGAGATCCCAGCGAATCCGTGGCGGGCGATGCAGACGGCGAGTCCGTCGAACTGGCGAGATGACGTGGGCGCCGCGAGCCGTCCACGTGGCGCGATCGACGGCCGAGATTGGCTCGGGCGCGGCCGTGCCTAGCGCGGATTGATCCTGACCGTTGGATCTTGATCCAACGGTTCGGATCTGATCTGGGGTTCAGACGCGGTTGGGTCAAGTCAAGTGGCGCAGCTGGCTCGGGTCGGACTCGAGTCCGACTCGGGTTCCGACTCGGTCGGATGAATAGTACTTGACCCAACTCAATTTCCAGCGATTTAATAATTAAAAATAATTTCCAGAAATTCATTTAATTCATTAAAAATAGCAAAAGACTCAGAAAAATTCTAGAAAAATTCTGGAAAATATTTTAGGGTATTTGGGACTCAAATAAAATATTTCCAACAAAATTTTATTTGCAAAGTTTAATTCTTTAATTATTTCAAAATGGAATAAATTCAAATAAATTCCAAATAAATCCAAATAAATTCCAGAAAATTCCAAAAATTCACCAAAGTGCCAAATCACACATAGATTTAGGAAAAGCAAAATTTTGGGGTGTTACAAACCTCCCCTTAATGTAATCTCATCCCCAGAGATTCGGGGCTTACTAAAGGAATAGGTTCTAAACTCTTTCTTCAAATCCTCTTAGCGTTCCCAAGTCGCTTCGCTTTCTTCATGATTGCTCCAATGAACTCTACTGAAGCGGGTTGACTTGTTCCTCGTCTCGATCCATTGTGTCTAGAATCTTCACGGGATGCTCCTTGTAAGTCAAATCTTCTTGCAACTCAATTGACTCTAGCGGTGTCTGTTCCTCAGGTACTCGGAGACACTTCTTCAACTGGGACACATGGAATACGTCATGTACTCCTGCTAACGACTGTGGCAACTCCAGCTGATAAGCAACTTCGCCTCTGCGGCTCAAAATCTTAAATGGTCCAACATAACGGGGTGCGAGTTTCCCTTTGGCATGGAACCTCTTAACTCCCCTGAGAGGCGTAACTCTGAGGTATACAAAGTCTTATGGTTCAAAACTCAAATCCAGGCGACGATTATCAAGATAACTCTTACATGCGTGATTGGGCTATCTTCAACCTTTCCCTAATCATGGCAATCTGCTCTTGACTTCTTGAAGAATATCAGGCCGAAGACACGGCGCTCGCCGGTCTCATTCCAATTCAATGGCGTCAAGCGAGTCGACCATCTGATGCCTCAAAAGGTGACATCTGTAAACTAGCACAGTAACTATTATTGTAATCGAACTCGGCATCACGGCAAACTCTTATCCCAAGAGGTAGCATAAGCCAATGCACATGCTCTTAACATATCCTCCGAATCGATTGACTCTTTCGGTCTGTCCATCCGTCTGTGGATGATAGGTCATCTTGAAGTTCAAAGCGGGTTCCCATGGCTTCATGCAACTTATTCCGTAACCTTGAGGTAAATTGGGTACCTGTCCGATACAATCCTCTTTGGCACTCCGTGCAAACAGACGATCCTGATCATGTACAACTCTGCTAATTTATCTCCCGAGTAGGTGGTCTTCACGGGGATAAAATGGGCTACTTTGGTCAAGCGATCCACTATAACCCATATGGAGTCATAACCTCCTTAAGTTTTAGGCAAACTGGTAATGAAATCCATTCCGATTTCCTCCCACTTCCACTCAGGTATTTTCAGTAATTTGTAGCAATCCTGCTGGTCTCGATGCATTGCCTTGACTCTCTGGCATACGTCGCACAATGCAACATGCTCGGCAACTTCACGCTTCATGCTCGGCCACCAGAATCTTTCCTTCAAATCCTGATACATTTTGGCGCTTCCAGGATGAATTGAATACTTGGAGTCAAGGGCTTCTTCTAGAATCAACTGCTTCATCTCCTTTTTGTTCGGCACACAAATGCGATCCTTCATCCATAACGTGCCTTGCTCATCCAACTTGAAGTCCTCTGCCTTGCCTTCCTCCTTGATGGACTTAATCCTGCGGATCTTGTCATCATCCTTCTGTCCTTCCCGGATCTGGTCCTCTAGGGTAGGCTTTACTTCCAATGTGGCCAAGAATCCGCTAGGTACCACCTCAATCTTCATTCTCTGAAATTCCTGGCATAGCTCATCCCGATTCGTGGCTATCAACATATTCACGGTATGGCTTTTCCGACTCAAGGCATCGGCAACTACGTTGGCCTTCCCGGGATGGTAATGGATTCCAACATTATAGTCCTTGATCAACTCTAACCATCATATTCAGATCCGACTGGGTGAATATGTATTTAAGGCTCTTATGATCCGTGTACACTTCACATCTGTTCCCGATCAGATAGTGACGCCATATCTTCAAGGCATGCACTACGGCAGCTAACTCTAGGTCATGCGTCGGATAATTTTCCTCATGCGGCCTCAACTGCCTTGATGCATAAGCGACGACCTTTCCATTCTGCATCAGCACACATCCAAGTCCTTGGCGCGATGCGTCACAATAAATATCAAAGCTTTGATTAACATCCGGTAGAACTAACACCGATGCTGATGTCAATCGCTTCTTCAGCTCCTGAAATCCTTTCTCACATTCTGGCGTCCATGCAAACTTCTTTTCCTTTTTCAGCAATTGCGTAAGAGGTCTCGCAATTATCGAAAAGCCTTCAATGAAACGGCGATAGTATCCTGCCATTCCAAGGAAACTCCGGATCTGGGTCACAGTCTTCGGCTGCTCCCAATGTAACACAGCTTCTACCTTGCTTGGATCAACGGCGACTCCTTCTGCGGTCATTACATGTCCGAGGAACTCCACCTTGTCCTTCCAAAAATCACACTTGCTGAACTTGGCGAAGAGTTGCTGTTCCTTCAGCTTTTCCAAAACTCGCCTCAAGTGCTCAGCATGTTCATCCTCTGTCTTGGAGTAGATTAGGATATCATCTATGAACACGACAACAAACTTGTCCAAATATTCCATGAACACCTTATTCATCATATTCATGAAATATGCTGGCGCATTCGTCAGACTGAAGGACATAACTGTAAACTCGTAATGTCCATATCTTGACGAGAATGCGGTCTTTGGGATATCTTCTGATCGGATCTTCAACTGATGGTATCCCGATCTCAGATCAATCTTGGAGAAGACTCCAGCTCCTCTTAGCTGGTCAAACCAATCATCAATCTTGGGTAGCGGATACTTATTCTTCACGGTGACTTCATTGAGTGCACAGTAGTCAATGCACATCCTGAAACTCCCGTCCTTCTTCTTGACAAACAAAACTGGTGCTCCCCACGGCGACGAACTCGGTCTGATAAATCCTTTCTCCATTAACTCCTCTAGCTGTTTCTTCATCTCTACCAACTCCTCGGTGGACATCCGATAAGGTCTCTTTGCTATCGGTCTTTGTGCAGTACAAGCTCTATTACAAACTCTATGTCCCTGTCAGCGGCATACCAGGTAGATCTTCAGGAAAAACATCTGGGTACTCATTCACTACTGAGACATCTTCTATGCTGATTGTCTTGGTACTGTTTACCATCAACTGCCCATCTCTAACGGCAGTAGCTTGAAATTCCACTTTCTTTCCACACGGGCTCTCAACTGAGATAGTCCTTCGTCCACAATCCAATACGGCCTTGTGCTTGGATAACCAATCCATTCCCAAAATAACATCTAAGGTCTGGGTCTCCAAAATAATAAGGTTCGCTAGGAACTCTATTCCATCTATTAGTATTCTCACCCCGGAACATCCTACTTTCGTTCGGAGTTCGGAACCAGGGGTTTGAACTAAAAGCATGCATTTAAGCCTTGCAATCTCCAAATCATTTTTAGCAGCAAAGCCTTGCGAAACAAACGAATGCGAAGCTCGAGTCAAACAAAGCTGCTGCCAGTCTTGAGTTAACAAGTAACTTACCCGATCTGACGTCAGTAGCATTCAGAGTGCATCTGCGGTGACATGGTTGACTCGGCCTCTCACCTGATGCAGGGTGTGGCTCTGGTCTTTGGCGTCCTAGCTGGGGTGGTTCCTAGATTGAAGCGAACTGGGGTCACTCCTGCTGTCTTCTTTGGGCAGCTGTTGGCAAAGTGTCCTGGCTCGTTGCAGTTGTAGCAGCGTCTCACTGTTCCTTGCTGACTGCCTGAAGCGGCGTTTCTAGCGGGGGCTGGGGTCTGGTAGTTCTGATTGACGGGTCTTGGTGCTGGTGACGGTGTCCTTGTTGCATTTTGTGGCTGGAATCTGAAAAACTGATTTGGTGCAACTCTCAGGCGCTGTTGCGTTCCCTGGCGTGATCCCTGCTGTTGCATCCTGCGCTTCCTGTTCTCATCCAGTTCCTTGCGCTTGTCCTCAAGAATAAGCGCCTTATTCACCAACTCTTGGAAATCTGGAAAGGTGTGGGTGATCAGTCCTACTTGTAGTCCTGAGTTAAGTCCCTTCATGAAGCGAGACTATCTGGCTTTATCTATCGTTACATCCTCAGGTGCGTAGCGTGCTAGCTGTGTGAACTTGTTCAGGTAGTCGGCCACTGGCTGATTACCTTGCTTCAGTGCTCTTAACTCTTCCTTCTTAAGATCCATGATTCCTTCAGGCACATGATACTGGCGGAACGCAACTGTGAACTCCTCCCAAGTGATATCTTGAGGGTTCTCTTGCGTGGCGCAGAAGTTCTCCCACCATTCGGCGGCTGTTTCTTCCAACTGATGAGAAGCGTAGAGTACCTTCTCATTTCCCATGCATTGAGCGATGTGTAGCTTCCTCTCAATTGACCTTAACCAATCATCGGCCTCCAACGGATTGGCATTCCCAGAAAAAGTGGGTGGATGAGTCCTCATGAACTCTGACAGTCTTGTATTCTGGCGTTGTCCCTGATTGACTTGATTAGCTGTGGCCTGAGCAGTGACGTTTTACATCTGTTGCATCATAGCATGCATCAACTGAGTCTGAGCAGCGAGGAAAGCTCCGAAATTCTGTATATCCAGTGGCGGTGCTGGTGCTCCATCATTGGGGTTTTCTGTTGGGCGAGAACCACTTCCACTGCCTCCAAGGTTTCATGGTGTTCACCATCTGTCGATTTGCTCTAGGTTTTAGAGATGAGAGGGAAACAAGAATAGACAAGTAATATGGAACTTATGCGGGGCGAAAGGTGTAACTTTAAGGTCTAACTTTATTATTTTAATCAATAGTAACTTGGTATGGTCGCTTACAATGCCTAAGGGCCTTGCAACACATACTGCACACTCAGCAAATAATGAAAATCCAAATCGAACTATCACTGGAGTCTAACGCCTAAAGGGTGACTCTTTATTCTAAGACGCGACTCGGCGAAGGAGTCTCTCTATAAAACCTGCGCTCACTCATCGAGAAAACCTCCACGGCCTGGGTACGGATGCTGCGGCATAGGCGCGAAACGATTGCCATGTCCAAAGAATCGTGTCATCTGTGGTAGTCGAAGAAGCGGTGTCCTCATCGAGATCGACTCCTCTGGATCTGGCTCATGTAGCTCGAGTCGCTCTGCAGTTACGGTCCATACAAAGCCATCTCCAACTCGTCAATCCTTCGCAGAAGGTGTGACACATACTCTTGAGCTTCCCGCCATCTGTTCTTCTCTGTCGTGATCTCCTTGCGGGCCTTCTGTAGCTCTTTGCTTGTATCATCGAGTACATCCTCCTGGGCGACAACAAGTCGTGCCAACTGTGTGACCATGGCATCCTCATCCTGAATCGCTTTCGGGTTAAGAAGGTTATTGCTGTGCGGGTGATAACGGAACACCGTGCTCTCCAACTCTCTAGCGTAGATACGGGTAATGTGCTGCATTGCTCGTCGTGATACTTATTGGATACCCATCTGCATTGTAGACCTCCTGGCAGTGCAGTGTATCGGGCGATTGCCTGGGCCCTTCTTCCTAGCAGGTACCACAATCTTCACGTCACAAGCCTTGATCAATCCTGCTTGTCTGATTACTTCCACTTGGTATTGCGGCTTCTCAAAATCTCCGAGAGTCTGTAGCATACGCCAAAGTTCTGCGGCGTGACCAACCTCCAGGTCGACATAGTTGAATTCTCCCTCCATCTGTCACAAGAGTGCTCACGTAAGAACTCGAATTTTTTTTTTAAATCGTGACAAGGTAAGGAAAAATTCAGCAAGAGACAAGGAAAGAGAGAAGGGGGTAAGTCGAGATATCATTTCTTATCTTGACAACCTTTTAGCTTTTAGAAAATAGGTTTTAACCTCTCTACGACCATTCTAGCTAGGGTTGAGCCTACGGTCAATATGGCTCTGATACCACCTCTGTCGGGACCCCGAATTTGCAAATCCGGACCCTCTGTGTATTCAGCACTAGTCCAGGAACGCGCTAGTGCACATAGTCTTAACATCGGTAAATATCACAATCATACCATTCGATATTAATAAAGTACTTTTATTTAAATAAGTCAAGCGGTTGCTCGACCTTATGGTCAAGTTACAAATACGCCTCGCAGGCGAAACTTATTAAGAGAGAAATAATAGCGGCGGAAAAATAAGATAACGTCGTGGCGCCATCCAAAGATACCACAGCAACCCAGTGGGCTCGCTCTCTAAGTAGGCGGTTCCTCGTGGAGCTCCTCCTCCAAAGCCGTGTAGTCTCCTCTTCAAGCGGTGTTGTATTGTGGCAAGGGTGAGTACTTGGTACTCAAAGAAGTCATGCACGAATGCAAGCTAATATACTATATGCATGGCTTGATACAAAGGAATAGCTCAGGTATATTTGCAAAGAAATGACATTTGACAAGTAACATAAGTAGATTCGAAAGCAGTAGAAACAAGTATAGCATAATTAACTTTTCAAGGAGTTTAATAAACATCTTTCCCATCCTAATCCACATTTCTATCAACATCATTATTAATCCAACCCAACCTTTCAAGTCCAAGTTATTTTTGAGAAAATCTAACCCTTGACTGTAATTCCCGAGCGATGTCCAATACCGCGGACACGGCTATTCGAATAGATTGTACACTCTGCAGAGGTTATGCACTTTACCCACAAGATACAGTTAAACACCACAAAGGCGAGTTCCCGTAACAAAGTCTTTCGGAAACTTCTAACAATACAAGTGGTCCTCCCCGGTTGTTGCACACTAACCCTTCCCTTAGCTAAGGCGAAGTTTAGGCCAACCAACCATTAGATGGGTACCTGGCCTTAGCCCCGGTACGCTCCCCCGTACAACTTACACAAAGGGTGTAGTTGACCTCTTGAGGTCCCATAGGTACGTTATTAGCAACTTAATCAACTAGGTCCGTCCCATTACAGACATGTGGTTGCACGTTAGACCCAGTTCAAAGGCTTGCAAGGTGAAGTCCTTAGGGTGACCAGGGCAAGACTACCCGAAGAACCAAATCAACATCCCGACAACCTGGCCCACTGATCATTCTTGCCACATGCCCCGACGAAAACTATTTATCAAAACCCCGTTGATTACCATGCACCACCTGCCATCAAAATCACATGGTACCATTCCAAAACAGGGTGAATATATCATTAAGTCAATATTAACATTTGATTGTCCAAAATCATGTCATGAGCACGTAGCAGGTCTAAGCAACATACTACAACGGTCTAATTTCCCATGTTGGCAATTTAATAATGTCCAACTAGTAAACCACAACTAGGGTGACAAGGGGTCATGGCACATATTTAAATAATCAAGGTGTCATACAGCAAATTGGTATTTATCTAATCCCCCATATTTAAATAAAGTATTTTCTAATTGAACTAGCATGCAATAAGGTAAATCCAAAATAAGTTTCAAAATAGGATCAACATGGTCAAAGCACAACTTGCCTTCAAAAAGTACTTGTTCTTGGTCTTGAGTAGGATCCTAAGTCAATACTTCTCCATCGAATCCTTCCGGCACTTCAACGTCTACTCGTAAAGCGTGCAAATAGCAATACACAAATAAACAATTGGCAAAAAGTGTCCAAACATCCAAATAAAATCCATAAACAGAGAGAACATAATTTTATGAATTTTTAGAAACTGGAATCGTCAAATTTGGAGTTAAAATGCAAAAGTTATAGCATTTGATGTTTAAATAATCAATTAAATAATATTACAGAGGAAAACTTTAGTCCAAAAATTAAATAAAATTCATAATTAGGTAGATCTCAATTTTATACAAATTTAGAAATTTGAATCACTCAAATCGGAGTTGAAACGCAAAAGTTATAAGCGTTTGAAGTTTGAAACAAAATCTGAAATCATTATTTCGAATTAATAAATCATTTTCTTTTAGGAAAATCATTTATTGCGTCGTGAGACACGTGGCAGCCTCGATTGGTCTGCGGCGTCGGCGGCTCACGGACTCGGCGCGCGGTGCGGCTCGATCCACCGTGGACTCGGTCCACGGCTCACGTGAGGCCCGGCGGTGGGACCACTCGGGTGGCGTCGCCATCGGCGTCGGCGGGGCTCGGCCACGGTGGCGGCAGTGGGACTCTTTGTGACGTCATTCTTGGCGTCGGCGCTCACGACGGCGGCCCGACATGCGGGCCCACGTGTCGGCGTCACACGCCAGCGCTGGTGGGCCAGCGGCCCGCGGCGGTCGGCCTTCCCGACGCGTGGCGCAATCTCGGCCGTTGATTAGAAAATCAACGGCCCCATTAGATCGGCTCTCACGCCGTTTGGGTTAACGCATTTGATCTGGACCGTTGGATCTAGATCCAGCGGTCGAGATTGGATCTTGAGATTTTTGGGCGGGATCTCACGGTGGGTGACGTGGCGTGATCTTGGACCGTGCGATGAAGATCCAACGGCTCATAGTGCTGCCAGGACGGCGATGGCGACACGGCGGAGCAGGCCACCGGAGACGAACGACGACGAGCCCGACGGCGCTTGGGGCCTCTCCGTGAGTGGGAGGTACCGCAGGTGCGCCTTGGCTTGAGGACTCGGGCCCAGGCTCCAACTTCGGCGGAAGACGGCGGCGGCGGCGGGGCGAGGCAAGGACCGTGGCGGAGGCTTTTCCAACTACGGCGAGCAATAGCGAGTCGACGACGGCGGCTAGGGCTAGGGCGCTTGGGGCAAACGACGCACGAGACAAGGGCGAACCTCGGGCGCGGGTCCGGGCATTAAATGCCGGCCAACGCCGAGATCCCGCGAATCCGTGGCGAGCGGTGACGGACGGCGAGTCCGCTCGAACATGGCGAGATGACGTGGACGCACGCGAAGCCGCCCACGTGGCACGATCGACGGCCGAGATTGGCTCGGCGCGCCGCGTTTAGCGCGATTGATCCTGACCGTTGGATCTTGATCCAACGGTTCGGATCTGATCTGGGGTTCAGACGCGGTTGGGTCAAGTCAAGTGGCGCAGCAGGCTCGGGTCGGACTCGAGTCCGACTCGGGTTCCGACTCGATCGGATGAATAGTACTTGACCCAACTCAATTTCCAGCGATTTAATAATTAAAAATAATTTCCAGAAATTCATTTAATTCATTAAAAATAGCAAAAGACTCAGAAAAATTCCAGAAAAATTCTGGAAAATATTTTAGGGTATTTGGGACTCAAATAAAATATTTCCAACAAAATTTTATTTGCAAAGTTTAATTCTTTAATTATTTCAAAATGGAATAAATTCAAATAAATTCCAAATAAATCCAAATAAATTCCAGAAAATTCCAAAAATTCACCAAAGTGCCAAATCACACATAGATTTAGGAAAAGCAGAATTTTGGGGTGTTACAAATTAAAGTAAATTAGAGCAAAGGAGTAAATGCTAAAACCGAAAATTTCGGCAGCATCTCCTTTGTTTTAACATGAATTGAAGCAACAACTATATCATAGCAATGTCTGGCAATAAATGAGACATCTAAAACAGCAATAAATAGTGGTATGACAGCAATATAAGTCCAACTTTAAGCATTTAAAGTCTCCATGAGCCAAACGAACAGTAAGGCTTTGAGAACACGAAACTAAACTATAAATCAGTTTGCATCACACTAAATTTATTATCAAAACACCAACTGAATAACTGTGGTAACAAATGTGTGACGCTACATGTAGGAATGTGACTAGTTCCCTTCCCCGCATACCGGTCTCATGGTACCTAAAACAACAAGAAAGCACAAGCGTGAGTTCAACACTCAGCAAGTACATTGCAATGGATCAACAAGAACAATTCAACGTTTTCATCACTACATACCATGATCAATATCATGAACAAGTCATAGTTGCATATACCATATCATACTCATGTCTCAACATCATTGTACTCATTTCATCATCATCATGTATGCAATGCAAATGCTCATATCTCCACGAAGCACATACCGGTATTGCCGAGTGCACACCCGTCGGCGTGCACCCCCTTCCCCTTCCATCCCGTAGATGGAGGGTGCCTACTCTTACTGACTCGCTCCCATGCACACACATGGATGGGACTACGAGGTAGGTCTTTCGTGTTCACTACGTGTGAACACAGAGGCCCGCATCAGCATGGGACGCCTCTTCCATTATGAATGCACATATGACATAACATGTAAATATTGGCATAAACATTAAATACCACACAATCATAATCAATATGAAATCATGTTCATCATGTCATAGGCAAACATCATTCTTAGCATCATATCATAACGCAAGTTGTATCCAATCAAGTTTAGCAACAATCGAAACGATACCCAATCCAATACAGTTGCCTTAACCTCGGGCGACGGATTGGCGAGAGGATGAGGGCACTCCCGAGGGCACACCACCTGCACATACATACCACACACTCAAAACGTGCACCCAAAACAGTACGCAAACACTCTTCTATCCCGACATCGCAAACTGCTCGCAAAACCCAAAAACAGAGGTTCTGTCCCGTCGGGACAGCAGACTTCCAACGAGCATAACTTGAGTTCTAAGACTTCAAATTGATTAAACGAGTACATCCTCGAGCAGCTTAGAAAATTTACTAACTTTTTATAAGTATTTAGAAAAACTGATTCGGCATCTAAAGTGGTTTAATCTACAGAATACCGTGATCTGTTCCAATCTCGTCACAGTTTTGAACACGCTCGGTAAAACGAGCATAACTTTCAAACGGCTGATCGGAATTGGACGTTCCTTATGTCCACTGAAAGGTATTGAAATTACCTACAACTTCCTCAACAGGCGACCGACCTAATTCCGAATCTAAATTGGTGAAATCTTGAACCCTAGGTCGACTGCTCATTCTGCCCGAAACAGAGAACGTGGCAAACTCTAGATTCCATCTAATCTACCCAATTACAGCACCACCAATTGATCTAAAAACATGATATCAACCCTTATAACAGTACCTAGACCAACTCCAAGGATGCCCGTGGCCATACCTTCGCCCGACGAACGAAGAACCAACGGATCTCCTCCCGGTTCGCGCGATCTCCCTCCTTGCTCCAAATCCACCGGATCTCCTCGTCGCGGAGCGCTCCAATGGACGGATCTGTGGGGTGGTGAGGTGGAGAACTCCCCTAGGGTAGCAAGGGTGGAGGAGAGGTGAGGAGAGGGGTGGTGGTGCAATGGGGAGGAGGGAGGAGGGGGTGGCGCACAAGGGGAGGGGGCGGCTGGTTTGGGGAGGAGAGGAGGTGGTGGGGGCGGCTAGGGCTGGTTTGGGGCGCACAAGAGTGCAGGGGAGGCACCCCAACCAGGAATCCTACTCCCAAAAGGACTCAAACTCCTTCCCACCAAAGCCCACTACCCTTTCCCTTAGGCCCAATCTTCCCCGGAAAGGCCCAAACTCCCGGAATCGGCCCGGAAACGCGAATAAACCTCATACCGTATGGTTTCAACATCGGATTTCACATTTTATAATGTTTTGACCTCAACATTCACATTTTATAAGATTATGACCTCAACATTCACATTTTATATGATTATGACACTATGTGGTGTCACACCACATGTCTTGGCCATAGCTGCAGATCCGAGTGATCTCAACCGTCGATTTTGAAGTATACGGTCACAATCTCACTATGTAGTGCACCAACCACGTGCTGCTATGTGTCCGCATGAGAACCGAGGCATCGCTGGCTGCACTGCTCGTGTGATGTCATCTGTGATATCAGCGATGATGTCACTTGAGCCAGTCCTACCTGTCAGTGGTTGTGAGCTGCGGACCGAATCCACCGTAGACTCGGGTAGATTCGTGGTCCCGGTCCATGGATCATAGGCCCACATGTTAGTCTAATAAAGGATTTTTCAAAATAGTTTTTATTCTGTTTATGACGTCATAAATATGTTTTTTAGTATAAAAATATTTCAGTCGAAAGTCATATTTGGTGCTGACATCATCATGGCGTCATAATTATTATTTTCCAGTAGAAAAATAATTTCAATAATTCGATCTAATCTTTTGTTTTTATTTTCAAACTTAAAACAACTCGTTATTGCTCATACGAACTCCGATTAAGGTGATTCTAGAGCCTAAAAATTTGTAAAATTATGCTCTATTTATAAATTAATTTTATTTAATTTTTGGAGTTGACTTTTCTCTCTATTTTTGGTTTTTTTATTATTTATTCGTTACACGTAGACGTTGAAGTACCCGAGGAGTTCAAGAGTGAAGTACTGATCCAAAAGTAAGGTCCAGAGTAGGTGCAAGAGCTTTTTCAAGGCAAGTTGTGCTTTAACTATGCATGTTGATCCCATGTTTCAAAAATTACATTATTTTAAACTATTGCGTGCTAATTCAAATTAAAAATGATTTCAATTAATTTGGGATTAGCTAATCAACCTAATTGTTGTATATCCACCTTGTCATTTATATGCCATGTTCATTTGTCACCTTAATTTGATTTAATGTTAGTTGGATGCTATTAAATTGCCAATATGGGTTGCTAGATCGTAGCTAGTATGCTTAGACATGCAACATGTTATTGATATCATTTTAGAAATAAAAAAATTAATATTGATTAATGGAATATGCAATGTGTTTCTAAAATGGTGTGCCATATGTTACCACATGATGATGTTGATATATAGAGGCATGTGTTGTTCTATATGGATGTTGACTTATTGTTGGCATGTATTGCACAATAATCAACTGGGGTGGGAAATAATTTAGAATGGGGCAAGTGGCAAGAGACTGTGTGTCATGGTGGGCTTGTATGGCAATGGGCTGATGAGCGATGCGAGGGCTGTGTCAAATATTGAGAGTTTGGAAGTCTTGTCTTGGTCAATAAGGATTTAACCTCGCAAGCCTTTGAATTGGGCCAAACATACAACCACATGTTTGAAATGGATAGACCTAGTTAAGTAAGTTACCTAAATCTTGGCATGTAATACCTCACGGTGATAGTCACACATGAGTGGTTATGGTGGAGGATGTCTGTGCGTATGTTTGACGTCGATCAAACAATATGTCGGTCCTATACTTCTGCTCTGTGTGAGGGCATGGATAGTGAAGGTAATACTGGTGAGTCTTTGATGCGCAACTAAGAAGCCTTTATTTCCACTACAGATTTCTTAATTTAGAGTCTTTGCCTTGCATGGCATATTATTGTAAGTTGATCATAAGATCGACCAAACATATTATTTTAATAGATGAAGTCTTTATTTATTATTCCACGGTGTATAATTGTGATATTTCATCTATATTTAGACGGTGTGCACTAGCGTGATCCAGGACTAGTGCTGAATACACAGAGAGTCCGGATTTGTATATTCGGGTCCCAACACCTATGGAATACTTTTGTGAAAGGAGTGTGTCATGTGTTGTCGCACGATTATATGTTGTTGATGGCATGCATTGCACTATAATCAACATATGTGATAAATGATTTAGACTTGGGCAAGTGATAAGAAGCTGTGTGCTGGTGGGTCTAACACTAGGTTATCATGATTCTTGTGACTTGGTTGGGTAGTCTTGCCCTAGTTAATTTAGGATTTATCCTTGTAAGTAATTGAACTAAGCTAATCACACATCCATATATCTGGAATAGAACATACATAACTTAGTAAGTTATCGAGTCTTTATACGTGATAACTCGGGTAGTAGGTTAAGCTATGTGCTTTTGGTGGAGGGAGTGTGCTGCAGTGGCACCACATCTTAGACGGATATCGTTTGTTAATCTAATGGTGAATCCTTTCATCGTTCCCATTCTTCTACTTTGTGTGAGGGTGAAATGGTGATATCAGACATATCGATATGGTCAATGTCAGGACAGAGTTTCTGAAAGATTTTGTTATGATCTTCTTAGTTGCACATCAGAGAAAACGTATCATGGCTTACATTATAAGATTAATCATATCTTATGGGTAAAATGTATAGTCTCTACATAGTGTTAATCAAACTATTCGAATAGTCGTGTCCTGGGTTATAGACAATGCTCGAAAATTTTACGTAAGTGTTAGATTTTGTAAAATAAAACTTAGTGGAAAGTCCTGTGAAAGAACTAGTCTAGGTTGTGTGTCATTATTCTGGAAAATCTAAAGTGTTATTATTTATGATTAATTGTTTTACTTATGCTTACAATCTATTTACTATATTTAAGTTGCAAATATTGGTTTGACCAAAAGAACCAATTCAGTCATCCTTAGAATTGGCCTTGCATGTGCACTAGCGTGATTCTAAATTAGTGCAGTATACATCGAGAATCTCAATTTACATATTTTACATTAAATACTATTTTCATAATAAAATATTATTAATATATGGACGCTTATCTAATAAGCTAGCATATGCGAATCCACCAATTGCGGACTAGTTATTCTAGAGTGCTTTCGTTTTGAACGCTATCTTGTACTCGCTTTGCCCCCCCCCCCCCCCCCCCTCTAACTAATTAATGGCCAAGCAACTGAACCATGTAACCAACTAGGTCAATAAGTGCAGTGCACATCGCGCGCGTGAACAAAAAATAGTTTTGCGTTTTTTTTCCCGACGAAAAACTAGATCTAGATATATTTTTAAAAATTTTGGAGGCTCGAGAAATATTAGAGATAGCGTTGGAAAAAAGTACACATGTTTCTGTTGACGAAAATATTTTTTCTGGAGAAAACGGGGAAAGGACCTAGATGTAAAAACCGAGGACATATTTGTTATATTTTTAGACTTCACCGTTATTCCGAAAAAGTAGAAAAAAAACTCATCCGCGATTTGTATTTAATGGGAGGTTTTTTCTGTAAAGTAACGAGCGAGGGATCCAAACACGAATTGAAAAAGTTTTTCTTGCTTTCATAAAAAATCGTGAAGGATTTTTTTATAATTTTTCAAGGATCTATCCGTAACTTAAAGAAACGGATGAACTTTTTTACAAAACCAGCATGACGACACGTGGATGCTTGAGGAGCTCTTCAACCTCTGGAATGTTATGGAGAAAGTATATATATATATATATATATATATATATATATATATATATATATATATATATATATATATATGTCTGGCTTTCCGGCGCGACCGCTGGCGAATTTTATAATCATCTCGTGCGGACACCAATTGCCGTGATTGTGTATGGAGACTTCGATCGCCTTCCGTGCGTCACAAGGAACACATTTGGCACATTGCTTGACCAGTCGCACGCTATTGACTTATCCTAGTTTTCTCCCCTTCGGGAGTGTGTACCACGAAACCTACGTGCCACCGGTCCAACTCTCTTGCGCTCGTCGAGCATGTGATGCGAATATTATAGTGGGCAACTATACGGAATCAGGTTTTAAATTTTGTTTTAGGTTTTATCTCGGCTTTCTCCAAAATTTAAAATTTTAGCGAGATCACGTTATTTTGAACAGAATCGTTTTAGGGTTTTATCTCGGCATTCTCCGAAATTCAAAATTTTAACAAGATCACGTTATTTTGGACAAAATTCAAACAAGATCTAAAAAGCAAAATTCAAATCTGGTTCTTTTTTTACCGAGATTTTTGAAATCTCGGTGAGATTTGCCGAGATCTCTGTGATTTTTAACTGAACGCAAATTGGTCCAACAATCATCAAAAAAAATTGAAATTTTGGTCCAACATGAAAAACGACGTGAAAAATTCAATCCAGTCAAACTCCGGTCAAATTTAACTCAAATTTCGGTTAAAAAACTGAAATTTTGGTCAAATATATCGAGATCTCTGTGATTTTTAACTAAACGAAATTTGGTCCAACAATCATCAAAATTTATTGAAATTTTGGTCCGACGTGAAAAATTCAATCCAGTCAAATTTTACTCAAATTTCGGTTAAAAAACTGAAATTTTGGTCAAATATACCGAGATCTCGCCGAGATTTAGGTTACTGTAGCACTTTGAATTTTTTTAGGATTTTCTTAATTTTGTCGGGATTACAAAATTCAGAGAGGTCCGAGATCTAAGATTTTACCGAGATTTCATTCCCTCTTTGGAGTCTGCGAGGTAAGGGAGAATCTGGTAGGAATATTATCCTGTAACGGGAGGTCGCAAAACGAAGTTTGATCAATGTGGTGATTGTTGTACCTCGTTTACGGCCAAAGATTGATTCTCACCGAACATAGGGTTTAGTTGGTCATTACTCACTATAATTTACGTGAGTTGTTAGCTGGCGTTAAGATGTAGCTAACAAAATGTTTTTGCGAGATCTACCCTTTCGAAGATGAACAACATTAGTGAATCGTTTTCGTACCTATGTGGTCTAATATACAACTATAATATTTGCTGTAGGATCTGTTCTTCAAAATTTTGAAATAACCCCAAAAATTCAAAATGAATTTACTTTGACTTTATTTGAATTTTATTTGGCTTTGATTCGAATTTTGTTTTCTTTCTCTATTTGTGTTGGGCCGATTCTTCTTGTTTTGGGTCGTTCGGCCTGTTTCCCCCCAGCCAAGCCGCGTCAGCCTGGCTCGCCTCGCGCCGGCCCGGCCCATGTCTCGACCGCCGAGCCCATCGCCCTCGCCTCCGGTTCCGGCCTGCGCCACGCCGCGCTTGCTGCCGTCGACAGCGCCGCCGCCGCCTCGCGCCGCCGCACGCCGCCGTGTCTCGCACCGTGCCGCAAGCCGCCGCCTCACGCCCCGCAGTCCCCGCCTTCATCCCAGCAAGGCCGACCGCCCCGTGCACCCGCGCTGCCATTACCGCTCGCCGGTCCCCCGCCCCGGCTATAAAAGCCACGCGACCCCGCCACCATTCCTCGCCCTGCTCCCTCTCCCTCACCGGTGAGCTCTCTCCCTCCCTGCGCCTTCCTTCCCTGTCTCCGGCCTCCACGCCGCGCCCTGCGCCGCCGTCCCACATAGGCGCCGCCGCTCGCCCGGGGAACCCTAGGGTTCCCCTCCCCTCGCCGCCTCGACTTGGGCTGGTCCCAGAGGCGTATTCAGAAAATTGGAACGAGGGGGGCTAAAACTAAGATCTCCAAAGCTAATATATATATATATATATATTACGTACTCCCACCTTCAGTATACCACTTAAACTAATGTATTATACTCTTTTATCACTTTCAGTATACTCCAATAATAATTCTAAGATACTACAATGCGATATTGTTGAAAAAAAAATTCATCGGAGCCCTTTATTTTTTGCTATATACCATTTTTCATATGTACAAAGAGTATATAAATAAGTTATACTATAAATGATGGATTTTAATAAATTTTTTTGTGAAACTCACTTTGGAGTTTCGTATAATCAGTAATAGAGTATACTCAGAAGGATAAAGAGGTATAACAACATCATTTAAGCGTATATTGAGAGTGGGAGTACATACTCCTAGGAGTATGGAACCATTTTTCTCTATATATATATATATATATATATATATATATATGGAGGAGCCGGTGGGCCACGGGTGGGGCTTCAACCCACCTGTGCCCCACCAGCAGATACGCCTCTGGCCGGCCCAAGCCAGCCTCGATGGTCCACGCATCGCCCGTGGGCCGTGCGGCCCACCACTGTTTGGCCCACGGCCATTTTCTTATTCTTTTTCCATTTCGATTTCGACTTCGGATTTAATTAATTAATTAATTAATTAATTAATCCGAAGTAATCCCAAAAATTCCAAAATACCCCAAAATACATATTTCGAACCGTTTCGACTGACTGAATCCAAAAACACCCTCCGTTCCATCATCCGGAGTCTCCAAAATTCCTAAATGCCAGAATTGCCCTCCGACTCTTTCCCGGCCCACTTTTCGATTTCCGTTCAGCTTTTATTTCCTTTTTCGTTTCTTGTTTTTCTTTTATTTACTTTTATTCATCCTTTTTTGCCAGATCCGACTGTCGAACCATCGCAGGAGCAGGAGCAACCGCCGGAGTAGGATCTGGAACAGACGGACACCGAGAACGACTACTTCCTCTACGATCTAAACGACCTAGCCTCGCAGCAAGGCAAGCCGCACTCCATTGATCATATTGCATCCAAATCATGCCTATTATAATTATTAATTAATTTCTATCATATTATTTTGCTGTATGTTGAAATAGTGAAACTCGTTATTTTAGAATGATATGATGCCCTAGATAATGCCGGATTGTTCATTAAATCTCCTTGAACTATTGAATCCTATTAAACCTTTGATTAACCTTAGATTATTAATATTGCCATGATAGTTAGTTATTAATCCTGTTAGTATCTTTTTAAAATGCTTTTAAAAGGAAATAAAATGCTGTCGAGTCGTTGGCTCGAAGTTTGTAAAAGTGCTACAGTCAGGGGGACAGTATTGGGCTATCCACGAGGTGGAATTGAGTCCGATCCCCGACTGATGATTAATGCCTCGATTGGTGTGGTTTTAAGTCTTTGTCTTCGCTCAGGCCTTGCCTGTGGGATCTTTTGTCATGTATTATATTCGAGGTTTGTGATGCCTCTTTTGTATAAACTCTTGGCCGTTACACCCTAAGTTCAATAAAAACTACTATCTTTGCCTTTTGCCAGGCCATATGCACTTGGTTCCCAACAGTTAATCATCATAGGTAACTGTTGAGGTATTTAGACGAACACCTAAAAGGGCGGTCCGTCACAAAATTCATATAATATACTACAATGGAACATTATATAATGGATTTTTTTTCTTAAAAATCATTATTTTTTAGCTAAGAGTTTTTTAAGGAAGTCAGGTAAGATTCTTCTTGTTAAAAAATGGTTGATTGTCTAATCGTTTAATTTGCATCGCAATTTGCACTACATGAGGTAATTGTGCTTATTCAAGTGCTTTGGTCAGAGTTTCAAAAACCGATGAAAAACAAGCAATTTTCGCAAAAATTGGGCAATGTTAGGGAAAATCACAGGTATCAAGGCGGTTTAGATTCTGAAACCGGTCTGTACGTAAATCGGTCCAATTCAAATTAAAAAACTAGAGATTTGAAAAAAAAATTATCAAAAAGTGTTAAAAAAATTTCTGTGAGGTCCTGAGGCATTGCTTATGATTCTTTAAAATTTTTAGATGATTATCATACTTATGTATTTTTTAAATAATTCTAACACTGCTAATGTCTTTGTATAAACTCTTTTATTTTTTATTTTCTAGGGGCACTAAATGAAATCTAATATTTTTGAAAATTATTTTGTGAGGTCTTGAGGTAATGTTAATGATGATGTAAAATTTTCAAATGATGATCATGCCTGTGTTTTTTAAAAATTCTAACATTGCTACTGTCTTTGTATATGCTCTTGTATTTTGATTTTACAGGGGTACAAAATGAAGTCTAATATTTTTGGAAATTTACTACATGATCCTTGGGCACTCTTTATTATATCATTAAAATTTTAAATCATGATCTAGCCTGTAAAGTTTTATAAAAATCTCATTCCTTTTCATTAATTGTTGTTTTTTATTTTTCAAATTCACAAAGTAATTCAATTTTTTTAAATTTCTATTAGGTATTTTATGTATTAATTTTGATATATTATGATTTTTTGTGATTTTTTTTAAAAAAATTATTTTTTTCTAATTTTTCTTGAATTTGCCAAAAAATCAAATAAAACCAGTCGAAAATCGGTGAAAATCGATTATAATCATTGAGTATGGGTGAGAAAAGTGACATCGCTTAATTTGCCAATTTTTAAAGAAAAATCGTTAAAATCAGTCGATTGTCGAATTTTTTTTACCGCTAAGTTTAAAGTGTTTGGCTTCAGCATTCATTCGATTTCTACTGATTTTCGATGAAAATCGATACCAAGTTTCTTCCGATTTTCCACTTTGTTTCATTATTGTAAACCTTGTCTTTGGTGGTGCCTCGAGCGAGATTCTCGCATTGATTACAAATTTTGGGGTTAACCAGGCCCAACACCATCTATATCAGTGAGGGTGGCGGTAGCTCGATGGCAACATTTGCTGGATGTTCAGAGAAGGGTAGTGGATCTTGATGGCGGTGAGCGATGAGCCGTGCAATCAAGTTAGATTTCTTATAAGGGGGTAGGATTGTGGGAAGTTGATGAAGGTGATGGTATCACCGATGCAGTAGCCACCATGGATGGCAGCAACAGTATAGTTACACTATGGTAGGAAACATTAGGGATGGCAATCGGGTGGATACCTTCGGGTACCACCGTTTCATACCCAAATCCAAACCTAAACAAAGTGCCGTTAACCCAAACCCATTAAGCTTTTTGGGTATAAATCTGTACCCATGCCCAAACCCAATGGGTACCCATGGGTATATATAGCAACAAACAAATATGCCTGGCCGTAGTCGCCATAGCCACCGGAGGGGGAGGGCATGACGCAACCGAAGGTGGAATCGGGGAAGGGGAAGCGGAGAGGGCAACCATACCTGGTTGGAGAGGGAAGGGAGGGACCCATCAGCGCCACGTAGTCGTGCAGGCACGACGGTGGGATTGGCCCTCCCACCGGTAGCACCGCCATGCGGATGGCCGACCCCAAGGAAGGGAGCCGAAGGGAGTTGAGCCACCAAGGTGGGGGTGATGGGGGCCATGGGGGCGAGGAGGTGAAGAGGGTGGGGATGGGGCCAAAGGGAGAGGCGGAGGCGGGAAGGAGAGCCAACTACTGAGAGGGAGGGGGCGTGACGGATTGCGATAGGGGATTCCGAAGAAAGCGAGAAGATTGTGGCGGCAAATTAGTGAATTAGGGCTTTGATTTTCTAATATATATATATATAATAAAAAGTGGGGCCCGTTTGTCATAGGATACCCATCGGGTACCCATGGGTACAAACTGATACCCACACCCATCCTGTGGCCTTATCGGATACCCAAACCCGAAAACCCATGGATTTAAAATGCGACCTGTACCCATCCTTATTAGATAGGGTACCCATGGGTATCCAAACCCATGGGTAAAACTGCCATCCCTAGGAAATATTGGGCCTGCAAGCAAGGGGGTTAGATTAAGAATTTTTTAAAATTAATCATTTTTTATATATAAATTACAAAAAATATATCCATCTATCGTGCCACGTGGCAACGACACACGTGCCAATCGTGCCACCATGGCGCCACTGATCCTAGTCGCGCCACGTGGCAGCGACAGAACACCAATCGCGTGCTACGGTACGTAGCAACTGATTCATCGGGAGTATATTTATGCCTTAAAGATTAATCCAAGTGTACTTACAATACACGTTGTTGTTTCCAACAGCTAAATTTGGATACATGTTGTTTCCAACAGCTAAATCCACTGTACTGCAAAGATTAAAGATGAATGTCGGTAAGATTAACCAGTACATGGGCTGCACTGTACATTCATATAGCTAAATTTTCAAGGTAATGATTTAGTAAGGCACTGCGAATGGCGAGCTGTCGCGCCACCGTGGTGCGACTGGTGCATCTGTCGCTGCTACGTGGCGCGACTGATCCCAGTCGTTGTCACGTGACGCGACTAATGCACTAGTCTTGTAAAAATAACAAGGTATATTTTTGTAATGAAAGGTGCTTCTGTGCTCTTCTTTTTTAAAGTTGTACAAATATTAAAGCACTAATGAAGGGTAGTTGAGGATTACTTACCCCTTCGTTTGCTTTAAGATTTGTGCAACTTGTATTGAGAGGAAAAATATAGAAGCATTGCTTTTGTAATTCACATATAAAAAAAATTATTTAAAAAAATTTCGTTAGATTAATGGGTTATAGTGGATGGAGGGAGAGATGGGTATTCGCAGGAAGAGAGAGAAAGAGATCCTTTGGACGCTCATATATCCATGGGTTAAAAATTAACCAATTTTAAGAAAAAAAAGTAATAGTCGTATAGATACCAAAAAAAAAAAAAAAGATGCGGATATTGTGGTCAGGGTTCACAATTTTGTTGAAAACCGAATGAAATTCGCGAATTTCGCCCGTACCGCTCGGAACCGAAATTGAAAACCGTTCTGAAATTCGCTAAAATTCAAATTCAAAAAATATAAAAAATTTGAAAAAATTTATCCAAAATTTTTCTATAATTAGTATTAATAGCCCTGTGACCATTGGTGTGAATATTTTTTGAAAATCCGAATTTTAGAGATGTATTTGAGCAATTGAAAATGTAGAAAATAGACAAAAGCAAAAAAAGAAGAAGAAAAAAAACTCGGCCTGCAAGCTTGAATTTATTTAGTAGCAATATTTATTGAAGTATATTTAGTATAAATATTTGTTGAAGCATATTTAGTTGTCATATTTATTGAAGTATATTTAGTTCCAATAATTTCTTGTAAAAACCAGCATCATGAGGCAAGAAGAGCACTATCCATAAAATCATAACCTGTGTTCAGAACATATATCTGAGTTTTTCTCAAAATCACATATAAACTGCTAAGAGATCATTAGACTAAATCAAATCCCCAATTTAACTTGTTTACAATCAATATAGAATTATATGAGACCTCTAGTAATTAACCGTCTATCATTTTTTCCTAATATTTTTAGAGAGAGCCATATCATAACTAAATATTCAACACGAATGCTATTTTTTGCACTTAATGGATTGATGTGTGAATGCTAATGTGATATGTGAAAATATGCATACTTTACAACTTTAGATACTCTAAAATATAGCAAAGGTCATGTCAAAATTTTGTTTCATTTCTATGTTTCATTACATTGCAACTCAATTTTTTTAACAATATTCCGTTCATGTAGGCGAAAATTGGAAGAACGACGAAGTTATGCCTACTTTACAACTTCAAATAAAATGTATTGAAATGTAAATGGTGTTAAAATGTGAATGATATTGCTATGTCATTATGTGAATGCCTATTTTTGTTGTCTGAATGATATGTGAGTAGTATTTGTTCACATATTATTGCTAAATGCCTACTTTACAATTTGCAATTGTCTAAAATATAGCAAAGGTCATGTCATAATTCTTCCATATTTAGGAAAGATCACATCGTAGTTTTTTCGTAGTTTTCTGTACTTGTTTTTACATTTATTATATAGCAAAGGTCTTTAATGGTTTTTTATTTTTCAACATTTTTTTTTCAATTTTTCTTGTTTTTTTACAATTTTTTCTATATTTCCAACTTTTCATCGGTTTTCATCAAATTTCGAACGAATTTCGCTCCAAACCGAGCGGTTTTCGCTGTTTTTTCGTGAAATTCACTAGCTCGTTTGACCAGATTTCAAATGCGTTTGACTTTTCATTTCGAACGGTTTTTGACGAAATTCGATACCGCCGGGACCTCGAAAACTTGGCTCGAAACGAAAATATTGTTGGATTATTTGGGCCAAGCCCATTTGATTGAGACAATAAATCCTAGAAAATCTCAAAGGCCCACCTCATGAGGAGCATGTGCACTAGCAATAGTACCACATTGCTAGCCTAAAGTGGTGAGCACTAGTTTAAATAGTGGAGTGTGCTACACCATGGTAGAATCATGTGGAGAAAGGGAGAAAGAATACACACGCGCGCGCTCGCCTCGCCTCGCCGGGCCGGGCCGGGCTCGGGCTCGCACTGGCCGGGCGGCGCGGGCGCACGTCTGGCACTGCGTGAATGGTCCGCCGAATTCGGTCCAGGGCTTTGCGTGGCGCAGCCTCCTTTGCAGATTACTCTTTTGCTACTCGGAATCGCGGTTGTAGTATGAGATAAGGACACCGTAATGCATCCCGTAATGGACTCGATCGTGGGGCGTCCTCGAGTCGTGTTCGATTCTGGTATTACCGAGGCTCCTTTATATCTTGCGTCGCCGTCATCAGGTAAAATAGAGTTTTACGCGCCTAGCGTTTTGCCGATTTCCTCATTGCGCCGCCATCAAGTCTGCCTGTCCGTCTCGGCGTGCACCAGCGACGGGAAAGCGAGTCTCGAAACCGTCCGTCCTCGCGTTCTTGCACCGGAGAGGGCGAATCAATTTTGGGAAGCGCCGCGATCGCTTCCACGTCACCGCCACGGCTCGTCTTCCTCGACGTTCGGAAGCGGTGCCTGAGCATCGCGCTCGGCTGCAAGGCGCGCTCGTCCTCGGATCAGACGCGCTTACAACGCTTCATCGCTTCCATCTCGCATTACCTAACAAGACGTTACAATGTTTCTACTGTTTATTTTCAATCTATTGATTGTGAGCACATTAGATGGATATATGTGTAGTCTTCTAGCATATGCATCTATAGTATGCTCCTGTTATTCGTTACTGATAGTCAATCACATGTTGTTCATGATTTACTTTTGGATTAAATTAAACCTAGATGTGCCTTTAATTCTAACAATCCAAAAACCTGATTATAGGCGCTTAGGTTTATCAATGGCCGGCTTTGCCGAGGCAATCAAGCCGAAAAATTCACCGTGTGCACTTCAAAAGATGGCGGACAAGGGTCACCTTGTGGCTTACGACTATGAGCGTGTTACGGGTGTCGAACGGCAAACCAGAGGATATGGATCCAACTCACGAAAAGGAGAAGGCATATCGGGATGCCAACACACTCTTTGTGGGAGCCGTTCTTAGTGTTCTTGCCGATCGTCTGGCGATGTGTATATGCACATTAAAGACGCGAAGGAACTATGGGATGCTCAATGCTAAGTTCGGTGCTTCCGATGTCGGGCGTGAATCGTATATCATGGAGCAATATCATGACTACAAGATGGTGGATAACCGTTACGTAGTTGAGCAGGCTCATGAGATACGAGGTTCTCGCCAGGAACTCGAACTTCTCAAAATCCGATTACTGACAGGTTTGTGGTCAGGCATTATTGCCAAATTACCTCCTTCATGGAGGAATTTTGCCACATCTCTGAAACATAAGAGACAAGAGATTTCTGTTGAGAATCTGATTGCGTCTCTAGATGTTGAGGAGAAAGCTCGAGCTAAGGATGCACTGTGAAAGGAACTGAGGGGCGATCTAGCGCCAATGTGGTGCAACAGTTCTCACATGGCAAGAACAAAGGGAAAAATAAAGCCAAACAAACCACTAATTTCAAGAAGAAGAAGTCAATGAACAAAGATGAGAAGCCCTGCTTTGTTTGCGGTGAGATTGGACCTTTGGGCCAAGCGAGTGTCCAAATCGCAAGGGCGAGAAGGGTGAGCAAGGACAGAACTCAAAGTCTCATCAACGTGACCATTGGCAATCTTGGAGGAGGAACTTCGGGTATGGTAACGCATCTATTGTTCTTTCAAGAATCGGACCATCGATTGGTGGATTGATCTGGAGCTAATGTTCATGTGTGTCTTGATCTCTCTTTGTTCTCTTCTTACCAGGCCGTGCGGGATTACTCCGTCTTGATGGGGAACGGATCACATGCTTATGTTCATGGTGTTGGCACGGTCGATCTGAAGTTTACTTCGGGAAAGATCGTGCAGCTGAGGAACGTGCAGCATGCCCCCTCAATAAATAAAAACCTGGTCGTGGCTCCCTTCTATGTAGAGAAGGGTTCAAAGTGGTGTTTGAGTCTAATAAAGTAGTCGTGTCTAAGCATGGACTTTTTATTGGTAAAGGCTATGAATGCGGAGGCTTGTTCCGCTTTTTCCCTTCGATTTTTGCAATAAAGTTGTGAACCATATTTGTGATATTTCCAATGGAGGTGAAGCCGATGTTTGGCACTCACGGTTATGTCATATAAATTTTGGTTGTATGACTCGGCTCGCTAGTATGAATTTAATTCCAAAAATTCCCTCTTGTCAAAGGTTCTAAGTGCCAAAGTTGTGTGCAATCAAAGCAACCTCGCAAACCTCACAAGGCGGAGGAGAGAAACTTGGCACCATTAGAACTCATACATTCAGATCTTTGTGAGATGAATGGTGTGTTGACTAAAGGAGGAAAAAGATATTTCATGACTCGATTGATGATGCATCTAGATACTGCTATGTTTATCTCGTTGAAAACTAAAGATGAGGCTTTAGACTACTTCAAAGTCTATAAGGCTGAAGTTGAAAATCAATTAGAAAGAAAAATCAAAAGGCTTAGGTCGGATCGTGGCGGTGAGTACTTCTCTCGAGTTCGACTTATTGTAAGGAACATGGAATTATTCATGAGAGGACACCTCCCTATTCGCCCAGTCTAATGGGGTTGCCGAAAGAAAGAACCGCACTCTAACTGATTTGGTAAATGCCATGTTGGACACTTGGGTCTATCTAAGGAATGGTGAGGGAGGCCTGTTGACTTCTTGTCACGTTTTGAATAAAGTTCCTTCTAAGAATAAGGAGAAAACCTCATATGAAGAATGGGAAGGAGAAAACCATCACTTTCATACTTGCGCACGTGGGGTTGCTTGGCGAAAGTCAATGTGCCCATAACTAAAAAGCGCAAACTTGGACCTAAGGCAGTGGATTGTGTCTTTCGGGATACGCTCATCGGAGCATTGCCTATAGATTTTTAGTAGTAAAGTCTGAGGTATCGACATGATCGTCGGTACAATCATGGAATCCAGAGATGCCACCTTCTTTGAGGGCATATTTCCCATGAAAGATTTGCATAGCGTTTCTAGTCAAAATCTGAGATAATTCCCGAACCTATTGCACAAACCGAGGATTCTCAGCAGATACCCGAGCAAAATCCTGAGGAGGATGATGGTGAGGCTCCTAGGAGGAGCAAGAGACAAAGGATGGTTAAATCCTTTGGTAATGATTTCACTTGTGTACCTTGTGGATGATACTCCCACCTCTATTTGAAGCTTATGCATCTTCCGATGCAGACTCTTTGAAGGAGGCAAATCAGTAGTGAGATGGATTCTATTCTGCCTAACGGAACTTGGGAGCTCACAGAATCGCCTTATGGTTGCAAACCTGTGGGCTGTAAGTGGGTGTTCAAAAGAAACTAAGGCCTGATGGTACTATTGAAAAGTACAAGGCTAGACTTGTGGCTAAGGGTTATACGCAAAGGAAGGAGAGGATTATTTTGATACTTATTCACTGTTGCTAGGATCACAACCATCCGGTACTTTTATCCTTGGCTGCCTCTCATGGTCTCATTGTCCATCAAATGGACGTGAAGACAGCTTTTCTTAATGGAGAGCTAGATGAGGAGATCTACATGGATCACCAGATGGATTTGTGCTACCCTGACATGAGAGCAAGGTGTGTAAGTTATCAAATCTCTTTATGGCCTTAAACAAGCACCTAAACAATGGCATGAGAAGTTCGATAGAACATTGACACAAGCTGGCCGTTATGTAAACGGCCGACAAGTGTGTGTATTATCGCCATGGTGGGGGTGAGGGAGTTATTCTGTGCCTATATGTGGATGACATTTTGATCTTTGGAACAAACCTTGATGTGATCAATGAGGTCAAGTCTTTCCTGTCTGGAAATTTTGATATGAAAGATCTCGGAGAGGCTGACGTGATCTTGAACATCAAGTTAGTCAAAAGTGAGGATGGGATTAGTCTTTCTCAATCCCATTATGTGGAAAAGGTTTTGAGTCGGTTTGGCTATTCGGATAGCAAGCCTTCTCCAACACCTTATGATCCAAGTGTGATTCTTCGGAAAAACAAGAGAATTGCTAGAGATCAAATGAAATACTCTCAGATCATTGGATCTCTCATGTACTTGGCTAGCGCTACAAGGCATGATATCTCATTTCTTTGTAAGCAAATTGAGCCGATTTACTTCTAACCGGGAGATGATTATTGGCGTGCACTCGTAAGAGTTATGCGTTTCTTGTTGGGTACAAGAAATTATGGAATACACTATACCTGTACCCTTCAAGACTAGAGGGTTATAGTGATTCAAATTGGATCTCGATCTTGATGAGATTAAGGCCACCAGTGGATATGTGTTTACACTTGATGGGGGCGCTGTGTCGTGGAGGTCTTGCAAACAGACTATTTTGACACGGTCAACCATGGAGGCAGAATTGACTGCATTGGATACAACCACTGTTGAGGCAGAATGGCTACGTGAACTCTTGATGGATCTTCCGGTGGTTGAAAAACCAATACCGAGCTCATTCTTATGAATCGTGACAATCAAGCGATTATTGTTAAAGTGAACAGTTCTAAAGATAACTTGAAATCCTCAAGACATGTGAAAAGACGTTTGAAGTCTGTCAGAAATTGAAAAACTCCGGAGTGATAGCATTGGATTATATCCAGACGGCTAAAAACCTGGCGAATCCCTTCACTAAAGGGCTATCACGGAATGTGATAGATAACGATCAAAGGAACTAGGCATGAGACCCATGTGAGTTATACCATAGCGGTAACCCAACCTATGTGATCGGAGATCCCGTGAATTAGGTCCTGGGAAAAACAAGCTCTTGGTTAACCGGAGGAGAGTAATTTTCTAACTAGTTCCAAGTGAAGATGCAATACTCTCGAAATCAGTATGGCAAGGTTGGCTTTTGCCTTAATGTGTTCTGTTGGCTTTATTTAGCGAAGATGTCATCCTACTGAGCATCTTGAAAGAACACACCTATATGAGAGTGATCGTTGAAAGTCGCAGTCTATGAGACTTGGGTAATCTCTAGTAAGCTCATGAAGAGACCATGGAGTACGACTTATATGCTCCACCCGAGGAAGCCTATTGGCGACCTAGTATCGCCTAAGGCTTTAAATGAAACTCGATCGCACAAAACTTGCAATTCAAGGCTTAGTCCATTGTTCAAGTTATGGTGAGTGTAATTTGGAGTCCTAGGTGCAATTCAAGGCATAGTCCATTGTCACCGAAATCTTTGGTATATTAACGACTTTGGGAGCAGGCAAGGTATCGGTGGGACTTTGAGATCTGGTGGGGGATTGTTGGATTATTTGGGCCAAGCCCATTTGATTGAGACAATAAATCCTAGAAAATCTCAAAGGCCCACCTCATGAGGAGCATGTGCACTAGCAATAGTACTACATTGCTAGCCTAAAGTGGTGAGCACTAGTTTAAATAGTGGAGTGTGCTACACCATGGTAGAACCATGTGGAGAAAGGGAGAAAGAATACACACGCGCGCTCGCCGCCTCGCCGGGCCGGGCTCGCACGGGCAGGCGGGGCGGGGGAAGCGCGGCGCGTCGGCACTGCGTGAATGGTCCGCCGAATTCGGTCCAGGGCTTTGCGTGGCGCAGCCTCCTTGCGAATCGTGGGGCGTCCTCGAGTCGTGTTCGATTCTGATCGTTACGAGGCTCCTTTATATCTTTGCGTCGCCGTCATCTGGGTAAAATAGAGTTTTCGCGCCCTAGCGTTTTGCCGATTTCCTCGCTGCGCCGCCATCAAGTGCTTCGTCCCGTCGCGGCGTGCACCAAATGAACGGAAAGCGAGGTCTCCGAAACCGTCCGTCCTCGCGTTCTTGCACCGGAGAGGCGAATCGGAGTTTTTGGGAAGCGCTCGGCGCGATCGCTTCCACGCCACCGTCACGGCTCGTCTTCCTCGGCGTTCAGAGCGGCTGCTAGGCATCGCGCTCATCGGCGCGCGCTCGTCCTCGGCATCAGACGCGCTTACAACGCTTCATCGCTCCATCTGCACCTAACAAGATGCGTTACAATATTTCTACTGTTTATTTTCAATCTATTGATTGTGAGCACATTAGATGGATATATGTGTAGTCTTCTAGCATATGCATCTATAGTATGCTCCTGTTATTCGTTACTGATAGTCAATCACATGTTGTTCATGATTTACTTTTGGATTAAATTAAACCTAGATGTGCCTTTAATTCTAACAAATATGAACCCTGATTGTGGTTTTTATCTAGATCTTACAGCACGTGTTCTCGTTCGCACTTATTTTCACACATCCCGTTATTACTTGTATGTACGCAGTAGTCAATACACTACAGGTAGGTTGTCACGTTGCTGTCCTCTTGGTTAAGCTAATATTCCATGTTGATCTTGTTCCCATCAGTTTACATATATGGGTCCGGCTCGTACCGTCCTCTCCACGGAAACATGCATGACTCAGCGTGAAAGCAGCCGCCGCCTGGTCCTCCTTGACCAAGTCACTTTATTATTAGCAAGGGATTTGATAAATTGTATTCAGATGTTTTGTTTGTTAAAATTATCTAAATCTAAAAGTATTGGATCATTATTGAGATTCAGAAGTATCGATTACATCTGATCCTATGATTTGATCTTACGATTGAATTTTTAATCGTACGATATAAAATTTAGATGTTTATTGATAAAAAAACATCAAAACAACATGGATGGTTTGGTTTTGAGCTTTCGTCTCGTACATTTTCAGTTGGTGCCTGCCTGACATGGAATCTCTACACTACCGTCGAATGCACCAATACCATGCCCATTTTATGAACTTGATGTGAGCATCTCCAGCAAGGGTCTCTAAAACAGGGTCCCTATTTTGGATTTATGGATTCCCCCTATTTTTTGAGGCCCTGTTTTCAGAGCACAAATCCAGCAACAGCCTCTAAATCTCAACCCCTATTTTACTTTTTCTCCTATTTTGACATATCCGCTATGTATAATCTTCATTTGACACCACTAAAATTCAATCAAAAATATTTGTAATACATAAAACATAAGTATATTAACATTTACAATTTAAAAACATGAAATTTCAAATTTAAATTTAAAATTTTCAAAACATGATAAAATTTTCGAAGCCTTTCATGTATTTCCCTATCTTCAATAATATGGGTTGTACTCGTGTCCCTGAGAATTGGGGCTAAGGAGGCAAATTTAGGGGCCTCCTAATTTTAGGGGCTTGAGTTGGGGCCCTGCTGGATCTGTTTTTTTTTACAACACTCCCTATTTTAAGGTTTAGGGGCTGGCTTAGGGGCTCTGCTGGAGATGCTCTAAACCGACGTGTACCCTCTCACATACAATTTTGCCTATTTTGTTACGGATAAAATCTACACCTAACAATTTACTCTACGACTCTACGTAGGTCAAAGCAGTCGTCCCTTTATTGCAAAATAATACACCTCTTATGTGTGGAAGATTTGGAGCTCAACCGGCCCTCCACGTCATGCCCCATGGCAATTGGCAAAAAAGTCCCTCCATTTCCATTAAATTACGAATAGGTCCATGTGATTTACAAATAGGTCTTTTGTGAGTTTTAGTGAGTATAAGAAAAATGTTTTCGTATTACGTTTAGGTCCCTGGTTCGTTACTTTACGAAAAAAACCTCTGCTAAATACAAATCTCGAACGAGCCATTTTCTAATTTTTCGGAGTAGCGATCAGATCCAAAAATATAACAAACAGGTCCCGGGCCCTTACATCCAGGTCCTTTCTCTGTTTTTCCCGGAAAAAATATTTTCGTCAACAGAAATATATGTGCAGTTTTATCTCTTGGATTTTTCCCCTAACTTGATCTCTAATCTCTATTTTTTTTTTCCCAATTCGATCTCTAATATTTTTCGAGGCGTGTATTATTACTCGATGAACACATCGCGTGTTAGACTCGATAAACGAAGGTTGGCATCTCATATATTTTTCGGAACATGTATTAGTACCCGGTTAACACATAGAATATTCAGCTCTACAAAAGGAGGTTGACCGGGCGATAATAAAGTGTTAACCAAATTCGTCAGAAGAAATATGTGTCCAAGTCTTTTCTCTGTTTTTCCCAGAATTTTTTTCATCAACAGATATATATGTGCAACTCTATCTCTAAACTTTTTTTTCCCAACTCGATCTTATAATATCTATACTTTTTTTTCCCAACTCGATCTCTAATATTTTCCGAAATATGTAATATTACTTAGTCAAAATCGACGAAAGAAGGTTGGCATCTCTAATATTTTTTGGAACATGTATTATTACCCGGTTAACGCATGGAATGTTAGACTCGACGAAAGAAGGTTGATCGGGTAATAATAAAGTGTTAACCAAATTCATCAAAAGAAATGTGTGTACAACTCTATCTCTATTTTTTTTGTAACTCGATTTCTGATATTTTCCGGAATAAGAAATATATGTATACAACTGTGTCTCTATAGTTTTTTTTGCAACTCGATCTATAATGTTTTTCGGAAAATGTATTATTCTCCGGTGAACATATAGAGTGTTAGGATCGCTCCGAAAAAAATAATATGTTTAGCTCCTCCTGCAGCCTTTTTTTAGAGGAAAAAACAGAGTAAATTTTAAACGGTGCGGCGTGCGCCGCACATTCTGCCTAGTAGTTGAGGAAATCAGGTGGAGATACGCGTCACAGAACTGCTGCACATGATCTATCCAAGCAAGAGCCATATCAATATTTTCCAAGACAGCAGATTTTGCATGATAATACTTTCTTTGGTCATAAATAGTTATTATTTAGAATATAAATACATTTAAATTTTTAAAAATTTAATGATCAATATCTTTTCAAATATTTAAATTGGATACATAAAAATTATACGTATATATAAATATATTATAATAAAAATTGGTAGTTAAATCTGTATTTTAGAGACCATATCGATATCTAAAATGATAACTATTTATCACTAAAGTAGCATTTATCATCTTAGCATTCCCCTCGTCCGGTTTTGCTTGAAGCCGCGCTGTTGTGGGATTCATCGCGGCTACTGATCGCTGTTTCTGTTTCCTCTATTATATTCTTCATCCGCCATCTGAAAGTTTTTCAAAATCTCTAGTATAAAAATGGAAATTCAAACTGAAAGTTCGGGATTTTGAGCTGAAAATTCCAAAATCACGGTCGAAAGCTTCGTACGCGTCTCGCTTTCCCATTCAAACTAAAATGGCAAAGCCGGTAAAAGCACGTGCGCTGAGCCTGCACGTCTACACATATAGAACACTTGCACCAAATGATACGTACACCACCAGTGGAGTACTATTTATTTCCGGGCACAGTTCCAATCCACGTGACGTAATACAACACAAACATTTCGTACAAGGCACAGCAACATATATCAGCAGCTACGCCAACATACGTATGCAAAACAGTATAACAATACTAGCTAGTGTATAATACCTGTACGGAACGGTCGAGTAATCAGGGGCCGAAGCTTTCTTAGCGCCTAACATTTTTTTTTTTAAATCTAGCAGTAACACTTTTCCTTTTCAAAAATGCCCATTCACCAATCGGGAGAGGCGTGAAGTTGACACGTGTCACCAATGGGGAGGTGGCTTGATCTATGGTAGAATAGCGACCATAGCTGAAGGCACGGCTAAGACAGGGCACAATAGAAGGACCTGTGACACTACGGTTTGGTGTGACGTTATAGAAGGTGAAATTAGAGAATAAAACCTTTCGGCTTGAGGTTTACTCGCGTTTTTGGGCCTTTTGAAGCGTTGTGACACCACGGAGTGTCGTAACCTTATTTAACGTGCATGATAAGGTTAAAAACATTATGAGATGTGGAATTAAGGTTAAAACTATAGGATATGGAGGTTAATAGCTTTTAAGGCGTTTAGAGGCTGTTTCGGGGTTTTGGGCCTTCAGGGAAGTTTGGGCCTTGGTGGGCTTTGGTGGGATGGAGTAGGTCTCCGTAACGGACTAGGATTGGGTGTGGGGCTGGTAAAAGGGCTCCCACCAGCCTTTGGGCGTGCTCCCTCGCCCTTGGGTGCCCCCACCTCTCCCTCCAAGCCCTAGCCGCCACCCCCACCTTCCCTCTCCCTTCCTTGCGCCTCCACCTCCCATTGCTCCCCATTGCACACCACCTCTCCTCCACCCCCTTGCTGCCCTAGGGTGGCCTCCCCACCCCTGCATCCTCATGGATCCATCCGAGGAGCGAGGAGCGAGGAGATCTATTGGAGATTCGTTCGTTGGGCAAAGGTATGATCATGGGGATCCTTGGGTTTGATCTAGGTACTGTTCTTATGGTGTTTATGAAGTTTTTAGATCAATTGGTGGTGCTGGGTTGGAGTTCTTTGGGTTAGATCTAGACGTTGCCACGTTTCTGTTTTCGGGCAGATTGAGCAGTCGGGCTAGGGTTCGAGTTTTCGTCGATTTAGAATCCGAATCTGTCCGTACGGACTTAAAAGAAGTTGTAGATAATTTAATTATATTTCCGTGGATATAAAGCACGTTAAAATCCGATCAGCCGTTTGAAAGTTATGGCCGTTTTACCAAGCGTGTTAAAATCTGTGACGCGATTGGAACAGATCTCAGTAATCTGTAGATTAAACAACTTTAGAGGCCGAATCAGACTTTCCATATACCTAGAGAAAGTTGGGAAATTTCCTAAGCTACGCGAGGGTGTACTCGTTTAATTCATTCGGAGTCCCAGAACTCAAGTTATGCCTTTTGCAAGGCTGTTGTCCCGACGGGACAGAACCTCTGTTTTTAGGTTTTGCGAGTAATGGGCAATGTCGGGTTAGATGGGGGTTTGTGTACTGTTTTGTGGGCATGATTGTGAGTGTGTGATGCCTATGTGCAGGTGGTGTGACACCGGGAGTGCCCTCTACTTCCCGCCAATCCGTCGCCCGCGGTTGAGGCAAGTGTGTTGTAATGTATATCGGAATCGTAGGTTGCTTGTGGAGATTAGATGAAAGATTGAATACTTGCTATGATCACTTGCCATGCTTGCTGTTTTTCAATGATATATTGAGTATGATTATCATGATATGATGCTATGTGTCTATACTTATCATGATTCGATGCCATGTGTTTATGTGTACTATGACATGATGCCATATGTTTATGTACAAATGAGATATGATAATTGGCATAGTTGCATGCATGTCATGAGATAGGGCGAGGGCGGTGAGAAAGTCATAACTAGTCCGGCAAGGTCGGTGAGAAAGTTATGACTAGTCCGGAACGCCATTGAGTAAGACCTACATCGTGATTCCATCCACGTGGTGAATGGAAGCGAGGAGTAGGCACCCTCCATCTTCGGGATGGAAGGGGGGAAAAGGGTGCACACCGACGGGTGTGTACTCAACCATACCGGTATGAGTTTCCAAGGAGATATGAGCATAACATTGCATTGCAATACATATTTAATGATGATGATGTTGTTATGTGCTCAAGTATGAGATGTTATATGTGATGTAAGGTATTATTGTCTTGTAAATGATCTTGTTGTCCATTACAATATGCTTGCTGAGTTTTCGAACTCACGCTTGTGTTTTATGTTGTTTTTAGGTACTTTGAGATCGGCATGCGGGAAAAAGGGGTCTAGCTACACTTCTACACGTAGCCCCACCATCATAGTCCATAATTAATCACTTGGAGACATGATATTAAGAGTTGTGCCTTAAACTTAATGTATGGTTTAATTTAGCATCCTAGTGATTCCTTATTTGCTTCGTTTTAGTTTATGAAGTGGTTGAGCGTGGTATTATTGGCATAATTTGATGATATATCCATTTATGTTGATGTTTTAGATGTCGTGTGCTATGATATATCTTGCCATGATATTGATATTGTGTTAATTCATGGAAAAACAAAGGAGATGCTGCCGAAATATCGGTTTTTAGCATATGTACCTTTGCTGGAATTTATGTTTAAATGTGGTATTTAGATGTTGTTTAGCTTATGTTTGGTAGCATTCGGGCATATTAAATGCCGGGGTGTTACAGTTGGTATCAGAGCCAGGTTGTAGGTCCTTGGAATGTGAATTTTTAGTGTCATGCTATAGGGAAAAACTAAAATATGATGTGGAATAACTTAGAAACATGGCTTAGGTCTTAACTAAAATTTTGTTATAGGATAGCAACATTAAAACTTGCAAAAGTGGTATAACTAATCTAAAATTTGACACACAATGGATGCACCGTAGGAAAGGGTATGGGTATCATTTCTTTATGCTTAAATGTTGTATTTAAGCTATGATGTTGAATGCTTCCTTTGATAAAGCATGTTGCTATGTCTATGAGATAAATGACTGAATTGCTCTTGTTGTTGTGATAGAGTGGAATTGTGGTACCGAAGGGTTTCGGTCACCTCTTTTTTGTTCATAGTAAGGGCGAGGTTTGACGGTGTGGCCAGTTAGCGCCATCACCGAAGAACTATTAACCCCTGTAGGAGAAGAGTGCTTACCCTCTCTGTTGTAGATCGGGTAGTTGACTGGAGTCAAATAGAAGAGTTTGGTGGTGGATTTCTTCGTATGTTCTTTGCCGTTCTGACGGTCGATTTTCGTTGCTTTTCTTGGCTTTAGTTGATTTGAATCAAATGAAAAATGTTGGGTTTTCGCGGATCGTTTCGTATGCGGTGTGTGGTTTTGTCTTCCTTGGTTGAAGACGAAGAAGTGGAGTCTAGTGTTGCGCTTCTTTTGGGCGCCTTTCCAGTTTTAATGATTAGTTTGTTGATGGCTTTATGGGGAAGAAGCATTCAAATTTATCCCTGTGTTTGTCTTTCTCCGAGGTTAACGGAGTTATTGCGGAGTTATGCGGACACAGCTATCGGGCTGAAGTTACGTGTCTTTGTAGAAGTAAGTGGTGTTTGATTCGTTATTTTCTTTGGTTTAAGAAAATCATCTTTGAAGAACCCTTCCTATTTTGTGAATGTTTGGAGTTAGGGTTTATTTGCAAAGGTATATTTGATCGGTTGGTTCCCTACTGTGGGAGTCTTTGAGATTTAAAAGTGTTTTGGAGAATTCCTTTGCATGACCAAGTTTGGGTTTGTCTCATCGCAATTTTGAGAGTCAAATTTTCCTTATGAATTTGGGATGAGTTTTAAAACTAAAATGCTGTAAACAAAGTAGTCTTTTGACTGAAATCGTTTGTCCCTAGTAAGAATTGATGTTTAGCATGTTATGTAGTAGGTAACAATGTGGTTTATGGATTGATGTGTTGCTAAGTTAAATTTTGAGTTGAATCAATTCAATGTGATTAATATCTCTAGCTTGAGAATAAATAGACTACTAGTGTTGCAGTTTACTCTTAGCGAGAATGATTAAATGTGTTAATGTACATGCTTAGAATCTGTTGCCTTGCTTTAAAAGTGCTTATGATCCTTGTTAATGTTAAAAGTTTAAACTTTGATGCATAGTTAAAACATTAAGATGATGTAGACTTTGTTATTGTAAAAGAAACTTTCTTTGGTTGTTAAAGATGTTCTAATCTAATGGATTAATAGAGAAATTTAATCGTGTTGACTAGTGACTTTAATTTGGATGTTGATTAGAGTTGCTATTTATGTTGTTGCAAACTACTAGTATCTTTGGAAGTATGCAGGTGTGTCGCTACAATGCTAGTATTGATATCAATAGGAGAAGACATAAGACTTATTGTTAATGATGTTGTTAATGGTAGTGTTAATGCTAGTATTCAGTCTATTTTAAATAGTGGGAGTATGTTGTGTGGTGGTAATTTTGTTATCACCTATGTATAGGAGTAGCTAAAAGTAATGTAGTTGGTTGATGATTATGCCCACTTGTTGTTATTGATGACTAAGTAGTTGTGGTAACTGTTTAGATTATTCGTTGGAAAACCATGGTTAAAATAGAGGAAAATTTTAACATGTTGCGATGGAGTGAGCTTTGGATAATTAACATGATGTACAATTTCATCCTTAATGAATGTATGCCTTGGAATCCTAGTTATGAACTTTGTCTTGTAGAGATAATATTTACATGTTGAAGTCGTTGTTTAAGCTGAATAAGGTTCGGTTGTCGAGACGTGAATATATAGGTGGCATGAAATTTATATGCTGATCTTCTTTGAAAGATTTATTGAAATACTATGTTTCCAACTTGGAATAAGATGTATTATGATTCGGTGACCCGTGAGGGTCATGTCAATATAGTTTTGGTTGGGAGCCTTTTTCGATAAGCTCCTTAAACCCTAATTAAAAGTGTTGGGATTGGTAACTAGAGGAAGAATTTGTTGTGAAGTTTCTGATTTATTTGTGTTGGGGCTTCTCAGGAAGTAGATAGTAATTATTGAAGTCTTTTAATGGAAAGCGTAGTGGAGTACTAGAGATGGTTCTTTTTATGCTGAGCTTGTGTTTAAAAGCTTTTGGACTGGTTTGGTTGCTTGCCATTTTGGTTGAAGGGTTTTCGGTCAAGGTGTTCCTTATGCTGTGTTTCAGAGTTTCCCTAAAAATCGTAGAAATTGGTGCAAATATTTGGTTTTGGCTAACTTGTTTAGTTTGTGCTATGAGTTTCCCTTTCTCTTTGAGAAAGTTTGTGGCGATTGTGTGCAGATGCTTGACTTTGGAGTCGATGTTCTTTTCCAAAATGCTGATTTTGGTTAAAATCTGAGTTTTGCAAGTTTAGCTTTCAAGTAATGGAGGGTTCTGTTATGACGTGGTCTTTTCACGCTAACGGTTTGCGATCATGGTCTATATGAATTTACGCAACCTTCGATGTTAATGGTGTTTCAATTCTTTGATACCTAATAAGTCGTTTGGTGAATGACTAATCGATCTTGGCTGTTCCATGATGAATGAATGGTGGAAAGGAAAACATGTCAACGTTTATCGATGTTTAATGATGAAGGAGTCGTTGAGCCAGGTCGGTGAGAAAGTCATATATGGATACATGACTAATCCGGAGTGCTCTTGAAAAGTTTGCATTCATGTTATGAATCGAGATGTCCATTTCTTTCTAGTATGAAAAGAAAGAATAAATAATTTCTGGTATGTTGGTTGTGATGAAGGGGATTTGTGTTTCCTTTGCATCTTGGTTTAGAATGTTAAACTGAATGCTCTTTGGTTGTTGTCGAATCTTTTCCAAAGTGATTGTAGTGCATTGGATTCAAGGTTAAGCATGGGGACCAATTGGGTTCATGGTTTGTGGTTGAGTTTATCCAATCGTTGTGTCCTTGTTTTAGTCCTTGGGTGGAAAGCTTGAGGGCGAGACCCGCTTGGATGAGAAATCCAGTATGGGTTGTTATCGACCTAAGCATTAGGTGTTGTTAGTAGTGGATCGTAAATGGTTTAAAGGTGAGGAGTAAAGGAAGGTTGAGTTTGACTCAATTCAAACCTTCTTGGAGAATTGTCTTTGTTGATGTGTTCCTCGATAGGGTTGATTAAGTACTAGTGGACCACTTGGTGGTTGCTAGTAATTGCTTTTCCTTTTCAAGTGTATTGGATCTTTTGTCGATCTATGAGCGAGTGGAGTCAACCGTAGCATTTTGTTCGGTTATTCTGCTTGTTCTTGCGGGTTTTAAGAACTTTGGTTTTAAAGAAAGCTTTCCCTTTTGATGTTAGCGGTGGGTATTGGTCTTTTGTAAAAGACGAATCTTTTGCATGGTTTTAAACCCCGTTGTTCAAACAGTGGGTTGTCTTGGAGTGTAGTGTCTCTCTTGGCTTGCGTCGTCTTGATTATGGCGAACCATAGTAGAGAGGTTGATGTGTGAAAAACACTTTTGTGCGTGGGAGCTGAAGAGGGTTCTAGCAGGTTGAAGCCGTGTTCTTCTGGAAAGTAGCATTGCTAAAGGGATCAGGCACTTTAGTGCCAAGGAATGTATCGAATGAGGAGTGTGAGACCGTATTCTTTCGTGGTCTTTTTGGCAATTGGGGTGAAGGAGGAACCGTGCGAGGTTGCACTTTGTTGAGCTAAATCAACATTTCCTCGCCAAGGGTTGGTTTTGAGAACTCGTTTGTCGTTTGTTCCGGTTTGAGTCTTTGTGTGAATGTTTTATGTTGTAAGGAAGTCTTTTGTCCCTCGGGGACTTTGTTGTTGCTTTTGGCGTCCTTCGGATTCGAGGTCGAATCCTGTTGAAGGGGGGAAGAATGTGACACTACGGTTTGGTGTGACGTTATAGAAGGTGAAATTAGAGAATAAAACCTTTCGGCTTGAGGTTTACTCGCGTTTTGGGCCTTTTGAGCGTTGTGACACCACGGAGTGTCGTAACCTTATTTAACGTGCATGATAAGGTTAATAACATTATGAGATGTGGAATTAAGGTTAAAACTATAGGATATGGAGGTTAATAGCTTTTAAAGGCGTTTAGGGCCGTTTCCGGGTTTTGGGCCTTCCAGGAGTTTGGGCCTTGGTGGGCTTTGGTGGGATGGAGTAGGTCTCCGTAACGGACTAGGATTGGGTGTGGGGGCTGGTAAAAGGGCTCCCCACCAGCCTTTTGGGCGTGCTCCCCCTGCCCGTGGGCGCCCCCACCACTCCCACCAAGCCCAAGCCCCCCCCCCCCCCATCCCCGCGCCCGTCCGTGCGCCTCCACCTCCCCCATTGCTCCCCATTGCACACCACCTCTCCTCCACCCCCTTGCTGCCCTAGGGTGGCCTCCCCACCCCTGCATCCTCATGGATCCATCCGAGGAGCGAGGAGCGAGGAACGAGGAGCGAGGAGCGAGGAGCGAGGAGATCTATTGGAGATTCGTTCGTTGGGCAAAGGTATGATCATGGGGATCCTTGGGTTTGATCTAGGTACTGTTCTTAGGGTGTTTATGAAGTTTTTAGATCAATTGGTGGTGCTGGGTTGGAGTTCTTTGGGTTAGATCTAGACGTTGCCACGTTTCGTTTTGGGCAGATTGAAGCGATCGGGCTAGGGTTCGAGTTTTCGTCGATTTAGATTCCGAATCTGTCCGTATGGACTTAAAAGAAGTTGTAGATAATTTAATTATATTTCCGTGGATATAAATCACGTTAAAATCCGATCAGCCGTTTGAAAGTTATGGCCGTTTTACCAAGCGTGTTAAAATCTGTGACGCGATTGGAACAGATCTCGGTAATCTGTAGATTAAACAACTTTAGAGGCCGAATCAGACTTTCCATATACCTAGAGAAAGTTGGGAAATTTCCTAAGCTACGCGAGGGTGTACTCGTTTAATTCATTCGGAGTCCCAGAACTCAAGTTATGCCTTTTGCAAGGCTGCTGTCCCGACGGGACAGAACCTCTGTTTTTAGGTTTTGCGAGTAGTGGGCAATGTCGGGTTAGATGGGGGTTTGTGTACTGTTTTGTGGGCATGATTGTGAGTGTGTGATGCCTATGTGCAGGTGGTGTGACACCGGGAGTGCCCTCTACTTCCCGCCAATCCGTCGCCCGCGGTTGAGGCAAGTGTGTTGTAATGTATAGCGGAATCATAGGTTGCTTGTGGAGATTAGATGAAAGCTTAAATACTTGCTATGATCACTTGCCATGCTTGCTGTTTTCCAATGATATATTGAGTATGATTATCATGATATGATGCTATGTGTCTATACTTATCATGATTCGATGCCATGTGTTTATGTGTACTATGACATGATGCCATATGTTTATGTACAAATGAGATATGATAATTGGCATAGTTGCATGCATGTCATGAGATAGGGCGAGGGCGGTGAGAAAGTCATAACTAGTCCGGCAAGGTCGGTGAGAAAGTTATGACTAGTCCGGAACGCCATTGAGTAAGACCTACATCGTGATTCCATCCACGTGGTGAATGGAAGCGAGGAGTAGGCACCCTCCATCTTCGGGATGGAAGGGGAAAAGGGTGCACACCGACGGGTGTGTACTCAACCCTACCGGTATGAGTTTCCAAGGAGATATGAGCATAACATTGCATTGCAATACATATTTAATGATGATGATGTTGTTATGTGCTCAAGTATGAGATGTTATATGTGATGTAAGGTATTATTGTCTTGTAAATGATCTTGTTGTCCATTACAATATGCTTGCTGAGTTTTGAACTCACGCTTGTGTTTTATGTTGTTTTTAGGTACTTTGAGATCGGCATGCGGGAAAAAGGGGTCTAGCTACACTTCTACACGTAGCCCCACCATCATAGTCCATAATTAATCACTTGGAGACATGATATTAAGAGTTGTGCCTTAAACTTAATGTATGGTTTAATTTAGCATTCTAGTGATTCCTTATTTGCTTCGTTTTAGTTTATGAAGTGGTTGAGCGTGGTATTATTGGCATAATTTGATGATATATCCATTTATGTTGATGTTTTAGATGTCGTGTGCTATGATATATCTTGCCATGATATTGATATTGTGTTAATTCATGGAAAAACAAAGGAGATGCTGCCGAAATATCGGTTTTTAGCATATGTACCTTTGCTGGAATTTATGTTTAAATGTGGTATTTAGATGTTGTTTAGCTTATGTTTAGTAGCATTCGGGCATATTAAATGCCGGGGTGTTACAGGACCACTCCACCATCTGTTAGCCTGCCGCGGTGCATCATCTTCCTACTGTTATGGTCAACCGAGCTTGTAGATTCAAGACTTTGTTGCGGTACATAAATGCGATAAGTGATACGTATCGTCTATCGATATTTTTATCGTTAAAAAATAAAGCTATTTTTCTAAAAAAAATTGAGAAGAAAAAAAGCACGCCAAGTGACTGATTAACGCAATCAACTACTTCCTACGTCCGCAGCCCCGCACACGCCTGAGTCGCTGACCCGATCCGACCACGCTTTCCCCGTGTATGTAATGTTACCGTGTAATAAATAACACGTAGCCTGATACACGCTAGACCGCGCTAAGGATAAAATCAGCCAGCCGCCGCGCCCAAACGCCACAACCAATCCAGACGCGAAGCCCAACGCGAACACCTTCTCCCCGAATGGAGCGGCCGCGCGAAGCGGCGGCGGCGGCGGAGGCCATCGCGCTGTTCGACGCCTGCTGGTTCCACCGCCTCGTGCTCTGCTCCCCTCCTGCGCCCGCACCGGCATCTCCCCCGTCGCAGCCTCAACGGGAGGAGGAGCAGCATCAGCCGGAGCTGCAGGCACCAGTGGAGAGCAAGAGGGAGCTGCAGCGGGCCCCATCCGGGCTGCGGCACCGCAGGTCGCGGAGCGACGAGGCCACGGCGGCCGCGTTCGAGGGCCTGGAGCCGCTCAAGATCCCCAACAGCCATCGCGCAAGGCTCGAGACCATCCTCTCCGGGAAGGGCGGGCTGGCCGCGCCGCAGGCGCCGCCGCTGCCGGAGCGGAGGAGGCCGGAGGTGCGGCGGCCTGGGGGGAGGAGGCGGCGCCGGCGCGGGCGGAGCCTGTCCGAACTGGAGTTCGAGGAGGTGAAGGGACTTCGGGACCTCGGGTTCACCTTCTCCGACGCCGATGTCGACGCCGAGCTCGCGTCCATCGTGCCGGGGCTCCGGCGGCGGCATTCGGAGGAGGAGGCCAAGAAAGATATGGCGGCGGCGTCCGCCGAGGAGGAAGCTTGTAGCGACACGGCGGCGGCGGCGCCTCCGCGGAGGCCGTACTTGTCGGAGGCGTGGGAGGACGAGGAGGAGGAGGTGAGGACGATGCTGATGAACTGGAGGATCCCGGCGGCCCGCGACGGCTCCGACCTCAAGGAGCACCTCCGGCTCTGGGCCCACACCGTGGCTTCTGCTGTCCGGTGACGGTTTTGACCAAGAACTTCCATTAGTGTTGGTGACAAGGTCAAGTGTAAATATTCTGCGATTTGTTTGTACATCTATTCAAGTTGATTAATTTGCTGGTTAGTATAGTTTTTGAGAACGTATGCATGTATGTATTCATCACAAATCTGGAGCATGGAACTGAAAGCTCTGTGCAACCAACAAAAAGGAAATGTGAAAAATGGAGAAGGATATTTGATCTGGTCATCTTTTTCGTGTCAATGACAAGAAAGCATTTTGGTTGCTTTGAAGCTAAGCATTCCATAATGCCATGAATCATGATCATGTTGACATGGTGCATTTGGGACGAACAATCTAGATTTGGGGCTGGCTGTTGATTTGTCAAAATCTGGTACAGGGACAGAAAGGCTACTGGCCAGCTGCTTTAATTTGAGAAATGATTCCATTGTTAACGATCGGTCCGAATTCCCATGCTCCACAAGATTCGACTTCGTTGGAGGTTAATCATGGGCGATTGATCGATGGTACGATATGTTTTGTATATGTGCGAGTGGTTAGCACGTGTGTTAGGGTTTGAATTTTCGTTTTCGGATTTTATCTCGGCACTCTTCGAAAGACGAAATCTCAGCGAAATCTTAGTATTTCGGATGAAATCCGAACGAAAATCAAAAGACAAAATTTTAATCCGGTAATTTTTTAATCGAAATTTCTGAGATTTCGGCTCATATATATGAAACTTCGGTCCAAAATGCCGAGATCTCGGCAAGATTTTACGCACCGTCACACGTTGAATTTTTTAGGGTTTTTTCAATTTCGTGGGTATTATGATCTACCGACTGTCCCAGATGGGAAACGACGTGAATAATCCAATCCGGTTAAACTCGGTCTACTTTTATTCAAATTTCGGTCAAATTTACCGATATCTCGGTGAGATTATAGGGTATTGTAGCACTCTGAAATTTTTTTAGGATTTTTTTTAATTTCGCCGGGATTATGAAACTCGAGGGACTCGAGATACGAAATTTCGCCAAATTTCGACGAGATTTTGAACCTTGGTGTCTGGAGCCCTAAACTATTTAGCGCATTGTTATGACTTATGAGTGTCCTTGGCCTTTTTAGGCCCCACGTGTGTTTTCTCTCTCTTTTTTTTAATCTACCCTTTGTGTACATACAATCGCAAAAAAAGCATGCTCTCTGTTAGGGGTGAAACGGATCAGATATGGATCAGATACCACTCATATTGTATTTGATCCATATAATTTTATCGGATCGGATTCGAACACGGATAGTACCGGATACGGATTCGGATACGGAGAATGTCGGATACGGATATGGATAATATTCGAACGAATACGGATAAAATAAGTTCGGATAATCATCGGAACGGATATTTTTCGAATAATACGCGTAAGCACTAAATACGAACGGAGTGATTCCATTCTACCTCACTACCACAAACATTTGCAATCGCACTTCTTGATTCCATTCTAAAACAAATTATAATAATAGTTACACATATGTAGTTCCAGAAGCACATAAAAAGGATAGTGTCACATAACAAATCATCAATAACTTCCCTGCCACAGTCCCAGTTCCTTAGTTGATTTAAGCAAAAGGATAGTGTCACATGTTTAGGAAAAGATACAGCAAAGCTCAACAAGGTCCATCCATTGCACTTGCACGAATCCAACCAAAACAGGCTAGTGGAACACTACTGATACTTGCTGATTGTAACTCTGCTTTTGATCAATAAAATCTAAGCTTCTGAGTTTCTAAAAGATGGCTACTGGAACAGGAATGCACTAGAAGCGATCAAACTGCCGGTGCACAAAACATGACATCCTAGCTTCAGATGGAGCATCACCATATAATCACAAAATACACATATATCTGAAATGTGAAGCATGAAAGCAACATAAAATTATTAAACTTTGTATCATAAATAATACATAGAAAAATTAGAAATAATTAGGACGAGGCAAAAAATCTTTAGCACAAACCTTTAATTGTTTAATTAGTAACATTGCATGTGACAACCTTCATTAAGCTCTCTAGGTGTCAACCAAAATATCATCCTATGTACAATAGTCAATAGATATTTTAATTAACATCACAAACAAGCATAGAGACAGGTTGATAACATCAAATACTTTTTATTTATCATGTAGCAAACCTCTTGATCGATTGCCTTTTCATTGACCTCCATATCAACCTCATCTATGAATATTGCAACCTTTTCCTTAGAAATATTAATCCCTAGCAATGTGAAAAGACAAATAAAAAAATGGTATGTAGCAATGTAGAAAGACAAATAAAAATTGGTATGAATAGATAGCTACCTTGTTTTGAAGCAAGTGTCCAATCCTTGATACAAATCAATGCTTCGACCATTTCTGGATCTAGTCGACTACGATATGGATCAAGAACACGTCCACCAGCACTGAATGCAAACTCTGAAGCAACTGTTGACACCTGAATAGCTAATACATCTCGGGCTAGTTGTGAAAGGACAGGAAAAGTCCCTTGTCTATCCCTCCACCATGCCAACACATCAAACTTGTCATCATTTGTTTCAATATACCTTATGCATGGTTCTTTCATGTAGATTTCCAATTCAGTGCTGTCATCATGGCTTGTCATAGTTTGGTCATACAAATAGTCTTCTATCTCTTGTGCAGCAGGTGTGATGACATTGTATGCTTGAAACAATTGTTTAACTACATCCATGAATGCAGTAAGTTCACTGTCATACATCCCACGGTAGATCTTTTTCATAAAATACTCTACCAGCCTTTTCTTATATCTTGGATCAAGAAAGCATGCAACTGCTAAAGCTATGTTAGATTTATCCCAATATTTTTTCATACTTTGATTGCATTGCATTAGCCATACAAGAAATTGTTTCATCACAGTCATGACTCCATTCTTCAATTGCTAACTTGATGTCACAAAATTTCCACCAAAAGAGATTAGCTGTTGGATATAAATGCCCCGAGAATAGATCAGTTGCATCACTAAATTTTTGCAAACACGTTGATAGAGATTGTGCCTTATCCCAATCTTCATCTGTCGGAGCACATCTTCTATATTTGGTCTCATTTAAGAACAATAGCCTTTCAAAAGCCCTCTTGAAATAAATAGCATTACTTAACATGGCAAAAGTGGAGTTTCATCTTGTTGGAACATCCAATGAAAGACCTTTCTTAACATCTAACCCACATTCCAATGCACACTTCTGAAATTCCTCCCACTGTAATGGGGAATTTTTAACAATTGCAATAGTTTCTCTAATATTTTTGACTGATGATGCAATTGCTTTTAATCCATCTTGAGCAATAAGATTTAAAATATGGCATAAACATCTCACATGAAAGAAAACTCCATCACATATCAAAGGCTCATGCTTCATGAGTATTGGAATAAGTTCTTTGACACACTTGTCATTAGCCGATGCATTGTCCAGAGTTAGAGCAAATAATTTTTTTTCAAGGTTCATGGCCATCACACCCTTCACAAATTCATTGGCTAGGTTTTGCCCAGTATGGTTTCCTTTCACATGCATGAATTTAACAATCCTTTTTTGGATATGCCAATTATCATCTATCCAATGAACAGTTATACACATGTACCCCTTGTTTTGATTTGAAGTCCACATGTCCATGGTGCAAGAAAAACGACATGAAATAGACTTGAACATGTTATATAACTTATTCCTTTCCTCTACGAACATCTCCATTATACTATTCCTTGTACTAATGTGAGACATTAATGAGAAACCAGGACGCAAAGACTTAATGAAGTCAATAAAATACTCATGCTCTACCATGTTAAAGGGGTACTCATGCATAACCATTGCTAACTGCCACTTTCTTATGCTAGATTCTGCATCATACCTGTATGTTTGTATTGTGCCATCGCTACTTGCCAATCTTGGCTGCCCTTTCACAAGATTGTGCTTGTTTTTCATATGATTCTAGAACACAATTGTGCCTCTCATGGTATTTTTTTGGCCTTTGTAATTGCACTTCTTACATTTTGCCCATTGCTCTCTCACCTCAACACCATCTGGTCCTATTTTCGTCACCCAAATATCATCATAGTATTTCCAAACCTCGGAGGTCTTTGCCTTCTTAGAGGGGGGTTCATTTTCTTCAAGTTGAGTTCTTGTTTCCCCTTCATCATTACTAGCTGCAACTTCTGGTAATTGGAGTGAACTTGGTGCAAACACACTATCACTAACACTAAGCGGGGCAGGATGTTCTGCCTCATTGCCACAAACATTTGCACTTGCGCTTCCTGATTCCATTCTGAAACAAATTATAATAACAAATAACTTAAATAATTAACTTAAATGCTATTAGCCAACAAATACTCCCAAATTATATAAGCAATTCCTCTTAACTAAGTACTACACTGTCCCCAAAATAATATTAGCAGAAAAAAAGCAAACCAACAGATACTCACATTCCCTTTTGTTTTGTCATCACTTGCAGTGGAAGATATCATTATTAGCAATACAATGTGCAACACATGCATCTACAATAGCAACACGCCAACACAATATGCAAAGCATATTCGAGTGATCAACAACATTCAGTGATCAACAACAAGATTAACATTCAGGAAGATTAGCATATTCGAGTGATCAACAACATTCAGTGATTAACATTCAAGGAGCAATTTCAATTATTTTGTTGTTACCATTAACATTTAGTGATCAACAACAAGATTACTCACACTCACACATCATTACATCATGCAGTAATTGAGATTTGAGACATGCCCAATCTGAAAACATGCCCAATCCAATCTGAAAAAAAACAACATTCCATTACAGATTACAACACTATTGAGTTGAGACCTCAACAGTGAACACATCAGTTTCACACTTTCACACTATTGCAATTTGCTAGCTCAGTCTAAAACATGCCAGAGATGGGTAGATGATCAGAAACTCACATAGTCACAAAGTGCGCTGGAGCGGGTCGTGAGGCAGATGCCGCGTCGGGAATGAGGGTCGGGCGGGCTTCAGGAGCGACGGCGGCGGAAGCCGAGCGGGCGCGAGCCGGCGCCGAGCGAGGGTCGGGCCGGGGCTCGGAGACCGAGCGACGGCGCGGCGGTGCCGGTAGCGAGGTCGGCGCCGGCGCTGGAGCGCAGCGGAAATCGGGAGCGAGGCGAAGCCGACGCTAGGAGCGGGGCATCGGGCAAAGGCGACGCCGCTTCGCTGTCGGCTAGATTGCTAGCCAGCTATGCCAGAGAGGACTGTGCGATGGAATCAATGGAATCATGGAATGGGCTAGTGGGCTACTACTTGGCTGCCTAATGTGGGCTGTGCGCCTGTGCGATACTAGCATACTGCGATCATGGCCTCATGGGCGAAGTGCGAAGTCATATGGGCCAGGCCAAGTTGGGCTAAAGAGTAAATTAGTAAAAGGTGGGAATTCGGATATTATCCGGCGGATAGTATCCGAAAAATGTTCGGATATTATCCGACGGATATTATCCGCGGTATCCGTATCCGTATCCGGGACACTTTATCCGTATCTGAAAAAAATATCCGGATATCCGAAAAATTATCCGAATTACTATCTGAGACGTTTCGGTCGGTCGGTCGGTCGGAAATTATCCGTACAATTTTCACCCCTACTCTCTGTGGGTCCTGCATTCCTGCCGTAAACTGGCTGTTGTCGTGGGTCCAAGCCTTCGTCATGGTATACGAACATGACGGATAATATGTATCATCTATCGATGTTTCTGTGATAAAAAAAGAGAATTATTTTTGTAATTATATTTGTAAATAAACTAGATTTGTAAAAAAAAATTAGTACCAAGCTAGAAAGCAAAGACCCCAGTTATAACGTGTGAACTGCGAGTCGGCGAGTGCACGCAAATAATATTTTCTATAGGTGCTCTCAGCAGTCATGTCCTACTTGGCAAAGGGAAGTCCGTAGCAAAATTAACACATTTCATAGATCCAGTGCATCAGCGTTCTGTTGTATCCTTATGAAAATAGAGTTGTTTCAAAGCTTTCTTTTCCAGAGACAACACTGATTACAAACGAATAGTACTTGTCATAGGGTACATGTATGGCATGAGCAATACATCGCTACATTATAATTTGTTGACGTATTTCTTGGTGGATGTTGGAGGGTGTCGTCGAACGCCTCATCCACCCGAGCTGGGACCCGTGAAGAGGGATCCTGGACAGTCTCTGTGGAAACTGCAACTTAAGTAGTTTTCATAGGCATGAGTCATCCGATCGAGCAACCGAACGGTCCAGATCGTCTAAAAATATTGTTACAGTGGTTGATATAGTAACTGCTATAGTACTTTGGAGTCGATCTGAGCCGTCACTTTCCAATCTAACACCTGACATGAAACTGCTTAAGTTGCAGTTATACTACTGTCGGTGTATTCTACACCAGAGTGCCCACTTCACCGCAGTAAGGATACAAGGTGATCGCCCAGCGGACAGGTGGCGTCTAGGCCACGCCGCTGGCGGTCAGCGAGGTGGTCGCTCAGCGGACAGGTGGCGACCAGGCTACGCCGCTGGCGGTCAATGTGGTGGTCGCCCAGCGGACAGGTGGCGTCCAGGCCATGCCGCTGGCGCTCAGCTCGTGCCACCACACAGAAGATCAAAAGCATTTAATGCGTATCGTGCGTATTAAAAGCGGGTAATGAAGGCCAAAGTGTGACGGCGTATGTTCCCAACGCGCGCATTTATTATGGGTGACGTCACAGCAAAATCCCCCTGGCGAGGCGGGCGGAACCGGCAGGCACGCGGGGCCCGAGGCTGGGGTGAAGTCGGCTGTGTCAGAACATTAAGTGTGGCGTAAGAATAGTGACAGGTGCATTAAATGCGCTGTGACAGTGTAATGAGTGCGGAGTACTATTGTAAGCCCCATGCGCCCCAGCCAGCCCGAGTATAAAAGGGAGCCGGGGTGCATGGGAGAGGGGCTTGGATCATTTTCAGTTGTGTGATTTCGGTTCAGGTCTTCAGCCTCTGGAGGGCCGTTCCTTCGGTTGGGATTGTTTTCAGTTCCCCCAAGAACACAAGCAAGAACACATAGACAGGATTAGGGCTATTACTCATCAGGAGGGCCCGAACCTAGGTAAACCTAGCGTCCCCTTGCAAGCTTCACCCTTGTTTCCTTTCCTCTGTCTTTAGAGCGATCTCCACGAAAGCCTCTTGTTCGAATTTCATATACACCCGATCCGGAGGTGTCTGTTGGCTCTTACGCCGACAACTACCAACTACACATGATCCCTGTCCGGAACCCGCATGCTTACCTTCTTGATTGAAGCCAGGGTTTCTGACCAAAGTTATTTTTTTTTTAAAAAAAAAAACGATTGGCCAAACTAAGTTCGCTGTTGAAAACGACAGTACAAATAAGAAACTATAGAATAAAGAAGCATGGATGAGCATGACCAAGGAACAATCAAGATCCAAGTATTTACTGGGCTCCTAAGACGTGTATATTTGCTGAGCTCGATCGGTGAGATGAATGAGGCGCTGCAGTGGACCTAAGAGCATCTTCAACAGTGCCTCAAATGCATTTCTAAGAGTTGGTCACCAGCATGCACACAGCATAAACGAACGTACATCGGCGAGGCAAAGCAAATTCATGAAAAGGAAAACAGAGATATTGGCTCCATTCGTTTTAGCTTCTGCTTAAAAAAAAGCGAATTATTTGCCAAACGGAAGGATTCTGGACAGCTTCTCTAAGAATCAGAAGCTGTTTTCTGAATAGAATCAGAATCTGGCTGAAACCCGATTCTCACAGATTCTTGCTGATTCTTGCCAGCTCGATCCGAAACCTAGAAATCATAGTTAACTCGGCCTGATTATCCCATAATCAGAAGCAGCTTCTCCTATAATCCAGAAGCTGAAACGAACTGGACCATTATTCCCTTGGTGTGACTCTGGACATGCTGCGACAGATGCCCTCCCAGCCTTATCAGCATAAGTTAGCATAAGCTTCTTTAGCCCCTGATGTAATTTTTTTTAGAGGTGACATGTGTTATTTCTCTGTGTACTACTACAGGTGATCTGCAGCAGAAGACGTTGCTGAGCCAAGGCATAGCGATAGGACTGGTCTGGTACCATGCTTAGCACCTTACTATCGAGCAGGGGTGGCACGACAGTAAACCTATCATGGTGTGTCATCAGCCTACTGTCGTGATCGGCCAATCTCTTAACCTTGCCACAGTGCACTAATACAATAGATAACATGTATTATCTATGGACGTTTTTACGATCGATGAAGAGGTTTTTTTTATGTAATTGTATGTGTGAATAGGCCATATTTTTTTAAAAAAAAAAGTGTGAAGAGGTTATTAAGCTTCGGCTTCTTATCAGCACAGGTTGGATGCGACCAGCGGGCTTGTCTTTTCCTACTCCTTTCTCGTTTCCAGGTGGCAGATTAAGTTATTCCAAGCATGACATGATCCCCACCACAAAAGCATTGCTGCCAATTGGGTTGATGCAGCATTGTTTAAGGGTGTGTTTGGTTGCCTGTACCAAGTGGTACATGTATGAGATGGTTCAAGAAAAAACTCATCCATGCGTTTGGTTGCTTGAATGGAACCATCCCATCCTGGACCAAGTGGTACAATTTTGAGGAATATTCCCTCTAGATGCTGAACCATCTCGTTCACCCAAAATAATGGAACCAAATGGTACAGGACCATCCCATCCCATTCAACCTCATCCCACGAACCAAACGCACCCTAAGACAACCCGGACCTGCATCACTAGTCAAAAAATGGTTGGGGATTCGTAAAGATGATTTTGATCCATGTCAGAAATTAGGTGAGCTCATAGAAAGGTGGCGAAATCTGGTGTATGATTGAGTTGGGCATGATTGCTGGTGTGATTTTGATATGCGAGCACATAGATGCTCCGACGAGCCATCGTGGGCAGGGCTCCAAAAGTCAAGACCAAGCTTGCTCGAGACTTAAAATTAATTGATAAATCGATCTAATTTAAATTTAAAAAATTTGTGAGGCTCTGAGGCCATACTATTGATTCTGTAAAATTTTTATACGATTATCATACCTGTGTATTTGTTTTAAAATTCTAACAGTGCTGTTGTTATTGTATATGCTCTTCTGTTTTTAATTTTCTAGGTGCACTAAATGAACTCTAATATTTCTGAAAGTTTTGTGTGAGGTCTTGAGACAATGATAATGATTCTGTAAAATTTTTAGATGTGTGTATTTTTTTATTTAAATTCTAACAGTGCTACTGTCTTTTTATATGCTCTTCTGTTTTTGATTTTCTAGGGGCATTAAATGAAGTCTACTATTTCTGAAGATTTTACTACATGATCCTTGGGCACTATTTATGACATCATTAAAATTTCAGAGTATGATCAAGCTTGTAAAAATTATAAAAAATTGACAGTGTCTCTGTTCCTTTTCATTAATTGCTAATTTTGATTTTTCCAGAAGCATGAAATGAATTAAAAATTGTTGAAATTTCTCTGAGGTGTTTTATAAATTGATTTGGATTTATTATAATTTATACAATTTTTTCCAATTTTCTTTGATTTTTTTAATTTTCTTTGAGTGTGCTAAAAATCAAATAATACTATTCGAAAAACGGTGAGGAAAGTGGCGTCACTTAGTTTGTCGATTTTCTAAGAAAATCCGTCAAAAATTGGAAAAATCGGTCAATTTTTGAATTCTTATATCTTTTATTACTGAGTTCATAGAGTTTGATTTCGTAACCGTTCGATTTCTATCGATTTTTGGTGCCAATCACCTAGCAATTTTCCACATCTATTCAGTATTGTAAACCCTGATCGTGGGCATTTTCTTATGGGGCATGGTGGAATTGACGCAGAGATTATCTACCGTGTAACTATGACCAGTCAGACACATGGGAATGCCTCTTAATCTCCTAGATGGACAACAATAATATAGAAAAATATTATAAAACAAGGATGACCACCTAGATCAATTACAATACACCGATAAAATAATCAGAACAATAACAAAAAAATGTAACACCCCAAAATTTTGCTTTTCTTGAATTCATGTGTGACTTGGCACTTTGCTGAATTTTTGGAATTTTCTGGAATTTATTTGGATTTATTTGGAATTTATTTGAATTTATTCCATTTTGAAATAATTGAAGAATTTAACTTTGCAAATAAAATTTTGTTGGAAATATTTTATTTGAGTCCAAAATACCCCAAAATATTTTCCAGATTTTTTTTGGAATTTTTCTGAGTATTTTGCTATTTTTCTTGAATTAAATGAATTTCTGGAAATTATTTTGAATATTTAAGTCGCTGGAAAATCGAACCGAGTCGGTCACTGTTCACGACCGAGCCCGAGTCAGACTCGAGCTCGAGTCCGACCCGAGCCAGCTGACTCGACCGGACTGTGTTTAAACCCTAATCGCGCGGGACCGTTGGATCAAGATCCAATGGTCGAGATTGAGCCGCACCGATCCAACCGGATCCGGTTCGGACCCGATCGCGCCCGAGCCAATCGTGGCCGTTGGTCGCGCCACGTGGATGGCTGTCCGTCGTCGTCTCCGCCGAATCCGAGCCGGATTCCTCCGCCGCGTCGCCGCCGAGTTCGGTTAGGGTTTCGCGGATTTCGCGCACGTCGAGGCACTATTTAATGCCCCGTTGCCTCCCCGTTGAAGCCCTTTGCCGTGCGCACCTTTTGCCCCAACTCATCGAGCCCTAGTCGCCGCCGCCTAGCTGCAATCGCTCGCCGTAGTTGCGCGCAAGCTCCGCCACGGTTTTTGCTTCGCCCCGCCGTCATCCGCCGTTCCCCGTCACCGTTGAGTCCGGATCCGAGAAGCCCAGACCAAGGCGCACCCGTGAGGCCAACTCACTTCGTTGGAGCGCGCCCGAAACGCCGAGGCCGTGGTCGCCGTCTTCGTCTTCGGCCGAGCCAGCCCCGCCGCGCAGCCATCGCCGCCCCCGAGCTCGCACAGCCGTACGATCAAGATCCGACCGTCACGGTGAGCCCACGTTCTCCCCAAACCCTAGAACCCAGATCAGATCTGGACCGTTGGATCAAGATCCAACGGCCCACGATCGGCCACGTCGCCCGTACCGTGGATAGCGTTACGGGTTAGATTCGTTTTCAACCGTTGGATCTAGATCCAACGGTCCAGATTGACCACGTTCACCCCAAACGTGCGTCACCAGATCCAATCTAGGCCGTTGATTTTCGAATCAACGGTCGAGATCGTACACGCGCCCCGGAAGGTCGATCGCCGCGGTCGGGCCAAAGACACCCATCGCAGTGCGTGTCAGCGACACGCCGGGCTCAGCGTGTCACGGCCACCAAGAACCGCACTGCGGACGTCATGGGGCCCACCCGCCACCGCCACCCCGTAAGGTGACGCCAGCAATGACGTCACCAGTGGGTCCCACCACGCCGAACGGCCGAGTCCTCGCCGACGTCGGCGATGACGCCACTTCGTGGAGTCCCACTCGTAGTCGCACGTGAGCCGTGGACCGGGTCCACGGTGAACCCGAGCCGAGCGTGGACCGAGTCCGTGAACCGGCTGACATCAGCGGACCAATCAGAGACCGACACGTGTCACTGCCGACGCAATAAATCTTTTTCCAAAAAAAAAGGAAATTATTTAATTAATTCGATTTATTGATTTCAAATTTTGATTCAAACTTCAAACGCTTATAACTTTTGCATTTTAACTCCGATTTGAGTGATTCAAATTTCTAAATTGGTATAAAATTGAGATCTACCTAATTATGAATTTTATTTAATTTTTGGACTAAAGTTTTTCTCTGTAATATTATTTAATTGATTATTTAAACTTCAAAATGCTATAACCTTCGCGTTTAAACTCCGATTTGAGTGATTCAAATTTCTAAATTGGTCTTGACCTCCTGTTTTGGAAAGGTATCATGTGATGTTGATGGCACGTGGTGCATGGTAATCAACTGGGGTTTGATAAATAGTTTTCGACCGGGGCATGTGGCAAGAACGATCGGGTGGGCTAGTGGTGGCACCGGGAACGTTGTGTTGGTTTTTCGAGTAGTCTTGCCCTGGTCACCCTAAGGACTTCACCTTGCAAGCCTTTGAACTGGGTCAAACGTGCAACCACATGTCTGTAATGGGACGGACCTAGTTGATTAAGTTGCTAATAACGTACCTGTGGGACCTCAGGAGATCAACTACACCCTTTGTGTAAGTTGTACGGGGGAGCGTACCGGGGCTGCGGCCAGGTACCCATCTAGCGGTTGGTTGGCCTAAACTTCGCCTTAGCTAAGGGAAGGGTTAGTGTGCAACAACCGGGGAGGACCACTTATACTGTTAGAAGTTTCCGAAAGACTTTGTTACGGGAACTCGCCTTTGTGGTGTTTGATTGTATCTTGTGGGTAAAGTGCATAACCTCTGCAGAGTGTAAAATCTATTCGAATAGCCGTGTCCGCGGTATTGGACATCGCTCGGGAATTACAGTCAAGGGTTAGACTTTCTTGAAAATAACTTGGACTAAAAGGTGGGGTTTGGTTAAACAATGATGTCGATGGAAATGTGGATTAGGAATGGGAAAGATGTTGATTAAACTCCTGGAAAAGTTTTTGATGTTATACTTGTTTCTACTGCTTTCGAATCTACCTATGCTACTTGTCAAATCTTGTTTCTTTGCAAATATACCTTGAGCTATTCCTTTGTATCAAGCCATGCATATAGTATATTAGCTTGCATTCTCATGCATGACTTGCGAGTACCAAGTACTCACCCTTGCCGCAATACAACACCGCTTGAAGAGGAGACTACACCAGCTTTGGAGGAGGAGCTCCAAGAGGAACCGTCTACTTAGGAGCGAGCCCGGTCGGTTGCACTGTGGTATCTTTGGATGGCGCCACGAAGTTATCTTATTTTCCGCTGCTATTATTTCTCTTTTAATAAGTTTCGCCCTGCGTGGCATATATTTGTAACTTGACCATAAGGTCGAGCAACCAGTTTGACTATTTAATTAAAATACTCTATTAGTATCGAGTGGTATGATTGTGATATTTACCGATGTTAAGACTGTGTGCACTAGCGCGTTCCTGGACTACTGCTGAATACACAGAGGGTCCGGATTTACAGATTCGGGTCCCGACAGAGGTGGTATCAGAGCCATACTAACTGTAGGCTCACCTATAGATAGAATGGTCGTAGTGAGGATAAAACCTATTTTCTAAAGTTAAAAGAGGTCAATATAATGAATGAATTCTCGACTCACCCCTTTTCTTTCTTGTTCATACCCCTGCTGAGTTCTTTTCATCTTCCACATTGATTTTTAAAGTGCTGCGTTCTTACGCGAGCGTCTTTTGGCAGATGATGATGAAGAACAACTACGCCGAGCGTGAAGGAGGCTATGCCGCCGAGTTGTGGCGTATGCTTCAGTTTCTTGGAGGTTTTGAGAGGCCGCTCTACCGAGGGACGACACTCGTGCAGGCAGGACTGATCGTTGGATGGGACGTCCGGATCACGGTGTATGCCCGAGAGAAGACAAAGTTCAGCCGCCCTTTTCACTTCACCGTCAGGAGGTCTACCTTTGAGATTGAAATCCAAGAGGTGTCGCGTCAAGCAATGCAGTAGATCGCCCGCACTTACTCCAGGGAGCTGGAAGGCACAGTGTTCCATCACCACCCACGCCGAGACAGCAGAGCTCAACGGAAGCCGATAGAAGATGAGGATGCTACCATCACTCACTTAGCCAGATTCATCGCCGCTCAGGAGGAGCTGATCGAAGACACAGTTCAGGAATTGAAGAAGGCTCATGAGCAGGTCGAGGAGGAGAAGAAGCACTTAGAGAATGCCCGTGAGTATGTCGCTTATGCTGCGGAAAGGATCGCAGAGTTGGAGACTACACTGTATGGCTAGGGTCCCGATCCAGTGTTGGAGTTGGACGCCTGCACTCCAGGAGGAGGAACGAGGCGCCACTGCACCGCGCCACAGCCACAAAGACCGGCCAGATCTAGAACTGCAGGAGGACGCGCGTCGTCAACCACACCAGCGATTGTGGGGCATGGCGATTGTTTCGCGCCCGATGCCGCCGCACTCCGCCGCGAGGAGGCGATGGAGGTTTTCGATGAGTGAGCGTAGTCGTTAAGGTTGGGACTCCTTCGCCGAGTCGCGTTATAGAATAAGAGTCACCCTTTAGAGGCGTTGGATTTTCCTTGTTTCTTTGAGTGTGCGTATGTGTTGCAAGGCCCTTAGGCGTTGTAAGCAACCATACCAAGTTATTACTATTATTATTAATAATAAAGTTGGATTTTGAGTTACACTTTTCCCCGCATAAGTTTCCTGTTACTTGTCTATTCTTGTTCCCTCTCATCTCTAAGCCTTGGAGCAACCGGATGATGGTGAACACCCGCGAAACCTTGGAGGCAATGGAAGTGGTTCTCGCCAGCAGAAACCCCAATGATGGAGCACCAGACCGCCATTGATATGCAGAATTTGAACTTTTCTTGCCGCTCAGACTCGATTGATGCATGCCATGATGCAACAGATGCAGCATGTCACCGCTCGAGCCACCGCTAATCAAGTCAATCGGGACAACGCCGGAATACAAGACTGCCGAGTTCATGAGGACTCACCCACCCACTTTTTCTGGGAATGCCAATCCGTTGGAGGCTGATGATTGGTTAAGGTCAATTGAGAGGAAGCTACACATTGCTCAATGCATGGGAAATGAGAAGGTACTCTACGCATCTCATCAGTTGGAAGGAACAGCCGCTGAATGGTGGGAGAACTTCTGTGCCACGCAAGAGAACCCTCAGGACATCACTTGGGAGGAGTTCACAGCTGCGTTTCGTCAGTATCACGTGCCTGAAGGAATCATGGATCTCAAGAAGGAGGAGTTCAGAGCACTGAAGCAAGGTAATCAGCCAGTGGCCGAATACCTGAACAAGTTCACACAGCTTGCACGCTACGCACCTGAGGATGTAGCGACAGATAAAGCCAGACAGTCTCGCTTCATGAAGGGACTTAACTCAGGACTACAGGTGGGACTGATCACCCACACCTTTCCAGATTTCCAAGAGTTGGTGAATAAGGCGCTTATTCTTGAGGACAAGCGCAAGGAACTGGATGAGAACAGGAAGCGCAGGATGCAGCATCGTGATCGCGTCGGGAGCACAAAGAACGTTTGAGGGTTGCGCCAAATCGCTTTTTCGATTCCAGCCACGAATGCCACAAGGACACCGTCACCGGCACCAAGACCCGTCAATCGAACTATCGGACCCGGCCCGCGAAACGTCGCTTCAGGCAGTCAACAGGGGACAGTGAGACGCTGCTACAATTGCAACGAGCCAGGACACTTTGCCAACAGTTGTCCTAAGAAGACCGCAGGAGTGACCCCAGTTCGCTTCCATCTGGGATCCACACCAGCCAGGACGCAAGCACCAGGAGCAAACCGAGGGATAGCACAGCCAGGAGCAGCACCCCAGACCGTGGTGAGAGACCGAGTCAATCATGTCACCGCAGATGCACTACAGAATGCCACGGACGTCGTACTGGGTAAGTTACTTGTTAACTCAGTACCTGCAACAGTTTTGTTTGATTCTGGAGCTTCGCATTCTTTTGTTTCTCAAAGCTTTGCTGCTAAAAATGATTTGGAGATTGCAAGACTTAAATGCATGCTTTTGGTTCAAACCCCTGGTTCCGAACTCCGAACGAAAGTAGGATGTTCTGGGGTGAGAATACTAATAGATGGGATAGAGTTCCTAGCGAACCTTATTATTTTGGAGACCCAGACCTTAGATGTTATTTTGGGAATGGATTGGTTATCCAAGCACAAGGCCGTATTGGATTGTGGACGAAGGACTATCTCAGTTGAGAGCCCGTGTGGAAAGAAAGTGGAAGTTCAAGCCACCGCCGTTAGAGATGGACAGTTGATGGTTAACAGTACCAAGGCAATCAGCATAGAAGATGTCTCAGTGGTGAATGAGTACCCAGATGTCTTTCCTAAAGATCTACTTGGTATGCCGCCAGACAGGGACATAGAGTTTATGATAGAGCATGTACCTGGTACAGCGCCGATAGCAAAGAGACCTTATCGGATGTCCACCGAGGAATTGGTAGAGATGAAGAAGCAGCTTGAAGAGTTGATGGAGAAAGGATTTATCAGACCGAGTTCGTCGCCGTGGGGAGCGCCAGTTCTGTTTGTCAAGAAGAAGGATGGGAGTTTCAGGATGTGCATTGACTACCATGCACTCAATGAAGTCACCGTGAAGAATAAGTATCCGCTACCCAGGATCGATGATTTGTTTGATCAGCTGAGAGGAGCCGGAGTTTTCTCCAAGATTGATCTGAGATCGGGGTACCATCAGTTGAAGATCCGATCAGAAGATATCCCGAAGACCGCATTCTCGTCAAGATACAGCCAGGAGCAGCACCCCAGACCGTGGTGAGAGGCCGAGTCAATCATGTCACCGCAGATGCACTGCAGAATGCCACGGACGTCGTACTGGGTAAGTTACTTGTTAACTCAGTACCTGCAACAGTTTTGTTTGATTCTGGAGCTTCGCATTCTTTTGTTTCTCAAAGCTTTGCTGCTAAAAATGATTTGGAGATTGCAAGACTTAAATGCATGCTTTTGGTTCAAACCCCTGGTTCCGAACTCCGAACGAAAGTAGGATGTTCTGGGGTGAGAATACTAATAGATGGGATAGAGTTCCTAGCGAACCTTATTATTTTGGAGACCGCACCTTAGATGTTATTTTGGGAATGGATTGGTTATCCAAGCACAAGGCCGTATTGGATTGTGGACGAAGGACTATCTCAGTTGAGAGCCCGTGTGGAAAGAAAGTGGAAGTTCAAGCCACCGCCGTTAGAGATGGACAGTTGATGGTTAAGAGTACAAAGGCAATCAGCATAGAAGATGTCTCAGTGGTGAATGAGTACCCAGATGTCTTTCCTGAAGATCTACAGTATGCCGCCAGACGAGGACATAGAGTTTGTGATAGAGCTTGTACCTGCAAAGACCGATAGCAAAGACACCTTATCGGATGTCCACCGAGGAATTGGTAGAGATGAAGAAGCGGCTTGAAGAGTTGATGGAGAAAGGATTTATCGAGGCCGAGTTAAATGCCGCCATGGGGAGCGCTTGATTCTGTTTGTTAAGAAGAAGGATGGGAGTTTCAGATGTGCATTTACTACCGTGCACTCAATGAAGTCACCGTGAAGAATAAGTATCCGCTACCAGGATCGATGATTTGTTTGATCACCGAGAGGAGCTGGAGTTTTCTCCAAGATTGATCTGAGATCGGGTACCATCGATTGAAGATCCGATCGAAGATATCCCAAGACCGCATTCTCGTCAAATTCTGAGACATTATGAGTTTATGTTATGTCCTTTGGTCTCGACGAATGCGCCAAAGATATTTCATGAATATGATGAATAAGGTGTTCATGGAATATTTGGACAAATTTGTTGTTGTGTTCATAGATGATATCCTAATCTACTCCAAGACAGAGGATGAACATGCCGAACACTTGAGGCGAGTTTTGGAAAAGCTAAGGGAACAGCAACTTTTCGCCAAGTTCAGCAAGTGTGACTTTTGGAAGGACAAGGTGGAGTTCCTCGGACATGTAATGACCGCAGAAGGAGTCGCCGTTGATCCAAGCAAGGTAGAAGCTGTGTTACATTGGGAACAGCCGAAGACCGTGACCCAGATCCGGAGTTTCCTTGGAATGGCAGGTTACTACCGCCGTTTCATTGAAGGCTTTTCGATAATTGCGAAACCTCTTACGCAATTGCTGAAAAAGGAGAAGAAGTTTGCATGGACACCAGAGTGCGAAAAAGGTTTTCAAGAGTTGAAGAAGCGATTGACATCAGCGCCGGTGTTGGTTCTACCGGACGTCAATCAAAGCTTCGATATTTATTGTGATGCATCGCGTCAATGACTTGGATGTGTGCTGATGCAGAATGGAAAGGTCGTCGCATATGCATCAAGACAGTTGAGGCCACATGAGGAGAATTATCCGACGCATGACCTAGAGCTAGCTGCCGTAGTGCATGCTTAGAAATTATGGCGTCACTATTTAATTGGAAACAGATGTGAAGTATACACGGACCATAAGAATCTTAAGTACATCTTCACCCAATCAGACCTGAACATGAGACAAAGGAGATGGTTAGAGTTGATCAAGGACTACAACGTTGGAATCCATTATCATCCCGGAAAGGCCAACGTAGTTGCCGATGCTTTGAGTCGGAAAAGCCATACCGTGAACATGTTGCTAGCCACAAGTCAGGATGAACTATGTGAGGATTTCCATAGAATGCAGATTGAAGTCGTACTAGAAGGATTCTTGGCCGCATTGGAAGTGAAGCCCACCCTGGAGGATCAGATCCGAGGAGGACAGGAGGATGATGACAAGATCCGCAAGATTAAGTCCAACATGGATGAAGGCAAGGCAGAGGACTTCAAGTTGGATGAGCAAGGCACGTTGTGGATGAAGGAACGAATTTGTGTGCCGAACAAGAAGGAACTGAAGCAGCTGATTCTAGAAGAAGCCCATGACTCAAAGTATTCAATTCATCCTGGGAGTGCCAAGATGTATCAGGATTTGAAAGAAAGATTCTGGTAGCCGAGCATGAAGCGTGAAGTTGCCGAGCATGTTGCGCTGTGCGACATATGCCAAAGAGTCAAGGCAATGCATCAGAGACCAGCAGGATTGTTACAGCCGTTGAAGATACCTGAGTGGAAATGGGAGGAAATCGGAATGGATTTCATTGCCGGTTTACCCAAGACTCAGGGAGGATATGACTCCATATGGGTCATAGTGGACCGCTTGACTAAGGTGGCCCACTTTATTCCTGTAAAGACAACCTACTCGGGAGATAAATTAGCAGAGTTGTACATGATCAGGATCGTCTGTTTGCACGGAGTGCCAAAGAAGATCATATCAGATAGAGGTTCTCAGTTTACCTCGAGGTTCTGGAATAAGCTACATGAAGCCATGGGAACCCGTTTGAACTTCAGTACAGCTTATCATCCACAGACGGATGGTCAGACTGAAAGAGTCAATCAGATTCTGGAGGATATGTTAAGAGCGTGTGCATTGGTTTATGCTACCTCTTGGGATAAAAGTCTGCCGTATGCGGAGTTCAGTTACAACAACAGCTACCAAGCCAGTTTGCAAATGTTGCCATTTGAAGCACTGTACGGTCGACCCTGTCGGACACCGTTGAATTGGAACGAGACAGGTGAACGCCGTGTCTTTGGGCCAGATATTCTCCAAGGAGCCGAAGAACAGATTGCCATGATCAGGGAGAGATTGAAGATAGCCCAATCACGCATGAAGAGTTATCTTGACAACCGTCGCCGAGACCTGAGTTTTGAACCAGAAGATTTCGTGTATCTCAGAGTCACGCCACTCAGAGGAGTTAAGAGATTCCATGCCAAAGGAAAACTCGCGCCGAGATATGTTGGACCATTCAAGGTTCTCAGCCGCAGAGGTGAAGTTGCTTATCAGCTAGAGTTACCGCAATCACTAGCAGGAGTGCATGACGTGTTCCACGTGTCCCAGCTGAAGAAGTGTCTCCGAGTACCTGAGGAGCAGACACCGCTAGAGTCAATTGAGTTGGAAGAAGATCTGACTTACAAGGAGCACCCCATGAAGATTCTGGACACCATGGATCGAGAAACGAGGAACAAGTCAACCCGTTTCTGCAGAGTTCAATGGAGCAACCACGCGGAGAGTGAAGCAACTTGGGAGCGCGAAGAGGATTTGAAGAAAGAATTTCCGAACCTATTTCTTTAGAAAGCCCTGAATCTCGAGGACGAGATTCTGTTAAGGGGGGGAGGTTTGTAACACCCCAAAATTTTGGTTTTCTTGAATTCATGTGTGACTTGGCACTTTGGTGAATTTTTGGAATTTTCTGGAATTTATTTGGATTTATTTGGAATTTATTTGAATTTATTCCATTTTGAAATAATTGAAGAATTTAACTTTGCAAATAAAATTTTGTTGGAAATATTTTATTTGAGTGCAAAATGCCCCAAAATATTTTCCAGAATTTTTCTGGAATTTTTCTGAGTATTTTGCTATTTTTCTTGAATTAAATGAATTTTTGGAAATTATTTTGAATATTTAAGTCGCTGGAAAATCGAACCGAGTCGGTCACTGTTCATCTGACCGAGCCCGAGTCAGACTCGAGCTCGAGTCCGACCCGAGCCAGCTGACTCGACCGGACCGCGTTTAAATCCTAATCGCGCGGGACCGTTGGATCAAGATCCAACGGTCGAGATTGAGCCGCACTGATCCAACCGGATCCGGTCCGGACCCGATCGCGCCCGAGCCAATCGTGGCCGTTGGTCGCGCCACGTGGACGGCTGTCCGTCGTCGTCTCCGCCGAATCCGAGCCGGATTCCTCCGCCGCCGCCGAAGTTCGGTTAGGGTTTCGCGGATTTCGCGCGACGTCGAGGCACTATTTAATGCCCGTTGCCTCCCGTTGAAGCCCTTTCTTTGTCAGGCGCACCTTTTGCCCCAACTCATCGAGCCCTAGTCGCCGCCGCCTAGCCGCAATCACTCGCCAGAAGTTGCGCCGCAAGCTCCACCACGGTTTTTGCTTCGCCGCCGTCATCCGGCTCCTCGTCACCGCTGAGTCCGATCAGAAGCCTGCACCAAAGGCGCACTCCGTGAGGCCAACTCACTTCGCCGAGCGCGCCAACGCCGAGGCCGTGGTCGCCGTCTTAAATCTCCGGCCGAAACCCCAGCCAGCCGACCATCGCCGCCGCACAAATTGCCGTACGATCAAGATCCGACCATCACGGTGAGCCCACGTTCTCCCCAAACCCTAGAACCCAGATCAGATCTGGACCATTGGATCAAGATCCAACGGCCCACGATCGGCCACGTCGCCCGTACCGTGGATAGCATTACGGGTTAGATTCGTTTTCAACTGTTGGATCTAGATCCAACGGTCCAGATTGACCACGTTCACCCCAAACGTGCGTCACCAGATCCAATCTGGGCCGTTGTTTTTCGAATCAATGGCCGAGATCGTGCCACGCAGCGCCCCGGAAGGTCGACCGCCATGCGGCCATGCACGGACAATTAACGCGTGCGTGTCAGCGACACGCCGGGCCCGATGTCGGCCGGCCACCAGAATCGCACTGTGACGTCATGAGGGCCCACCGTCGGCCGCCACCCCACCGTAAGGTGACGCCAGAATGACGTCACCGCGGGTCCCACCTCGCCTGAACGGTGAGTCCTCACGTCGGCCGATGACGTCACCCCGTGGGTCCCACTGCGCCGCGACGTGGCCGTGGGATGGTCCGCGTTGAACCCGAGCCGAGCGTGGACCGAGTCCGTGAACCGGCTGACGTCAGCGGACCAATCAGAGACCGACACGTGTCACTGCTGACGCAATAAATCTTTTTCCAAAAAAAAAGGAAATTATTTAATTAATTCGATTTATTGATTTCAAATTTTGATTCAAACTTCAAACGCTTATAACTTTTGCATTTTAACTCCGATTTGAGTGATTCAAATTTCTAAATTGGTATAAAATTGAGATCTACCTAATTATGAATTTTATTTAATTTTTGGACTAAAGTTTTTCTGTAATATTATTTAATTGATTATTTAAACTTCAAAATGCTATAACCTTCGCGTTTAAACTCCGAATTTGACGATTCCAGTTTCTAAAAATTTATAAAATTATGCCCTCTCTGTTTATGGACCTTATTTGGATGTTTGGACACTTTTTGTCTACTGTTTTATTCATTTGTTACTATTTGCACGCGTTACGAGTAGACGTTGAAGTGCCGGAAGGATTCGAAGGAGAAGTATTGACCCAGGAGCCAGCTCAGGACCAAGAGCAAGTACTTTTTGAAGGCAAGTTGTGCTTTGACCATGTTGCTCCCATTTTGAAATCTATTTTGATTCAATTTATTGCATGCTAGTTCAATTAGAAAATACTTTATTTAATTCTGGGAAATTAGATAAATGCCTAATTGCTGTATGACACCTTGGTTAATTAAATATGTGCCATGACCCTTGTCACCTTAGTTGTGGTTTACTAAGTTGGACATTATTAAATTGCCAACATGGGAATTTAGATCATTGTAGCATATTGCTTAGACCTGCTACGTGCTCATGACCTGATTTTGGACAATCAAACGTTAATATTGACTTAATGATATATTGAACCTATTTTGGTAAGGTATCATGTGATGTTGATGGCACGTGGTGCATGGTAATCAACTGGGGTTCGATAAATAGTTTTCGACCCGGGCATGTGGCAAGAACGATCGGGTGGGCCAGTGGTAGCACCGGGAACGTTGTGTTGGTTTTTCGGGTAATCTTGCCCTGGTCACCCTAAGGACTTCACCTTGCAAGCCTTTGAACTGGGTCAAACGTGCAACCACATGTCTGTAATGGGACGGACCTAGTTGATTAAGTTGCTAATAACGTACCTGTGGGACCTCAGGAGGTCAACTACACCCTTTGTGTAAGTTGTACGGGGGAGCGTACCGGGGCTGCGGCCAGGTACCCATCTAGCGGTTGGTTGGCCTATACTTCGCCTTAGCTAAGGGAAGGGTTAGTGTGCAACAACCGGGGAGGACCACTTGTACTGTTAGAAGTTTCCGAAAGACTTTGTTACGGGAACTCGCCTTTGTGGTGTTTGACTGTATCTTGTGGGTAAAGTGCATAACCTCTGCAGAGTGTAAAATCTATTCGAATAGCCGTGTCCGCGGTATTGGACATCGCTTGGGAATTACAGTCAAGGGTTAGACTTTCTTGAAAATAACTTGGACTAAAAGGTGGGGTTTGGTTAAACAATGATGTCGATGGAAATGTGGATTAGGAATGGGAAAGATGTTGATTAAACTCCTGGAAAAGTTTTTGATGTTATACTTGTTTCTACTGCTTTCGAATCTACCTATGCTACTTGTCAAATGCTGTTTACTGCAAATATACCTTGAGCTATTCCTTTGTATCAAGCCATGCATATAGTATATTAGCTTGCATTCTGTGCATGACTTGCTGAGTACCAAGTACTCACCCTTGCCGCAATACAACACCAGTTGAAGAGGAGACTACACCAGCTTTGGAGGAGGAGCTCCAAGAGGAACCGTCTACTTAGGGAGCGAGCCCAGTCAGTTGCCTGTGGTATACTGGATGGCGCCACAAAGTTATCTTATTTTCCGCTGCTATTATTTCTCTTTTAATAAGTTTCGCCCTGCGTGGCATATATTTGTAACTTGACCATAAGGTCGAGCAACCAGTTTGACTATTTAATTAAAGTACTCTATTAGTATCGAGTGGTATGATTGTGATATTTACCGATGTTAAGACTGTGTGCACTAGCGCGTTCCTGGACTAGTGCTGAATACACAGAGGGTCCGGATTTGCAGATTCGGGTCCCGACAAAAAAACACACATAAGGAGGCAAAACTCTCTTCTATTTATTTGATAGATTCTCTTATACAATGGGGTGTCATGTTTATAGTGAAAAATCATTAGAGATAGATTTGTATCCACCCACAAAGAGAGAGAGAGAGTCTAATCATATCTCAACAACAAGGATCAAGAGTCCGATTATATCTCAACACTCCCATTGGACAAATACCGCGTAATGCATATGCCTCATCAAAAACTCCTGCAAAAACCCAATGGGAAAAAAGGGTTGGAGAAAATAGTATATTGTACTCGCATATTTTGTTACACGTATTCCTCATTAAAAACCTCCATGAGAGAAAACTTCAAAAAACCTCGGTAAGAGAAAAAGAATGCAACTTAAAATATGCTAGATTAAAATAGCATTTTCAGGATCATACAAAAGGTTATGGTTCATGGATTTACTCCCCTTGAAGTCTAAATATCTCAAAATCATTTTATTATAATGCCACGAACACATTTTTGAAAACTGGATGTTGGCAAAGGCTTAGTGAATAAATTTACTAGATTTTTACATGACTTAGTTTGCATGATCTTTACTTTACTTAGTTTGCAGGATCTTTACTTTATTCTTCTTTTGGAGTTCATAAGGATAGTAGAGTTAAGGGGAAATATGCCTTGTGATAGTGCACTTTACATAACCCAATTGCATTTGTGCAACACAAGCAGCATTATCTTCATACTTAATTATGGGGGTATCGATGGTGTTATGGTATATGTAGGTTGGTGTACAAAATTTTCTTCAGGAAAATACTTTAGCTGCAAACAAATTTGATTTTACCCTAATTTTTCATCTCAAACTTTGTCATAAGGTAAGAACTTGCTTCTTTTATGTCTTCTATTGTTCTGATGATATTAAGATCATTGACATAAACTGAGATGATGCAGAATCTATTATAGGACTTCTTTATGAATACACACGGACAATCATCATTATTGGAGTATCCCTTCTTCAATAGAAACTCACTAAGTCACTTTTAGTACATTCTCCCTAACTGTTTTAAACTGTATAGCGACCTCTATTGTTTGACGCTATACATATTGCGATTACCTTTATTAGGATCTAGAATTTTAGCTCCTTCAGGGCTCTCATATAAATATATATCCAGTGACCCATATAAATATGTGGTTACTACGTCCATCAACTGCATTGATAAGTTTAAACTAGTTGCCATTGATATTAAATATCAGACAGGAGAGTAAGTTTCATCATAATCGATGCCAAATCTCTGTGTGACCCTTGTGCTATAAGCCTCACTTTATATCTCACCACCTGGTTGTTTTCATTTCTCCTATGGATGAAAACACATTTTGATCATACATGAAATACTTTAGGAGGTGTTCGGTCAACATGACCGAATACTTTTCTTTTGTTAAGCAAGCATAATTCTGCTTCAATTTCTTTTTTCCATTTGACCCAATCTGGGTACTTTTGGTTCTTTGTCATGGACTTTAGTTCTAGATCCAGATCAAGAGTTTTAGCAATTTTTAAGGAAAAATATATGTTGACAATTGTAGTCTTTCTTTTATAAAACTATCTTGAATCCACATAATTAGTATAAATTTCTTCATTAATTTCTTCCAGCTTCTCGTGACACTACACCAAATCCATGTATACCCGACAGTCTGGAACTCTTGGCAAAGGTACCCAAACTATTGGGTATGTATTTCTCCAATAGCTAACAGTCGGAGATTCACTCTTGGCACTCTGTGTCGGAGATGAATACTCATATCCAAGAGCCATGTTTGCACTGTCGGCAAATAAGATAGTCAGATGGATTCCCTAACATGCTTGTCCCCACTATTTATCAACAACATTGTCAGCTATATTCACATCTATCACCGATAGTATTATGACTATAACAAAGGACATCACCGACAGTACTATTGGCTAATAATATGTAGGCTGTCGACATCCCTGTCATCAACTAGACTGTGAATCATTGATAATAAATTGATAGATGTCATATACATTGTTGAGATCCATATTGGTTTAATGTTTTCTGACAGTAACCATATGATAATTCCATGTCCCTTAATACATGATAGCACTATCAAAAATTGTAATGAGAAACAATTTTTTTTTTGTATAAGTGTTATAGATTATTACCTATTGTGCACTTGTGGATGGACCTGGAAAAATCGATGCCAAGTTGAGTTGTGGTGGAGATGCATTTGTTTGTCCTCGATTCATATACTCTTTAAAATATCATAGTTAGAAATTATCATGGTGAATGTTGAGTGCGTAAGAACATTGAGCCAATGAGGTAATATTGACATCGGCAAAAAGAAAGAATAACATGAGATACTTGCACACTAAACTGTATTAGTGCATCTATTTTCTGATCATCTGCTTGCTTTTGTCGCTTTAGTTATTCAACTTCCTGACTGAGTCATACCTCATTCTGAGTAGAACTTAGGGAGTGAGATGGACAAGCATTAGTGGACATTTGCACTGTCAAGCTATCAAAGGCACCGTTTGCAATTGCAAACTTTCAATGTGGCTTTCGTCTAGTGTTGTCATACATAACTTGTGGTCAAAAAGTCACTTCACCAAGGAACATTTGGGTCATAAGATCGCATCATCCCATCACAATAATTATCCTAATACAATGCAAAAATTAGTAGTTTGTCACTTTATTTGTTACTACATAAAAAATACTATAATTATTTTCCTAATGTAACACCCCAATTTTCTTGAGTTTTTGAAAAGTTTTAAAATTAAAAGGACCATTTGGATTGTTCCTAAATTAATTAACGATTAATTTGCATTTTTAATAAGTCAAATGATTTAATTTAATTAATCTATGCATTAAATAAAAATAATTATACTCCAAGGAATTTGTTGTATTTTTTGGGGATTTTTCTGAATTTAATTAGTATTTATTTGAATTTATTTGCTTTTAATTGAATTTTCTAGAATTTCTTAATTCAGAAAATTCTTTTATTCCAAAAATCATCTCAGGCCAAATCTTCTTCGCTCACTCTAGCCCATTCATATCCCCCGCTCGGTCCAGCCTATCTCGGCCCAATCAACCATTTCCTCCACGTCGCCCGACCCAACACATTTCGGCCCACCTTAGCCCACTCCATGGCCCACTTTACAGCCCATCTCATGCCACCGCAACTCAGTGAAACACTAACTTCCGCGTCCAAGTCCGTCGCCACTACGTCTCGGCATCCGTGACAAATCTGCGCTCTCTGGGCTTTAAAGGCTACAACCGACACTAGATCCGGGTTCTCCACCTAGCGCCGCACTCGCCACCTTCTTTGCCATCATCGAGACATCGTCGCCCGCCATCTCTAAGAGACCCTACCCATCTAGTTCCGGGAACCCCACCCATCTCTAAGATATCCTACAGAATGCTACCAATGAGTTAGCTGAAGTAAAAAAGACAGTTTCAAGAGCTGCAAAACCAAGGTTTTGTTCGACCAAGTTTTTCACCATGGGGAACCCCAGTGCTCCTTATTGGAAAGAAGGATGGTACTTAGAGGATATGTATGTTATTGGATAGAAGGATGGTACTCAGAGGATATGTATGGATTATCGTTCACTCAGTGAAGTTACCATCAAGAAAAAGTACCCTCTTATAAGGATTGATGATTTGCTTGATCAACTTCAATAAGCCGGAGTGTTCTCAAAGATTTGACTTAAGGTCAGGTTATTACCAACTAAAGATTCACCAAGACGATATTCCCAAGGCAACCTTTGTGACTCGGTATAGATAGTATGAGTTTAATGTGATGTCTATTGGTTTGATCAACGCCCCTGCATATTTCATGAGCCTGATGAATAAAGTATTCATGGAGTACTTGGATAAGTTTGTCGTTGTCTTCATCGATGACATTATGGTCTACTCCAAAAGTGAGGAGGAACATGAGAATCACCTGCGCCTAGTTCTAATGAAGCTAAGAGAACATCAACTCTTTGTCAAGTTCAGTAAATGTGAGTTCTAGATGAAAGAAGTTGCTTTCCTAGGACATGTCACATCTGCAACAGGAGTCATAGTGTAACACCCCAGCATCTAATATGCCCGAATGCTACCAAACATAGATTAAGCTCTAATTACCACAATTACAAGTAAATTACAGCAAAGGAGCAAATGCTAATACCGAAAATTTCGGTAGCATCTCCTTTGTTTTTCCATGATTCGGAGCAACAACAAAGCATCACAAGTTATATCATAATGGAAAGCATCTAAAACAGCAATAACAGGTGACATAGCAACAAAATAAGTCCAGGATAAAGCATTCAACCACTTCATGAGCTAAACGAATCAAATAATAAGACCGAGCACACGGTTAAGCAATTCTCCAAGTTTCATGGCATTACTTTTATTATCATCACTCCAAATGATAACACTGTCTAATTTGTGTGGAGCCACGTGTAGATGTGTAGCTAAACCATTTTTCCCGCATGCCGGTTTCATGGTACCTAAGAAAAACAACATAAACACAAGCGTGAGTTCATCACTCAGCAAGTATATTGCAATGGAACAAGAAAATACATTCCAATACCTTCACCACCACTTTTCACATACGACATCATACACATCTCATATTCATAGTGTAAGCATATCATTGACATCATCATAAATCATCCTCATATAACATCCTCATATGATGCAATGCAATGCGATGCACATATCTCCTGGAAACTCATACCGGTATGGTTGAGTACGCACCCGTCGGTGTGCACCCTCTGCCCCCTTCCATCCCGAAGATGGAGGGTGCCTACTCCTCGCTTCCCCACACCGCGATGGATGGAATCACGATGTAGGACTTACTCATTGGCTCTCCGGAATAGTCATCATAACTTTCTCACCGACCATCCCCGGACTAGTTATGACTTTCTCACCGCCCGGGCCATGTATCATGTCATGTATGCAATCATGCCAACATCATAAATCACTTGTACATTATCACATGGCATCATAACATAGTAAGCATATCCATCATATCATTGGCAATCATTAAAGCATAGCATGTGAACATATCATGTATTAGATCTCAATCACAACCGATCTAGCAAACAATAACCCGCTACCCATTCCAATACACTTGCCTCAACCACGGGCGTCGGATTGGCGAGAAGTAGAAGGCACTCCCGGGGTCACACCACCTGCACATAGGTACCACACACTCACAATCATGTCCACCAAACAGTAGGCAAACCCTCTTCTAACCCGACATCGCAAACTACTCGCTAAACCCAAAAATAGAGGTTCTGTCCCGTCGGAACAGCAGCCTTCCAAAAGGCATAACTCGGGCTCTACGACTCCGAATCAATTAAACGAGTACATCCTCGCGTAGCTTAGGAAATTTCCTAACTTTTTCTAAGTATACAGAAAGACTGATTCGGACTCTAAAGTTGTTTAATCTACAAAATATCGTGATCTATTCTAATCACATCACAGATTTTAATACGTTTGGTAAAATGATCATAACTTTCAAACGGGTGGGCAGAATTGGACGTTCTTTATACCCACTGAAAGGTATTGAAATTACCTACAACTTCTTCAACAGCCGTACGACCAAATTCCGAGTCTAAATTGGCGAAAATCCAAACCCTAGGTCGACTGCTCATGCTGCCCGAAACAGAGAACGTGGAAAACTCAAGATTCCATCTAATCTACTCAATTCCAGCACCACCAATGGATCTAAAAACAAGATAATACCCCTTAGAACAGATCCTAGACCAACCCCAAGGATTCCCATGGCCATACCTTCGCCCAACGCACGAAAACCCAATGGATCTCCTCCCGGTTCGCGCGATCTCCTTCCTCGCTCCAATCCCGCTGGATCTCCTCGTCGCGGAGCGCTCCAACGGATTTATCTTCGAGATGGTGAGGTCAAGAACTCACCTAGGTGCAGCAAGGGAGGTGGAGAGGTGGTGGAGAGGTGGTGGAGCAAAGGGGAGAGCAAGGGGAGGCCCACAAGAGGGAGAGGGGAGGTGGGGCGGCTAGGGCTAAAGGGGAGGAGAGGTGGGGGCGCACCAACAGGAGGTGGGGCGCAATATAGGGCAGGGGGAGGCCCCCAAACAGGAGTCCTACTCCTAAATGGATTCAAACTCTTCCCCACCAAGGCCCACGACCCTTTCCCCTAGGCCCAAAACTCCCCGGAAAGGCCCAAACTCCCGGAAACAGCCCGAAAACGCTATTAACCTCCATACCTTATGGTTTTAACCTTAATTCCACATTTCATAATGTTTTTGACCTCAACAGTCACATTATATATGGTTACGTCACTCCGTGGTGTCACACATAGTTGGCCCTAGCTAAGGAGAAGAAGTTTGTTTAGACACTAAAGTGTGAACGGAGTTTCCAAGAGTTGAAGAAGCGCCTAACCACCGCTCCCGTGCTTATCTTGCCAGATATCAGAAAGGATTTTGAGATCTTATGTGATGATCCCAACAAGGACTTGGTTGTGCGTTAATGTAAGACAAGAAGATTGTAGCGTATGCTTCACATCAACTAAGGCCACATGAAGACAACTATCCCACCCATGACTTAGAATTGGTAGCCATAGTGCATGCTTTGAAGATTTGGTGTCATTACCTCATCGATAATCATTGTGAGGTTTACACTAACCACAAGAGTTTGAAATATATATTCACTCAGACTGATCTCAATATGAGACAAAGAACATGGTTGGAGTTGATCAAAGATTTTGACATTGGAATTCATTACCATCCAGGCAAGGCCAATGTTGAAGCTGATGCTTTGAGTAGGAAGAGCTATTGCAATACCATGATGATTAAGGAAAGTCAGCCAGTGTTGCATGAGGAATTTCATAAACTTAATTTGAAATTAGTTTAAGAAGGATACCTAGCCACATTGGAAGTGCAACCTACATTAGAGGATCAGATGTGAGAAGCAAAAGTTGAGGATGCAGATATTAAAGAAATCAAGCAAAATATGAAGAAGGATAATGCCCCAAGTTTCTCTAAAGATGAACATGGTACTATTTGGTATGAGAAGCGTATCTGCATACCAGATCAGAAAAAGGTTAAGGAGTTGCTACTCAAAGATTCCAAAATAGAAGTGTAAAGAAATTGGTATGGATTTCAATACCGGATTTCCTAAAACCCAAGGTGGATATGATTTGATCTGGGTAATAGTAGATTGATTGACTAAAGTAGCTCACTTCATTTCAGTCAAGACTACCTATGTAGGAGATAAATTAGCAGAATTGTACATGTCAAAAATTATCAATATTCATTGAGAACCTAAGAAGATAGTGTCAGATAGAGGAACATAGTTTACCTATCATTTTTTGGCATAGATTGCCTGAAGCCATAGGCACCCATCTCAAATTCAGTTTTACCTATCACCCACAAACTGATGGACAGACTAATCATGTGAATCAAATTTTGTAGGATATGCTAAGAGCATGTGCCTTATATTATAGTGTCAAGTGGGACAAGTGTTTGCCATATGCTACAATAGTAGTTACCAAACCATTCTGCAAATGTCTCCATTTGATGCATTATATAGTAGGAAGTGCAGAACCCCTCTCAATTTGAAGCCTTATTCAGCCCTGCCATACTTCAGGAAGCTATAGAGCAAGTTCAACTAATTCAAGATAGGTTGAAGATAGCTCAAAGCAGACAAAAGAGTTATGCAAATAGTCGTTGCCAAGATTTGAGTTTTTATCCCAATGATTATGTGTACCTCAAAGTCACTCCTCTCGAAAGAGTTAAGATATTCCAAGTAAAAGGGAAGTTTGCCCCTAGATATGTGGGACCGTTCAAACAATGAAGAGGAGATGTTGCTTGCGAACTTGAGTTGCCTCAGTGTTTTACCATAATCCATGATGTGATTCATGTATCGCAATTGAAAAAGTGTTTGCGAGTGCCAAAGGAAAAAATACTGTTAGAAGCCATTGATTTACAATAGGATCTTACCTACAATGAGCTTCCTATCAAAATTTTGGAAGTGGAAGAGCGTGTCATTAGGAACAAGATCATTCATTTTTGCAAAGTGCAGTAGAGCAACCATTCAGAATAAAAAGGCACCTGGGAGCGTGAGGAGGATCTGAAGTCCTAGTTTCCCCACCCATTCTCTAGCAAGCCTGAATCTCGAGGTCGAGATTTCATTTAAGGAGAGAGATTTGTAACATCCCAAAAATTTATAAAATAATATTTTATTACTTATTTACAATTTCCTAAGATTATTTCTGATTTTTTTGGAATTTATAATTTTTTCTATTTTCAGTTGAACAAAAGGATTTATTGTAGAAAAATTATAACTCAAAGTTTCAAAAAAATTACAAAAAGTTGGAAATATATCAATATAGTTTTTACAATTTTTATTGAATTTTTCAACTGCATTTACTGCTATTTTGAAGCCTCTTTGTTTTCAGCAATAATTAATTTCAAAAAAAATAGAGAGGGCCCACATGTGATATGTGTCTTCAACCTCCATCATACACAGGTAGCACGCACGTCTCTCTGTTCTCACCGTGGCCAAGCTTTTGAAGCTCCCATTCGTCACAATTTCCTTTCCTAATTCATGTCCAACACGTGTGTCACCTTATCCTCAACTAATTCCCGCGATTCTCCCATCCTAATCCCCTTTTATTCGGGACAAATTTGTGTTTTATTTAGTTTGGACACTTCTTTAAATAAATAGTGCCCATCTCTACGAGCCACCTCGAGCCTATTTAAGGAGTGTACAGGGATCCCCGCTCATTACTCCACCCATTCCTCCACTCGTCCCAACCTCTTGTGTCATCGTTTGCTCGGAACACCATAATGTCTGGAGCATTAACCAAACATCGCCAAAGTGCCCTTGCAAGCTTCCAGACACCTTAGACCTCCTCTTCCAAAATCGTTCACGTCACATTGAGTTCCCGATTGTCGCGAAGGTAATTGCTCAATCAATTTTGAGTTTAGCGCACTGTGGTGATGAATTTCATGATTTATTGTCACCGACTATGCAGTGTTCATGTCCTCACTGCGTTGCTGTCCATGCCTCTCTGTCGTTGCCATGGTCTCCGGTGAATTTGTCGTGTCATGAGCTACCCCGTGCTCCCTTTGCCCTTGCCTTGCCTTTACCCTAGTTGCCTTGCCCGTATGCTTGTGTGCTATGCTACCTTATAGCTGTTCCAACATGGTAGCCCTTCAGTACAAAATCTGTGATGCTACAATACCATCGGCTACTGTAGCAACACAAAAGAGAAGAGAGAGATTATCAGAGGAAAAAAAGAGAAAAATAAAAAAAATATTTTTTAAAAAAATTAAGATTTAGATTGTTGATATTTTTTCAGTAATTTGGATTTTTATTTTTATTTTGAAAAATAATTTTAAATAAAATGTAAAAATTCTTTCTTTATTGCTTTATGTGATTTAAAGATTTCAAAATTTCATTCTCCCTCATATGAACTCGATTGCGGCGATTCTAATTTCTAAAAATTTGTAAAATCAAGCTCTACATTTCAGAGCCATTTATTTTCACTTTTGAGTTTGTTTAATTCTCTGTTTGGTATTTATTTATTGTTTTTACTTTCTTTTCCGGTAGACGTTGATTCCCATGGAGCGAATGATGAAGATTAAGATTCAGCAATAGTAGTTGATCAACAATGTAAGTCATAGTCCTTGATCAAGTTGAACCCATGTTTACAAAAGTACATTGTTTCATACAAATTGAATGCTATCTCTTTACAAATATTATTTACTGGGCATAGCTAAATACCTGGTTGTCATTATACCGCCTTGATTAGTTGAAATACCATATATCTAGTGTTACCCTAGGTTGGGACATTATTAGTTGGACATAATTGAAGTACCAACATGGGGATTATCGGAGCTATGCTTAGACATGCTTAGTTGTACGATGGGCTCATGTCACATGATGAATTAATAATCTTGACTTAGTGAGATATGGAATTGTGGCAGGCAGCCACTTTTGTAAAATTTGTTGTACCATGGCAAGGTGTGCCAGTAGTCTTGGTTATATAAAATTGTTTTCACTCGAGTAAGTGATCGTGTAGCAAAGATATGTGGTTATCTTGTCTAAGACTACGTAAGGACTTAATCTTGTACGCCATTGAACTAGGCCTAACCGTACAACCACATGTCTGATATGTGACAGATCTGGCTGTGTAATTTGTAATGTCTAAATTTGAGTACTATTGTGGTTGTGTGGGTTTCGAGATGGACGAGTAGATTCACATGGCGCAAAAGGGGGTCCTAAGGGGTGAAACCTTAGTGGGCAATACTGAGTTTAGACAGAGCATTGTAAAGACATTGTCGTGATCTCTCTGCCACATACCAAAGAAAGTGTATAAATAGCTTGGCAATAACAGATGATCATGTCTTGTAGATAAAGCTGTATAATCTCTGTAGAGTGTGTCAAACTATTCAAATAGCTGTGTCCGCGGTCATGGATGTGTCTAGGAATTTCATACGATGTATAGTGTTTTCAATAAAATGTTGGAAGGTGGAATTGTTGGGAAGTGAACAGGGAGTTCGCTGTTGTCTTTTATGTCTAAAGTTAATACTGTTGAGTTCAGATGTTGATAATGGTTTCGGATGATGATAGGTGATACCTTACCAATCTTTTATTGTTATCTACCATTGGTTTACTAGTTATTATTATTTTTTGTCGAATATACTTTGAATCTATCTACATTTAAGTTATTACTTTCTAAAAACAAATCATATGGCTATCTTTTGTTAAGCCTTGCACGAATATATTTGCTCAATGGGCCCAAATTCCTTCCTTTCTTGGGCCAACAAAGGAAGACCATGATCGCTCAATGAACCGGCCCACACTAGGGTTCCGCCCAAATCCCCCGCCCTGATCCTCCCCTCTCTCTCCATCGCCGCCGACGCAGAGGTTCACGTCGTCCCTGCCCTTGCCACCACCTCCTCCATGGTCAGGCTCTCTCACCTTCATTCCTCTCCCAAACGTACGCTCCCCAATCCTCATGAAGCTAATCATAAAAGCTTGTCTGTTGTTCTAGGGCAGAGCACAGATGATGAAGCTGGGTAGTGGTTATTGGCTATTTTCCCTTTTGATGGTTCTGTCGCAAAAGGAAAGTAGTGCCTTTGTTAAGGATGTCGTATAGATCATCCTAGGTTGCTTTAATCGCACTTATTGCCTAAAGCCTAATGGTGAACCGCATTTTTAATTTGCATATGCTGAAAGGTCATGCATGCATCATGTTTTAGATTTTGGTCACTGTAGTTGATGCCATTTTACTCTCACTTACCTTACGCTAGTACCAGTAAATCCATTTTGTTTCCACACTTGCAGGTCATGGAGCAACTGAGTGGACAGTCACCAGTGTTCTCTAAGTGTATATTTACCTTGCTCTTCTACCTGTTTTGTTTTCTCTTTTCATAACAGCTAGAAGATTCTTCCCTTGTTTCACATTTTCTCATTGTCCACATTCTTCAGCTAGATACACTGTCCGCTCCTTTGGTATAAGGGGTGAAAAGTCAATGCAACTTCTTGATAGTGGACTAAAGGTGAAGAAATATGAACTGCTGAGAAGAAACTTCAGTCATACAGGCTGCTTTGGTTTTGACATCCAGGAGCACATTGATCTTGGCATCAAGTAAGATCTTCAACCTGTTCTTCATAAATGATTGAAACTTACAGGAATCGTCATGGGAATATAACTTTAAGTAAGGCGTAGCTTTGTTGTCTTTGATTGGTAATATAAGACTGTTGTTTCTGCCATTCTGCTGGAACCTAAATAGTCCCAGTCATATTTTCCTTTGTTATACATGGTTTTCGCATGATACAAATTCATGCATCTTTGAAAGTCAGTATCCCATTGACTAAATGATCTCATTTGTCACAACTCGATGCTGCTTATACTATTACCTTCATATAGTTGCAGCTTATTTTAACAGTTATATTGGGCCAATGACTTGAATTAATTGTCCGTACCATCTGAAGCCTAGCATTTGCTGGTCTATTGATGCACCTTTTAACTCTGAGGCGTAAATACTGTTTCCCATTTACAGTTCTTTCCGTGGTGACAATATTTTAGGTATTGGGGATTCAACTGACAGCAATACCCAAACTCTGTATTGCTCACAAAGTCAATGGTTGGTTTGTAATAAGAGAGCAATATCAACGTCATCTATGTGTTTAACAGCCGTTGTTTTTTGTAATATGGTAATGATTTAATGTAAACATTCTTCAGCAACTTGTTTCATGTACCATACAACCTTTTTCTCGGTACTGCTTAGCTTTTCTTATGTTCTTCACCTAATGCTCCTGCATGTCTTGATTGCTGACGCACTGAAAGCAAGACATGCTTATATATTTGTGATATTCCTGTGCTGCAAATTTTCATTTGAAGCATAGTGAACTACTAAGTGATATTTCCATATTGCTTTTGTGCATTGGACTGTTCTCGTAGGACATGATTGAACTTCCTGTTTATCTTCTGCAGGTATGATCCATCAACAGGTATTTATGGTATGGACTTCTATGTTGTCCTTGACTGTGCTGGGTACCGTATTGCCCGCCGTCGCAGGTGCAAGTCCCGTGTTGGAATTCAGCACAGGGTGACCAAGGAGGATGTCATGAAGTGGTTCCAGGTCAAGTACGAAGGTGTTATTCTGAACATGGCCCAGGCTAATACTTCTTAGAACCTTATGTGTAGGCTCAGCCGTTAGACGTGTTGTGACCACCGATGAGTTCACTTTGCAAGGCTTAATCCACTTTGTGCAATGATGGAGCAGATTTATTTGCTTAGTTTTTGTCGCATCAGTCAGTTATGGACCAAGCATCTTATGATCTGTGGATCATTTGCAAGGCAAAATCAAGGGTACACTTTTTGTTTAGTCTACATTGTCTTCTGTGGCTTTCACATCACTGTGAAAGTGATATCCCAGGTCTCTTATCTCTAACCTCAAGATTTCTCATTTATACTGAAATATCATCTATGGTCGAACAAAAGTTGGAATACGGCAGCCATCTGCGTTTGCGTGAACAGTGTCACATTCATGCTTCGAGTCAATGGTCAAAATCTCGGCAAGATCTCGGATTTCGGCCAGAGATGAGTTTCAAAATCCTGATGGAATTAAAAATTTTGAAAAAATTCAAATTGCTACAGTAATTTGAGATTTTTCGACAAGATCTCGGCGATTTTGGGCATGATTTGGTGGTTATTTGCCAGATTTTAATTTTTGTTAATTGTATTTGATTGGATTTTGGGTCAAGATCATCCACAAAAAATTTTGACATGTTTTTGACCTTTTTTTATCGGTACAATTTTTCGGTTAGTTTTAAGTAGCACTGTCCGAATTTTTTAAGATTTCTCAAGATTGATCATTATCTGAAAATTTTATGTGAATATTATGGATGTGTTACGACCATTCACAAAAATTTTCAAAATTTTCTAAAGTGGTTTGAACTATTTTTCATTCAGGTGAAATTTGTCGGTCTGTTTTTAGTAGTACTATTTGAATTTTTAAAAATTTCTAAAAATTGATCATCATCTAAAAATTTTATGAGAATATTGTGAATGTGTTAGGACCATCTATTTGAATTTTTTAAAAATTCCTAAAGATTGACCATTATCTGAAAATTTTATTAGAATATTATGAATGTGTTAGGACAATCTAATTTTTTTTTTTAAAGTTTCTAATATGGTTTGCACAATTTTCCATTCGGTTGAAATTTGCCGGTCCGCCTTTTATCAGGACAATGACAATGTTAGATTTTTTAAAAATTCCTCATGGTTATCATTATCTGAAATTTTTATGAGAACATTAGTGATGTATCAGGATCATCCAAAAAAAAATTTCAATTTTTTTTGATGTGTTTTGGATCATTTTTCGGTCGGTTCAATGTGGACCGAGATCTCGGTGATTTCGGCCGAGATCTCGGATTTCCCAGTTGAAAAAAAACCGGATTTGAAATTTGGTTTTTGTATTTCGTCCGGATTTTGTCTGAAATTTTCAAATCTTGTCGAAATTTCGGATTTCGACCACCTCAAAGATTTATCCTAAAACGAGATTTAAAACATTGCTTCGAGTATCGAGATGGCTTCGCTACAAGCCTGTATCGAAATGCCTGATGCAGGCCGTTGAGAACAAGTGACCTTTGCTACTTCAAAAGAAGTCAGTGATGGTTCGCCTTTCATCTTTTGCCCCTCGTCTTCGTACTCACGTGAATAATATCTCGCCCCCGTTCCGTCTTTTGTGCACTTTACCTGATATGCTCTCAACAAACTCACCAACTAATATGCTTTCATCAAACTCTCTCAACAAACTTACTAAGAGCGTGAGCCCCTAAAACAGGGTCCCTATTTTGAATTTAGGGACTCCCTCTATTTTTTGGGGCCCTGTTTTCATAGCACAAGTCCAGCAACAGCCCTTAAATCTCAGCTCTTATTTTACTTTTTCTCCTATTTTAACATATCCGCTATGTATAATCTTCATTTGACACCTCTAAAATTCAATCAAAAATATTTGTAATACATAAAACATAAGCATATTAACATTTACAATTTAAAAACATGATATTTCAAATTTAAATTTAAAATTTTCAAAACATGATAAAATTTTCGAAGCCTCTCATGTATTTTCCTATCTTCAATAATAGAGGTTGTACTTGTGTCCCTGGGAATTGGGGCTGAGAAGGCAAATTTAAGGGCCTCATAATTTTAGGGGCTGGAGTTGGGGCCCCCTGGGAATTGGGGCTGAGAAGACAAATTTAGGGGCCTCCTAATTTTAGGGGCTTGAGTTGGGGCCCTGCTGGATCTGTTTTTTTTACTACACCCCCTATTTTAAAGTTTAGAGGCTGGTTTAGGGGCTCTGCTGGAGATGCTCTAACGCATGTGCTAAAAAAACTCACCTTATCCATATCTTAACAAAATTATTTTTACTCTACTAATAAAAGACAATCTAACAAACTTAGTTGACCTCAATAAACTTTACCAACATCACTAGGAAGCATCTTCTCATGTGTGTCTTCTTCTTCGAAGGATGCCATCACTTGTGTGGCTGCGTCAAGGCCGCCACTTGGTGCCTGACGCAAGCCGCCCTTCTCATCCTTTGATCCCTTGGTGCCCACACCGATGGGATGGGCACACAATGCCCCGTCATCACCAAACCTCGTCGCCACCACTGTCATGTTGTGATAGGAGAAGCACCGCACCATTGCTAGGCCTTGCTACCGCCATCATTGGGGACGATGGACGAAAGGGCCACCAGCCTCGCTGTCATTGCGTTTTTGAGGAAGACAACGGGCCGGGGAGGGCCACGCCGCGACTCGCCCTTGAGGTACATGCGGTGACACTGTCTCTTAGGAAGAACAACAAAGGGCAACCGGAAATGAGCGGATTTTGTCGTGGCACGGATTGGGAAGGACGAGTGTGGCCATGGTGTGGCCATAGTACACTAGATCCAGTCCCTTATAGGGACGGGGACGCCGGATCCAATGTTTAGGTCGCTAGGGAAGAAGCACAGAGAATGGCTTGATATGGCGGTGCCGTCGCCGATGAAAAACCACGAAGAGCAGCCGAGAATGACAGATGCAGAGGCTAGAGTGAGGAAGACGCTTTATCCACCCTTTATTGGCCATCTCCCGTTGTGCCACTGTAGTTCCTGCCGCTATTGCTCGTTTGTTGTGTCGTCACGCCACCACCCCTCGATGGTATGGGTTGTACATATGAGACCCATACTTGTATTATGTCAGGTACATGTACTATTGTTGACACCAGAATTTGGCATATTGCCGATTTGGTAAGAATCGGTTTGACAGTTGGTTTATTAAGGAAAGTATCATATTTAGAAAATTATAAGCCGATATCGGTTTATCGGATTGCAGCCTATGTTGATCTCAAAGGGAAATATCATAGAGAAAGTTGAAGCTGATACAGACAGTCGTGAAGAGACCAAGGTGGACACGATCAGACGAGATACTATAAAAGGGGCCGATGGGCAGCATTGAAAGATAGCCAACAAAAAAAATCAAACAACTTGTTCTACTTTTTACTTTACTTTTTGTCGATTAGGAGTAGCTTTTAGCTTTGTAATCTTTCCTTTGTAATTTGCTCAATCAATAAAGTTGTGTAACGCCGATTATTGATTCTGTTGACTTACATCAATTCAGGTTCACTTTTTCTCTGATTTTGTTGCGTATCGCCTTCTTCAAGAAACACGGCCTTTACCCCCATCTGATCAACTCAATCAAGTTGATTAGATCTCAGTCACTTGGTCTAAATCGGCTCGAACAAGCCGATCGGGCTAAATCGTTGTTGATATTAGATCGGATTAATAGCCGACTGAATTACATACTATCTTCTTGTAGGATCAAATTGGCTAGACGATTTGACCCAAGATTAAACCTGGTGTTTGCGTGTGCTGACTGTCGATCAACCCTTCATCACATTTTTTGGCGTCAACACACTTTTGGCACGCCCGGTGGGACCTAAGGTGACAATGTCTTCTTCTAGAAAATCGATCTCTCCATCCGATGTCAATCCAAAGGCGATAATCATCCTTACAATGGACGATTGGACTCTAGAACAGCGGAAGCAAATTGAAGATCAGAAGGCGGTGTTTGATCATATGATGCTCAACTGTTATTACACAGAAGTCCGTATTGCCAACGGTCAACTTTGGCAATGAGGCTTCAGTTGCTACCGAAAGAGCACAGGTAAGCCAATATATGCTCGTTCAGATGGAGTTATCGGATATGGTTAATCAATCTATACATTGTGCTCCCGTTAATTAGTCATCGGCTTTAGTAACCACTCTTATGCCGATGATAGCTAACAACGTCAAGGAAGTTGCACAAGAGCTAGTGTCAGCTGGTGCTTTGCTTGACCCCGTGCCATCTCTGCTGACATATCCAGTCTATTCCATCGACCAGAATGTCTAGAATGTTAAGCCAGTGGTCAACCCAAAACCATCAGCTACTATCCCAGCTTTGGCATCGACACGGTCGACCGTGATTTTGCCATGGGATCTTGGTGCAGGCGGGACTACTCATTACCAGGCCTACACACATTGCTCCAAATTAGGAAGCCAGCCTAGTTTACCTCCATCTTACGTTTATCCTAGATCGGCCGCTCAGCCGATCGAGAACCACGTACGTCCTTAGTACATTGAACCGATTCCTCCAAAGGATCCGGCCCCTTATAGAATTGTATCATATTTGAAGCTATTTGTTCCACTCCCTGAGCTGACAATGAGGCAACAAAATATCGTCTATGAGCAATCATGTGCACCATTAGAACCCTTACTACAACGTCAACCCAAGTTTAAACTCGGAGGCAGCACAATGAATTTGCCCCTAGTCGGCAAGCACCTCAAGCACGAGTAGCATCGACCAAAGAAACCGATTGGACCGAAGCTATTAGTGATGTGCCGAGGGATTAATTTGGCATTCAACCAAAGGGGCGGACTATTGGCTATAAAAAATCATATCCTGATTACATTGATCGGATCCCATATCCTAATGGCTATAGGGTTCCCAATTTTGATAAATTATCAGGGGATGAGTCCACGACAACATTAGAGCACATTAGATGCTTTGTGGCACAGTGCGGAGAGGCTGTGTAGTTCGATGGGCTAAGGGTGAAATTATCCCCGTTATCTTTGTTTGGAGTAACTTCCACCTGGTTCACAATGCTGCCCCCAAATTTGGTCAATACTTGGACTGATTTAGAAAACTGATTCCATGAATACTTTTTCTATGGGAGTTTAGAATTGAGGATATCAGATCTAAGCTCTGTTTGACAGAAATTTGGGGAATTGGTAACAGATTACATTAAGAGATTCTGGGTGGTTAGAAATCGGTGTTTTAGCGTCATGCTGCCCGACAATCAGTTAGCTGATTTGGATTTTCAAGGTTTAATACCTCCCTTGAAGGAGAAGTTTGGTGGCCAACAATTTACCGATTTAAGCCATCTACTCATAAGGTATCGGCTCAAGAAAGCCAATTCTTTGAAAACAAAGACTTCAAGGATAGGTTCAAGAATAATAAGGACAAAGAAAAACCTAAGGTCAATCTTGTCGAATACAAGACTGATAACTCATTCGACAAAGATGAAGCTGAAGTAAACATAGCTGAATGGGTTAAGGGAAATAAGAAATCCCAATTCTATTCATGGCTCAAGCCGACCAAATCTAAACCAGAAATAAAATACTCTTTTGATGTGACTAATTGTGGTTGTATTTTTGATTTGTTACTACAAGAAAAGGTTATATGATTGCCTGAAGGTCACATCACACCATCGGCTAATGAGATTAAGAAACAAAGTTATTGCATGTGGCACCATTCATTTTCGCATAATACTAACGATTGCAATATCTTTCGTCAATAGATACAGTTGGCTATTGAAGATGGTCGGCTAAAGTTTGTCGAGGAACTAGCAATGCAGTTAGATGCCAACTGTTTTCAGTCAATATGGTAAGTTGTTCATCTAAGGGGAAGGAGTTGGCACGAGATGAAATCCATTCACTATGTACAATCCGTTCACTATGTACACAGTGCCACAGGCCGATGTAAGGATAGCAAAAGGTGAAGAAATGATCAAGATCATGGTCGGGTCTATTCAAATTGAGACCAACTACGAGGGCAAACAATCCAGAATGATTAAGCCGAGTGGTGAACTCAAAGTTGGCAAGTGGTACAAAGCTGAGAAGTCGGTACCACCACAGAGGCCAATACAAAAATACAAGCCAATGTTTTCTCAATTGTTGGCTAAGTATGAGAGGTGGGGTCAAAGGTTGCAACGAAGTCCTCATCGACCAATGAATAGTCATCGGCTAACTACTGCTGAAAGGGCGCATGAACAATGCCCCTTTTGGCAATTCTGTTGGGAAAGGGGATTGGCGTTGCGATCGCCATACGTCCACCCGATGCAACATTATCCTGGGTAGGGCTAGGAACATAGAAGGTCAGCTAAAACCAGAATAGATGAATCAGTTCCAAGCTGACCTAAGGAAAGTCAGGAAAGACTAGTTCATGAAAGGATTTTTGAACTAGTTCGAGAACAGCGACAACCTGATGAGGGGTGCGAGGAGGCAAGCAGGTCAGATTTAAACATCAAGATACAAAAGCCGATTGAGCCTGTGCCATGGTGGTGTCCTCTAGGGCTGAGAAAATCATAGAGACAACAGCTTCAGCATTTGTGAACTCAAGAATTGAGAGAAACAGATCAAGAGAGGAAGAGGGGCAAAAGTTTTAATAAATTTTGTCCGATCAAGAACGTGAAAAAGGAGTGGAGGAAGAAAGAAATTGTCGACGATTGGGGAACAGGCCCCCGCCGAGCTTACTTGTTGGTGGAGGGACCAACTGTGACCTCTTCTTGCGTGAGGGATTACTCAAGGAACGACTCACCAGATTCCAACGAGCGTGGACACAGCAGCTTACCCTGGTTCGGGCCTCTCAGGAAAGAGATAATAGCCCTACTCCAGCTCTTGTTTACTCTTGCAACGTATCTGAGTGTATGTCTCTTGTCTTACAGTCTGTGTCCTATCCCCCTCATGATGGGGACGTATTTATAGCTTACAAAGGATCGAACTCCATCGGCCCCACTATCCCACGTTTGGACCTCGTCCAAACGTGGCAACCGGTGGATCCTACAACTTCGCCATGCTCCCGCGGGGAACGTAACGGGCCAGCGGAAGTTACGCTCGGGCGGTTACTTCCACTCCCGCCGACCTCGAGATCACATTAGGTCGGCCGATAGCCGGCACCGAGCTCGTACATCTTACCCGAACTCGAGCCTGGAATCGACTGGAATACGTGGCATCCCGGGTCCCTCCCGGTCCCGAGCTCGGAACAGGCCGAAATACGTAGCCTTCCAGGTTCCAACTAACCCGTCCAGGGTAACGACCTCCTGGTGGCTCGGGCGGGAGCGAGCTTGGTCGTTGGTGGCACCCGAGGTAATTTATGGGAATTACCCGATCCCCCGACAGCTAGCCCCCGAGGTTCAAGTGGGAAAAAGGTCTAAGGAAGGCCTTCCCCTTGGGCCTACCGTTCTACGAGCATATCGGTTCTGCCGCGGCGAACAACTGCCGCGACCAACGAGCTATTAACCTTCTCCGGGAACGAGCTTGTTGTTCCAGCTCGTCGCGTTTCGAGCGAACAGAAGTGGGCCCCTCCCAACGGTTCCTTCTCCCGGAAGCCTCATTCGGGAAATCCGAACCGTCTTCTCTGGCAGGACGGTTTCGATCTGCGTGCCCACGTGTCATTTCCCGGATGGCGAATGCCTCAACTGCCCTCTGTGCCTCTAGGGTTTCCTCGATCATAACGGCGGGAAGTCCCTTTACTTTCCCGCACCCTGGAGGAGTTTTTGAAATACTCGAAGAGAACCCTTTAGACTCACTTGGCCATTTCGCGATTGCTGCGCCTCATACTCTTCTGCTCCGGCGCTCATCCTCCTCTTTGATCGTCTTCCTCATCCTCATGGCGAAGTTCGGCGTCAGCAAGCTCGACGGGCGCAAGCTGGAGATCCTTGAGCGGGCGAAGTACCTCGACGCCGGCACATGGAGAGCCCCTGGCGACGAGGAGAGCCCGCAGCCGGAGGAGGGGGAGATCGTCTCCACCGAGCTCTACGCCATGAATGGGCTCCGGACGCCCGAAAGCGAGTTCGTCGAGGCCGTACTCGCCTTCTGCGAGTGCGAGATCGTTCACCTCCATCCCAACTCTATTCTCATCATGGCCATCTTCTCCCACCTATGTGAAGGGTTCGTGGGCGTCGAGCCCACTCCCAGCCTCTTCTTCCACTTCTACACCCTCTCGCGTACCGGCACGCCTTCGCAGGCCGGCTGCCTCTACTTCCGCCTTCGACCCACCCGCCCATATGAGTATCCGAGCTTCACGCTCAAGGACTCGGTGTCGGGGTGGGCCGACTCTTGGTTCTACCTGAGGAAAGCAGAGGGCGGCTCGCTTTCCTACTCCGGTGCCAGAGGTCGCGCCGTCGAGACACCCCGACCGCCCGTGGAGCCCGAGGAGGAGAAGGTCCTTATGCTAATCACCGAGCTCACGTGCTTGGGGCTGACCGGCCGACGCTACCCGACTACGCCGAACCGGGTATCACCCCTTAGGAGGAGGGAGCATCCCTTCTTCAAGGTCGAGGGGTGGCAGGACATCACCCGCGAGTCGCGTTCGGGTATGTCATCACCCCGATCTTCTTTTCAGAGCGAAGGATGCCCGTTCTCACGACCTCTTCTTTGGCCGTGACGCAGCTCCGCCAGAGGACTGGGTGGACGCGAGGGTGTCCGAGATGTTCGGCACCCCTAAGGGCAAGGAAATCATTGAGGGCCGCCAGATCCCGAACAACGTCCTTAACCGGACCGAGGCGGTAAGTCTCTGGTTCGGACTTCTTTCGGAGCTTTTGTCCGGACAGGTTTTTCCGGGGGCCTTCCGAGCCTCATTCGAAGTTTTCCTTTTAACAGAGAAGGTTGCCTCGAAGTCGCCGTGACTCACCGGGATCGCGGTTGGCGGGACGGGTCGAAAGACCAAGGGACAAAGCGGTCGCAAGCGCCACGCCCGATCTCCGTCCGCCGCCACGCCGCCTAAGCGCTGCGCACACGCAGCGTCCGGCCGACGACCGCTCACCCCGCCAAAGACTTGGAGTACGCAGACCGCAGGAGGTGAGTGAACTGAAATTGTGGATGGATGAGTACACCAGGACAACCCCCGAGCCGATGGCTCGCTTTGCGCCAAATTGCCGCTGAGCGAAGAAGGAGGGCCGCCGCGGGCCGGGTCCGGCGAAGGTTGAATCGGAGGGCCGATCGCAGCCCTTCAAAGTGAGCTCGCGCGGGTGAGCTCGAGCCCGGCTCCCGGGGACCGCGAGGAGGAGAAGGACGAGCTGGACCCCGCCCCCTTGGTCCCGAGGTCCCGCAGGTCGGCTGCTGCGCCTCAACCGCGCCCAGCGCTGACCATCTCCGAGGTCGGCTTGGAGGAGGCCGACCCCTCGGTTGCCAGGGCCGACAAGGCGCGCGAGGACATGGCCGCCCTCCTTGTCCGCGCCCGAGCTCAGCTAGCAGACGCCGACCGAGGTCAGTCTCCTATTCCTCTCGTCTGTCTTTCTCCCAAGACCACACTAACCCCACATCGTTTATAGTGGGGGTGGCGGCTGGTGCGGAGTTATGGGATTTCGAAGCAATGGCTGACGATGTTCTTGACCTCGTGCTAGAGAGGGAGCTTGCCCGGGCTGCCGAGGCCGTCATGGGCGACGAGGCCGGGCGGGGGCCGAGGTCATGAGGCCCAATCCCCACGGGCTGCCGGTGGCACGACGTCGAGGTGGGGAGTCTGGCTGCGAGCCCCGGGACCCGGAGGTCGTGTCTCCCGAAGAGGAGGCACGGAGGAAGATCGCGGCCGCCGATGCCCGGGCCGCGACGGAGGGCATCCCCCACATCATAGTTGTGGAGGATGACAGCCCGGGGGAGTCTGATGGTGGTGAGCAGGCCGCTGAAACTCCCTGCGAGGACTCTGCCGGTGCCAGCGACATCATCACCGCGACTCTTCAGGAGATCGCCGAGGTCTCTCCCCGGGCTCACGACGTCATGCCGGGTCCCAGCGCCGGCCCGGCGTCAGGGGACCCCAATCCGATCGGGAGCCCGTCCGGCGAGGAAGAGACGGCTAGCCTGCTGGTCGGGGAGACGAGCCCGGCCATCGCAGGCGGGCCGGGGGAGCTTCCAGACGAAGGGGATCTGCCGGGCACCGAGGCCACTCCAATCGAGACCGACCTCCCAGCCGCCGACCCGGTGCCCCCAGTCGCCGACCCGGTGCCCCCAATCGCCCCCGCGTCCGGAGATGCTGCCGCAGTCCAGGGCCTGGATGTCGAGGAGGTGGAGCCCCCGGGCGCAACTTCTGCCCGGGAGGAAGAAGAGCGGGAGGTGATCCTTGCTCTTGAGGCCGTCCCTCTCCAGGAGGCGGAGGTCGTCCCCCAGGGCAAAAGTCCTTCGCCTTCGGGGGACGGGGGAGCTCGGGCTCAAGCCTCCGTGCCCGATCAAGGAGAAGGGATCAAGGCGGGGGATCCCTTGCCTGCCCAGAACGAGGCGGAGGACCCCGCTGAGTTGTTCCATCAGGGGCTGGAGGCTCGGCTTTGTTGGGTAAGTACTCCTGACTCTTATGTGCTTTTACCAAAAACTTTGATCACGACCTGAAAACGCCCTGCTGCGCAGGTGCTGGAGTCCACCATGAAGGACTTCCATGCCGCGACCGTGCCGCCAGAAGTTGTCGCGAAGCACCAAGCCGAGCAGACGCCAAGATCGCGAGCTCGAGCGCCGGGTTGCCGAGCCGACATCTTCGAGGCCGAGATCCGGCGGAAGGTGGAGGAGTCCGTGCACGAAGCTCCGTGAGCGCCTCGGCCGGAGCGAGCAAGCAAGGTCGCCTGGAAGCCACGGTGGCGACCTTACGCGACGCTCGAAGCGCCGAAAGGACAATCGACCAGAACGGGAGGAGTCCAGCGGCCGCAGCGACAGCGAAGGTCGTGAAGCTCGCCGGCGGGTGCTCGACCTTGAGTCCGAGCTTGACTCGGTGCGGGACGAGCTCGTCGCTCTGCAGGACGAGAAGCGTGCCGGCCTCCTGTAATTTTCTTCTTCCTGTCTTTACCTGTAAAAAACTTAAGGAGAAACCGCCCAGTGGAACATAGAAAGAGCGTTATTTTTAATGGATGTCTTTTGTTTTTCTCCGAGATGACAACGATTTGTTTCGTGCCGTGGTTCCTTACTCGGCGGAGTTCGGTCTTACGCGACTTAGCAGTCAACCGTACGAGGTAGTGACTACCTCGCGCGAAAGTTGCACGAGGTCGTGGCCACATGGTACCCCTATGGCCCCCTCGCCGCCAACGCAGGTCGTGGGCGTAGACTGCGAGCACGACCTCGTTGGCGGAGTAGAGTTCCGCGGAGACCGTGTGGCCCTTAGGGTACGGTGCGTTGACGCCGCCCACCGGCCGACCTGAGCTCGGAACCGTTCAGAAGGGTGTCCTGTGCGAATCTTTACTTGCGGCGGAGGTCTACCACGAAAAAAGATGGTCGTCTTACGAGGAAGGAAGCCCTCGAGGTCGAGCTCTAGTCGTACGGTGTTTTGCCCCAACGACCGACCTGCCCCTGACACTTTGTCTGGGTCGAGCTTAATCGTAGAATTTTGCGGAGGTAAAGGGGAAAGAGAGAGAGAAAGAATGGGAGGGTAAGGTGACAAAGTTTATTAAAAAGGTAAAAGCGGGTGTGGTTAGTGTGAAATCATGTGCTGAAAAATTGGCTTTGAACTGAAAAATTAACTTAGATTTGAATTTGCAAAATGTGTTTGTTCATGTGTTTTGACAATTGACAAGAAACAGTAAGTTTTGCCTTGGCGCCGGACCAATCCTAAAGAAAACAGTAAGTTTCCCATCTACGACGGACAAACTTTCTTGGTCCTTTGTAAACATGCTTTTTGACAAACTCTTTTCTCCTATGTACAACGGACAAAGTCTTTGTGTCCGTAGTGAACATGATTTTGAGCGCATGAGCCAAACCCTATTTTCCAAGAATCCAGTAAGTTTCGCATGTACAACGGACAAAGTTTTTTTGTCTGTCGTGAACGGCTTTTTGAGGATTGATTTTGCATATACAACGGACAAAGGTTTTGGGTCCGTTGTGAATGTGTTTTCGCCGGAATGATTTCTTTTTGGAACCGAGAGTTTCACTTGTACAACGGACCGATTTTGTTGGTCCGTCGTGAATGGACTTTTTCTAGGGTTTTTGATTTTGGTCCGTTGTAAACGTGTTTTGCTCGGTTTGGATGTTTTGCAAGATTTGAAATGGTTTGAATTTGAGATTATGAAATTTGTAATGATTTCATGATACTTGTTTTGAAGTGGACTTTATGCAATGCTCATGTGAGTAGTTGCATGGATTGACTTTGAGTCAAGTCGTGGACTTGTGCTCGGATTTGTTTCGTGGTTTGTTCATGTGCAGGTATTGCTCGAAGACGAATGTGGTCGATGACGGGACCGGAACTAGGTTCATGGAGGAACTGAGGTTCGGGACTAGGTTCAGGAGGAACTGAGGTCTTGGTGGTCAAGGATGTCATGCGGGACGTTCGGGCTAAGAGAATGGTGCACATGAAGAATGGTTAGTCACGTGAGAATGGCAGGAGGTCATTCGCGTGCAAAGTGTTAGTCACGTGAGTATGGCGGGTGGCCATACGCGTGCAAAGTGTTAGTCACGTGAGTATGGTAGGGTTGCCATACAGCGTGCAAGAGTTGTATTCGGCCAGGTTGGGCCAAGAGGAGTTGTGTTGAATACGGACTCCTTCTAGATTAGGAATTGTATTCGTAACTCCTTGTGTTTTGCTCCTTTAAATAGGAGGGGTGTCTCTGTTGAAGGGTATCCTACCAAGTAGAGCTGAGCGAATCTAGCTTTGAGCTTGGTTTTAGGGTTTGTACTCTTTTGATGAGAGTATTTTAGACTAGAAATAAAGATCAATTCTTCCAAGATTTTTGCGTGCTACAAGAACCACGTCGCTACAAGATTTTCTCGCTTTGGTTCTTGTTTGCATGCTTGTTCTAGTTCTAGATTGGTTTTTGTTCTTCAAGTTTTATCTTGATTTGATCCATCAAAAACCTCTCTAGGGTATTGATCTAGTGTTTCTCAAAGTCTAGTTGATCAATCTTTTGTCGTTCTTGTTTAATCTTAAAGTTTTGATTAGATTGATTCTCGTCAAGTTCTGGATCAGCAAGCTTGCAAAGCTCATAACTTTTGATCCGTAAGTCCGATTGAGTTGATTCTTTTTGGGTTCGATTCGTATTGGAATCTAGTTTCTTGTGTCCAAATTTCAGATCGTTTCGACGGTTGGATCTCTGGGAATTCTCGTTTTACCAAACCTCTGTCATTCTGTTTTTGTCGAAAACGAGGCAATTATTTGGTTCTGTTTTGGGGTGAACTTTTAGTAGATCAAGAATTTGGTTTTAGCTTCTGCAAAATCATTCACCCCCCTCTGATTGCTATATTCGTATACTTCGATCCTACAAGTGGTATCAGAGCAAGGTTTTTCTAATCTATCTTAATCGGTGATTAGATCAATGGATCATTATTCGACAAAACCTTGTGTGTTCAATGGTGTTGATTTTCAGTTTTGGAAGGCCAAGATGGAGACGTTCATCCAAGCTCAGGGATTCGCAATTTGGGAGAAGGTCTACAAACCATATGATGTCCCTGCAAACGACAACGTCAACGACACCAATCGCGCACATGTTGAAGCAAATAGTAAGGCGCGCAACTTGATCATCCAAGGCTTGGGACGTAGCGACTTCGATCGTGTGATTCATCTTCGATCTGCATATGAGGTATGGAAATCTCTTTGTGATTACCATGAGGGTTCTAACACTATTAAAGAGGTTCGTCAAGATCTTTACAAAAAGAATACATGCGATTTGAGATGAAACCCGTGAGCTCGGTAGATGACTTCTTTGCACGCTTTAATAAGATTCTTAGCAATTTGCGTCGTTGGAGTTAGCTTTGATGATGCCGCTCATGTTAGACCATTGCTTAGTGCTTTGGACATGTCGGTGTGGGAGATGAAAGTAACATCTATACAAGAATCTACTACCATGAGTACACTTACTTTAGATGTTCTTTATTCTAAGTTGAAAACTCATGAATTAGATGTTTTTGCTAGAAAGAATGATCATAAATCAATTGCTTTGACATCTCAATCTAGCATATCTCATAATGGTGCTGCTTCAAGTTTTGCTCTATCTTTCTTGTCTTCACTAACCGATGAACAGATTGAGCAATTCCCAGAAGAAGACTTGTCACTACTCTCTTCTCGCTTTAACAAAGCTTTGCAAAATGTGATAAAGAGAAAGAGAGGTGGTGGTGATCCTCCAAGATGCTATGAGTGTGGTGATCTCGACCATATTCGTCCAAACTGTCCAAAACTTGCAAGTAAAGCATCAAGGGAGGAGAAGGACAACGATGTAAGAAAAGAGAAGAAGAAGTTCTCTCCAAGTGATAGAAAGAAGAAGATCTTCATCAACCGCAACGTTGTCAATCGAGTTCTTTCCGCACTTGAACAAGTAACTTTGAGCGATGTGGATTCGGAGAGCATAGAGGATGATGCAACTCCAATCAAGAATGCGGTGACGGGTTGTGTCTCATGGCCAAAAGCAGCGGCTTCACCGAAGGGCGATCATGACAAATGACTTCAATGAGGTAGATCCTTCTTACGATGAATTAGCTATTGCTGTTGCTCGTCTTGGTAAATTGCTTGATAAACGTGACAAGAAAATTAAGAAACATGATTTTGTTGTTGAATCATTGAATGCTAAAATTGCTAGACTTAAAACTTTGATTCCTCGATGATGATGCTTGCAAATCATGTGACTTAATTTGGAATGAGCTTACTTCGCTTAGGAAAGAACATGCTTCCTTGATTGAGAAAATTAATCTTGAAAGTGAGAAAATGAGAAACATATTAAACATGCTAGTCTGTTTCACCGATGATTTGCATGGTTTAACTTCTTGTTCTAAATGCTCAACTCTTGAATTAAAATTAAAAGATGCAAATGCTAGGGTTTCTCAATTGACTGATGATCTGCTTACACATGAGGTTCTTTCATGCTCAACTTGTCGTAAGCAAAAAGGAAAAGTGAATGTTCCTTGCAATAATTGTTTAACTCTTTCTCGAAAAGTTGATTACTTGGACAAATCATTAGAACGTTTCACTAAAGGAAAGAAGAACCTAAACATGATTTTGGATCAATCAAAAGTCAGCACTCATAACAAAGGTTTAGGTTTTGATTCTTATGCTCATCATAAATCACATGCTCCCACTGTTGTTAAAACACTTGACGGAGGAAAATTTGAAATTGTCAATGAGCCTAAGAAAACTGTCTTTAAGTCTGCTGGAGTGTTATCTTCTACTATGATGAATGCAAATGTTGCTTCTACTTCTAAAGCCAAACATCCTGTTAAGTACACTTGCACTCATTGTGGTAGAGATGGACATTTAGTAGATTTTTGCTTTAGACTAGCCAAACAACAAAAGAAAGAAAGAGCTAAGGCTAGGTCTAATTTTAGAAAGGCACGCTTTGCTTCTCACTACGTGCCTAGGGTGATGCAAGCACCTTTTGTTGCTAGAAACACGGGAACAGGCAAATTTGATTTTGTGCATAAGACTGCTCGTGTTGTGCCTCATTGTCCTGTCGTGTGTCTCAAGATCGATTCCTAAACATCTTATTTCTAACCCCAGTACCGAGACCTCGACACTTTCTGCTTCTATGTAGGCCTCTCACGCGAGGAAGGAGAACATGTGGCTAGTAAATTTCGGATGCTCACTTCATATGTTCAGTGATAAGTTTTGGTTCTTCTTCACTTGTGCATCTCATGCTAAAAGTGTTGCCTTTGAAGATACTTCTTCCACTTCTGTTAAAGGCACTAGTCCAAATAGTGCAGGTACAGGTGCATATGTTCAGGGGGAGAGTGTCTTTGTTCATAAAAGATGATGATGATGCTGTTGAGGATGAGATAATTGGAGGTTTACATGAGAGACTCTTCCCACGTGCTTGTGTGTGCTTGTGTGCTTGTTTTCAAGCTTCCCACGTGCTTCACATCGACAAGCTATCTTCAGGTATCTTCATAGAACTCAAGATTTTGGCATTTGGCTTTCTGCTTCCTCATGGATTAGTTTAAGATCTTTTTCTGATGTTGACTTTGGAGGATGTTGATTTGATTTGGTTCGTGCCACCTCTTGAGTAATCCCTTTTCTTGAGCATATTGATACTGGATTTCACTTTCTTAGAGATCATGTTGAAAAAGAAAATATTGTGCTTCATCATGTGGATACTGAACATCAATTGGCAGACATTTTCACAAAACCTTTGTCTTCTTCTCGTTTTGCTTTTATTCGGGGAGAACTTGGGATTGTTCATCCAATGGGTTTGTTTTGAGGGGGAGTTTCCTTGCCAAGTTCTTTCACTTGATGAGCTCACTTTATCATATTTCTTTATATGTTATGTAATTGAGCTAATATATGATAATCTAATTGTCTCACTTGAACTAAAAATGACATTGCGAAATTCCTTGGTCAGATTGCCTATAGCTAAATACTTTGTGGTATCTTACTCTTCTAGGCTTGATATTGAATTTCCTTGACAAATTTTGGCTATGAAGCAAGTGTATTTTCAACTTTACTCTTTCATAAGACCTTTTAATCACTTTTGCATGTTTACAATCAAAGAAAAAGAAAAAGAAAAGGGAATCAATAAAAAAGGGGTTGTTAAAAGCAAAAGCCTAAAGTAATGTGCTTCTGCATGCTTTCCTAAAAGACAAGATGTATGCTTCAAGCATGCCATTCCCTTAAAGATAAGATGTATGCTTCAAGCATGCCAATACAAGAAAAAGAAAGAAGTATGCTTCAAGCATGCCACATGCAGTTTATTATTTAAAGATTAAAATTGGTCTACTAGATTGGAGTTGAAACCACTTGCTCGCCCTGATTTGTTATTTGCTTCAACTTTGAGCCTTTGTTTTTCTACTAAAGGTTTTGCTTAGTACTTGGCTATAGTTGACTGAATTGAGGTTGAGATGCATGTCATTCCCTAACTTGTCAAAATCACTCAAGATCATGTATTTTGCATATTATGTGATATATAAGGTTATATGATCGAATGAGCTCATCTTTTCCTATCTTGGCACTCCCTTGTTTCCCTTTGTGAAATCATTGTTTCAGAAAAATTTTGAACATGTTCTCTCTTTTGTACTCTTGATGAATCCATTGTCAAAGGGGGAGAAATTTGGGAATCGTTGAAAAGTTTAAGGAAAAAGGGGGAGAAGAAAAAGGGGGAGTTATTTTTGGAAATTTGAGAATTTTGGGAGAAGTTTGGAGAATTTTGAAATTTTTGGGCACATTGCACATTCACACACATTTTCCTTCTCAGGGGGAGATTTTGTTTTGCATTTTGGTCAAAGGGGGAATTCTGTGTTTTCTCTTTTTGGTCCTTGATCCTTTGGATTTCAAAATCTTTTGTAAAGTGAATGTCAAATGTTCAATTCTAAGTGGTGTTGCCAATGTTTTCATCAAGGGGGAGATTGTGAAATCATGTGCTGAAAAATTGGCTTTGAACTGAAAAATTAACTTAGATTTGAATTTGCAAAATGTGTTTGTTCATGTGTTTTGACAATTGACAAGAAACAGTAAGTTTTGCCTTGGCGCCGGACCAATCCTAAAGAAAGCGAGAAGTTTCCCATCTACGACGGACAAACTTTCTTGGTCCTTTGTAAACATGCTTTTTGACAAACTCTTTTCTCCTATGTACAACGGACAAAGTCTTTGTGTCCGTAGTGAACATGATTTTGAGCGCATGAGCCAAACCCTATTTTCCAAGAATCCAGTAAGTTTCGCATGTACAATCGGACAAAGTTTTTTGTCTGTCGTGAACGGCTTTTGAGGATTGATTTTGCATATACAACGGACAAAGGTTTTGGGTCCGTTGTGAATGTGTTCGCCGGAATGATTTCTTTTTGGAACCGAGAGTTTCACTTGTACAACGGACCGATTTTGTTGGTCCGTCGTGAATGGACTTTTTCTAGGGTTTTTGATTTTGGTCCGTTGTAAACGTGTTTTGCTCGGTTTGGATGTTTTGCAAGATTTGAAATGGTTTGAATTTGAGATTATGAAATTTGTAATGATTTCATGATACTTGTTTTGAAGTGGACTTTATGCAATGCTCATGTGAGTAGTTGCATGGATTGACTTTGAGTCAAGTCGTGGACTTGTGCTCGGATTTGTTTTAAGTGGTTTGTTCATGTGCGGTATTGCTCAAGACGAATGTGGTCGATGACGGACCGAACTAGGTTCATGGAGGAACTGAGGTTCGGGACTAGGTTCAGGAGGAACTGAGGTCTTGGTGGTCAAGGATGTCATGCGGGACGTTCGGGCTAAGAGAATGGTGCACATGAAGAATGGTTAGTCACGTGAGAATGGCAGGAGGTCATTCGCGTGCAAAGTGTTAGTCACGTGAGTATGGCAGGTGGCCATACGCGTGCAAAGTGTTAGTCACGTGAGTATGGTAGGGTTGCCATACGCGTGCAAGAGTTGTATTCGGCCAGGTTGGGCCAAGAGGAGTTGTGTTGAATACGGACTCCTTCTAGATTAGGAATTGTATTCAGAACTCCTTGTGTTTTGCTCCTTTAAATAGGAGGGGTGTCTCCTGTTGAAGGGCATCCAACCAAGTAGAGCTGAGCGCATCAAGCTTTGAGCTTGGTTTTAGGGTTTGTACTCTTTTGATGAGAGTATTTTAGACAAGAAATAAAGATCAATTCTTCCAAGATTTTTGCGTGCTACAGTAACCACGTCGCTACAAGATTTTCTCGTTTTGGTTCTTGTTTGCATGCTTGTTCTAGTTCTAGATTGGTTTTGTTCTTCAAGTTTTATCTTGATTTGATCCATCAAAAACCTCTCTAGGGTATTGATCTAGTGTTTCTCAAAGTCTAGTTGATCAATCTTTTGTCGTTCTTGTTTAATCTTAAAGTTTTGATTAGATTGATTCTCGTCAAGTTCTGGATCAGCAAGCTTGCGAAGCTCATAACTTTTGATCCGTAAGTCCGATTGAGCTGATTCTTTTTGTGTTCGATTCGTATTGGAATCTAGTTTCTTGTGTCCAAATTTCAGATCGTTTCGACGGTTGGATCTCCGGGAATTCTCGTTTTACCAAACCTCTGTCATTCTGTTTTTGTCGAAAACGAGGCAATTATTTGGTTCTGTTTTGGGGTGAACTTTTAGTAGATCAAGAATTTGGTTTTAGCTTCTGCAAAATCATTCACCCCCGCTCTGATTGCTATATTCGTATACTTCGATCCTACAGTTAGACATGGAACTTACGTAGTTGGTCGATGTTCCAAGTACTAGCTAGTTCTCGACCATCTTCCATTGCGAGGCGACAAATTTCGGCCCGGGCGTCTTTGTTGAGACGACCGTGTAAGGACCTTCCCATCTTGGCGTTAGCTTGTTGGCTTTTGACAGGTCTTGGACCCGTCGCAGAACGAGATCGCCGACGTGCAAGGTCCTTGGTCGTACCGATTTAGCGGCGTGCCTGCGAAGAGCTTGCAGGTAAACCGCGGATCGCAACAGAACCTGTTCACGAGTCGCCTCCGCAAGGTCGAGGTCGAGAAGGCGCTCGCTTTCGTCGATGCTATCGGCCAGGTTCACCCTTGGGGATCCTAGGACAACTCGGACGGGTAGGACAGCTTCCGCGCCATATACGAGCCGAAAGGGGTCTCCCGTAGCTCGGCTCGTCGTGGTGCGGTGACCGACTGCAGGACGGGGTAGCTCGTCCACCCAGGCTGACCATGCCGTCGAGGCTCTTGAAGACTCTCTTCTTGATTCCTTGACGATCTGCCCGTTCGCGCTCGGCGCCCCATTGCTCGTGGGTGGGCCACGGATGCGGCATATCTTGGTCCCGACCTCCTCGCAATAAGCCCCAAATACCTCGCCAGAACTGAAAAGTGCCGTTGTCGGTAATGAGGCGACTCGGAACGCCAAAGCGGGTTACTACATTATTGCGGAAGAACCTTTTAGCCGCCTGCGCCGAGATGGTTGATATAGGCTCGGCCTCGATCCATTTAGTGAAGGTATCGATTGCGACGAACAGGTATTTACAACCCCTTCTTCCCCTGGGAAATGGACCGAGAATGTCGATGCCCCAAACCGAGAACGGCCAGGTTAGCGGCATGGTCTGTAGCGCGTATGCCGGCTGATGGACCTTCCGAGCATGGAACTGGCAAGATCGGCAGGAGGTCACTATTGAGCGTGCGTCGGCCAGGGCCGTCGGCCAATAGTAACCCAATCGGAAGGCTTTGCTCACCAAGGTCCTAAAGGACGAGTGGGCTCCACACATCCCGTCATGGATATCCTTGAGGAGATATTTGCCTTCCTCTTGGGTGATGCACTTGGAGAGGACGCCAAGCGCGCCTTTGCGGTATAAGAGGCCCTCGACCATTTTATAGGTCGAGGCGCCTCACTGGCCGGATTTCTCGGCTTCCTCCTCGGCAAGATATCCGTGCACGAGGTATTGGATGAATGGCGTCATCCACCTCGCATCCTGCTCGAGGAAGGAGACGGTACCACCGTCTCGGTTGCCTCCTCCCGGGGTATGGAGGGCTTATAGAGGTGCTCAATGAGCACCCACGAGCGGAAAGCGGGCGGAACCGACCTTCGATAGATGGTCGGCCAGGGCATTGTCCTTCCTGAGGATGTATAGTACTTGAAGTTTCAAGTACTTTTCCATCTTCCTTACTTCAGCCAGTAAAGCGCCATTGAGTCATCGAGCACCGATACTCCTTGTTAACCTGGTTGACGACCCACCGCGAGTCGCCCTTCACGATTAGTCGTTGGACTCAGCGCTTTGCATGCGGCCCGGCTAGCGGACCTTCGTATTCTGCGTTGTTTGTTGCGCCGAAATGCGCTTGGAGGGCGTCGATCCGCTCCCCCTGAGGGGATTCGAGGACCACTCCAGCCCCCGAGCAATCGTAAGCTCGGGATCCGTCGAAGTGCATGACCCAGCGACCGTGCTCGGCCTGGTTGGGTTCGGATTCGGACGGGGCGGGGTTTGTCCATTCGGCTAGGAAGTCCGCTAGGACCTGAGATTTGATCGCGGTTCTGGCCAAGAATTCGATCTCGAATTCGGCGAGCTCCATGGCCCACTTCGCGATCCGCCCGCTTGCGTCCTGATTCCCGAGGATTTCTCTCAGCGGGAAGTTGGTCGGGACTTGGATTTTGTGTGCCTGGAAGTAGTGTCTTAACTTCTTCGAGGCCACGAGGAGTGTATAAAGGAGCTTCTGGACCTCGGGGTAACGCTCCTTTGGTCCGTGCAGCACCTCGCTGATGTAGTAGATCGGGCGCTGTCCCCGTTTCTCTTGTGATGACGGCGCTTACCGCATGGGGTGTGGCGGCCAGGTAAAGCAGGAGGACCTCTCCTACTCTTGGCGTGGTCAAGACCAGGGGTCTCGACAAATATAGTTTAAGCTCTTTGAAAGAAGCTGATGCCTTCATCTGTCCAAGTGAAACCGTCGTGCTTCCGAAGCGCCTTGAAGAAAGGTAGGCCACGTTCCCCGAGCCGCGAGATGAAACGACTTAAGGCCGCCATTCTCCCGGTCAGGGACTGGACCTCCCGAGTGCAAGTCGGTGGTCGCATGTTCTCGATGGCTTCTATCTTCTCTGGGTTGGCCCCGATCCCTTGTGGGCCGATCATGTATCCGAGCACCTTGCCAGCTTTGACCTCGAACACACATTTTTCCGGGTTTAACTTTATTCGATGCTTATTGAGGTTATGAAAAGTCTCCTCTAGATCGGATACATGGTCCGAGGCCATTTTGCTCTTGACGACTATGTCGTCTACGTACACTTCCAGGTTCCGACCTATTTGGTTCGAGAAGGTTTTCTGCATGAGGCGCTGGAAGGTCGCTCCAGCGTTCCTTAGACCGAAGGACATGGTCGTGTAGCAGAATGTGCCAAACGGCGTGATGAAGGAAGTTTTCTCCTCGTCGTCGGGCGATATGCCGATCTGGTGATAGCCTGAGTAGGCGTCCAGAAAGCTCATCGCCTCGGGCGGCCGTTCGCGTCGACCAACCGGGTCTATCCGAGGTAGCGGAAATTGTCTTTCGGGCATGCGGCATTCAGCCGTGTGATCGACACACATGCGCCACTTGCCCCTTTCTTCATCACGATAATCAGGTTGGCCAACCAATCGGAATGGTCGACCTCCCGAATGAAACCGGCTTTGAGGAGCTTGTCCGGATTCCTCTCGATGATGGCTTGCTTCTCAGGAGAAGCGCTGAGCTTCGCCGCAGCTTTTGTCGGCCGAACTGCCTGCTTTGTGCTCGGACGACCTCCTTGGGACTCGGGCATGTCGGGACGGTTCCCAGCGAACGTGTCCGCGCTTCTCCGGAGGAAGGTCACGAGCTCGAGTTCCTATTTAGGATCTAGGAAGCCCCCACGTGTACGACCTTATGCAGCTCTGCGTCGCTGCACAACAGATGGCCTTGGTTTCTCCTCCAGCTTGGAGGCTAGCCTTGGGCCGGGAACTCCTTAGCTCTTGCTCGGAGCCCGCATTGGGGCGATTGACCGATCATGTCTAACGCCCTCTCGCCGCAGCTTTAGAGCTGCTTGGGCTTCCTTGACCGTGATCACGCCACCGGGCCGGACCTTCAAGCATTGGTACCCGTGATGAGTGGCGCCATGAATTTGGCGAGCGGTCGGCCCAGGATGGCGTTATGGCCGACTCGAAATCGACCACTTCGAGCGTGATTAGCTCCGTTCGGAAGTTGCTCGGATTGCCGAACGTTCTTGGCGGTGATCTGGCCGAGTGGCCTGACCGACGCGTTCGGTACTATCCGTAGAACGGGACCACCATGCTTTTGATCTTGGAGCGAGGATCTGCATCTCGGCCCAAGACCTGGCAGATATCAGGTCTAGGGAGCTCCCGCAATCCATAAGGACCCGACCTACTGCGGTGTTGCAGATCGTTGGGCTAACGACCATTGGAAGCCTTTGGGGTTTCGTCATCCCCAGAGGGCAGTCGTCCTTAGAGAAGGTGATCGGCAGCTCGGACCACTTGAGCTGCTGAACAGGAGGCTTCCCCTGAGTGACACGGAGTACCTCACGCGCGGCCTCCTTTAACTCCCGACGCGACCCATAGGCGGCGGAGCCCCCGAATATCACGGCGATGTGGTTTCTCGGCTCTTGGTATTCCATGTCGGTATCTTGCTCCTCGGCGGGCTTCTTGCCCTTGACGTCTCCTTCCATCTCGGGGAGCGTGGGCATGGGACCCTTACCATTGTAGAACTGCTCCAGGCGGGAGGCCCACGTTACGCAATTCAAGGTCATGCCCATGCGCCTGGTGGAGCGGCGTAAATAGGCACTAAGCCCGTCCGCGTTAGTCACGCGTTCTTGGTCGCCCTGCTTTCGTTGTTCCGCTGAACCGGTCGACCCTTTCCTTTCGGGGCTCCCCCCCTATACGACTGCGAGGTCGGTCGTTGTCTTTCGATAGCTGCCACCATGTCGGAGGCAGAGGATTTTTTCTTCTTTTTGATTTTTTTCTCGATCGAGCTTACGCTTCGCTCTTCGAGCGCCCCGAGCCGAGGGGCGGCTTTCCTCGTCAGATTTCTTCCATTGGACGGCCTCTTCAGCGTTGGCATAACGGTCGGCCATCCGGAAACGGCTCGTTGGTGTGATGTCGGGTGAATTTCGAGTCCTGAGTGAAGCGTCGTCTCGGACCCGAACTTGAAAGCCCGACGACCGCCTCGTCGAGATGCTTGGGATGGAATTGCGCACTTGCATGAAGCGCTGGACGAACTGGCGCAGGGTCTCGCCCTCCGTCTGTATCAGACGCTCAAGGTCGCGCTCCTTCCCCGGGCGGACGTAGCAGCTCTGGAAGTTAGCTCGAGAGTCTTTGCCACCGGGCCCAGGACCGGATCGAGTTTTCCTTACGGTTGAATAGCCACGTCGAGCCGGCCCGTCGGGTGTGGCGGAAAGTTAGCCATAACCCTTTCATCACCCCCGGCAGCTAGAATGGCCGTGGTGTAGATCGAGAGAAACTTCGTCGGGTTACGAGTTCCATCGAATCTCTCGATGTGACCGCTTGAACCTTATCGGCCAGTCACGTCACACGTCAGAAGGCATCGCGAACGCCCGCACCGAAAATGGGGCTCGGGGCGATCACCACGCGCGCGGCGGTCGGGGCGATCCCCACCAGCCGAGCCCGAGGTTAGTGGGCCCAGGCGAGAGAATATCTCCCTACGCCTGTAGGATGGGGAGTGGCCCGATGAGGAATGTTCGGCCCGGTTCTGCCCGTGGCTCGCATTCCGGCCGTCCCGAGGAGCCCCGAATTGCTCGGTGCCCTCGAGCCACGTCGTGCTCGCGCCCACTCTGAGTGCGGTGCGTGAGTCGTCGGGCGGCGCTCGGGACGCCCGGCGTTCCAGGAATTGCTCTGGCGTCCCTTTCCGGGAGGCTTCCGCCGCCTTTATGTCTGTGGCGATTTCCTCGAGGTCGCCACGGCCGCGCCCATGGCTTCTAGGTCGACACGCTCAGAAACTCTCGAGGTTGCGTACCACCGTGGCCAGGGCTTGAAGGCGTTCGCTCGAGGAACGCGGTGACGAGCTCGTTAAATGCGTCGCACTCCGAGTCTGGCGTGGAAATTCTCACGAACTCGGCCCTGGTCTTATCGGTCAGGCCACCTCGGACTTGCCGGCGTGGCTGGCCGTCCGATTTAGGGATGCCGCAGTGCTCCTTGGCCGCCTCGTAGCGGTGAAGACGCCGCTTCACCGGATTTGCTCCCGACATTTCCATCCTCCTCCGCAACGAAGACGTTACGGGATTGGACGGATCGCGAGGGGGACATCACGGTGTCTCCCCGTGAAGCGGTCCCCTGGTCGAGCTCGAAAAGGTCGGGGATGTCCAGACCATCGTAGAGCCCGTCATACTCGTCGTCCGAGAGGGCGTCGAGCTGGGAGCGAAAGAACTGCTCCGGTGCAGCAGCGGTTTCCAGGGAAAAGCTCCCGGAACCGTCATGATTCTTAATGCCGGCGACGTCGCCGGCCCCATTGTCGAAGAACTGCTTGTCCTCTTCCCCGATCTCGGGGGCGTAGAGGCCCCGGTGGTTCTGGGATTCTGACATTCTTCGGGATTCCTCACGAAAGGGAAAGTCGGTCCCCACGGACGGCGCCAGCTGTCGACGATTGGGGAACAGGCCCCCGCCGAGCTTACTTGTTGGTGGAGGGACCAACTGTGACCCCTTCTTGCGTGAGGGATTACTAAAGGAACGACTCACCAGATTCCAACGAGCGTGGACACAGCAGCTTACCCTGGTTCGGGCCTCTCAGGAAAGAGATAATAGCCCTACTCCAGCTCTTGTTTACTCTTGCAACGTATCTGAGTGTATGTCTCTTGTCTTACAGTCTGTGTCCTATCCCCCTCATGATGGGGACGTATTTATAGCTTACAAAGGATCGAACTCCATCGGCCCCACTATCCCACGTTTGGACCTCGTCCAAACGTGGCAACCGGTGGATCCTACAACTTCGCCATGCTCCCGCGGGGAACGTAACGGGCCAGCGGAAGTTACGCTCGGGCGGTTACTTCCACTCCCGCCGACCTTGAGATCACATTAGGTCGGCCGATAGCCGGCACCGAGCTCGTACATCTTACCCGAACTCGAGCCTAGAATCGACTGGAATACGTGGCATCCCGGGTCCCTCCCGGTCCCGAGCTCGGAACAGGCCGAAATACGTAGCCTTCCAGGTTCCAACTAACCCGTCCAGGGTAACGACCTCCTGGTGGCTCGGGCGGGAGCGAGCTTGGTCGTTGGTGGCACCCGAGGTAATTTATGGGAATTACCCGACCCCCCGACAGAAATCATCTGGGAAAAATTAGATTCAGTTGATGATCTGGGTTCTCCTATTATTCGTGATAACTCGCCACCACCTATGGACATCAATATGGTGTTTACCTTGCTTGTAGAGTTCAAAGTGTTCAGGCCATCATTTGAGAGATCATTTTCTCAATTATTTCTTGGTTCACAATATGCTGTTTTTGAGAAGCCAGAAAATGACCATCGGCATCTTAAGCCATTATACTTAAAAGGCCATATTAACGGTAAGCCAATATCAACGATGTTGGTGGATGGTGGTGCAACTGTTAATCTGATGCCTTACTCGACTTGCAAAAAGTTGGGTAAATCCGATGGGTATCTCATAAAAAAAATATGGTGCTGAATGACTTCACTGGGATCCCACAGAGGCTAGAGGCATCATGGTGACCGAGCTCACGGTTGGCAGTAAGTCCTTGCCGATGGCTTTCTTTGTAGTTGATGCTAAAGGAAGCTACATCGTATTGCTTGGCAAGGACTGAATACATGCCAACTATTGTATTCCATCAACTATGCATCAAAAGCTGATACAATGGGATGACGATAAAGTTGAGGTGGTTGAAGCCGACATTTCGGCTCATATAGCCATGGCCAATCCAAAGGCCAACTAGCAACATGAAGGGGCTGGGCATATATCAGGTGAAATACTTCAAGATTGTTATTTCATATGTATCGGGCAAGCTGGTATAAATCTGATCAGCATGAAGCCAAGTACAATTGATTGGAAAAAAAAATGAGATTTTACACTAATGGAGCCCAAATTGGTAGTAGAATTTTTACAATAAAAAATGCAATGCTACCGGTAAACAACAGATAGCTAGGAGGCCATCGAAGATTTTGAAGATGTCGAGAGATTTGGTCAAGGTTTTACGTCTTCAGATGCATCAGAAGAAGTAGATATATGCGATGGTGACAGAAAGAGGCCAACTTTTATTAGTTCAAAGTTGACTAGCGAATACAACGAAAAGTTGGTCGAATTGTTGAAGAATTATAAAGATTGTTTTGCTTAGGAATATCATGAGATGCCTGGCTTAAGATAACATTTGGTTGAACATCGGCTACCAATAAAATCAGGCTATCGAGCATTTAAACAATCCCCTAGATGATTTATTCCTTATATGTATGATAAAATAAAAGAAGAAATAGAGTGATTGTTGGAAGCTAAGTTTATCAGGCCTTGCCGATATGATGAGTAGGTCTCTAATATCGTTCCCGTAATGAAGAAAAATGTTAAACTTAGAGTGTGTGTTGATTTCAGAGACTTGACTAAGGCAACACCTAAAGATGAATACCCAATGCCAATAGCCGATATGCTTATTGATAATGTGTCTGGGAATATGATTATTAGTTTCCTTGATGAGAACGTTGGATATAACCAAATATTCATGGCCGAGGCTGACATTCATAAGATTGTGTTTAAGTGCCCTAGGCCCTAGGGTTATTTGAATGGGTTGTAACGACATTCAGCTTGAAAAGTGCTGGTGCTACATATCAGAGGGCCATGAATCTAATTTTTCATGAGCTGATCGGCCACATTGTGGAGATTTACATTGATGATGTTTTTGTAAAATCCGTAAACGATCATCAACATCTGGCCGATTTAGAAGAAGTGTTTTAAGAGAACTAGGGTGCATAACTTAAAGATGAATCCTTACAAGTGTGCTTTTGGGGTGTCAGCTGGGCAATTTCTTGGGTTTATGGTGCACGAAAGAGGCATTGAAGTTAATTAAGAGTGTGTTAGAGCTATCGCCAACGCACAACCACCAAGGTTCAAAAATGATCTCCAAAAGTTGACTGGTAAGATAAATTTTTTGTGGCGTTTTATATCAAACTTATCTGGTTAGATAGATGCTTTTACTCCACTACTGAGGTTGAGAGAAAATCAAGAATTTGTATGGGGAGCCGATCAGTAGAAAGACTTTGAAGATATCAAAGAATATCTGTCTAAACCTCTAGTATTATCCACCACGCAAAACAGTGTGCCATTTTGGTTTTATATATCAGCTGAAGAATTGATAATTAGGGCGGTCCTGGTGCAAGAGATCAATGGCAAGGAATAGGTAATATTTTATTTAAGTCAATGGCTAATTGATGCTGAAACAAGCTATCCTCCCATTGAAAAGCTTTGTTTATCTTTATATTTTGCTTGCACCAAGTTAAGACATTATATATTGGCCTCGGCTTGTACGGTTATATGTAAAGCCAATGTAATTAAGTATAGGTTGTCACCTCCAATTTTGAAAGGTCAACTTGGAAAGTAGGCTTATAAACTTACTGAGTTCGACTTGGCATTTGAATTGGCTAAAGCAGTTAAGGGACATGTGATAGTCGAATTCATAATAGAATATAGAATTGATTGTGGAGTAGTGACTGTTACCCCCTACCAATTGTATTTTAATTGGTCGGTTTATAGAGAAGGTGACGGCATCGGTGTTGTGCTAATATCCCCAAAGGGATATAGTTTTGAGTTTGCGTTCAAACTTAATTGCTGATGTTCAAATAATCGGTTCGTTTAGTTCTTTCTCAATCAGCCATATCTCTTATAAGAAATGCTAAGGCTAATTCATTGGCACAGCAAGCATGGGGGTATAAGGTTTTTGACCAATTGGTTGATTGTGTGCCGATTGAAAAAATGATAATGTGTATAGATGTAGCCGATTGGCGATCGAAGATATTGGACTATTTATTAGATCCATCAAAGCTGACCGACAAGAAGATTAGAAGGCAAGCCCTAAAATATGTCATGCTTGATAATATATTTTATTATTGGACTCTTGAGGGGTTGTTGTTAAGATGCCTTGGAGTAGAAGAGGTAAAGTCGGCAATGGGGGAGGTTCATGAAGGAATTTGTGGAATGCATCAGTCGGCTCATAAGATGAAGTCGTTACTAAGGCGTACTGGTTACTATTGGCTCACAATGCTAGAAGATTGTTTTAAATACTATAATGGATGTTAGGATTTCTAAAAATTTAGAAATGTACAATTACCACCTGCTGCAATCTCACACCCGATCATAAAGCCTTGGCCATTTAGATGTTGGGGCATAGATATAATCAGCCAAATATACCCTGCATCATCTAAGAGGCATAAGTTTATAGTGGCTGCGACTGACTATTTCTCTAAATGGGTTGAAGCTATTCTATTGAAAAATGTGACCAGTGTCGAGGCAATTGCATTTGTTCAGGAGCACATTATCTATCGATTTGGGATCCCTCAAATGATTATGAATGATCAAGGTACTGTGTTTATGTCTAATGAATTTCAGTGTTTTGCTGAAGGATTTGGAATTAAGCTACTAAATTCATTGCCTTATTATGCATAAGCAAACGGTCAAGCCGAATCATCCAATAAGACATTAATTAAGTTGATTAAGAGAAGACTGATGATAAGACGAGGAGTTGGCATATCACATTAGCCAATGCGTTTTTGGTCGTATTGGATTGCTTGCCATGGAGCCATCAAGTTGTCTCCTTATCAGCTTGTTTGTGGGCAAGAAGCAGTGTTACCAATAGAAATCGGCATAAGTTCACTAAGGGTTGCCAAACAGGATGGTTTATTGGCTCAAGATTATAGGGATTTAATTGCTGATAATTTGGCTGACTTAGCTAAATTGAGGTTGCAAACGTTGGAGTGTATTCAGAAAAATAAAGCTAGAGTCGTGAGGGCTTATAATAAAAAGGTTATGGCCAAGTCATTTGTCGAAAATGACTTGGCTTGGAAAACAGTTCTACCTGTCCGATATGGAAAGTGGTCTCCGATGTGGGAAGGGCCGTATAAGGTTAATCGGCTAGTCCAATGTAACTCCTATATTTTAGAAACTTTGAATGGAATACCATTTAGTAAGATGATTAACGGGAAATATTTGAAGAAATATTACCCAAATGTTTGGGTTGGATCTTAATCGGCTAAGTAATAATTGGCTCGTTGCAATTAGCAAAGTTTGTTGGTCGATTAAAATTGCTAAGACTGAATTAACTCGTTGAAGTCAATTCCGGTTGCTTATACATATGGCAGATGGAATACATCGTTCTTAGAACAAAAATAACATAAACAAGCGTGAATTTAAGCATTTGAATAGGCTTAACAACTAATTCATAAGTTAGCATTCAAATTACAGCAAAAGTTTTAGCCAGCAGCATCCATTACATAGAATAAAACGTTCAAGGGTTAATCCCCAAACCCGATATCACAGCTAGAGCACTAGCGAGAATCTTGTCGATTTCATCAATGATCTTGTGATACTCGTCAGCTGAGCTAGGAATTGGAGTAACCTTGACCAATTGGGCTCGGACTGTAGCTATGCCCTTGACCAAGGCAAGTTTTTGCTCTTTGATTGAAGACGAAAAGCTGGTCAGTTTACGAGTCACATCGGCTAGTTGGGCATTGAAATTCAATAGTTCCTCTTCCAAAGACTTCTTGGAGGTCTCTAGAGTCGATACTAGATCCTTAGTCTCCTTGAAGTCTGTGTTGTCTTCATCAAGCTTGACTTTCTTTGCCTTAGTGTCGGCTACCTGTTGGTCCAGGAGCTCCTGATCTTTCCTTTGCGTGATTCTGAGCTATAGTCCTTGCTCTGCCTCATCGACTGGCTTTTTATTGTCATCTAAGAAGCAAGTGTCAAGAAGTGTCGTTATGGTGTGCTCAGGAAGATTAGGCTTCACCGCGTTGACTACATCTCCGACCGTCTGGGAGTTTTTCAGCAAGTCGGCTTTTGGGCATAGCAGGACACTAAGGAGATTGTTGAGTCTCTCCTTAGCATTTGGTGCCAACATGACTTGGGTAGATGTGCTCCCGCCTCCGCAAGAATGGTGTTGATGATGGTCGGTGGGTGGTCCTCTTCCTCGCTCTTAATGTCTGATAAGTCAAAGTTGAGTATGTTAGCAACTGATGAGGTTGGCTTGATTATGGCTTTGTAGACTGGCAGCACTGGCATTGTCAGTTGAGAAAGCGACAAGGTCAGATCATTTGTCGTGTCCTCTGGGGGGCTGACATGAACTGGCGAAGAAAAATGGGGTGGCGAAGGTATGCGCTGTTGATGTATAAGAAATTTGGTTAAGCCGATTGAACTACGGGTCGATTCAATTTGTTCAAAAGAGTTGAGATACGTACTCTGTCCACTGTGGAGGTTTTTGGTGAGCTCTAAGCTGATTCCTCTTGGGTCGAGGTCTTCTTCCTCTGAGCCGCCTTCTTGAAAGATCGGCTTTTTCTTTTTTTTCTGCAAAAGAAGTTGATTGAGTATATTTGAATTGGGTATTATGAAAGAACTAAGTATGCAAAGACTTACTTGGTTGCTGTTGCTATTTTTTGATGCTGGATAAGGAGGGGGATTGAATCCCAAGAGTCCTAGATGAGTGCCCTGACAAACCAATTGGTCTCTACTTCTTTATTGGGATGTTGACCGATGGGTTTGTAGGATGCTTCCCGACTGCCTTAGTCTAAACAAACAAGGTACATAATGTAAGGAGAACCCGATTAAAGTTATTAGTGGAAGAGGAATGTTAACAGTTAGTACCTCGCCAGCTATATCGATCAGAGTGGTGTTAGTATCATCCGATGAGTCAGAGCTACTTGAACTGGAGCTTGAAACGGTACTAATTGTTTGCTCCGATGATAAATCTTAGAAGAGTTCGGCTATTATTGTGGAAGGTGGATGATAGGCTAGAAATAGGGATGAAGAGATAGCCAACGAACATGAAATGTAGTTGTGTGCTCTCCTCGTGTGAAGAATAAAGTGAGGAAGTTTTTTGAGAAGGAGGTCATCGGCTATATGGAGAACAAGGATGGCTGAGGTGGCACGATGAAGTCTCTCCTGAGGTTGGAGCTGATCAAATAGAACTCATTGGGGATGATTTGGCTGAAGCCAAGCTGCCTGGAACAAACCAATGGGTGGTAAACTCATAGGATGGCAAAAAAGTTCTACCCCTAGTGTGCAAGTCGACAAAAAGGATGCATGGAGAAAGGAAGATCTTGTAAAGTTCTAAAGTTTCGTCAAGCATGTCTTCGCAATTGGCTACAAGGTGGAGAAAGGAAGAGCAAGGGTAGTTGTCAGCATCATGGTAAATAAAGAAATCGGTGTTGGGAAAAGAATCTTGGTCAAGATGATAGAAAAAGGATAGGTATTTCTTGGCTTCGATTAGGGTTAATTTGGTTTCACCACTAGAACAAAGAAAAAGCCTTTCACCAAATGATCGGCTATTCTGGAACTCTATAGGATGGCCTCATGGGGTTTCCTCACAAGGGAAGGGGGTCATCTCAGACAAGTCGATCCTAAAAGATCGGCTAAAGACACAGTAGAACTACACTTGGATGAACCATAGAGGGCCACCAATGTTTCCTACTATGAATGAACCCATAGCATTATAGAGCCAACTGTGGATCTCATGCATCATGTAGAAAACTACCCCCAAAAATAGTTTCCTGAGTGCAAGCCGACGACACTCTACTAGTTGCTCAGCTATTGTTTGGAAGATTTGGGTTGGTCCTAAGGAAGCACCAGAAAATAAGAATCAGTTCAGCCACATGTTAAGGAAGGCTATGTGTTCCCTATCGGACAATGGACCAACTCATTTGTTGTCTTCTATATACTTACTCCACCCTTCCCCCTTAGCCGACACGAACTTATGTTGAGGTTTTGCACTAAAAGCGAACAGTTGTTCATCATCTGCCCTGAGGCACCAAAGTTGGGTGATATCTAACAGGGTTGGGCCGATGGGTCTAGTTATAAAAGGAAAGAGTTGAAGCTATCGGACCAGAAGTAACAAGACATAGCTACTAAAAGGTCCATTAGGAGAAGAGTTGCCTAAAGAAAGTGGAAAGTATTCGGCTATTCCCATTTGCTCCCAAACTAGAAGTTTCTGGGTTGCTACTTGATTGAACCAATTGCACCACCCAGCCAGCATGGTCGGCCAGGTCCTAAAGCTTTTATTCCACACTGCTAAGTTAAACCCTGGGGCATTCAAAGGAAGTCTGGGGAGTTCTTTTTCTATGATGGCTGATGAATCGAAGTTTCCTAGTGGATCTAGATAGAATTGAATATCACAGTCAGGAATAGGGTAAAATACCTAATTGGGATCCATTGGGTTTGACTGAGCCGATGGTTTGGTTGAGCCAATGAGATGAGAGCAGAAAGGAAGTCCAAAGCCGATGAAGAAGGAGAGGAGAGCTCGTGCATGTGAAAATGATGGATGAATGGGCCTCATATTTATAAGGGGTAAACTCAGTGGTATTGGCGGGTAATTCTTGCAAACTTTTTGCTATAGTTAATGCACAGGATCGTGCGTTCACATGGTTGCGCGGGAAAATTATTGCGGGTGGCGCGAAATCGGGAGGAAGTTGAATGGTGAATCTTGAGTCGGTTGATATTCTGTACTTAAGTGGATACTAGTAACTTTTCTGAGATTCACACAATCTTCCAAAAATGGGGGGCATATGTTGACACCAGAATTTTGCATATGGCCGATTTGGTAAGAATCAGTTTGATAGTTGGTTTATTAAGGAATGTATCGGGATTGGAAATTTATAAACCGATACAGATTTATCGGATTGTAGCCAATGTTGATCTCAAAGAGAAAATATCATGGGGAAGTTGAAGCTGATACAAACAGTTGTGAAGAGACCAAGGAGAACATGATCGAACCAGATGCTATGAAAGGGGTCGATGGGCAGCATTGAAAGACAGCCAACAAAAAATCAAAAAACTTGTTCTACTTTTTCTTTAATTTCCATCGATTAGGAGTAGCTTTTAGCTTTGTAATCTTTCCTTTGTAATTCGTTCAATCAATAAAGTTGCACATCGTCGATTATTGATTCTGTTGACTTACGCCATTTAGGTTCACTTTTTCTCCAAATTTATTATGTATCACCTTCTTTAGTAAAAATGTCCTTTACCACCATCTGATAAACTCAATCAGGTTGATTAGATCTCCGTCACATTTGTCTAAATCGGTTCAAATAAGCTGATTGGGCTAAATCGCTGTTGATATTAGATCAGATTAATAGTCGATTGAATTACATACTATCTTATTGCCGATTGTAGGATCAAATTGGCTGGCACACCCACACCCAAGATTAAACCCGGTATTTGCGTGTGCTGATTGCCGATCAACTCTTCATCATGTTTTTTTGGTGTCAACAACTATACTTGAGTTTCGTATTTCATCCAAGCATTTTCATGCATGAATCTTGATGGAAAGATGACCAATCAATTTACGTGAGAAAAACATCAAGCTTGGGCTATTTGTGTGCATTTTGTAGGTGTGTGCATGCCTTGCATATGTGTGACATCATAGGATGTGACATTATAGAATATGACATTACGATATGACTTTATATCGTGTTTTTGGGCTTTTCGGAGGGTTTGGGCCTTCCCGGGAGGATTTGGGCCTAGGGGGCTGAATTATGGGCTGTCGGTGGGGGCTTTTGGGCCCATGAGGGGGGGGACAGCAAAAACTCTAGCTAGGGGCGCCTCCTCCTCCTCCCCCATGCGCCCCACTCTTCCTCTGTAGGATCGAAGTATACGAATATAGCAATCAGAGGGGGGGTGAATGATTGTGCGGAAGCTAAAACCAAATTCTTGACCTATTAAAAGTTCACCCCAAAACAGAACCAAATAATTGCCTTGTTTTCGACAAAAACAGAATGACAGAGGTTCGGTAAAACACGAATTCCTGGAGATCCAACCGTCGGATCGATCTGAAATTTGGACACAAGAAACTAGATTCCAGTACGAACCGAACCCAAAAAGAATCAGCTCGATCGGACTTACGGATCAAAAGTTATAAGCTTCGCAAGCTTGCTGTTTCAGAACTTGACGAGAATCAATCTAATCAAAACTTCAAGATTAAACAAGATCTTCAAAAGATTAATCAACTAGACTTTGAGAAACTCTAAATCAATACCCTAGAACGGTTTTTGATGGATCAAATCAAGATGAAACTCAACGATCAAAAACCAATCTAGAATTAGAACAAGCATGCAAACAAGAACCAAAACAGAAAACACCAGAGCGACGTGGTTATCAGAGCACGCAAAAATCTTGGAAGAATTGATCTTTATTTCTTGTCTAAACTACTCGCATCAAAAGTGGACAAACCCTCAATCCGAGCTCAAAGCGTGATGCGCTCAGCGCGACTTGGTGCCTGTCAACAGGAGACCCCCACCTCTTTAAAGCACCCACCCACAAGGAGTTCTGAATACGATTCCTATTCCCTAGAAGGAATCCGTATCCAACACAACTCTACTTGGCCCAACCTGGCCGAGTACAACTCTTGCACGCGTATGGCAACCCTACCATACTCACGTGACTAACACTTTGCACGCGTATGGCCACCTGCCATACTCACGTGACTAACACTTTGCACGCGAATGACCTCCTGCCATTCTCACGTGACTAACCATTCTTCATGTGCACCATTCTCTTAGCCCGAACGTCCCGCATGACATCCTTGACCACCAAGACCTCAGTTCCTCCTGAACCTAGTCCCGAACCTCAGTTCCTCCATGAACCTAGTTCCAATCCCGTCATCGACCACGTTCGTCTTCAAGCAATACCTGCACATGATCAAACCACAAAACAATTCCGAGCACAAGTCCACGACTTGACTCACATCAATCCATGCAAATACTCACATGAGCATTGCATAAAGTCCATTTCAAGCATCATGAAATTCTCACAAATTTCATAATCTCAAAAACAAATCAAACACAATTCCAAGTTTGCTCAAAACCCTTAACCGTGCACAAAAACATCCAGCACAGACCAAAAACCAGTCCAGCGCACAAAAGAAAAACTTACTATTTTTAAGAACTTGGTCCCGCGCAAAAACCTCAAAATCACGTTTATGACGGACCAAAAATTTGGTCCGTTATACATGGAAAAATCGAGGTCGCCAAAATCATGTGTATGACAGACCAAAAAATTTGGTCCGTCATACATGGGAAAAACGAGGTCGCCAAAATCATGTGTATGACAGACCAAAAAATTTGGTCCGTCATACATGGGAAAAACGAGTTCGCCAAAAGCATGTGTATGACAGACCAAAAAATTTGGTCCGTCATACATGGGAAAAACGCGATTTCTTGTACAAGCGTAAAAGCATCAGAATCACGTTTATGACAGACCAAAAAGTTTGGTCCGTCATACATGCGAAACTCACTGTTTTTGGAGGCGCAAATGCAAAGTCTCTATTTTTGGATGTTTGAATGTTTGGTCCTTCATGCAAGCAATTTTGCAAGATTAATCCTAACCAATTTTTCAGCACATGATTTCACATCCTCCCCCCTAGCCGCCACCTCCCACTCCCCTCCCCCTTCCCCCATGGCGCCCCCATCCCCTTGTGCCTCCCCTCCCCACCTCTAGCCGGCCCTAGTGCCCACCCCTCGCTGCCCTCGCACGGGTTGGAAGCCCTCCATCCGACGGGATCCGACGACCCCGGCGTTTCCGGCTATTGGAGGGAGGATTGGAGGGAGGATTGGATCGAGGAGAGGAGGAGTTCGTCGTTTGTCGGATTCTTCAAGCAAGGTATGGGGTCGTAGATTCATTTGTAGAGTCTTGGCGCTGGTTAGATGGGGGAGATCTTGGTTAAATTTGATGTTTAGGTGCTGCCTCTAGATGAGATTAGGGGGTTTGATATGTTGTCCCACGTTCTGTCTCGGGCAGATTGGGCGGCCGACCTAGGTCTTAAGATTTCGCAAGTTTAGAGACATTTTCTGATCGGCCGCCTGTTGAGAAAGTTGTAGATAATTTCAATAACTTTTAGTGGACACCAAGAACGTGTAATTCTGATCAGCCGTTTGAAAGTTATGGCTGTTTTACTGAATGTGTTCAAAACTGTAATGTGATTGGGATAGATCGTGTTGATCTGTAGATTAATCAATTTTAGAGACCGAATAAGTTTTTCCCAATACTTAGAAAAATCTAGGAAATGTCCTAAGCTACGAGAAAATGTACTCGTTTACTTAATTTGGAGTCCTAGAACTCAAGTTATGCTAGTTGGAAGCCCGTTGTCCCGTAGGGACAGATTCTCTGTTTTCGGGTTTTAGGGGTTGTTTGCGAAGTCGGGGTAGGGGATCATTCCTGTACTGTTTTGAGGGCACGTTTTGAGTGTGTGGTACCTATGTGCAGGTTGTGTGACCCCAGGAGTGCCCTTATCCTCTCGCCAACCCGTCGCCCGCGGTTGAAGGCAATTGTATTGTAGTGGTTGCGGCTTAGGGAGCCGTAATGTTTGATAATGAGATGGTTTACACATGTTTTATGATATGATGACATGATTGACTCTTGCTTGCGACATGATGAAAATGGTTTATTATGAGGCTATGCAATGATTAGTTGAGTTTATGTGCAAGTCGTTTATGTTTATGACATATTTGCATACATGGCATGAGAACTGGCCAGGTCGGTGAGAAAGTCATAACTAGTCCGGTAAGGTCAGTGAGAAAGTTATGACTAATCCGGAGCGCCATTGAATAAGACCTACCTTGTGATTCCATCCACAGTTGTGAATGGAAGCGAGGAATAGGCACCCTCCATCTACGGGATGGAAGGGGAAAGAGGGTGCACGCCGACGGGTGTGCACTCGGCAATACCGGTATGTGCTTCAAAGAGACATGTGCATTGCATTGCATTGCATGAATGAAGTGGTTTATGAGATGATTATGATGTTCTATGAGATGCATATGAAGATGTTATTTTAGATGTTTATGATGATGTTATATGAGAGCATAAATGAAGTTCATGAGTTGATTCTCAGGATATGTGAATGGCATTAAGTATGTATGTGGTTGTTATTGTTTTTGTACCATTGCAATACACTTTGCTGAGTGATGAACTCACGCTTGTTGTTTTATGTTGTTTTTAGGTACCATGAACTCAGCAGTCGGGGAAGGGAGATTAGCATCACATCTCCACATAGATATGTTCACCTAGACAACTACACACTCCCACTTGTAGTTGTAATGATTATCTTATTGCGTTAAAAACTTAGATTATGCTAGCTTATGCGCTTGGTTTTATTGTTCCCTTCGTATTTGTTCATTAAATGTTGGAGTTTATGTTATGGACTTGAGATGGTGCTTAAACTCCTGTTAGTGCCGTTTAGATGTCATCTATTATGCTATAATGATGTGATAATATTATTGTTGCTTAAAAACCATGGAAAAACAAAGGGAATGCTGCCGAATTTTCAATTAAACTATTAGCGTAGTTGCTGTAATTTATTGATAAATATGTGATATTGGTTGTGTCTAGAGCTGTTTGGGTGACATTCGCGGCAGACTAGATGCCGGGGTGTTACAATATGCTTCGGAGCCATGAGAATACCAGCCAGCCAAATATTCTCACAGAACGAAACTTTAACTTTAATCTTCCCCAAAGCAGTAGCATGTTGAAAATTCTGATCGAACCAAGCAATCACATAGATGGATTCATTTTCATATTATTGTACAAGCCGTGGAAACATTTTATGTGTAACGGTTTTAATCCTTATCATACATTGTTTCTTTGACTTTTGTTTCGCTTTCGTTTGTACGGTAATTTGCAAAAGTACGATGGTGTTTACCTATACGCATAACAGACTCAAGATGCATGCAACAATGATCTACATGCTTTTCACACTGTGAACGTGCAGAAACTTTTTTTTGGTACAAAGTTTCATTTTTCGCGTTGAGTATTTGATTTTGATTTTAGTTTTACATTCAGCAATATATAAAAAAGAATCACTTTAAATTGTTTTAGAACTTGCAATACAATAATCTTTTTTATGTATAGCAACGCATGAACACAGCTAGTTATAGATGAGTCAAATTCAACCTATATGTACAGGATCATGATTCAACTGGTTACATTAACCTTCTTCTTCGAGTGCTGGAATGGTCAAAGTAGGTATGCTTACAAGTTAGAAAAAGAAGCATGGTGGATGAAGCTGACACCATACTAGGATTTACATACCGCACGATAGTACGATACTCAAAGAAGTGGTACGCGCGCTAAAATATGACGCTCAGAAGCAGATGCACCGGGCATTTGGGTTACAACTCGATCGGTTGTAGGATGCTCCATGTGTCTCTAGGAGGCTCAGAGCAGCATACAATTAACAGCTGCAACTTGGTTGTAATTTGGGTTCGTCGAATCGTAAGGTGGATGAAATTATTTCTTTGTTCATTGGACGAAAGTGTAATCATATGATATACCAATCTTTATACATGACTGTGGCGACCCACATAATTAACCCCAGATAATGACTGTAGCTGTGCCATTAATCTTGAGTTAATCATACTGATCTGGGCATATTTAATTAATAAACCATCGAGTAAGCCCGACGTGAATATTAATTAATACACCATTTCAGAGTGTTGCAACAGAAACAATAATTAGAGACTGAAATGGAAACTTTATTACCTTTCCATTGCCACGCAGGCTATATGTTCTTTGCTGTAATTATACATACAATCCATGTACAATAAGGTCAACTACATGGATACTCATTACCCGAAAACTATCATCAGCTACTACATTCATCTGGAATCCATATTCTGATCAGTTGCTTGTCCACCAAATCCAACATCTAGCAAAGGGAGAGTTATAGACGGTGAGTACAAAGATGTACTCAGCAAGCGATAATAGTAACATAAGCATAATGAGTTTTATCCACCGGAGCTCTTACCAACTCCAAATCAAAACGGGTTTTATAAACTAAAACTTCCCAGTTTCAACAAACTAGGTTTTATCAACCGGAACTCTCCAGTTCCATTCCTCAAATCACATCCCAATCAATTTATCTGAAAAGGTTTTTCTGAGTAAAATCTTGGTCATTATTATTTACAAAACTTCTACTAGCACTCGTATCCAAGGTTCCGTAGCCTCCAGTCCAGGAGACAGGCATGAATTCATGATTTTATACCCTGCGCAGGTTTGTATCACTTTCCCCATAGTGAACCCGACCGAAGTCGAGAACCCAGAATGTTTATCACTATTTTGGTGCTGAATCTCCAACCCTGGTCCCATTTCCAGTTGTACTCTAGTTCGAGACACCATCTCTAGTAGAGTTACACATATACCCTGGAATGGCCAGTTGATCCCCCTCCTGGAGATACTCATGGCTTTAAATATAGCGCCGTCCACTTGGCTTCTCGCCTGCAGGCCTACTGGCATGCCTGCAGGATTGCCCCTTAATACATACCCAATGTGGAGGATTCAAACACCATCATAGGACAACCTTTCCTGGTTGTTTCCACACACTATGGCTGACACGGATAATACGGTTCTTTACCCGAGTGTAGTTGTTTCAGCCTTATATCATATCCATATGTAGAGGGCCCCGCCGTCAATGCTCAATCATGGTACCCTCTACCCACCATTTACTAACTCACCCCGACTCCCTGTCGGTTGAGTCCAAATCACAATCCGACTGCATTCCCAGTCGATTCCACAATTGATTTCATTTTTGCAATTAGATAGATTTTTCCATGCACCAATGCATTTCAAAATTCTTTTATAAACTTCCATGAAATTCATTTCATAAATATGAGCAAGGAATGCTTGCCTGGATTCTGGTGGAATATACGTCCTCACACGATAGCAGAAGATAATCTACCAGATTTAAATTGATTTCCTGAAATTAGAGAATAATACAATTTAGATAACTCATAAGTTTTTATATGATTTGGGTGTCCAACCCTTTTCTTTCAATCTTATTGAATTGATGTAGGTTTAATAAGTGTTTTATCTTGGAGGTTCTTTAGATTGCCATATTTTGATTAGACATGTTTTAGTATGAGATAATTGACTTATCTCAATTTAGCTTTGTGTTAATTTGGTTTAAATTATACTTTAGCCTATGTAGGATTTAACTGTTTCGATCAACATGATAATTGCTACAGTTATTTAATTCTTAATTCCTTTTATCAGATCTAGTTCATTCTCCTTTAATTGATTTCTTTTATTCTCTTAAATACTTAAATTATGACTAATTTGATTTATGATGAATTATTAAGTGAGTCATAGAATCCGGTTCTTTTCTGGATTATAGTAACACTATATTTGTTCGCTTAGCTTTATTTTCTTGATTAATAAGATTTTAATTACAAGGTTATTTGATTCATTGTGTTATTTATTTATTATTATTATGCAACTTTTTAATTATTGTAATATGGTTATAATAGGAATGTCTTGATGTTCTTTAGTTTATTAAGTCTTTGACTCGGATAGTATTGCTATTGTTATTGGTATTATTTCCTTTCTGTATATACACTTATCTACTCTTATACAACTTCTAATTATCATAATATGATTATGACATAAGGGTCTTAATGTAATTCTATTTATTAAATCTTTAATTCTGATATTAACATTCCTTCTATTGGTTACTATTATATTTTATTGTCTTCTTTTCATTCATTTTCTTCATTGATCATATCTTATCTTTGATTTGTCGGCTTTTTGATCTGGCGCATTATAATTCTAAACATTACAATCTGCCGTATTTTAATTTAGGGTATTCTATTTCAGCGTATTGCAATTTAGCATATTTTAGTTTGATACATCGGTCTAACAATGATTATCCACTTGTATTTATTATAATAGATACTAATAAGGTTTAGATTTTCCAGAGGTCTTATACTCAGTTTAGGTCTTATTTGATCTCTGCTACATGCAAACTGTATATGAGTGTATGAATTGATTTGTGTAGCAATTAATCTGGTCAACATTTTTCTCTCATTTAAAGTATTATCCCTCCTAATTGATTTCTTACGAGAACTATTAATATTGTTTACTTTGCTTACCCAGATGCAGATTAACAGTCTAATTGGAACTAAATGTTACAACTACTTAATTACCATATTTTAGTGGTAATAAGTTTTTATATGTTTTAAAGGGCCCAAGAGTTTAATATCTTGCTTTAGGATTCATTATTTTTGTTTCAAGATTTTTAAAGCTTTATATGATTTTATCTGGTTATATTTTATTTTTGATCAGCTAATTGAATTTATAATTTTATTCAGTTATCTGAATTAATTTATGAGGTTTCACCTAGGGTAGAATTTATAGATTTGGGTGACATGTCCAATTTCATCATTTTTCTTGTTTTTCTCTTTTCTTTTCTCTTCTTTCTATTTCTATTTTCTATTCTATTTTCTTGTTTTATTCCTATTTCCTCTCTATTCTTTCTCTTCTTATTCTTTTCCTTCATTTTCCTCTTCCTTCTTATTTTCCTTTCTCTTTTTCCCTTTCTCCTTATCCATTTGGCCTATTGGCCTTTCTCCCCTTCGCATTCTCCTGCGCCTCTCCTTCCTTCCTCCCGACTCCCCTCTACTCCTGGCTCCATGGCGCCTCTGCCCCTTCGGTCCCCGTCCCCGGTCTGCTCCGGCTCGGCCTCGTCTCGGTCCTGCACCCAACGCCGCTGGCATCGCCGACCGTCTCTCCCTCGACTCCGGGTGGCTCGCCGGATCCGTCGTCACCTCCTCGGTCCTCTGCTCCCGTGCCGCCTCCGATGCTGTGCCTCTTTGCCTCCGGTTGGCTCTCTTGTGATGTCCCGGTTTGGCTCTATTGGTGCTAGGGTTTGGTGCTCCCTACCCATCTTCATTCTCTCCTTTCTCCAATCCTTTGCTCTGTGATGTTAACTTCTCTACAAATTTTGTGATGCTGTGGGGATGTTTGATACTAAAGATTCGTGATGTTTGAGATAAATGCCTTTGCACTGAGATCTCCTCTTCCCCCAACTGATCTATGCTGTGCTCGAATTGATTTGGGTTTTATTGATTGAACTGGATTTGAGGGATTGCAAGAATGCCTAGTAGATGATTATTGATTGATACTAAGCAACACCAAAGATTGGGAAAACTTAAGAACTAGTGTACTGCTAGTTGTTGCTACTGAGTTCTTGACATGGCAATTGTTGAGATAATGCTATGCTACTGGATGCTTCTTTGAATACTTGATTGAAGTATATTGACAGTAGCTTAGAGTAAATTGTGGCATGGTAAATGATGATTACTTGATGCTATGCTAGAGGGTTTTGTTGCCTTCTCTTGGTCTGGGATGTGTGATCTTCTACTATATCCCTTAGCAAGTTGGATGGCATCTATGTTTAGCCTAATGTCAGTACGCCGGGGGAGTATGTTGGCTGGGGTTAACATGATGCAACCCTTGTATGCTCTACTTCTAAACACTGAGACCAAGTCTCCTACTCTTTACTGCCTATACTTGCTTCTAGCTCATTTCTACTCCTACTGTCTGTTCCATTTTCGGTTTCCATTTCATTTTGTTCTCGCTGTGTCCATTGTGCTACTCTACATGGGAGGGTTGGCTGGGACTTACTTGGTTGAATCTGAGATTGAATTAAAATGGGGGATGGGTGTGCTGCTCTGCTTGATCCTTCTCCCTTCTGGTTCCTTGGTTGTCTCCTGCTCCTAGCTGCGCCTTGCTTGTGGTCGCTCTCCCCTTGCTGCGCTTCTGAATGGCTTCCTCCTCTGGAGATCGACCTCCTGGCTCCTTGCTTCTGGGCTTGGAGCTCTGGCCGAAAGTGTGGCTTGGTCTTGGGAGAGTACTGGGAGTTGGGGTTATTTGGGGAGCTCTCTCTCTCCTTTTGCTGGCTTGGTTCGGCTGGAGGGTTTCGGCTGGTTCTGGAAATGGGTGTGTTGTCCCTTGTGTACAGTGTCTTTGCCTTATCCTTTCTATTGTGGGCTTTTACTGTTCTACTGAGGTAAAATGGTCTTTACCGCGCGATATTTCTCAATACGCGTGTCTACGGCTTAAACAGGTTCGTATACTGTCGAGTGATGCAACTATTGATCGCTTGAGGGGCCAGATTAGCCCCCGGATAATCTAGGGTACCTCAATTAGCGATAATTAATTAAAAGGCTGACGGCAGTTCTATCTCAGATTTTATATTTCAATTGAATTATTTATTTCTATTCTAATGCATGGTTGTTTTCTTACAATGCAAGTTATGCAGATGAAGACTGAAGATCATTAGATTAGGGTTTTGTCTTTTGAAATTTTGTACCACTGATCTGTAGTCATTTGATTGAAAATTTGTAATCAAGACTTTTGTCATTTCATAATTTCATATTTGTAATTGATTATCAATTCATATTGTACTATTCCAGATGAATTAATAAAGTTTATTTATTGTTTTTATTTAATCTCTTCTCTTAATTTGCTGTTAACTGTTAGTTAATCATGTGGGGTATTTCATTGACCAAAAAAATTAACTCAGACTTTGAAATTTCCAGGCAGACGTGGAAAGAGCAAATCCAGTTAATTTTGTTGAGATATGACCAAACTCTGGCCTTGCTTGCTGAGATACGACCGGATTCTTGGTTTTGGTCAGCGAATTCCAAAACTACTCCTAAAGGGTTTTGGGTATAAATATAGCACCCCATTATACAAGAGAATCAATCTACAATAAATAAAAAGAAAATAGTTGAAATCATCTATATCTTATTTTATCTATTCTGTGGTTGTTCTTTGGGTATTCTCAATATTCTTGATTATATTGGCATTGGAATTGATCTACGGCGATCAATTTATTATTCAACACGTTATCAGCATGACATCTCTCCAATGCCTAATGGTATGTCCCGAATTCCCTCTTTTAAATCCCTATGCTATTAGATTAATACTGTAGATTAATTTTTGCTTTGTAGATGTTTTTTTTTTACTAATTAAGATTCTAGATTGATTTACTGTACATTGGATTTGTTCATGGCCTAGTCGATGCGCGCTTGCTATTGCGTGCGTACGCCGACAGAACAGTGTGAGAGCCCATCATTGCACGTCACATGGACCTGCCACCATTGTCATGTGTGCGGTGTGCCCGAAGAGCGTTGGCCACCGCCCGCGCTTGAAGCTCCACCCAAAACTGCGCCCAAAGCTCCGCCCGAAACCGCCATTTGATACGCCATGCTCCTGTCGAAGCGCCACCGCTGATTCGACGACACTCCCGGTGAGTTCTGCCTACGCCAGCCGCCATAAAGACCGTGAGATGTGGCACCCCACAACGACCTAACCGAGCTAGGGTTAAAACAAAAAAGAAAAGCTGAAATCCTCTAAAAAGAACCTCACCCCATTGGCCTCCTTGGCGGGGCAGCATGTGGGGCCGCTACGGCCAGTTAAAATTTTGGCCCAAAAAAGAAAGAAAAAAAAGGGATTTGGCCAAATACGATCTGGCCAGATAGGAGTTGGTCTTTGTACTTAAACAAGCCGCACAGCCCGCCGACAATTTGGCCCAAAGACCAAATTCTTTTAGATTGTGTTACTTTTGCGGCTTAACCCTTGGGTTTTCAAGTATTCTTACGAATGCGGTAATTTTTGCGAAAAAACCCTAAAGTTCCACATAATTACATAAATTTATCTAGATAAAGAAAATTTTCATTCTAGACCCTGAAGTTTCCAGTAATCCAAAAAATAGTTAAAAATTCTTAAAATTTATATTAAATCATAGAAATTAAAATTCTAGGTATACGAGATTTATAAATTATTGAAACTTAGACCTAGCACATATTGGAAGTTTCACATCACTGATCTTACATTCTTAGTATAACTCCATGTTCATACATGTGGTGAATTTTTTTGTTATTTGGGTAATTCTGAAAATTCCTCGATAATTAGTAGAAAATTATGAAAAATGCTAAGAAGATTATTGAAAATTTTAGATAGTTATTTACTAAATAGATATAGACCAATCTATACTCATTCAAGAGTGAGCATGCAAGGTATTGATTTCACCGACAGTAAAATTCATTTTTTGAATGAACATAACATAGGATATGTTGGACATCGCACAAAAGAAAATTTGTCGAGATCGCCCTGAATGGAAGTAATTACCTGACCTGGGCAATGGATACCAAGATTAACCAGACAACTCGATCCCTTGGAGCTGCTATTACCGAGTCTGAAGCTGGCATTCCTACTCTTTCTGAAGCTGCCAAGTGTGTGGCTCTACATTTCCTAAGGCACCATCTCTATGCGGATTTAAAGGCCAAATATTTTATAGAGGAGGGCCCACTGGTACCATAGAACTCCCTAAAGGAGCACTATAACCAGCAAAAAAATCCATCCTACTGCCAGAAGCACAGCTCGATTGGACCCTCCTATGCTTCTAGGACTATAAAATCGTAGTAGCATACAACTCCACCATGCACAAGCTTGTCTCCAAATTGCATTTCTGTAACTAGAAAGTAACAGATGCTGAGATGATAGACAAAACCTTGTGAACCTTTCACCCCAATATGAGGATACTGCAGCAACAGTGCCGCCATGCCAAATACCCGAAGTACTCTGAGCTTATCTATACTCTGTTAGAAGTAGAGAAACATGATGAGCTCATGATGTAGAATCATCATATTATTCCCAATGTGACACATGTAATGCCTGAAGAGCATGCCACTTGTATAATAATAGAGGATGATGGTCTTTTGTACCCTGAATTCTATCGTACTCTATTAAGTTTCAAAGATATCCGTCTAAATGGTTTCCACATAGATACAAAAATGAGGATGGTACAAAATAACTACTCATGACTAAGTTTAACATATGCAATAACGTGTGGTTGAAAAACTCTCTTTCTTCTACTCAGGATTATACTATACACATATACAACCTGAAGTTTATATTGTTATGAAGAATATACTTAGAAACCCAAAAATATTTAAGATCTTCCATGATGTACTGGATTATCCTAGGTTGAATATGATGGTAAAATTATCAATAATTCTACTGGCCATAGCATAAAAACTACAGACGTTCCTAGACTTGAAGATTTCTTATGCCCTACTTGTGCTAAAGTGAAGCTCATATTTACACCCTCTCATATGAAAGTGGGAGAAGAATCATTGAGTTTCCTGAAGAGAGATTCAAGGTAATATTTGTGGACCTATCCAACCCCTATCGGGCTCCTTTGGATACTTTATGGTAGTGATAGATGTTTATAATAGATGGTCATATGTATGTCTGTTATCTACTTGGAACAATTCTTTTGCTAAATTAACTGCCCAAATTATTAAATTAAGAGCCTCTTTTCCAGATGAAAAGATCAAACCCATCCAAATGGATAATATTGGTGAGTTTACTTCAAAAACATTTAATGATTATTGTATAGATCTGGGCATTAATGTAGAGCATTCAGTACCATATGTCCACACACAAAATAGTCTCATAGATTCATTAATTAAAAGAATAAAACTTATTATTCGGCCACTCTTGCATTATTTGTAATATCTTAGGTGAACTTTAGAGAGAGAAATAGAAAAAATCTGAAATTTGAAAGGGTTTTCAGTTTGGGCCAGTTTCTGGGCCAACAGGCAGGCTTTTGGGCCTGAAGGGGGGATCCCCTCCCCTCAAACCCTATACTTCCCCCAACCCCCTGGTGCCCCTCCCACTCCCCCAGGTGCCTCCATCCAGCCGCCACCCTCCCTCTTAAGCCTCCACCTTCCTCCCTCCTCCATTTATGTGCCCTCTCCCTCCCTCTCCCCTTCCTTAGTCGCCTTCCTCTCCACCATATCCACTCCATCCTCGGTAGTGTGAGCCCTACGTCATCTCCGTTATTGCTACCTTGGAGGTGGAGAGAGGAATTAGGGAAGTTTGGGCAGGTACTGGGTTGCGAGGAAGGCGAGGAACGCGTGATCCGGAAGGAACTAGTGGCGGGAATGCTTCTTCAGGCCTCTCCGTGAAGGTATAACCTTAGGGATAGTGTTAATTAAAGCTTTAAGTGTTGTTTGGATTTTCATTTGAAGTTAAAGTGTTTGGTTTTAACCGTTCGATTGGTTTCGAAGAAGTTTGGTTCAAATTTGTATACATTTCTGCTTAGTCTCGAGTAGCAATCGTAGCTCATAAACCTTCCTTAACTATCTTAGAACCTATCCCTAAAGTCTCTGGAAAGGATTCCCAAGTTTCGGAGTTTTTCGGGGTTTTTTCGCCTCAGGCAAGATCACTACTCGGCCAGATTGCCGGCCGAGGCAACCGGGCAGGGGGCAGAGCCCTCCCTGCTGCCCGTTGTCCAGCCACCTCAGCACCTTCTGGTGTCTTCCTCTCTAAGTATCCTCCCGCAGCCGACTCACTCTCCCTCCCCTTCACTTCACTCCCTCACTCTCCCTCCCTAGCTCTCTCTCCCATGGAGCTCTCCCCCTCTCTCTCAAGCATCCCCTCCATCTAAACCCTTCTCCTCAGCGTTCTTGAGCTTGTGGAGAAGCTAGGCAAGGTGGAGATCAGCTTTCTCAAACCCTAGCGACAATTCGTGGTAAGTGAGTCGAGTTTTAATCAACTCTGCTGCGATCTGAGTTCTCTTCTCTAGTTCTTGCTTCCTTTACTCCTTGTTGTTTTAGTTGGAACCCTAGAAAACCTAGTTGTAGTGCTCAACCTCTAGTAAGTTGGGGTTTCTAAACCTAGGTTAGATGGTAGATTTTTAGATGTCGCGGGAACCAAGATCAGAAACTCTAAATACGTTTTTATCGGATATATTTGGTTAAATGTCATTTTCGTAACTTTTGGAAGTAAACCTTGAAACCCTAGTTCCAAAAGCTAGGAAAAGGACACTAGAATATATTCGATGCCGTTAAAGTTCGAGTTTCGCGAAAGGAATCGAGTTTGAATTCGATTCGGGGTGAAAGTCGGAATTTAGCGTGATTTAGGACTCTAAAGTTTCTTGGATTAGAAATTAGGTCAAACGAGGTCGGAACCTCGAGTGGTTTGCGTAAATGGGTCCTTACCATCTCCGAGAACCCATCGATGCAATCGCCGCAAAGTTCCGAAGTCGTTTGTGCGAAAACCCTTTTTCTGGAAAACCTAGTCGACCTGTGGTCGGCACTACCGTAGTGGTGAGGCCAGATCGCCAGGCCGCACTACCGACCCATGCGGCCGGTACTGCCGGGCTATAGGCCGGCACTACTGCCCTGTAACGCCGGTAGTTATTTTCCAGAGAGGTCCCCTTTTGGGTTCGCTGCCTCCGGTACTACCGACCCTTGTGGTCGGTACTGCCGACTGTAGAGCGGCACTACCGGGATCTGAATGCCGGTACTGCCGGGCTCCAGTTTAAAGTTGGTTTTTGTTTTAGTCTTTCTCTCTCGTGTTCGCCTTTTTGGTTGTTGTCCGCTTCCTTGAGCTTTATGCCTTGTTCTCGTTGGATCTTATTCGTTCTCTTGTTGTTTCTTTTGTCGCGCTTTCGTTTAGACGTCGACGCCTCGTGATCAGTTGGCGAGGATCCGGACTACGACCCAAAGGACACGCAAAACCAAGAGCAAACAGGCAAACACCCCCTTTGAACATATTGCTCCTATAATTGCAAAAGTATTTAATGATCTGCAAAACTATTACGCATGCATATGATTATTACAAGTATTTAAATGGTGGGAAATGGTAGTTACCCTAATGGTTGGATGTCATACCTTAATCTCGTTGTTACCCTGAAATCTTTGAGTAACCCTAGATTAAGGAGAGACGCTATAATAAGTGTCGCTAGGGAATATAAGTCTAATAGTTCCATACGCTTAGCCCATCTTTAGACTGATTGAATATCGAGCGGTGGACTCAGTCAATCAAAGTCTTTCGATACACTACTAGGATTCTTGAAATGATGATTTTGGAAAATAAAGGCTATGTTGATAAAAGATGAAAAAGAAAAAGGTGTACAGTGATTTATGCCGGACGGATGATGGGAGGTCTCGTCTGTGCAATCCTAAGGACTGAACTTGACGCTTTTAACTAAGTCCTTTCGTACAACCACATGTGCTAGTATGGGATAGCCTAATCTCAGTACAGGAGTTGGAATTTGATCTTGCGCCGTGGTAGGTCGAAGTAGTTGGGCAATACCGACGTGCTGGTGTTGCTTAGAATACTCCCTCACCTCGCGTAGGTGTTGGAGACTTTCGTGAAACAACGGTGGATGCTTTGCTGAGGGTAAAAGGCACGATGGGGCGTTAGCCATCGTTGGGTCCGTGTGGGTGAATCAGGTTTGGAGTTTAAGGTACCCAAACATCTTAATTGGGGGGTACTCTCGCCTGGCCCAGGGGTACTCTGTGTGGGTGTGTGGAGCCCTCACCCAAAGCAAAGAGCGCACATCGCCGGGGCTGACGCAAGACTAAATGCCGACGATTGGAAGAGTTTCGTCACAATCTAGCAAAACGGATACGGTATGTATCGCGTGGTATGGTTGACATGATTGCTAGAGCGTGTCGTGTGGGTAAAGTGTGCTTTCTCTGCAGAGATTAATCAAACTAATCGATTAGCCGTGCTCACGGTTACGAGCATCTTGGGTATCTGATGTCAAGTATAGTATTTTAGTTTTGTTTTGGAAAATATTTTGGAACTGGTAGATCTTTTAAATGTTGGGTTGTAACATGCAAAATGTTGAGTCGTTGGACTTAGAGGCTGATTGGATTGGTAATTCAATTGTGCTGGTGGTGATTCTTGATGCCATATGATGGTATGTTGGATATGGATCTTGATTCCATATGATGGTATATTGGATATGGATCTTGATGCCATGTGATGGTGGTGTCGGATAAATTGGAGGAAATTGAGTGTGGAATGAATTGTATATTGTATGTTGAATCATATGTTAAATTACTTCCTTTTACTAAATGCTTTATAAACTGTGCAACATTTCGAATCTATTAGTCTATTGCAAATAACTTCGGCTTCATGCAAGTCTGAACTAGAATAGCAACCCTCTTCATTGTTTAGCCTGCATTATTATATACTTGCAAACAATAAAGTCTTGCGAGTACATACGTGTACTCACCGTTTGCTCTAAACAATTTCCGTGAGAAGCAGAAGATGCAGGAGAAGACGAGGTTGATCCAGAGTTTGTCGACGCCGATGCGGGTGGTTCGTTTGACGGCTAGCGGAGTTAGTTGCTCGCCGGTTGCCTGTGGGAATGTAGGCACACCGTGGCCACTTTGCTTTTGTTTCTCTTATGTTTTTCTCTTTAGTTTACTTTGAGCCAGTTGGCCTATTGTAAACAAGAACAAGTTGTAATATTGTTATCTATCGTTGTAATATATTACTTCTACTCTTAATTGTGTGTTTGCATGGATGTGATACTACCTATCTTAACATGTGACCCTAGCTTACGTTACCAGGGACTAGTGGTTATCACATGGTTGCGGGAAGCTCAAATTGGAACCAATTGGACGTCATATGACCTCATGAGTCGAGTGTCGCGCTGACCAAGTGGTTTCAATCTGAGTCTGTAGTGATGCCGTGATCGTTACGTTACTGGTTGCGTGTTTAACTAGGCCTGCGCAACAGTAATGGAGTATCACTGTACCAGGACAGGAGCCCCCACGCGACAAAGTGGTATCAGAGCTATGCAGGTTGGTTCGAAGGAGAATATAGGTAGTAATCGATAGGATTAAGGAAGAGCCTTTTTCTAAAGGTTATTTTGATTATGCACTCCTTATCTGTGAAAACGTAGAATGCTGATCTTTTCTTTTTCTATAGTATCTCTTCTGGTTTTGAGCTTCAAAATGGATTTTCCTCTTATCTTGGCTTTCAAAGTTAGATTTCCAGGGCAAAAGCAAATGGGGTATTCGGTTCGATCTATTTTCCCGTTTCTTTTCAAAATTTAAGTTAGAATCTTTTGGGAAGCTTATCTACTTCAAGAGATAGCCAAGAATCGAGTAATGATAAGGTTAAGGCTTAAAATCGTGAGTTTTCATTTATTGATTCGTTGTTGGGTTTTTCCGTTTGTTGAGGATGTTACTAATCTGTTTCCCTTCTTAATCTTAGATGTTTGGACGCTGGGAACCCTGTTATTTCACGTCTGCGATTCTGGAGGGCTCGGGCCTAGGCTACCGAGATGATGCAGCGTGCTGGCTTTCCTGAGCCGCCAGGGTACTTAATCTCACGTGCTGGACTTAGTCCCGCTTCCTCCATGTATGTGGCTGAAGTTTCCATTCGTGGACGCCACGAAGGGGAGCAAACCCGTCAGTATCATGGTACAGCGCCATGTCCTCTTGCAGCTCTACTCGATGAGCATACATTGCAATTTTGAGGCTTCGCTTTGATGTACCGGAGATGGCTCAGTTATTCCATGTTTGTCCCTCTCGTGAGCCGGACAGCCAAGAGAACCTGTATGTGCCAGATTATCCACTGTTGGATCCTGTGCAGATTTGGCAGACTGGGCTAGTGAGGTCCCTTGATTGATATCTACTTCGTCTCCGGGACGAACTGTTGCACACTCGACACCGTATCTCTGAGTTAGAGAGTAACATGGCGCCCTTTGTTAGCTATGGTCTCTTTACTACTGGGATGATCTATGGGGAGAATGACGATCTCGAGCCTGCTGAGGAGTTACCCCGTCCTTATGGATCTTATCATCGGGTCTCTCGCAGTGCTAAGATGTCTGTTCGAGGTAGCAGCCGTCGCCGTGTTTCAGCTATGCGCCCTAGTGCTTCTGCGACTGCCATGCCAGGACGTAACCTGTTGTTTGGTGGACGCGAGTACGAGTTGATGTTTCCTGCAGAGTCAACTGCTTCCTCTGTAGCCCCAGGCACCTCGAATGTCCCCCTGCGAACGGTGGTCGTGTCTAGGATTAGATCCTTATCCTAATAGGTAGTTGGATCTACAGCTCGCTTTTGTTGTAATTACGAGCTGACGGAAGAAACCTTTAGTTGTAATTATTTTCGTGGAACTGGTGGTAGTTGATGATGGTGGTGTTTTAAATAACCCCCTGTAGCGCGAAATGACGTGCTAAGTTATCATCTGTAAATCTATCGCCTTTGCAATCCTTCCATTGTGATGCATACTTTGAATTTTGTATTGCTATGTGATGGATTATGCTTGAGTTCCGCAAATGTTGATCAAAATCCCCGCGTTCTTCGATGTGCTCCTGTGGTACTTGTCTCTAAGTCTTTGTGTCAACAGGATGCCGCCGAAGAGACGTGTTGATCGTTCTGTGATGACCCGGGGTGTTGCTCAGAATAGCCAAGAACCAGCTGTGGCAATGCCGAATCCGGGGCGTCATGATCCACCTTTGCCCAGATCCCGTCGCTAGGGATCCCATCACTCTAATGAGCCAGTAGGTAATCGGGAGGCATCACTTAGTCATCACGACGCCCAAAGTGAAGAGTTACCTCCACCTCCGTCGATGGCCCAAGTTCTTGTTATGCAGACCCGCTTGTTGGAGCGGTTGGTGCAGAATTCCGAGAACCTTGGTTGTAACATCCCAAAATTTTGCTTTTCTTAAATTCATGTGTGATTTGACACTTTGGTGAATTTTTGGAATTTTCTGGAATTTATTTGGGTTTATTTGGAATTTATTTGAATTTATTCCATTTTGAAATAATTAAAGAATTTAATTTTGCAAATAAAATTTTGTTGGAAATATTTTATTCGAGTCCAAAATGATCCAAAATATTTTCCAATTTTTCCGAATTTTTTCTGAATCATTTGCTATTTTTAATGAATTAAATGAATTACCGGGAATTATTTTAAATATTAATTCGCTGAAAAGGACCGACGCGTCAGTTATTATTCTCGTCCGAGTCGGACTCGAGTCCGACCAACCCGACCGGAAGCCTTTTGATTCTGGCCTAACGTCGCCAACCCAACTTAACTCGACCACGACTGCTGGATCTTGATCCAAGCGGGCCGTGGCGCGGCGTCGCCGCGAGCATGTGGACCGTCCGATGCGGACACGTGGACGGCATCCGGCCGTCCTCATCCGAATCCGAGCCGGTGATCTCGCCGCGGACCGAAGCCGGGACACGTTAGTTAGGCTTTGCCGCAAGAACGCCGGGCTATTTAATGCCCGAGCACCGAGGTTCGCCCTTTGCCTCGCTGCACAACTTGCCCCACCACCTCCTGGCCCGCTCGTGATGCGCGATTCCTCGGTTGCTTTGCGCCGCTGGTTTTGGTCACCATCGCCGCCGAGCCACCTCCGCCACCCAAGTCCCGATTCGTGATCCCGACCGAGACGCAGACCGACTCGACACCTCTCCCTTCGCTGATCTACTCCTGCGGCCAGCCCGTGTGTCGTGCGCCCTCAAGTCCCGCCAGCATTCGCCAACTGGGCCGCCACTTCGCTGGCTTGTCAGCTCGATCACCATCCGACGATCACGGTGAGTCCACGCTTTCCCTGAGGCTTTAGAAGACCAGGTTGATCTAGACCGCTGGATCAAGATCCAACGCCCACGATCGCCACGTGTTGGAAATGCGTTAACCTAGGTGTAGATCTAGACCGCTGGATCTAGATCTAACGGCGCGTGATCATGCCACGCAGCCACCGCCGCCGCGCGTTGAGTCAAAGCTGTGCCGCCCGCGTGCGTCGAACCTGGCGTGGATCGTGTCACCGACATCGCGGGGCCGCGATGTCGCTGCCTCGCCCGAGAGAGCTCACCGCGCGACGTGACTCCACCGACGCGGGACCTGGTCAGCCTCTCAGAGTCGCAGGTCGCGTCCCACTATGGGCGTCAAGGCGTCACTGCGGACCTACCCATGGGATCGAGACACGTACGGCAAGACCCGAGCATGCCACGTGGCATGATGACGCCATGATGACGCCATCGTGGAGCATCTTTCGCCGACAAGCAGTCATCGCGGACCAATCACAGTCGACACGTGTCATTCGACGCAATAATTAATTTCCGAAAAAGAAAAAGATTAATTAATTCGAATAATGATTTCAAATTTAGATTCAAACTTCAAACGCTTATAACTTTTGCTTTTCAAATCCGAATTGAGCTATTCAAATTTCTAAAGTTGTATAAAATTAAGATCTACCTAAATATTAATTTTATTTAATTTTTGGACTAAAGTTTTTCTCTGTAATATTATTTAATTGATTATTTAAACTTTAAATAATCATTACTTTTATGCTTTAACTCCAAATTTGACGATTCCAGTTTCTAAAAATCCAGTAAAATTATGTTCTCTCTGTTTATGGATTTTATTTGGAGTTTTGGGATCTTTTGCATAGTGTTTATTTGTGTATTTGCTATTTGCACGCCATTTAGTAGACGTTGAAGTGCCTGGGAGGGATTCGAAGGAGAAGTATTGACTCAGATCCAACTCAAGACCAAGAGCAAGTGCTTTTTGAAGGCAAGTTGTGCTTTGACCATATTGATCCTATTTTAAATCTATTTTGATTTAAACTATTGCATGCTAGTTCAATTAGAAAGATACTTTGTTTAAACATGGGGTTAGATAAATACCAATTTGCTATATGACACCTTGATTACTTAAGTATGTGCCATGACCTTTTGTCACCCTAGTTGTGGCTTTACTAGTTGGACATTACTAAATTGCCAACATGGGTTTAGATCGTTGTAGTATACCGCTTAGACCTCGCTACGTGCTCATGACATGATTTTTGGACAATCAAATGCTAATATTGACTTAATGATATATTGAACTCCTGTTTGGAAAAGTATCATGTGATGTTGATGGCACGTGGTGCATGGTAATCAATCGGGTTTGATAAACAGCTGATTTCGGCCGGGCATGTGGCAAGAAAGTAATCAGGTGGGCCAAAGGTGGCATTGGGAGTGTTGATTTGGTTTTTTCGGGTAGTCTTGCCCTGGTCACTCTAAGGACTTAACCTTGCAAGCCTTTGAACTCGGTCATACTTGGTAACCACATGGTCTGGAATGGGACGGCCCTAGTTGACTAAGTCGCTAAGGACTCACTTGTGGAGCCTCAGTGGTGTCGATTAATCTGTGTGATTGCACTGCGGGAGCGATCGTGGCGTGTGGCCAGTACCCATCTAACGGTGTGTTGGTCCCATACTTCGCCTGGCTAAGGGAAGGGATGGTGTAGAGCACGCATCGGAGAGACCACCTCGTGTTGTTTGAGGCTTCCGAAAGGCTTTTGTTACTGAACTCGCCTTTGTGGTGTTTGACCTGTATCTTGTGGGTAAAGTGCATAACCTCTCCAGAGTGTAGAATCTATTTGAATAGCCGAGTCCACTTGCTCGACAATGCTCTGGGAATTACAATAAGGGTTAGATTTTTCGAAAATAACTTGGTTTTGAAAAGATGGGTTGGTTTAACAAGGAAGATGATGGAAATATGGTTTAGATGGAAAAATGTTTATTAAACTTCTTGAAAAGTTATTTATGCTTTACTTATTTCTACCGCTTCGAATCTACTTATATTACTTGTCAAAAGTCATGCATCGCAAATATACCCCGAGCTATTCCTTTGTACTAAGCCATGCATATAGTATATTAGCTTGCATTCTGTATGACTTGCCGAGTACCACTCACCCTTGCCTCAACACAATACCCAGTTGAAGAGGAGACTACGCCGGCTGGAGGAGGAACTCAAGAGGACCCGCCATACTTAGGGATGCGAGCCTACGGTCGCCTGCTCGTGGTATCGGATGGCGCCAAGTTTATTTGATTTTCCGCTATTGATTCTCTCTGAATAAGTTTCACTACAGGCATACATTTGTAACTTGACCATGAGGTCAAAGTAACCATTTGGTTATTTAAATAAAGTACTTTGATAATATCGATTGGTATGATTGTGATATTTACCGATGTTAAGACTGTGGTGCACTAGCTGCTCCTGGACTAGTGCTGAATACAGAGGGTCCGGATTTGCAAATTCGGGTCCCGACAGTAGGTGGTATCGAGCCATATACTTGACCTGTAGGCTCAACCCTAAGCTAGAATGGTCGTAGTGAGGATAAAACCTATTTTCTAAAGCTAAAAATTTGTGAAGACAAGAAATGACATCTCGACTTATCCCCTCTCTCTTTTCTTGTCTCTTGCTGAAATTTTCCTTACCTTGTCACAATTGAAAAATTCCGAAGTTCTTACGTAAAAGCACTCTTGTGACAGATGGAGGAAGAGTTCAACCACGTTGATCTAGGAGTTGGTCACGCCGCTGAACTTTGGCACATGCTACAAACTCTGGAGATTTTGAGAAGCCCCAATACCAAGTGGAAGTGATCACAAGGTGATTGATCAAGGCTTGTGGACGTGAGGATTGAGGTACTTACAGAAGAGGGGCCAGGCAATCGCCCCGATACAACCGACCGCTAGAAGATCTACAATGCGATGGGTATCCAAGAAGTTTCACGACGAGCAATGCGGCACATTACCAAGATTCACGCCAGAGAGTTGGAAAGCACGGTGTTGATTATCATCCGCGCGCGATAACCTTCTTGACCCGAAGGCGATTCTGTGATGAGAATGCCACTACATACGCTGGCACGATTCGTCGTCGCCTCGTGAAGATGTACTAGATAATACAAGCAAGGAGCTCTGTAAGGCCCGCAAGGAGATCACGACAGAGAAGAATGTGATGGCGGGAAGCTCAAGAGTATAGGCACACCTTCTACGAAGGATTGACGAGTTGGAGATGACTTTGTACGGACTGCACTCCGCAGCCGCGATCGAGCTACACGAGCCAGATCCAGGAGTCGATCTCGATGAGGACACCGCTTCTTCCGACTACCACAGATGACATAGTCGCTGGACATGGCGATCGTTTCGTGCCTATGCGCGCAAAGACCCGCACTCCAGGCCGTGGAGGTTTTCTCGATGAGTGAGCTTAGGTTCTATAGTGAGACTCTTCGCCGAGTCGCGTCATAAAATAAAAGAGTCACCCTTTAGGCGTTAGACTCCGCAGTTAGTCTGGATTTGGATTTGCTTTGTTTTGTCGAAAGTGTGCAAGATGTGTTGCAAGGCCCTTAGGCATTGTAAGCGGCCATACCAAGTTATTAATAATAAAGATGGACTTTAAAGTTACCCCTTTCGCCTCGCATAAGTTCCATATTACTTGTCTATTCTTGTTTCTCTCATCTCTAAACCTAGAGCAATCGATGATGGTGAACACCCGTGGAAACTTTGGAAGCAATGGGAGTGGATCTCGCCAATGAAAACCCCAATGATGGAGCACCAAAGACCGCCACCGATGTGCAGAATTTTGGAGCATTTCTGTCGCTCGCACTCCGAGTTGATGCATGCTATGATGCAACAAAAGCAGCACGTCAACCGCCAGCCCATCGCTAATCAAGTTAATCGTGACCACGCCAGAATACAAGGTCAGCTGGAGTTCATGAGGACTCACCCACCCACTTTCTCTCGAAATGCCAATCCATTGGAGGCCGATGATTGGTTAAGATCAATCGAGAGGAAGCTACATATAGCTCAATCGCATAGGGAATGAGAAGGTACTTTACGCTTCTCATCGCTTGGAAGGAACAAATTACTTAATGGTGGGAGAACTCGTGCCACGCAGAGAACCCTCAAGATATCACTTGGGAGGAGTTCATACCGCATTCCGACAAGATCACGTGCCGGTCAAGGAATTATGGACCTTAAGAAGGAGGAGTTCAGAGCATCAGCAAGGTAATCGTGCCTGGTCGACTACCCAACAAGTTCACACAGCCTAGCACGCTACGCACCGAGGATGTAGCTACGATAAATCCAGATACTCGTTTTATGAAGGGACTTAACTCAGATTGCAAGTAGGGTTGATCACCCACACCTTCCGGATTTCAAGAGTTGGTGAATAAGGCACTTATTCTTGAGGACAAGCGCAAGGAACCGGAGGAGAACAGAAGCGCAGGATGCAACAAGAAGGATCACGCCAGAGCGCAATCTTGAGAGTTGCACCAAATCAATTCTTCGATTCCAACCACGTAATGCAACAAGGGCACCATCCTCAAAGACTCAAGACTGCTAATCGAACTACTGCACCCAGCCCACTTCGGCTAGAAACGCTACCTCGTGCAGCCAAAGAAGGAACAAAGTGAGACGCATACAATCGCAACGGTAGCCGTGACACTTTGCCAACAGCTTGTCCGAAGAAGACAAGCAGGAGCGACCCCAGTTCGCTTCAATCTAGGAACCACCCCAGCTAGACGCCAAAGATCAGAGCCACACCTCTGCATCATGGTGAGGCCGAGTCAACCATGTCACCACAGATGCACCGGCGGAGAATGCTACGGACGTCGACTCGGGTAAGTTACTTGTTAACTCAAGCACTCGCAATGCTTTGTTTGACTCGAGCTTCAGATTCGCTTGTTTCGCAAGGCTTTGCTACTAGAAATGACTTGAGAATGGCAAGACTTAAGTGCATGCTTTTAGTTCAAACTCCTGTTCCGAACTCCGAATCTGAAGTAGGATGTTCCGGTGAGAATACTAATAGATGGAATAGAGTTCAGCAAACCTTATAATTTTGGAGACCTGCACCTTAGATGTTATATTGGGAATGGATTGGTTATCCAAGCACAAGGTCAGTATTGGATTGTGGACGAAGGACTATCTCATGAGAGCCCGTGTGGGAAGAAAGTGGAATTTCAAGCCACCTATGATTAGAGATGGACAGCTTGATAGTTATGGGTATCAAGGCAATCAAAGATAGAGGATGTCCCAAAGAGTAAATGAGTACCCCGATGTTTTTCCCGAAGATCTACCTGCATGCCGCAGCGATTGGGACATAGAGTTTGTGATAGAGCTTGTACTGTACAAGACCGATAGCAAAGAGACCCTATCGGATGTCTACCTGAGGAGTTGGTAGAAATGAAGAAACAAACTAGAGGAGTTAATGGAGAAAGGATTTATCGCACTGGATCAAGTTCACCGTGGGGAGCACCGCTTTGTTTGTCAAGAAGAAGGACGGGAGTTTCAGGATGTGCATCGACTACCGTGCACTCAATGAAGTCACCGTGAAGAATAAGTATCCGCTACCCGGGATTGATGATTTGTTTGATCAGCTGAGAGGAGCCGGAGTTTTCTCCAAGATTGATCTCGAGATCGGATACCATCGAGCTTGAAGATCCGATCGAGGATATTCAAGATCAGACTTCGCCAAGATATGGACATTACGAGTTTACGCTGATTATGTCCTTTGGGCCGATTTAATGCGCCACTTATTTCATGAATATGATGAATAAGGTGTTCATGGAATATTTGGACAGTTTGTCGTCGTGTTCATAGACGATATCCTAATCTACTTCCAAGACGTAGGATGAACATGCCGAACACTTAAGGCGAGTTTTGGAAAAGTCGAATGCAACTTTTCGCCAAGTTCAAAGAAGTGTGATTTTTGGAAAGACAAGGTGGAGTTTCTTGGACATGTAATGACCGCAGTAAGGAGTCGCCAGTAGATCCAAGCAAAGTAGAAGCGTGGTTACATTGGGAGTACCAAGATCGTGACCCGTGATTCGGAGTTTCCTTGGAATGGCAGATACTACCGCTTTCATCGAAGGCTTTTCGACAATTGCAAAACCTCTTACGCACTGTCAAGAAGGAAAAGAAGTTTGCATGGACGCCTTGGAAGAATGTGAGGAAGGATTTCAGAGTCAAGAAGCGATTGACATCAGCACCGGTGTTAGTTCTACCTGGATGTTGCTCAAAGCTTCGATATTTATTGTGACGATCGCGCTAAGGACTTGGATGTGTGGCGATGCGTAATGGAAAGGTCGTCGCTTATGCATCAAGGCGCTTGAGGCGCGATGAGGAAAATTATCCCACACATGACCTAGAGTTAGCCGCCGAGAGTGCATGCTTTGAAGATATGGCGTCACTATCTCGATTGGAAACAGATGTGAGGTGTATACGGATCATAAGAGCCTTAAGTACATATTCACCCACTGATCTCGAATATGAGGCAAAGGAGATGGCTGAGTTGATCAAGGACTATAATGTTGGAATTCATTACTATCCCTGAAGGCCAACGTAGTAGCCGATGCCTTGAGTCGGAAAAGCCATACCGTGAGTGCGTTGCTAGCCACAAGTCGTGATGAGTTATGTAAGGATTTTTTCAGAAGATGAAGATTGAGGTTGTACCTAGCGGATTCTTGGCCGTGATTAGAAGTAAAGCCTACCTTAGAGGATCGGATCCGAGAAGGATGGATGATGACAAGATCCGCAGGATTAAGTCCATCAAGGAGGAAGCAGTAGGCAGGACTTCAAATTGGATGAACAAGGCACGTTATGGATGAAGGATCGCATTTGTGTGCCTAACAAAAAGGAGTTAAAGCACCATTTTGGAAGAAGCCCATGACTCCAAGTACTCGATTCATCCCTGGAAGCGCCAAGATGTATCGATCTCAAGGAGAGATTCGTGGCCGAGTATGAAACGTGAAGTTCTTGAGCATGTTGCATTGTGCGATGATGCCGGAGAGTCAAGGCAATGCATCGAGACCACAGGATTGCTACAACACCGGCCGAAAATACCTCGAGTGGAAGTGGAGGAAATCGGAATGGATTTCATTACCGGTTTGTCAAGACTCAAGGAGGTTATGACTCCATATGGGTTATAGTGGATCGCTTGACAAAGTAGCCCATTTTATCCTCGTGAAGACCACTTACTCTGGAGATAAATTAGCGCACTATACATGATCAGATTGTTTGTTTGCACAGTGCCAAAGAGGATTGTAATGTGACGAGAGGTACCCAATTTACCTCAAGATTCTCGAATAAGTTGCATGAAGCCTCGGGACCCGCTTGAACTTCAAGATACCTTATCATCCACACGGATGGACGGACAGACCGAAAGAGTCAACCGATTCTCGAAGATATGTTAAGAGCTTGTGCATTGGCTTCTATGCTACCTTGGGATAAGAGTTTGCCGATGCCGAGTTCGCCATAACAATAGTTATCGTGCTAGTTTACGATGTCACCTCGAGGCATCAGATGGTCGACCCTGGCTTCGACGCCATTGAATTGAATGAGACCGCGTAGCGCTGTCTTTGGACCCGATATTCTTCAAGAGGTCAAGAGCAGATCGCTATGATTAGGGAAAGGTTGAAGATAGCCCAATCTCGACAAAGAGTTATGTCGACAATCGTCGCGGGATTTGAGTTTTTGAACCGTAAGACTTTGTATACCTCGAGTTACGCCTCGGGGGGAGTTAAGAGGTTCCATGCCAAAGGGAAACTTGCACCCTGCTATGTTGGACCATTTAAGATTTTGAGCCGCAGAGGCGGTTGCTTATCACCGGAGTTGCCACGATTGCGGTGAGTACATGATGTATTCCATGTGTCCCTGGCTTAAAGAAGTGTCTCCGAGTTCTAAAGGAAGATTAGAATCAATGGAGTTGCAAGAGGACTTGACTTATAAGGAGCATCCCGTGAGGATTCTAGACACAATGGATCGGGAAACTAGAAACAAGTTAACCCGTTTCAGAGTTCAAAGTGAGCAACCACTTAAGAAAGTGAAGTTACTTGGGAGCGAGAGGATTTGAAGAAAGAGTTTCCAAACCTATTCCTTTAGTAAGCCCTGAATCTGGGACGAGATTCTATTAAGGGGAGGTTTGTAACATCCCAAAATTTTGCTTTTCTTAAATTCATGTGTGATTTGACACTTTGGTGAATTTTTGGAATTTTCTGAATTTATTTGGGGTTTATTTGGAATTTATTTGAATTTATTCCATTTTGAAATAATTAAAGAATTTAATTTTGCAAATAAAATTTTGTTGGAAATATTTTATTCGAGTCCAAAATGATCCAAAATATTTTCCGTAATTTTTCCTGAATTTTTCTCGAAATATTTGCTATTTTTAATGAATTAAAATGAATTCTTGGAATTATTTTTAAATATTAATTCGTGGAAAAGGACCGACCGGTCATATTATTCCTCGGGTCCGAGTCGGACTCGAAGTCCCGAATTCAACCCACCGAGCCTTTTGATTCGGTCCAAATCGCTGCCGAACTCCAACTCTAACTCGATTCACGGACCGCTGGATCTTGATCCAACGGCCGCGGCGTCGGCGCTGTCAGCGAGAGCATGTGGACCGTCCGATGCGGGACACGTGGGACGGCATCCGCCGTCCTCATCCGAATCCGGCCGGTGATCTCCGCCACGGCGGGACACGGTTAGGGCTTCGGTTTCGCCAAGAACGCCGGGCTATTTAATGCCCGGAGCACCGAGGTTCGCTTCGCTCAAATAAGACAATCCTGCTCTACCGCCACCTCTCCCGGGCCTCGCCGTGCCCGCGATTCCTCACCGGTTGCTTTGCGCCGCTGGTTTTGGTCATCGCCGTCGAGCCACCTCCGCCGCACTCCAAGTCCCGATTCGTGATCCCCGGACCGAGACGCACCGACGACCGACTCTCCCTTCGCCGGATCTACCTGCGCCGCCCGTGTGTCGTCCTCAAGTCCGGCGCAGACCTCAACTGGCCACACCCGCTGAAGCCTGTCCACCGTTCGATCACCATCCGGCGATCACGGTGAGTCCACGCTCTCGAGGCTTTAGAAGACCAGGTTGGATCTAGCACCGCTGATCAAGATCCAACGGCCCACGATCGTCACGCGGTTGGAAATCAAGTAACCTAGGGTAGATCTAGACCGCCGATCTAGATCTAACGGCCGTGATCATGCCACGTAGCCACCGCCGCCGCGCGTTGAGTCACCGATGTGTCCGCCCAGCGTGCCGTGGCCGAACTCTGGCGTGGATCAGCGGTCACCGACATCGCGGGCCGCATGTCGCTGCTCGCCGAGAGACCTCACCGCGCATCGTGACCCACCGACAGGGTGGGACCCGCGTGTCGCCTTCAGAAGCCGTGCAGCGCGCCCCACCATGGGCCGGGCGCCACCGTGGACCCATCCATGGGACCGAGACACGTGGCGAAGACCGAGCATGCCACGTGGCATGATGACGCCATCGTGACCGCTCGCGTTGACGCCGCCAGTCATCGTGGACCAATCACAGGCCGACGTGTCATTGCTTGACGCAATAATTAATTTCCAAAAGAAAAATGATTTATTAATTCGAATAATGATTTCAAATTTAGATTCAAACTTCAAACGCTTATAACTTTTATGCGTTTCAACTCCGATTTGAAAGCGATTCAAATTTCTAAATTTGTATAAAATTAAGATCTACCTAAATATGAATTTTATTTAATTTTTGGACTAAAGTTTTTCTCTGTAATATTATTTAATTGATTATTTAAACTTTAAATAATCATAACTTTTGCGTTTTAACTCCAAATTGTGATTTATCCAGCTTCTAAAAATCCAGAAAATTATGTTCTCTCTGTTTATGGATTTTATTTGGAGTTTTGGGATCTTTTGCATAGTGTTTATTTGTGTATTTGCTATTTGCACTACGAGTAGACGTTGAAGTGCCTGAGGGATTCAAGGAGAAGTATTGACTGTGATCCAACTCAAGACCAAGAGCAAGTGCTTTTGAAGGCAAGTTGTGCTTTGACCATATTGATCCTATTTCAAATCTATTTTGATTTAAACTATTGCATGCTAGTTCAATTAGAAAGATACTTTGTTTAAACATGGGGTTAGATAAATACCAATTTGCTATATGACACCTTGATTACTTAAGTATGTGCCATGACCTTTGTCACCCTAGTTGTGGTTTTACTAGTTGGACATTACTAAATTGCCAACATGGGTTTAGATCGTTAGTATACCGCTTAGACTCACTCGTGCTCATGACATGATTTTTGGACAATCAAATGCTAATATTGACTTAATGATATATTGAACCTGCTTTTGAAAAGTATCATGTGATGTTGATGGCACGTGGTGCATGGTAATCAATCGGGTTTGATAAACGCTGACCGGCATGTGGCAAGAGTAATCAGTGGCCAGTGTGGCATTGGGAGTGTTGATTTGGTTTTTCGCGTAGTCTTGCCCTGGTCACTCTAAGGACTTAACCTTGCAAGCCTTTGAACCGGTCATACTTGCAACCACATGGTCGAACGGGACGGCCCTAGTTGACTAAGTCGCTAAGGACTCACTTGTGGAGCCTCGGGTGTCACATACACCGCTTTGTGTGATTGTACGGGGAGCGTGTCGTCGTGGCCAGGTACCCATCTAACGGTGTGTTGGTCCCATACTTCGCCTTGGCTAAGGGGAAGGGATGGTGTAGAGCACGCACGAGAGGACCACCTGTGTTGTTTGAGGCTTCCGAAAGGCTTTGTTACTGAACTCGCCTTTGTGGTGTTTGGACTCGTATCTTGTGGGTAAAGTGCATAACCTCTCGCAGAGTGTAGAATCTATTTGAATAGCCGAGTCCACTGTGACTGACAATGCCTAAATTACTGAGCCAAAGGGTTAGATTTTTCCAAATAACTTGGTTTTGAAAAGATGGGTTGGTTTAACAAGGAAGATGATGGAAATATGGTTTAGGATGGGAAAAATGTTTATTAAACTTCTTGAAAAGTTATTTATGCTTTACTTATTTCTCTGCTTTCGAATCTACTTTATATTACTTGTCAAAAAGTCACATCGCAAATATACCCCTGAGCTATTCCTTTGTACTAAGCCATGCATATAGTATATTAGCTTGCATTCTGTGTGGCATGACTTGGCCGAGTACCAAGTACTCACCCTTGCCTCAACACAATACCGCTGAAGAGGAGACTACGCCAGCTGTGAGGAGGAACTCCAAGAGGACCCGCTTACTTAGGATGCGAGCCCGACCGCTGCTCAGTGGTATCTGGATGGCGCCACGAAGTTTATTTGATTTTCCATTTGCTATTGATTCTCTCTGAATAAGTTTCTCCCTACGAGGCATACATTTGTAACTTGACCATGAGGTCAAAGTAACCAGTTTGGTTATTTAAATAAAGTACTTTGATAATATCGATTGGTATGATTGTGATATTTACCGATGTTAAGACTGTGTGCACTAGCGCGTTCCTGGACTAGTGCTGAATACACAGAGGGTCCGGATTTGCAAATTCGGGGTCCCGACATTGGTGCCGCTGCTTATGGTGGTTTGGCATCAATGCAACCCCAATCAAGCTTGGCCGAGTTCCAGCGAACTCGCCCGCCAAACTTCTCATCAGCGACCGATCCTCTGGATGCAGACGATTGGCTTCGCGATGTCGAAGGTAAACACGACCTCGTGAGGTGTACTGATGAGGAGAAGGTTCAGTACGCTGCTTACTATCTCCAAGGCGCAGCAGCAGCTTGGTGGGATAGTGTTAAGGCAATTCGTCCACCTGGTCAGGCCATGACTTGGGAGGATTTTAAAGGAGCCTTTTGTGCAGCGCACATTCCTGCTAGTCTGATGGAAATAAAGAAACGAGAGTTCTATGATCTTCGTCAGGGGTCTATGTCAGTAATGGACTATCTGCATAAGTTCAATTATCTGGTCCGTTATGTAGCAGATGAGGTCCCGAGCGAAGCTCGAAAAGTCTCTTTGTTTCGTCAGCATCTCAACGAGGAGATTCGTCATTCGCTCGCACCACTTGACATCCCCAATATGCAAGTGCTTGTGGACAAGGCGATTTGTGTAGAGGACAGCGACAAGGCAGTTATGGAGAGCCGGAAGCGTAAGTGGATGGCTCGGAAATCTGCCGGTGCTGGTACTTCGAGACCGCGTTCTGGGCAAACCGTCAATGCTCTGTCCGTGGCATCGCCACCTCCACGATCTCAGAGGAGCTTTCCCCAACTTGTTCTGTCTGCGGCTCAGCCTTCTGGCCGCGGAGGACAGATTCATGGAGGGCAGGACAGGATGGCCGCACTCACCTGCTATGCTTACGGTGAGAAGGGACATATCTCTACCGTTTGTCCGAGAAAACGTCCTGTTGCTGCTCGACCTCAAGTTCCAAGCGGTCCGATTCGCCCGCAAGGTTCTGTAACCGGGCATGGTGGACACCTAGGAGGGCGTTCTAGCCAAAAAGTAGCCCCGAGTCAAGCCCGTGGTTGACTTAACCTAGTGACCGCGGAGGAGGCCAGTAATGCTCCAGATGTGGTAGTTGGTACGTTTCTCGTACACTCAGTACCCACTTTGGTTTTATTTGATTCGGGCGCTTCGCATTCTTTCATTTCTTCAAAGTTTGTTATGAAATAAAAGGTTGAGACTAACAGATTGCGAGGTCCAATGTTAGTCTATTCTCCTGGTTCGGTTATGCGAGCTGAGCGCATATGCCTTAGAGTACCTATAGTGATCAATGAAGTCCTATTTTTGGGAAATCTAATTCAGATTGATACCCCTGGACTCGATGTTATCCTTGATATGGATTGGTTGTCTCAAAATCAAGGACATATTGATTGCGCAAACCGTTCCATTTCTCTGGTGAATTCGGACGGAATTCAGACTAAGTATTACTCCAGTCGATCAAATGTGCTTAAGGCTTCTCTCCATTCGCTTTCTGTGCTGGAGTTAAGTCAAGTGCCAGTGGTCTGTGAGTATCCTGATGTGTTTCCTGAAGAGTTTCCGGGATTGCCCCCAGAACGGGATTTGGAGTTTGTTATTGACTTGTTGCCCGGAACAGCACCATTGTCCAAACGTCCGTATCGGATGCCCTCTGATGAGTTGTTGGAGTTGAAGAAACAACTCAAGGAGAAATTGGCTAAGGGTTTTGTTTGCCCTAGTTCATCTCCATGGGGTAGTCCAGTGCTCTTCGTCAAGAAGAAAGATGGTAGTTTACGCATGTGCGTGGACTATCGATCCTTGAATGAAGCCACTATCAAAAATAAGTATCCTCTTCCCCGGATTGATGATTTGTTTGATCAATTAAGTGGAGCTCGAGTCTTTTCTAAGATTGACTTGAGATTGGGGTACTTCCAACTCAAGATTCGACCGGAAGATATCCAGAAGACTGCTTTTACTACTCGATATGGTTTGTACGAGTATACGGTAGTTTCTTTTGGACTCACAATGCACCAGCCACATTCATGAACCTCATGAATAAGGTATTCATGGAATACCTAGATAAATTTGTGGTGGTATTCATTGATGATATTCTTATCTATTCTCGGAGTGAGCAGGAGCATGAACTCCATTTGCATTTAGTGCTTGTTAAACTGTGTGAACATCAGCTGTATGCCAAGTTCAGCAAATGTGAGTTCTAGCTCAAAGAAGTTGCCTTCTTAGGCCACATTCTTTTTGAAGGAGGTGTAGCTGTTGATCCTATTAAGGTGAGAGATGTACTCATCTGGGAACAACCACAAACTGTTCCCGAAGTCCGAAGTTTCCTTGGGTTAGCCAGGTACTATCGGCGATTCATTGAAAACTTTTCCAAAATTTCCAAGCCGATGATTGAGTTACTCAAGAAGGAGAAGAAGTTTGAATGGACGTCAGCTTATGAGGCTAGTTTCCTAGAGTTGAAGCGAAGGCTTACGACAGCTCCGATTCTTGTCTTGCCTGATGTGCACAAAAACTTTGACGTATTCTGTGATGCTTCACGTCAGGGTCTTGGTTGTGTGCTAATGCAGGAAGGAAAAGTCGTGGCGTATGCTTCACACCAACTGAAACCTCATGAAGCCAATTATCCGACTCATGATCTAGAATTGGCTGTCGTAATTCATGTTCTTATGTTATGGCGTCATTATCTCATCGGAAACCGAACTGAGATATTTACCGATCATAAGAGCTTGAAATACTTTTTCACCCAACCAGATCTAAACTTGAGACAGCGCCGGTGGTTGGAGCTAATCAAGGATTATGATTTTGGAATTCATTATCATCCAGGAAAGGCTAACGTGGTAGCTGATGCCCTCAGTCGCAAGCTACACACTAGTAATACCTTGACGGGTGTCTGTCAACCCCAGTTACTGGATGAGTTTCGTAGACTCAACCTGGAGATGGTAGGGGAAGGATTTGTGGCTGCATTGACCCTACGATCTACCCTTGAGTCCCAAATTCAGGCTGCTCAGCTGAAAGATGAAGGAGTAGCTAAAATCAAGCGCAAATTGGAAGAAAGCGCATCATCGGAGTTTTCAGAATGAGTTGATGGTATGATCATGCATGGACATCAAATATACGTCCCGAATGATCAGGAGATCAAAGATTTGATCTTGAAAGAAGCTCATGAGACTCCGTTGTCAATCCACCCTGGAAGCACTAAAATGTATCAAGATATCCGAAAGAAGTTTTGGTGGCCTGGTATGAAAAGAGATGTCGTCGCATACGTTGCCATTTGCGATGTGTGTCAGCGAGTTAAGGCAGAGCACCAACGACCAGCCGGAATGCTTCAACCCTTGAAAATTCCGGAGTGGAAGTGGGATGAGGTCGGAATGGACTTCATCACTGGCCTGCCAAAATCAGCTAATGGCCATGACTCTATTTGGGTAATTGTCGACCGGTTAACCAAAGTTGCTCATTTCATACCGGTACGCGTTACCTACAATGGAGCTAAACTTGCAGAACTCTACCTAAACCATATTGTCCGACTACATGGAATTCCTAAAGTCATTGTGTCTGACCGTGGATCCCAGTTCACTTCGCGGTTCTGGAAGAATTTGCATGAACTCCTAGGAACTAAGCTGCTCTTCAGCACAGCTTACCATCCCCAGATGGATGGACAGACTGAAAGAACAAATCAAGTCCTGGAAGACATGCTCAGAGCTTGTATTCTTTCGTATAACTCGAAGCGGGAAAAGTGTTTAGCATTTGCTGAGTTTTCCTACAATAATAATTATCAAGCAAGCCTTCAAATGTCTCCGTTTGAAGCACTGTATGGAAGAAAGTGCCAAACTCATCTTTTCTGGTCCAAAGTCTGTGAAAGAGAGTTCTTTGGACCAATAGTGATTCAAGAAGCTGAGACGCAAGTTAGACTAATCCGCGATCGGCTGAAAGAGGCTCAATCTAGGCAAAAGAGCTATGTCGATAATCGTCGCCGTAATCTGAGCTTCAATGTAGACGATTTTGTCTATCTTAAGGTGTCGTCGTTACGTGGCACAAAACGGTTCCAAGTTCGCGGAAAGTTAGCGCCGAGATACGTCGATCTGTATCGCATTCTTGCAAGGAAGGGTGAAGTAGCTTATCAGTTGGAGCTCCCACCTCAACTTGCGGATGTGCATGACGTGTTTCATGTCTCTCAGCTGAAGAAGTGTCTTCGAGTTCCTACTGAACTCACTCCTCTAGACGCAATTGAACTTCAACCAGATCTTACATATCGTGAATATCCAATTCGCGTTCTGGATGAAGTCGAACGTCTTACTCGTAATCACGTGATCAAGATGCTTCGAATTCAGTGGAGTAACCACACCGAAGAAGAAGCAACCTGGGAACGTGAAGATCGTCTTCGATCTGAGTTTTCATCTTTCTTTTTCCAGTCCTTATAATCTCGAGGACGAGATTATTGTAAGGGGGTAGAACTGTGACATCCTGAGTTTTTAATTGTCTTTCTGAATGTTATTTAAAGCTTTAAGTGTTGTTTGGATCTTCATTTGAAGTTAAAGTGTTTGGTTTTAACCGTTCGATTGGTTTCGAAGAAGTTTGGTTTAAATTTGTCTTCATTTCTGCTTAGTCTCGAGTAGCAATCGTAGCTCCTAAACCTTCCTTAACTATCTTAGAACCTATCCCTAAAGTCTCCGGGAAGGATTCCCAAGTTTCGGAGTTTTTTAGGGGTTTTTGCCACTGGCGGCGATCTGGCCGGCCAGCCCTGGCGTCTTCTTGATCTTCCGACCGAGGCGACCGGGCAAGGGGCAAAGCCCTCCCTGCTGCCCGTTGCCCAGCCACCTCAGCACCTTCTGGTGTCTTCCTCTCTAAGTCTCCTCCCCCAACCGACTCACTCTCCCTCCCCGTCACTTCACTCCCTCACTCTCCCTCCCTACCTCTCTCTCCCATGGAGCTCTCCCCCTCTCTCTCAAGCATCCCCTCCATCTAAACCCTTCTCCTCAGTGTTCTTGAGCTTGTGGAGAAGCTAGGCAAGGTGGAGATCAGCTTTCTCAAACCCTAGCGACGATTCGTGGTAAGTGAGTCGAGTTTTAATCAACTCTGCTGCGAGTTGAGTTCTCTTCTCTAGTTCTTGCTTCCTTTACTCCTTGTTGTTTTAGTTGGAACCATAGAACACCTAGTTGTAGTGCTCAACCTCTAGTATAGGTTAGATGGTAGATTTTTAGATGTCGCGGGAACCAAGATCAGAAACCCTAAATACGTTTTTATCGGATATATTTCGTTAAAAGTCATTTTCGTAACTTTTGGAAGTAAACCTTGAAACCCTAGTTCCAAAAGCTAGGAAAAGGACACTAGAATATATTCAATGTCGTTAAAGTTCGAGTTTCGCGAAAGGAATCGAGTTTGAATTCGATTCGGGGTGAAAGTTGGAATTTAGCGTGATTTAGGACTCTAGAGTTTCTTGGATAAGAAATTAGGTCAAACGAGGTTGGAACCTCGAGTGGTTTGCGTAAATGGGTCCTTACCATCTCCGAAAACCCATCCATGCAATCGCTGCAAAGTTCCGAAGTCGTTTGTGCGAAAACCCTTTTACTGGAAAACCAAGTCGACCTGTGGCCGACACTACCGTAGTGGTGAGGCCGGTACTGCCGCTCAGGCCGGCACTACCGACCCATGCGGCCGGTACTGCCGGGCTGTAAGGTGGCACTACTGCCCTGTAATGCCGGTAGTTATTTTCCAGAGAGGTCCCCTTTTGGGTTCGCTGCCTCCTGTACTACCGACCCTTGCGGCCCGATCGCTGCCCGGCAATAAGCGGCACTACCGGGATCTGAATGCCGGTACTGCCGGGCTCCAGTTTAAAGTTGGTTTTTGTTTTAGTCTTTCTCTCTCTTGTTCGCCTTTTTGGTTGTTGTCCGCTTCCTTGAGCTTTATGCCTTATTCTCATTGGATCTTATTCATTCTCTTGTTGTTTCTTTTGTCGCGCTTTCGTTTAGACGTTGACGCCTTGGGATCAGTTGGCGAGGATCCGGACTACAACCCAGAGGACACGCAAAACCAAGAGCAAACAGGCAAGCACCCCCTTTGAACATATTGCTCCTATAATTGCAAAAGTATTTAATGATCTGCAAAACTATTACGCATGCATATGATTATTACAAGTATTTAAATGGTGGGAAATGGTAGTTACCCTAATGGTTGGATGGCTTACCTTAATCTTGTTGTTACCCTGAAATCTTTGAGTAACCCTAGATTAAGGAGAGACGCTATAATAAGTGTTGCTAGGGAATATAAGTCTAATAGTTGCATACGCTTAGCCCAGCTTTAGACTGATTGAATATCGATCGGTGGACTCAGTCAATCAAAGTCTTTCAATACACTACTAGGATTCTTGAAATGATGATTTTGGAAAATAAAGGCTATGTTGATAAAAGATGAAAAAGGAAAAGGTGTACAGTGATTTATGCCGGACGGATGATGGGAGGTCTCGTCTGTGCAATCCTAAGGACTGAATTTGACGCTTATAACTAAGTCCTTTCGTACAACCACATGTGCTAGTATCGGATAGCCTAAACCCAGTACAGGAGTTGGAATTTGATCTTGCGCCGTGGTAGGTCGAAGTAGTTGGGCAATACAGACGTGCTGGTGTTGCTTAGAATACTCCCTCACCTCGCGCAGGTGTTGGAGACTTTCGTGAAACAACTGTGAATGCTTTGCTGAGGGTAAAAGGCATGATGGGGCGTTAGCCATCGTTGGATCCGTGTGGGTGAATCAGGTTTGGAGTTTAAGGTACCCAAAACACCTTAATTGGGGGGTACTCTCGCCTGGCCCGGGGGTACTCTGTGTGGGTGTGTGGAGCCCCCACCCAAAGCAAAGAGCGCACATCGCTGGGGCTGTCGCAAGACTAAATGCCGACGATTGGAAGAGTTTCGTCACAATCTAGCAAAACGGATACGGTATGTATCGCGTGGCATGGTTGACATGATTGCTAGACCGTGTCGTGTGGGTAAAGTGTGCATTCTCTGCAGAGATTAATCAAACTAATCGATTAGCCGTGCTCACGGTCACGAGCATCTTGGGTATCTGATGTCAAGTATAGTATTTTGGTTTTGTTTTGGAAAATATTTTGGAACCGGTAGATCTTTTAAATGTTGGGTTGTAACATGCAAAATGTTGAGTCGTTGGACTCAGAGACTGATTGGATTGATAATTCAATTGTGCTGGTGGTGATTCTTGATGCCATATGATGGTATGTTGGATATGGATCTTGATGCCATGTGATGGTGGTGTTGGATAAATTGGAGGAAATTGAGTGTGGAATGAATTGTATATTGTATGTTGAATCATATGTTAAATTACTTCCTTTTACTAAATTCTTTATAAACTGTGCAGCATTTCGAATCTATTAGTCTATTGCAAATAACTTCGGCTTCATGCAAGTTTGAACTAGAATAGCAACCCTCTTCATTGTTTAGCCTGCATTATTATATACTTGCAAACAATTAAGTCTTGCGAGTACATACGTGTACTCACCGTTTGCTCTAAACAATTTGCATGAGAAGCAGAAGATGCAGGAGAAGACGGGGTTGATCCAGAGTTTGTCGACGCTGATGCGGGTGGTTCGTTTGACGGTTAGCGGAGTTAGTTTCTCGCCGGTTGCCTGTGGGAATGGAGGCACACCGTGGCCGCTTTGCTTCTGTTTCTCTTATGTTTTTCTCTTTACTTTACTTTGAGCCAGTTGGCCTATTGTAAACAAGAACAAGTTGTAATATTGTTATCTATCGTTGTAATATATTACTTGTACTCTTAATTGTGTGTTTGCATGGATGTGATACTACCTATCTTAACATGTGACACTAGCTTACATATCCAGGGACTAGTGGTTATCACATGGTTGCGGGAAGCTCAAATGGGAACCAATTGGGCGGCATATGACCTCATGAGTCGAGTGTCGTGCTGACCATGTGGTTTCAATCTGTGTCTGTCGTGATGCCGTGATCGTTACGTTACTGGTTGCGTGTTTAACCAGGCCTGCGCAACAGTAATGGAGTATCACTGTACCAAGATAGGAGCCCCCACGCGACAGATAGCCATTGGTGCTGATGTCCCTGCCTGAGGGTGATGCTAGGGTGTTTTTTTGGTAGTGGTGGGTCAGATTGACTACTAGAATGCATTGGCAGAAGGTTCAAATTCATGCAGGTTTCTGATTTTGTCTTAGGAGCGTCTTTTGGGGGTATCTAAGTGTGTGTTTGGTTGATGGGATGGGATGGTCTGTACCATTTGGTTCTATTATTTTGGGTGAATAGAATGGTTCAACATCTAGAGGGGATATTCCTCAAATTTGTATCACTTGGTCCAGGATGGGATGGTTCCATTCAAGCAACAAAACACATGGATGATTTTTTTCTTGAACCATCTCGTACATGTACCACTTGGTACAGGCAACCAAACACACCCTAAGTTCATTTCTTAGGGTTTGGCTGTAGAAAAAGTTATAGATCATTGTCTTCAGTTCCATTAGAGACCAAAATCATGAAGTTTGGTTCTGCCATTTAGAAGTTATGGCTGTTTTACTGAAGGCTATTTGGAATCTATCATTGCTGATAGCACCTGCGGTAATTGGTGATTTAGAGCTAGTTAGAGACTGAATTAAATTTTATCAATACTTAGAAAAGTTTGGAAAATTTCCTGTAAATCTCAAAAATTTCCCTGTTTACTAAATTTGGAGCTGTATAAAAATAGTTACAAAATTGTGAATGTTGTTGTCCAGATCATGGACAGATCAGTGTTCTTGGTTGATTTCGAGGGATTCAGAGTAGTCTTTAAAATTGATGGGTAACTAGAACTTTGTGAGAATTTTTGTATAGGTTTTTATAAAGTTGTTGGGTTCCTAGTTTGGGCTATGAGACTGAAATTTATGGTGTTTGGATTATTAGGATAGCAAGGGTTGTGAGGTTGGAGAGAGTGCTTGTAACACCTCAGCACCTAGTATGCTGCAAATGTCACCCAAACGATACTAGAAGCAACCAAAAACACATATTTAACAATAAATTACAACAACTACGCCAACTACTTAAACGAAAATTCGGCAGCATATTCTTTGTTTTTTCATGGTTTGAAGCAACAATAATATTATCATAACACAATAGCATAACAGATGACATCTAAAACAGCAATAACAGGAGTTATAGCATCAATTCAAGCAAAGAATATGAATTCAAATGTTTCATGAACCAATACGAAGTGAACAATAAAATCAAGCACACAATATAGCATAGACCAAGTTGAGCGCAACAAAATAACCATCACAATTACGAATGAGAGAGTGTAGTTGTCTAGATGAGTGAAACTAAGTGGAGTTGACGCTAACTTCCTTTTTTGTATACCGAATTCATGGTACCTAAAAACAACATAAAACAACAAGCGTGAGTTCATCACTCAGCAAAGTGTATTGCAATGGAATAAAACAATAACAATACTCATTAACATTCTCATCAACATCTCATGAAACATCATCATTAACTTTTCATTCATACAATGCAATGCACATGTCTCTTTGCTTAGCACATACCGGTATTGCCGAGTGCACACTCGTCGGTGTGCACACTCTTTTCCTTCCATCCCGTGGAGGGTGCCTACTCTTACTAACTCGCTCCCATTCACAACCGTAGATGGGACTACGAGGTAGGTCTTTCGTGTTCACTACGTATGAACACAGAGGCCCACATCAGAATGGGTCGCCTCTTCCATTATGAATGCACATATGTCATAAACATGTATGAACTTGTATAACTACTCAATATGACAATTGCATAGCCATTATCTAATCATGTTCATCATATCACAAGCAAGGAGTAAACATGGCAAATTAACACAATATGTACTTATATTGCAACTCTACAAATCTAAATGGCCACCCAAACCCCAAAACCATCCCAATACACTTGCCTTCAACCACGTGAGACGGAGTGGCGAGATGTGGAAGGCACACCGGGGGTCACACCACTTGCACATAGGTATTAAACACTCAAAAACATGCCCACAAAACAACACAAGAACTATCGACTACGCCGACTTCGCAACCCATTCCTAAAACCCAAAAAAAACAGAGAATCTGTCCAACGGGACAACAGGCTTCCAACAAGCATAACTTGAGTTCTACAACTCCAAATCAGGTAAACGAGTACATTTTCTCGAACCTCAAAAAAATTCCCATCTTTTTCTAAGTATTCGTGAAAACTGATTCAGCATCTCAAATCCTCTAATTTACAGTTGATCACAAACTGTACCATTCACGTCATAGATTGGACAGCACTCGGTAAAATGATCATAACTTTTAAATGGCTAAACAGAATTTAGCGTTTTTGGTGCCCAATTAAAGGTATTTCGATTACCTACAACTTTCTCAATAGCCGGGCCTCCAGGAAACGCCTCTAAAATTCTCTAATTCGCGTCCTACAAATGATCTCTCTTCCGCACACCAAAGGAAGTGTGATTATTGCGCATGGCAACAAGAGACAATTATGTCTTATGGGTAAAGCTGTACAACCTCTACAGAGTATGTTTAAAATAATTCGAATAGCCGTGTCCGCGTTCATAGACATGCCTAGGAATTTCACAAGGGGTATAGAGTTTTTAGTAAAATATTGGAAGGTGGAATTGTTGGAAGCGAACGGGGAGTTCACTATTGTTTTTGATGTCTAAAGTTAGTACTATTGAGTTTAGTGGCCGATGATAGTTTCAGATGGTGATGGGTGATGTCTCACCAATCTTTTGTTGTTATTTACCATTGGTTTACCAGTTATTTATTATCTTTTGTCAAATATACTTTGAATCTATTTATTGTATTTACATTCAAGTTATTGCTTTATGCAAAGAGAACCATATGACTATCCTTTGTCAAGCCGAGCATTATTTGCATCATTCCCTATGGCTTGATGAGTACTTTTTGTACTCGCTGCTTTATGCCTTTGTTGATCAGTTACTGAGGAAGAACAGGGAAATATTGAATTCTACGAGGAGTACTATAAAGACTACGTGAACTATGAAGGCATTTCCCCAAAATGATTACCTGTGGCATATCGTATGACCCAAGTTATTTTATTTTTGCTGCAAGAGTTTATTTGTTTCTTAAGCCCTCAAGGCACAATTACGTAAACTTTGACCATAAGGTCCATTTTACTATTTGCTACTTTCTTAGTTAATTCGTTGAATGGAAAGATATTTCATCTTTGTTGCCACTGTGTGCACTAGCGTGACCCTGGACTAGTGCGGTATACACAGAGGGTTTCGAATTCATAAATCTGGATCCTGACATCACTGATCATAAGGGAGTCATAAAATCTCATATACTTACAATAAATGCACACAAAAGAATGAAAATACCCCAGAAAGATATTGAATCCACTCTTACCCCTCATGATAAGAAGAGATGGAGACCTACAGGCGCACAGTGGAAGAAGCTCAACTCGATGTTGAAAAATCCCTAAAGTGAGACATCCTGAAGATGGTAACTTCAGCGAATATTTGCATGCATAATCTGACGTTGGGAGATTAGAACACCCAAACTTTATCATTGTAGGAAATCACGAGGAGATAGAAGAAATTTACACAATTAATGAAGAAATTTTTACTAATTATGTGGATTGAGGAGAGTTGTATAAAAGAAAAACTATAATTATCAACATATATTTTTCCTCAAAAATTGCTAAAAAATCTTGATCTAGATCGAAAAACAAAATCTATGGCACAGTGATAGAATCACTCATGTTGGGTCAAAAAAAAGCAATTAAGACATAATTGCAATCGTTTAACAAAAGGAAAGTATCCGGTCTTGTTGACCGAACATTTCCTAAAGTGTTCTCTATAGGACCCAAATGAGTTTTCATCTATAAGAGAAATGAAAACAACCAAGTGATGAAATATAAAGCTAGGCTTGTGCATAAGGGTTCACATAGAGACATAACATCGATTACAATGAAATTTACTCAGTGGTAATGAATGGAAATAACGTTTCAATGATATCAATGGCAGGTAGTATAAACTTATCAATGCAGCTGATGGATGTAGACCACATATTTATATGGGTCACTGGATACAGATATTTATATGATAGTTCTTGAAGGAGCTAAATTTCTATATCCTAATAAAAGTAATCACTACATGTATAATGTCAAACTAGAGAGATCACTATAGAGACTAAAACAATCGAAGAGAATGTGGTACAACTGACTTAGTGAGTTCCTCTTGAAGAAGGGTTACTCCAATAATGATAATTGTCCCTATGTGTTCATAAATAAATACCAGAATAGATTATGTATCATCTCATTCTATATCGATGATTTGAATATTATCGAAACTACAGAGGATATAAAGGAAGTAAGTTCTTATATTATGACGAAGTTTGAGATAAAAGATTTGGATAAAACCAAATATTGCTTAGACTTGCAGCTAGTGGATTTGTTAGAAGGAACTTTTTTACACCAGTCTAACTATAACAAAAACGTATTGAAAAAATTCAATATGGATAAATCTAATCCTTTGAAGACCTCACATAGTAAGATCCCTTGAAGTGAATAAAGACCCATCCAAACCAAAGATGAAAAATGAAAAAGTCTTCGAACCTGAAATTCCATACTTAAGTGCTATAGGAGCACTTATGTAGTGAATTACACTAGTCCTGATATTACATACGTAGTAAATTTGCTAGCTAGACACAGTGCAGCCTCAACCAGAGGGCATTGAGCTGGTGTAAAGACTTTACTCAGATACCTTCAAGGTACATAAGATCTAGGATTATTTTACTAGAAGGACAAAGGCTCAACTTTGCCTATATATATGGACGATGTCTACCTGTTTGATTCCCACAATTCCAAATCTCATACTAGATTTGTATTTCTTTATGGTGGTACAACCATTTTGGCAGTCTTCTAAGTAGACTTTGATAACTACCTCTACCAGCCACTCAAAGATAATAGCATTATATGAATGTGAGACCTTCCCTTTTATGTCGCGTGTCAACATAAAAGAGAAGTTCTATAGTGCATTTTGTGCTAGTCCCGTGATCAGTAGCTAGCACGCACCAACACAATTTGAGTATACAGCCATATAAAAGTTTACAAGTTTTATTGCAGCAGAAGTTTATAATTTACATAACATTATACGAGGTAAGTAAAGACAACAGTAGTAAAAACATCGCCTTGCAGTTTGCCGTGCTAAGCACAAAACCACAGGAAAATGACAAGGATAACCTTAGAAAGAACTATCGCCAGAAAACCCGTAATCTACGTCAAAACAGTTTTCTTCTGCCATTTTTGACTCATCACCTAGAAAAGTATCAACGATGCAAGTTGAGTACAAAATGTACTCGCAAGACTTTTACAAATCTTGATTATATGCAGGCTGCATAGAAGTGGGTTTCTACAGTTGATTTGCATAAAGCTGAATTTGAAATATAATACTGAATAGTAAATTGAAAGCATAAATGAACTTAAGACAGTTTGACGAATAATTAAATTATCAAGTAATCAAATGAAAGAATAAGCAATCCACCCACGTTCCTTCGTGAGTGAGAAGCGATGAATTACTCACAGCCCTTCGTGAGTAATAGAACCATAGTACCAATTTCCATGATGGGATCAAAATGGTTTTAATCAAAACTTGAATCATATGTTTCCTTTTTATAAAACCAAATCATCTAACTAGTGTCAGTTCACCAAGTTATCCATGACCGTGGATACGGCTAATCGATTAGTTTTAGACTCTGCAGAGTTCTACAGCTTGATCCATAAGGAATGATCATCTCTTTGTGCAAAGCTTAGTTAACACACTTCCTTTGGTATGCCGCAGAGAAATCATACATAACCGTTATATTATCCAATTCTAGCTTTGCCCCAGCCCGGTGACGTTTAACCCTAGCTATGGTAGAAACAAAAACAATAATCATAATCTTTTCTGAGCTCAATTACAACAACCGTTTCTCACCATAGCTAGGCGTACACCGTTACATCGGCAGACGTTATTCTCAACACCTCGGTGAGGGCACCCCTTCGAGCAAACATACCCGGATTGCCCGTGCTACTACTGCCTACCAATGTGCCAAGCCAGTTTCAAATAACTTAATAGGTTAAGGCCATCCCATTTCAACCCTCATGGTGGTAGACTTGGATCATACAACACTACGTTCGGTCTTTAATGTGAAATGGGCGATAATCTCCCCCTAACAACGTTCAAGTATACCCTCGCATATCCGGCTATTGCCAATAATCACCCGTGTTCAAATCATAGTTTTATTTTCATTTTTATCAACATATTGGTATCCTTTACTGTCATATTCAACCTTTCGAAAATCATATAAAAATTCAAATTAACCATTCTAGCACCATTAAGCATGTATCATTGTGACACTACGGTATGGTGTGACATTATAGAATGTGAAATTAGAGAATAAAACCTTTCGGCTTGAGGTTTACTCGCGTTTTTGGGCCTTTTGAAGTGATGTGTCACCACAGAGTGTCGGAACCTTATAAATGGTGCATGATGAGTTCAAAAACATTATGAGATGTGGAATTAAGGTTAAAACCATAGGGTATGGAGGTTAATAGCGTTTCTGGGCCGTTTCCAGGGTTTTGGGCCTTCCCGGGGGAGTTTGGGCCTACAAGGGGGGGTTGTGGGCTTTGGTGGGATGGAGTGGGAATCCATTTAGGATTAGGAACAGGTGTGGGGGCTGGTAAAAGGCCTCCCCCCTGCCCCCTTGCGCCCCACATCCTGCCCCTTGGGCGCCCCCACCTCTCCCTCCTTGCCCTAGCCACCACCCCCACTTCCCCCTCTCCCTTGCATGCGCCTCCACCTCCCCCATTGCTCCCCTTTGCTCCCCACCTCTCCACCACCTCTCCTCCACCCCCTTGCTGCCCTAGGGTGGCCTCCCCACCCCCTGCACCTCGAGGATCCATCCGTTGGAGCGAGGAGCAAGGAGCGAGGAGCGATCCGGGAGGAGTTTCGTTGGGATTTCGGTCGTCGGGCGAAGGTATGGCCTTGGGACTCCTTGGGGTTGGGCTAGGTACTGTTCTAAGGGTGTTTATCAAGTTTTTAGATCAATTGGTGGTGCTGGAATTGAGTAGATTGGATTAGATCTAGATGTTGCCACGTTTCTGTTTTGGGACAACATGAGCAGTCGACCTAGGGTTTGAGTTTTCGTCAATTTAGAATCCGAATCTGTCCGTACGGATGTTGAAGAAGTTGTAGATAATTTCATTATCTTTCCGTGGATATAAAGAACGTTAAATTCCGCCAAGCCATTTGAATGTTATGTCTGTTTTACCGAGCGTGTTAAAATCTATGACATGATTGGAACAGATAATGGTATTTTGTAGATTAAACAACTTTAGATTCCGAATCAGTCTTTCCCTATAACTAGAAAAAGTTGGGAAATTTCCTAAGCTATGCGAGGATGTACTCTTTTAATTGATTCGGAGTCCCAGAACTCAAGTTATGCCTTTTGGAAGGCTGCTGTCCCGACGGGACAGAACCTCTGTTTTTAGGTTTTGCGAGTAGTTAGCAATGTCGGGGTTGATAAGGGTTTGCGTACTGTTTTGTGGACATGATTGTGAGTGTGTGGTACCTATGTGCAGGTGGTGCGACCCCGGGAGTGCCTTCTACTTACCGCCAATCCGTTGCCCGTGGTTGAGGCAAGTGTATTGTAATGGATAGCGATTGTAGGTTGTTTGATTGATTGAGATTGAAGGTTGAATATATGATATGTTCACATGCCATGCCTTAATGTTTGCCATTGATATGATGAGTATGTTTATTATGTGATGATGCCATGTGTTAATGTACAAGTTATCCATGATGATGCCATGTGTTAATGTACAAGTTAAATATGATGTTGGCATAAATGCATACACGGCATGTTACATGGCCCGGGCGGTGAGAAAGTTATAACTAATCCGGGAAGGTCGGTGAGAAAGTTATGACTAATCCGGAGAGCCAATGAGTAAGTCCTACATCGTGATTCCATTCACCGCGGTGAACGGAAGCGAGGAGTAGGCACCCTCCATCTTCGGGATGGAAGGGGGGAGAGGGTGCACACCGACGGGTGTGTACTCAACCATACCGGTATGAGTTTCCAGGAGATATGTGCATCGCATTGCATTACATTGCATTGCATTATATGAGGATGTTATATGAGGATGATTTATGATGATGTCAATGATATGCTTACACTATGAATATGAGATGTGTATGATGTTGTGTGTGAAAAGTGGTGATGAAGGTATTGGAATGTGTTTTCTTGTTCCATTGCAATATACTTGCTGAGTGATGAACTCACGTTTGTGTTTATATTGTTTTTCTTAGGTACCATGAAACCGGCATGCGGGAAAAAGGGGTTAGCTACACATCTACACGTAGCTCCACACAAATTAGACAGTGTTACCACTTGGAGTCATGATAATGAAAGTATTGCCATGAAACTTGGAGAATTGCTTAACTGTGTGCTCGGTCTTACTATTTGATTCGTTTAGCTCATGAAGTGGTTGAAGGCTTTATCATGGACTTATATTGTTGCTATGTCACATGTTATTGCTGTTTTAGATGCTTTCCATTATGATATAACTTTTGATGTTTTGTTGTTGCTACGAATCATGGAAAAACAAAGGAGATGCTGCCGAAATTTTCGGTATTAGCATTTGTTCCTTTGCTGTAATTTAGCTTAATTCATGGTATTTAGGTGTTGTTTAGCCTATGTTTGGTAGCATTCGGGCATATTAAATGCCGGGGTGTTACAGTTGGTATCAGAGTGGGCTGTAGGTCCTTGGAATGTGTATTTTTAGTGATATGCTATAGGGTACAACTAAAATGTGATGTGGAATAACTTAGAAACATGGCCTAGGTTTTAACTAAAATTTTGTCATAGGATAGCAACATTAAAACTTGCAAAAGTGGTATAACTAATCTAAAATTGGACACACAATGGATGCCTGATGAGGAAAGGGTATGGGTATCGTTTCTTTACGCTTAAATGTTGTATTTAAGCTATGATGTTGAATGCTTCCTTTGATAATGCATGTTGCTATGTCTATGAGATAAATGATTGAATTGTTCCTGTTGTGGTGATAAAAGTGGGGTTTTGGTGCCGAAGGGTTTCGGTCACCTCTCTTATTTCATAGTAAGGGTGAGGTTTGACGGTGTGGCCGGTTAGCGCCATCACTGAAGAACTATTAACCCCTGTAGGAGAAGAGTGCTTATCTTTTTTGTCGTGATTGGGTAGTTGACTGGAGTCAAATAGAAGAGTTGATGGTGGTTTCCTTCGGATGCTTTTTCACCATTCTGACGGTCGGTTTTGGTTGGTCTTCTTTGTTTTTAGTCGATTGAAATCAAAAGAAAAGTGTTTGGTCTTGGATTTTTTTTTTGCGGATTGATCCACAGGCGGTTTGTGGTTTTGTCTTCCTTGGGTGAAGATGAAGAAGAAGAGTCTAGTGTTGCGCTTCCTTTGGTTGTCTTTCCAGTTTTGATGCCTAGTTTGTTGGTTGCTTTATGGGGAAGAAGCATTCAATTTATTCCTGTGTTTGTCTTTCTCCGAAGTTAAAGGAGTATTGCGGAGTTGTGCCAGACCTGGCTGTCAGGGCTGAAGTTCTGTGGCTTTGTAGGAGTAAGTGGTGTTTGATTTCGTTATTTTACTGGTTTAAGAAATCATCCTTGAAAAACCCTTCTTGTTTCGTGAAAGATTTGGGGTTTGGTGTTAAGGTTTTATTTGCAAAGGTTTATTTGATCGGTTGGTTCCCTCCTGTGGGAGTCTTTGAGATTGAAAAGTGTTTTGGAGAATTCCTTTGCATGACCAAGTTTGGGTTTGTCTCATCGCAATTTTTTTTAGAGTCAAGTTTCCTTATGAATTTGGGATGAGTTTTAAAACTAAAATGCTGCAAACAAAGTAAGTAGTCTTTTGACTGAAATTGTTTGCCCCTAGTAAGAATTGATGTTTAGCATGTTATGTAGTAGGTAACAATGTGGTTTATGGATTGATGTGTTGCTAAGTTAAATTTTGAGTTGAATCAATTCAATGTGATTAATATCTCTAGCTTGAGAATAAATAGACTACTAGTGTTGTAGTTTACTCTTAGCGAGAATGATTGAATGGGTTAATGTACATGCTTAGAATCTGTTGCCTTGCTTTGAAAGTGCTTATGACCCTCAATAATGTTTAAAGTTGTAAACCCTGATGCATAGTTAGAACATTAAGGTGATGTAAACTACTAAGATTGTTAAAGAAACCTTGCTGGTTGTTTAAAGATGTTCTAATTTAACGTGTTTATAGAGAAATTTAATCATGCTGGCTTGTGACCTTAACTTGGTAGTTGATTAGAGTTGCTTTCTATGTTGTTGCAAACCATTAGTATATTTGGAAGTATGCGTATGTGTTCCTATAAAGGCTAGTACCGATGTCAATTGGGAAAGTATAGGTTTTGTTGTTGTTTTAAGAACATTGTGTTGGTCTAACTTATTAAATGTATTCTAATAGTTGGAGTATGTTATGTAGTGACAATTGGTTATGATATATGAATAGAGTAATTAAAAACATTGTAGTTGTCCTTAAGATTTTGCTCATTTAATGATATTGACGACTTAGTAGTGGTGGTAATTGTTTAGATTAACTGTTGAAAATCCTTGTTAAAAATGGAGGTTATTGTAACATGCTATGATGGAGTGGACCATGGCTAATTAGCATGATGTAGGATTTTATGCTTGATGAATGTATATCCTAGAATCATACGCACAAATTTTGTCTTGTAGAGATAATACTTATTTGTTGAAATCATTTTATTGATTGAACAAGTTTTAATTGTCAAGATGTTGAAGTATAGATGAAATAAAATTGATAGGTTGACCATGCTCAAGTAGCTGTTGTAGTACTATGTTGGAAATATAGAATACGTTGTTATATGATTTGGTGATCCGTGGGGATCATGTCAATGTAGTCTTGGTTGGGTGCCTTTGTGATAAGCATCTTAAACCTTAATTAAAAGTGTTGGGAATGATAACTAAAGAAATAATTTGTTATGTAAATTTTGTTAAAACCAGTTGGACTTTCTAAATGAGTAAGTAGTGAATTTTGAAGTCTTTAATGGAAAGCGTAGTGGAGTACTAGAGATGGTTCTTTTTATGCTGAGCTTGTGTTTAAAAGCTTTTGGACTGGTTTGGTTGTTTGCCATTTTGGTTGAAGGGTTTTCGGTCAAGGTGTTCCATGTGCTGTGTTTCAGAGTTTCCCTAAAAATCGTAGAAATTGGTGCAAATATTTGGTTTTGGCTAATTTGTTTAGTCGGTGCTATGAGTATGGATTTACACCCCAAAAGTTTATGAGTGGATCGCGCTCCTTCGCGTCCACACTGAATTATCTTTGGAATAAATTTTAAAGGAAACAGATGGACTTAGTGGGTTGTGTTGGAAACTCTTGAGATTTAATTTGTAACTCTTTTTGGCTAGAGTTGGTGTTGTGTGTGATGTTTGCGAGTGCTTCAAAAAGGTGGACTTTATGAAAGTTTTACAAAGTGATTTTGTTAGTAAGGTGTTCCCCTTTTGGGAATGAGTTTCCCTCTCCTTGAGGAAGTTTGTGATGGTTGTGGGAGCAGATGCTCGACTTGAAATTTTGACGTTCTCTTCCAAAATGTTGAATTTGGATGAAATGCAATGTTGTGCAAGTTCAGTTCTCAATTGATGTGGGTTCTTTTACGACGTGGTGTTTTACTGTCAACTATGCTGCCGTCATAGTCTATATGAATTTCCGCAACCTTCGATGTTAATTGTGTTTCCATCATTTGATACCGAGTAAGAAGTCATTTGGTGAATGACTATTCGGTGCCGTTGTTACATGATGAATGAAGGGTGAAAAAGGAAAACGAGACATTATTTATGCATAATTAATCATAAAGGAGTCGACGAGCCAGGTCGGTGAGAAAGTCATATAAGGATATATGACTAATCCGGAGTGCTCTTGAAAAGTGTGCATGCATGTCAAGAATCGAGATGTCCATTTCTTTCTAGTATGAAAAGAAAGAATAAAGAAATTATGGTATCTTGGTTGTGGTGTAGGGGATTTATGCTTCCTTTGTGATTTGGCTTGGATGTTGCCGAATTCTTTCCAAAATGGTTGTTAACGCTTTGGGTTTGAGTTGTCGTGTGTACACTTGGGCTTGATAGCTAAGTGTTTTTGTGTGAGGGCGAGACCCTCTTAAGAAAGGAATCAATTGTGGTTTGGTAGGGTTTTACGATCCTAGCTTGGGGCTAGGTGTAGAACCTTAGTGGTATAAGGGTGGTTTGTGATGGAGGTTGATGATGTATGGGTTTAACCAATATTAAGAGTAGCGATGGGTGGAAGTGAAGTTGACGGTAGTTCGGTGATATTTGTCTTGCCGTGAGCAATTGTCGTCACTAGTTGTTCTTGGATTGGAGTCTTGTCTGGGAAAGGATGGAATAAAATGTTAGTATGATCGTGTATCGGAAGGGCAAGTGTGCCTTAATGAGTTTTCCCCTCGATGGAAATTTTCGGGAATGTAGAAAGGTCGTTAAAGGAATTGTGACTTCCTTTGATTATGTCATGTTGAGTTTAATGGAGTATGGTAGTCAGGTTGGTTGTGATAGAAGTATGAAGTGTTTGCCGTGAGGATTCGAGCGTTTTGGGTTGATGGAGCCCTTTGTGGTTGAAACGCAGATTCTGTTTGGGAATGGAAGTGAAGGTCGACCTGTGAGAAGAGGTTGCCCTTAGTTGAGCTAGATCATTACTTTTCTCGCCAAGTGTTGGTTTTGAGAACTCGCTTGTCGTTTGTTCCGGTTTGAGGTTTCGTGCGGTTGTTTTGTGCTGCAGAGAAGTCTTTTGTCCCTTGGGGATTTTGTTGTTGTTTTTCTTGCGTCCTTCGGATTCGAGGTCGAATCCTGTTGAAGGGGGGAAGAATGTGACACTACGGTATGGTGTGACATTATAGAATGTGAAATTAGAGAATAAAACATTTCGGCTTGAGGTTTACTCGCGTTTTTGGGCCTTTTGAAGTGATGTGTCACCACGGAGTGTCGGCCCACGGAGTGTCGGAACCTTATAAATGGTGCATGATGAGGTCAAAAACATTATGAGATGTGGAATTAAGGTTAAAACCATAGGGTATGGAGGTTAATAGCGTTTCTGGGCCGTTTCCGGGGTTTTGGGCCTTCCCGGGGGAGTTTGGGCCTAAAAGGGGGGTTGTGGGCTTTGGTGGGATGGAGTGGGAATCCATTTAGGATTAGGAACAGGCGTGGGGGCTGGTAAAAGGCCTCCCCCATGCCCCCTTGCGCCCCACATCCTGCCCCTTGGGCGCCCCCACCTCTCCCTCCTTGCCCTAGCCGCCACCCCCACTTCCCCCTCTCCCTTGCATGCGCCTCCACCTCCCCCATTGCTCCCCTTTGCTCCCCACCTCTCCACCACCTCTCCTCCACCCCGTTGCTGCCCTAGGGTGGCCTCCCCACCCCCTGCACCTCGAAGATCCATCCGTTGGAGCGAGGAGCAAGGAGCGAGGAGCGATCCGGGAGGAGTTTCATTGGGATTTCGGTCGTCGGGCGAAGGTATGGCCTTGGGACACCTTGGGGTTGGGCTAGGTACTGTTCTAAGGGTGTTTATCAAGTTTTTAGATCAATTGGTGGTGCTGGAATTGAGTAGATTGGATTAGATCTAGATGTTGCCACGTTTCTGTTTTGGGACAACATGAGCAGTCGACCTAGGGTTTGAGTTTTCGTCAATTTAGAATCCGAATCTGTCCATACGGATGTTGAAGAAGTTGTAGATAATTTCATTATCTTTCCGTGGATATAAAGAACGTTAAATTCCGCCCAGCCATTTGAATGTTATGTCTGTTTTACCGAGCGTGTTAAAATCTATGACATGATTGGAACAGATAATGGTATTTTGTAGATTAAACAACTTTAGATTCCGAATCAGTCTTTCTGTATAACTAGAAAAAGTTGGGAAATTTCCTTAGCTATGCGAGAATGTACTCTTTTAATTGATTCGGAGTCCCAGAACTCAAGTTATGCCTTTTGGAAGGCTGCTGTCCCGACGGGACAGAACCTCTGTTTTTATGTTTTGCGAGTAGTTAGCAATGTCGGGGTTGATAAGGGTTTGCGTACTGTTTTGTGGACATGATTGTGAGTGTGTGGTACCTATGTGCAGGTGGTGCGACCCCGGGAGTGCCTTCTACTTACCGCCAATCCGTTGCCCGTGGTTGAGGCAAGTGTATTGTAATGGATAGCGATTGTAGGTTGTTTGATTGATTGAGATTGAAGTTTGAATATATGATATGTTCACATGCCATGCCTTAATGTTTGCCATTGATATGATGAGTATGTTTATTATGTGATGATGCCATGTGTTAATGTACAAGTTATCCATGATGATGCCATGTGTTAATGTACAAGTTAAATATGATGTTGGCATAAATGCATACATGGCATGTTACATGGCCCGGGCGGTGAGAAAGTCATAACTAGTCCGGGAAGGTCGGTGAGAAAGTTATGACTAATCCGGAGAGCCAATGAGTAAGTCCTACATCGTGATTCCATTCACCGCGGTGAACGGAAGCGAGGAGTAGGCACCCTCCATCTTCGGGATGGAAGGGGGGAGAGGGTGCACACCGACGGGTGTGTACTCAACCATACCGGTATGAGTTTCCAGGAGATATGTGCATCGCATTGCATTACATTGCATTGCATTATATGAGGATGTTATATGAGGATGATTTATGATGATGTCAATGATATGCTTACACTATGAATATGAGATGTGTGTGATGTTGTGTGTGAAAAGTGGTGATGAAGGTATTGGAATGTGTTTTCTTGTTCCATTGCAATATACTTGCTGAGTGATGAACTCACGCTTGTGTTTATGTTGTTTTTCTTAGGTACCATGAAACCGGCATGCGGGAAAAAGGGATTAGCTACACATCTACATGTAGCTCCACACAAATTAGACAGTGTTACCACTTGGAGTCATGATAATGAAAGTATTGCCATGAAACTTGGAGAATTGCTTAACTGTGTGCTCGGTCTTACTATTTGATTCGTTTAGCTCATGAAGTGGTTGAAGGCTTTATCCTGGACTTATATTGTTGCTATGTCACATGTTATTGCTGTTTTAGATGCTTTCCATTATGATATAACTTGTGATGTTTTGTTGTTGCTACGAATCATGGAAAAACAAAGGAGATGCTGCCGAAATTTTTAGTATTAGCATTTGTTCCTTTGCTGTAATTTAACTTAATTCATGGTATTTAGGTGTTGTTTAGCCTATTTTTGGTAGCATTCGGGCATATTAAATGTCGGGGTGTTACAATCATTATACCACGATTATACCCATTACTCATGTATCATTCCATGTCCTAAGGTGTCAACAGTTCACATGGCAAAAGTTGATTAAGGAAATCCACCATGAAAGGTCTAACTATTGTATCCCACAAAAATAACAGTGTAGAATATACAACATGCATGAAAATAGTTCTGAAGACATTTCTGAAAACTGGGATCAATATGTTCAAAGAGGTGCTTGCCTTGCTCTTCTAAAGTAAGTTCAATTCCACAGTTATCAGGTATGAAATTTGCAACGTCAGTATCTACTAGTTGATCCGACGGAACATAGCAAAAACAATATTTCAATAATGGCAAACTAAATCAATTGAAGAACCAAACGAAATTATTGTACACATAATTTTAAGTTACAGTCATGGTTTCATCATTTTATGTATTAATGGTATAATTGAATTTAAATTTATTCTTTAAACAACACAATAAGGAAGTATTGAAAATAACATTGTACACCCTAAATATTTTCCTAAAATCAGGTTCTATACTGTTTTATAAGTTAAACAAAAATGGTTTCACAATTTTCGGAGTTCTATTTATTTAGTTATGATTATTTCATCATTTTCTACATTGAAAACCTATTTAATCCCAAATTAATTCAAATGAATTCCAAATTTAAATTTCTTCGCATATTATGATCTCATAACAGACAAGGATTTCAGGAAAATTTATTTCAACAAATTTGGACCAAGTTTGCACAAATTTTGCATATCACTAGTTCCTTGCCTACAATTTAAATTTTGAGTTTAAATTTAAATTTCTAAATCAACTTTTAATACTTATACATGATCTGAAACTATACAATTTAACAAGAATTTAGAAAGTCGGTTCACTTGATTTGAATATATAATTTAGATGTTATGGCAGTTTAAGTTTAACTCGATCTAGAGAGTGGATTGAAAATACTAATACGTTTCCTTTACAAGAAAACATCTTTGCCAATCCCTGCTTACGGGCCGACTTAAGCCGAACTACAGTCGCTAACAAATGGGCCCAGAAAATAATGTCTACGCACAGGGAAGAAGAGCATGCACCAAGGCTGACTCGTGGGTCCAACTGGCAGCGAAAGAGCTCGGCATCGGCAGCTGACCACAAGGAGTCCAGTGCTAGAGAACCATAACAGGGGCAGCCCGTGAGCCCAGCCATGGCCTTGCCGATGGCGTAGAAAGTCCGGTTAGGACCGGGGTTAAAAAAATCAAGCCGGCGATTTTCGGATAAACAGTAATTTTCGATAATCGTAAAAATTAAATCGAAAATCGACCGAAAATTGGATAAATTCAAAAACCAAATTTTTTCAAAAAAAAATCAAAAGTCGTCGATTTTCATGGAAAATCGACCGGTTCTCGTGGAAAATCGACGATTTCTCGTGGAAAATCGATGACCTTGTTAAACTTTTTGTGCAATCGATTTTTAGTAGCGATTTCCGACGATTTTTGACGAAAATCGACCGATTTCCACCGATTTTCGACACGTAAATTTTTTCGAATTTTAGAATTATTTTGAATCGGATCAGTTTATGATAGTGCCACCTTGCTTGTGGAGGGGGGAAAATACCACCTTAAAAAGGGAGAGCAACCCTTCCCCATCAGGCTAGTCTTTTGAAGGCCACATGGGACTCTTATGGCCTGGCTATGGCAGCCAAGGTATGTATTTCTCTCGTGGTCCAAGGCCCACACCTTTGAGCCAGTTGGGCAGTCCGCTCGTCGGGCGAGACACGTGCGCCGTACAGCTGGGCCGTGAAGGACACGGTGCGCACTCGGGAGGGATGCATCAGTTTATCGACCGGTTTTTAATATCGGGTCACGGTGATACGACCGAAAATCGCGAAAATCGATCGGTTATCGACGATTTTGTGAACCCTGGTTAGGACTGGCCGGTCGCAGGGAAGACTAGAGAAGGCCTAGGGCTTCCGAAGGTGAGCTCAAAAGGATTTCCACGACGCCCTAGCGAGCCGGCGGCGACGTCCCGCGGAACCCGGCGGGGGCGCTGGATGCGACAACAGAGGAAGGTCAAAGGGCCGCGACTGGAGGTGAGGTAAGCATTAGTATGCCCCAGGGAAGCTATTGGATGGCTTATTTGAGCTCGGTTTTAACCGGAATAATGAGTTGTTGAGCGGCCGGAGTTGGGAGTGAAGGGAGGCCGTGGCGGCACAGATTGGGCTGAGCTTGTCCGAAATTAAGCAGCGCAAAATCTTTAGTGAAGTATATTGATTCTAATTCCGAGATTAAACAAGAAAAGGAAGAGCGATTTAGGTGCTCACCGTATGCGCAGGTATGGCGGCCGGAATTCTCTGGCGCGCGAGTTCGTCGGGGAAAGAGAGGAGAAATTGATTTGGGGGTTACGTTCGTGATGAGCCAAGGAAGCTTCGGCCGGGAGCAATCGATAATTGAGGATGAGTATAAGGAGTTTAAGTGGAGATTTGGTGCGGTGAACACGAAGAAACAGCTGCAGACCATAAGGCCGGTCGGGTGGTAGAGTAAAATGGAATGTCGCCGTTTGCTTCAAATGAGTATCTTTTTTTACCCCTTTATAATTCATCAGTTAATTTTTTTCTACATGCACACATTATTCTGCCCCCACAAAAAATACTTTTGCTTTGTTTACCCTAAAACGTGTATCCAAAAATCTTATTTCCTCATAATCAAGTCAGTTAATTATTTTCTATATGCACACACTATTCTACCCCCACAGAGAATACTTTTGCTTTGTTTACCCTAAAACGTGTACCCAGAAATCTTATTTCCTCATAATCAAGCGCTAAGATGTTTTATCACATCACTTCATCAAATCTAATGGATTAAATCACCCGATTCATCCCATCAATCCCATCGTTTCATCAATCCCAATAGTACCTAAAACCCGCGCCCCATCGCTAAAATCCCGTGCGTCTCCCCCTACCCCCGTGCGCTCCTCCCCTAATCCCGTTTCCTCCCCCTACTGCTAATGAGTCATGGAGGAAAGTTTTGAGCATGGGAAATCTTTTTAACGGCCATGAACCTACACAAAGAGAGATTGTATTCTCGGTCCTGGATAGAATAAGCAATGGTCAGTATTCATGCCCAACTCCGTTATGTACAGATGAACAGATTGTTAGAAATTGGCCTATGGCCCATTTCCTTTAATTCCATAGCATGCATGATTTAGTACCATATTGCCTAGCCAAGTGGAGGAAGGGCAATTTAAAAGGTGGAGTCTTTCCCACCTCTTGATTAATGTGACACTTGGCATGGGGATGGCATAGGGTGAATACTGGCTAAACACACGCACGCGCGCGCCGCGTTGTGTGTCTCCAGGCACTATGAATTCACTTTTTATTTTGCTGAATCATGCAACTATTTAGCTTTTTGTACTGGTCAGGAGACTGCATAATTACCATTATTTTGTTTGAATTAGCAGTTACCAGTGCATTAAGCCTGTTTAAATTCGGTAAGTTACCAGTGCTTAGTGCTGTCAGTTACTAGTGAGTAATGGAGACAGTTACTGGTTAAAGGCTATATAGGACCTGGAGACGTCCAGGCCAAAGCACTGAATTTTTCAATTCCATTCTTTCCTTCCTCCTGTGAGAACTGTATTGTTGTGTTGAGCTGTTGGACCTCGCCGGCCTTCCTCCTCGGTGTGCACCGTGAAGGAGGGTGAGCGGTATCTCCGAGCCACTGCCGCAGAGATCACCTGCACGGGGTGGCAATAAGGTTTAGAGGCGGCGCAAGCTAACGCGGCTTCTGTATTTGCTTCCTCGACGTCGACTTCTTCCACGACCTCTTCTGCGCATCGTCCTGTTCTTCATCAATGTAACACCCCGGCATTTAATATGCCTGAATGTTTCCAAACATAAGCTAAACAACATCTAAATACCACAATTTACCATAAATTCCAGCAAAGGTACATATGCTAAAAACCGAGATTTCGGCAGCATCTCCTTTGTTTTAACATGAATTAAAGGAGCAACAACAGTATAGCAATATAATGCAATATGAGAGACAGCTAAAACAGCAATAATCAAAGACTTAACGACGATATAAGTCTAATATCGAGCACTTAATGTCTCCAAGTGTCAAACGAACAATAAACCACTCACATAGCAAAGCTAAACCTTAAAGCAATAATCATCACACGCATTTTAATTATCGAAACTAATTGAATGACTTGTGGAATCAAAAGGGTGAAGCTACGTGCGGACGTGTGACTATCTCCCTTCCCCGCTTGCCGTTCTCATGGTACCTAAAACAACAAGAAAATACAAGCGTGAGTTCAAAACTCAGTAAGCATATTGCAATGGACAACAAGAACAATATCATGGCAATAAAATCGCCCATCATGTATATCATCTCATTCATGAACACTTAACAATATCATCATCATTATGTATGCAATGTAATGCAATGCTCATGTCTCCTTGAAAACTCATACCGGTATGGTTGAGTACACACCCGTCGGTATGCACCCTCTCCCCCCTTCCATCCCGAAGATGGAGGGTGCTTACTCCTTGCTTCCGTTCACCGCGGGGAATGGAATCACGATGTAGGACTTACTCATTGGCTCTCCGGATTAGTTATATCTTTCTCACCGATCTTCCCGGATTAGTTATGACTTTCTCACCGCCCGGGTCATGTAACATGTCATGTATGCAATTATGCCAACATCATATTTAACTCACATATTAACACATGGCATCATAACATAATAAACATGCTCATCATATCATTGGCAATCATAAAAGCATGGCAAGTGATCATATATCATGTAGTCAATTCCATCTATTCTCAACAAGCAACCTACAAATCGCTATCCATCACAACACACTTGCCTCAACCACGGGCAACGGATTGGCAGGAAGTAGAGGGCACTCCCGGGGTCGCACCACCTGCACATAGGTACCACACGCTCACAATCATGGCCACAAAACAGTACGCAAACCCTCATCTACCCCGACATTGCCAACTACTCGCCAAACCTAAAAAAAAAGGTTCTGTCCCGTCGGGACAACAGCCTTGCAAAAGGCATAACTTGAGTTCTGGGACTCCGAATCAATTAAACAAGTACATCCTCGCGTAGCTTAGGAAATTTCACAACTTTCTCTAGGTATAGGGAAAGACTGATTCGGACTCTAAAGTTATTTAATCTACATATTACCGTGATCTGTTCCAATCACGTCACAGATTTTATCACGCTCGGTAAAACAGCCATAACTTTCAAACGGCTGGGCGGAATTTAACGTTATTTATACCCACTGAAAGATAATGAAATTATCTACAACTTCTTCAACATCCGTACGGACAGATTCGGATTCTAAATTGACGAAAACGCAAACCCTAGTTCGACTGCTCATGCTGTCCCAAAACAGAAACGTGGCAACATCTAGATCTAATCCAAATTACTCAATTCCAGCACCACCAATTGATCTAAAAACTTGATAAACACCCTTAGAACCGTACCTAGATCAACCCCAAGGATTTTCATGGCCATACCTTTCCCGACGCACGAAAACTCCAATAGATCGCCTTGCTCGTCGCTCCTCGGATGGATCCACGAGGATGCAGGGGTGGGGAGGCCACCCTAGGGCAGCAAGGGGGTGGAGGAGAGGTGGTGGAGAGGTGGGGAGGCAAGGGAACAAGGGGAGGGGGTGCGCACGGCCCAAGGGAGGGGAGGGGCGGCTAGGCAATGGAGGGGGAGAGGTGGGGCGCAAGGTGGAGCAGGGGTGAGCGCACCAAGGGGCAGGGAAACCCCTTTTTACCAGCCCTAAGCCCCTTTCCTAATCCTAAATGGATTCCTACTCCATCCCACCAAAGCCCACAGCCCCCTCTTTATGGCCCAAAACCCCCTGGAAAGGCCCAAAACCCGGAAACGGCCCGGAAACTCTATTAACCTCCAAACCCTATGGTTTTAACCTTATTTTCACATCTCATAATGTTTTTGACCTCATCATGAACCATTTATAAGGTTCCGACACTCCGTGGTGACACAACACTTCAAAAGGCCCAAAAATGCGAGTAAACATCAAGCCGAAAGGTTTTATTCTCTAATTTCACATTCTATAATGTCACACCATACCATAGTGTCACATTCTCCCCCCCTTCAACAGGATTCGACCTCGAATCCGAAGGACGCCAAAATCAACAACAAAGTCCCCAAGGGACAAAAGGCTTCTTTGCAGCACAAAACATTCGCACAACAACTAAAACCGGAACAAACGACAAACGAGTTCCCAAAACCAACACTTAACGAAAAAGTATTGATCTAGCTCAACTAAGGGCAACCGCTCACAGTTCGACCTTCACTTCAAATCCCAAACAGAATCTGCGTTTCAACCGCGAAGGGCTCGAACAACCCAAAACGCTCGAATCCTCACGACAAACACTTCACACTTCTATCACAACCAACCTGACTACACACTGCAAAAAACTCAACATGACACAATCAAGCGACTCACAATTCCTTTAACGACCTCTCTACATTCCCGAAAATTTCCATCAAGGGGAATAACTCATTAAGGCACACTTGCCTTTCCGATACACGATCATGCTAACATTCATTCCATCCTCTCCCAGGCAAGACTCAAACCCAGAAACAACTAGTTAAGATAATTGCTCACGGCAGGACAATTATCACCGAACTACCGTCAACTTCACTTCCACCCATCGCTACTCTTATTAAAGGTTAACCCATACATCATCAACCTCCATCACAAACCACCCTTATACCACTAAGGTTCGACACCTAGCCCCAAGCTAGGATCAGAAACCTTACCAAACCACAATTGGTTCCTTTCTTAAGAGGGTCTCGCCCTCACACAAAAACACTTAGCTATCAAGCCCAAGTGTACACACGACAACTCAAACCCAAAGCGTTAACAACCATTTTGGAAAGAATTCGGCACATCCAAGCCAAATCACAAAGGAAGCATAAATCCCCTACACCACAACCAAACTACCATAATTTCTTCATTCTTTCTTTTCATACTAGAAAGAAATGGACATCTCGATTCATGACATGCATGCACACTTTTCAAGAGCACTCCGGATTAGTCATATATCCTTATATGACTTTCTCACCGACCTGGCTCAATGACTCTTTTATCATTTAACATCTATACACGATGTCTTGTTTACTTTTCACCATTCATTCATCATATAACAACAATATCGAAAAGTCATTCACCAAAAGACTTCTCCCTCGGTATCACATGATTGAAATACACATAACACTGACAGTTGCGCTAAATCATATAGACTATGACGGCAACATCGTTAACAACAAAACACCACATCGTGTGAAAACCCATCATCCATTTAAAACTAACCTTGCAAAACCTCGCAAAATCAAACTCAACCCTTTGGAACAGAACATTGACTCCAAAGTCAAACATCTGCACACACAACCGCCATAAATTTTATCAAAAGAGATGGAAACTCAATCCCAAAAGAAAACTGTTCACTAACCAAATTCACTTATGAAACATTCATAAAAATCAGACTTGTGAAACATCCGCACACCAGACACATTTTCCAAATGACTCCAACTCTAGCCAAACAGAGTTACACATCAAGGGCTTAACTCAAAAGTTTCCAACACAACCCTTTATGACCATCAGCTTCCTTTTAAAATTAATTCCAAAGATAATTCAGTGCGAACGCGAAAGGGCGCAATCGACTAAAAAACTTTTGGGGTGTAAATCCATACTCATAGCACCAACTAAACAAGTTAGACAAAACCAAATATTTGCACCAATTTCTACGAGTTTTAGGGAAACTCTGAAACACAGCATGTGGAACACCTTGGCCGAAAACCCTTCAACCAAAATGGCAAACAACCAAACTAGTCCAAAAGCTTTTAAACACAAGCTCAACATAAAAAGAACCATCTCTAGTACTCCACTACGCTTTCCATTAAAGACTTCAATAATCACTATTTACTCCCTGAGAAGCCCCAACACAATTAAACCAAAAGCTTCACAACAAATTCTTCCTCTAGTTACCATTCCCAACACTTTTAATTAGGGTTTATGATGCTTATCAAAAAGGCACCCAACCAAGACTATATTGACATGATCCCTATGGATCACCGAATCATAATACTTCTTACTCTAAATTTGAAACATAGTACTTCAACAAATCTTTCAGCAAGATCAACATATAAATTTCATACCTCCTATATATTCACGTCTCGACAACCGAACATTATTCAGTTAAACAACGACTTCAACATGTAAATATTATCTCCACAGGGAAGAATTCGTAAGTGAGACTCTAAGTTATACTTTCATTAAGGATAAGATCATTTATCATGTTAATTATCCAAAGCTCACTCCATCGCAACATGTTAAAATTTTCCTCTATTTTAACCATGGTTTTCCAATGAGTAATCTAAACAGTTACCACCACTACTTAGTCATCAATAACAACAAAAGGGCATAATCATCAACCAACAACATTACTTTTAGCTACCCTATACATAGGTGATAACAAAATTACCACCACACAACATACTCCCATAAAAAAATAGATTGAATACTAGCATAAACACTGCCCTTAACAACATCATTAAGAATAAGTCTTATGTCTTCTCAATTGATATCAATTCTAGCATTGTAGAGACACAACTGCATACTTCCAAATATACTAGTAGTTTGCAACAACGTAAATAGCAACTCTAATCAACTTCCAAATTAAAACCACTAGTCAACATGATTAAATTTCTCTATTAACTCGTTAGATTAGAACATCTTTAAGCAATCGGCAAGGTTTCTTTAACAATATCATTAATTTACATCATCTTAATGTTCTAACTATGCATCAAGGTTTAAACTTTTAATATTAACGAGGGTCATAAGCACTTTCAAAGCAAGGCAACAGATTCTATATTTAATCATTCTCGCTATAGAGTAATCTACAACACTAGAAGTTCATTTAATCTTAAGCTAAACACAAATATTACATTTAACTAATTCAACTCACCAATTAAATTAAGAACAAATCATTTCCATAAACCACATTGTTACATACTACATGACATGCTAAACCACAATTCTTACTAGGGACAAATGATTTCAGGCAAAAGACTACTTACTTTGTTTGCAGCATTTTAGTTTTAAAGCTCATCCCAAATTCATAAGGAAACTTGACTCTAAAAAAAATTGCAATGAGACAAACCCCAAACTTGGTCATACAAAAGGAATTCTCCAAAACACTTTTAGATCTCAAGGACTCCCATAGAGGAAAAAGGTTGAAAGACAATTTTCTCGAAAGGGAACCATGCGCTCAATTAAACCTTTGCAAATAAAACCTTAACACCAAACCCCAAACTTTCACGAAACAAGAAGGGTTCTTCAAAGATAATTTCTTAAACCAGCAAAATAACGAAATCAAACACCACTTACTCCTACAAAGCCATAGAATTTCAGCCCTGACAGCCAGGTCTGGCAGAACTCCGCAATAACTCCTTTAACCTCGGAGAAAAACAAACACAGGAATAAACTGAACGCTTCTTCCCCATAAAACAATCAACAAACTAGACATCAAAACTGGAAAGGCGCCCAAAAGAAGCGCAACACTAGACTCCTCTTCTTCGTCTTCAACCAAGGAAGACAAAACCACATACCGCATACGGAACAATCCGCGAAATTCTAAGACAAAACACTTTTCTTTTGATTTCAATCGACTAAAAACAAAGAAGACAAACCAAAACTGACCGTCAGAACGGTGAAAAAACATCCGAAGGAAACCACCCTCAACTCTTCTATTTGACTCCAGTCAACTACCCGATCTACGACAGAAAGGGTAAGCACTCTTCTCCTACAGGGGTTAATACTTCTTCGGTGATGGCGCTAACCGGCCACACCGTCAAACCTCACCCTTACTATGAACGAAAAGAGAGGTAACCGAAACCCTTCGGCACCACAACCCCACTTTTATCACCACAACAGGAACAATTCAATCATTTATCTCATAGACATAGCCACATGCATTATCAAATGAAGCATTCAATATCAAAGCTTAAATACAATATTTAAGCGTAAGGAAACGATACCCATACCCTTTTCCTACTGTGCATCCATTGTGTGTCAAATTTTAGATTAGTTATACCACTTTTGCAAGTTTTAATGTTGCTATCCTATAACAAAATTAGTTAAAACCTAGGCCATGTTTCTAAGTTATTCCACATCATATTTTTAGTTGTACCCTCTAGCATGACACTAAAAATACACTTTCCAAGGACCTACAGCCCGCTCTGATACCAACTGTAACAACCCGGCATTTAATATGCCTGAATGCTACCAAACATAAGCTAAACAACATCTAAATACCACAATTTACCATAAATTCCAGCAAAGGTACATATGCTAAAAACCGAGATTTCGGCAGCATCTCCTTTGTTTTAACATGAATTAAAGGAGCAACAACAGTATAGCAATATAATGCAATATGAGAGAGCTAAAACAGCAATAATCAAAGACTTAACGACGATATAAGTCTAATATCGAGCACTTAATGTCTCCAAGTGTCAAACGAACAATAAACCACTCACATAGCAAAGCTAAACCTTAAAGCAATAATCATCACACGCATTTTAATTATCGAAACTAATTGAATGACTTGTGGAATCAAAAGGGTGAAGTTACGTGCGGATGTGTGACTATCTCCCTTCCCTGCATGCCATTCTCATGGTACCTAAAACAACAAGAAAATACAAGTGTGAGTTCAAAACTCAGCAAGCATATTGCAATGGACAACAAGAACAATATCATGGCAATAAAATCGCCCATCATGTATATCATCTCATTCATGAACACTTAACAATATCATCATCATTATGTATGCAATGTAATGCAATGCTCATGTCTCCTTGGAAACTCATACCGGTATGGTTGAGTACACACCCGTCGGTATGCACCCTCTCCCCCCGTCCATCCCGAAGATGGAGGGTGCCTACTCCTCGCTTCCGTTCACCGCGGTGAATGGAATTACAATGTAGGACTTACTCATTGGCTCTCCGGATTAGTCATATCTTTCTCACCGACCTTCCCGGATTACTTATGACTTTCTCACCGCCCAGGCCATGTAACATGTCATGTATGCAATTATGCCAACATCATATTTAACTCACATATTAACACATGGCATCATAACATAATAACATGCTCATCACATCATTGGCAATCATAAAAGCATGGCAAGTGATCATATATCATGTAGTCAATTCCATCTATTCTCAACAAGCAACCTACAAATCGCTATCCATCACAACACACTTGCCTCAACCACGGGCAACGGATTGGCGGGAAGTAGAGGGCACTCCCGGGGTCGCACCACCTGCACATAGGTACCACACGCTCACAATCATGTCCACAAAATAGTACGCAAACCCTCATCTACCCCGACATTGCCAACTACTCGCAAAACCTAAAAACAGAGGTTCTGTCCCGTCGGGACAGCAGCCTTGCAAAAGGCATAACTTGAGTTCTGAGACTCCGAATTAATTAAACGAGTACATCCTCGTGTAGCTTAGGAAATTTCCCAACTTTCTCTAGGTATAGGGAAAGACTGATTCGGACTCTAAAGTTGTTTAATCTACAGATTACCGTGATCTGTTCCAATCACGTCACAGATTTTATCACGCTCGGTAAAATAGCCATAACTTTCAAACGGCTGGGCGGAATTTAACGTTCTTTATACCCACTGAAAGATAATGAAATTATCTACAACTTCGTCAACATCCGTACGGACAGATTCGGATTCTAAATTGACGAAAACGCAAACCCTAGGTCGACTGCTCATGCTGTCCCAAAACAGAAACGTGGCAACATCTAGATCTAATCCAAATTACTCAATTCCAGCACCACCAATTGATCTAAAAACTTGATAAACACCCTTAGAACATTACCTAGATCAACCCCAAGGATTTCCATGGCCATACCTTTGCCTGACGCACGAAAACTCCAATAGATCTCCTCGCTCCTCGCTCCTCGCTCCTCGGATGGATCCACGAGGATGCAGGGGTGGGGAGGCCACCCTAGGGCAGCAAGGGGGTGGAGGAGAGGTGGTGGAGAGGTGGGGAGGCAAGGGAACAAGGGAAGGGGGTGCGCACGGCCCAAGGGAGGGGAGGGGCGGCTAGGCAATGGAGGGGGAGAGGTGGGGCGCAAGGTGGAGCAGGGGTGGACGCACCAAGGGGCAGGGAAACCCCTTTTTACCAGCCCTAAGCCCCTTTCCTAATCCTAAATGGATTCCTACTCCATCCCATCAAAGCCCGCAACCCCCTCTTTAAGGCCCAAAACCCCCCGGAAAGGCCCAAAACCCCGGAAACAGCTCGAAAACTCTATTAACCTCCAAACCCTATGGTTTTAACCTTATTTCCACATCTCATAATGTTTTTGACCTCATCATGAACCATTTATAAGGTTCCGACACTCCGTGGTGACACAACACTTCAAAAGGCCCAAAAACGCGAGTAAACCTCAAGCCGAAAGGTTTTATTCTCTAATTTCACATTCTATAATGTCACACTATACCGTAGTGTCACAATCAAGCCCAACTGTATGTCATTAGCGATCGTTCAACTTGATCGTATTCTTGAAGTATACATGTTTGGAAGTACAATGTGTAGCCTGCTATTAGATTTTCTGTGTGCATCACTATTTATCTGTAGTATTTGCCTCAATATAAAATCTGGAATTAAAATATTGCGCATGTTTCCAACACAGATTGCGACACATCGGATGTATATATCTGGTACATCTAATGATCTTTGGGTTGCATTATCTGTGACATCCTGGGATTGAGCTGCTCATATACATGGAAGAGCAATTTATGGGAGTTAGCCAAGTGTTTCTATAGTGCAGATCTACCAATTCATGAGTATTGATTATTGAATGTACCAAAAGAGAAAATCATGGCAAGACGATGATGGTTGGTGGCGCTTGGGGGCAAGCACAATGTTGACAGCAAATCAAACGCCAATTCCACCGGAAAAAAAAAATACTTGGATCTGCTTGAAAACATATGCTGGTATTGGATCGTGCAGCGATCAGAATTTAGAAGCCAGAACCATTTTCCTGAAGAGTTGTTTGTGCCTGTGATCACTGAGTAAATTCTTTGATTTGGTTTTCTGTGGGGAACCGTAGATACGCCAGCTCCATTTTACGTGAGGGCTTCATGTAAGCAACGGAGTGGCAATTTACACGGTGAGGATTTCTCGAACATATTGATTGTCTTGGGCCAAATGCCTGCAGGAAGCGTTTGTGCAAGGTCTTGCATGGGAAGTTTTTTTAGGGGTACCACACGCACACGTTTTTTACAAACGCCAAGAAAGTGATATGAGACTCTACAGCTTCGCGCGGGGATGCGGATGTTTTTTACACACGCTAAGAAAGTGATATGAGACTCTACAGCGCGCATCCTACTTAATATACACGTATGTGTACCTATTTTAATTTATTCGGGTTAGAAACACCGAATTTGATCCCAAAGATTGAACATAGGGACGAGCACTCTTTACTCCCTACCGAGCTATCGCTCAGGCATAGTCTTGCATGGGAGGTTTACTCACATCATGAACATGTGAGTAACAACCAAACCACACATGCCATTCTCTCATCATTCTCTATTTCTCTATCTCTGTCATGTGGGACTTGCAAGACAAATCTATCTTCTTCCTCCTCCTCATGTGACCAACATGCGACTCAGGCCCCCTCCCCTCCCACTAGCCAGCACTTCGCCATCGGCGCCCACCTCCCATTGTCGCCATCCAGCCGCTTGAGCTAAAGAAACCAAGGAGATGACATGGAAGAGGACGGCAACACGGATGATGAAGTTCATGCTGTTGATGTGCCACTAGAGTTGAGCAAGGTGTCAGAATGCAACCCAATGCGGTGTTATTCGCATTCTCAAACTGCGCATTCTCCTCATCCGTAAGCAGGTATTCAGGGAAAATCACCCACCACATACCCAGAGACATGAGCCAAAACTTGGCTCTAGTCTGCCACCTACGGAAGTTCTGACCATTGAATCTCTCAAGTTTCATGGCATCACTTGCACCAGCCATTGCTGAATCACAATCACACAAATAATACCAATAAGGTTTCTGGAATGTTGAACATCTAGGTATTATTTTGATTTTAGATTTGAATACGAAACATAATTCCAAAATAATCAAACACAATAAGCTAGACAGAAGATACCACATATTTCTGAAAAGTAGATCTAGAAAATACCACATATTTTCTGAAAAATAGATCTAGAAATGATGTGTATGAGATGAACAGAGGGAAGAATTCTTACAATGAGCTTGATGACAAAATGGATGCAGCGCAGTAGCGACCGGCCGTAGAGGAAGTAGTCGATGCAGAGGAAGCTTGAGCGGTCGCGCAGTTGCGTTGCCCAGAAACCTTATTGCCGCCCCCGTGCAGGTTCTCGCGGCGGCAACGGTTCGGAGATCCCGCTCTCCTTGCCTCGCGGTGAACGCCGAGAGGAAGGTCGGTGAAGAACGAACGCAGCACGAAGACGCAACACAGATCACAATGGATGAACGCGAGTGCAAGAGCCAAAAAACTCATTTCAGTCTGGACGTCTCCAAATTTTATAGCCTCGCACAAGTAACGATCAATAATTGACCATTACAACACCATTAAACGCTAGTAAACTGCAGGTCACAAGTCACGCGGGAAAAATACGCGGAAATACGCGGTAATTCGCGCGCGCGCGCGTGTGACTTTAGCCGTGCTCCTCACCCTCCATATGCCTCATTACAAGGCATGGTGGGAGCTCTCCTTTTAAATTGGTATTCTCCTCTCTCAACTAGCAATATGGTACTATTCTTTGTAGCTTTGGTATTAAGATAAATGCCTTATTACTAACATCTTCAAGCTTCCAACTGCGGCATAGCTCTGTTCGAGCGAGAGGGAACAGGCAGGTGCAGGTGTGCAGGCTTTGGCAAAGGGCGCTGTAGTTGCCTCCCTCCTCCAGCGATTCGTACGGGAAAGGAAGCAAAGAAACAGGAGGAGGGAAAGGTGAGGAAGGAAGATGGCCAGTAATTCTTGGGCCACCTGACATAGAGACTAAGAGGGGAAAAGGAGGTAGAGAATGGCGGTGGGGTCATGTGCCCGCTGGCCAGTGAATAAGGTGATGGGAAAGGATAGGAAGGAACAGCTAAAATAAGGTTGGTCCGGACCAGCACTAGTAGTTGGGCCCACGCGCAGGGTGAGGAAAATTAGAGATTTCCATTCCAGGGTTTAGAAGCTTCAACATTCTCTGTCCAAACGTTCTAGTCACTTCCTGGATATGCTATCTATGTTCAATACCGTATTTAGATACTAACTCACAGTAAATAGTTTTCTAACTTCTATTATTAAATTCATTAGTCTCTAAATAACAAGAAATTCTCCTGAATATGTAAAATTGTAAAATGCAGTAACAATTCATAGTTATAATTTAATAATGGATTTTACCTTTTATTAATTTTGGAGATATTACAATGAATCCTCACATGAATGTGTTTGGCTAAGACGTATGATTAGTTATATCCAGAAGTCATATGTCATTAATACCGTCGATACCCCATAAGGTTTTTAATGAGGCAACAAGTATAACACAATATGCGGATGCAATATACTCTTTTCTTTGTCCCCTTTTCCCACTGGGTTTTTGGGATGTGTTAATTTTGGCAAGGTAAATGCATTACACGGTATTCGCCCATGAGAGTGTTGATCAGGTATAACTGGACTTTTAGTTTTGGTTGCTAAGATACAATTGGATTCTTGGTTTTCATGGGTGAATTCTGGAACTAACTCTGTGGAGTTTTGGGTATAAATATAACACTCATTGTACAAGACAATCAATCTATAATCAATAAATAGAAAATAATTAAAATCCTCTATATCTTATAATTGTTTTCCGGGTATTTTTAATATTCTTTATTTGATATTGGGATTAGGATTGATGTACAAGGATCAATTAATATTCAATAAAATTGGCCGTTTGGAGCATGCAGCATTTCAAAGCGGATGCTGACGTTTAAGGGACTATTCATGCAGAGGCTGGCGTGCAGAGACAGCATTGTAGCAACACAAACTTGCACTGCAATTTGCACGTGATGCCATTTATTCCTTCTTGACTTCATTGGTCCAAACTCCAAACGGTATCAGTGACTAGCACCTCTGCGTTCGTTGCTTGATCTTTCCTTCTTGTAGCTTCTTCCTATTGGTTTATCAGCCACACACAAGAAGTCCAAATATATCTACTCCATAGCCATAGCAGCCCACTGACAGTTCCAAGCTTTCTCTGTTAATTACTAGATGCAAGAATACCTTCAAAATTGAGAAAAGGGGCAAAAATCAGGAAACTTATGTATGGCAAATGCGAACAATGCATGCAGGACTTAACGGATAAATGACGTTTGCAGTAACAAAGAAGTCACTTCATTGGGTAATAGTTGAGTTTCAAATCACATGCATAGTCATCAGATAATGAGATGCCGTGGGCGAATATATATGTTCACTTTGATGGGCTCCAGATAATCAGATTGTGACAAATGTAGACCGTTCCTCAGATAGAGATCGGCTCCAGCCATCTATTTAGACCAACCATTACTTAATTACACGTTGGACTTTGCTGAGCCAATCAATCGTCGCCACGTCACCCGCTATCGAGAAAGTTGACCATGACTTTTTTTTAGACATAGCTGGCGATGATAATTTTGGTAGTTGGCAGGATCTTTTCCAATCCGAGAACAAGAAATAATAGTTTGCAAGTGTGTAAAGTCGTACTCGTAGGCTATATGTAGAGCTCGATGCCATGCAAACACTGCACCGTTGCAAGAAGCAAAGATCAGCGCAGGAAGCGAAGATGGCCATGTCACCAAGCTTAGCAATAGCGATCATCTTCAGCTTCCTCTCTTGCTACGCTTCCGTCTCTTCCCTGGCTTCCTCCGATGACTTCCTCCGATGCCTCTCGGCGGCCATACCCAGCCAGCTCTTGTACAGGCAGAGCTCGCCGTCGTTCACGTCGGTCTTGGTGTCCTCCATTCGGAACCCTAAGTTCTTCACGCCTAGCACGGTGAGGCCGACCTGTATCATCACGCCGACGAATGCTTCCCACGTCCAGGCCGCTATTGTCTGTGGCCGCCGGCATGGCATGCGCCTCCGTGTGCGCAGCGGCGGGCACGACTACGAGGGCCTGTCGTACCGGTCGGAGCGCCCCGAGGTGTTCGCTGTGGTCGACCTCGCCAACCTCCGCGCCATTCGTATTAATCAGCAAGCCGCCACGGCGTGGGTGGACTCCGGCGCGACGATTGGGGAGCTGTACTACGCCATTGGAAAGGCGAGCAAACAGCTCGCCTTCCCGGCCGGCCTGTGCCCTACCATCGGCGTAGGTGGCCATTTCAGTGGAGGCGGCTTCGGAATGTTGCTGCGCAAGTACGGCGTCGCCATCGACAACATCCTCGACGCCACGCTGGTCGATGCCAAGGGAAGGCTCCTGGACAAGAGCGCCATGGGGGGCGACGTCTTCTGGGCCATCAGAGGTGGCGGAGGCGAGAGCTTCGGCATCGTGCTGTCGTGGCAGGTGAAGCTCGTGGCTGTCCCACCGACGGTCACAGCGTTCAGCGTCCCAAAGTCCGTCGACCAGGGCGCCGTAGACATCCTGACCAAATGGCAGGAAGTCGCGCCTGCTCTACCCGAGGACCTATTCATTAGGGTACTCGTCCAGAATCAAGTGGCCAACTTCCAGTCCCTGTACCTCGGCACGTGTGACGCGCTCCTGCCGGTGATGCGCAGCCGCTTCCCGGAGCTCGACATGAACCGGACGCACTGCAAGGAGATGACCTGGATCCAGTCCGTGCCCTACATCTACCTCGGCAGCAGCGCGACCGTGGAGGACATCCTGAACCGGACCACTTCCTTGGACACCTTCACCAAGGCCACCTCGGACTACGTCCGGCAGGCCATCACGAAGGACGTGTGGGGGAAGATCTTCACCTGGCTCGCGAAGCCCGACGCCGGGCTGATGATCCTGGACCCCTACGGCGCGAAGATCAGCAGCGTCCCGGAGTCGGCGACGCCGTTCCCGCACCGCGGCGGCGTGCTGTACAACATCCAGTACATGAATTTCTGGAAGGCCAACGGAACGGCGAAGATGAAGTGGATCAAAGACTTCTACGCGTTCATGGAGCCGTATGTGAGCAAGAACCCGAGGGAGGCGTACGTGAACTACAGGGACCTGGGCCTCGGCGATAATGTCGTCGTGGGCAACGTCACGAGTTATCAGGCCGGTAAGGTTTGGGGCGAGAAGTACTTCAAGGATAACTTCAAGAGGCTCGCCATGGCGAAGGGTGAGATTGATCCTGACGACTACTTCAGGAACGAGCAGAGCATCCCGCGGCTTGTGCCGAGCAGTGATGATAAAAAAGAGAATGGCTAAGTAACACTCGAGTGTTTTTTTGGTCCGATAAAAAAATGGTGTGCGGTCAAACTACGTTGAGGAATAGCGCTGTCTATCTGGAATTCTGGATGTTGGGCTGGTGGCTATATATAACGGGTTTTGACACTCCCATATATAACAGCTAATTAATGCGTTCCCCTCTACGTACTTTGTTTACTGTGTGCATCAGTTTGTTGTAGCGTGGGTGGAGCGTCCTCCCTATACTATCTACGAAATTATATTTGTGTGGCCGATATGTCTCTTTGAATTGCAACTCTACTTCCAGAAAGAAAATGGCACTGTCGACGATCTGTTTCGCCGGCAATGAGATTTGTGATTCTAGGGGATTTGTGCGGGATCTGAGCTTGATGGTAACACAGGATGCGAGGGCAATCTGTTTTAGACAGGTTCGGGCTCTCTCGGAGGAGATAATACCCTAGTCCTGTGTTCTTGGATGTATTGTCTCTCTTTTTCTTGTTTCTCCCTCCTCCCCTTATATACTGGGGGGAGAATACATGATAGTTGGGCGCCACCGGGCCCTGAACATGGTGGCCTGAACGACATGTCCCTTGTCCTTATCCGCCTTCACCCTCTCGCCCCGGAGAGGTGGTTATGCTTTCTCCGACCCACGCCGCCGCTTTGTCGAGGTCCCGGCATCCATGAGCTCTGGCGGTGTCGAGTGCATGCTTTGTTCCTGGCGGGTTGTTAGGGCGGGGCGCGAAGCTTCCGTGAAGGATCAGGAGTTGTCTTGGGGAGCAAGTCGAAGGTTTCCTCTGGGCCCGCCGTTGCGCTTCTGGGCTTTGGGCTTTTCTGTTCCGCTGTCGAGGCCGATCAGTGTAGGCCCCTCTTGTGGGGCCCTGTCTCTGACATCCTCAAAGAGCCCCCAAGTGCTTTAGGATCGACTTTCCGCCCCTTGCCTGTCATGAGGATTATGCGGAGAGAGATCATAAAGAACTTGTAGTATGAAGCCACCGTGGTTAGTTAGCTCGTGGCCGAGTGGTACCGCGCCCGTTCACGGTCTTGTGACAACCGCTTGTCGCTCGGTGACCCTCATGGGGCGTACCTTGGTCTTTTTTGGCTCGTGGCGAGTGGTACCAGCGCCCCGTTTACGGTCTTGTGACAACCGCCTGTCGCTCGGTGACCCTCATGGGGCGTACCTTGGTCTTTTTGGCTCGTGGCCGAGTGGTACCCGCGCCCGTTCACGGTGCGCGGCAACCGGCTTTGTCGCTCGGCTGACCCTCATGGGGCGAACCTTGGTCTTTTTGGCTCGTGGACGAGTGGTACCGCGCCCGTTCTACGGTCTTGTGACAGCCGGCTTGTCGCTCGGTGACCCTCATGGGGCGTACCTTGGTCTTTTGGCTCGGGGCGGGCGGTACCAGCGCCCGTTCTACGGTCTTGTGACAGCCGGCTTGTCGCTCACCGACCCTCATGGGGCGTACCTTGGTCATACAGAGTAATGCCTGTGCCCGCTTACGGCGCACTGCTTTAGACCCTCATGGGGCGCATTCTCAAGACCATGTTGGTTGTAGATCCTCTCGCGACACCCAATCGCATTATGAGACAATGACCAGCAATTGACCCCAAATTATGGGGCGTCTTGTCGAGGATGTTCGGAAAGTGCCCAGCCCCAAGTTTCCGTGGCCGGGCGTTCAGGCCCATCGTGGGGCGACTTTATCCCAAACTTTGGACCAGATTTGACACCTGGCCGCGTTTTGGCGCGACGCAGCCTATTGGCCCGTCATGGGGCGTGCCACTGATCTCGCCCAGACTGAACAGAGGGCCCTCGCTTCTTCCCACCATAAGGTGGAAATTGGGGCCCATTTCTTATAAGTCGAAGGGACCTCGGAGCAACGGCCTCCTTGCACCTTCCCCACCACTGCGAAACCTTCAAACCTCCTTTGGCGATTTAGGGTTTCCTGCCGCGCCCTTGGCTTGGCGCGGTTCCTCCCACCAGGTCTTCTTCTTCGCAATGTCTTCTTCCTCGTCATCGGAAGGTAGCACCGACTGCGGCGGCAGGGTGGGAGACCTCCATCACGACGACGCCCCGCTTGGAGGGGATGGTCGCCACGGCCCCTCCCTCCGCCGGAGTTGATCTCACTTGATCCCGCCGGTGACCCTTACCCCACACCTCAGAGAATGAGATTGTGGTGTTTGAGTCCTTCTTCTGGCGGGGATTTAGCATCCCTGGAGCGCCTTCCTCCGGGGGCTCCTCCACTTCTACGAAATTGAGTTGATCAATTTGAACCCCAACTCGATTCTCCACATTGCCATCTTCGTCCGGCTCTGCGGCGTATCTTGGGATACGTCCTCATTTGGATTTGTTCCGCTCCTTCTTCCGGCTGAAGCCTCATCCGACCGGGCCGCTCCCAACGTCGTTGGGGCGCCTGACTCCACCACGGAGGGCTCGAAGAAGCAGTATTTTGTCGTTCCTCTCAAAACCTCCCTCAAAGGTTGGAGGCGGGAGTGGTTCTATTGTGCCAATGTTGATCCCTTCCTCGCCCCCTTTGCCGGCCGTGCTCCTAAAGCTTCCCGATGCTGGAGCGACGCCCCGGACGGAGGAGGTTTGGCGCAAATCCCCGAGCTTCTGGCGTTGATAGACGATCTGAAGAACCGAGGGCTGACGGGTCCCGGTATCGCGATCAGTTTTGTGAAGCGCCGGGTGCAGCCCTTGAAGGAGAGAGTCCATTTGGGGTTCCAATACAACGGGCCTCTGGACCCCACGCGGGAGTCGGACGTGGCCCTGTCGATGGAGTCGCTGGCAGCACGGGTAGTTGATTTCTTCGTGCCTGGCACAATAATCACCAACAGGGGCTGCCCTCATAAGTTTTCGACGGCAAGGCCTCCCCCTCCTGTGAGTGCACTATCCTTTCGAAAGGCAGGTCCATGGTTTCTTCGACTGATGTGTGATTCAAACAGGTGCGATCGTTCCTTTTCAGAACGCGTCCTTCATTTCTCGATGCTCGGTTGTCGGCCTCTCTCGAAACACGCCAGCGAAGCGAGTGGTCGACACATCGGTCGACGAATCAGCCGGAGTCGGCGGAGGAGGTCATCGATCTTTCGTCGGTAAGACGCCGACTTCCGTGCACCGGATCGCAAAGCGTGGGGCATCAGCCTTCTGTCCCAGGGGTAGCCCCGACTGCAGGCGCTAACTTCCCTCCGAGTGGTGCTGGGTCTCGGATGAGACCTGGGATGAAATTCAAGAAATCTAAAAGGTATTCTTTTGGGTGATCCTTGACTTTTGTTACCGCCTGTCTTTGAGGTGTCTTCCCTTTTTCTTGGATTCAGACCCTGCTATGGGACGTCCCTGTGGAGGGTCTCTGAAAAGGAGCCCCAGCGGAGGCTAGGTCGCCGTTGCCGCCGATCGCCGGGCGTCGCCACCGGCGCCGGTGGGCCAACGGTCGGACCGTCGGATGGTCCGTCCGTCGACGAGATCGACCCGGCACCGTCTCCCGTCGTGGAGGAAGTGCTTCGAGAGCCACCGCCGCTCGGCCCTCTGCCGAAGCCCCCGAATCGGACCGTATGGTGGGAAGGGGGTTCCGACTGGAAAGGGATGGAAGAGGACGACGAGATGGAGAGAGCGGCTCGGACGGAGCTTTATGAGCTCACCGTCAGGTGTAGCACGCTCGTCAGGGTGAGCTTCTTGTCTTCCATCTGTTGCCTGCTGACTTCTCCCTGAGATTCTGCCCTGTTACCCAGGACATGGGGGAGCGCTCGGAGCAAAGATCGCGGTTTTTCCAGAAGGTGCTCCCGAAGCTCAAGGAAGCGAAGCGATGCAGGACAAACTCAGCGAGATCAGCGCGGACAGGTGGAAAGAAGTCCACGAGCTTCAGGGCGAGTGTATGAGGAGCCGACAGGATCAGAGCTTACGCCAAAGAGTCCGCAACAATGAGTGCGAACCAGGCATTGGCGGTGGTCAAGTCTCATTATCCGAGAATTGACCTCGAAGCTGTGAAAGAAGGCTTTGCCTGTGATGAAGACAAGGCCAACGCGCTCCTTGAAGAGGTGTCCGGTGCATCGCAGGCCTTGTTGGAGAATCTAGAATTCTGACTTCGATGTAGGCCTTGATGCCGAGTGCTCGCCCTCCTTGTCTGAAATATTGTGTCTTCTTACTTCAATATGATTTGCCTGTATTGTCTTCCGCCGAGTGGTCTTGGACCTCTTCCACTTTCTTCTCTGGTGAGTTGTTAGAATATATGCCCGCAGCCTTTTGGATCTGTCGCGCCTTTCCGGTGAGTTTCAAATGACCGGTATGGCTCCCAAACGCCAGGGCCTTGGCCCTTGGCTTTCTTGCCCTGCACACGCTTTTCCGAGAGGCTGGCGTGCAGCTCTCAAGCGTCGGGACTTACGCTGTGGCCACCTGGCTGAGTGGTTTAGCCCCCGGGCTTGCATCGCTTGCTAGCTCTCCAAACGCCAGGGCCTTGGCCCGCGGCTTTCTTGCCCCAGACACGCTTTTCCGAGAGGCTGGCGTGCAGCTCTCGAGCGTCGGGACTTCCGCTGTGGCCACCTGGCTGAGTGGTTTAGCCCCCCGGCTTGCATCACTTGCTAGCTCTCCACTTCTGCTTTTGCGCTTAATCTGGTGTAATTAAGCGAGGAAGCCGAATGGGCTTGAACTGCTTACAACACGTGTCTGGTGAAATTCTCCTTGATTTTGTTCAATGCGCCGATCTTCTTCGGTATTTGCACTGCCGCTTTGTTTTTCGCGCTTCATTGATTGCGGGGTGGCGCATTTGATTGCCTTTGGAGACGCTTCGATTTCCGGGGCTGGGGTGGCTTATAAATGGGGCGTCACCGCTAATGAGCGATCGCCCGTTTCTTCTTGCCTTGTCCTTCGTCTTCCTCTTCCGATTTCCTTCCATGTCTATTACGGGAGGTTCGTTGGTCCTTCGCGGCGTTGTTTCGCCATCGATTCTTCGGGATGTTGCACAACCGGGAGGAGGCTAAGCATGGGAAGACCTTGACTTTTTCACACTGGAGGCGGAGGCGGAGGACGGAGCGGCGAGGGACGCCGCCGCCGTGGCCACCTTGTTGGAGGTCGCACCGGGGCTCCACGAGGTGGCGGAGATCATCCTCGAGATGGTTGGTCGCGATCGTCGCGACGACCTTGCCGTCGTGGCCCTCGTCGCCTTGTACCCCTTGTGGGTGGTTGACGAGGAGATTCAGCGGCTTTGGGTCGCGTGGGTCGCGACTAACCTCAGCGATCTCGCCTCCGGGTCTCCCAACAAGGCCAAGACAAGAACACTAAAGACTAAAGACTATATGGCAGGAGTACCAACAAAGACCGGTAGTTTTTTTTTTTTTTTTTTTTTTTTTAGCGAGAAAAAGAAAAAGAAAATTAGCAATGTAAATTATTAACATTATGGAATGAAATGCGAAATTTTATCCATTCGTGCCTATCACATTTAACCCGAACTTAGTGGTTCCGCTGATCAACTCATTCTAGTCGGTTGCTCTAGTGCCCGAACGAGGGTGGGGCTCGAGCTTTGACTGATTAGAAATTCGCGACCAGGCAAATCTTGGTTAAATTCTCGCGCTGCATTGCAGTCCCGAGTGGTTAGTGCGTTCGACCCGTTCCGGGGGGCGCGCGGGTATAAACCGCCGAGGCTTTGTGCTGATCGCGGCTTGTTAGTTCCGTGCATTCTATTTCGGCCCGACCAGAGTTAAGGCGCTACGATCGGGTAATAACCACTCGGGACTAGCATTACACAACTTCGTAAAATAAGACGAACCACTATTTTATTTAATGTGTAAGAGTGGGATACATAACTCATGCGTAGAAGCGACTGAGCTGTTCGGCGTTCAAGTATTCGCGTAACCTCGCCGTCTTCTCGCCTGGAAGTCGATAAGCACCCGGCCGGTTGTCTTCTCGACGATGTATGGACCTTCCCAAATTGGAGAGAGCTTGTGCTCGCTTTTAGTTCCTCCTCGGGACCAGATCTCCTTCGAAAGGTTACGCTTACGACGTTGCGAGAGTGGTAGCGCCGAAGTCCCTGGAGGTACTTAGCCGACTGGAGGGCGGCAACGTTTCGAGCCTCCTCGAGTTGATAAAGATCAACCATTCGTGTTCACTCAGACTCGGCATCGTTGTAGTTCCGAACCCTGGGATTCGAATCCCACCACTCGGGCAGAACCGCCTCTGCGCCATAGACCAGAAAAAAGGGGGTTTGGCCTGTCGCTCTGCTGGGAGTGGTTCTGAGTCACCAGAGTACTTACGGTAGCTCCTTCACCCATAGAGCGGCGTATGGTTTGAGGCGGTCGAAGATCCTGGCCTTGAGGCCTTGAAGGACTGCACTGCTAGCTCGCTCGACCTGCCCATTGCTTCGTGGGTGAGCCACCGAGGCGGCAGATCTTGATCCCGACGCCTTCGCACCATTCTTGGAATTCTTCATTCTGAACTGGGTGCCGTTGTCCGTGATGATCCGGTTGGGCACTCGAATCGACTACAATATCCTGGAAGAACTCCTTGGCCTTAAGCTGCGGTGATAGTTACGATGGCTTGGCTTCGATCCACTTGGTGAACTTGTCAATGGCCACGAAGAGGTAAGCGAAACCGCCTTGAGCCTTCTTGAGCGGGCCCACTATGTCGAGCCCCAGGCGCAAAAGGCCAAGAAATGGGTATAGTCTGTAGCTCATGTGCCGGCAAGTGTGTCTGTCTTGAATAGAATTGGCAGCCCTCGCAGGTTCGAACTATCTCCTTGGCGTCTGCTATCTGCCGTTGGCGTAAGAAACCCTGTCGGTAGGCTTTCCCACCAAAGGCGCTTGATGCCGCGTGATGGCCGCACATCCCCGAATGGATTTCTTGGAGCAGCTCTCTTCCGCTTGTCCCGAACGCACCGCCCGAGGACACCGAGGCACTTTTTCGGAAGAGCTCGTCGCCCACCACCACGTAGGATTTGGCTTGTCGGAGATGCGCTCTGCCAGAGTGGTTGCTTCCGGAAGTTTGTCCTTCAGGAGATAATCAAGGTACGGGTAGTCGATCTGGATCGATGAGCGGGACCCGGTTCCAGGACCTCGCTTGGCTTTTGCCGTTTTGTAACGGTTGGCTCGTGAAGATCCCGCATTTAAGATATCACTTGGGACATCTGCCCGAGTGGCTCCCATCTTAGCCAACTCGTCTGCTGCCTCATTATTGCGGCGGAGGACATGAACCAGCTCTGCATCACAAACTTGCCTTCCAATTCTCGGACTTGCCGGGCGATATGCCGCCATATTACGATCCACGCACAACCAGTCCTTTTGTACTTGATTCACCACCAACCGGAGTCGCCTCGAACCGCCCGGCCGTCGGATTCGAGTGATGTGGCGTCTGAAGCCCATGGATGAGAGCCTCGTACTCCGCGGCATTGTTTGAGGCCGGGAAGTGAATCCGAAGGACATACTTCAACCTGTCACCCTTAGGCGAGATAAGGAGGATTCCCGCCCCCCGCTCCTCCAAGCATGAGAGATCCGTCGAAGTGCATGACCCAATATTCGGCTCTTCTTCTGCGCAGTGAGTGCAGGATTCGGTCCACTCGGCCGTAAAGTCGACCAAAGCACAGGACTTGACGGCGGTGCGCGACTTGAACGAGATGTCGAAAGCTCCAAGCTCGGTGCCCACTTTGAAATTCTTCCAGTAGCTTCCGATTGCGGAGGACCTCTCCCACGGGAAAGAAGTGACTACTAAATCGAATGTCCTTGGAAATAATGCTTGACTTAGTGACGAGATCAAAATGGCGTCACAGCTTTACGGATTGGAGGATATCTTGTCTTGGATTCGCCAAAGATTACCGACGAAATAAATCAAGGCGTTACGCCGTAGCGGTGTCCAGATTCCTCCCGCTCCACAACTATCACGGCACTTACTACATGAGATGTTGCCGCTATGTAGAGCAGTAAGAGGTTCACCTGGCGCGGCGATACTAAGACTGGGAGTGGAGAGAAACACCTTGAGTTCTTCAAGGCCTCGTGCCTCTGCCGCCCAATCAAAGCGATCTTGCTTCTTAAGGAGCTTGAAGAAAGGCGTTCCCCGGACCCCCAGTCGTGAGATAAACCTGCCAAGCGCTACCATGCATCCGGTGAGCTTTTGGACCTCCTTTTGGCTGGTAGGCGGGGCCATTTTCATAATGGCTCCAATTTTCTCCTGTTCGGCTCGATCCCACGACGGAGACGATGAACCCGAGTAGTTTCCTGAAGACACTCCAAAACGCACTTCTCGGGGTTTAGCCTCATCCGGAACGCCCTTAGACACTCGAACGTCTCGGCCAGGTCGGAGATAAGGCTATCTTGTGTCTGCGTTTTAACTACCACATCATCCACATAAGCTTCCATGTTGCGCCTGAGCCGATGGTGAAAACACTGCGCAAATACAATGGGTACGCTATAGGCATTCTTGAGCCCGAACGGCATGGTGATATAGCAATATGCTCGAATGGAGTGATAAACGAAGTCTTCTCAGCCTTCCTCTCGAAGCCAAATTTGATGATAGCCTGAATAGGCGCCCGTAAAGTCGAGTAGCCGAGATCCGGCGATGGAGTCTACCACCGATCAATACGAGGAGACCAAAGGGATCTTTCGGACAAGCCTTGGTGAGGTCGGTGTAATCAACACACATGCGCCAGCTTTTATTCTTCTTCTGGACGAGTACAGGGTTCGCCAACCAGTCGGGATGATACACTTCTTTGATGAAGCCTGCAGCCTAGCGACTTTGTGATCTCCTCTCGATGGCTTCTCGGCGATCTTGAGCAAACCGTCGTAACCTTTGCTTGACGGGCCTGGCGGATTGGTTTACATTCGATGCGTGCTCGATCACCTCCACTGAGGACCCGGGCATATCAGACGGCGTCCAGGCAAAGACGTCTTGGTTTGCCCGCAGAAAGGGGACGAGCGCGTTTTCCAATTCAGTCCCGAGCCTTGTCCCGATCGAGACGGCTCGCGCCGGATCGGACGGGTCGAGGAGAATCCTCTTGGTGCCCTCCTCGGGGCCGATCCCGGAGTTCTGCGGCTTGCGGGTAGGGACACTGCCTTCCGGCTTGTCGAAATCCGCCTCTTGACGAATCCTTTCCCGTCCCGCCAGCGCCTCCAGAGACTCGGCCATTTCGCAACTCTCTGTCGCAAGAGAAAGATCGCTTAACATCGCCGTAGAGTGATAATACCACTCGGACCGGCATCTTCAAGCATCGATACGCGTAGTGGGGCACCGCCATGAACTTGGCCAGCTGGTCTCCCCAAGATGGCGTGATCTGTTGTCGCGAAGTCTGCCACCTCGAAGCTAAGGCTCGATCCGGTAGTTGTCCCTTGCGCCGAACGTGGTGGTAGAGTGATTTGTCCGAGTGGTACCGCCGACGTTCCGGTATCACTCCATGAAAAGGCGACGACCGCGTTTGAGGTCGACACCGGGATTCCCATATCGCCGAGTGTCTTCACGAAGAGGACGTTGAGCCCACTCCCACCGCCAATCAACACCCTTTTGAGCTTGATGCCGCGGACAACCGGCGCCAGACCGGCGGGTATCTGCCAGGGAATGGGACGCGATCTGGGTGATCCGTCGCGGTCGTAAGTTATTGCGACCTCGGACCACCGGACATATCGGGGTCTCCGGCTCTCTCGCATAGATGTCCCGGCGGTGAGCTTTTGCTTCCGCTTGGACTCATATCTTGGTGAACCCCGAATATGTAGTTAAGCTCGAGGTCGACTTCCGATAGTCTTCCTCGGCAGGGAGGCGGTTTGCCGCGGCATGACCGCTTCGGACCTTGTCCACTGCCTCTTGCTCTCGCAGCGAACCTCTTTAGGGTGAAACAATCCTTGGCGGCATGCCTCCCCTTTGGATGGAAAGGGCGAGTGAGTTCATGACCTTATCATATCCATCCTCTTTGAGAGCGAGGATGAGTTGGCGCGGCGACGCCACTAGCTCTTCGCCCTTGCGCTTCTTTTCTTTCCGCCGAGGGGTTCAGACTGATCCTTCCCTTCATCACGCCGTTCCGCGAGCCTCGGAGGCTGAAGCGTAACGGTCCGCTAGGCGAACAGCTCCCGGACCGACGTGGGTGGCTTCCGACATCTTCTTGATGAGGTTGGGGTCGCCGACTCTTTCTCGAAGGCAGCTATCACAACCGCATCTGTGACGCCCCGAGCGGTGCTTTTCCTGTTCATGAAGCGCTTGACGAACTCCCGGAGGGATTCGTTCCTCCTTTGGTGTAGCTGATATAGGTCCCAAGGGGTGCTGGCGCTCGTAAGTGCCTTGGAAATTTGAGATGAATCGCTCACACGCATCTCCCCAGAATCTATAGAGTTCGGCTGGAAGTCCGTGAGCCATGCTTGGGCCAGGCGAGAGGGTAACCGGCAAGTAGTTTGCCATTACTTTGATCCCCGGCCCTCGATTGCGAGGCGTATACTTGTAGCCAAGCCTCTGGGTCTCTCTCACCACAAACCTAGTGATGCCTTTAGGATTAAATCCATCGTGCCAAACCACTCGGCGTAGGTGAGGAGTAAACGACGGACCCTTCGATGACTCGCGATACCCCGGAGGTGATCGACGCGAGGGGATCGCACTTGGCGTATTTCGCGGCCTCGCGGAAGGATGCCGGCGCTCATATTCGCCGGCTTGACGGGCGTTGTTCCTCCTTTCTCGGCCGCGGCGCTGGCGTCGAGGTCTGAACGGAGGTCGCGGTGATGCTATGTCGCAAGTCGTCTCCGCGGTAGAACATGATGTATCGACGGGCTTCCCGACCTGGCCGCTTGGCCGTCTGGTCCTCGCCGGACCACGTGATGCTCCTTCGGCCGGTGGTCGGTTTGAGTATGTTGGATAGCCGCCGCCGTCACCATGGCCTTTACTTGGGCCATGATCGGGCAATCGATCATCTGCCTCAAAGATAGGGGTCGTGGTATCCAGGAGTGTCTTGGAGGCGGCGATATTCGCCGTGGGTACGAAACAGCCTGGTCCCCATCTTGGCTTGCGAGAATGTCTTCATTGACAGCCCGGCGCTGTCCCGGAGTACGCTACCAGCGTCGAGGCTCGATCACTCGGCCTCCTTCCAAATCGGCGGCGGCGAGGTGTCGGCGCTAGCTGCGAATCTGCCGCGAGCCTTCGATCACCACAGACTCTACGGAAATTCCAGCTGACTCTCTAGGCTTTCTTCGACTCGGCGAGGTGGGTGAGTCCGAGAAGACAAACCTAGGCGCTCGGGTGCCGAGTGGCTTGGCGGTGAGAACTCCCACCCTTCGTGCCTCGGCGTCCTCGAGCCCGACTCCGCGGTGGAACGGGTCTTCGGATCCGCTCGGTACTTTAGAGTACGAGACAGGGGACCTTCCGATCGGGCGCGAAGTCGTGACGATGGATCGCCGAAACCTCACCGCTACCGTAGCGCAGTTCCTTGGAGAGAGAGGCTTCCGAGGTCGTTGGAGATGAAGGTCAAGCTTAAAGCGGAAGACTGGCCCGGCGAAGACCGGAGACTTCGCTGCCGCAGCCCATCAAGCTTGACGAAGATGTTGACACAAGTCCCCTACTGGCGCGCCAGCTAACCGCCGACGATCTGCTTCACAATGAGATTTGTGATTCTAGGGGATTTGTGCGGGATCTCGAGCTTGATGGTAACACAGATGCGAGGGCAATCTGTTTTAGGCAGTTCGGGCTCTCTCGGAGGAGATAATACCCTAGTCCTGTGTTCTTGGATGTATTGTCTCTCTTTTTCTTGTTTCTCCCTCCTCCTTATATACTTGGGAGAATACATGATAGTTGGGCGCCACCTGCCCTCGAACATGGTGGCCTCGAACGACATGTCCCTTGTCCTTATCCGCCTTCACGCTCTACGTCTGGAGAGGTGGTTATGCTTTCTCAGGCCACGCTGCCGCTTTGTCGAGTCCCGGCATCCGCAGCTCGCGGTGTCGGTGCATGCTTTGTTCTGGCGGGTTGTTAGGAGGCGGGCGCAGCTTCCGTGAAGGATCGAGAGTGGTCTTGAGGAGCAAGTCGAAGGTTTCCTCTGGGCCCGTTGCATACAGGCTTTGGGCTTTACTGTTCCGCTTTGTCGGGCCCGATCAGTGTAGGCCCCTCTTGTGGGGCCCCTGTCTCTGACATCCCACAGGCACTCTACTTCCTGTTCGAGCTAGCGAAAATGTAAAACAGACAGTGCTTGAGTGTTATCGTGGCCCTTCGTTGCCCTCTGAGATTCGCGCTGCTAGTGGGTAGACATACAAGTATACATGTGCATATATGGTTCAAAAAATAATTCATGTATCTGTGCGTATGTACATGACTTATTCGGGGAGCATGGATGTTGTTTGAATTTCAAATATTTTGGGAGGGTGAGAAAAACATTTTTTGGTCAATATTTTTTGGGGAGTGTCTACTTAAAATTCGACAGATTTTTTGTGGCAAATCAGTCAAATTTTAGACCAAGGATCAAAACCCACATGCCTCGTATCTCTTACACGTTGCCGCATTAAAAAAACATCGGAAACATTACCAGGCCCAAGAAACATTAATAGGCTCACTTCGAGGGCTGATTCATTTTTCTTAACAGCCTTTTCGTTGTCTCTTACCTACCAACTATTTTGATGGGCTTTGTCATTGTCGTTTTCCCCCTTACCTGTTTGTCTCCGATGCGCTCTTTGATGGCCCACAACAGGAAACATATAGCCAACAACGTTTTGTTTCACTAAAAAAAAGCATCCTTTTGTTTAGATTGTCTCTGGAGCCATTTTCCTGAACCACAACAAAGTCCAGGGTCCACAACATATCCAAGTGTTCATATAGAGACAAACTAAATGCTTTGTAAAACATCTAAAAGAAAATACTTTGTAAAAGTAGGCATAATTTTTTTTGGCTCAATGAACTCGAAAATATATAGGATCGGTGAACCACTATAGAGATAAAAAAATGACATAACAATAATTTAAAGATACACAAATATTATGGGATTTGTGAACCCCGTGCATAGGAAAATGAAAAATAATTTTTGCAAGCTAGACAAAGAAAAATGGGATTGGTGAACCCTAATAGAAAATAAATACAAAAATAATTGCAGTTACACAAAAAAATTCTAGGATTGGTAAACCCAATAAAGAGAAATGAAAAAATATATAATTGCAGTTACAGTACATACAATAGAATATTATAATATCAATTTGTTAGCACCCAAAATTTAACAACGGAAGGATTGGTCGAAACAGGTGCAGTTTCGGCGCAGGTCTGGAAAAGCCGTTATAAGTTCGGATGGATAAAGGGCGACATAAGGTCAGATCGAAGGATCACGATTGCATGGAAAAATGTATATTGGAGGAAAGACCAGAGCCAATATGACCGAGAATCAGATACAATCACGCACCCGGATGGCAAGGGGAGTTCGAGGCCAATACGAGCAGATGGCGAGACCGAAGTAGGCATGATCGGCCAAAGGTTATAAAAGGGGGCGATAGGGCTACGTCAAAAAAAGAATCAACTATCAACACAACCCAGCATTACATTTATTTCTTCTGGATAGGAGTAGACATCTAGTTTGTAATCTTTCCTCTGTAATACACGCTGATCAATAAAGTTGCGCATCGCCGATTGTTGGTCATTGTTGCATTAAGCCAAATCATGTTTAGTTTTTCTCCGATCTTGTTGCGCATCGCCTTTTTCGGGAAAAGCAACCTTTACCCCTCTGATCGACTCCCACATTGATTAAATCTATCCTTCACAACGATCTGACTCGAGCTATCTTGATCGATCAGATCCGATTACCATCGAGAACCTAGATCTGTTTCCTAGCCGATCTATTGAAAAGCATTTCCTTCTTGCCGATTGCAGAATCAAATCGGCTGCCATGCTCGCAACCTAACATGAACCCAGCGTTTGCGTGTGCTAGTGGTAATTAACCCGTCATCAAGTTTTTTGCGCCAACACACTTTTGGCACGCATAGTGGGACACGATACAAGTCAGGATGGTATCAACGGGAAAACCTACGACAGCCTCCAACATCAACTTAGACGCGATAATCGCGCCAACTATGGCCGACTTGATGCCAGAACAACAAAAAGAGGTTGAAGACCAGAAGGCAGTGTTTGAGCAGATGGTGCTAAGCTGCTACCAGAAGACACGGCGAGGTGTCACAAAGAAGACAGCGCTACCGACAGTCAGCTTCGTCGGCAAGGATACTTCTGGTGCCGCCGAGAAACCCCGGTGAGCCATTATTTGCCTGCTTAAGCAGAACTATCGGATATGATTAATCAGTCCATAAGTTTTGCATTGCTGAATCAGTCATCGGCCCTAGTGACTACACTCAGGCTGTTGGTATCTAACAGCATCAAAGAGGTGGCACAAGAGCTCGTAACAGTTGGTTCTCTTTTCGAGCCGCTACACCCTCTGCCCACATACCCGGTCTTCTCGATTGGACAAAGCACCCAGGGTGCAAAGCCAATGGTCCATAATAAACCATCGGCTACGGTCATGACACCTACACCATCCCAGCCGACTGTAATCTTGCCCAGAGATCCCGATACAAGCGAGGTCAGGCAGTACTACGCTCATACGGATGGAGCTAGAACGATTTGCTCAACCAGCACGCCCTTAGGCGCCCCACCTCAGAGGTTCTCTGGATCGGCTCCACACACTACTACAGAATGACACATTACTATCGCTTCATCTGTGTCGGTTCTAAACTTTTGACTCAAAAATCGATTGTGATAAGTATATTCCATTTGGAAATCTTGGTAACAGGTTATCACAATCGGTTCTGAGAGGGAACCGATTGTGATACGATAATAATCCCAATCGGTTCTAGATAAGAACTGATTGTGATAATCATTTTGTTATCACAATCGGTTTTTATCTAGAACCGATTGTAATGAGTAGGTATTATCACAATCGGTTTTGGGAAGAAACCGATTGTGCTGAGCACAGGGGTTATCACAACCAGTTCTTTTCCAGAACCGATTGTGATGAGAAGGTATTATCATAATCGGTTTTGGGAAGAAACCGATTGTGATGAGCACAGAGGTTATCACAATCAGTTCTTTTCCAAAACCGATTGTGATGATTTTTATATCAATAGCCAATAGGGCAACAGAATGCCCCAGTTCCATTAGGTGAAACCAAGAACAGTTCAACAGAAACATAGTTTTGTGATATCCTCCACTCACACATTTCCCCTTCAGGGAACAAGAAAAAAACTTTTACTCCAACACAGACCGCTCTGCTAGAATCCCAACACAGACCTCATCTACCCTTCATTCATGCTTTAATATTTGTGCAACTTGTTTTTTCGGACGATGAACAGTACCGCTCTGCTAGAATCCCAACTCGCGGTTCAACTCTCAAACAATTTATATAGACACATGTAGTGATGCAAATTATATATAACATTATAGTAGCATGAATGCAGCAGATAATAATAATATATATACCATTCCACACATTATACTTTTTTTATCAATAGGACATCAAACATTTGATGCCCCAGTTCCATTCAATGAAACTGAGAATAGTTATAACATTTTGGAGGCATTACAGCTAATATATTAAATTTACCACTAGCGGCTCTCGCCCGAGTCACCCGAGTCATCCGAGTCGCCAGAGTCGGTGTCGCTGGAGACTACACGGAGTAGTGGTGGTTCATCCTCCGATGATGAACCAGATCTAGACGAGGCGCCGGTCCCAATGGTGATCGGCGCGTAGTACTCCTCCTCCTCCTCCTCCTTCTCCTCCTCGTCCTCATCGTCGTCGTCGTCCTCCTCCTCCTCCTCGTCGTCGTCTTGATTGTCATCTCTGGGGCGCTTCCTGCTGACTTTGGAGGCACCCGGATGGGGTGAGGCGCCGGGAGGGACGTCGGGAGACAGGTGGGGCGTCGGCGCCACGCTGGAGTGAGGCGCCAGAGGCTGAGGCGGCGCTGCCGGCGGCAGTGAGGACGCTGGAGGATGGAAATCGTACGGTGACTCCACCGTGGAGTCAGACTTTGCCGGAGAAGGAGGCGCTGCCATTGCTGCGGTCGAAAGGAGAAGTCAGACCCTGCAGAGAAGAAAGGAGCTATATGGAAGAGCTATATGAAAGAGAAGAAAGGATCCATTGCTGCCATTGCCGGAGGAGTCAGACCTTGCAGAGAAGAAAGGAGTTATATGGAAGAGTACTACCGATGATCAGGAGCTATATGAAAGGAGCTATATGGAACGCGATCGATCACATTGGTAGCTATGTTTGAACGGTCAAATTGGCGGGGAAGACGAGGGGGTGGTTTAATATCCGTGTCGGTTCATATCCAGAACCGACTGTGATGACTTATGTTATTGCAGTCGGTTCTTTTTGAGAACCGACATGATAAATTATCTGGTGTTTGCTTCTATAAAGAAACCGACAGTGTTGAATATCCAAATTATCACAGTCGGTTTTACATATAAGCGACGGTGATAACTAATTAATCACAAACGGTTCTTCTATAGAACCGATTGTGATGAGGTTCGCTAGGTTTATATGTACCGTCTGGACTCGGGATGAACTTATTAACTCTCGTCGAGTTGGTTCGCTAGGCGATTTCTCTATTTTCCTGCCTAGCTTACTTGTGGCTTTATTCAAAAGGTGGGCCCCATTCCTTGGAATCCCTTCAATTTTGTATTAACGTACATTATTCGATTTTGATTTGGTGTCATTAGCAGAGTGTATGGTTGAGAAATTAGATCGTGGAGGAGATCAGTGCGTTGAAGGTTAAAGTTAATTGAAAACCGAGCTAGCTTGATCAGGAGCTAGATTTCCCCTCGTTTGTGGTTTTCCTCGAAAGGTGACCAGCATTAATTCTTATAAATCCCTTCAATATTGCAGTAGGACTTAAATTAATTTTTTTATTTGGTGAATGTGTACATTACATGTCATAATTGTTTCAATATAATTAATATGATTAATGATATAGTAGTTAATTAGGCTGCATAACCTATGCGTCTCCCGTTCGAGGGTGCTTGTTTATAAGTATGCTAAAATGGCATATTTATAAATAAGCAGTCTCGAATTGTCCACATTTTTTGGATGATTCGAGGATATGTGGCTCGGGCAAGTTCCTAAGGTGTTGTACAAACTTTAGAAAGTTTTCGACATCTCACGGCCGATGTTCTCCGAATACACATCCTCTTGACATGTTGTTGATACGTGTATTTGGAGAACAGCGGGGAGATGCTGCCGAAATTTTCTCTAAAGTTTGTACAACATCTTAGGAACTTGCTCGAACATATCCTCGAATGGGATTAGGACTTGACCTAATTAGCAATTAGGAGTCATCGTTGGTACGTACATACTTAGTTGGTCAACAGATATACGTTTCTTTAAGATCATTCAATCTCTCAACTTTGTTTTCTGGTTCAACCCTTCTTTTATTTCATTGACTAGGGCATTATTAATTTATTGTTTGCGGTTTACTTGTAGATGGACCGTGAAGAATGGATGTATCAAAAAAGCCATGTGAGTGCTGAATTTCAGAGGGGAGTTAAGGAGTTCATAAGAATTGCAGAAGTAGATATGGTTATGAGGGGTGTAAAGTTCATATATTGTCCTTGTATTGATTGCACCAATCTCAGGAGATTTAACAACTCACCTCAAATTGAAGGGCATTTGATTCGACGTGGCTTCGTGAGGAATTACACGTGTTGGATCCATCATGGGGAGATAGGTAGTACCTCTGTGCTATGCAACGAAGACATGCTGGAAGCCGATCATGAGTTGGAGCGTGATATGTTTGATGAGGATAATTTAGATCAAATGTTGCGGGATGTGGAGGGAAATTACACGGAAAGAGAGTTCGAAAAATTTAAAAGCTTGATGGATGACGATGCCAAACCATTGTTTTCAGGTTGCAAAGGGGAATACACCAAGTTGGGTTCGGTCCTTGCACTGAAGGCAAAACACCGTTGGACAGATACAAGTTTCAATGCACTTTTAATACTTCTATCGGATATGCTTCCAGAGGGAAACGAGTTGCCAACAGGTATTTATGAAGCGAAGAAGCTATTATGTCCCATGGGAATGGAAATAGAAAGGATACATGCATGTCCAAATGATTGCATACTATACCGCAACGTCCATAAGGAACTGCGCATTTGTCCAGTTTGTGGTGTACCCCGATACAAACAAAATGAGAAGCGTAATGACAAGAAGCGTAAGAACCGAATTGACGACGGTGAAGATGTGAAAAAAGTGGCACCAGCCAAGGTGTTGTGGTATTTGCCCATCATTCCCCGTTTAGAGCGGTTCTTTGCAAATCCCAAAGAGGCAAAATTGTTGCGTTGGCATTATGAATCTCGAAAGGAAGATGGCAAGTTGAGACATCCCGCTGATTCGGCTTAATGGAGAAACATTAATTGGCAACATGAGGAGTTTGGTGCCGAGATGAGGAACATAAGATTTGGATTGAGTACGGATGGTATGAATCCGTTTGGTAATATGAGCAGTCGACCTGATTACTTGGCCGCTTTTGTTGTGTATCTACAATTTGCCTCCTTGGTTATGGATGAAGCGGAAGTATATCATGATGTCGTTGCTAATCTCAGACCCAAACAGTAGGGTAATGATATTGATGTGTACCTATCACCACTAATTGAGGATTTGGTAAAATTGTGGAATGTGGGGGTTGAGGTGTGGGATGCATACAAAAGAGAGAACTTCACCCTACGGGCTATGATATTTTGCACCATAAATGATTTTCTAGCCCTTGGTAATTTGGCGGGCTATAGCACGAAGGGAGCCAAAGCTTGTCCAATTTGTGAAGAGGACACTGATAGCTTGTGGCTGCCGAATTCGAGGAAAACGGTGTACATGGGTCACCGTAGGTTTCTACCCCGAAGTCATCGATATCGTAAGATGGATGACAAATTTGATGGAAAGAGGGAAGTTCGTGCAGCCCCGCAACCTATGACTGGAAGGCAAGTATATTCACGCGTAGAGGATATCGATGTTCAGTATGGTAAGAGCCGTAAATCTGTTCGTCCCAGGACCATTTGGAAAAAGAGGTCGATATTTTGGGACTTACCATATTGGAAGGAGTTAGATGTCCGTCAATGTATTGATGTCATGCACGTTGAGAAAAATGTTTGTGATAATTTGGTAGGCATCCTGCTGAACATACCTGGGAAGACCAAGGATGGTGTGAATGCTCGCCGCGATATGACCTACATGGGGATCAGGCCCAAGCTTGCAGTGATGGAGGAGGATGGAAAAGGGCCGTACATCCCCGCTGCATGCTACACCTTATCCAAGAAAGAGAAAGAAGACCTCTGCAAGTGTCTCCACGATATTAAAGTTCCATCGGGCTACTCCGCAAACATTAAGAAGCTTGTGTCTATGGATGATTTGAAGTTGTTCAAAGATGAAGTCCCACGATTGTCATGTCTTGATGACCCAAATGCTCCCTGTTGCAATCAGAAATATCCTACCAGATGACGTCAGGTTGGCAATCACGAAGCTATGCTATTTCTTCAATGCGATTTCATGCAAGGTTATTGATCCCGATATACTGGACAACTTATAGAGTGAGGTGGTGCAGACTCTTTGTCAGCTTGAGATGCATTTCCCCCGTCGTTCTTCGACGTCATGGTCCACCTCGTTGTTCACCTTGTTAGAGAGATTAAGATTTGTGGACCCGCATTCCTGCGTTACATGTATCCATTCGAGAGGTACATGGGTATATTAAAGTCATACGTGAGGAATAGGTCGAAGCCTGAGGGTAGTATTATTGAAGGTTATGGGACTGAAGAGGTTATTGAGTTTTGCGTGGACTATCTAGGTAAAAGACAACCGATTGGTGTTCCTATATCTCGTCATGAGGGCAGACTTGGTGGCAAAGGAACCATTGGGTCAAATCTAATGAGCCCACAATTTGATATGTACTGTAAAGCGCATTTCACGCAGTCTTGCAACACAGTATGAAGTTCATCCATACATCCTACAGCACAAGTTGATATTACGGGAAGAGAATCCACTTATGGATGAGCTTTCCATCACACGAGAACACAACGATCGATTCCTCAGATGGTTCAAAGAAAAGGTGAAGGTCTCCGTTAGTACCGAGGATGTAAAATGGTTGGCTGACGGACCAAGATTTAATATACAGACATGGCAAGGTTACGATATTAATGGCTACACATTTTATACTGAAAGTCAAGATGCAAAGAGTACAGTGCAAAACAGTGGTGTGAGCATAGATGCTTTGTCCTATGATCACTCAATTAGAGGATCCTCAACTGCAATGAACTGTTACTACGGGATGATCGAAGAAATATGGGAGCTCGACTACGGAATATACCAAGTTCCATTGTTCCGATGTAAGTGGGTGAGACTTCCTCACGGAGTTAAGGTCGACAAGACAGGTTTTACAATTGTTGATCTAAATAGACTGGCCTACAGAGATGAACCGTTCGTCCTCGCAAAGCAAGCAACTCAAGTTTTCTACGTGCGTGATCCGGCCAATCCGAGGTTGCACGTCGTACTTCATGGCAAGAGGAGGATTGTTGGAGTTGAAAATATCGTAGATGAAGAAGAGTACAACCAATTTGATGAAACACGTCCGTTTGCAGATGGGGCATGTCTTAGCGGTGACGACGGCACACATGGAACACATTACATGCGTGTAGATCATCAAGAAGGGTTGTATTTTAAATAAATTAAGTTGTAAGAATTCCCTGTATAATGTAGCATTTTGTAGAATATATATGTCAAATGGATCTTATAGTATAGCAAATTTGAAAAAGATTTGACTTTTCGACTCTTTTGAATGAAGACTCTGTTTTAAAAAAATTAGAAATTGGATCATAGTCATCACAATCGGTTCGTTTAGGAAACCGACACAGATAGTATATATTGCGATCGGTTTTTTTATAGAACCGACACAGATAGGGAATATATTGCGATCGGTTGTTTGAAAGAACCGACACAGATAGGGAACACATTGCGATCGGTTGTTTGAAAGAACCGACACAGATAGTGTACATATTGCGATCGGTTGTTTTAAAGAACCGACACAGATAGTAAATATTGCGATCGGTCTCTTTGGTTAACCGACCGTGATAAAACCCAGAGCATTTTCATTTCGGCGCGCACTGATTTCGTTTCAATTCATTCCACAACCCTAGCTCGACCACCTCCCCCACCGGCGCCTCCCCCTCCGGCTCCTCCCCCCCGGCGCCTCCCCCATCGGCGGGTACCCCGTGGGCGCCTCCCCCTCCGGCTCCTCCCCCCCCATCAGCGCCTCCCCCATCGGCTCCTCCCCCTCCGGCGCCTCCCCCTCTGGCTCCTCCCCCCATCGGCTCCTCCCCCATTGCCGACTCGGTTCGGCGCACTGTAAGAACTATCGGACTGTGGGCTGTAATTGGTTGTAAATAGCTCGATGATGATTGCTTCAAAATGAGGCTTGATTAATCTGATCATTAAAGGAACTTGCTAGACCTAGATAAGCACTGCTCTTAGCTGACAATTTGGTGCCACTTGCTCTTAATGCATTGTTCTAGGGTCGAGCAAAGGTCTTTGTGCTTATTCCTTTATGCTCTTAGTCGACAATTTGGTGGCACTTGCTCTTAATGCATTGTGGTAGGGTTAGAGCAAAGGCTATATTCATTCCGTGCTATCTTTGTACTTGTTGTTTTTCTCGTACAGAGCAAAGGTCTTTGTTCTAGGGTTGTAATCCTGAAATTTTCAGATGTAATAGCCGGTGATATATTGTCCATCTAGAAGTTGGACGGCTAATTAATTTAGCAATCTGAGAGCAATCCACCTCGGCTAATTAATTTAGCAACCCTTCTATAGTAATTTCCTTGCATTATATTCTCATTGCAATTTGAAACTTGTAACACATGCTATATTATCGCACTTTATTATCGAGTTTAGTTGCGTAACCTATGCGTCTCCCGTTCGAGGGTGCTTGTTTATAAGTATGCTAAAATGGCATATTTATAAATAAGCAGTCTCGAATTGTCCACGTTTTTTGGACAGTTCGAGGATATGTGGCTCGGGCAAGTTCCTAAGCTGTTGTACAAACTCTAGAGAAAGTTTTGGCTGCATCTCCCTGGTGTTCTTCGAATACACACCCTCTTGACCTGTTGTCGAGACGTGTATTTGGAGAACAGCGGGGAGATGCTGCCGAAATTTTCTCTAGAGTTGTACAACAGCTTAGGAACTTGCTCGAACCACATATCCTCGAATGGGATTAGGACCTAACCTAATTAGAGATTAGGAGTCATCGTTGGTACGTACGTACTTAGTCGGTCTACAGATAGACATGTGAATTGCTTTCTATTATGTGAAATATAATCATGTCAGAAATTTGAATTGCTTTCTCTCATGAAGTTTAGGTTTGACATATACGTACTTACTTCGAAATGTCGCAAAGAGAGAGCACCGGCTCAACGCCAGAGAGAGAAGAAGGTCCTGCTACCCCATCGAGGAAGGTTAGAAAGGGCAGAGGACCGAATAAAGGAGCCACAGGGAGAACGCCGCAAGTGCTTCACTTCAATGCCACGGGGGTTTGCACGGGTCCTAGCAAGTTTAAGGGACGCTACTCCTTTTTCTCGGCCAATTGGTGAGGGAGCGAGTGCCGATCACAATTAAGGACTGGAGGAAGGAAGTAAGCGATGAGCAGAAGAACCGACTGTGGGACGAAGTTAAGGGGAAATGGATTATACCAGAGGAAGATGAAATCAATGCGAGACAGTACGCCTTGAAGAGAATGGGTGTGGCTTTGAGGCATTTCAGGGTGACCATGCATGCCGAGTTCATGTTGAAAAACCGTACTCCCTTCCAAAGGTATCCATTTGTTACTCCCGAGGTTTGGGAGGAGTTCGCAAGGATGAGGAATACGCCCGAGGCGGAGGAGCTGAGAGAGAAGAATATCGCTATACAGAGGCGTAACACACACGCGCACCACCTCGGTTCCGGTGGGTATGTAGGGAAGAAGGCAGAGTGGGCGCGACTAGCGGAGGAGTGTGCAACCTCTGGGACAACGATGCCTTACTCCCACATATGCGAGGAGCGGGCACGCGACTGGGTATTAGCGAGGACGAAGAAAACCTCTGACGGTCAGATTGTCATTCCAAACCCGCGACCGCACAGATCGTCACGACCATCGTAAGATATCTAACATAGTACATTGCATATTATATTACCATTGTTTTTTAGCAATAATTTTTATTTGCGACTGCGGGAGGAGGTAAGCCTCGCAGAAGAGCAAGGAGCATTTGAAAGCCAAGGGTCAAGGGACATCCTGTGTTCGGCAATCGGGAAGCCCGATCATAAGGGTTGGGTGCTTGCCGCAGGTGCGGGGTATACGAAGAGGTCCTTCTTTGTAGAGGAAAGCGCTTCCAGTGCCAGGGCAAGATCATGGGAAGCACGTGAGGCGCGGATTAGAGCGCAGATGAAGGAGGAGTTGAAGGAGGAGTTAAAGGCTGAGATGATGGCTGAGATGATGGCGATGTTCTCCTAGAATCAGATTCCTCAACCATCGCCTATGCTACGCCCTAGCAGCTGCGCTTCCAATAAGGAACTGTGCATTCCACACCTCAAGGTAATAACTGTTTCAGACCAAAAGGTACATGAGTAATCTTAACAAAGATTATGATGAAGATGCTGATCACTTCTTGCAGGGTCCTGCCAGTGCCGGCTAGTCCCGATCGACGACGGAATACACATTGAGGCTGTCAGACGGGGTTGCATTTTCAAGCAAGGAGGATGACACGGTGCATGGTATACCTTTGGGGATGGGCTACATGAGGGTGCAGGTGGACTATGTCCACGATGTTTACATGTCTCATGCCCTGGAGTTCCCCCCGAACGAAGATATCACCACTCTCGGGCAAGCACGGATGTCGTTCATCAAGTGGCCCGCGACGGGTGTCGTAGTGCAAGCACCTCCTCCTGCTACTTCTACCACTCGCTATTACTGCCACGCTCTGCGGTACTACTCATCGCTCAAGCATCGCTCACTGCTGCCGCTACTACTACTCGCTCACGCTCTCGCTAGTATCAGTATCACATCGTGGTCTTTCGCTCCTGCTACTATTGTTGATGCACCTGCTCCTGTTACTGCTCCTGCTGGTACTACTGCTGCTGCTCCTGCTACTGCTGGTACTGATGCTCCTGCTCCTGCTACTACTCCTCCTGCTGCTGCTCCTGCTGCTGCTCCTGCTCCTCCTACTACTGCTGCTCCTGCTCCTGTTGCACATGCTCCTGCCCCTGCTACACAACCTGCACCTACGCCTGCAGCTGCACCTCCTGCACCTATGCCTGCAGCTACAAATCTTTGGTGCGCAGTGGTGCAAAAGGACTTCTACCATCTTGTGAAAGATACAAAGCAGAGTTCAGAGTCCCTCCGTGAAGAAGGCAAAGTTGTCAGAGGGCACAGAGCACCCTGATGATCACAAGCGGTACATACATGGAAAGCCCTTTCTCCCAAGCCAAGAATTGAATTCTTTGGGCTTGTTCACTCGCCACCTACATGGATGGTACATGATAGGTCACATGAGGCTGAGCCTCGCCACGATTTCATAGTGAAGTATCGAGCGGGCCAATTCCACCGCAACGAGGATGGGACCTTCGATCGATTTTGAGGATCTCAGACTTTATGTACAGCTTGAAAGCCGTCGATATTTCTACCATACGATCCTGGACGCTGTGAGTCTCGCACCATACTCAATCATATGACTATTTACTGATTTTGTATTATATTTTTTAACAATTGACATGAATTGCAGGATCATGAGGCAATGAAAGTCGTGATTTGTCGACACCCTATCGGGTTTGTCGACCCCGAGATGGTGTCTGCGACCATGGCTAAGTATCAATCAGAGTTCCTTGCAGGATACATCAAGCAGGCATTGCATGACGAGGCAAAAAAGGACTTCATTCTCTTCCCATACCACCAGGAGTATGTACTACTATACAATTCAATTACATGTACACACTTCAACCTTGTATTAACTTATTCTCTTGCATTGTGTACCGTTTAATAAGCAACCATTGGGTTCTACTTGTGGTTGTTCCGAGTCAAAACAAGGTCTACACGTTGAACTCACTCGAAAATAGACCGATGTACTATGCGATCGAGCCTGTTTTGCAGAAGTAAGTACATTCCTCTAACCTAACACTTTACATATTGAACTACGTTAGGTATTTTTAACCTCAATGGCATCTCTCCCAATGTATAGGGCTTTCATGTCTTACGTTCTTTGAGCGTGGCCGACACAATGATAAACAAGGCACCAAACTCGAGTGGAAGCGCTTCAAGGTACAAGTGTCTATCATAGGATTTTTTTCTGACACCTATTTTTAATTCGTCTCCTAATTTAAGTTTCTTTGTTCACAGTGTCATCAACAAGGGTGCGATGATCTGTGTGGCTTTTACGTGATGCATCACATGCTGATTTTGGTTGGTCGCTCACATCTTTTCCCTAAGGTATAGAGCAGATTATTTGCACTACTGTCTATGTGATATTTGTTTACAAGCATAATACTATCAACATGTTTTAGTTCCAATCTAAGACTTAAATATATTAGTGCACTACTATCTATTTTGCAGGACCTTGATATCATCCGGAAGAGCCTAACCAACGCTGATCTCAAGAAATTACGAGACCATTTATGCCAGTGGTACTGGACATAAGTTATAACGGATGATGGTAGATATAGAGACCATTCAAGCAAATACTAGTCCATAAAGTGTAAACAAAATTTATCTGAATGTGATCTGTTACAGATTGTAAACAATATTAATTTGAATGTAATGTGTGTAGATTGTGATGTATATGTTCTGTGATATTGTGGATTGTGATGAATGTGTCATATTGTCAATGCGAGGCCATTTTCGGACGATGGACAGTAACATCATCACAATCGGTTCTTTGTTGGAACCGATTGGGATAGGTACAGTATCACAATCGGTTCTTACTGGAACCGATTGGGATATCTTTAGTATCGCAATCGGTTTGCATAAAGAACCGATTTTGATAATATTCTTATCCCCATCGGTTTCAATAAAAAACCGATTGTGACAATGTAATAATTTGAATCGGTTCTAAAAACGAACCGATTGTGATATTATACTTATCCCCATCGATTTCAACAAAAAACCGATTGTGATAATGTAATCATTTGTATCGGTCTAAAAAAGAACCGATTGTGATATTACACTTATCGCAATCGGTTGTAAGAGGAAACCGATTGTGATAAGTGTAATATCACAGTCGGTTCCTAAAAAGAACCGACAGTGATAATGTATTATTAGTGTCGGTTAAAAATCGAATGTGATATATCTACCTTATCACTGTCGTTGGACTTTGTATCGCCACCAAAACCGACTATGATGACCAAAAAGAACCGATTGTGATGTACGGATCTGTAGTAGTGACAGCCGGTCAGGGGCACTCTGTGCACTGAGCCATCCCCAACATAACACTCTTACAGAGTTGTTACATACTCAAAGCCCTTTGTGCCATTACCAAAGCCCATAAGGCATCAGCCTATTGGCTATGAACCGATGTAGGATCCACTGCAGCATAGGCCACCGTGCCAACCCGAGCTTGCACTCAGGGGGCATTGTCACGAACCGCCCGAGCTCACACTCGGGGGGGGGGAGGGGGGCATCGTCACAAACCTAGATGATAAATACCCCCAGCACATGTCGCATCACCTAGAGGAGCCGACTGGATCGATGCCATCACGACCGTGCTGAGGGACCAGTTTGGCATACAACCGAGAGGATGAACCCTCAGTTACAGGAAACCGTATCCAAAATATATCGACGGGATCCCATACCCCAACGGGTCTAGAGTTCCCAATTTTGCCAAATTTTGGGCGATGATGCGACCACCACTACGGAGCATATCGTACGCTTCATAGTGCAATGCGGGGAAGCCGCACATTCCGACAGGCTCAGGGTAAAGTTGTTTCTGTTATCCTTGTCCGGAGAGGCCTTTACATGGTTCACCACATTACCACCAAACTCGGTCAACACCTGGGCCGATTTGGAGAGCCGATTCCACGAGTATTTATTTTGCAGGAGTCTACAATTGCGGATTCCTGACTTAAGTTCTATACGGCAGAAGTTCGGGGAATCGGTGGCAAAGTACATCAAGAGGTTTAGGAAGGTGCGGAACCAATGCTTCAGCGTTACACTACCTGATAATCAATTAGCCGATTTGGCGTTCCAAGGGTTAATCCCTCCCTTGAGGGAGAAATTTGGTGGCCAGGAATTCACTGATCTTATCCACCTCCTGCGTAGGGTATCGGCTCAGGAAAGCCGACTATACGAAAATAAGAGATTTAAGGATAAGTTCAAGAATGGTAAAGAGAAGGAAATACCTAAGGTCAACCTCGTGGAGTACGAATCAGAAGAATCAACCGATAAGGAGGAAACAGACATTAACGTGGACGAATGGGTCAAAGGGAATAAAAAGTCCCTAATATGCTCTTGGCTTAAACCGACTAAATCTAAGTCGGAAGTTAGATACTCATTTTATGTATCTAAGTGCGATCGTATCTTTGATCTGTTGTTGCAAGAGAAGTTGGTACGGTTGCCCGAGGGGCACGCCATGCTATCTGCTGAAGAGCTCAAAAGACACAGGTATTGCAAGTGGCACAATTCCTTTTCGCATAATACTAACGATTGCAATATTTTCCATTAACAGATATAGTCGGCCATTGAGGACGGATGACTTCGGTTCGGAAAGAACAAGCTCTACAGGTAGACACCAACCCTTTTCCCGGTCAACATGGTTAGCTGTTCATCTAAGGGGAAAGAGTTGGTGCGTGACGAGATCCGCTCACTATCCGCGTCGGCTGTAGCAAGGCACCGAGTCGATAAAAAGATAGTGAGCGACAAAGAAAAGGTACAGATCATGGTCGGCTCAATTTGAATCGAAGCCGATCGCGAAGGAAGGTGCTCAAGAACAGTCAAGTTGAGTGGAGAACCCAAAGTTGGCAAGTGTTATAAGGCCGAAAAGCCAATACCACCAAGAAGGCCAATCCAGAAGGCCAAGCCGATCTTTGCTCAACTGTTGACCAAATATAGGATAAGAAGCCAGAAGTCACAAGATAGACCATGACGACCACTGGTAAATGCATATCAGCTAATAGCTACCAAGAAGGCTCATGAGCGGTGTCCTTTCTGGTAGTTCTACTGGGAACGTGGGTTGGCATTACCATCTCCCTACGTCTGCCCAATGCAACACTACCCAGGGCAGGACCAGGGGCACATGCGAGTTTCCATTAGGCCAATGCCGGAGCTGTACCCTGGTCAACATCGAAGGGATCGCAGGAGGTCGGTCCATGAGAGGATCTCTAAACCAATCTCGGTGCAAGGACCGCTAGAAGGAAAACACGAGGCTGGCGGGTCAGAATCGGTCTTTCAAAGGAATCCTAGAAGACAGGTCCATGAAAGGATCTCCCAGCCAAATCAGGCGCAGGGGCAATCAGAAGAACTCAAAGCCAGAAAGCCTGAATCAGCTAATTGGGAGAATCCAGGAAAGCCGATCCAAGAAAAGACTTCCAAGACAGCTCACAAGTAGCCTAAGGAGAAGGGAAGAGACACTGACACACCAGAGTTGGCCGAAAATTCTCGCCAGCCGGTGGAGCCTAAGCCACAGTGGTGTCCCTCAGGATTGACAAAATCACAGAGGAGTTGGCTTCAGCGCCTTAGGACGTAGGAGTTGCGTGAGGCTGAGGAAGAAAAACAGAGGGACAAAATGTTTGATAAGCTGCATCCCATAAATATAGTAGGGAAAGAATGGCGGAAGAAAGAAGTCATCCAGGAGGAATTATATTCAGCCGATATGGGTTCACTGGTGGTACGGGAAGGTACACCTCCCCCGATGGATATCAACATGAAGTTCGCCCTACCAGCTGAATTCAGAGCACAGGCAATGGCAACCCCGCAGCCCCATGCACAGTTGTGTTTGGGGTCACAAGAAGTCATTTTTGAGAAACCTGAGGAGGACCATCGGCACCCGAAGCCGCTGTACCTAAAAGGGCATATTAACGGCAAGCCAGTATCCCGGATGTTGGTAGACGGGGGAGCAACCATCAACTTGATGCCATACTCGATTGCAAGAAGTTGGGTAAGTCCGATGAGGATCTTATTAAGACCAATATGGTGCTGAATGATTTTACAGGAGATCCTACGGAAGCCAGAGGTGTCATCGTAATAGAGGTAACGGTTAGCAGTAAGACTTTTCCAAATTCCTTTTTCGTGGTAGACGCGAAGGGGAGTTACAACGTACTACTGGGGAGAGATTTGATACACGCCAACTGCTGCATCTTGTCCACTATGCATCATAAACTAATACAATGGAATGGTGATGCAATCGAAGTTGTGGAAGCCGACACTTCGGCTCATACTGCTATGGCTAGCCCAGAGGCCAATTGACCGCACGAAGGGGCAACGTGTATCTCGGGCAGATCATTAGAAGACTATGACTTTGTTTGCGTCAACAATGTTGGGATTAGTCCGATCAACGTAAAACCTAGCACGCTTGATCGGACAAGTGAAATCCTACACCGATGGAAGCCAAGTCAGTGGTAAAATTATTGCAAGAAAAGGCGTGATGTTATCGGCATACAACCGATAGTTTCGAAGCCATCAAAGACTTCAAAGACATCGAGAAGCTCGGGCAAGGATTTACGTTAGCCGATCCACTAGAAGAAGTAGATATAGGCGATGGCGATCGGAAAAGGCTAATATTCATTAATTCTAGATTACATCTTAATATAAGGAAAAACTTGTAGAATTGTTGAAAGAATATAAAGATTGTTTCACTTGGGAGTACCATCAGATGCCAGGACTAAGCCGAAAGCTTGTCGAACATCGGCTACCGATAAAGCCCGGGTATCGGCCGTTTAAATAGTCCCCTAGACGGTTCAACCTGGCAATATACGGCAAAATTAAGGAAGAAATAGAACGATTGTTGGAGGCCAAGTTCATCAGGTCGTGCCGGTATGCTGAATGGGTCATCCCAGTAATGAAGAAGAACGGCAAACTCAGGGTGTGCGTCGATTTTAGAGACATAAATAAAGCTACTCCCAAAGATGAGTACCAGATGCCTATAGCCGATAAGCTCATCGACGCTGCATCGGGAAATAAGATCATTAGCTTTCTTGACGGGAATGCAGGATACAACCAGATATTTATGGCTAAAGCCAATATCCATAATACAGCTTTCCGATTCCCCGGAGCACTAGGGTTATTCGAGTGGGTTGTCATGACGTTCGGCTTAAAGAATGCTGGGGCTACCTATCAAAGGGCCATGAATTTAATATTTCATGAACTAATCGGCCACATCGTGGAAATATACATTGATGACGTTGTGGTAAAATCGACAGAGGATCATCAACATCTGGCCGATCTAGAAGAAGTATTCAAAAAGACGCAGGTACACGGTCTAAATATGAATCCTATGAAGTGTGCGTTTGGGGTATCGGCTGGGCAGTTTCTCAGATTCATGGTACACGAAAGAGGAATTGAAGTAAACCAAGAATGGGTCAAAGCTATAGCTGATACACAATCACCAAAGAACAAGAAATATCTCCAAAAATCGACTGATAAGATCAATTATTTGAGGCTATTCATTTCAAATTTATCTGGTCGGATTAGTGTGTTCACCCCACTGTTGAGGATAAAAGAAAACCAAGAGTTTATATAGGGAGAGGACTAGCAAAGAGCTTTTGACGATATCAAGAGGTATCTTTCAAAACCCCCAGTATTGATAAGACCACACAGAGGGGTACCATTCAAATTATACATATCGGCAGAAGAAGAGACAATCGAGGCAGTTTTGGTGCAGGAGGTAGGTGGCAGAGAACAACCAATATTTTATTTAAGTCGACGGCTGGTTGACTCTGAGACCAGGTATCCGCTACTCGAAAAACTCTACTTGTCTTTATACTTCGCCTGTACAAAGCTTATATACTACATATTAGTGTCAATGTGTACAGTTGTTTGCAAGATCAACGTTGTAAAATATATGCTGCCCGCCCTATAATGAAAGGTCAGCTCAGAAAGTGGGCCTACAGACTCACAGAGTTCGATCTAATGTTCGAATCGGCTAAAGCCGTGAAAGGGCAAGTGGTGGCTGATTTTATTACGGATCATACTCCCACTTGCAGGTTGGTAAGCGTTGCCCCTTGGTAGCTATATTTTGATGGATCGGTATGCAGGGAAGGATATGGCATCAGAATAGTGCTAATATCCCCGAAGGGATATAGCTTCGAGTTCGCTTTCAGACTCAATTGCTGATGTTCGGATAATCAGGCAGAGTATGAAGCTTTGCTCAGAGGACTATGCATGCTGCATAGTCTCGGGGCGGATTCTATCGAAGCTTACAGCGATTCCCAGCTTGTAGTCCATCAAGTGCGGGGAGATTTCAATTGCTATGATGAAATTTTGACCAAATACTTGACATGGTGTTGCGAACTGATGGAGGTGAAATGCGGTATTTATAGTCGGGTGAAACCAGTAATTTGGATGGTAATTTCAGTGAAGTTTTAAGGGCAAATATGGTGAGAAATTGCACGTTCCCATGTTTTACAATGTAAGAAATGGGGAAGTTACCGTATGTAGTGGCGAGAAGAACGTGAAAGGGAGAATTCAAGGTGAAGCCGATGGAGATGATTTTTGGAAGATTCATATCATCTTTCAAAAATAGGGGGCATATGTTGACACTAGAATTTTACAGGAGAGGCAGATTTAGGAAGATAGAGTTAAGTATGGATAAAGAGTCTTAACTAATATCCGTTCAAAGTAGAATTTATCTTCCAAAAGTTGAGGTCGATACGTATTGTGAATTTTGAAGAATCGGATATGGATACGATCGGCCTAGGCATTATAAGGAGTCGAGAGGCAAGACGAGGATCATCAGCCAATTAATCAACTATTCATATCTACTTTTATTTTTCATCAACTAGGAGCAGTCTTCAAATTTAAAATATTTTTCTCTGTAATTCGCTTTGATCATAAAGTTGTGCATCGATGTTTTGATCATCATTGACTTACGCCAGTTTTCTTAAGTTAGTTTTCATACCAATCTTATTGTGAATTGTCTTTTACGGAAAAAAAACATATATTTATCAATCATCTAATCGGCTGTAATAGCTGTTTAGATTTATCATCTTGCCGATTACAAGATCAGATCGGCTACACGTCTAGAATTGTTTGAACTCTGTGTTCACATCTGTTGAAACTGATTGACTGTTTTTCGACTCCAACAAATGGTAAGGGCCATTGTAGAACCACAAGGTGTTGTGTTCCAGTCGATGTACCTTGGCACATGCGTCGAGCTCCTACCGTTGATGCACGACCATTTCCTGGAACTCGGCATGAACAGAGGGTACTGCAAGTGAGGTGGATCGAGTCCACCCCGTACATCCACCTTGGAACTCAGAGGCGTATCTGCCGGTGGGGCACAGGTGGGCTGAAGCCCCACCCGTGGCCCACTGGCTCCTTTATGTATAATGTATAATATGTATAATATATATATATATACACACACACACACACACTCCCTCCAGTTTGGTAATATCTGTCGTTTTGGACATCAACACTGTCTTCAAAATACAACTTTGACCGCTAATTTTTATTATAATATATTTATAAAACCCAATAAAATTATAATATTATGAAAGTACTTCTCGAGACAAATCTACACATATAATTTTCATAAATATTTAAAAATATATCGATAGTCAAAGTTTCGAAAGTTTGACCATCACTATGTCCAAAACGACAGCTATTATCAAACTGGAGGGAGTATATATTAAGGAAGCATGTTTTGTACTCCCAAGTGTATGTACTCTGTACCCCTATTTGGTTAAAAACAGCTTCCTAATAAGGAGAAATCAGTTAACAATTTCTATTTATGGAATATGCTTCCATCTGTGTGACATTAGTTAATATACAAAAATTAGGAAATACATACTCTCGGAAGTTTTTATATATATATATATATATATATATATATATATATATAGCTTCGGAGGTCTTAGCCCCCCTCGTTCTAATTTTCTGAATACGCCTCTGTTGGAACTTGGAAGCAATGCAAAAGTGACTGATATCCTAAACTGGAGTTCCATCTCGACTCTCGAGGGCAAACTATAGTTATCTGATTCCTGTAAACAATTGTGAATTCTGAATTGGATTCATGAAACTCGAATTGATTTAAGGTATAGAGTTTGTATTTACAGTAAAAATTTTAAAAAAAATGATGAACCGTGAATCTGAATACCGTAGCATGACTCAGACAAATCGTGTGTTTGGTAAAACTGTAGGGCAGACACCTGGGAAAAAATGGGACTATGTCAGGGAGGCCATCCCAGAGGATGTGTGGAAGGAGATATTCAGTTGGTTACAGGTGGTAAGTAAGTTTGGTGAGGTCGAAATGTGCGTAGACCGATGGTAAGATCGGCAGCATGACTGAGTCGGGGACACCATACGCGCATCGGAAAGGCGTCTTGTTCAACATTTAGTACATTACATTTTGCAAGGGCGACGCAAATGGCACCGTTGCCCTGAAGTGGAGTAGGGATTTCTAAAAGTATATGGAACCTTATGTGAGCAAGAATCTTAGGGAGGCATGTGTCAACTACGGAGACCTTGACCTGGGGCAGAACAGGGCAGTAGATGGGATCACGAGTTATCGCAACAGCGTCAGCGAAGTCTGGGGCAAGTGGTAATTAAAGCATAACTTTGACAGGCTTGCCGCGGTGAAGGACTAGGTGATCCTGATGACTTCAGGTACGAGCAGAGCTTTCCTCGTTTGTGGTCATGAACATGGGTAATAAACCAAATATCTTTTTAACTAGTACATCCATTGTCTTTTACCTATAGGGTCTCCAATACACGTATTTGACCATTATTGTTTTCTACTTATGTGTTAATAAAAATATGTATAAAAAAACAGTCACATGAAATATTCGATGGCAAATCTGGTAATTTATACATGACAAATAAATTAGTGGTGAAATCTTTAAGAATTTGGTTACACGTATTCTTAAACATCTAAAAGTGCGTGGATGGAGTACTGCGCTCACTATCTAACGGTCCAAAATGCTCCGAGATTCGTGCACTTTTCTCTCATTTCTTCCCCACGTTCGGCTCCAGCAGGCAAGCTGCACCACCACCCCGAGCCTCGCCACGGCCACTGCAAGCCCGTCGAACCGGCGAGCTACACCGTGCCTTCTCCTCGATCGGCACCACCACCGTCTTTGTCCGCGCTGCGCCGGAGTGAATCCTCCTCTGTCCTCGCTATGCCAGAGCAAGCCCAACGTTACGGATTGCAATCTCCCTTTCTGCCCTTTGAACCTAATGCCATGAATCATGCCGGACCGGCCCAACGTTAGAGGTGGACGTTGTGTCGTGCCGGACCAGCCCAGCACAAGTTTATCGTGCTTTGTGTCTAAACCGTGCCGGGCCACGACAACCCATCGTGCCACCGTGCCATACCGTGTCGGCCCGGCTCAACTTCGGCAAGTCCAGACATGGCCCCTTTGCTCTTCATGCTGTGCCGGCCCAGATCTGGCCCATTTGCACTATTACAACGAGATAAAAGAAGCCAAAGACACACGGGACTAAGACGATGAATACAAATATTAGGAGAAAAGAAACTAAATTTTATTTATTCTTAAATCTCTCTTGCCCGTTTCTCTCAATCTCTCTCCCCTCTCTCGCCTGTATATTTCAATGTCTCTTAGGCTCTTAGCTCTCTCTCTCTCTCTCTCTCTCTCATCTTTCTAGCTTATGAACACATGGAGCCAAGAGCCAAAAGTGTGATCCTATTATTCATATAGCAAACGACAACCTGTGGAGCAAAGAAATAAAACACATCACTATTACTAAACTGCATATTTTAATCACGTAAGAGACTAATCACATCAACATATCTCATCAACAGAATATCAAGCATAAATGCAATGCTCGAAGATGCTCTGAATCAACAATATCTGCTAACTTTTAGGTATTAATCTGTGACTCCGTACTGTGCCGGCACAGGCCCAGCCCAAACGACTGTGCCAGAACGGACTTGGCCCAAACGACCGTGCCGAGCCATGATCCCCATCGTGCTCGGTACTCATGCCCGACACAGTCCGTGCTAAAGTTACGTGCCAGACTTCGGACCAAACCATCCCACTGTGCCTTAGGCCGGCCTAAAAAAATCCGGCCCAGTGCCCACCTCTGTTTCTGTTTATGAACGTCATATATTCACAGGATCACATCCCGATGGGCATCTTTGGGCTCAGCCTCTTCCTTTTCTTTTTTTCTTTCTTTTTTTCTTTCTTTTTTTTTTATTTTTTATACAGAGGGAGATACTTTGGGCTCTTCTGTTCCGCCACCTGCGTCGCGCGGCGCGGGCTCGCCGCCGGTGCCGGTCCTGCACTCGTGCGTAAGATTCGATGACTCAAAAGTCTGTTGGCTTGTAAGCTGTTCAAAATTTCAGGTGCTGTGTGACCATTTTCACATTTTGTATGTTGGACCAACTGGAGCATCTCGAAGTTGACTGCACAAAGGGTTTTGATAACTTTCTTATTTAAAATACGGAAATTTATCTATATTCTTTTGAAAAACAAATTGTTTCCTGTGAAATTTCTGTGTTTCATAGTCTTGAGCTATGGATCGTCACATCTGGAACCGGATGTATGGATTCATTTGCTCGTGCCAAAGCCTGTGCAGTACATGCGCACACCAGGCGACCAACGCCTCGATGGGTCGCCAAAGGCAGCATGCCAGCACATTGACATTGTAACTCGCAACTTGGTTTGAATTTTCTGCGGTCAGCTGGCACTGATTACTTTCAATCCTTCGGTCCAAACTTCAAACCTATGTTAGAATTAAAGGCACATCTAGGTTTAATTTAATCCAAAAGTAAATCATGAACAACATGTGATTGACTATCAGTAACGAATAACAGGAGCATACTATAGATGCATATGCTAGAAGACTACACATATATCCATCTAATGTGCTCACAATCAATAGATTGAAAATAAACAGTAGAAACATTGTAACGCATCTTGTTAGGTGTGCAGATGGAAGCGATGAAGCGTTGTAGCGCCGCGTCTGAGGACGGAAGCGCGCGCGCGATCGAGCGCGATGCCTAGCGGCCGCTCCTGAACGCCGAGGAAGACGAGCCGTGGCGGTGGCGTGGAAGCGATCGCGCCCGAGCGCTTCCCAAAACTGATTCGTCCTCTCCGGTGCAAGAACGCGAGGACGGACGGTTCGAGACCACCTTTCCGTTATTTGGTGCACGCCGCGCACGGGACGGCGAAGCAGACTTGATGGCGGCGCAACAGGGAAAGCGGCAAAAGCGCTAGGCGCAGAAAACTCTATTTTACCCGGATGACGGCGACGCGATATATAAAGGAGCCACAGTAACGATCCGTAATCGAACACGACTCGAGGGCGTCCCACGATCGGAGTCCATTACGGGATGCATTACGGTGTCCTTATCTCATACTACAACCGCGATTCCGAGTAGCAAAAGAGTAATCTGCAAAGGAGGCTGCGCCTCGCAAAGCCCTGGACCGAATTCGGCGGACCATTCACGCAGTGCCGCGCCCCGCGCCCCCGCCCGCCCGTGCGAGCCCGAGCCCGAGCCCGAGCCCGGCCGCGAGGCGAGGCGAGCGCCAGCGTGTGTATTCTTTTCTCCCTTTCTCCACATGGTTCTACCATGGTGTAGCACACTCCACTATTTAAACTAGTGCTCACCACTTTAGGCTAGCAATGTGGTACTATTGCTAGTGCACATGCTCCTCATAAGGTGGGCCTTTGAGATTTTCTAGGATTTATTGTCTCAATCAAATGGGCTTGGCCCAAATAATCCAACAATCCCCACCGGATCTCAAAGTCCCACAGCGATCTTGCTTGTTCCCAAAGTCGTTAATATACCGACATTTCAAAGTGACAATGGACTATGCCTTGAATTGCACTTAGGACTCCAAATTACACTCACCACAACTTGAACAATGGACTAAGCCTTGAATTGCAAGTTTTGTGCGACTGAGTTTCATTTAAAGCCTTAGTCGATACTAGGCTGCCAATAGGCTTCTCGGGTGGAGCATATAAGTCGTACTCCATGGTCTCTTCATGAGCTTACTAGAGATTACCCAAGTCTCATAGACTGCGACTTTCAACAATCACTCTCATATAGGTGTGTTCTTTCAAGATGCTCAGTAGGGATGACATCTTCGCTAAATAAAGCCAACGAGAACACATTAAGGCAAAAGCCAACCTGCCATACAGATTTCGAGAGTATTGCATCTTCACTTGGAACTAGTTAGAAAATTACTCTCCTCCGATTAACCAAGAGCTTGTTTTTCCCAGGACCTAATTCACGGGATCTCCGATCACATAGGTTGGAGTTACCGCTATGGTATAACTCACATGGGTCTCATGCCTAGTTCCTTTGATGCGTTATCTATCACATTCCGTGATAGCCCTTTAGTGAAGGGATACGCCAGGTTTTTAGCCGTCTGGATATAATCCAATGCTATCACTCGGAGTTTTTCAATTTCTGACGCACTTCAAACGTCTTTTCACATGTCTTGAGGATTTCAAGTTATCTTTAGAACTGTTCACTTTAACAATAAGCTGTTTGATTGTCACAATTCATAAGAATGGCAGTATTGGTTTTTCAACCACCTGGAAGATCCATCAAGAGTTCACGTAGCCATTCTCGCCTCAACAGTGGTTGTATCCAATGCGATCAATTCTGCCTCCATAGTTGGCCGTGTCAAAATAGTCATTTGCAAGACCTCCACGACACAGCGCCCCACCAAGTGTAAACACATATCCACCGGTGGCCTTAATCTCATCGACATCGAGATCCAATTTGAATCACTATAACCCTCTAGTAATCTTGAAGGGTACCCGGTATAGTGTATTCCATAATTTCTTGTACCCACCAAGTAACGCATAACTCTTTCGAGTGCACGCCAATGATCATCTCCGGGTTAGAAGTAAATCGGCTCAATTTGCTTACAAAGAAATGAGATATCGAGCCTTGTAGCGCTAGCCAAGTACATGAGAGATCCAATGATCTCGAGAGTATTTCATTTGATCTCTAGCAATTCTCTTGTTTTTCCGAAGAATCACACTTGGATCATAAGGTGTTGGAGAAGGCTTGCTATCCGAATAGCCAAACCGACTCAAAACCTTTTCCACATAATGGGATTGAGAAAGACTAATCCCATCCTCACTTTTGACTAACTTGATGTTCAAGATCACGTCGGCCTCTCCGAGATCTTTCATATCAAAATTTCCAGACAGGAAAGACTTGACCTCATTGATCACATCAAGGTTTGTTCCAAAGATCAAAATGTCATCCACATATAGGCACAGAATAACTCCCTCACCCCACCATGGCGATAATACACACACTTGTCGGCCGTTTACAACGAAGTCGGCTTGTGTCAATGTTCTATCGAACTTCTCATGCCATTGTTTAGGTGCTTGTTTAAGGCCATAAAGAGATTTGATAACTTACACACCTTGCTCTCATGTCCGGTAGCACAAATCCATCTGGTGATCCATGTAGATCTCCTCATCTAGCTCTCCATTAAGAAAAGTGTCTTCACGTCCATTTGATGGACAATGAGACCATGAGAGGCAGCCAAGGATAAAAGTACCCGGATGGTTGTGATCCTAGCAACAGTGAATAAGTATCAAAATAATCCTCTCCTTTCTTTTGCGTATAACCCTTAACCACAAGTCTAGCCTTGTACTTTTCAATAGTACCATCAGGCCTTAGTTTCTTTTTGAACACCCACTTACAGCCCAGGTTTGCAACCATAAGGCGCTTCATGAGCTCCCAAGTTCCGTTAGGCAGAATAGAATCCATCTCACTACGGACTGCCTCCTTCCAGAGGTCTGCATCGGAAGATGCATAAGCTTCAAATAGAGGTGGGAGTATCATCCACAAGGTACACAAGTGAAATCATTACCAAAGGATTTAACCATCCTTTGTCTCTTGCTCCTCCTAGGAGCCTCACATCATCCTCCTCGAGGATTTTGCTCGGGTATCTGTTCGTAATCCTCGCTTGTGCAATAGGTTCGGAATTATCTCAGATTTTGACTAGAAACGCTATGCAAATCTTTCATGGGAAATATGCCCTCAAAGAAGGTGGCATCTCTGGATTCCATGATTGTACCGACGATCATGTCGGATACCTCGAGACTTTACTACTAAAAATCTATAGGCAATGCTCAGATGAGCTTATCCCGAGAAAGACACAATCCACTGTCTTAGGTCCAAGTTTGCGCTTTTTAGTTATGGGCACATTGACTTTCGCCAAGCAACCCCACGTGCGCAAGTATGAAAGTGATGGTTTTCTCCTTCCCATTCTTCATATGAGGTTTTCTCCTTATTCTTAGAAGGAACTTTATTCAAAAGCGTGACAAGAAGTCAACAGGCCTCCCCACCATTCCTTAGATAGACCCGCGATGTCCAACATGGCATTTACCAAATCGGTTAGAGTGCGGTTCTTTCTTTCGGCAACCCCATTAGATCAAGGCGAATAGGAGGTGTCCTCTCATGAATAATTCCATGTTCCTTACAGAATAAGTCGAACTCGATGAGAGAAGTACTCACCGCCACGATCCGACCTAAGCCTTTTGATTTTTCTTTCTAATTGATTTTCAACTTCAGCCTTATAGACTTTGAAGTAGTCTAAAGCCTCATCTTTAGTTTTCAACGAGATAAACATAGCAGTATCTAGATGCATCATCAATCGTAGTCATGAAATATCTTTTTCCTCCTTTAGTCAACACACCATTCATCTCACAAAGATCTGAATGTATGAGTTCTAATGGTGCCAAGTTTCTCTCCTCCGCTGCCTTGTGAGGTTTGCGAGGTTGCTTTGATTGCACACAACTTTGGCACTTAGAACCTTTGACAAGAGGGAATTTTTGGAATTAAATTCATACTAGCGAGCCGAGTCATACAACCAAAATTTAAATGACATAACCGTGAGTGCCAAACATCGGCTTCACCTCCATTGGAAATATCACAAATATGGTTCACAACTTTATTGCAAAAATCGAAAAGGGAAAACGGAACAAGCCTCCGCATTCATAGCCTTTACCAATAAAAAGTCCATGCTTAGACACGACTACTTTATTAGACTCAAACACCACTTTGAACCCTTCTCTACATAGAAGGGAGCCCGACCAGGTTTTTATTTATTGAGGGGACATGATGCACGTTCTTTAGCTGCACGATCTTTCCCGAAGTAAACTTCAGATCTACCGTGCCAACACCAAGAACGAAGCATTCGAGCTGTTTCCCATCAACACGGAGCAATCCCGCACGGCCTGGTAAGAAGAGAACAAAGAGAGATCAGCACACACATGAACATTAGCTCGGTATCAATCCACCAATCGGTGGTCTGATTTCTTGAAAGAACAATAGGTACGTTACCATACCCGAAGTTCCTCCTCCAAAGATTGCCAATGGTCACGTTGACAGACTTTGAGTTCTGTCCTTGCTCACCCTTCCTCGCTTGCGATTTGGACTTGTTTGGCCCAGTGTCCAATCTCACCGCAAACAAAGCAGGCTTCTCATCTTTGTTCATTGACTTCTTCTTCTTGAAATTAGTGGTTTGTTTGGCTTTATTTTTCCCTTTGTTCTTGCCATGTGAAGCTGTTGCACCACATTGGCGCTAGGCGCCCCTCGATTCCTTTCACAGGTGCATCCTTAGCTCGAGCTTTCTCCTCAACATCTAGAGACGCAATCAGATTCTCAACAGAAATCTCTTGTCTCTTATGTTTGAGAGATGTGGCAAAATTCCTCCATGAAGGAGGTAATTTGGCAATAATGCCCCGACCACAAACACTGTCAGTAATGCTGGATTTTGAGAAGTTCGAGTTCCTGGCGAGAACTCAGTATCTCATGAGCCTGCTCAACTACTGAAGCGGTTATCCACCATCTTGTAGTCATGATATTGCTCCATGATATACAGTTCACTGCCCGGCATCGGAAGCACCGAACTTAGCATTCAGAGCATCCCATAGTTCCTTCGCGTCTTTAATGTGCATATACACATCGCACAGACGATCGGCAAGAACACTAAGAACGGTTCCCACAAAGAGTGTGTTGGCATCCCGATATGCCTTCTCCTTTTCAGGAGTTGGATCCATATCCTCTGGTTTGCCGTTCGACACCCAGAACACGTTCATAGCTGTAAGCCACAAGGTGACCCTTGTCTGCCATCTTTTGAAGTGCACACCGGTGAATTTTTTCGGCCTCAGTGCCTCGGCAAAGCCAGCCATTGATAAACCTAAGCGCCTATAATCAGGTTTTTGGATTGTTAGAATTAAAGGCACGTTTAGGTTTAATTTAATCCAAAAGTAAATCATGAACAGCATGTGATTGACTATCAAGAATTAATAACAGAGCATACTATAGATGCATATGCTAGAAGACTACACATATATCCATCTAATGTGCTCACAATCAATAGATTGAAAATAAACAGTAGAAACATTGTAACGCATCTTGTTAGGTGTGCGAGATGGAGCGATGAAGCGTTGTAAGCGCGTCTGATGCAGGAGGCGAGCGCGCGCGATCGAGCGCGATGCCTAGCGGCCGCTCCTGAACGTCGAGGAAGACGAGCCGTGGCGGTGGCGTGAAGCGATCGCGCCGGCGCTTCCCAAAAACCTGATTCGTCTTCTCCGGTGCAAGAACGCGAGGACGGACGGTTTGGAGACACTGCTTTCCGTTATTTGGTGCACGCCGTCTGCACGGACGAAGCAGACTTGATGGCGGCGCAGCGAGGAAGCGGCAAAAGCAGCTAGGGCGCAGAAAACTCTATTTTACCCAGATGACGGCGACGCAGTATATAAAGGAGCCCTGGTAACAGTCCGTAACCGAACACGACTCGAGGACGTCCCACGATCGGTGTCCTTATCTCATACTACAACCGCGATTCCGAGTAGCAAAAGAGTAATCTGCAAAAGGAGGCTGCGCCTACGCAAAGCCCTGGACCGGAATTCGGCGGACCATTCACGCAGGTGCCGCACGCCCCCGCCCCGGCGAGGCGAGGCGAGGCGAGCGCGCGCGTGTGTATTCTTTCTCCCTTTCTCCACATGGTTCTACCATGGTGTAGCACACTCCACTATTTAAACTAGTGCTCACCACTTTAGGCTAGCAATGTGGTACTATTGCTAGTGCACATGCTCCTCATGAGGTGGGCCTTTGAGATTTTCTAGGATTTATTGTCTCAATCAAATGGGCTTGGCCCAAATAATCCAACAACCTATGCTTGTGACTATCAAAATTGTATACGTCAATCCTGTACCGATTCCATGCTTCAATCACATCAGCGTAATGCAATTCGGGAAGAGCAACTAGTCATTCAGTTGGTTATTTCGTTTACCTCCAAGCCGGATCTGTGGACGCCGTGCCTCGTCAATATTCACACGCTTGGTTCCGCAAGAAACCAATCAAACATCACTCACCGCACGTTTCCCAAAAGTCGTAGATGAAACCTACAAGTTACGACATTGGCTATATAAAGAAGAAGAGCTTATGCCACAACACGACAGCACCGCGTCAGCGTAAGCGGCAAAAATGGCCGTGTCCAGGCGTTTTGCACTTGTGCTCACCGTTTGCTTCCTCTGCTGCTATGAGCCCGTCCCGTCCGTAGCTTCCTCCGGCGACCTCCTCGGATGTCTCTCGGAGAACGTACCCAACCAGCTCTTGTTCATGCAGAGCTCACCGTCGTTCACGTCGGTCCTGGTGTCGTCCATCAGAAACCCGAAGTTCTTTACGCCGACCACGGTGCGGCCGCTCTGCATCGTCACGCCCACCAACGCCTCCCACGTCCAGGCCGCCGTGCTCTGCGGTCAACGCCACGGCGTGCGCATCCGCGTGCGCAGCGGTGGGCACGACTACGAGGGGCTCTCGTACCGGTCCGAGCGCCCCGAGGTGTTTATGGTGGTCGACCTCGCCAACCTCCGCGTCGTGCGGGTCAACCGTCGGTCGGCCACCGCGTGGGTGGACTCCGGCGCGACGATCGGTGAGCTTTACTACACCGTCGCTAAGGCGGACCCCGGGCTCGCGTTCCCGGCCGGCTTGTGCCCAACCCTCGGCGTGGGCGGCCACTTCAGCGGCGGCGGCATCGGCATGATGATGCGAAAGTACGGCCTTTCCGTCGACAACGTCCTCGACGCCACGCTGGTCGACGCCAACGGGAGGCTCCTGGACAAGAAGGCCATGGGGAGGGACCTTTTCTGGGCCATCCGGGGCGGTGGCGGCGAGAGCTTTGGCATCGTGCTGTCGTGGAAGGTGAGGCTCGTGCCGGTCCCACCGACGGTGACGGTCTTCAACATCCAAAAGACCATGGACCATGGCGCGGTCGACGCCGTGACCAAATGGCAAACGCTCGCGCCGGTCCTCCCCGACGAGCTCGGCATACGTGTGATCGTGCAGAACCGGCAGGCCCTGTTCCAGTCCCTGTACCTCGGCACGTGCGACCAGCTCCTGCCGGTGATGAGCTCCCGGTTCCCGGAGCTCGGCATGACGCGCACCGACTGCCGGGAGATGAGCTGGCTTCAGTCCGCGGTGTACATGAACTACGCCAACACCAACACATCGGTGGAGGTGCTACTGAACCGGACGACCAGCCTGAGCACCTTCACCAAGAACAAGTCCGACTACGTCAAGCAGGCCATCACGAAGGACACATGGGACAAGATTTTCCCCTGGTTCAACGGCGTCGGCGCGGGGCTCATCATTCTGGAGCCCCACGGCGGAAGAGTCGGCAGCATCGCCGACGCCAGCACGCCGTACCCACACCGGAGTGGTGTCCTCTACAACATCCAGTACGTCGCGTTCTGGACAGGCAACGAGTCGGACGCGCCGAATTGGATCAAGAACGTGTACAACTTCATGGAGCCGTTCGTGAGTAAGAACCCGCGGGCGGCGTACGTGAATTACCGGGACCTGGAAATCGGCGAGAACGCGGTGGTCGGTGGCATCACGAGCTACGCCAGCGGCAAGGTGTGGGGTGAGAAGTACTTCGGGGGAAACTTCAAAAGGCTCGGGATCACCAAGGGGAAGGTGGACGCTGGCGACTACTTCCGGAACGAGCAGAGCGTGCCGCCACTTGTTCCGAGGAAGTGAGCCATGTGTCCATTGGTCAGGCTAATTTGAGGTGAATTTTTTTAAAAAATAATTGTTTTTTTTAAATTGCATAAATAATACTTCAAAAAAAATTATAGAAATATACCTATACAATAATTTGAAATAGCGACAGAGTCTATCACTATTTAAAATACCGAAATGTTGATGCGGTGTTCAGGCAAGATAACTGTCACCGTTTGGTTTAGCGACAAAGTCTCTGTCGCCGTTCGGAATGGAGATGTTGTCACCATTTGAAATGGTGACAAAGACTCTATTGCCAATTAAAACGGTGATAAAGTTCTGTCGCCAATTGAAACAATGATTGAACCTTTTGTAGAACAAAAAAGAAAATCGAAATTAACCTAAGTACGAAGAAGTATGTAGCAGTTGTGCCAATTGGTACTGTTCGATTTTGTTGTTAGTACTACAGTTTTGAGTAGTTATTCATATCAATTTGTTAACAGGAAGCAATGAAAACAAAGACAAGAAATAAAGATCTAGAATACTAGTATATAAACAAAGTTGTTCAAGGATAATACATGAGTACGATAAGCAACAAAGTAAAAACCGTACGCACGGTTCATCTGCGGTACAACACCTCGAGTGACCTTATGCTTGGCTCGATGGATACGTCCAGTGGAATGGTGGAACACCTCGAGTGGTCCTGGATGGACGAACCGATGGTAGTGGAGTAACAAAATCAGGCATGACTAACATGCTCGGTCATGGCGCACCAGACAACTGCGATGCACCAAGTACCACACCTATGGACTTGCTACAGGGGATGAACCAACCAGTCATCGACCAAGGGTGCCACGCATGTTGATCCTCTTTGCCATTATCGGGGTGCGCAGCCGCACGAGCCAAGCTCAATGGTTGCCTCACCATCGGGATGTAACATCCCAAAATTTAATAAATAAAAAAAGAAAATAAAATTTTAAAATATAAATTTGTTTTATTCTTAAATTTCTTGAATTTAATGGTCTTTATGGTGATTTCTTTGTTGGAAAGTGTTGGGGATTGGGTGGTTCCCTTAATTACCATAATGCCACGACGGCCGAGCTCGTCTCGGTCCCGTGCACCTCGGAGGTCGTCCCCGAGGGTGACCTAAGAGGGGTCAAGCTCGGCCGTTGCTTGACTTGCTCGTCTGGTGCGAGCTCGTTGCTCGACCAGTGCCCAAGCATGATGCTCGGGCTCACCCACTCGGGCTGGTGTCAAATCAGCTCGGCCTAACCCCGAGCTCTAGCTGCGTGGTCGGGAGTCAAGACTAACGGTCAAGGCGATAATCATGCCACTTCGGAGGGTCGTTGCACCCGGGACGCGGGTGTGGCGAAGAAGTAGGATTCGGTTGCGGCCACGTTGGACACGGTCAGACGTGCACGGGGTGGGACGTAACCGACCCAATACCCTTGTAAATTATAAATACCTCCCGAATATTAGAGGGAGGGGGGAGACGCAAAAAAGGGAGACACATTGAGACAGATACACACGCAATATACACCACGCTGGAGTATGGTTATTATCTCCTTGGTGAGAGGCCCGAACCAGGATAAATCCCTGTGTCATTCTTTGAGTGCACTTGATTTGGCGAGACCGGGCATCCCTTGGAAGCGACCCTTCATGCGAGAAGGGGACGGAGTTGACCCCCCAATCAACTAAGTAAGCTCGGCGGGGGCCTGCTCCCCAATCGTCGACAGCTGGCGCCATCCGTGGGGATCGTCAATTCCTTTCGTGAAGAATCCCCGAAGATGCCGAACTCTTAGGACCATCAGGATCTCTGCACCTTCTGAGATGTTGGGGATGAAGACATGTACTACGCCAGCGGCGATGTCGCTGGTGTCACTAACCCTGAGGGTCATACTGAGCCCAGGAGCTTTTCCCCAGCGGCCGCCGCACAAGAGCAGTTCTTTCGCTCTCAGTGCGACGCCCTCTCGGATGATGAATATGATGGACTCTATGACGGCTTCGATATCCCTGATCATCTCGAGCCCGATCGAGAGACCATGTCGCGGGGGGGGGGGGCACTGTGATGTCACCCTCATGGTCCTCGCAGTCCCGCAATGTCCACATGGAAGGAGGAGGTGGAGATCCCGAGGATGAACCCTCGGGAGATACCCGCCTCCAACGCTATGAAGCAGCCAAAAATCACCAGGAAGCGTCGTTAAACCGGACGCTGGCAAGTATACGTCGACAGGTCCGCGGCAGCCCCGGTGCGAGGACCGAGGCTAATGCTCGTGAGAGTTCCCGCGAGTACGGGACCCCAGAACTCAGGCGCCATCGGTCCAGCTCGTCACCCCTTGCTCTCCCGAGCGAGGAGCATCTTTGAGCCTTAGACGCGGTCGTGCGAAACCTCAGAGAATTCCCTGAGCAAGTGGATTTGGAGGCCATGGGAGCTGTCGTGGCGGACGATCTCAAAACAATCGTCACCAACATGAAGATGGTAGAGGCATCACTCGAAAAGAAAACTCGGAGCACTTCCCGAGATCAGTACCGCCGCGACCCCGTCCATTCCCACCTCGGTGACTCTCGTGGCCATGCTCGGGATGACCGGCAGGAACGTGATCGGTATCGCGAGGATGCTCGGAGCGGTTCCTGGACAGCCCCGCGAGACCATAGGGATGCTCGGCGCAACCGGAGCCTGACGAAATACTCTTCTTCGGGCCACTCCCCCTCTCACAGACCCAAGGAAGTTTTCTCCCGCCTGGGTCCGAGGGTCGGGGGGTCAAGCAGTAACGACCGTTATGACTGCCACGACCGGAGCGAGCGCCATGATAGCCCCATCTTCGGATGTCGGGCATTCGTGATGCCCCTTTAGCGAGTGGCGTGGTCGAGCAAGTTCAAACCCGGACATATTGAAAGATTCAACGGGACGCAGAACCCCGATGAGTTTCTTTCGATCTACACCATCGCCATCCTAGCCGCCGGCGGGGACGAGAGAGTCATGGCCAACTTCCTACCTACGGTACTGGATGGCCCATCTCAAACCTGGCTCTTCAACCAAAAGGAGGGTTCCATCTGGTCTTGGGGCCAGCTGAGCAGCGCCCTCCGGGCGAACTTCCAGAGCTACTATGTCCGTCCGAGGAAGGAACGCGACCTCGAGCGCTTGATCCAGACAGAAGGCGAAACCTTGCGCCAGTTCGTCCAGCGGTTCATGCAGGTACGAAACTCCATCTCGAGCATCTCGAACGAAGCCGTGGTCCGAGCATTTAAGTTCGGGGTCCGAGACGTTCGTTTCACACAGGACCTCGAGATCCATCCAGACATCACGGCCAACGAGCTGTTGTAACATCCTCAAATTAATACAAGGCTTGAAATCAATTATTAAAATGTGAAATCATTTCCTTGCTGCATTTCATGATTTTATGTGCATTTGTTGAATTGTTGTCTATTTAAAATGATTATTGGAATTGAGAAAAAGAGAAAACATGAAATGGTAAAATAGTAAAAATATGAAATTCCTCTAGTAAATCTGATCTAATCTTGGAATACTCTGGAAAAGGTGTTAGGTTGGTCAAAAATAGTACGAACACCATTTAAACAATGAAATGATGGATTTTGGAGTTGATAATGGAACCTGATTTAATTGGTAAAATATTTATGTATAATTTTTGGTAGGATTCTAAACCTTGAAATTTTTACTTTTAGTAGGCCTTAACATTATCCTCAAGTAGTAAAAATTTCAAGAATTAATGAACTATTTAGCTATTTCTTTCCATTTAATTATTCCAGAACCAAAGTTCTGCAAAACGCAGTAAAACAATTTTAAAAAAATTAATTCTGGAATTTTAGATCTGATATTTTTTTGGTAGAATCCTTTTTTATAATTACCCGCTCATTAAAAGTTTCAAAAATTAATATGTTATTTTATATCTCTAATTAAATCAAAATTCGAAATGTATTTTCTGTGTCCTTGGCATTGTCAGAATTTTAATAAAATATCTAAAAGAGATAATCACTCTAAATTTTTACTGTGCGTAGATATCTTATCCAAGTTTCGGAAATAAAATTTTCAAAAAATTTTTGTGCAGACTTTAACCGAAAACCCTGGAAACTTTGCCTTACTTGGATGCATTGAACCTTTTCTCTCTCTATCTCTCTCTCTTTCTTTCTGACCAGTGGGCCAACCCCTCTTAAATACATGTCAGACCAGCCCCCTTTACTCCCAGTTGCTGACTGATGGGCCCTCTAACTGACGGGGCCCAAAGCACCCCACTCGGTTCGCCATTTCACTACCGTGTTGGCCTTCCTCACCTAGCCAGTCCCGCCTGTCATTCCCTTGCCTCACTCCTCTCCGTCTCTCTCTGTTGCGTGGGGTTGGGACCCACTCGTCAGGGCCTTCTCCTACCTCCTACTCCCTCCCTGCTCGTGTGTGGCCGAAGCAACAGAAGCCGGTGCACCGCTTCTGGCCTCCCCTCTCTGGCGCCGCCTTGTTTGGCTCCAGGGCCTCCACGTCGCCCTCCCTCTGACACCATCGCCACCTCGCCTAGCCGGCCATACCGATCCCTGTGGAGAACCGCCAAAGCCTCGCCGAGTTCACACCTTGGCCAAGCTTATCTACCGCCTTGCTCCGGCTATAAAAGGCTTGTAAGCGATCGCATTTGAGCCACGCCCCTTCCTTTTCACTCATCAAACACTCTCTCCCAACCGAGCCTTGCAATTTGGCCTTCTTCCTCCACTCCGGCCGAACTGCCGCCCTAACTAATCCTCAGTTAAACTTCCTGCACTCGAGTTCGATTTCAAATTAATCATGACCAAAGCATCACCATAACCCCACAAACTAAACCCCCCAACTAATTCAACTGGAGAGCCACCGTGGTCTTCCCTCCACGCGCGCCCTTCTTCCCCAACATCGGCGACCACCGCTGGGCCATCCCGAGGCTTGCTCTGCACGGTGAGATATCACAAATGCACCCATGGACCTTAAGAATGCTTAATCATCAGCTAATTGAACCCCTTGAGGCCTAATTTGTGGTCGCGACCAACTCCACCGTGAACCGCCGCCGGTCTCCGCCGTGCGTGCGATTTCCTCGAGTACTACCCCTAGCCACTAGTTCCCCTAGATGCGGCACGGTCTCCTGGAGCCGCCAGTGTCGGTCGAATCCCTTCAAAGCCGCCGGTTGGACGCCGGTGAGGCCGTCGGCCGCGAGCTCTGTTTTGGCTCGCTGCCACGCGGGCCCGAGCAATCAGCCGCAGCACGCTCCCGTGGCTCACTGCCAGTCTGACCCCACCCGCCAGTGACTTGGCCCGGTTCGAATGGATCCAACGCGCAAAAAATCAGGAAATGCGCTTTCATGTATTGAAAGCGTATTTTCCAATTTCCCTGGATTTATTCAAACCGAGCACTTTTAAACATGTATAACTTTTAATCTACAAGTCCAAATCAAGTGAAACAAGTTTATAAATTCTTGATAAATCATCTATTTTCTTAATCTGCAAAAATATTTGAAACTTGTTTATCATTTTAAATTTGAATTTGAATCTAAAGAGAGAAATTAGATTATGCTCTATATAGAAATTTTGCAATTTAAGTCCAAATTGAATGAAACCAATTTTGTTTGAATCCTTATGCCAAGTACTATCTAAATATGTTTTTAGATTTTAATTTTAAGCTAATTTGTGAAAATTTCTTATTAGGGTTAAATTCAATACATTGAATTAGTAAAGTTGCTATAACTTACATATAAATCATCAAAATGGAGTGAAACTTGTTTTGGTGCACAAGTTATACCATGGGAAGCAAGGCTATGAAATAATAGTTAGGGTATACCATGCAACCTTTTTGTGAAATAAATAAGCTGCCTTATGTACTAATTGATATTAGTACAAGTAGCCATATACCTTGAAAATGAATTTTAATCTATTTAATCTTACAATCTTAGCTTCCTGAATTTGTAGATTAAAATAAAATAATACACAAAAGAAAAGTAGTCATGTTATATAACCCTAAGCTACTATCATTAAAACGGAATCCTGTAACTTAACTACACATGAAATGATAGGGCGTGCATGCTGTTTTGATTGTCCTTGTGATGGTTCTATTTGATTCTTTTGTTTGCTTCTTTGTCGTTATTGAAAGTGTACTATTTGCTTTTTGTAATGTTCTTCTATTAACGCATAGACGTTGACGCTACCGACGCTGCAGTCGACGACGTTGATCCCGCTTATGCCACTGAAGAGCAAGGCAAGCACCCCCTTTGAGCATTTTGAACCCAGATTTCATAATCAACTAAAATGTGATTAAGAATCTTCCTACATGCTCATATTTTGTTAAATATCTATTTTGTGTTACTTGGTAGATATAATCCATGTTGATGGATTTCCTTAATCACTATTGATATGTGAACCATGATAACCATAGGAATGGTTAAGTTCATAGTCTTGGACTGGGGTATAATCGCTTATTAATCTGCATATGCTTAGCACTGCTTTAGATTAATGTTGGGAACATTTACACCCACACACCTTTCTTTATGAAATCTTTTATGGTTTATTTAAGCAGTAAAGGATACTGGTAGTTTGATAAAAATAAAAATAAAACTACTGTTTTGACGTGGGTGATTATTGGCAATAGCCGGATGTACATGTTTTAACGTGTACGTAGCTAGGGTGGAGTTATCGCCCATGTACTTTAAGAACCGAACATAGTGTTGCATGATCCAAGTATAATCGTACATCCACAATGGACTGAGGTCTCCGTACGTGATTAAGACATTCACGACATGGGCAAGGTATCTCGTTATTCCGACCAAATCTTTCTTGAACAAATGTCATGGATTCTCCAACGCCTTTGACATATGCAAAGGTAAATTGTTTAGCATTGATCCAACTTCTATCCATCTTTTTAACATCATGCATGAGAACAAAAAAGCATAATTAGGCAAGTATTTCCAAAGTAATGTAGATATATATATATCACCAAGTAAACTAGAAGGTACTAAAAAATTGTGCAAAAATGAACCATAATTAACCACAATAGTATATATAATAGAGCTTAAGGGCAATAGGTTGTCCTTGTGAAATACAAAGCTCCCAGGTCTAAATACTTTACTTTGTTTTCGTTGCTCTGCCTCTGTTCACAGCTTTTGTAGGATTGTATTGCACATATTTAAAGGCTACAGATTTCAGAGACCGACTCTGTTTTCATTGCTCTGCTTCTCGGTTGCATCAGCAAACATGGACTCGGAATGTGACTACCGTACCGGTCGTTCTCCTCAGCCTCATTGAGTCCAGCGCCCTAGAGAAGTAGAGAGAGACTCGGTTTCTCCGACCGTGAACTCGGTTTCTAATCTTGCTCGGCGCTAGACCTAGGTCGCGCCCACACCTTGCCCGGCGGGGGCTGTGGCGGCGGGGAGATGGCGCCTGCGGAGGAGGCGGACGGCGGGGAGTTCCCCATGGGGATGAAGGTGCTGGTGGTGGACGACGACCCTACGTGCCTTGCCGTGCTCAAGAGGATGCTCATAGAGTGCCGCTACGATGGTGAGCAGCTTGCTTTGCCAACCCCCCCTCCCCTTGCCGTCTCGCTTTGGAGTTTGATTTGCTCTTCCCGTGATTCTGGGGAATTTTACACGGTCCTGTAGTTCTCAATTTTTGAGAGATTTTGCTACTTTTTAGGTTTCTGTACCTGAGAGTGGATTTGTGACGTATATTTGCTTAAGGATTAGTGATTGCGTTGGAGATCTGAGATTCTGAGTCGATTCGTGTGTGAGAAAATTCTGAGCAGGCGCATGGCTCTTATTGTCGATTGCTAACTCCGAGCACTTATGCCTTAAGCAAAAGTATTCAGGATTAGATTATTGGGATTCATGTGAACTTCGAATTATGATTCTAGTACCGTTACTAGACTTGCATATCTTAGGAATATATCGTTGATTAGCCTATATTACAATATCTTAGGAATGGATCGTTGATTTACCCATCTTTTGCTCTTTATCCGGATAACGTTATGTTAGGCCTAATGACCCAAAGCGTCTTAGGAAAGTTTTTGGGGATCACCAAGTTAGTACAGGTGCTATGCATCACCTAATCAGGGTCATAATAGGATATCTTCCACACGGTTCGTTCTGCTGCGGGACACTATTGTCAACATGAATAATATATAGAATCCATGTTCTTTAAGGCGTTGCTATTTTCTTCTAGTTTCTGTTCTGCACACGAAGACTGATGTAGCTGGAATCAATCTCAAGTTGTGCTCCAGTCGTGTTATTGATTTCTCCTTGTGAATATATTTGAACATAATCCACCATATAATACGTTTTATATTTTTGCAGCAACAACTTGTTCTCAGGCTACAAGAGCATTAACTCGTGAAGCATGCTTATCTGCAAGCTAATTGTTGATATGGTGCCAAACTGTTGTCGTCAAACTGTTGGGTGTTCTCTTTAGAAAGTGACATCTTATCCTCAGCTGAGACCAATTGTATTGTTTCCTTGTAGCTGAGATAAATTGTATTGTTTCCTTGTAGCAGCCTCCCAGGGAACCCTCAGCTGAGACCAAGAAGCCCAGTCCGGCGAAGACTGATGTAGCTGGAAGCAGCGATGACAAGGAGGAGAAAGAGGATGAGAAGGAGGATACATCGGCCCCACGCCGGACGTCCAGATGGGAGACATAAACTTAGCCTAGGCTTCACTCTTTGGATGTCTCATTTCGACCATTTTGACTCTCGCTTTTTTGAGAACATAGCTCTTAGTGTTCTGCTTTTCCTATGCCCCTGCTCATCGTATGATACCCTAGTTTAGGTGCTTAGAAATTCACCAACTGATGAAGGTTGTGTGGTTCGGTTGCTTGTGTGCTGCCCTGAATCAGGTAGATGAGATTTTTTTCCATTTTGTATCAGATGAAGCATGAATGGATCTTCTGATATTTAGGCAGTGTTCATTTACTCAGTACAGATGGGTGCATGTGATGAGGACATCACTCCTATGCATACGACCGAGCCTCCTCCAGTTGTGATGCAAGGACCCATCACAAGAGCACGAGCACGGCAATTGAATCAACAGGTGAGCTCGTTCCTAAGTGCCCGTGCAGATACTTGTGAGGATGGTATGCTACCTAATGATATTATTGATTATCTTGTACTTAGGAACTTTGGAGAGGACCATGAAGGCCTTGGAAACCAGCAAGGACCAGGAGGGAGGCAAGGAGGGTGTCCAAGTCAAGTTGGAGGTTCAATTCATCTCGGAGTCGACTACCTCGGCCACCAGGAGCAGCGTTCACTAAAATCATCGCCCAGGCCACAAACGGGCTTCGATTTTGATGATCCACATATGCATCGAAAGCTAAGGAGATAAAATTTACAATGGCACCGGTTTCAGGTCATTTGGACTTGGTCGGCGGGAATTTACGTTGCAAGGTGGCGGACGAGAATCGATCCCGAGTCTTTGCGTCACCAATTTGGGCCGTTGGCCCATGTATCGTGTTGGAGTCCATCACGGACACGTCTAGGTTTCTAGGGCGTCCCCTAGCCTTTATATCCAGTAGCCGCCGCTAGGGTTTGATTTGGGTTTTGCTTAGATTAATTCTGTCTTTGAACAGTGTTGCCGTTCATCGGTTTGTGAGACCCCAACTCGTGAGCTTCATCCTCAATTTCAAATTCAGTTGCATCTTTCTTGTTCTTGCTTGTGTTCTCGATTCATTGGCAGGGATTAGCCTTCGTGGCGAGGTCAACCGGGCAGCGCACAGTTGATAACCAGAGGACGCGTGGTGCTGCGATTGCAGGGGGTTTTGATCGTGTCGATCAAGAAGCCGGATCGTGTGTGTCTCACGCCGCCTAATCGACTTATCCTCCACCTGACGGAAGTTCGGGCATCCCCCTACACCCCATCAAGTGGTATCAGAGCAAGGTTTACCGTCAGGTTCGCCTTCTCCCCGTATTTTGATTTAGTTTCGCGTTCGTCCTATAGTCCACGAAAAAGCCAAAAAAAATGCAGTTCATAGTCTACCATACCTAGAACCACGCCTAGCCTTTGCACAATTTTGGTTTCAGAGTCCGTAGTACTGAGTTTGTGTCCAGAATCGAGTCGTGTTGCTGGTTTAGATCGTGGTCTTAATTTAGTCGTGTTTCACCTCCGCTGCATCCCATATCCTACACCGATCCAGTCACCAATCGCTATTTGAGTCCTTGTTGGAATCGGATTGTTTTGTGGTTTTCCTCAGTTTCGGAGTCCTAGTTGTGTTAGGGTTTCTCCTTCATAAACCCTAACCCCCCACCTCCTGTTAGCCATATCGCCACCCCTCATCACAGAACCTGCCACCACAGATCATCGCGTTCATATCCACTCCATACGCCCTTGAGTTTGGAGAGGTGCCGCCTAGAAAACCCTGATTCGGAGTCCTTCCGTAAAACGGCCATAACTTTCGCATACAGACTCGGAATTAGGCGATTTTTTTTTCACGGATATCTACAGAAAATTTTACATCCGATTCTCCCCAACTTTGTCAGGTTTGCCAAAATTATTTTTGCGAAATTCCCTCGGGAAGATTGAGTTTTCGTCCGCCAAAGTTTGAGTACGCTTTTCAGAAAACACTTCTTATTTCATATCGGTTTCATCTTACATCTGTTCAGGCTGAAAATTTGTGCTCCTGATCCTAGGAAAAATATCAGAAAAATCAAAGAAAAATAAAAAAAAATTGTGAAAGAGGCATAGAGCCAAAAAAAAAAGGCAGGAGCAAAGGTAGGTGTTTTTACCGTGCCTGACAGAAGTGTTTGATGTGGTTCTGATATCTGTTGATATACTCTGACGCCTTGTTGCTTGTCTCTACTTATTCCTTATTTTCTGCCGCAGCTAGACTAAGGCCACATTTAGACCAGCAACTAGGGCAAGTACTTTTGGACATTTATTCAGCATTACTATACATTCTTGCATTGTGTGCCACCCATACATATAACCTTCCTACAACTCCACATATACATCCTTCTCGATCAGCAAAGTTATTGACCCTTGCAATCGCTTCATCACACCCTCACGGTGTCACGAACCCGACCACGGTTGCACCGTCCTCATTTGTGTTGGTAAGAACCGGTAAGAACTTGGTAAGATTGCTTGAGAGCGTGAGATCCCACCTAGTAGTTCATAGGGCTCATAATACTTGTGTTTGTGTTTCCTTCTGTCCTTTCTGCGCTAACCATGGCGAGGTGGCAAGAAGGGCAGGAGCGAGGATGATGATGTTACCATCGAAGACTGTGTCCTTCATTCGAGTTGTCGACCATCTTTGGGCGAGATAAAAATGATGTTCAAGGAGCATGCCATGACGACGAACAAGACCCTTGAGAACATCGATCGGCGAGTTTCCACCCTCACCGAGAGGATGGATGTCGCCGAAAACGCCTCCAAATGACCATTGATGGAGGTGCAACCGTCAACAACGGTGCCAACCACGACAATAACGACCCACGATGAGGATGGTGATTTTGAGGAAGATGAAGATGAGCGACAGCGTGCCGCCAGGGAGCGTCTTTGCTCAGCGAACGCCCGTCTGCATGACCGTCTTCGTCGCAACCATCACGGTATGGGAGGTAATAACCAGAACCGCAATGATGATCCTTTCGCTAAGGTAAAATTCACCATCCCTTCCTTTTCTGGAGCTTATGATGCTGATGCTTACTTAGATTGGGAGATGACGGTTGAGCAGAAATTTAACTCCCATCTAGTTCCTGAGATTCATAGGGTTAGACAAGCCACTAGTGAATTTAAAGATTTTGCTATAATCTGGTGGAATGAACTAGTAAATGCTCGCTTACAACCTGATTCTTGGGCGAGATTAAAAGATGCTATGCATAATAGATTTGTTCCTCCTTCCTACCAACGTGATATGCGTAAGAGATTGCAACGATTAGATCAAGGTAGTATGACTGTTCAGGAATATTACCAAGAGCTTCAAAAGGGTATGTTACGTTGTGGGGTAGTAGAGGAACCTGAGGATAAAATTGCTCGTTTTTACGGTGGGTTGCGTCCAGAAATTCAGGATATTGTTGATTATAAAGAATATACAACTGTCAATCGCTTGTTTCAACTCGCTATGTTAGCAGAGAAGGAATTGCAGGGACGCCATTCCAAGAGCAGGAGCAATGCCGGTAGCACCTTCACGCCCCGAACGACTATGGGACAAGCAAAGACAGTGCCTTCTTCCACCTTTTGACCAGCGGCAACGCCACCTTTGCCGAACACATGACCGGCAGCGACGGCACCACCCACCCGTGCCACAGACAGCAGCAAGTCAACCCCGCCAACACCGGCCAAGAGCTCCTCCGTCGCTTCCACAAGCCGTACATCGACGGGAATTCGCTGCCACAAGTGCCAAGGGATTGGCCACGTCAAGAGAGAATGCCCCAGCCACCGATGACGGAGGTTACATCAGCGCCTCCGATGTTGAGGACGAGATCGACGACACCAGGGTGGACAACGACGAGGTTGATGATGAAGCCACCTTTGGCGCCGAGGATACTGCTGCGTACAGGTCCATCATTGTCCAGCGTGTCCTTAAGCGCCTGAGATGGAGCAAGCCGAGCAGCGGCGCCACAACTTGTTCCAGATTTTCTTCGTCATCAACGGTAAAGCCTTGGCGTGATCATTGACTCCGGCGGTGCAACAACTTGGTGAGTACAGATTTGGTCAAGAAGCTTGGCTTGACCACACGCCCGCACCCACATCCATACCACATTCGGTGGTGAATGATTACAGCAAAGCTAAGGTAACACAAACAGTTCGGGTTCATTTTTCCATTGGTTCCTATTCTGATTTTCTTGATTGTGATGTGGTGCCGATGCAAGCTTGTTCTCTTTTATTGGGTCGCCCATGGGAATATGACAACGATGCACTTCACCACGGTAGAAGTAATAAATACACTTTTATGCATAAGAGAAAGAAAATTACACTTCTACCTTTGACCCCATTGAAATTGTTAAATCGATAGGGAGCGGATTGCTAATGACAAGAAACCCATTAATGAAAAATCTGAAATTCAGCATGTAGCCAACCAAATTAAATTGAGGAATCCCGTCTTGCTTGCTACAAAATCTGATCTTGCTGCAATTAGTGATGATGCTTTGTGCTATCTTTGTGCTATGCAAAGATGCTTTGTTTTCATTGGATGATCTGCCCGATGCTTTGCCTCCTGCTGTCACTAACCTTTTGCGAGGAGTATGCGGATGTTTTTCTGCCAAGATACCTCCAGGACTCCCACCCCTACGAGGATTGAGCACCAAATTGATTTGATACAGAGCGAGTTTGCCAAACCGAGCTGCTTATAGGACCAACCCGAGGAGACTAAGGAGATTCGGCGCCAAGTCCAAGATCTTTTGGACCGCGGGTATATACGTGAGAGCCTTAGTCCTTGTCTTTGTTCTGTTATTTTGGTTCCTAAGAAAGATGGCGGTTAGGCGCATGTGCGTAGATTGTAGAGCCATTAACAATATCACAATAAGGTACCGTCATCCTATTCCTAGGCTAGACGACATGCTTGATGAGTTAAGTGGTTCTATAATTTTCTCTAAGGTTGACTTGCGTAGTGAATACCACCAAATAAGAATGAAATTGGGAGATGAATGGAAAACAGCTTTTAAAACCAAGTTTGGATTGTATGAGTGGTTAGTCATGCCTTTTGGTTTAACTAATGCACCGAGCACCTTCATTAAGCTTAATGAGCGAGGTTTCTGAGCTTTCATTGGGAAATTTGTGGTGGTTTATTTCGATGATATATTGATTTACAGCAAGTCATTACATGAACATCTTGATCATCTATGTGCTGTTTTTGATGCTTTGCGTCTTTGCACGTTTATTTGGTAACCTCGAGAAGTGCACTTTTGCACCGAGCAGTATCGTTTCTTGGCTATGTTGTGACTCCGAGGGGTGAGGTTGATGAAGCTAAGGTGCACGCGATTAGGAGTTGGCCAACGCCCACGGCGATTTCACAAGTCTTGAGCTTCCATGGACTTGCTGGATTTTACCGCCGCTTTGTGAAGGATTTCAGCACCATTGCAGCTCCATTGAATGAATTGACGAAGAAGGGAGTTGTGTTCCATTGGGGGCAAGCACAGGAGAATGCCTTCAACCTTTTGAAAGATAAGCTTACTAATGCACCTTTACTCCAACTTCCTGATTTTAATAAGACCTTTGAGCTTGAATGTGATGCTAGTGGGATTGGAATTGGTGGTGTTTTGATGCAAGATAGAAAACACATTGCTTATTTTAGCGAAAAATTGAGTGGTCCTGTTTTGAATTATTCCACGTATGATAAAGAATTGTATGCTCTTGTGCGATCTTTAGAAAGCGTGGCAACATTATCTTTGGCCCAAAGAATTTGTTATTCATTACGATCATGAGTCGCTAAAACATATTCGCAGTCAAGTGAAACTGAATCGTAGACATGCTAAATGGGTTGAATTTATTGAATCTTTTCCTTATGTTATCAAACACAAGAAAGGGAAGGATAATGTGATTGCTGATGCCTTGTCTAGGAGATATACCATGTTGTCCCAACTTGATTGTCGTATATTTGGATTGGAATCAATTAAAGAATAATATGCTCATGATGATGACTTTAAAGATGTCTTGCTGCATTGCAAAGAGGGAAGAACATGGGACAAATATGTGATAAATGATGGATTTGTGTTTAGAGCTAACCGCCTATGTATTCCAGTTGGATCTGTTCGTTTTCTTTTGATACAGGAGGCCCATGGAGGAGGGTTGATGGGTCATTTTGGTGCCAAGAAGACGGAGGCCGTGCTGTCCGCCCACTTATTTTGGCCGAAGATGAGGCGAGACGTTGAGAGGTTTGTATCCCGCTGCACTACATGTCAAAAGGCTAAATCACGATTGAATCCACATGGTTTATATATGCCTCTTCCTGTTCCTAGCACTCCATGGGAGGATATATCTATGGACTTTGTTTTAGGACTGCCTAGGACCAAGAGGGGGAGGGATAGTATTTTTGTGGTGGTTGATAGATTTTCTAAGATGGCTCACTTTATTCCTTGTCATAAGAGCGACGATGCTGTTAATATTGCTAACCTTTTCTTTCAAGAAATTGTTCGCTTGCATGGTATGCCTTCTACTATTGTTTCAGATCGTGACGCCAAGTTTTTAAGCCACTTTTGGAGAACTCTATGGAATACATTGGGGACCAAGCTGCTGTTTTCAACAACATGTCATCCCTAAATCGACGGCCAAACCAAGGTAATAAATCGTACATTATCCACTATGTTGAGGGCTGTTTTGAAGAAGAATTTGAAGATGTGGGAAGAATGTTTGCCGCATGTTGAATTCGCTTATAATAGGGCGGTACATTCCACCACCAAGGTAAGTCCTTTTCAGGTAGTGTATGGTTTCAATCCCCGTGCTCCTATTGATCTATTACCTTTACCTACTAGTGAACGAGTTAATCTTGATGCTAAGGAACGTGCTGAATTTATTCTGAAATTGCATGAAAAGACTAAAGAAAATATTGAAATGATGAATGAAAGGTATAGGACTGCGGGAAGTAAAGGTAGAAAGGAAGTAAAACTTGAACCGGGTGATTTAGTATTGTTACACTTGCGAAAGGATCGTTTTCCAGAATTGAGAAAGTCCAAATTAATGCCTAGAGCTGATGGTCCTTTCAAGATACTTGAGAAAATAAATGATAATGCATATAAACTTGAGTTGCTGCCCGAATTTGGGGTTAGTTCCACATTTAACATTGTAGATTTGAAACCGTTCATGGGAGAAGAAGATGAGCTTGAGTCGAGGACGACTCCACTTCAAGAGGGGGAGGATGATGAGGACATCACTCCTATGCATACGGCCAGAGCCTCCTCCGGTTGTGATGCAAGGACCCATCACAAGAGCACGAGCACGGCAATTGAATCAACGAGGTGAGCTCGTTCCTAAGTCTTGCGGTCTGAGATACTTGTGAGGATGGTATGCTACCTAATGATATTATTGATTATCTTGTACTTAGGAACTTTGGAGAGGACCATGAAGGCCTTGGAAACCAGCAAGGACCAGGAGGGAGGCAAGGAGGGTGTCCAAGTCAAGTTGGAGGTTCAATTCATCTCGTAGTCGACTACCTCGGCCACCAGGAGCAGCGTTCACTAAAATCGTCGTCCAGGCCACAAACGGGCTCCGATTTTGATGATCCACATATGCATCGAAAGCTAAGGAGATAAACTTTACAATGGCACCGGTTTTAGGTCATTTGGACTTCGGAGTCGACAGGAATTTACTTTGCAAGCTGGCGGACAGAATCTGTCCCAGGGTGCTGCGTCACCAATTTGGGCCGTTGGCCTATGTATCGTGTTGGAGTCCATCACGGACACGTCTAGGGTTTCTAGGACATCCCCTAGCCTTTATATCCAGTAGCTGCCACTAGGGTTTGATTTGGGTTTTGCTTAGATTAATTCTGTCTTTGAACAGTGTTGCCGTTCATCGGTGTTTGAGACCCCAACTCGTGAGCTTCATCCTCAATTTCAAATTAAGTTGCATCTTTCTTGTTCTTGCTTGTGTTCTCGATTCATTGGCAGGGATTAGCCTTCGTGGCGAGGTCAACTGGGCAGCGCACGGTTGATAACCAGAGGACGCGTGGTGCTGCGATTGCATGGGTTTTTGATCGTGTCGATCAAGAAGCCGGATCGTGTGTGTCTCGCGCCGCCTAATCGACTTATCCTCCACCTGATGGAAGTTCGGACATCCCCCTACACCCCATCAGCATGTCTATTTAAATCCTATGCTAGCTTTTGTTGCTGGATGATATATTTACAATGTCGACATTGCAGTGGTAAATAACTATAGTTGAGTGATCTTATCATTGAAGCATTTGAAATTATTGTCATTTGTGAATTGTAATGCAACGGTGCACCAGCTTCTGGAAAACAATTGAACTAGACAAATGCTGGTGTCATCTGCTTAGTAAGGCCAGAATATGGGCATTGGCAGAATTGCAGCACTGTAGGATATCATCCGCTGTAGTCTGGTTTCTAGGTATCCCTTCCCAATGAATATATGATATTCAGTGTCAAATATGCAATATCGATAGGATACAACATGAAATCGATTCTACTTACACTACATCTTGCTAATGCCATTAAAGTATGACTTCATCCATAATTTAAAGAACAAAGGTCATGCAAAGCACATCTAATGCAAACCAGCAATTTTGTGCAATTATGGAGAAAATCATTTCAGTTTAAGCACCAAATCCATATGTGTTCATATGTATTTGGTAGAGACTTTCTTGGAACAATTTCTTTTGCTTTATTTACGTCAGTTTTTGCCTTATTTACGTCGACTTTTGGCGACATTAATAAGTCAGATTCCTGTAGTGTATGTGCCAATGTGTAACTAACAAAGTAGTTGGTCCCACCTGGCCCATATCTACCAACATGTAAGTCATCAGGGTAACTAACAAAGTAGTTGGTTCCACATGGATCATATATGACAACGTGTGAGTAACAAAGAGACTCAAATAATATTTAATGTTGCGAGCAAAACCATTAATATCATGGACAAACAACCCCATGCGAGCTCAATGGCGATATTTAATGTTGCGTCATTAGAATACATGGCCAAACCATGATGTCTGCTTTTTAATGACGATTTGTGCTTTCATTCATGACGATATTTCACATTGCGTCACTAAAACACATGGGCAAACGGCCCCATGCGAGTTCAATGACAAAAGAAAATATATCGTCATAAAAAATCAATTTTCAATGATAGAATTTAGAAACGTCATGAAGATTTCGTCATAGAAGATCACTTTTCTAGTAGTGTTGGTAAGCAGTAGTAACACGGGCATTCCGGATATAGGTTTGCTCGAGGGAGGTGCCTTCACCGAGGTGTTGACATCTTTCGATGCAACGGTGTACGCCTGGCTATGAATTGGGGCTGTTATTATTCTATTGGACCTGCGGCTTCTGATTATTATTACTTTACCTTGTACTTTTGCTTCCATCACAGCCAGGGGTAAAGGTCACCGGGCTAGTGCAAAGTTAGGTTCAAGTAATCGAACAGTTTCGTTATGAACTCTCTGGCGGCACACCCAAGGAAGTGTGCTAATGATCTGCCACAAAGGGAGGACATATCTTGTGGGTAAAGCTATACAAACTCTGCAGAGTCCAAAAACTAATCGATTAGCCGTATCCACGGTCATGGATAACTTGGAGAACTGACACTAGTTAATTGTTTCCTACCTTTCAAAAAAAACTTGGGTTAAATGACTTGGAAAATGATCCACCTTTGTTAAGTGTCGCGTATTGTTATACTTGTTCGTATAAGACCATGGAGGGTCTTTTTCGTTATTTTACTCACAAAGGGACGTGAGTAAAATGCTACTGTTCCTGTGATACATGTTATTTCAATCATTTACTCAACTGTTTTAAGTTCAACTTGCGCTTTCCATTACTATTCAGTACTACTTCATTCGAAACTTTCGCTTTACGCAAATTTAACAAGTCAGCCTTTCATTTGACTTAGCCTGCATATAAATAGGATCATAAAAGTCTTGCGAGTACCCATGTACTGAACTTGCTTTAACATGGTTTTTAGGTGATGATCAAGAAAACCTTGTTGATGAAAACGTTAACGGAGAACTCGTGGTTTATGGTGACGACTGTCCTCTCTAGGTTCATCTCGTCTGTTGCCTGTGGTTTTGGGCTAGTCAGCAAACAATGAGATGTGGACTTTTGTTCTACTGCTTTTGACTATGTAACATTACTATCAAACTTGATGTAATAAAAGTTTGAACTTGTGTATGGCTGTGATTTCCAATTTGTGTTGTGCGTGCCAGCCACTGATCATGGGAATGGCACAGAAAGCACTTAAAGAACCTCGTTTTTGTGTTACTCTATGGCATAAAAATGAGGGTCCCACAGCTGTTCTGTATGGCCGACCGGTACGCTAATGCCGATGAGGCGGTCCAGTGGAAGAAGATGCTGGACGAGGGAAAGCTCCCGCCTCAGCCCGGTTTGGAAGGCTCTACGAGCAGGAAGAGTGTGAGCTCGGTCGAAAAGAAGATCAAGAAAAAGAAGAAAAAGCCCTCTGCTCTGAACATTGTCACGGCTATCGAGCAACGTCGGCAACCTACCTCACAGGCGCGCAAAAATTCGGGCTCGAAGGGGAAGGGCCGGCCGCCCCAGCGTCGTGACGACCAAGGTCGAGACGACCAGGAACGCTCCGACCAACACGGCCGACCGAGCAACCACTTTTGCCTGCTCCACCAGGCATACGGGAATGACCTCCGCAATTGCCAGACGTGGACCTTCCGCATGGAACAATTCTACAATAGTAAAGGCCCCATGCCTACGCTCCCGGAGCATGGAGAAGGAAGCAAGGGCAAGCAGCCCACCGACGAGGACGAGGACATGGAGTTCTAGGAACCTCAAAATCACATCGCTGTGATATTCGGGGGCTCCTCGGCTTACAAATCCCGTCGCGAACTCAAGGAGGGCGCGCGAGAGGTGCATCAGTCACCCAGGGCAAGCCCCCCATCCAACATCTCAAGTGGTCCGAGCTGCCCCTCACTTTTTCCAAGGACGATTGTCCCTTGGGAATGACAAAATCTCAGAGACTCCCGATGGTCATGAGCCCCACAATCAGAAACACCGTTGTAGGCCAGGTGCTCGTCGACTTCGGGAGCTCCTTGGATCTCATATCCGCCAGTGTCCTGGACGAGATGCAAATCCCCCGTTCCATGATTAAAAGCATCGTAGTCCCGTTTTACGGGATAATTCCGGGTATCTCGATCAAGCTGCTCGGCCAGATCATCTTGCCCGTGACGTTCGGCTCCCCAAGCAACTTCTGAACGGAATTGATCACATTTGAACTGGTCAATTTCGTGTCGGCCTACAATGCCATTCTCGGTCGGACGGCACTCGCCAAGTTCATGGCCGCCACGCACCACGGGTACCAGTGCATGAAGGTACCGGGACCCGGGGGCGTGATCTCGGTAAAGGGAAGCCAGAAAGCGGCCTTGAATTGTGATGATAGGGCACTTGACATGGTCGGGCAGCTGCCCTAACGCGGGCCAGAACAAGAGCCGAAGAGTTCTCGGCCAAAGACTACCCTCCAACCTGGAGGAGAAACCAAAGCACTCCCCCTGTGCAACGCAGAACCAGGCAAGGTCGTGCACCTGGGAACTTCTCTGGACCCCAAATAGGAACTCGAGCTCGTGACCTTCCTCCGAAAGAATGCGAACTTATTCGCATGAGAACCGTCTGACATGCCCGGAGTCCCAAGGGAGGTCATCGAGCATAGGCTAGCGGTTCGGCCTGATAAGAAGCCTGTGCGGCAGAAGCTCAGGCGCTTTTCCCCGGAGAAACAGGCCATCATCCGTGACGAACTGGACAAACTGCTCAAGGCCGGCTTCATACGAGAAGTTGACCATTCTGAATGGCTAGCTAATCCGGTCATCGTGAAGAAAAAGGGGGGCAAATGGCGCATGTGTGTCGACCATACAGGTCTGAACGCCGTATGCCCCAAAGACAATTTCTCACTGCCTCGAATAGACCAGTTGGTCGACGCGACAGCGGAGTCCCAAGTGATGAGCTTTTTGGATGCCTATTTGGGCTACCATCAAATCGGCATATCACCTGAAGATGAGGAAAAAAACTCCTTCATCACGCCGTTCGATACCTTTTGCTACACGACCATGTCTTTTAGTCTTAGGAACGCCGGAGCAACTTTCCAGCGCCTCATGCAGAAGACCTTCTCTGACCAAATAGGCCGAAACCTGGAGGTCTATGTAGACGACATAGTAGTCAAGAGTAAGCTCACCTCGGGTCATGTCCCCGACCTAGAAGAGACCTTCTGTAACCTCAACAAACATCGAATAAAACTCAATCCAGAGAAATGTGTGTTCGGTGTGAGGGTAGGGAAAGTGCTCGGCTACATGATCGGGCCACAAGGCATCGGGGCGAACCCGGAAAAAATCGAAGCCATCGAGAGTATGCGACCACCTACGTGTGTACAGGAGGTCCAGTCTCTAACCGGAAGGATGGCGGCTCTTAGCCGCTTCATTTCCCAGCTCGGCGATCGTGGGTTGCCCTTCTTCAAGGCACTTCGCATGCACGATGGTTTCGTTTGGACGGAGGAAGCGGACAAGTCCTTCGAAGAGCTGAAGCGATACCTGTCGAAACCTCCAGTCCTGACCACTCCAACACCAGGGGAAGTCCTGTTACTGTACCTGGCCACTACGCCCCAGGCAGTAAGCACCGTGTTAACAGTGGAAAGGGACGGAGCGCAATGGCCGATCTACTACATTATTAGTGAGGTCTTACACGGGTCTAAAGAACATTACCCGGAGGTTCAAAAGCTCCTATATTATCTACTCGTAGCCTCCAGAAAGTTACGACACTATTTCCAAGCCCACAAAATCCAGGTTCCAACTAACTTTCCACTCAGAGAGATCCTGGGAAACCAGGATGCCAGTGGTCGAATAGTGAAGTGGGCCATGGAGCTTGCCGAGTTCGAGATTGAATTTTCGGCTCACACTGCGATCAAATCCCAAGTCTTGGGAGATTTCCTGGCGGAATGGACGAATCATGCCCCGCCCGAGACCGATCTCGACCAACCCAAGCAAGGTCGCTAGGTCATGTACTTCGACGGGTCCCGCGCCTATGAACGCTCGGGGGCTGGTGTTGTCCTAGTATCCCCGCAAGGAGAGCGGCTGCAGTATGCCCTCCAGCTACATTTCACCGTGACAAATAACGGGGCAGAATACGAAGGCCTCCTGGCCGGGTTACGGGCATGCAAAGCGCTCGGAGTCCAACGGCTCACCGTCAAAGGTGATTCGCAGTTGGTCTTCAATTAGGTTAACAAGGAGTATCAGTGTTCCAATGACTCAATGGCGCTTTACCTGGCTGAAGTTAGGAAGATGGAGAAATACTTCAAGAATTTCGAGGTACTCTACATCCCCAGGAAGGAGAATTCCTTGGCTGACCATCTTTCGAAGGTCGGTTCCGCTCAACCCCCTGCTCCTACAGGGGTGCTCCTTGAGTACGTAAACAAGCCATCCATTTCCTCTGCAGAGGAGGCACCTAAGGCGCACGGCAACGTCTCCTTCCTCAAGCAGGGTGCGAATTGGATGACACCATTCATTCAGTATCTCACACATGGGACACTGCCCGAGGAAGAAGCCGAGCGCTCCCGGCTCACAAGACGGTCGTCACCATACAAGCTGGTCGAGGGCGTCTTGTACCGCAAAGGAGCACATGGAGTCCTCTCTAGGTGCATCACCCAGGAAGAAAGCGAGTACCTTCTCAGGGACATCCATGAAGGATTGTGCAGAGCTCACTCGTCCTTCAAAACGTTAGTGGGAAAAGCCTTCCGATTGGGTTATTACTGGCTGACGGCTCTAGCAGATGCTCGCTCGATAGTGACCTCCTGCCGAGCATGTCAGTTTCATGCCCGCAAGGTCCACCAGCCAGCATACGCACTCCAAACAATCCCGTTGACATGGCCATTCTCAGTCTGGGGGGCTGACATACTCGGACCCTTTTCCCGAGGCCGTAAGAGTTGCAAGTACTTGCTTGTGGCTATTGAAAATTTCAATAAGTGGATCAAGGCAAAGCCCGTGTCGACCATCTTGGACCAAGCGGACAAGAGGTTTTTTTCGCAATAACGTGGTGACACGTTTTGGCATACCAAACCGTCTCATCACGGACAACGGCCACCAGTTCATAAGCGAATTGTTTCAAGCCTATTGCGAAGACATCGGGACCAAGCTGTGCTTCGCGTCAGTGGCTCACTCGCAGAGCAACAGAGTGGCCGAACGAGCAAATGGAAAAATCATTCAAGGAATCAAAAAAGAGTGTCTTCAAAAACCTTGACCAGCACGGGCAGGCTTGGGTGGACGAGCTCCCTCCCGTTGTCGGGACCCCGAATTTGCAAATCCGGACCCTTTGTGTATTCAGCACTAGTCCAGGAACGTGCTAGTGCACACAGTCTTAACATCGGTAAATATCACAATCATACCACTCGATACTAATAAAGTACTTTATTTAAATAGTCAAACTGGTTACTCGACCTTATGGTCAAGTTACAAATGTATGCCTCGCAGGGCGAAACTTATTAAGAGAGAAATAGTAGCAGCGGAAAATCAAATAACTTCGTGGCGCCATCCAGTATACCACGAGCAACCCAGGCTCGCTCCTAAGTAGGCGGTTCCTTGTGGAGCTCCTCCTCCAAAGCTGGTGTAGTCTCCTCTTCAATTGGTGTTGTATTGCGGCAAGGGTGAGTACTTGGTACTCGGCAAGTCATGCTGTAATGCAAGCTAATATACTATATGCATGGCTTGGTACAAAGGAATAGCTCAAGGTATATTTGCGATGCTTGACATTTGACAAGTAGCATAAGTAGATTCGAAGGCAGTAGAAACAAGTAAAGTATAACTAACTTTCCAAGGAGTTTAATAAACATCTTTCCCATCCTAATCCACATTTCCATCAACATCATTATTAATCCAACCCAACCTTTCAGATCCAAGTTATTTTTGAGAAAATCTAACACTTGACTGTAATTCGGCGATGTCCAATACCGCGGACACGGCTATTCGAATAGATTCTACACTCTGCAGAGGTTATGCACTTTACCCACAAGATACAGTCAAACACCACAAAGGCGAGTTCCCGTAACAAAGTCTTTCGGAAACTTCTAACAATACAAGTGGTCCTCCCCGGTTATTGCACACTAACCCTTCCCTTAGCTAAGGTGAAGTTTAGGCCAATCAACCGTTAGATGGGTACCTGGCCTCAGCCCCGGTACGCTCCCCCGTACAACTTACACAAAGGGTGTAGTTGACCTCCTGAGGTCCCACAGTGCGTTATTAGCAACTTAATCAACTAGGTCCGTCCCATTACGAGGACATGTGGTTGCACGTTAGACCCAGTTCAAAGGCTTGCAAGGTTAAGTCCTTAGGGTGACCAGGGCAAGACTACCAGAAGAACCAAATCAACATCCCCAATGCCACAATGGCCCACCTGATTATTCTTGCCACATGCCCGGTCGAAAAACTATTTATCAAACCCGCTTGATTACCATGCACCACGTGCCATCACCATCACATGATACCTTTCCAAAACAGGTTCAATATATCATTAAGTCAATATTAACATTTGATTGTTCAAAATCATGTCATGAGCACGTAGCAGGTCTAAGCAGTATACTACAACGGTCTAAAACCCATGTTAGCAATTTAATAATGTCCAACTAGTAATCCACAACTAGGGTGACAAGGGTCATGGCACATATTTAAATAATCAAGGTGTCATCTGACAAATTGGTATTTATCTAATCCCCCATATTTAAATAAAGTATTTTCTAATTGAACTTGCATGCAATAGGTTAAATCAAAATAAGTTTCAAAATAGGATCAACATGGTCAAAGCACAACTTGCCTTCAAAAAGTACTTGTTCTTGGTCTTGAGTTGGATCCTAAGTCAATACTTCTCCTTCGAATCCTTCCGGCACTTCAACGTCTACTCGTAAAGCGTGCAAATAGCAAATACACGAATCAACACTAGGCCAAAAGTATACAAACATCCAAATAAAATCCATAAACAGAGAGAACATAATTTTATGAATTTTTAGAAACTGGAATCGTCAAATTTGGAGTTAAAATGCAAAAGTTATGATTATTTAAAGTTTAAATAATCAATTAAATAATTTTACAGAGAAAAACTTTAGTCCAAAAATTATATAAAATTCATATTTAGGTAGATCTCAATTTTATACAAATTTAGAAATTTGAATTACTCAAATCGGAGTTGAAACGCAAAAGTTATAAGCGTTTGAAGTTTGAAACAAAATCTGAAATCATTATTTCGAATTAATAAATCATTTTCTTTTTCGGAAATTAATTATTGCGTCAGCCTGGACACGTGTCGACCTCGATTGGTCTGCTGGCGTCACCGATCCATGGAGTTGGTCCACGCTCGTCTCGGGTATACCGTGGACTCTGTCCACGGCTCCTCGTGAGGCCCGACATGTGGGTCGCCTCGGGTAGCGTCATTCTTGGCGGCGTTAGCGAAGGCTCGGCCGCAGTCTTGGCAGTGGGACCCAACTGTGGCGTCATTCTTGGCGTCGGCGCTCGGCTGGGACGATCGGCCCGACATGCGGAGCGCCATGGCGTCGATGTGGCGTCATGGTGAAGGTGGCTGGGCGTGACATGCGGGCCCGCGTGTCGGCGTCACACGCCTGCAGCGTGGGCGGCGGCCCGGCCGCGGCGGTCGGCCTTCCCAGATCGTGGCGCCAATCTCGGCCGTCGATTTGAAAATCAGCGGCCCAGATTAGATCTGGCTCTCAGCGTTTGGGTTAACGCGTTTGATCTGAACCGTTGAATCTAAATCGGACGGTCAAGATTGGATCTAGTGGTTTTGGACGAAATCTCACCGTGAGATGACGTGGCGCAATCTGGGGCGTTGGATCTTGGCCAGGGCCGAGAAGCTTCGGCGGCAGCGATGGCGTGCGGCGGAGGTGGCCGGGCCCGGGGGGCAGCGACACGAACTGGCGTTCGGGCTCCTCGGCCAGGTGAGAGGTCGGCCGGTGCGTCTCGTCGCGGTGAGTCGGATCTGGGGTCAACGGGGGCGGACGGCGGCAAAAGCAAGCAAAAACGCGGCGGATGAGTGCTACAACTCCGCGGCGATTGCGGCGCGTCGAGAACGCTGCGGCGACGACGGCTAGGGCAGCGGCTGCGCAAGGTCAAGGTGATCCTCGGGGTGTGATCCGGGCATTAAATAGCCTTGGCTTCCGCGCGGAAAACGGAAACCTAATCCCTCACGGCGGCGGGCGCGGCGGAGGAATCCGTCTCGGACTCGGGCGGAGACGACGACGGAGGACCGTCCACGTGGCGCGATCAACGGCCACGATTGGCTCGGGCGCGATCGGATCCGGTCGGATCGGTGCGGCTCGATTTCGGCCGTTGGATCTTGATCCAACGGTTCACAGGGTTAGGGTTTGGACTTGATTCGGTCGAGTCACGTGGCTCGGGTCGGACTCGAGTCCGACTCGGGTTCCGACTCGGTCGGATGAACAGTAACCGACCCGGCTGATTTTTCCAGCGATTTAATAATTAAAATAATTCCCAGTAATTCATTTAATTCATTAAAAATAGCAAAATACTCAGAAAAATTCCAGAAAAATTCTGGAAAATATTTTAGGGTATTTGGGACTCAAATAAAATATTTTCAACAAAACTTTATTTGCAAAATTAAATTCTTTAATTATTTTAAAATGGAATAAATTCAAATAAATTCCAAATAAATCCAAATAAATTCCAGAAAATTCCAAAAATTCACCAAAGTACCAAATCACACATAGATTTAAGAAAAGCAAAATTTTGGGGTGTTACAAACCTCCCCCCCTTAACAGAATCTCGTCCCCGAGATTCAGGGCTTACTAAAGGAATAGGTTTGGAAACTCTTTCCTCAAATCCTCTTCGCGTTCCCAAGTTGCTTCACTCTCCGTGTGGTTGCTCCACTTTGAACTCTCTGAAGCGGGTTGACTTATTTACGGTCTCTCGATCCATAGTGTCCAAAATCTTCACGGGATGCTCCTTGTAAGTCAAATCTTCTTGCAACTCAATTGACTCTAACGGTGTCTGCATTTCCTCGAGGCACTCGGAGACACTTCTTCAAGCCAGGACACATGGAATACGTCATGTACTCCTGCTAACGATTGTGGCAACTCTAGGCGATAAGCAACTTCGCCTCTGCGGCTCAAAATCTTAAATGGTCCTACATAGCAGGGTGCGAGTTTCCCTTTGGCATGGAACCTCTTAACTCCCTGAGGCGTAACTCGAGGTATACAAAGTCTTACGGTTCAAAACTCAAGTCCGCGATGATTGTCGGCATAACTCTTCACGTGATTGGGCGATCTTCAACCTTTCCCTAATCATGGCAATCTGCTCTTCAGCCTCTTGAAGAATATCAGGCCCGAAGACACGGCGCTCGCCGGTCTCATTCCAATTCAATGGCGTCCGACAGGGTCGACCATACAGTGCCTCAAAAGGTGACATCTGTAAACTAGCCTGGTAACTATTATTGTAACTGAACTCGGCATACGGCAAACTTTATCCCAAGAGGTAGCATAAGCCAATGCACATGCTCTTAACATATCCTCCAGAATCTGGTTGACTCTTTGGGCCAGATATTGAATTGGAATGAGACCGGCGAACGCCGTGTCTTTGGGCCAGATATTCTTCAAGAAGCTGAAGAGCAGATTGCCATGATCAGGGAAAGGTTGAAGGTAGCCCAATCACGACAGAAGAGTTATGCTGACAACCGTCGCCGAGACCTGAATTTCGAACCAGAAGATTTCGTGTATCTCAGAGTCACGCCGCTCAGAGAGTTTAAGAGGTTCATGCCAAAGGGAAACTCGCACCCCGTTATGTTGGACCATTTAAGATTTTGAGCGCAGAGGCGAAGTTGCTTATCACCGAGTTGCCCGCAATCGTTAGCGTGAGTACATGACGTATTCCATGTGTCCCGATTGAAGAAGTGTCTCCGAAGTATCGAGGAATGCACACCGCTAGAGTCAATTGAGTTGCAAGAAGATTTGACTTACAAGGAGCATCCCGTGAAGATTTTGGACACTATGGATCGAGAGACCGTAAATAAGTCACCGTTTCAGAGAGTTTAGTGGAGCAATCATGAAGAAAGCGGCGACTTGGGGAGCGAAGAGGATTTGAGGAAAGAGTTTCCAAACCTATTCCTTAGCTAGCCTTAAATCTCTGGACGAGATTACATTAAGGGGAGGTTTGTAACACCCCAAAATTTTGCTTTCTTAAATTCATGTGTGATTTGGCACTTTGGTGAATTTTTGGAATTTTCTGGAATTTATTTGGATTTATTTGGAATTTATTTGAATTTATTCATTTTTAAAATAATTAAAGAATTTAATTTTTCAAATAAAGTTTTGTTGGAAATATTTTATTTGAGTCCCAAATGCCCTATAATATTTTCCAGAATTTTTCTGGAATTTTTCTGAGTCTTTTGCTATTTTTAATGAATTAAATAAATTACTGGAAATTATTTTAATTATTAAATCGCTGGAAAATCGAGTCGGGTCAAGTACTATTCATCCAACCGGACTCGAGTCCGACCCGAGCCACGTGATTCGGTCGAACCGCGTCCAAACCCTAACCATTGTGGACCGTCGGATCAAGATCCAACGGTCAGGATCCGCGCCGCACCGTTCGATCGGATCCGATCCGGATCCGTGCGCGCCAGGCCATCGTGGCCGTGGATCGCGCCACGTGGACGGTGGAGGCATCGTCTTCCGCCGTGTGGGCATAGGGCTCCGCGCCGCCTCCGAGGTCCGCTTCAACCGTGCGCACCTTTTGCCCCACCTCCCGAAACCCTAGCCGCCGCCGTTCGTGCCCGATTGCTCGCCGGAGTTGGTTGGGTCTCCACGGTGGTTTTCGCTGTCTTCCGCCATATCCAGCGCCGCTCTGTCGACACCAAGCCCGGATCCAAAACCCCCTCACCGAGATGCACCGACCGGGATCACTCACCTCGCCGGAGAGCGCGTGGAACGCCGTTGCCGTGGTCGTCTTCCTCGGTCCCGGTCAGCCGGCGCCGCCACCTCGCCATCGACGCTTGGGAGCTCCCTCGCCCGTTCGATCTCCATCTGTCGGTTGAGGTGAGGCCACGTCGCCGTTACTGTTCCTAGCGCCGGATCTAATCCTGGCCGTCAGATCTAAATCGGGCGGTGTAGATTAGATTCAGCTCAAACGGTTGGATCTACTAAGGACCGTTGGATCTAGATCCAACGGTGGTGATTGAGCCTCGTGGTTTCTTCTGTCACGCGTTTAGATAGATCTGGACCGTCCGATCCGAATCGAACGGCCTTGATTATGCCACGTAGCTTTAGCGCCGCGCGTCTGCGGCGCCGTGGGTCGCCGACATGCGGCCCGCATGTCGGGCCGCACCAAGCCGTCGCCGGATCCACCATGGACCCGAGCGCGGCGTGGCGTGTCCATGGACCAGGACACGTGGTAGCACGGGTGGTGCCACGTGGCGATGATGTCATCTTGGCGTCATCGGTGGGTTCGGCCCGGCCGACGTCGGCAAGTCCACGTGGACCAATCGAGATCTTGACACGTGTCACTGCTGACGCAATAAATAATTTCCAAAAAGGAAAATGATTTAATAATTCGGTTTAATAATTGATTTGAATTTCAAAACTTCAAACGCTTATAACTTTTGCGTTTCAACTCCGATTTGAACGATTCAAATTTCTAAAAATTCATAAAATTGAGATCTACCTAAATATGAATTTTATTTAATTTTTGGACTGAAGTTTTTCTCTGTAAAATTATTTAATTGATTATTTAAACTTTAAATAATCATAACTTTTGCATTTTAACTCCAAATTTGACGATTCCAGTTTCTAAAAATTCATAAAAATATGTTCTCTCTGTTTATGGATTTTATTTGGATGTTTGGACACTTTTTGCCTATTGTTTATTCGTGTATTGCTATTTGCACGCTTTACAAGTAGACGTTGAAGTGCCGGAAGGATTCGAAGGAGAAGTATTGACTCAGGATCCAACTCAAGACCAAGAACAAGTACTTTTTGAAGGCAAGTTGTGCTTTGACCATGTTGATCCTATTTCGAAATCTATTTTGATTTAACTTATTGCATGCTAGTTCAATAGAAAATACTTTATTTAAATATGGGAATTAGATAAATGCCAAATTGCTGTATGACACCTTGATTACTTAAGTATGTGCCATGACCCCTTGTCACCCTAGTTGTGGTTTACTAGTTGGACATTATTAAATTGCCAACATGGGTTTTAGACCGTTGTAGTATACTGCTTAGACCTACTACGTGCTCATGACATGATTTTGGACAATCAAATGTTAATATTGACTTAATGATATATTGAACCTGTTTTGGAAAGGTATCATGTGATGTTGATGGCACGTGGTGCATGGTAATCAAGCGGGGTTTGATAAAGCAGTTTTCGGCCAGGGGCATGTGGCAAGAATAATCAGTGGGCCGGTTGTGGCATTGGGGATGTTGATTTGGTTCTTGGGTAGTCTTGCCCTGGTCACCCTAAGGACTTAACCTTGCAAGCCTTTGAACTGGGTCTAACGTGCAACCACATGTCCAGAATGGGACGGACCAAGTTGACTAAGTTGCTAATAACGCACTGTGGGACCTCGGGAGGTCAACTACACCCTTTGTGTAAGTTGTACGGGGAGCGTCTGGGCCGAGGCCAGTACCCATCTAACGGTAGATTGGCCTAAACTTCGCCTTAGCTAATGGAAGGGTTAGTGTGCAATAACCGGAGGACCACTTGTATTGTTAGAAGTTTCCAAAGACTTTGTTACGGAACTCGCCTTTGTGGTGTTTGACTGTATCTTGTGGGTAAAGTGCATAACCTCTGCAGAGTGTACAATCTATTCGAATAGCCGTGTCCGCGGTATTGGACATCGCCGAATTACAGTCAAGGGTTAGATTTTCTCAAAAATAACTTGGATTTGAAAGGTTGGGTTTGGTTAAATAATGTTGTTGATGGAAATGTGGATTAGGATGGGAAAGATGTTTATTAAACTCCTTGAAAAGTTATCTATGCTTTACTTGTTTCTCGCTTTGAATCTACTTATGATACTTGTTAAATCTTTGTTTCTTGCAAATATACCTTGAGCTATTCCTTTGTACCAAGCCATGCATATAGTATATTAGCTTGCATTCTGTGCATGACTTGTTGAGTACCAAGTACTCACCCTTGCCACAATACAACACCAGTTGAAGAGGAGACTACACCAGCTTTGGAGGAGGAGCTCCAAGAGGAACCGTCTACTTAGGGAGCGAGCCCAGTCAGTTGCCTGTGGTATACTGGATGGCGCCACGAAGTTATTTGATTTTCCGTTGCTACTATTTCCTTCTTAATAAGTTTCGCCCTGCGTGGCGTACATTTGTGGCTTGACCATAAGGTCGAGTAACCAGTTTGGTTATTTAAATAAAAGTACTTTATTAGTACCGAATGGTATGATTGTGATATTTACCAATGTTAAGACTGTGTGCACTAGCGCGTTCCTGGACTAGTGCTGAATACACAGAGGGTCCGGATTTGCAAATTCGGGGTCCCGACATCCACAATCTCTGCATACATTGCATTTGTAACAAAGCCTAAAGTCATGTTTGTATGTGATTGCATCGACTCCGTCGCCAAATATGTGTGCAAAACGACTATTTAGCACTTTCAAAGGGTATCCCACTTAGGTTGGTACGCATGGACTCGTCATGGGCAACCCTCTATCTTGTATTTCACACCATACACTTGGTGCGCTAACTTCACTACCTTAAATATTCTTTGCAATAACTCTGCCTATGCTTTGACTGCTTCTTAGACCTCCCACTTACTTTTGTATATCCCTCCTTGTTACACCTCATTTCATTGATAGTCACATGCAACACCTTCACCACTCATTGACTACCATCTTATCAAACTGGTACTCATTCCACTCCCCAAGAATACCCTCCTCACATCCATCCTACCCATCATCACAACCTTCATCATCAGATAATGCCTCGGAGTGGTGGCCCTCGGCCTCTATTTGTTCCACCAAGGCTTCGATCTATTCTCCTTCATCTGTAATGCTTGTCGGTTCCTACACCTCCAGCATGGCAAGATCTATTTCCTCGCCATCCACTAAATCTATCACCCCCTCCCACATCTTGCCTCAATAAGCATGCATAACTACAGTTTGAATCCCTAGCTTTTTCGGCTTTATCACCAATGGACTTCTTTTGCATCACATGGCCGGAAGCAACTTACTCAAATGCTTGTGCCAACAATACTAAAGATCATCCTCACTCTTTCACCAATCGTAAATACGAGCTCCATGAATTCGGCCCCTTTAACTCCACTAACTCCCAGTATGTGCACGAATGACAACACCGTACAACTTCAGATCATGCAACATATGGTCCAACAAGAACAGGTGGTACAACTATCTCATAACGGTGTCCTATGGACACTAATTTGCACGTGACAGGCTTGCCATTGTACTTTGAAAATTACCTAGTTGAACCTATTCTAGACCTACATGTGGAACCTCTTCTTAATAGTATATTTCAAAATGTACTCTCTCATCCATACCTATCGAGCATTTCCTCAAATCATTATTATATATACAATGTCATCTCAAATTGTTATTATGTATACAATGTATGTACAGTATAGGATGATTATATAACAAACAATCACGACTATTTCTGAATTCATTTGTGTTAAAAATAATATATTATGCATTTATGAATTTTTCTGCATTTCATGCTTTTTTTTTGCATTTCACCATTTCAAATTATTACAGAGATATATTTCTGTAATTTGTTTTTGACGTATTATTTTCTATAATTTCTTTTAAATTTTGGATTATTTTAAAAAATTCAATTTTAGGCTAGTATGGTTGGTACGTGCCGTGCATGATAGCTACTTATTTTATTTGTTTCTTGCTGTGCTACTGGAGTACATTGATTTTTTAGAATAGTACTTCTATACATCACATTCTTAATATAATTTACATAAATTTTAGGATAAGTAATTATCGTATGTAACTTTAAATAGTGATATATAGAAGTACCTCTATTTGTTCTATATAATGGAACATGACTACTTTTTTTGTTCTTCTATGAACAGCCGAGTTTTCGTTGGGCCAAACTATATATCCAGTTAGACATAGCATAAAAGAGCAGTATTTTTGGCCATTCTGTGATTCTGGCAAGCGGCCCAACCGGTGACAACTTCCTCCTATGCCCAGGCGCCCAACTACTCCGGCGCGAGTCGCTTACTCGCCCCAAAGGCTCTAGTCGCGCCGCGTTGTGTGTGTTAGGAAACCGGCCTTGTAGGTCTTATGGACTCTTCCTTATCTCTAAGCAGAACTGCTATATATAGGAGGCAGGGGGTCACCCCATTGTACACAAGCATACAGAATAATAAAGCAGACCCGTTCCTCCTCATATTGTGTCTCTCGCCCTCTCTCTCTCTCTTCTCCAGTTTAGATCTATTAGGCAACCCCGGACTATTCGATAGCGAGGTTGTCTAACACGTTATCAGCACGAAGCTCTACCGGAGAAGGATTGAAAGGTGAGAACGGTAAGAATCGGGTGATTGAATCTAATCGCTCGTTTGAATTTTACATCTAATTTACGTGGCTTGAAGCCACAGTACAATGTGATTTTTTGCCGTTCGTGGTATGAAGCTACAGAAGGCATCAAGGATCAAAGTTACAGATCATGGCATGAATCTGCTGTACAATGAATCTACAATACAAAGAAGTAATCAGTATGGCTCGAAGCCGTCACTGCTGTTCGGCCGAAGACGCCGCCACGGAGCACCGTCGGTATGCTCGGCCACGAAGCGCCGCCATTGCCTCCTACGCATGAAGCGCAGCGCCGACGGTCTGCGCGCTTTGTCTTCTGGCCGCTACAGTTTTCCCGCCATTGCTAGCCACCACGCCCGGCTGACACACGCTTGAGGCCGCCGCGCCGCCTGACTCCCCGAATCAGAGCGCACATGGCCGCCGGCTCGAACGCCTTCACCGCACGAAGCGGCACCGCCGCCGCATTGGCTCTCAGCCCGGGCATGCACACGAAGTGCCGACGGACCTGGCACACCTGCATCCGGCAGCCACCGCAACCCCGACATGAAGCACCGCACGCATCTCGTGGCATGAAGCCACCAACCGGCGACACCTCGGCACTGCCAGCTGGCCTCACCCCGAACGTCGAACAACCACCGCGCGCCCCGGCCACGAAGCGCCGGGCCGTCGCCACGCGCCGTCGAACGTCGGGCTGCCCGTAGCGCCATCGCCGCAGACGACGCCGCTGCCGTCGCACCCTCGGCACACAGCGTCTCGCCGGCCGCCGCACGTCATTGTTGCTGCCGCGCGACATTTGTTGCACTGAAGCTTGGCCTTGCAGGCCCGTCATCGTCGCATCACCGGCTCGCAGCCGCTACCCGCACGGCCTTCGGCCTCCGTCGGCCCGTCGGCTCGCCGCCGTGCTCTCGGCAGCTCCCCGACCGTCGCCAGCGTCGAACGCCGCGGTGCGCCGGCAGCTCCGCCACCTGGCCGTTTGCCGCGTCGACCCCGGTCGCCACTGTCGCTCCGCCACCTTGGCCCTCTGCACTACAGGCGGCTCGTAGCCGCCGCCTAGCCGAGCGCCATGCAGGTCCTGCCGATGTCGCCAGAACTACCGGCTGGCCAACCCGCTCGTTGCCAAGCCGCACACGCAAGGGACTTGAACCATGCCGTATGGAAACTTGAAACCAATTGGGTCATGATAAGGCAAGGGGAGGGGGAAATTCCCATTTTGCCCTCCCACGAAATTCCTTCTTTTATTTCTATTATTTTCTTTTCCGAAATTAAGTAGAAATTATGAAAATCAATTAGAAATTTCAAAAAATTCTGAAAATTACCATGAAAATATGAAAAACATCTAGAAAAATCCAAAAAATTTATTGTCTCTGTTTTAATTTTGCTTAGCCTTATTTTCTGAATTTATGAATATTTGCATGAATTTTGCAATAATTGCCCTGTTTAGAATATCGGAAATTCCTGAGAATTTATTTTCTGCATTTCTGAATTTATGAATTGTGCAATTATTGTTTATTCTGAATTTATGAACTGTGCAATTATTGTCCTGTTACATGCATTGTATTTATTGCTTTAATATAGTTCATTAGAATTTCAAGCACGTCGCACGAAGCGGCCACCGTCGCGCCAGGAAGGCCGACGTGCATGGAACTGATTGCGCCACGCGCATGAAGCCGCGCTAAACCGATCGCCTGAGATCACAAGACATAAAGCAGATCGCACGAAGTCGATCATGTATATGAATCCAATCGCTTGCATGAAGCTGTATTTATGAGTATTTATGAATTTTTGTATTTATGAATCTTGTAATTATGAATCTTGCACTTATGAATCTTGTAGTTATGAATCTTGCATTTATCTTGTAGTTATGAATCTTTGTATATGTGAATCTTGCAGTCATTGCTTTCTTTTAGTTTGCTGGAAATTCATGAGAATTTAATTATGCAATTATGAATCTTGCAACCACTCTCTATTAGATTACATGAAGTAATCTAATGAAAAGAATCTTTTGAATATGCAAATACCTAGCATTATCAAATGTGAGTTTGAAGAACTGACCCCGAATGGTCAGAACTATCTCACATGGGCATCAGGTTTGAAGATCATACTTGCGAGCAAGAAGCTCCAAGCTGCCACCGGCTTAGGGTCCTCGAAGGACATGCAAACTATTGCCGAGCAAAAGGATCAAACTTTGCCCTTTCTCAGGCATCACCTTTCAGCCACTCGGAAGAATAAATACATGGCTGAGGTGAGTGCACTTGAGTTATGGACTGCACCTCAGAAGCAGTTCGAGAAACTCAAATCCACCATCTTGCTCCAAGCACAGCAAGATTGGGTTCGCCTAAAGTTTGCAAACTACAAAACAGTGGTTGTTAATGAATTTTGAATAATGAATTGTAAGCTCTCGAAGAGCATACATTTTCTCATGAATAGAATTGCAATTTATTATTTATTCCAGTATTCTATATTTGCAAGCAATATTTGAATTACTTTGCCACTGTATGATTAGAATTATATATTTTTTTCATCTAGAAATCGTGTAGCGCCCAATGGAGGAAATATGCATTGTTGATAGTGGCACAACAAATACCATCTTAAGAGAGTCGAAATACTTCCAGACGATCACGAAGAACGCTGGAAGAATTACGACAATCGCAGGAAGCGATACGCATATAATAGGCTCAGGAAGAGCCACGATTATATTGCCAATGGGTACAACTTTGATAATTGAAGAAGCCCTCTTGTACCCTGAATCAACACGCACTCTCTTAAGTTTTAAGGATATCCGCGCCAATGGGTTTCACGTAGAAACCAATGAAGAAAATGGCAAAGAACACTTGTGCATTGTGAAGCACGCGGAATATGAAAAAATGGTATTAGAAAAATATCCCTCATATGAATCTGGGTTGTGCTATACGAAAATCAATGCACACGCAGTGTATACTTCTTTGAAGACTGTCTTTAGAAGCTCTGAATTATTTTCTTTATGGCATTGTAGATTAGGTCATCCTGGTCTTAGATTGATGAGAAATATAGTTAACAATTCACAAGGTCATGGCATTAATGTTAAAAATTTCCCGAATCATGAAGATTTTGTGTGCCATGCATGTGCCACCGGGAAATTAATAACTAGGCCCTCTATTATGAAAGTGCAACATGAAATCCCTGTATTCCTGGAATGCATTCAGGGGGACATTTGCGGCCCGATTCAGCGTCGGGGCCATTTCGGTACTTTATGGTGCTCATTGATGCTTCCTCGAAATGGTCGCATACATATTTGCTGTCAACAAGGAATCATACATTCACAAAGTTGATCTCGCAGATCATCAGAATTAAGAATGTTTTTCCTGATCATCGCGTGAAGTCCATTCGAATGGACAATGCCAGTGAATTTACTTTCAAGGCATTTGATGATTATTGCACAAAGAATCGAAATAATCAATTGAGCACTGCATCGCACGCGTCCATACACAAAATGGATTAGTGAAGCACTAATAAAGAGGATTAAGCTCATAGCCCGACCACTCTTGCAGAGTTGTAACTTGCCCAACACTTGTTGGGGACACGCGATCATGCATGCAAAGAACACTCATCAATTATAGACCGTCGGCCTACAACATCCATTCAACTATGCAACTAGTGCAATGGGTCATCCTGAAGATTTGAATGAATGGTATATGTACCTATACCACCCCCACAGCGAACTGCAATGGGCCCTCTCCGCAAGTCTGGGATATACGTTGGTTATGAGAATGCATCCATAATCAGGTATTTGGAACCCACGACTGGAGATTTGCATACAGCCCAATTCGCTGATTGCATTTTTTGACGAGGATCGCTTTCCCGTCATTAGGGGGAGGAAATGAACCATTGGATGAAAATGCCGGGAAATCATATGGTATTCCATTGGGATCCCCGTGCATGACCCTCGCACTAATGAAGCAAATCATGAAGTCAAGAAGACAATCGATTTGCAGAATTTAGCAAATGAACTGCCTGATCATTTTTGTGATCTGAAGAGCATGGCTAAGTCGCATATACCAGTAAGAAATGCACCAGAGAGGGTGGAAATATCAAAGAAAGTAGAAGGTATCCCTCATCCTGTTCAGAGGCCTCAAAGAAAAAGAACATGAAATCTGGCTTCTCAAACCCAAAGTACTCGGAGACGTCTGGGGAAAAATGGGCAAGAGGACTTACCACAGCCAATCACGAAAATGCCCCAAAGCAAGAAGGGGAGCCAGTTGAGACCTGGCACTGGAAAGAAGCCTGTGGAAAAGGCAATTCCAGATTTGAATCTTCCATTGGAAGAAGCCGCCGGAAATAATGTGTGCGCACACATTGGTGGAGAAAAACTAAAGGAACTTGCTCATGAAATGGGTAATAGCAATGAAGAGCAAGTAGAAGTGCATGAAGCACACCATGACGAAATGGCCATAAATTTGTAATAATAGGAGAATCTATGAATAGAGCAACAACCATTGCAAGGTTTTTGCTCAAGGTTTCACTCAACGTCCTGGGGTTGATTATGAAGAAACCTTTTCTCCGGTCATGGGTGGAATTACCTTTAGGTACTTTATCTCAATGGCAGTCAACTTGAAGTTGAGAATGAAGCTAATGGATGTTGTCACAGCATATTTGTATGGAAACTTGGATTCGGAGATATACATGAAAGTACCGGAAGGTATCCCTATCCCGAACCAAGTCTGAGCAAACAGAAACCTATACAGTGTGAAATTGGAGAAATCACTGTATGGGCTGAAGCAGTCAGGAAGAATGTGGTACAATCGTTTGAGTAACTTTCTTTGCAAGAAAGGCTACACGAATAGCGAAGATTGTCCATGTGTGTTTATACAGCGATCCCCGAATGGATTTTGTATAATCTCCGTCTATGTAGATGACTTGAACATCATTGGGACGGATGAAGAAATTGAAGAAGCATGCACATACTTGAAATCTAAGTTTGAAATGAAAGACTTGGGTAAAACCAAGTTCTGTTTAGGCTTGCAGCTTGAATATGTCCAAGGCGGAATCTTGGTACACCAATCTTCCTACACGCAGAAAGTGTTGGAGAGATTTGGTTTTGAGAAGGCATACCCCGCAAAGACCCAATGGTCGAAAGGTCACTCCAAGCAGACCTAGACCCATACAAGCCTAGAGAAGAGGGGGAGGAAGTCCTGGGAGCCGAATTTCCATACTTGAGTGCAATTGGAGCACTCATGTACCTTGCGAATAGCATTAGGTCGGACATTGCGTTCGCCGTGAATTTGCTAGCACGGTATAGTGCAGAACCCACCAAAAGGGATTGGAAAGAGGTGAAGGACATCTTCCGTTACCTCCAAGGAATCAAAGATCTCGGCTTGTTCTACAGAAGAAATAATGAATTGAATTTGGTTGGCTATGCCGATGCTGGGTACCTATCGGACCCGCATACTGGCAAGTCACAAACTGGATATGTTTTCCTTTGCGGTGGAACAGCAATTTCTTGGAAGTCGTCTAAGCAGACTCTTGTCTCAACGTCGACTAACCACTCAGAAATCATTGCGTTGTATGAAGCCTATCGAGAATGTGCATTAGTGCATAGCTTCGAAGAATAGTTCACCACATCCAGAAGTCATGTGGTTTGAACATGGAACAAACCCCCACTATTATCTATGAAGATAATGCAGCTTGTGTTGTTCAAGTGCAAATGGGATATGTGAAAAGCAATCTTACGAAGCACATCAACCCCAAATTCTTTTATGCTCATGAAATGCATAAGATGAACGAGATAAAGATACTGCATACTAAGTCGTGTGAAAATCTCGCAGATTTATTCACTAAGTCACTCCCGACATCTTCCTTTGAAAGTTGCATTAGAGGAATCGGGATGATGAGACTTAGAGAAGTGCAGATTTCAGAGGGAGAATTTTCACATACTCCTACATAAATCTCGAACATGAAGTTTGAGGACCCAACGTGAATCTAGAAGATTAACATTGAAGTTTGGGCGTAGGTAACCGGTTGTGTTACGCACTTTTCAGTTTTTGACCGTAGGCAAACCGGTCGTGGATGCTGAGAGTCTAACAGTACAACTCCTATCATGACTCAAATTCGTACACACATTTATATGTATACATGAGAATGCCTAAGTAGAGGAATGTGTACTCACGCTCTGTGAAATTGTGAATTTATCCATGACCTCCTCAATTCCTAGATGTGTACTAGGGATGCACTCGGCTGTGGTATATGTGTGTCTATCTTGTAATTAAAAAAAAAAACTAAATACAGCACTTGCAAGCTAGTTGAAACACTATTTCACGTATATAGCACAACGGACACTACACTTCTGCTTGATCTCCGATGCGTGGGTTTACTAGAAACATGGGGCTTAAAAAAAACTAAATACAGCACTTGCAAGCTAGTTGAAACACTATTCCACGTATATAGCACAACGGACACTACACTTCTGCTTGATCTTCGATGCATGGGTTTACTAGCAACAGGGGGCTTAAAAAAAACTAAATACAGCACTCGCAAGCTAGTTGAAACACTATTCCACGTATATAGCACAACGGACTCTACACTTCTGCTTGATCTCCGATGCATCGGTATACTAGCAACAGGGGGCTTAAAAAAACTAAATACAGCACTCGCAAGCTAGTTGAAACACTATTCCACGTATATAGCACAACGGACACTACATTTCTGCTTGATCTCTGATGCCTGGGTTTACTAGCAACAGGGGGCTTAAAAAAAACTAAATACAGCACTTGCAAGCTAGTTGAAACACTATTCCACGTATATAGCACAACGGACACTACATTTCTGCTTGATCTCCGATGCATGGGTTTACTAGCAACAGGGGGCTTAAAAAAAACTAAATACATCACTTGCAAGCTAGTTGAAACACTAGCCCCTGTTTGGTTACTTTTGTGCTTTCACCGTATACTTCCTCCTCTATGTACCGCAGGCCAAGCCACGCCCTTGACTGGATGGGCTTGGTCTATTGGACCTGCCGTGATCTGGCAGCCATGGGCACTCATCTCCTGGGTCCAATAGTGAATAGATAGGGTCCTAGGTGAACCTACCTCACTTGGCCAATGTAGGGTAAGGTTGGGGTCAGGCGAGGAGACCCACCTCCGGCCGTCCGACCCCTGGTACCCCATGTTACTCTGGCGTCGTTTCCGTGGGTGTAGAGGCGGCTCAGCAGCGGTAAAAAGAAGATTCGAGCGGCTGGAGGAAGAAGACGATTAGATGAGTTGTGGGCATGCCGATTCCCGATCGCTGTGTGTTGGTAGTAGTTACTAGTAGCAGCCTTAGGACATGTACAGTGGTACAGATAACAGCTGTCTATAATGCATCTTCAAATCATCTACAGACAGCACCAAAAATAACTCATACAATAGATCGTCTATATAGCTGTCTGTAATGATCTCTCATTCAATTAACAGGCTGTCTATACAATGGTACACAACATGTGAAGCTGTCTATAAGACTGTCTATTAAATAGTAGACAGCAGCTTTCTCTCTCCTTCTTCTCTCTCCTCCACGTCACTTAAAATCTTACATGGCATCTCTTATAGACAGCTGAGTGTGACCATTGTACATGCCCTTAGGGCCTAGCCCAATTGGTGCATTTAGCCCTTGAGAATGCCTTGTCCCCCTCTCGATTCTCCATAGATTGAACCATGGAGGTGCAGAGGGCGTGCCCGGTAGCTGCTCCTCAACCAATACTCAGTGAGCTAGGAGAGATGTCACGGCGGGCGACCCACTGCAGCGGCAGCAAGTGGGCAAGGGCGCGAGGCAGTGCGAGTATGCTGCGTAACTGCGTGTCACCCACGCACCTACGTCTCAGTCGTTGCGCTAACTGCAACACATAAGCACCACCTTTTTTTATCTTGGCTTCGCCACTAATTGAAGCTTCCCACAATAAATAGTGATGAGGATGAGACATGAAACTATGATCACAATTAGGGGAAACATAAAATTTGGGCTCCTCCAATAGAATAGAGATTCACGAAAATTGGAAAATCCGAAATTTTTATCCAAAAAATTTCAATGCCCCTAAAAATTCAGAAACAAAATCTTGTTCAGAATTTTTGAATTTAGAATTTTTTTTGGACAGCTTAGAATTGGAGAAGCAAATCAAGCTCACCAATCTCTAAAAATACAAAATTGAAGAAGAAAAATCCACTGATTGGTGTTACACTCTGATATCCCTTCTTATACACATCATCCTCGGATCGAATCAAGATTTGTGAGATATGGCACGATCGTACATGGTGAATGATTTAGATGAATCTTGTAGAAAGAACAAAAATAATGACATTGAAGCAACCAAGATAAGAGAGAAACTACTTGGCAAAGCTATTCGCAAATTCTTTAAGCATAACCTCAAAAGAGTGCAACGGATTATTGCTCCCTTAGGACCTCTAGAACCTTTTAGGATCATCAAACCCTTGCCCTATAAAACAATCTAATACTAAAGAATAACCTAGCATCTAATCCTCTCGTGCACCTCTTGCTTTGGATAAGTTGGTTTGTGGCTTCTTGGATGCTTTAATTCTTCATGACCATCCCTTAGGTTTATATAGCATCCCATGTTATCCTCTAAAGCAAATTAGAATCCTACTCCTATTAGGATTGGGAATCCTACTCCTGTTAGGAGTAGTAATTCTAATTCTATTAGAATTCATCTAGCACATTTTTTAAATCCTAAAAGGCTATATATGAGTCACCATTTTAACAATCTTCACCTTGACGCTTACCGTTGAAGTCACCATGATCTTCTAAGAACTCGTTCCAAGTCAGCTCCACATTTTCCCCCACCTTTGGGAGTACCCCACCACAAGGGCTCATACGCATCACCATAATGTGCATGTTGGTGTTTGGGCTTGGCCATCCGAACTCTCTACCTGAGAAACCTTTCTTTATTCAGTCTGGTTAACCACACCTTCTGTTCTTATAGCCCAGCATGCCATAGGTTTTTTCCTCCTCTGAGCTCCACCTATTGATGATACTTCGTGATTGGTCTAGCCACATCTTCCTTTTTTCAACCTCTCACACATTCGCCTTTGTGTCTACTAGATTTTATAACCGTTTTTGCACTTCCGCACATAACAACAGTTGAGATCTGATTAACTACTGTTGACGACACGATTTCCTTCTCCAGATCAGGATTTTTACCAAACCTCTTATTGGTTACGTTTACCCATCAATTAGTATCCTCCATTGCTATAGATACTTTTCATGATTACATACCCTTTGCAAGTAACTCGTATGACTCCACATCGAAGTTATACCTCACAACATTAGAGTTTAAATGACTTCATAAATATTATATTCATCTTTATACTAGGAATATACTGAACTCTCATCAATGTGCGATGCGCTCGATCTATTATACATCTCAAATGTAATTGTTACTACCTCAGTAATTGCATACTCTTTGTAATTAGCCAAGTAAATAGTTCCATGCGTCGAGCGTAGAGATCCTTCGTCAAATATATCCCTCGCTGAATATATATGAAAGCAACAACCTGAATATAATATACATCCATGAGAAGTAAATGATTGACTAACAACAAGTACATTTGAATCATCTTTTGTTACTGCCATTGAGCATGCACCCTTTATTTGCTTCAAACATGGAAGTTGAGTATAAATTATCTAAGCACAATCTCAATAGGGTGCAATAGATTATTGCTCCCTCACAACCTCTCAACCTTTTAGGATCCTCAGATTCTTACCCTATACAAGAATCTAATGCTAAAGAATAACCTAGCCTCTAATCCTCTCGTTCACCTCTTGATTTGGATGAGTTGGTTTGTGGTTTCTTGGTTGTTTAGGTACTCCATGACCAGCCCTTGTGTTTATATAGTCTCTCTAGTTCTCCTCCAAAGCAAATAGAAACCTATTCCTATTAAGATTCATCTAGAACACCTTTCCAAATCCTAAATGACTATTTATAAGTCACCATATTTAACAACCAGTAGTTGTTCATCGGTCATGCATCAACCAATCAAAGAGCGAAGTTCCTCTGGTAACTCACCGCAAGCCTGCATCTCGCACTCGTGGTTCAGCAGTAGGAAAGCCTCCCCGACATGCCATGAAATGGCGTTAGTTTTACGCCATGGGCATTGGTTGATAGCCTCCCAACGTGCCATGAAATGGCATTGGTTGACGCCATGGGCGGATCCAGTATTTGGATAAGGGTGTACAGATGTACACCCAAAATTTTTGATAAGAAACCTAATATATAATAAATATATATTAGGTGTATATACTAGTAGGTGGATTCAAAAAATACATATTTCAACCTCTTAAATCTGCTTTAGCTTGTTTCGCTCAGCCCTTAATCTTTTCTACACGGCCCAATAATTCAAAATGCAGTCTTCCTCCATACCTTAAGCCTAACACCCATTCCACACACCCCATGCTCTCATTCAATGTGGCATCACATCTAGGCAACGATGGATGAGGGCCACAAGGCAGGTACAAGTCAGTAGGAAGCAAGGCAGCAAATAAGTGCCAAGCAGCCACCAGCACCAAAAAATGGATGTAGCCTGCAGGGCAGGCAGCAATACAAGGAGCGACGCACGACAGGGTAGCTCTGGCCCATGTGGTCGCAATGAGCACTGACTCGAGAATGGAGGGTGTGACACCAGCGATGGCTGGTAGGTCAAGGCGGCAATGTATGGCAGGGCGGGGAGCAGCACGCGGTGTGTTGCAGGGTAGCCCTATGGACGTGGCGAGCATGGACCGGGGATGGAAGGTGTGATGCCAGTGGCAACCAGTGGGTCAGTGAGGTGACACCCGTCGGGACAGGAAGGGTGCTAAAACAACAGTTAGTAGCTGAGCATTTGGCATCGACAACCACACAGGTGAATTTCACTATTGATTCCCTAATATGAAATCTCCAATCCGTAAATATATCAATGTTATATTGATTTGTAATGGTGAATTGTGATTTTTGAAATGTAGCATCGAGAGCATTAAAAATGAAGAGAAAGCATATAGATTTTAAATCCCCAATTTACAAATCTCTAAATTATTTCAAGTGTTATCTCTAGTAAAAATAATTTGTACTTCGCATTTTTGCTATTTTGAACTGTCAGGGATTGGGTGATTCCCCTAATTGCCATAATGCCACGACAGCCGAGCTCGTCCCAGCCCGTGCACCTCGGAGGTCGTCCCCGAAGATGACCTAGGAAGGGTCGAGCATCGCTGCTTGACTTGCCTGTTCGGTACGAGCTCCTTGCCCGTCCGGCGCAAGCTCGTTGCTCGGCTAGTGCCCGAGCATGTTGCTCGGGCACACTTGCTCGGGTTGGTGTCAAATTAGCTCGGCCTGACCTCGAGCTCTGGTTACGTGGTCGGGGGTTAAGACTAACGATCAAGGCGATAATCATGCCACCTCGAAGGGTCGTTGCGCCCAGGACGCGGGTGTGGCGGAGAAGTAGGATTCGGTTGCGACCACGTTGGACACATGGATCAAATTTTCGCCGGGATTTCGCGAGATCTCGCCGAAAATTCATTTTTCGGATGTGGACGAAATAATAAATCCCGAGTAAATTCAAATTTTTCAAAATGCTACAATACCCATTATAATCTCGCCGAAATTTCGCCTTTTTTAACCGAAATCTCAGTTATTTAGCTGAGATTTGTACGTATGTTGACTGGATCGCAAGATAAACGACCGGATTTTGGCCGGATCTTTTCCCTACAGCATTATAATTTTCTTAGTGAGGAATACATGCAAAAAAAGAAGAGAAAAAATACATGAAATGTTGATGTGTTTATTGAAGGGCTTTATTCTCTAAACAATGGTCACTAGCCAGTAGCTGCGGTCTGGACAACTTGTTGCATGTGATGTCCTGGCAGGGAATAAAGACATTGCTTTTGAGTCACAGGAACACTTCCTTCCCCCACACTCGGTTCCAAAGAATCCAAAGTCCAAGCTCACAAGAAAACGTCGTTCCCCATCTACTCCGGCCAGAATCCGGCCTAATCCGGCGCTCAACTTCAAAATCCGGCGACTTCAAGTGCTGATCTCGGTTCAAACTTGCGAGATCTCGGCCTGATTAGCGAGATTTCGGGTATTTTTTTCATAAATCTTGGTGCATTCATGTTGTACTGCATAGTTTACTTTGAAGCTCATTGCTTTACTCTGTACTCTGAAGCTCATTACATGGTTAACATTCAACATGGTTTGTTCAAAAATCTTGCTTTGCATGGTTTACTTTTCGCTTATTGTTTGACTACGAAGCTCTCTGTCCTAGTTACTTTACTGTGAAGCTCATTGCTTGAGTATGAAGCTATCTGTCCTAGCTACTTTACTATGAAGGTCATTGTTTTACAAAGCAAGAACAACTAGTTCACATGGTAAGCAATTCGTAGATGCAAGAACAAATTTTCTCCCATGGCAAGCAATTATCAAGAAAGTAGTGTCCACTGTCCAGCATTCCCCTTCCATGATTCCTAAAACCCAGCTAGTTCATCTACATAGAGTATTTGTGTCACTTTTTATTTTGAGAAGCGCATTGAAGGAACTGCAAAAATATCGTACGTACCTTCATGAAGGTTATGCAATATCGGTGTAGTGTCCACCTTCCCATATGAATTTAGCTTCATTATTCAGCTTCGTTGTTTCATAAATTATGTCGTTCTTGTGAGTAGCCTTGACCCATACTCTCATTTTCTGCAACTACAGACTGTGCTAATGGCAGATCATATCGGTACCGTCTGGGAGCATGGAGAGCGCATTGGGCAAGGTTCCAAATGCAACTACTGTAGTCATCGCATGAAGGGTGGTGGCGCGACCCATCTAAAGGAACACCTTGCTGGCCGCTTCGGCGAGGTGAAGGCTTGCACTAGTGTGCCTAAAACAGTTAGGCAAGCTATGCTGAGGGACCTCCGCGGATGTCGCGAGAAGAAAAAGGAGAAGGAGGCGCTGCGCCTCCATCAGGAGGAGGCTTGCGATGATTGGGCCACGGACTATCGTACCGAGCAGGAGCAGCTCAAGATGGCCATAAAGACCTCGAAAGAAGAGGCTTACCTCAGGAATCAAGGTTTCACAGTAGGATCGGGGTCTGGGAGTTGAGCATTGAGGCCAAAGATCCAATCGACGATCGGCGGAATGTTTGGCAGGTCCAAATCAACGCGAGAAGGCCATTTCACCTTAGATGCTGACCGAGCTCGGAGTGGTATGTCGTAGCAACCCCATATTGACACTTCATTCAAACAGGGGGTGAGGCAGAAGCTTTGGAGGGCATGGTCGAAGTGGTTTCATGCAAATGCAATCCCAGGAAGGAAGGCCGAGTGTCCATACTTCACAGGTGCAGTTAAGCTGACGCAGGAGCTCGGCCCAGGGATTCGTGCACCACGGGGCCATGAGATCGATGGGAAGTACCTCAATGAGAATGAGAAGGAGATTATTCAGTACCTCCGGAAGTTCAAGTCTGATTGGGCCACATTTGGTGTCACGGTCATGTGTGATGCATGGACTGGTCCGACAATGCAAAGCATCATCAACTTCATGGTGTACTGCAATGGCGTCATGTTCTTCCACAAGACCGTGAACGCGACAGGTATGCCATTTGGTGTGTTCATATTATCAGATTATACATAGTACACGTAATAACTTGTTGCGTCTGCATTGCACAGGCAAGGTCCAGGACCATAAGTACTTACTTCAGGAGATTATGACTGTGGTGTCGCAGGAAATAGGGGTCGAGCATGTGGTGCAGGTGGTTACTGACAACGGATCGAATTTCAAGAAAGCATGCCAGATGTTATGAGTGCAATACCCACAGATTGTCTGGCAACCATGTGTGGTACACACGGTGAACCTCATGCTCAAAGAGGTGTCTGAGTTCCCAGAGATCAAAGGGGTCGTAGAAGCGGCGAAGAGGATTTGCCGCTTCTTCTACAACCATAAGAATCTGCACGCGCAGATGAGGGAGCACATACATGGGGAGTTGGTCAAACCAAATGCCACGCGATTTGGCATGACATTCGTTTTCCTTAATAGCTTTATGGAAAAAAAAGAAGAAGTTTCAGAAGTGGATGACCGATAAGGAGTGGACAAGTAGTAAGTGGGCTGCGACGGAAGAGGGCAAGTTCGTGTATGACCACCTCGTCGATAGGAATTGGTGGGACCTTCTGGAGTGGTGCGTTAGGGCCGTTCAACCAATGTACAAGTTATTGAGGTTCGCGGAGAAAGAAAAGTTGCCAACAATTAGTGGACTCATGCTGCAATACGCGTTTGTCTCTGGTGAGTACAAGCAGCTTAGGCAAGAGGGTGGTGTCCAATACAAACCATTCATTAAGGTACTCGAGAAGAGGATGAAGCAGATAAATGATGGAACATTCGTGCGTGCAGGTACATGAAATACATACTTTTCATTGGGTTGTTGAGGTTCTTTTCATTTCCGTTGTGATAACTCAAAAATATGTTGTCCATTGCAGCTGCCGTCCTAGACCCACAGTCTCACTACGAATACAACATAGGCAACAGTCCCGAATTCGTGGGCCAGCTATCCACTGCCCTAGGCATTGTAGCCGATGATGACGCGGTGGAGGCTATTAGGGAAGCAGACATTTATCGGCTGAGGAGGGGGCGATTCGGCACGCAGCTAGCAGAGCACAGCGCACATGATCCCAGCATGTCAGCTAGTAAGTGAATCATTCTAGCTGGTGTTATTGTCGGCTGGTAACACTTGATCATTCTAGCCTATACGATCATACTGATGGAACGTGTTATTCTCTGTAGCACAATGGTGGATGGCATTTGGAAATGAGACGCCGACATTGCAGAAGTGCGCCATGAGGCTGGTGTCACAGTGTGCATCGTCTAGTGGATGCGAGCGTAATTGGAGCTCGTTTGCTTTGGTGCACACGCAATTAAGGAACTGATTAAGCTACGCAAAGCTCCAGAAACTCGTGTTCGTCCATTACAATCTCCGACTTCGACTACGGGATTACGAATCAACCCGGGATGCAGTACAAAACATTGACCCGTTCGATCACCTCATTGAGGATGTAATGCTTTCCGGTAGGGACCCGATTGTAGATTGGTTTGACTCATCCATGTCTGGATCGGAGCCTCTTCTTGACGAGGACAGTGGGTACGACCCACCCCTGCCAGCCAAATTTGTGGTTGACAGCATCCCGGAGACAGACACCTCAAAAAGACCACAGGTAATGCGTAAATATATCTTGTTAAACTTGTTAGTCCTGTACGCGCGGCATCTCAGGACTCACAACTTCTTATTTTGAACTCGCTGCAGGTGGGAAGAGCATCCCACAGTGGACTCAGTTCTCCATGGGCAACACTCACAAGGGAAAGAGGAAGCGTGGTATTGACGATGACTTGTTGGCGGGGGCTCTAAGTGGGTTTGAGAAGTTGTCGGCTGGTACACGTGGTAAGGGAAAAGGACCATCTACAAGCGATGATGATCCAAATGTGCACAACGATGATGAAACAGAGACCCCCCCGAGGGTCCACACGACCAAAAGAGTGCCGATAGCAGCTCATCGTCAGACTCTGCAGGCGACGATGCTCACTACTACCTCTGACCCCGCTCACAACCACCAACACTGGGAGGATCGCATCAGGGGGGAACTACCCCAACGGAGGGCTCACAGTGGCAGACCCGTGGCACACAACAGAAGGGCACGACCACTAGTGTGGGTGGACAGCAGGCAGGACAGCCTCAGGATGACATAGCCTCGTGGTCTAGCAGCCAGTCTAGCAGCAATTGGGTCTTCCCCACAGAGCAACTTGGCTACCCCATGTTAGGGTACGGCTCGATGACCTACGGAAGTGATCACGGTGTGTACGGTCACCGCCAGAGTCACGACGGGTCGATGACCTACGGAGGTGATCAGGGTGTGTACGGTCACCCCCAGAGTCACGACGGGTCGACCATGTCATCGTTGTTTGACTACACTGATCCCTACACGGAGCAGTATGCACGACAAATGCCTACCAGGTACTTGCATCAGTCAGAGCAACCTGCGGCCTGGATCGCTCATTACGAACATTGGAAGTCCGTATGGCTACCACAGAACGTGACCTGGGAGGATTACAAGCAAGTGCACGAGAGGAAGTACAACGAGATTATTGTTGATAATGCAGAGGTAGAGGTTGCACCATACACGTACTACTACTCGTAGGTACGTCAATGCATAGTTGTTGACCGCATCATTTCACTCTTTCCACACTTCTTCATGCAAAAAATATCCATACTCCTTATTTAATTTTGCCTCTTGTAGGTCTCCGATGGGTTGGGGCTTCATCCATGATCTATGCTACAAGCCTTCAACAGGTATTTCTCTCGCGTATGTATTTATGAAACAATTTGTGATGGATGAAACACTTGATGTTTGTGCACTACTATAGAATCGGCTACTACAAGCGGGTCGTAACCCCTTTCAGAAGCGGTTTTATAACCGCTTCTAAGCAATCGTGTGTGATACCCGCCCGGTATCACAAGCAGTTGCACAAACCGCTTGTGTTGTGGCAGCAGAAGCGGTTGGGAAGGTGTCCAGGAAGGCCAGTGGAGCCGCCACGTGGGGGCCTCCACAAGCGGTTCGTGTTACAAACTGCTTGTGGACAGCACACTCCCGAAGCGCTTGTGGAGAGCAAGCACTCCAGAACCGGTTGGAGTCACCAACCGCTTGTGGAGAGATTTTTCAATTATATGTATTATAGAATATGTTCTTTCAATGTTTTTGTATATCGTTTTTGACCATAAAATGAAATATGAGTGGAGGAGTTTTCTGCGCAATTAAATATATATTACATATGCTCACTCATACACATGTTCACAAGCTAGCTCAGTAAAAAAACCCGCCTTAACAGTGTAACAAATGGACAAGTACATACACGCTATCGACGTTTACAAGTTTGAATGATTAAAAAAATGATTATCGAACTCAGTTCTTCTTGCATGCGTCAGTCAAGTCCTTGGTCGATGTCGATGTCGTCATCAGTTCAGCTGTGTTCAACGATGGACCAAGCCTTACGTGGAACTCGCCATTTGGAGATACAACCTCATCGACAATGAAGCCGATGAGTTGTTCTTGGAGTGCGCGCAATCGGTGAGGCGGGAGCACGCTAACATGCTCATCGATGTTGGGCTGACAATTGATTAAGCGGGAAGTATATAAATATCCGATCACATGCGATTAATTAAAATGTAAGTTGTAGCTAACAAATTGACATGCATATACGAACCTCGGCATAATGTTCCAGCGCATCGGCATGAATAAAACTTTGAATATAGTGGAACACGTAGTAGCCACATAAGTTGTTTCTAGCCATTTGGCGTTTAACCTTGACAGGGAGAAATTTCATAATATCAGATGAAGAACTGATATGGTGCATTTATATTAATAATTGTTTTTGTAGTAATGCATTTTGAGTGCTCACTATGACTTCGAATTCTTTCTTGAATTCTCCTTTATGCTTCTTCTGGAACTTTGCAAATGTCTTGTTGAGGATGTCAATGAACCATTGGTATTTGCTGATTGGATTCCTTCTTGAGTCATGAACTATAATCCTGCTGTTGTCAAGCTCGATGGCTAGAAGGATCCAGTGAAACCTATTCGTATATTCCAAGAAGCGCGTAAGCAGCTAGTCGTACTATCAATGGCTTAAGAAATACAAGAACAAGAGGTTTGGGAGAACACGTACATGAAGTTGAAGGGCGGTATATGTACGGTTTGTAGTCTTTGTTTCAATAATGCACGCCAAAATGTATGCCTCAACTTGCGGTCTTTCTTTGCTCGAATGACCAGATTTTCTCGTTGACAACCTGCGGGTCGATGAAACCAACGCTCGTATGCCCACTCTTCTACATCGTTGTATCTCCATTCTACATAAGAAGGGATAACTAAGTTAATTAGATTTTTGATTTTGTGGTACGAGAGGAAGCAAACGGTAAACTTAGAAGATCAATACTTACAGACACCAGCAGCACATGAAGGACACGTCGATGGCGTCTGTTTGGTACACATGGTACAAGTCCTCGAATTGCAGCCATATTTCTGTCTGTCTCCCGCGGAAGAAATGTGTATCTTGAGAAATGAGGTGGAACATTTTCTCTCCTTTAGATGCCCTTTCCATATAACATTCATGCATTTGACGCATCTTGGTTGGGAGATCTTTTATATCTTTTGGATCAATTAGCGGTTTGCCCAACTCATACTTCCATCTGATTGGTGCCAGTGGAAGATCCTGGTCTATTGATTCCAGTCCTGCCTCCTTCAAGAAATCTTGGATCCTCAATTGCTCAGCACTCTGCTCATCTTCCACTTTCTTCTTCTTCTTTGTCGCCGACGAAGCCTGTGTATTTTTCCTTGTAGCCTTTCTTATTGTCCTTTCATAGTCGGTCGTCACAGGCGGTGGCGTCGTTCCGCATGACTGAAAGTGCTTCACAATTTTTTTATCTATTTTAACCTTGGGCGCTGGCTTCGTTGGCGCAAGCTGCCTGGCCACATCTGTCTTCACGGTAATTGATAGCTCCTCCGCAGTCAGATCATATGGCCTCTTTGGCAGTTCCTTCAATATTCTCTGTCTGTCGGATGCCGACTTCGTGGGAGGAGGTGCCGTTGCGGGATCCCTCCTTCTGAAAGGGAGCTTCTTCCTCGGGAGATCTTTGGGCGGGAGGTCTTTGGGCGAGAGGTGCTGGAGCATCTGATGTTGGAGCGGGAGGTGGAGGAGGCGTGGCCTGGACCACCGGAGAAGCTTTGCGTGCAGGTGACATTGGAGGAGTCGTGGGTTGTCGATGTGGAGGAGGCGTGCTTGATGCTGCAACTGGCTCAAAGCTGCGCGGGCCTCTCGTTGATGTGACCTCCACACCATCTGGAAATATGATGTACTTTTTGCGCCAGAGGATGAATGTGCCGTGGAGGGCCTGTCCAAGCTTGGTCACGTCGTCGCCCCCAGCAATCTCGAGCAAGAGATCTTCGAAGCCCCCCACCACCTCTTCCACCGTAACCTTAGAGTATCCGGAGGGTATCTGATTGAAGTGGAACGTCTGGCCCGCCTCCACCGGATAAGCCATGCCGTAAGCCACCTTGTAGGACAGGTTACGCATATCAATGTGTAGCTCGCACTGGCGGCGAACCTTGATACTGTCCACGGGATAACGGACCTGCGGGTCATCTGCTTCAGGGGCCACGGCGGACGCGCAAGAATCGCTGCTCTTTTGGCGCTCGGATCGATCACGGTGCCGGCGCCCCTTGAACACTACCTCCCTGAAGGCGTCTTGGGTTAATGCTTCGGACACTTGTTGCGCGATCAAATCAGGGATGGAAGCCTTTGTAGCTCTAAGCTCGTCCTCCAAACGGCTCACTCTACCCTGATCTCTCCTCTTGCTTCTGTCCCGGCTCCTGTAACTGCTTGCGTCTTTGGCAAATCCGTGCCTCCACGGTATCTTTCCGAATCCTCGTGTCTGTCCCGGGTGCTCAGGGTTTTGAAGGGCATATGTTAGCTCGTCATTCTCCCTGTCTGTCATGAAGGACCCTGACCGAGATTGATCGATGGCTTGTACAATCCTTTGACCAACTTCTTGGACTGTCGGTGCCATCACCAAGCTACCGTCATCTGCAAGTTGGCCCCCGTGACCCAAGAACCAGTTGCGCAGGCGGGGCTCCCAATCCTCAGTTTCAGGTACAATATCCTGCTGCCGAAATTCCTCTTCCCGCTTGTCCCATTTCTTCGCAGCCTTAATGTAACTACCGGTGCCGAGATGGTGGTGGTATTTCTTCTTCTGGGCATTCACCTTGTTTTTCTCTCTCGTGGCCTGTCCTGCATCGGATAGCTTGTATTCCTCGAAAGCCTCCCAATGATCTGCCAGCTTAGGAAATTGATTGAAGTCTGGCCTTTCTCCTCTGTCGATGTACTTGCGGGTGAGGGACGACTTCCACTGCTGAAAGGAAGTTGCCATCTTCTTCAAAGCCCATCCCTTGGCCTTCTGTTCGTACCCATCTGGAAAAGTGAAATTTTCCTTCATATCATTCCAGAGCAAATCCTTGGTAGCTGTAGGGACTTCGGTCCATTTCTGGATGCTGATTGGGACGTGATCCCTCACGTGGTAGCCGCAAGCATTGTTGAAAGGGCCAATTGCTGACAATGGGGCTACCAGACTCCCGTCGTTGCCGACCTCGGTTATCACATACTTGGTCGAAGGCTTCTTGTTAGGTCCTCGGTTAATTCCGGACTGGGTGGCCGATGATGTACCGGGCTAGATACACAAACACATGTTAGAATAATTAACATGTTTACGGTGATTTCATAATGGTTAAGATATACCTCGGTGTTGCCGGTAGTATCCTCGCCAGTACCAGTGTTAACAGCCTCATCGACAGCGGCACCGGTGTTAACAGCCTCATCCAGGCCTAAGATGCTACCCAGCGCAATTGTCTCAAACATCATATTTTCCTCATTGTCGAAATCTGGGTCACCACGCCTTGGTGTCGCCATCTAAAGTGGGCATGTAATCATATATAAAATACTTATATATTCTCAAACATACATACAACATAAATGTGGGCATGAAATCATATATACAATACTTATATATTGTCAAACACACATACAACATAAATGTGGGATGAAATCATATATACAATACTTATATATTGTCAAACACACATACAACATAAATGTGGGATGAAATCATATATACAATACTTATATATTGTCAAACACACATACAACATAAATGTGGGATGAAATCATATATACAATACTTATATATTGTCAAACACACATACAACATAAATGTGGGATGAAATCATATATACAATACTTATATATTGTCAAACACACATACAACATAAATGTGGGATGAAATCATATATACAATACTTATATATTGTCAAACACACATACAATATAAATGTGGGATGAAATCATATATAGAATACTTATATATTGTCAAACACACATACAACATAAATGTGGGATGAAATCATATATACAATACTTATACATTGTCAAACACACATACAACATAAATGTGGGATGAAATCATATATACAATACTTATATATTGTCAAACACACATACATACAACATTTACAACACAGAGAGCATGAAAATTCCTTGTGGGCATTTCACCGAACACCTTGCGGGCATGAAAACATACAGAGCAGCGTTGGGCGGTCGCCAGGCTACCTAGGTCCTCCGGTGGATGGCCGGGGCGTCGGCCTTGATGGTCGGGAGGCGTCGGCCAGCGGTGGTCGGGGTCAGTGGTGGCGGTCGACGGAGCTGGCTCTGGCGCGCGCGGGACTTAGAAAATTTGAAGGTGCGGGAGCCTTCGGGACTTCAAAATTTAAAGGTCACCCCACTGCTACAAGCGGTTCGTAATACCAACCGCTTGTAGAGGTACTTCTACAAGCGGTTCGTAATACCAACCGCTTGTAGAGGACCCCGACTGCAAGTACCCTACCAGCTCACCCATTTCTACAAGCGGTTGGTCTTGCGAACCGCTTGTACAGGTACTTCTACAAGCGGTTTGTGATACCAACCGCTTGTAGAGGACCCCACTACAAGCGGTTGGTACTAAGAACCGCTTGTAGTGGGGTTTAAAAAAACAGAAAGGCCCGCGGGGCGCGAGTGGGGCTCGAACACCCAACCTCTGGGCACAAGTCCGCACTCAAGCGCCCGCGCTAGCCAAGGGGGAGAGGAGATTTGTTGTTAACCTTATAAGGCACTGCATTGTTTTAAGTATACAATATTTTTTTTAAAAGTGCTTGTATTTCTTTTTTTTCCCTTTCTTTTTTTAAGTGTTTGTATTTCTTTTTTTAAAAGTGTTTGTATTCGATGGTTTTATTTTTTTAAGTGTTTGTATGCGATTTTTACGTTTTTTTTGAAGTGTTTCTATTTTATTGTTTCATTTTTTTAAAACATCATATGTACAAGCAATGTTAAACATCAACATATCAACATGATCATATGGAATAATGTACAAGGAATGTTTACTTGACCATAATGTATACAAGTAGTACATCTTAAGTCTTCGTCTTTACAATTGTTCCTTCTTTATGATCGTGACGTATGTAAGGAGCATCGACATCACTGTCACGCAGGACGTTTATGTCAACATCAACTGTAAAAGGAGGGAGCTCGTCGAACTGACCATACTCTTCCTCATCGGTGACGTCCTCAACTCCTACAATCCGTCGTTTGCCTTGGAGAACTACATGTCGCTTTGGCATTACCTTTTGCTTGTCCTTTCGATTTTTAGGTTTGCTTGACATGTCCATTACATAGAAGACCTGAATCACATCGTTCGCGAGAACAAACGGTTCGCGCCTATAGCCGACTTCTGTGAGATCCACAGTTGTCATGCCGTATTTGTCGACCTTCACACCGTTTGTCCTCAGCTTGACCCATTGGCACTTAAATAGAGGGACCTTGAGAGGTCCATAGTCGAGCTCCCATATTTCTTCTATGAAACCGTAATATGTGTCGAACCTGCCACTGTTGTCTTCGGCGTCTATCTGAGGCGCCGCTGCTAGTTGGTGCTCCTGTTATCCTGGGATCTGGTGTAGAATGTGTAACCATTGATCTCATACCCCTTGAATGTCCCGATTTCTTGTGATGGTCCCCGGGCCAAGCGTTGCAATAGTTCATCGTTTGACCCTTCCTCAAGGATGTACTTCTGTAGCCAGCTGCCGAAAGAATCCATGTGCTTCAGGGTTATCCAACTCTCTGTCTTCCCTATGAACTCGCGGCGTAGGACACTCTTGTGCTGAAGGACATAGGGGGCGACTATGGTGGATTGCTTCAGAACAGTGAAATGTGCTTGCTTGAATGCAACAAGATCGTTGCATGCAACTGCTTGCCTTCCTATTGTCCCTTTGCCCCGTAGCCTCCCCTCGTGTCGTGATATGGGGACGCCGATAGGATTTAGATCATTCATGTAATCAACACAAAACTCTATCACCTCCTCCGTCACGTAGCCCTTGGCAATGCACCCTTCGGGACGCGAACGGTTACGAACGTATTTCTTGAGGACACTCATGTACCTCTCGAAAGGGAACATGTTGTGCAGATACACTGGTCCAAGGATACCTATCTCCTTGACAAGGTGAACGGTGAGATGAACCATGATATCAAAGAATGCAGGAGGAAAAATCATCTCGAGGCTAACCAAACTTTGTACCACATCAGCCTCCAACTTAGGCATTTTAGCTGGTTCGACGACTTTCTGCGAAATGGCGTTGAAGAATGAACATAGCTTCGTGATTGTCCCCCGCACCCACTCGGGCAGTATACCTCTGATAGCTACTGGGAGCAACTGTGTCATCAACACAAGGCAGTCATGGGATTTTAGGCCTTGGAGTTTGTTCTCTTTCGTGTTTATGAGTCTCTTTACATTTGAGGAATATCCAGAAGGGACCTTCACACTGTTCAAACACTCAATCATGCTTTTTTTCTCTTCTTTGCTTGGAGTGTAGCTCGCAGGATGTAGATAAAGTTGTTTTGTCCCTTCTTTGTTTTTCGGATGTAGGTCACTCCTCACCTCCATGTCTTCAAGGTCCTTCCGAGCTTGCAGTGTATCTTTCGATTTGCCGTACATATCTATGTAGCCTAGCAGGTTCAAACAAACATTCTTCGTGATGTGCATGAAGTCCAGCGAGTGACGAACCTCCAAAACCTCCCAATACGGCAGGTCCCAAAATATTGATTTCTTCTTCCATGCGGGTGCATGACCATCCTCGTTCGGCACAGGTATGCTTCCACGACCCTTCCCAAATACTACTTTCAGATCTTTTACCATAGCAAACACAAGTCGCCCATTACGATTGCTGAGGCTTACCACGAATTTCTGTTACCCCGTTAAATTTACTTCCTTTCCACCTCAAAGCATGACTGCTAGGAAGAAACCTGCGGTGGCCCATGTACACACACTTCCGAGAGTTTTTGAGGTACATGCAGTCCGTTTCATTTATGCACTGGGTGCAGGCTTTAAACCCTTTCACAGTTTGGCCGGAGAGGTTACCGAGCGCAGGCCAATCGTTGATTGTTACAAACAACAATGCACACAGTTGAAATACTCTCTTTTGTACTCATCCCAAACCCGTACACCATCCTCCCACAACTTCACAAGGTCTTCAACCAATGGTTTCAGGTAGACATCTATGTCGTTTCCAGGTTGCTTCGGGCCTTCGATCAATAATGGCATCATGATGTACTTCCGCTTCATGCACAACCATGGAGGAATGTTATAGATGCAAAGTGTCACAGGCCAGGTGCTATGGATGCTGCTCAACTGGCCGAAAGGATTCATCCCATCGGTGCTCAACCCAAACCTTATGTTTCTGACCTCATTTGCAAAGTTCGGGTAAGCCCGATCGACTTTCCGCCACTGTGAGCCATCTGCGGGGTGTCTAAGCATCCCGTCTTCCTTACGCTCTTCCTCATGCCAACGCATCATCTTGGCATGACCTTCGTTAGCAAACAAACGCTTCAACCGGGGTATCATAGGGAAATACCACAATACTTTTGCTGGAGTTCTCTTCTTCATACGATTCCCATCTAATTCACCTGAATCGTCACGCTGCACCTTATACCGGGATTCTTCGCACCTTTGAATGAGACCACCAAATCGGCATACTCATTGCGATACAGGATACAATCGTTAGGACATGCATGTATCTTCCGCACTTGCAATCCTAAAGGGCAGAGGACTCGCTTCGCTTCATACGTAGATTCTGGTAGAGTATTACCTTCCGGAAGCAACTTCTTTACGAGTGATAACAAACCATTGAATCCCTTGTCTGACACACCGTGTGTGGCCTTCCATTGCATGAGTTCCAGTGTAGTACGCAGCTTTTTGTGGCCCTGTGCACAGTTTGGGTACAAAGCAGTTCGGTGGTCCTCTACCATGCTCTGAAACTTCTTGTATTGTCTTTCCTCTGTGAACTCTCCCTCTCCGTCACGGAGCATCTGTTCTAGCTCAAAATCGCCAAACTCATCGAGTGTATCTTCCACGGACCCGTATTGAGTGGTGTCCGGCATACTGTTGGCTCTATCTTCCTCTTCTTCGTCTTCTTCATCGTCTTCCTGTCGAATCGCCTTTGTTTCGCCATGGTGGGTCCAGCAGGTATAGTTTGCCATGAAACCTCTCATGATCACATGCCTCATGACCATCCATCGTTCGGAATGCTCCTTCTCATTCTTGCGATCCTTACGGACAACGTATGAAGCTTCACGGAGGCAAGAATGCAACGGCCGCGTCGAGAAACTCCTTCATGCCATCTCGGAACTCTCTTGACCGACGGTCTGCATTGTACATCCATTGCCGATTCATCTACACAAATAAAAATAATAACAACATCTATCACAATATTCTATTAAAGCTAACTATGACTAATAGTATTGTATTTTTTAATCATTCGGTGTTCTTTTCACTAAAGCCAACTAATTATTTCTAATCCTCCTGCTTTTTTAAAAATAAAACTAACTAATTGTTACATTTTCATACAAATCTTTTCTCTTCCACACCTTTGTAATTTTTCATCGTTTCACATTTATTGAATTTCATTTCATACACCAAATCGTATATATCACCTTAAGAACAAAAATATAAGCCAACAAAACATAATTTCTCAACATCCAATGCACAAAAAACATCAATATCTAGGTGAGAAGGATGTCAGCAACATATTACTCACCTTAGAACAATTAATTCGGATCTAATAGCCTCAATTCAAAATTTTGGCAGAACCTCGCCATGAACAACTCTCGGCCCACCACTGTGATGTCCTGTGCGAGCTCGGGGAGGAAGACAGAGTTTAAATGCGCTGGGCGGGAGGGGGGCTCTACAAGCGGTTCTTCACACAAACCGCTTCTGGAGCCCCCATTAGACCTCTAGAAGCGGTTCCAAACACGAACCGCTTCTAGAGAGGAGGCTCCAGAAGGGGTTCGTGTTAAGAACCGCTTCTAGAGACCCCCTCCCGTCCGTTGCCCACGAACCGCTTGTGGCACGGGACTTCACAAGAGGTGCGCACCTAACCGCTTGTGATAGACCAGTTGTGAAGGCCGTTTCTGTAGTAGTGGTGATGGATGGAGCACATGATGTCTGTGAATGTAATTTAAATATTTATAATTTGTAATGCTCGTATTATGATGCTCGTATTATGATGCCTGGTTAAAGTGATCAAATAAAAAAAACAGACGAAATGCTGTCGAAATTTTGTTGTGAACGGTATTTTATGTGCAAACACTTAGTAAATTTCATTCAAATAGATAGAAATGTCACATAAATCCTTTCATGTTTTTTTTTCAAAATTTCCCCCCTTTTTTTCTGGCTCTAGAATACCATTCTACAGTACTTTTCACTCTATGATTTTTTACAAATTACTCAAGGTTGATCATTATCTACAGATTACATGGAAATATGCAATGATATGTCAGAAGCATACATAAAAAATTTCAAAAAAAAAAACCAATTTTGCATACTTGTTTTCCCATTTTAGTTTGGCCGAAATTTCGCATATTAACACCGAAATTTTGGTTTTTGGGACGAAATCCCAGAAATTTCGGTTTAAAAAAAACCGGATTTAAATTTTGGTTTTTGAATTTCGTTTGGATTTCGTCCGAAATAACGAGATCTTGCCGAAAAATCGGATTTCGGCCGACGCCGGGATTTGAGCTAAAACGAAATTTAGAACCCTGGTTGGACACGGTCAGACGTGCACAGAGTGGGCCGTAACCGATGCGATACCCTTGTAAAATTATAATTACCTCCCGGACATTGGAGGGAGGGACAGACACAGAGAAAGAGAAAAAGTACACATACGCAATACGCGCCACGCTGGAGTAGGGTTATTATCTCCCCTGTGAGAGGCCCGAACCAGGATAAATCCCCGTGTCGTTCTCTGAGTGCGTTTGGACCCGGTGAAGTCAAGCATCCATCAGAGCAACCCTTCACGCAAAAAGGGGACAATGTTGATCCCTCAGTCAACTAAGTAAGCTCAGCGGGGGCCTACTCCCCAATCGTCGACAAGAACATTTATGTTTTACGTTGAACCCTATTTTTGTAACTCCGAACACCCATTCTAAAAATTCTGGATCCGCCACTGGTTGACGCCTGTTCAACTTCCATCACCCGGACTTAGACACCCGAAAATGGTACTAGTTGTTCAAGTAGTGAATGGTATTGATATGTGAATGGTATTGGTATGTTATTATGTGAATGCTTATTTTTACACTTGTTGGATTGATATGTGAGTAGTATTGTAATGAAAGACTATTTGTTGACATATTATTTCTAAATGTCTAATTTACAACTTATAATTGTCTAAAATATAGCAAATATCATGTTGAAATTTTTCCATGTTTAGGAAAGATCATAACAGAATTTTTAATAGATTTTTACAAATTTTACAATATTTTTTTTTTTGCAATTTTTCTCAATTTTTTTACGTTTTTCTCATTTTTTTTAACCGTTGAGCAATTTTCGCCAAACACCAAACCGCCAAAAATCGTTTGAAATTCGAGACTTTTCAAGCGATTTTAGTCCAAAAGTCATAAAAATCGCTTGGCGGTTTGCCAAATTTTAAATTCGTTTGACTTTTAAACCGTTCAGTTTTGAGTGAATTTTGAATGAATTTTTACAAATTTCGATACCGCGAAATCCAAGTTGAAAATGGTATTGCTAACCCCATGCACAGCAATGCGAATATCCCATACCAGATTACCAGTTTTCCCATGCACAACTTTTGAAGAAGGAAGCAGTGAAGAAACCCACCATGCACGCATGGGCCTGTAAAAACGTAAACTGACTAGGGAGTAGGGACCGGAGAATCAAGAGAACTCTTCCACCAATCGATCCGCACGAGTAGGGGCCGGAGAAAACAAATTGCCTATTCGAAGCCTCCTATATATAGCTTATCACCTGTCCTTATGACGACGTACGCCAAGAACACCGCAAGCTACCATGGAGGGATCTAGGGCGATTGCGTCGGTGCTCCTCTTGTGCGCCCTGTCGTCTTCTTGTCACGTCGCCATTTCCGCCTCGCCGCCGGCCCCCAAGGATGACTTCATCTCGTGCCTCATCAGGAACATACCCGCCCGGCTCCTCTACGCGAAGAGCTCGCCTTCCTACACCTCCGTCCTGGTGTCCTCCATTAGGAACCTCAGGTACTTGTCGCCCAAGACGCTGAAGCCGCTCTACATCATCACCCCCACCGACGCCTCCCACATCCAGGCCGCCGTGGTCTGCGGCCGCCGGCACGGCATGCGCATCCGCGTGCGGAGCGGTGGGCACGACTACGAGGGCCTGTCGTACCGGTCCGAACTCCCGGAGCCGTTCGCCGTCGTCGATCTCTCCAAGATGCGGTCCGTGCGCGTCGACGGCAAGGCCCGCACGGCGTGGGTCGAGTCCGGCGCGCAGCTCGGCGAGCTCTACTACGCGATCTCTAAGGTGAGCCCCAAGCTCGCATTCCCGGCCGGCGTGTGCCCGACGATCGGCGTCGGTGGCCACTTCAGTGGGGGAGGGTTCGGCATGCTGCTGCGCAAGTACGGCGTCGCCGCCGACAACGTCATCGACGCGAAGCTGGTCGACGCCAACGGGAAGCTGCACGACAAGAAATCCATGGGCGACGACCACTTCTGGGCCATCAGGGGCGGCGGGGGCGAGAGCTTCGGCATCGTGGTCGCATGGCAGGTGAAGCTCCTGACGGTGCCACCCACAGTGACCGTGTTCCAGATCCACAAGACACTGAAAGAAGGTGCCATAGACCTCATCACGAAATGGCAAGAGTTCGCACCGGCCCTGCCCGACGACCTAATGATCCGCATCATGGCGCGGGGGGAGGAGGCCATGTTCGAGTCCCTGTACCTCGGCACGTGCAGCAACCTCCTGCCGCTGATGCGCAGCCGATTCCCCGAGCTCGGCGTGAACCGCGCGCACTGCAACGAGATGTCCTGGGTCCAGTCCATCTCCTTCATCCACCTCGGCAAGAACGCCACCGTGGAGGACATCCTGAACCGGTCGACCACCATGAAAGCCTTCGGCAAGTACAAGTCGGACTACGTCATGAAGGCCATCCCGAAGAGCTCGTGGGAGAAGATCTACGACTGGCTCGCCAAGCCCGGCGCGGGGGTGATGATCATGGACCCCTACGGCGCCGCCATCAGCGCCACCGCGGAGTCGGCGACGCCGTTCCCGCACCGGAATGGCGTCCTGTACAACATCCAGTACGTCAACTATTGGTTCAGCGAGGGGGGCTCGGCGCAGCCGCTGCAGTGGATCAGGGACTTCTACGCGTTCATGCAGCCGTACGTGAGCACGAACCCCAGGCAGGCGTATGTCAACTACAGGGACCTCGACCTCGGCACGAACGAGGTGGTGGGCAACGTGTCCAGCTACAAGAGCGGCAAGGTCTGGGGCGAGAAGTACTTCAAGGGCAACTTCGAGAGGCTCGCGAGGACCAAGGGCAAGGTCGATCCGGAGGATTACTTCAGGAACGAGCAGAGCATCCCGCCATTGCTCAAGTGAGCGAGAATGATCCATCAGCTGATCGATCTCCGAGTCAAATTTTGAGGGGTTAATTGATTAGATGGTTCCTGCATTGCAAGCGTTCAGAGATGCATTTGCTTGGAGATTTCCCATAGCTTTTTACAGGAGTGCTGGCGCTTGTCTGCTCCAACTAATAAGGATCTACGTGCACGTGCGCATAGTCGTGCCAAAATTGTTTTCTGTGTATGTATTGAGTTTTAGTCAACGCGTGTTACCTTACCTCTATATGTACCACTGCTCGTTTTGCATCCGCTTCATATCATACGTGATGGAATTTGTTCCGTCCTTGACTCCTTATTGTGATGCAACGGCGAGAGCCGATATGTGCTGTTTATTGACCTCAGGTGTTACAGGATCATAGCTAGAGCACTGTCACAGTACTTCCATCACTAATTCATTTGGCGGCAGATGATCTATCACTGATTCATTTATCGACAGGAGCTCTATCGTCAAATGAATAGATATATTTATGTAATTATTTTTTGATTTATTTTTAAATTTATTATTTAAAAAATCGTGATGAAACAAGGTGATAGGATGGTTAGGATGTTCTTTCTTTTATAGATTAACGAGTGAATTTCTTGCTATTTTTATTGGTTTTTTTTTATATTTTCTTCTATTTTTTAAACAGCTAATTTTCCCTATTTTACTTGTATTTTTAAGAGCTAATACTTCTATTTTTGTAAGATCTAACATTCCCTACATGTTAAGTTGCACGTGTTAGTACGTACTAATTAACTATTGCTTTTGTTAATCGTTGACTAGTGTTGTCCGGCTGTGACACGTAATAATCTTGCATGTTGTGACTAGTGTTCAGTAGTTTATATCGGATTCCACCTATTGTATATAGTAGAGATAAAGAAATAACATGTCCATATCCATTGAATTCGAGCCGTAGGATGTGATACTGAGGATAGGATGGTCATGATGATCTTTTCTTTTCTAGATTAACGTGGGAATTTTGTGCAATTTTTTTTCTTTGATTAAGTTGAAAATTTTTAGCCTTTTTACCTCTATATGATTCATGTGGAGGCTTCCGAAGGAACCTGTGATTAGTAAAGATAAAGATTGATATGCAAATTTCTAGCTATTTTTTTTACTCTCTGATAAATGTGGGAATTTATAGTTTGTTTTACCTCTAGGATTAATGTGGATGCTTTTTTTTTAATTAATGTGGAAATTTCTAGCCGTTTTTACCACTAATATTAATATGGGGGCTGCCGGGGAAACTTCAATCAGTAAAGAAAAAGATATATAATATATTATAATGTAATCCTTATCTTTACTAATTGAAAGCTCCTCCTAGAGACCGACCTTAATCATATTAACTCTATTAAGGCGCATTTGGCAGCCCACGACGCGGGAATTTCCAGCCCTACGCGTCGAATCCACGGGGAAAAAATCCTCCAGTGCTTACATCGGGCTAGGTTTCCCCGTTGCTCGCGTCTCCACTCGCTCCGCCGCCTCTCGCGCCCCCGCCTCCGCCGCCTCTCGCGCCCCTCCTTCGCCTCCGCCTCCGCCTCCGCCTCCTCTCGCACCACGCCTCCTCCTCCACTCGCACCGCCTCTCGGGATCTCGACAAGCCCTTTGCTCCATCACCATAGCCTCCTCCTCCGCCTCTCTCGCTCACGGCTGCCTTCGTTTCCCTCCGCCTCTCTCGCTTTACCGGTGAAGTCTTTCGCCTCCTCTTCCTCCTCTTCCTAATCTTTTGTTTGTAGACAATTTTTTTCTCATCGGCTTTGTATTGCATCTGCTGTTCTAGTACCGTCATCCATTGGGGAGAAGGAGAAGAGGAAGGGTTCTCTCAGATCTGCACATTGGAGAGGAGGGAGAGCAAGGCGCCGCCATCCATTGGAGTTTCCTTTGTTGCTGAACCGAAGGTAAGGATCCAAATCCTTGTTCTTTACCTCAAATCGCATTGTAGTGTAGTTGGACTCATGCTTGTTTATTGGCAGATTTGATTGCTAGCCTCATTGATCCAGTAACAAATGCTAGAGTATTTAATCTCATTGCATCAATTAAACCAGTAGTAGCAGTTGACTATACGATGAGGCCCTGGTAATTTTTATCTTGTTGATGGTGCATGTGCATGTGATGTCTGCTTTGAGGCAAATTGTTTGCTATAGATGAGGCAAATTGTTTCATTAGTTATTCCTGGTAATCCTGATTGATAATGCTCATTGTTTGCTATAGATTGTTCATGTGTTCTAAATTGTTTAACATGAGTTAAACAGTGGCAATAGATTGTCAGGATGTCAAGTGTCCATCTTCTGTTCTAACGGTGTTCAAAATGTGTTCTTGACAAACTTGGTAACATGAATTGATAATGCTCATTGTTCTGGCTTATTGGGTTTTTGCTTGAAATATATTTAAGATCATAGAATATACGGTTGTTTTGATATCTGGAATTCTTACTTGCACTGGTAAGAACTCTTACCAACTTTGATAACTGAAATTTACTATTCAGGTTCATAACGAGATGCATTTTTCTTTGTAAATTTCGGTGTAATGCTGCTCTTTCCATTAGGATTCCAAATCATGTTATTCTTTAGTTATGGTATCAAGATGATAGGATGCAGTTTGATAATTGCAATTAATTCCATAAAATTGATAGTTACTCTTTAGTCAAATTGATAGTTATTCTTTTGTTAGCTGCTTGCTTTATTCTGTTAATTTTTTTCTCTTTATTTTATTTACTACTTGCTTGTAGTCTTTGTTTCCTTCTGCGGTTAGAATAGTTCAAAATTGTAATGGCATCATAGTTAGTGCTAGTTGCCTCTCTATGTAGTCTTCTTCCCCCTCAAATTTCTTTTCCTCAACCATCACCTTCTTCCTTATTTCTCTAACCAACACCTTCTTCCTTATTTTGAGACTCTGTTCTAGATTCTAAAGCTACCGGCATTTATGTATGAGAATTCTTTAACAATACGCTAATTCACAATATGTTATATTTTTATGTATTAGCAAATGGGCACTAGAAAGGAGCTCATTAGGAAATTTATGCTTGAGGAAGAAGAGGACGACGATGAGTTGTTTCTTGTGTTGGTTCCTACATTACTTTCATGCCTTTATGATGAGAAAAGGCCAGTTCATACATCATCACTTACCGGTGCTAAAAAAGTTAAGGAGATATTAGAAGGCCATGAGAGTTGGTGTAGGGTTGAGTTCCGGATGGAGCCGGAGATATTCAGGGCTACATCAGATTTTCTTAGAAGGAAGGGTTTGCTACATGACACAAGGGGAGTTACTATCGAGGAGCAGTTAGGGATGTTTATGTACATGATATCTCACAATGCTAGCAACCAAAAGCTTCAAAAAGCATTCCAACATAGCGCTGAAACAATTCATCAAAAAATAAAGGAAATCTTTGAGATAATTCCTGCTCTAACTCATAGATTTGTCAAGCTCTCAAGTTCGAATCAAACTCATGTGAAGATTATATCGGATCCACGGTTTTGGCCTTATTTTCAGGTAAACCCATACACAGTAGACACCTAACTTTTCTCAAGGTTTGTCTAGATTAATTTCCTACGTTTTTGTGCAGAACTGCATTGGTGCTATTGATGGCACACATATCCCCATCACCATTGCTGAAGAGAAAGCAGCTCCTTATAGGAATAGAAAAGGAACATTGTCACAAAATGTAATGCTAGCTTGTGACTTCGATCTGAACTTCACATTTATTTCATGTGGATGGGAAGGGTCAGCATCAGATGCAGGAGTCCTTCGATCTGCTCTTAGCAAGGGGTTTCGTGTTCCAGAGGGTAAATTCTATCTTGTGGATGGTGGATACGCAAACACGCCTTCTTTTCTTGCCCCATATCGAGGAGTCAGATACCATATTAGTGAATTTAGGAGGCGGCGCTCATCTCGAAGATATGATTATGCAGACTACAAAGAATTGTTCAACCATCGCCATGCTCTCCTTCGCAACCATATAGAAAGGGCTATTGGTGTTTTGAAGAAGCGATTCCCAATCCTGAAAGTTGGCACATTTCATCCCATTAAAACTCAAATTAAGATCACAGCTGCAGCTGTTGCATTCCACAATATCATTAGAGGTCAAAATGGTCAAGAGGGGTGGTTGGATCACCAACCTACCTATATTCAATCAGATGATTTTATTGATGTACCCGAGGGTGACAATAGTTACCAAAATGACATTGAGTCAAACGATGGAGGTACTCTTAGAGATCAAATTGAAATGCAAATGTGGGATGATTACAACCGTTAATCGGACATGACTTGTCACAAAGTAGTATAGGTATTTTGTGTCATAAATTAGATCATCTATTTCTCTTAAACTTGTGGTTGTAAGATTTATGACTTGTTTTCATATTGAGTACTTACTTTAGTAAGTGGTTGTAAGATGTGGCATTGCGAGTTATTTACTTTAGTATGTGGTTGCTTATGCATTCTTGTAACATTTCAATATGTTGTAGTTAGTGTAGCCATGTCTAAAGAAGGATCAAGGGCCTCTTGGAACATTTCATATGAAAAAGCTCTTGTCGATATACTACATGACCATAACAACCCAAAGTTTAGAGGTCAAAATGGGTGGGTATCTGAAGGCTGGAGAAGCATAGTCAGTAAGTTCAATGAAAAGTTTCCAACTATCCACTTCACAAAGCATGTAACACTATTTTGTTTAGATTTTACATATGTGTGAATGCTTGTATGGATCTAATTTGAATGTGTGGATGTAAGGATCTTGTCAAATACTTTTTCCTAAATTTTCTGAATTATTCTGGATTTTTTCTGATTTTTTTGGATATTTTTTAATGTTCGGGATTTTCATCCCTGCGCCTTCCAAATGATGGTGGGGAATATTTTTCAAGGGGGTTTATTTTCCCAAGAAATTGAGAGGGATTCCAATGTGCCCTCAAAATCCCCTTTAGGGATTTTATTCCCTAGGATTTTCTCCCCTAACATCCAAACAAGCCCTTAAAGTGGAAGAGATTGCCGGCCTCCCAAGGCATCCACGTCAGTGGTTTTGCTGAGAGCCCCCGGCGCTTTCCGGAATTGCGCCGCGACCCCGTGGCCTGTCCCGTGCGCGTGAGGCTCGGTCCATCCGATCGCGAGGGCGTCACGATCCGCCCGTCCGAGCGCACGCTCCGCGCCTGGTGCCCTAGCCCCTTCCGTCCCCCTCACAAGTCCTCCCGTCTCGCCGCCTCGCCTTACCACGAAGCCTCGCCCTCGCCCCCTTCTCCTCCCTTCGTTCCCTCCATTTCCCCCGATCGCTGTTGCCTTCTCCTCCGCCAGCGCCATGCCACCTGTCTAGATCTGGTAGCCATCGCCGCCTGGCCAGATCTGGCCGATTAGCCATCCCCGGCGGTTGCAGCTAGAGCTTCCCCAACCGCTCCGCTGGCTTGCCTCGTGCGCTCCATCCGTCCGCCGTTCTGGTAACTTCTGCTTTTAAAACTACAGGTGGATCATTTTTCAGCTTTTTCGTGTGATGGCATGTGATTTTGCAGAGCTCATGGCTGATCAGCTGGAGTGTATTCGGTTGTTGCCGGCGCTAGACATGGAAACAACATCATTAGGTGAGTGAATAGAGGTGAAGTTTGTCAGGAGCTGCTGCTTATAGGATTTCTAAAAATTAGCTCATTCTATGATGCAAATGCACCTGGATAGATAAGAACTTTATGTTGTCATTATTGCTATAAATATGTAATAGCTATGTACGTAACAATTTAGTCTGATTGGTGTTAAATCTCAAGATTGAACTACAGCTGTAGAACATAGCTTTGTAGTTTGTAGAGTTGGTATTGTACTGGAAATAGGATTGAACTTCATAGGGGAAATATAATCGCTGAACCATCTTTCTAGACTGTCATTTCTAGATAACTTTAGTGCATTGTAGAATGGGAGCTGTAGGGTGGACTTTCTCAAAGCCACTATTGACAGAGAGATTCTAATCATGAAGAGGAACTCATTTGTGTCCATTTTAAAAAAGGCTAATGTAAGAGAAGTGAGTTCCTGCTCCTCTATGTTATTCTTGTTTTTTCTTTCATTGTCTGTTATTAATTTTGTGATTTTGTTCTTAATTCGTTTATGATATATCATGTTGTCTAATACTGCTATAATTCGTAGCGAACTAATAATTTGTCCAGTTCTTGGCCGTTGATAATAACTCTGTCCACATGATTGACTTCACACTCAAGAATGAGTGCTTTCTGTATCAACCGCAAATTTTTATCTCATCTATATTTATCAACTCCAATTAGTTGCAACAGCGGTATGAAGTAAAAATCAAATCCCATTAGCAACAACACACTAGAAAGGCATCCAGTGTTTTGACTTCAGACAAGAGAGATCAAAAACAAATTTTTGTGCTCTGTACTTGAGGTATGTACAGTTAATTTGCGTCGCTACTATTGTTCCAAGATATGAAGCTTTAGTTGTGTTTATGATTTTTTTCACTGAGGATTGAGGAGATAGAACTCCATTAATCGAAAGTACAATATGCTTGTAAGAGAGAGAAAGAAAACTCGGTGCATTTTCAAGCCACCTGCACCTACCACCCAAAGATGAAACCCATTTATGAGATATTTTGTTTTGCCATTTTGTTCCCATTCAATTATGTGTATTCGGTATACTTTATTATTTGCAATATGCTTCTCATAACCAAAAAACATCGAGTTGTTCCTTTGTACACATCTACGGTGTGTTCTTCTGCACCACCTTCACCTATGACCAGGGCAGTGACTGTAAGACCTTCGACATGAACGAATCCAAAAGAATAACCAAGATAGGAGCTAGAAAGGTGCGTCTCATGGAGGGGAAGGATGTTAACGGAAGCTTCATGATTCTTTGGAATGTCATCAATAGTTTGACTGTGAATGAAAATAAAGGTATGTCTATGGAATTAGATTATTTCTTTTCTCATGTGCGACAAAAATGTGTGACCTAAACTAAAGTTTGCTAAGTTTTGATGGCTGATGTGAGATGAGAATAATCCTATAGCAGTAACAGCAATACATCGAGTGCGTGCAGCTCTGATTTTTTTGTTCACGGCGTGAATAACAACCGACAATCATAACTTTGATAGCAAATCGAACGTAGGCTTGGTTTATATTTTGTTTCTGTTGATGCTATTACTGACTTGCAATGCTCAATCCAATATCCAAAGAATATGTTAGTTAGGAATTACTGGAACTTGAAAAAAAAATCGCCTTTCAAATGTTTTGAGTTATGATAGTGTCTCGAATGACAGTTAATACCTTATCCAAGGGAAAGAAAAAAACTCATTATTTTTTGGAATGCTCTACTACAATAAAACTGTTCTCTGTATTTCCTTCAGTGAGCCAATTACTAGCTTGATTTGACTAATTCAATATATCAAAAGGATATGGCACTCAATTTTCACAAAAAGAAATACAGACAGCATCTAATGATGAAGCCAATTGATGAAGCCATCAGAGTGTCAAGGGGAAGGTGGTCATTGATGCATTTCGTCTTATTAATCCTCAGACCATGATGCTTGGCCAGGAGCCACGACAGACAACATCTAATGTTGGGCACCTAAATAAGCCATCTATTCAAGTGAATTACTGTTAACTTGGAGCTATTGAGATTTTGTTCTGTCAAATTTCTTATGGATAATTAGACAATATCTGTATTCTCTGGCTCTTATTCATGACCTCAACAGACACTACTACTCCATTGCAATCAATTACCGCAAGAATGAGCTCGAGGAAAAAATGTTGTCGAACTTGCACAAAAAGAAATGGACTGATGGCTTAATTTTAGAGAGGTTCGACACTCATTCGAAAACCAATGAGCAGACTGTTCAGGTGTGTAGTATTCAATTATCTACGTTCACTCATTTATCCTTTTAGTCGATGATGCAAACTTAAGTATTCTCTGCAGTTTTGTTAGTTACTAATTTGTGTTCTCACGTGCAGGAAATGCTGAACCTAGCCATCAAGTACAACAAGGCAGTGCAAGAGGAGGATAAGCTGCCACCTGAGAAACTAGCGATAGCCAATGTGGGACGGCAAGATGCAAAGAAGCATTTGGAAGAGCATGTCTCAAATTTGATGTCGTCAAACATAGTTCGGACACTAGGGACCATGCTCGATACGGTTGTCTTTTAGTCCGCTACTACTGGTGTTCCAACCCTATACATGGATCCACCCAGTTTATTGTTTATGTTTGTCAAAGCTCTACCATAGTGCAGTGCGTTTGATGCAAATTACATTTGGGTTCTAACAGCTAGCCTTGGTGAATTTATTTCGCTGTAGCACCGTCTTCTGCACAGTGTGCTGTTGATGTATTGTTGCTTTTTCTGCATTTTAGTTCTGTGTCAAGCAATTGCAAATTCTGGTTATGCTCAAGTGATCGTGGTTGCAGAAGTCAAGAGGGATCTCATTGTTCTTGTGAGACTGTCGTAATCGGGTCATGTGACATGAGCTAGATGGCAAGTTTTCGTGTAGAAATATGCCATTGCCAATGAGTAGTTTCCTCATGTTTTTAATCAGTGCAGTTCTGTGACATGATTTGGCGCAGTATGACGCAATGCTGTAACAAGAGCCTTCCAGGAAAATTATTTGGTTAATTTTGGAGAAAACGATATGAATTATGAAGCTGATTATTAAGATCCAAGTTGCACAAGTTAATAGTTTTGGTTCTGAATGGCAGGCGTCCAATCCGAAGCACAAGCAAATGTAAAATTAGCAAATATTACTGTGGTTGTGTGGAACCACCGGGTCTCTCTCTCTTCTTACTCGTCAGACTGTTTCTTGTTTTTCGGGGAACCTGCTTCTACTCTGTCCTCTTTTCCGCTTTATAGGGCGGGCTTGGATATGCCCGTATTGATTGGCTTTCTTTTTTTATTTCTTGCCAGGGGCTAATCTGAATTTTTTTATTGACTCACGTCTCTAATACGTTGGGTTTTTTACCCTATGTTCGTACACCTTTTATAGGGGTTCGACGGGAATTTCACTTGTGTAGGGGTCTCAGATTGCCTGGACACGTCACCATGTATTTGGGAGGAGTTGTTGGAGGGTGTCAGAGATTGGGGATTTAGCATTAGATTTACGTCGGAGGAAGGCACGACTGGGAGTGATTCCCTCCGGTTTCCTCCTTCGCCACGGAAGGGTACTTCCCCTCATTGCGGGGGGAGAGGGGGTGATCCATATCCACCTCCTCCTCTTACCGGGGGTTGACCCCCTAGTGTATGGACTCATGGCTTTGCCGAAGGGAGAGGTTGGCGTTCGTAAAATCGTTCATATGGGTCACTAGACGCGTGGTGTTTTCGCTTAGTTGGCCGAGGGGTGGGCTGAGCCTGGCCGGCCCACCACAATTACGTCACCGAGTTCGCCATGAGACCCTCCGGAAAATCTAAATTACGTTTAGATCCTTTCATCACTACTTTTACAAAAAAAAGACCCTAAAAAAATAAAATTATGTTTAGGTCCCCCAAGGTTTTTCCCCCATATTACGTCATCGAGTTCGCCATGAGACCCTCCGGAAAATCTAAATTACGTTTAGATCCTTTAATCACTACTTTTACAAAAAAAAAGACCCTAAAAAAATAAAATTATGTTTAGGTCCCCCAAGGTTTTTTCCCCCAAAAAACAGTCCCTACTATTTCGCAAATTCGGCAATGACTTCTAGCAATCTATTTTTTTGGAAATTATATTTAGGTCCCTACACATTTTTTTCCAAAAATGATACACGTGAGTTCTCAAATTCGGCGATGGCTTCAAACAACCTATTTTTATTTAAAAAAAAATACATTTAAGCCCCTACATGTTTTTTTTGCAAAAAAACGATACATGCGAGTTCGCAAATTCGGTGATGACACCTATTTTTCTTTAAAAAAATTACATTTAAGTCCCTACATGTTTTTTTGCAAAAAATATGCACGCGACTTCGCAAATTCAATGACAACTCCTAACAGCTCCTTTTTTTTTAAAAAAAAAACTGAAATTACACAAAATAAAATAACCTACAATAAAAAACAAAAAGTTATTGAAATTACGTTTTGGTCCTCATATCTTTTTCCAGAAATAATCATCGGACCAAATTTCGCACGGCGCAGCGTAGCGCGCAACCATGCCTAGTAACTCTCTTATGCCTGGAAAGATTGCTGCACAGCAAGCACTCCACGTCACATTTTTGGCAAAAAAAAGTCCCCCTAAATTTTGAAATTATGTTTAGGTCCTCTACATGCTCTTTTTGTAAAAAAAATCCTTGTAGTTCCACAAATTTACCGATGGGTCCTCCACCCATTTTTACCAAAAAAAAAATCCAAATTTGCATTTAGGTTCTCACACTGGCTCTTTTGTAAAAAAGACCCCGTAGTTCCGCAAATTCGTCGACGAATCCTCCACCGGTTTTTTTTACAAAAAAGACTTGTGGTCCGCAAATTCACCGGCGACTCCTAGCCAAATTTCATTAAGGTCCTCATAATTTTTTTCCAGAAATAACCATCAGACCAAATTTTGTACGGCGCAGCGTAGCGCGCGACCCTGACTAGTGTTCATTACAAACGACTCATTTGTCGTGGCTCAGCAGTACTGTTGTTCATGCCATTCCTTGCAACAGATTTATTTTCTGCTTTACCATTAATCTTCTCTGCTCTTCCGGCCCTTTCGAGCGTTCCATCCGACAGCATGTATGCCGGTTTAAACACGCCTGGCCCATCACCGAGGAGTGCATTTGGAACAGTGTCACGTATGCTCCCAATGGAAGTGTACCTGAAACCAGAGCAAGCACAAGGAAATGCATGATGGATCAGAATGTTTGGACATGAAAGAGTAGATAGCCTCTGCAGCCGCTGAGATGGTAAGTTAGGTTTCCAGAATGAGCTGGAAAGTTGAGAGTACCAAAGTAACAGTACGGCCCAATATAAAGCAAAGGGAACTAATTCCATTCTTAAAGGCCTGTTTGGATCCATGCAACTAATAGTTAGCTGTTTAAAATTAGTTAGAGTGTGTCGGCGTATTCTACACCAGGGTACCTGCTCCCCTTGATTAAGCGCGGTCGCCGCGAGCGGGCAGGCGCCGCCCCCCCCTCACGCGCGAGCAAAAGGGCCGCAAAGTAGTCGCCCAGTGGACTGGTGGCGGTCAGGCCATGCCACTGGGCGCCTAGTAAAGTGGTCGCCCCAGTGGACAGGTGGCGGTCAGGCCGCGCCGCTGGGTGCCCAGTAAGGTGGTCGCCCAGTGGACAGGTGGCGGTCAGGCCACGCCGCTGGGCGCCCAGTGAGGTGGTCGCCGGTGGACAGATGGCGCGCGGGCTACGCCACTGGCGCACCACCCCCGAGGCGGCGTTGCCAGGATCAAGGGCATTTAATGCGAGTCGTGCGCATTAAATACAAAGTGTGGAGGCTGCAGTATGACGGCGCGCCTTCCCCAGGCATGCATTAATTACGGGTGACGTCACAGTAGCACCTCACCCCCTGACGGAACGAGCGGCGTTGGTGGGCGTGGGGCCCGAGGCGGGGGTGCGACGGCTGCGGCAGGCATTTAATGGGATGTAAGGACAGTGACGGGCGCATTTAATGCACCCGTGGCAGTGTAATGAGTATGGCTTGCAGTGTAAGCCTCTCATGCGCCCCCGCCAGCCCAAGTATAAAAGGGGGGTGGGGTGCATGGGAGAGGGGGTTCGAACCATGGTTCATAGGTCCCATTTTTTTTCAAGTTAGGATTCCAGTTCATACTCCACAAGATAAGCAATAGCAAGAGAAGCAGGACTAGGGTTGTTACTCTTCGGAGGGCCCGAACCTGGGTAAATCTGAGCGTCCCCATCCTTCTGAGCTTCACCAGCACTACGATCTCCTTTCTTCCTCCGGCGATTGCCTCGAAAGCCCCCCGTCTGAACCTCATAAGCACCCGATTCGGAGGTGCCTGTTGGCTAGAACGCCGACAGTGGCGCGCCAGGTAGGGGCTATTGGTGGTTAGATTGCCCTCTTCCTTCGGTTTCCGGTTCGAAGCTTAGAAGAAGTAGGGGCGATTGTCTGCATGGCGGAGTCGCACTCCAAGCGCAGCAATCTACCCGAGGAAAGCAGCGCCCGTAGCCTATCCCGGCACCCGGGGAAGGAGCCGGTCCGGCCGGGTCCCCCCGCTGTGGGAGGGACACGCGTGGCTCCCGCGCCCGGGGGCTAGCCCGTCCAACGGCGTTTGGTGCTGGGGGACGACACTCCCGCGTGGAGCCTTCATGCGGCTCGTCTGCTCCTCGATCATCCTCCAGTGTCGCTAGGGGGCGATACCCGGCCACTCGTGGTCGCGGGATATCGCCCGCCTAGTCGACGCCGCCAAAGAACAAAGTTGAGGCGACGGCGGCCGGGGCTTGCGTGGTGGCAGGAAGCGTCTTGGCGTCGACGCCACAGGTTCCAGCCGTTGCACAACAACTCCTCCCGGCATCAAGGGCCGGGACAAGGGGAAGGGAGCCCTGGTTGCAGCCCCCTCCGGCATAGGGGGACATGCACGTGACTCCGCTTCTTCCCGCGGTCCCCCCGAGTCGAGGGGAAATCGCGAGGATCTCAGATCGCGCCTGGATGAGAGGCAACTCCAGCGCGGTGGGGACCTACGTCACGTCCTCAGGGGGCGCCGCGAACGCTCGCAGCGACGCGTCAACCCCCGAGCACTTGCTGATCAACGGGGGGCTTCCCCCTCTGACTCTGGGGAGAGCGTAGACTCGCACTCCTCGACCCCATCCCAGGGTCGAGGGGCTGGCGAGCGACGCTGCTCCCCCTACAACGTTGGATGCCAGGCGTTTTCTCTCCGTCTCCGGCAAGCTGCGTGGCCGGAAAGATTCCGCCCCGCCTCCATCGAGAAATACGACGGCACCGCCAACCCGGAGGAGTTCCTGCAAATCTACACCACGGTAGTGCGAGCTGCGGGGGGCTCCGAAAAAGTTATGGCCAACTACCTCCCGACAGCACTAACGGGATCCGCCCGGTCTTGGCTACTTAACCTCCCGCGAGGCTCTGTGCACTCGTGGGGGGAGCTGTGCGACATTTTCGTCGCCAACTTCCAGGGCTCCTACGCTCAGCCGGGCGTGGAGGATGACCTCCACGCTCTGGAACAGATGGAGGGGGAGTCCCTGAGAGAATTCATTCGGCGATTCAGCAACTGCCGCAACACGATCCCCCGGATTTCAGAGCAATCAGTGATCATTGCATTCCGGAGGGGGGTCCGTGACCATAAGATGCGGGAGAAGATGGCTACCCGCACCATCGTAACCACTTCCGAGTTGTTCTCCCTGGCGCACAAGTGCGCGCCAGTATGCGCCGGCTCGAAGTGCGCGACAAGGTCTTCCGACCCCGGCGACGCCGGCACCCCGAAGTCCTCCGGCCGCAAGAAGAAGAAGAAGCGAAAGGAGGCCACCGCTAAGGAAGTCCTGGTTGCCGAACCAGAAACCAAGTCCCGGCGTCGCGACGATCAGCCGGGCCGACCACCCGGAGAATGTTTCTGGCCCTGGCCATCTCCCGATTGTGGTGTCTCCCACCGTTCGCAACGCGAAGCTTGGGCGGGTTCTCGTTGATGGAGGCAGCGCCATCAACTTACTGTCCGTTGGGGCGTACCAAGCGCTCCATATACCGTATGAGGAGCTGCGTCCGGCTCCACTTTTCTATGGGGTTGCCCCCGGGGTGGGCCTCTTGCCCCTGGGGCAGGTCCGGCTGCCTGTTACGTTCGGGAGTGCGGAAAACTTCCGGACGGAGCTTGTCGACTTCGAGGTCGCTGACTTCGACCTCCCCTACAACGCCCTGCTTGGCCGTCCAGCTCTGGTCAAATTTATGGCGGTTGCCCACTACGCCTACATGCTGGTGAAGATCCCTGGGCCTGGGGGTCCAATCACGGTGAAGGTGGACAGACTGGAAGCCCTGCGTCTCAGCAAACAGATACAGGATCTGGCCGGCACCACCTGCTCGGCGCGCGATAAAGACGACAGCCTGGGCGCCCCCTCGGTCAGGGCCCGCGCTTCGCCCGGTCCCTCGGGCGAAGCGAAGGTGGTCTCCGTGGGGGAGGACGGCTCCGGCAAGGTCGTGAAGATCGGCACCGACCTCAGCGCCAAATAGGAAGGCGCGCTCGTCACCTTCCTCCGGTCTAACCTGGACGTGTTCGCTTGGGAACCATCAGAAATGATCGGGGTCCCTAGGGAGGTGATTGAGCATCGATTGGCAACGCTCTCGGGAGCGCACCCGGTTCGACAAAAGATTCGGCGGCAGGCGCCAAAGCGGCAGGATGCCATTCGGGACGAAGTGGAGAAACTTTTGTCTGCTCAGATTGTGCGGGAGGCCACCTACCCAGAGTGGTTGGCCAACCCCGTGCTTGTAAGGAAGTCCAACGGGAAGTGGCGAATGTGCATCGACTTCACCGACCTCAACAAGGCCTGCCCGAAGGACCCATACCCCCTGCCGTGGATAGACATCGTCGTCGACTCTACGACGGGGTGCGAAGCTCTATGCTTCCTTGACGCCTACTCCGGTTATCATCAGATCAATATGGCGCGGGAAGACGAAGAGAAGACTGCTTTTGTGACTCCTCTCGGTGTATATTGTTATGTCCGGATGCCCTTCGGGCTAAAGAACGCTGGTTCCACTTACCAGCGGGCCATGCACATTGTGTTCGGGCCCCAAATTGGGAAAAACCTTGAAGTGTATGTTGACGACCTGGTAGTAAAGACAAAGAAGGCCGATGAGTTTGTCCGGGACCTGGAAGAGACCTTCTCCCGCCTCAGAAAATATTGTCTGAAGTTGAATCCCGAGAAGTGCGTGTTCGGCGTCTCATCCGGGAAGTTACTCGGATTCCTGGTCTCCAGTCGCGGGATCGAGGTCAACCCAGAGAAGATAGAAGCAATTGAGCGGATGCAGCCGCCTACTTGGCTCAAGCAGCTGCAGTGCTTGACTGGCCGTCTGGCCTCCCTTGGCCGGTTCATAGCCCGTCTAGGGGAGAAGAGCCTGCCTTTGTTCAAGATGTTGAAGAAGACCAACTCGTTTGAATGGACCCTAGAAGCCCAGCGGGCGTTCGAAGAATTAAAGAAGTACCTCTCCTCCCCCCCGGTGCTGGTCGCCCCCGAGCCGGGTGAGCCACTGCTGCTGTACGTGGCGGCTAGCCCCTCCGTAGTGAGCGCGGCGCTGGTGGCAGAGCGAGAAGGTGTCCAACGGCCGGTCTATTACATCAGCAAGGTGCTACACGACGCGGAAATAAGGTATCCTAAAGCTCAGAAGATGGTCTACGCCGTGATAGTGGCGTCAAGAAAGTTGTGGCACTATTTCCAAGGGAGGGAGATCACGGTGGTCTCCTCATACCCCCTACGCGAGATCCTCCACAATCGTGAAGCAGAGGGCCGCATCGCAAAGTGGTCCGTCGAGCTGGGGGAGTTCGGTATCAAATTTGCTCCTCGTACCGCAATAAAGAGTCAAAGGCTGGCAGACTTCGTCGTCGAGTGGACTCCAGCTGAGCTCGAAGCAGATGAGGCCCCCGCGCCCTCCCCCTGGACACTTTTCTTCGATGGATCCTTCAGGCTCGAAGGCGCGGGGGCTGGCGTCCTCTTGGTCTCTCCGACCGGGGATCTTCTCAAGTACGTGGTTGTCCTCGACTTCAAGGCCACTAACAACATCGCTGAGTACGAGGGCCTGCTGGCTGGGCTTCGGGCCGCCGCGGCCATCGGTGTTCGGCGCCTGCTAGTGAAGGGCGACTCCCTACTAGTCGTCAACCAAGCAAGGAAGGACTTTTCCTGCCCTGACCCCGTCATGGCAGCATACCTGGCGGAGGTCAGGAAATTGGAGCGGCACTTCGAAGGATTGGGGTATGCTCATATCCCCCGGCGCGATAACTACTTGGCGGATGAGCTTGCTCAGCTCGCTTCAACAAGATCTCCTATCCCGGTCGGGGTCTTTGAAGAAAGGCTTCCGCGACCGTCCATCGCAGCCCCCGTCTCCGGTGGGGACGATGGTGATACCGCTCCAGCCCTCGCGCCTGGAGGGAAAGTGGTTCCGGCGGAAACGCCCGCCAAAGTGAGTACCCGAACGACCACCTCGTGGTCGCTGCGCTTGACCGGGAAGGCACATGGATGGATCCGATCCTGGCCTACCTGCGGGATCAAGTGTCCCCTGACGATGATGCATCAGCAGAGAAGGTAGCACGAAAGGCCAAGTGCTATACCCTGGTGGGCGGGGACCTGTACCACCGGGGTAGAAACGGGATTCTTCTGAAGTGCATCACTCGGTAAGAGGGGAGCACTTTGCTCTCTGATATCCACGGAGGCGTGTGCGGGAGCCATATGTCCGGTCGAACGATGGCGGGAAAGGCTTTCCGCCAAGGGTTCTATTGGCCAACCGCCCTCCAGGATGCTTGCGAGCTGGTGAGGAGGTGCGAGGCGTGCCAATTCCACGCCAAGCAAATCCACCAACCGGCCCAAGCCCTGCAAACCTCCCGCTCTCATGGCCCTTCGCGGTCTGGGGGCTGGATATCCTGGGCCCGTTCCTGCGGGCCACAGGGGGCTACACCCACCTGTTTGTTGCTATCGAAAAATTCACTAAATGGGTGGAAGTCGAGGCGGTGAGAGCCATTACCGCCGCAGCTGCAGTCAAATTCATGCAAGGGATCTTCGCCCGCTTCGGCGTCGCCAACCGCATCATCACTGACAACGGCACACAGTTCACCAGCGCGACCTTCCTAGACTTCTGCGAAGAGATGGGCACCAAGGTCCATTTTGCCTCGGTTGCCCATCTGAGGAGCAACGGGCAAGTCGAGCGGGCCAACGTGCTGGTGCTGAAAGGCCTCAAGACCCAGGCATTCGATCGACTCCGTAAGCGTGGGACCTGGTGGACCGAAGAGCTCCCGACGGTGTTGTGGTCGCTCCGCACCACTCCTAGCCGGGCCACCGGGGAAACCCCTTTCTTCCTGGTCTACGGCGCGGAAGCTGTTCTCCCTTCGGAGCTGGAGCTGGGATCACCATGTGTCGCGGCGTTCGCGGAGGAGGTTTAGGAGGATCTGCGCCGGGACGACGTCAATCTCCTAGAAGAGGTGCGGGACCGGGCGGCCCTGCGCGCCGCGCGATACCAGCAAAGTCTCAGGCGGTACCACGCCTCCTGGGTCAACGAGAGAACACTGGCAGTGGGCGACCTGGTCTTGCGAAGGATCCAGTCGCATGCCGGGTCGCATAAGCTGTCTCCCCAGTGGGAGGGACCCTTCAAAGTGGTCTCAGTCTCTTGTCCCGGGGCGGTCAGGATGGCCACTGAAGACGGCGAAGAGCTGGCGAACTCCCAGAACATAGAAAATATGCGCAAGTTCTACCCTTGACCGGTTGTAAGTCCCAGGCTCTGTTCCCCGGCCAGCCGAAGTGTGTCTTCCTCTCCACAGCTGGTCGGGGAAGGCCTTACGTTTGAAATTGAATGTTCACTTCCATTATCCAGAGTAATTCTTCTCCCTACCTTCTTTTCGGTCTCTGGCTCACTATTGGGCAGTGCCAGGGCACTCCCCCTTGGTACCCTGTGGCCTTGCAAAAACCCAGTAGCAAAGGCAGAACCACTAAGTGAGAACGGCGTGCAGGGGTAGGCGATCGGACGGCTAGTTCAGCACGATCCCCGACACGGTCATGACACTCCAGGTGTCCCCGTGGGGGTCGGCGACTTGAACACCGTTGCCGAAAACCTAAGGCCCTGTCATGACTCACGTAGTGTTCGTTCCCTATGGGCTACCTGGGAGGCAAAATTTTGCTAAGTCAAGGGGTTCGAAGGAAGTGACTCCCCAGCGCAAGTCCTTAAGTCATTAAGCGGTCATGCGCTCGTTCGTTCGGAACCAGTGGAACAAAAGTAAAAAGTAGATTCCGGGTGGCATAGTGACGAGCTCGTTCTTCAGTTTCATCTTAAACTAATTTGCGTCAAGTATCTTACAGGCGGAAACAAAAAACAAAAAAAAGAAGAAGAAGGGGGGGGACTACGCTACTGGCGGCTCCTCCTCGTCCTCCGCTACCGCCTCTGTAGCCGCCACGTCTTCGGCAACCGAACCAACGTCCAGCCTCATCGCCACGTCTTCCGCGGCTGCCTCCAGCTAGGGGTTCTCCATCTCCAGCTGCGCGGCAACTTGTTCGGCAGCGTCCTGGACCCGCTCCTCCGCTTGCGCCCAGTCGCCTTCGATCCCTTGGACGGTGGCCATGGGATCGAAGTTGGCGTCGCGGCTGGCATAGCAGGCCAGCACGTACTTCGCCGTGGCCGCCGCAACTACGCGCCCCTCCTGGGCGGACCGGGCGGTCAGGGCGGCGGGCAAGTGCGTGAGGAAGTCCGCGATACGGCCGAAGCAGAATGCGTGGGGCGCCGGCTTCTGCTCCCGCGGAGGCGGTTGCACCAACCCCAGGGGGGCTAGGCTGGCCACCGTTCGGTCAAAGGCGTGACGCAGCATCTCCAGCGTGTCCGCCTCCGACCGAATTCGGTCGACCTTCTCCGCATCTAACTCCGCGGAGAGCTCCTCGGTGCGGCGGGCGCTCTGCTCCCGCCGCTCTCGCTCCCTCAGCAGCTGCAGCTCCAACCCCGACTCCCGTCCGCGGGAGTCCTCCACCTCCTTGCGAAGGCGGTTAATCTGGGTCCCCGCCTCCGTCAACCGTTCCTTGCTTGTCACCAGACGGCTGCTCATGCTGGAGTAGAGCTCGCTAAGGGCTGCCAGCAGAGCATCCACGTCTGCGAAGGAATGGAGGCGATGGGGGGCTCCGAGGTGGGCAAGGGGTCCACCGGGCCCGGGGCCTGAGCAGCGGCGGCTGGCGGGATGACCACGTGGGGGTCGACCTCCTCAAGCTGCCCGCCCTGAGGCACAGCAGCCCCAGCGTCCTGGTCGTTCCCGGCATGGGCGGCAAGGACGTCTGGACTGGGCACCCTGCAAGAAAGAAAAAATAACGGTAAAATGCCTTTTTACAGCAGCCCCAGCGTCCTGGTCGTTCCCGGCATGGGCGGCAAGGACGTCTGGACTGGGCACCCTGCAAGAAAGAAAAAATAACGGTAAAATGCCTTTTTAAGAGATTTAACTGTATTTTGCGTGTGCGTTTTTAAAAAAGTACCTAGGTGACGGCCTCAGGAAGCGGGGCACACCCGGGGCAAGGGACAGTCCTCCGTGCGCTGCTGACGGCACCGGTCCTGGCGGCCTGAGGACCTGAGCCGGCGGCGGAGGAGGAAGAAACGCCGCCGCTGGTGGCGACGGCGGCCATAACGTTGTCGGAGCCGGCGGCGGCAGCCGTAACGTTGTCGGAGCCGGCGGTGGCGGTAGCATCGTTCCCAAAGTGGGCGCCGGAGGGTCCAGAATCACCACGTCAGCGGAGGCGAGGGAGGACGAGGCCGCGCTGGCCGGCAGACCCCCCGCCGCCATTGAGGAGCCCGCCGCGGCAGCAGAAGAACTCCCCGCGGCGGCGGTGGAGGACCCTGCCCTGGTCGAGCCCAGTAGCACAGGCGAAGGCGCAGTGGTGCCCGCCGAAAGGCGGGGTCTTTGGGAAGGCCCGCCGGTGGTGTCGTCATCGGTAGGGCGTCGGCGTCTACCCTGGTCGCCCCTCCCCTGATTGCCGGAGGGAGGGGGGTCTCGGATCGTCAGGGGCGCCTGGTGCGCGGTAGTGTCAGGCGTCCCCATGGCGTCCATTTTTGGCATTGCCCGAACGATCAGCGCGCGCTCCCTGGGCTCTAAACGGCATAGTGGGAGCGCGCCCTCCGAGAATGGCGGGACGGCACCAGCCAGGCCCAGCTGCCCCATCCACGCGTCAATCAGGTTCGGGGTCAGGTTCCCAGCGGCTAACAAAAGGAAGAAGAAAAAAGTGTCGTCAGAATCCACGGGAACTAGAAGAAAAAAGAATGAGGAAAAGGGGGCGATTCAAATGTAGCCGCCTACCTCCAAGGATTGTCTGGGTCCTGTCATCCTGACTCAGGTACTGCCAGGCCGGGCGGACGCGACGGCGCAGAGGGCTAATCCTCAGGGAAATGAAGTCCCGGACGACCATGCTCCCCGTTAGACCCGCCGCCACCAGCTGGTCGGTGCGGGCCAGCATCGTCTGAAGCTCGGGCGTCGCGCTGACGTGAGCCCCCCAGTTGGGGTTGCTGACCGGCGGCCCGGTCGGAAGCTCCAGCACCTCAATGCCGCTGTCGTCCGCGACGTACACCCACTCGTCGCGCCACGCCCTCTAGTTGGACCGGCTGTCCAACGGGATGTAACACGATGCGACCCTGTCTCTGAGCCGCAGGTGGCAGCCCCCGGAGACAGGGATGGGGGCCTTGGTAGGGAGAAGGGAGTAAAAGAAGCGGAAAAGAAGAAGGTTGGGAAGCACTCCTACGAACATTTCGCAGAAGTGAGCGAAGACGGTAAGAAGAATGATGGAGTTGGGAGGAAGATGGATGTGATGAATGGCGTAGAAGTTGAGGACGGAGAGGTAGAAGTCGGACACTGGTGGCACCAGGCCGACTACCAGCTGCCACCTGAAGAAAACCACCTCTCTGGGCTGGCAACGGGGCACGACGGTGCTGGGCCGGACGCGGAGGGTGCCCCCGGAGATGTGCCTGGAAAGTTGGGCGGCGCCCTCCTCCTCGACGGTCGAAGGAGGCAGAACCGGGGCAGGAGTCGGAGGCGCCATCGGATGTAGAAAAGCAAAGGAGCACGTCGGAAAGAAGAAGCAAAGAGCTCTAAGGCAGCAAGAAGGAACAGAGCGAAAGGAGTTTGAAAAGAAAAGAACCGCTCCCCCTCATGGCCGGCCTCTTTATAAGGAGGCGAGGGAGAGCGTAGCGGGAAAGCCGAAAGGACGCGGCGGTTCGAAAAGGGAGAAGTTTAAAAACCCATAAAGGTGGGGGATCCCAAGGGTTGTCACGGCCAGTTCTGAGGTGGGAGTAGCTGCGCATCCGCCTCGAGGCAGGAGATCTTAGGAAGATCTTTAATCTTTGCGGGCGTGTGGGCTTTTAAGAGGCCCCACCTGGGAGACTGAGCGGTTCCCCGAAGGCCATTTAAGGGGGAAAGAGAAAAGGAAAAAAGGAAAAAAGGAAAAAAGGAAAAAGAAAGGTCAAAGACCGAAAGGCGCTCCAGGGTGGGCCCGGGGGCTACTGTCGGCGTATTCTACACCAGGGTACCCGCTCCCCCGCAGTTAGCGCGGTCGCCGGGCGGGCAGGGCGAGCAAAAGGGCCGCAAAGTAGTCGCCCAGTGGACAGGTGGCGGTCAGGCCACGCCACTGGGCGCCCAGTAAAGTGGTCGCCAGTGGGCGAGTGCCGGTCGAGCCATGCGCTGGCGCCCGATAAGGTGGTCGCCCAGTGGACAGGTGGCGGTCAGGCCACGCCGCTGGGCGCCCAGTGAAGTGGTCGCCCAGTGGACAGGTGGCGGTCAGGCCACGCCGCTGGGCGCCCAGTGAGGTGGTCGCCGGTGGACAGATGGCGCGCGGGCTACGCCACTGGCGCACCACCCCCGAGGCGGCGTTGCCAGGATCAAGGGCATTTAATGCGAGTCGTGCGCATTAAATGCAAAGTGTGGAGGCTGCAGTATGACGGCGCGCCTTCCCCAGGCATGCATTAATTACGGGTGACGTCACAGTAGCACCTCACCCCCTGACAGAACGAGCGGCGTTGGTGGGCGTGGGGCCGGCGAAGTGCGGCAGGCTGCGGCAGGCATTTAATGGGATGTAAGTACAGTGATGGGCGCATTTAATGCACCCATGGCAGTGTAATGAGTATGGCTTGCAGTGTAAGCCTCTCATGCGCCCCCGTCAGCCCAAGTATAAAAGGGGGGTGGGGTGCATGGGAGAGGGAGTTCGAACCATGGTTCATAGGTCCCATTTTTTCTCAAGTTAGGATTCCAGTTCATACTCCACAAGATAAGCAATAGCAAGAGAAGCAGGACTAAGGCTGTTACTCTTCGGAGGGCCCGAACCTCGGTAAATCTGAGCGTCCCCATCCTTCTGAGCTTCACCAGCACTACGATCTCCTTTCTTCCTCCGGTGATTGCCCCGAAAGCCCCCCGTCTGAACCTCATAAGCACCCGATTCGGAGGTGCCTGTTGGCTAGAACGCCGACAGAGTGGATCCAAACACCCCCAGCTAATGGATCAGCTAACTATTAGCTGGGCACCCAGCTAATGGTTATCTCATTAGCTAGCCAAACCCAGCTAATAGCAGCTATTTTTATGTGGCATTTAACCAAAATACCCTTCGCGTCTACCACCAATAGGATTTAATAGCATGTGTATTCTGGACAATAGCATATATTAGCCACATATTAGCTGGTGGATCCAAACACCCTCCAACTAATAGTTAGCTAGCTAATATTAGCTAGGAACTATTAGCTAGCTAACTATTAGCTACCTAACTATTAGCTGCTAATAGATCCAAACAGGCCTTTAGAGGGTTATTAGTTCTCATTACACCATGAACCAATATAACGGGCAGAGTATCTGTCGGCAAAAGTATGTACGGAGACAAATTAATTATCTGTCTAAGGGGTAAAATCCCAAAAATTCTCACGAAGAAGAAAAGGATAGAAATTCCCATGTTAATCGGATAAAAATATATTTCTATTTATGCATATAAGATGTGCCGTTTGGCTCATATTTAATAACAAATTTTCTATCATATAAGATATGCCGCTTGGCTCATATTTACTACGTATAGCCTAGCAAGAAACTACCCCTGAGGCATTTTGGTTACAAATATAGCATCATATTATATAAGAGAATCAATCTATAATTAATAACACTACTATAGGAATATACATTACAATCAGTTCTTTTTCGTCATCACAATAGATTTTGGTGGCGATAGAAAGTCCAACGACAGTGATAAGGAAGCGCTATTACAGTCAATTTTCTCCCCGATTGTGATAAATGGTCATAACAATCGGTTCTTTGCTAGAACCTATTGTGATGAGGGCCCCGAAAATAACCCCACATCAAAAATTACAGTACATTCACAACACAAGCATATCGCATTCACAATATCACATAACATTCACAATACATAATACTGTTTACACATGTACATTCACAATACAAGCATATCACATTCAAAGTGGCTGTCAATCCTATTTGGGGAATTTTAAAAACTGCAGGTATAGTTATGAATAAGCACTGCAAGTTGTGTACTGCCTACACTTAGAAAACTAAACGAGAAATCATGGATTAAAGGTGTATAATAGCTAATCTTTGCTCCACTGTAAAAAAAAAAAGTAAACTGTTAAGTGTGAGCAAACCTAGTAGAGGACAATTATAGTAGGTTTAACACAGCCACATTAAAAAAGTAAACTATTAATGCATTAAGTCTGTCAAGGTCAGCCCTGAAATAACTATCTCATAATTGTTAAATGCCAAGGTTAACACATTTTAATTCAACTTCGATAAAAATAATTATTGCAACCGCGGATCTCACTATCTCAGCATATACAACCTAGATGTTCATGATTTAATCCAGAACCAAATAAGAAAGGGCGTTTAAATATATCATTTTGAGCATACCATAGAAACATATTTTGAAGTTTATTTGTTTAGAAATTATTACAGCATCCACAACGTTAGCCAGCTACATGAAAACGTCCATTAAACAGATGAAAATTTTGGGCATGCCATATAAAGTATTAATATAAAAACGTACGTTGAGCAAAGATCAACTACATCATATATGTCCACCAGGGCCAGGAAGGAATTTGGAAATGCCAATGCATATGACATAAATGCAGCCAACTCACTTTGATTTGTTTCACCAAAGGTACCACTCAATGAACTAGCATCCTGAGAATAACATAATGATAGATTTTCAGGGGTGAATAGTTCAACACAAATAACTAACTAGAAGTTCTTACAGGAATATTCTGTAGCAACTTGCAAGCAAGAGAGCATTCGTGAATAAGTGCAAGTGAAAGCTTGCTCAAGCCACATCTATTGATAGTCAAAATGCCAAATAGTTTCCAATTCTTTAAAATGAAAAGGGTGATGACACAGGAGCCTCTCACCAACCTAGGAAGGAATGCAAAAATGACAGAACCTACAAACATATATATAGGTGTGCTACCAGAGATTCAAAAAACTGAAGCAAGCAATAAGAACACTACAATGTGCATATTCTGTACAATTGGGCCTGGCTCATCTGCTCTAGTCATTATATCAACCAAGGGAAAACCTTCTTTTCCATACAACCTGTAGCATCTTTTTTTACGTGGTATGGATACCTGAAGAAGAGAGCTACATTCATACAACTTTCGAATGCATCAAAACTGCTAAAGTTATTTTTGCTTGAGGCACTAATGACATACATACCTTTGTGACATCTTGAGAAAGTTTAATGCGAGGTTGTTTGTTAATCCCAACCAATGTCAAATGCATCCACCTTGTGGCCCTACATAAATATGTCAATAGTCATACACCAAGCCACCAACTATAATGAAAGTGATATACAGTGAGCAGATGCATATCCATCAGAGGCTTGTGCATCTGACCCTATTTCTGCAAAGCCATGTCAGGTGTTGGATTCAGCACAACAAAGAATTTCATTAGGCAGATAAGAGTTTCCAGTAGCAGATTTTGTGAGAGACCATTAGATCACACAAACTATTAGCATTGTCTGAATGTACGTAACATTGTAGAAAAATTCAAGCCATTTCACAATAACTACTCTGATGTACAATTTACCTGCTTGTTCAAGGCATCAATTGTTTCTTCATTAAGATCATTGCTTGCAGTAATATTCATTTTCCCAAAGCCAACAAACCCAAATTCTTTTTCAATTGCATGGAAGAACTTGCAGGTCTCAATAGACAGGTATGCTAAATCACCAGAGTCTAACCTGATTCTAACCACCTTATACCTGAAATGAATTTTTTTTTGAAATACCATTAATAGCAAGGCTTTTCAATCACTACACTACTACAGAAATGCTTATATTAGACGCACCATCACAGACGGTTTTCAAAAACCGTCTGTAATATATAATATCACAGACGATTCTACACCTTTACTCACTTTTTATGAATTGTTTATTCTTATTTTATGAATTCAAGAAGCTAAGATTGTTTAAATCAATATAATTAAGACATTAGCTAACACACCTATTGTATTCCGGAAGTATCGACTCTCGGATTGCGGTACTACTGACATCGGTAGCATTGCTCTCGAGCTTTGGTAGTACCGACCTTAAGTATTAAAAAGGGTGCTAATTGGATTAGAGCTACCGTCTAAACCTAAAAGGTTTTTAGATGGTTAATACAACACGAGTTCTTACGCTAAGTACTTCTTATGCTTATCTATTTGCAACATATACTATTGACAAACATTACACTTAGGGTTTTTGCGCTAATAGGATTCAGATGCAAAGCAAGAAGAAAATTAAATATTTTTCTAGATTATGGTAGTCTATATATTAGAGAGTAATTCTAGGCCATTCTTTTTAGTATTCTCATTTATACGAGATATTCTATGGGCTACCGAAAAGGCTTAAGTGTTATTAAAATCTACGCGATAACTATTCAATTTTCGTTTTACATTTGTGGCTACACCTTAAAGAGTTCTTTAACCATTTTTCACGGACCAGCTAGGGGTATCACTAAGAGTGTTTTAAAGTGGGTTTCGTGACCTTTCAGATGCAAAGCAATAGGATTCAGATGCAAAGCAAGAAGAAAATTAAATATTTTTCTATATTATGGTAGTCTATATATTAGAGAGTAATTCTAGGCCATTCTTTTTAGTATTCTCATTTATACGAGATATTCTATGGGCTACCGAAAAGGCTTAAGTGTTATTAAAATCTACGCGATAACTATTCAATTTTCGTTTTACATTTGTGGCTACACCTTAAAGAGTTCTTTAACCATTTTTCACGGACCAGCTAGGGGTATCACTAAGAGTGTTTTAAAGTGGGTTTCGCGACGTTTCACTTTTATCCGAGATGTTTTTCAACTAAAGGAGCATTACGGCTTATGCAAAATTTAACCCTACATATTGCATGCATATGAATTATTTTTACAAGATTAACTAGTACTAAACTAGAGGTATTTAAATACAGATTTCACAAGTGTTAATATTAATGCATATTTCTCGCTCAAATAGATCTCCAATGATCTGGTCAGGTGGATGATCCTGCTGAATGTGGCAGGGAGGTCCAGAAGCAGAAGTGACCTCTACTCCTCGCGTGGGAGAGGTAGGAACAGAGCCACTAGCTGCTGAAGAGTCTAAGGGTAAGGGCTGATCTCCCTAAGGTGCAGATATTGAAATGGGATGCAACTCGGGAGCAGGAATGGTGACTGGATTAGGCAAGGCACCTTCATCTCCGTCATCAACTTCCTCTGAGAAGATAGACTGAGAAAGAGGAGAAGAGCCTGAAATGTCTAGTCTAGCACCGGGACTAGCCTCATCAAAGGTCACCTCACAGGTCTCTATGATCCTACCCAAGTCTACAGCCCAAATCCTGTAACTACGGGTAGAAGTCGAGTAACCCAGAAAGATTCCGTCAGCTGAGTGTGACTCGAACTTATCTAGGTTCCCAGACTTCAAGAAGAAGCACTTGCAGCCGAAAACACGAAAATGAGACACACTGGGCTTTCGCCCATATCTCAACTCATAAGAAGTGCGGTGCAAGTGTGCCCTAAGAAAAACTCTGTTGGCAACATGGCATGCTGTAGCTATAGCCTTAGCCTAAAACTTCCTAGGAGTACTGTACTTGTCTAGCACCATCCTGGCCATCTCAACCAGGGTCCTGTTCTTCCTTTCCACTATGCCATTTTGCTGAGGGACGTATGGAGAGGAGAATTGATGCTCTAAGCCTAACTCCTCACAGAAGCTACTAAAGTAGGAGTTCTTGAACTCCGTGCTATTGTCACTGCGGATCGCTCGTAAGGCACCTGGGAGCTAGGGGTGGCAATTATACCCGCGGGTTCGGGTACCCGCGGGTTCTGCACCCGTCGGGTTCGGGTTCGGGTAATATATTTTACCCGTGGGTTTTGCGGGTCGGGTACCCGTGGTGACTCGGATCGGATTCGGGTTTTAATCGATACCCATGGGTACCCGCGGGTATCCGAAATTCTCTCACTACCCCTTCAGGCCTTCAAGTCTTCATTCACCCCACGTGACCACCCGGTCCACCCCGCAGTCCCGCATCCACGAAGTCGTCCCAACTCTCCCAAATCCCTAATTCCCAGATCCCCACCCGGCCACCCGGACCAGCCGCCGCCCGCCCCGCGGTAGCCGCCCCGCCGCCGCCGTGGCGGTGCGCCTCGCCCCTCCCGGCGGCGCTCGCCGCACGGTTAGCTACCTCACTGCATCGCTCACGCCTGCGCCCTGCACTGCTCCATCGCCTCCGGCCTCCCGACGCCACCAGCCGCCGGCCGCGCTGGCCTCCCGAGACTCCCGACCGGCGACCGCCGACGCCACCTCCCACCCAGCGCCTCCTCGCCCGAACTGCCCGGCTCAAGCCGCTTCCCAGATCGCCCGACGCCACCTCCGAATAGGTAGTTCCTTGTTCTTGTCATGTCTTGATGTCTTGATGAGCTGTTGGTTGTCTTTGTTGGTTGTGTTCTTCTGATTAATTGATGTCTTGATGGGTTGCTACCTGCTATCAAAATTTCTAACTTGGTCTAAATTTCTACCAAAGATGAATGATTGAATGTTGGTTGTGTTCTCTGATTAATAGAGTTGTGTCTAAATTGGTTGTGTTCTTACAGTTAATTGAATGTTGGTCTAAATTTGATCAAAGATGAATGATTGAATGTTGCCATGTTGGTTGTGTTCTTCTGATTAATAGGTACAGTGCTTGTAATGTTGACTTGTCTTAATGTTGATTTGTTGAGTCAAATTTGTTCTTTATGTTTTGATTTGTTCTCGCTCATAAACCAAATTGATTGTTGGTTATCTCCTAGCTAGTTGTTCTTGCCGCCTTCTACTATCTCTGCAAAAATCAGCATCATCGCCTTTCTACTTTCTACCGCAAGAGTGCAAGACCGCAACATCTTCTCATGTGAAATCTGTTGATTTTAAACTATGTTTGATACCCGTCGGGTACCCGTCGGGTTTCGGGTACCCGTCGGGTTCGGGTTCGGGTATATGTTTCTACCCGAACGGTAATTCGGGTTCGGGTTGGGTATTCCGAATCGGGTTCGGGTTCGGATCGGATTTTGTAAAACCCGCACCCGATCCGACCCATTGCCATCCCTACTGGGAGCTCAATGGACAACCTACGGACCAAACCCCTGAAGTGTGAAAAATACTCATCCTTCGAGGCTATGAAAAACACCCAAGAGTACCTCGAAAAATCATCGACAATGACAAGAATATACCACTTCCCACCTGCTGACTGCACTCGAGCTGGACCAACAGTGTCCATGTGTAGCAGCTGTCCTGGTGCATCAGTCATCACTCGGGTGACTGGAGGATGGGAGGCAGCAACCATCTTGCCATGTCGGCAAGGAGAACATACAACATCCTTGACCATCTTGAGTTTAGGCAGGCCACGAATGAGATCATGGCCGCTAACTCGAGTCAAATGATCAAAGCCAATGTGACTAAGTCTCCTATGCCAAAAGGAGAGATCACGGGACTCTGAAGCAATAAGGCAATGGAGAGAGTCTCTAGAGGAAGAAGAAAAATCAGCACGAAAGACTCTCCCAAAACGAGAAATCCCGCAAACAAACTCCCCAGAAGAATCAAGGATCCTACAAGAGCTCCTCTTAAAATTGACCTCAAAATCGTCATCAAGAAGCTGAGAGACAGAAAGCAAGTTCAAATGCAGCTTACTGACTAAGGCAAGGTCCTTAATAATGAAATGATCGTTAATGCAGACGGTACCTTTAGCGATGACTCTACCCGACGAAGCATCCCCAAAGGTGATCACCTCATCACCGGGATCTCGGTCCAGGGAAGAAAACCAACGGGAGTCTCCGGTCATGTGGCGAGAACAGTTGGAGTCTACGATCCAAACCTCCCCCTTCCCTGTCCTACGGACTTGAAACAAAGAAAGCGAAAAGCAGATGTCTCAGTACCAGGATAGATCAGTGCAGATCTAGGAACCCAATCTTGAGTCAAGCAGGCGATGACTAAACAACCAACGGAGTAGAAGAATGCAATCCTGGCGCCTCTCAGTGACTCGACTCTCACAAACTCAGACTCGCTCGGTTGGGCGTCGAGAGCAAAGCCGGTTGGTTCGCCGAGGTGCAAAGGCCGGACCATCCCAAAGGTCTTGCTACCGAGACCTCCTACCGGGAAAACAAACTCACGCCGCTGATATCTACCTCGATGGGAAAAACGAGGAATATCAAGAGGACGGCGGAAAGACTGACTCGAGACAACTTTGGGGCGAAAACCAGAAGTAGAAGCCCGAAAACTAAGCCCCATGCTCTGTCCAAAAATAGGAGACTATCTAGCTTGTCTATCCTGTCTAGAAGCCGTGTGTGCCTTAGGTGCACTCAGAGTCTGGGGATGACCCTGAATACCCCTAAGAGCATGGACACGCTCACGCCGAGAGATCTTGGCACGTCTGAAGCAGAAATCAGCTATATGTCCATCCTTCTGATATAAGGTGCATGTATACTTCGCCTTGGGGGCTGAAGTAGCATGAGAAGCACCCTTCTCGTCAGACATCCTGTGGACAATTCCTGCTGATCTAAACACAGTGGTGCTCACCTGTGGAGCCACCACTATCTCTCCGCTCTTGGAGGCACGCACAACAGTGGGCGGATGCGCCCGTGTATGCTCGAAGGCATCAAACCCTAGACCTTGACTGAATCTGCTAATCTTGGACTGATCTAGGATAAGATTGAGCTTCTTCTTACCTCCAACAAACTTCCCGAGAGTGCTCATAAGGTACTGACACTCTCGAAAAAGTGAGGCACAAGAAGAGCAAGGGGAAGGAGTAGCAGGGGAAGAGCCAGATGGAGAAGAGCGAACTGAACGATCAAATCTCTCCCTATAAAAAGCAGCCTCAATCTTGAGGGACTCGCAAGAAACACAACGAGAGTCTCTAATCCTACACACCTGGGCTTTGAGCTTCTTCCTAAGCTCTACATGAATTTGATTCATGTCCTCTGCTACCCCAACACACAGCATACAACCATTTTGTGACTTAGCTAGTAGATCCTTAGCAAATTTTGAGTTTTCAAGCACCAAGTTATCATAAGCATTTTTTAGTTCCATACATCCCTCACATGAGTTGATTGGGTCCTTAGAAGCATGCTTTTCAAGTTCTTCATTTCTAGCAGATAGCTTCCTAAGGTGACAACTCATGGCATCAATTTTAGCGAGAAGCTTAGGGCAATTAGCACATGATGCATTTTGTGTGAGTGTGAAGAAAACTAGCATCAACAGGAATAGGATCTACTGGACATGTACTAGCATCCTTCGACCTAAGTGACTCAAGATCAGAAACCACACTATCGTGAAGAGTCATTAGGTTATCCAACTCCAGAAGCAAAGCATCACACAAAGTACAGCTATTAGAGTCTTGGGAGGAACAAGATCTAAGTGAAGCTAACTCCCGAGATAAGGTACCTACTTCCTTCTCTCGATCCAAACACCTAGCTCTAGACTTGGAATGAAATTTTCCTAGTTTGATAAAAGCATCATGGAGCTGGTCATAAGAAGGTATCTCCTCCGTGTCGCTGTACAACTCGGTGTCGGGTACTTCCATGGCATTGGAGGCCATGAAGCACATGCCGGAGAAGTCAAGGTCGTTGAGCGCGGCGAGGACGCGGTGAAAGAGCTTCTTTCCCTTGGTGAACTTGCGGTGCTTCTTCTCTTGCGCCGGCTCATGAGCTAGAGGCTTTTTATTGCAGTTCTTGTTGATGTAGTCGTTCTTGCCCACACCGCCTTGTTCATTCTTGCCCTTCTCCAGCTTGGGGCAATTTGCTCGAACGTGGTGGGGCCACCACACTCGAAGCAAGTGATCGTGCCGCTCCTCTTCCTATCTCTCACTCTCTTGTAAATGTTTGAAAACTTGCGAGCAACAAGAGCAAGCTCGTTTTCTGGAAATTTTTCCAGAATGTCATCGCTTACGTCGCAGAGAGCCGGAAGAGAGAAGCCAGAAGTGAAGTCAAGAGGGGGTCCAGAAGAGGAAGACCCAGTGGGATCGGTAACCAATGCCATCATTTGGGACTTCGTCCTGCGAGCGACGATGTCGAGCTCATGAGTCTTGAGGCGGGAATATAACCCGTCAAGAGACAAGATCGACAAGTCCGTATGGTCCGTGATGGTGGCTACCGTCATCTCCCAAATCCTCAGATCGAGTGCTCGAAGAAAATGCCTCGCATTCTCCGAATCAGTGTATGAACAACCCACTGACCGAAGATTGCTAAGAATCTTGCAAAACGAGCAAAGCACTCATCAAGGCTCTCACCAGCGTGCTGCTCAAACTTGTTGTAGTCACGCTTCAATTGATCCTGTCTCACGGACTTGATCTGAGTGGTGCCCTCATGGTAAGCATTGATGGTCACCCAGATCTCGTGAGCCGATCGTAGGTGAGAGACGCGATCATACACACTGCGGCTAAGTCCCTGTATGAGGAGGTTCTTGGCCTTAGCGTTTGCCTCAACGTCAGCCATGTTTGCGGCGTTGACGTTCTCATCGGTTGGAACCTCATACAGGTCTTTCACCTTCTGCCATAAAGAAAAGCCCTGGGCAGTGATGTATGTCTCCATCCGAACCTTCCAGAATGGATAATCAACTCCAGCAAAAATTGGAGGCTTAGTTGAGTACTTGTCCGTCGCCATGGCTCTTGAGACCGGTCAAGATCTAGAAAAGAGCAAAACCTGGCTCTAATACCAATTGAAAGACCGAGATGGCGATCAGAGGGGGGTGAATGATCCCAAATAAAATTGTCCTCTACTCAACGTACTCCAAACAATCCCGCAAAGAAACTCGGTGCTCCTCAAAATCGCAAAACCCGCAAAATCGGGAACGACTAGACAACTATGTGTATCCCTAGCTTACATGGATGAGAACCATGAATCATGTGAGGGATTTTTAAATCACAATACTGGTTGTCAAGTGTCCAAATCAAAGAGGGATCAATTCAAATACTTCTTTTCTAAAAGAGATCAAGCCAAAACACAAAAGCCTCTTTTAGAAAAGCAAAAGCAAATTTTTCAGGAATTGTCCTCAATTAGAGCAGGTGGATGGTAGACTTCTGTTGCTCCAAAAATTTTGGGAATGTTTCACCCTATGAGCAGATGAGTTGTTAAGCACGCCACCTAAAATCTGGACTCCAAACTTTTTACACAGATGGATATATGAGCCAAGCACATTCTCCAACAAGAATTACTCAAAAAGGATTTTTCTAAAAATCGAAGACTGACTGCTGCGCGAAGAACAAGTTCAGGACAGATTTGCAATCTTGATAGAAACTTGATCTCTAGTCTATCCTAGGGTGCAAGAAAGATGTAAAACCAAATGAGCACCCTCAAGACATCCTTGATCAACAGCATTTAGAAGGAGATGAGGCAAATCCAAATTGCGAGAAAGTAAATTGCGAGAATTTACATGCGGGAAAGTAAATGCTGAATTTAAATTGCGTAAAGTAAAGACATAATATAAATGTGGAATTTAAATTCACAAAAATGTAAAGAAAATCTTTGTATTTTCTGGTTGGAAGGTTTACAAAGCCTCACTTCATGTGGGCAAAGCTCAAAGGAGCAACTCAAACCTTGAAGTGAGGGAGGGCACCCCTCCCCCTCTATTTATACTACTCTAGGGCCACCTACCACCCATGGATGAGTCCCAAACCCTAGGGCACTCCACCAAGGGCTAGGATTAACCCACTCATTTCACCCCACAAATGGGCTTTACATGGTCCACATTGGCCATACATGGGTTTTAAACAAAACCCGGTCAACCCGATGCACGGGCCTTCATCCGCCGGACTTGACCGCTCAGTTTCTGTCTCTTCGAGCCTCCAACCCGAACCGGAAACCTTGAGCCACCTCAAATCCATTTCCATGACGTTCAAGTGATCCTGGTTTGAGCCCAACCATCTCATCGGCATCCTCGACCGCTCTAGACCTCGGTTCTCCCAACCTAGTCCCGGTACTCACCAACGACCATAGCTGCCTCAATAACCTGTACCACAAGGACCAAACCATTTTGCACATACCACAATACACATAACTTTTTCTTCCTGCATGTTAGTCTACAATTATCATTAATTCAAACATGCAATGCCAAGTCAAATCAAACTCAAACCTGAGCACACCTTGCTCAAATAAAGTCAAATACTCATCACAAATATGGATGGACCTCCACATGGTATGACATCAAAAGAACATGTATGCTTGAAATGCATCCTAAAAGTGCTTTGAAGATTATCCAAGTGACCAATTTAGACAAAGTATGACACCCATTATTTAAATTCAGATTATGCCAAACTAAGTCATATCTAGCTGCATATTTCATTATCCTTGCTAGTAAGCACAAATGAAGTTATGCTATTTTGCATGATTTCAACAAAAGCAATACTTAGCATAATTTCTATACTAGAAGCAAAGACATGTCATGGATTAAATGGACATGCTAGAGTTCAACTTAGTCAACACTTTAGGAAGCTACAAGTGTATAAGAGAACCATCTTGCTCAATCATCTTATGTAAATGTAAATTTTAGATTTTAACGCACATAATGTGGTTTTAGAGAGCTTATCCTAGTAAAAACACATCCTCGACTAGAAACCATCGATAAAAGCCTCATAGGCTTCACTCTCTTCCACATTTTTGTTTTTCATTTGCATTTGTCAATTTTGATTAACTTATGCAATAATCGCCATCTTAAGCATGACTCTTAAAAGAGTGGTCTTGGTTATACACAATACATCCCAAGTTCATCCCAAGCATAATAGGAAACAGTTTCGTGAATGCATAGTGCTAAGATCAATTTTAGCATTGATAAATCAATTCTTGATTTGTTTTAGCACTTAGATTCATGAACAAAAAGAAGATTCTAGTATGAAACAAACTATCTTAACACAAGTTGTTCGAGTGACTCTAGTATGAAACAAAGTTCATGAAAATAGAAAAAATAACATCTATATGCAATGCATGATGAACAGCTTCTTAAAACTCCCCCTTAACAAGTGAATCGTTTCAAGCATAAATCTTATTTAAGTTGAGTTATTGGTAGAATTAGTTCAGAAAAACTCTAAATGAACTCTACTAAAACTAGAAATAGAAATTGAGAAGAGGAAGCCAAGAAATTGAAAAATTGGGTGGACAATAGAGCATATATACAATGGTAGAGAACACTATAGGTCAGACTTGCTCTCATCTTCTCCATGTGACTGACATAGGAAAGCTACCTCTACAACCCAAGCTAAGGAGTACACATAGACCCTATCTACCTAGGGGGCCCAACATCTATTAGACATAAAAGACTATGAGGGAACTCAACCTAGAGAGAATAGAGGCAACTAATTAAGCACGATAGCAACCTATAGCATAAGATGAGAGGTCTATGCAAAACATGCCAAAAGTCTAAGTGAAATTCTAAGTGAAGTGGACTCAGAAATCTAGAAACAATACCCAAAAACACCCAAAAGATGTAAAGAAAAGGAAATGTGGAAATTAAATATACAACACATAATATACAAACCAGCTCCCCCTCAATATATGCCACATGAGCTCATTACTTCCAAGCTCTCCTCTCAAGGCTACAAACCTAGAGCTATCCAAAGGCTTAGTAAGGTATCTGCCAATTGGTGGTCACTCTCCATAAACTGGAGCACTATATCCATGAGTTCATCTTCATATGATTTTCTCCAATGTCTTGAACTCGATTACACCCTATCCTCAGATGATGACGGAGTACTCACCCCATCTGTCCACTACGGATTCCGTGTCTGTGCGGTCACGGGTGAAACAGATGCGCAACGAGTAGAATGCAAACAACATGAAGCTCAAGAGAGGGCGAAAAAGCTGCCTAAGAGCAGTGCGAGAACCTCACGGTTGCAAAATAAAAGGTGATGGAAGAGACGAAATGCTTGTACCAAAGCGGTCAACCAGGAACGTCATGAAGATCGGCCCCCTCAGGGAGTCGTCCCTGACATATCATTCTTGTCACACCGCAAGTTCTAAGGGCGACGACAAGGGACCTAAATTGGGTACCAAATAGTCCCAAAGCTAAAATTTCTGTAGACAAAATTCACATAATAACTAATGTGATTTTAAGCCAACCTGTGGAAGGGACCAATGAAAATAATGTAACTCTCATAAGATCTCTAGCTACTAGTCTGCAAGAAGCTACTACAGAAATACAAAGCATATCCCCATCCACCAGGTCTCAAATAGGTTCTCATGCAGAACACTCCTCATCTGGTCGGCGTTAACAAAACTCCAACGACCAACCGAGGAATGAGCCGCAAAGGAGAAGTGCCTTCAACAGGCTTGACCCAGGTGAAAATGCTAACCGTTGTCGGTGACGATCTCACTCTCATGAATATGCAAAACAGGTTCCTAACTTTCAAACACATTTAGAATTGTATACAAGATGTAAAGCCTTTCCCTAGGACTCAGGAATGTCACACAGCCTGAAAAATTCAAACCAACACATTTGGAAAGCTTTGATGGAACTCAAAATCCATCAACATTTGTCCAAATCTATACAACCACCATCCAAGCTGCTGGTGGCAATGAGAAGGTAATAGCGAATTACTTCCCTACTCACCTTAAAGGTCTGCAAGAACTTTGCTATTTAATCTACCTGAAGGATCAATTTTTAGTTGGAAATATTTTCCATGCAATTTTAAATAATTTTAAAAGTTGTTATGCTAAGCTAGGTAAGAGGACAACATGCATCATCTTTGTCAAACCTCTGACAAAAACTTGCATTAGTTTATTAAAACGTTTGTAGAGGTTCGTAATACAATTCCTAATATATCCGATGATTCTATGATTCGTGCATTTAAATAGGTTGTGCGTTATAAACGTTTCACGAAGGACCTCAATATTCATCCGCCATCCACTATATTGGAACTTTTCGATATGACATATCGGTATTCAAATGCACATGAGGCGGTTGAATGGAACCGTATGGTCAACAATGGCCATACTCCACCACAACCAGGTTTGAAGGTCACTGAAGATAGTAAATCCAAAAAAAACTTCCACACCTGAATACCGCAAAGGTAAAAATAAGAAAAAGAATAAAAAAAATTCTCAAAGAGAGGTCGCAAGCATCTTCGAGTGACCCGCATACTCCAAGGGTAAAACACCTTGGAAAAAGAAAACTAGTTGGCCACATGACCAGTTTGTTTCTAAAAAGTTCCACTACAAATAATGGTAACGGACGATGGTGTCTTTTGCATAAAGCATCAGGACATGACTTGCGTAACTACCACACATAGCAAAGGTGCATGGATGAATTCTACTTTGGTAAGGGTCATATGCCAATTCTACCAGAAGGTCAAAGTAACAATGATGCAAATGGTGACGAAGATATGGGATATCAAAAAGCTGATAATCACTTCAACATGATCTTCAAGGGATTCTCTGCATATTTTTTGAAACGGCAAGTCAAGTTCGCTTGGAGGGAGGTCAACAACCATAGCAGAAGTAGCATATTGCTCCCAAAGTTACTTTGAATAAACCAGAAATGACATACTTAACATAATACCACTCACCCTACAGTCCGTTGTATCATGGCATACAACTTAAAATATAACCATGCTATTTTAATGAACTAGTTAAATCCATTAACTATCTCCAGTTCTGCAAGAAATAATACCCCAAATTGAAAAGATAACAACATCATTAACTTAATCATTAGAGCATGTACATGGCAACACTTTAGCAATCCCGAGGTCAAAGACCTTGACTTGGTGGGTATTGGATCAACCTATCGAACCAATCAACACAAAACAATCAAAACCAACTAGTTCCAGCTCAAGTAATGTGAATAGGTCAGGCACATAAGGAAAAAAAGAGCATACCAAAATATTTTGAGGCTTTATATGTTGGTGACAAACTCCAGGAACAGTGTGAGCATAAGCTAATGCCCGAAATATCTACATGAGTTATGAAAACGATTAATGCCAACAAATGAGATATGAAAACAATGCCAATAAATTAACAAAACTCTTCTAAATGAAGCATCAAGGTAACATACCATCACCTAACTGGTACATGTACAGTTTGACATATATAAGTGGCATCCTCTGCTTCATATTTTTGTAGTGATCTAGGACAAGATAAGGTGACTCAGGAACAAACTCCATGACTAAATTAAGGAAAAGTTCATCTCTTGTTGTGGTAGAGAAGAAACAATACTCTAGGGAAATCACGTTGCAATGATCCATTGAATGCATTATCTACAGCTCCCTATTCTTGTATGTTTGTCCTAGTAGAGCCTTCTTAATGACAACAGTTTCACCAGTCTCAAGTAGAGGTGGGCGTTGTGACGTGCCGTGCCGGCCTGGCCCGGGCCCATCGTGCTTCAGGCCAGAACCATGCCGTGCCACGACGGCCCATCATGCCCACCGTGCCGTGTCGGGCCGACTCATCTTTGGCGAGCCCAAGCCCGGCCCATTTGCGCTTCGTGCTTGTTTTGTGCCGTGCCGGCCCAAGCCCGACCCATTTTCACTATTGTGACGAGCAAAGAAATAAAACACATCACTACTACTAAACTACATATTTTAATTACATAAGAGACTAATCACATCAACAAAATATCAAACATAAATGCAATGCTTGAAGATGCCCTGAATCAACAATATCTGCCAACTTTTAGGTCTTAATCAGTGATTTCGTGCCCGTTCGTGCCGTGCCGATACGGGCCCGGCCCAAACGATCGTGCCGGGTCGTGCCGCCCATCGTGCCCGGTTCTCAAGCCCGGCACAGCCCATGCTACAGTTGTGTGACATTCCAATTTTTGGAGCTTTTGAAAAGTTTAAAGTCAAAAAGAACCATTTGGATTTTTCCCGGATTAATTCCAACTTAAGTAGAATTTTCTAATTACCAAAAGATTTTATTTAATTATTCTATGCATCAAATCAAAGAATTTTTCTATATTTTTTGGGTTCCTTGTGCTTCAAGGAATTTTTCTGTATTTTTTGGGATTTTTCTTAATTTATTTGCTACTTATTTGAATTTATTTGCTTTTGTTTGAATTTCTAGAATTTTCTTAAATCGGAAAATGTTTTTAAACTTCAAATTGGCCCTGAGCCGAATTTCCCCGTTTGGCCCGATCTAGCCGGCCCGGTCCGCCTCCACACGCTGTCGTTGTTCGCTCAAGACGCTGCCCGCTCACCGCCGCTTGAAAACCCTAGCCAAACCCTAGCGCAGCTGCCTCGCTTCGACGTCCGAGCCGCGTCCTTGAGCCTTTAAAAGCGCCGCCGACCCTTGATCCGAGTTTCCCACATCGCGCCGCCTCGTTTGCCCTGCTCCACGTTGCCCTTGATGCCCTAGCGCCGCCGCAATCCCTCGTCGGAGTTCCACCACCACGGAAGCTCCTTCGTCTCCGTTGATCTCTCTCTCAGGTGCACCTCCGCCGACACTGTGAGATTCTGAGTGCATTGCATCGCCCTTGTCCGAAGCCCTAAGGTTTGGTACCCAATTCGGTCAGGATTTGCCGTTGTGCGCATCATCTTCCTCGCGTTCGGCAAAACGCCGCCGTGGTTTGGGCCGCCAGATGTCTCGCTTGAGCCTGAGCCGACATGGCCGTCGCGTGGACATCCATGTCAGCCACCACGTCTGCATCCTCGCCTGCGTGGTCGCGCCGTCAGCGCTTACGTGTCGGTTGCGTCAGCACCAGCACTGTTCCCGTGAGCCTAGTCCACTGTAAACCCTAGCCTTGCTGTGGACCCGGTCCATAGACCGAGGGCCCCACTTATCAGCCTCTAAAGCATTTTCTAGATTTATTTTAATTATGGAAATTCCTCTGCTGATGTCATTGTTGCGCAATAAATCCTTTTTCCTTTAGAAAAATAATTCCAAAAAATATCTTTTTCCATTTTCTTTGATTTTAAAACTTCCGAGAGCCCGTTCTCCCTCATACGAACTCCGTTTGAGCCCGTTCAAATTTCTAAAAATTTATAAAATCAAGCTCTACGTTCTAGAGCCATTTATTTTCACTTTTGTTACTGTTTGCTCTCTATTTTGGTATTTATTTGTGTTTCTTGCATTCTTTTCCGGTAGACGTTGATCCTAAGGAGCGAGCGCTGGATTCGGAGATCAAGACTCAGCAATAGCAGTTGAACAACAAGGCAAGTCGTAGTCCTTGACCATGTTGGACCCATGTTTGCAAAATTATTTTGTTTCATACAATTGCATGCTATTTGTTTTCAAGTACTATTTACTGGGATTTGCTACCACCTGATTGTCATAATGCCACCTTGAATAGTTGAAATGCCATGTATCCATTGTCACCCTAGGTTGGATTGGTTAATAGTTGGACATACTGTAGTACCAACATTGGGTTAGTGTAACTATGCTTAGCCAAGCTTAGTTGTACGATGGGATTCATGTCACATGATAAATTAATAATATTGACTTAATGAGATATGGAATTGTGGCGGGTAGCCACTGTTGTAAAATTTGTTGTACCATGGCGGGGTGTGCCATTGGTATTGGTTACACAAAGTTGTTTTCACTCGAGCAAGTGATCGTGCAGTAAAGGGGGTGCTGTTAGCACAACTGGGATGTGGTTGTCTTACCTTAGTATACTTAAGGACTTAATCTTGTGTGCCATTGAACTGGGCTTAATCGTACAACCACATGTCTGGTATGGGACAGACCTAGCTAATTAATTTGCAATGTCTATATTTAAGTGCTGTTGTGATTGTGTGGGTTCCGGGATCGACGGGTAGACTCACATGGCACAAGAGGGGGCCTTGAGGGGTGAAACCTTAGCGAGCAGTACTGGGTTTGGACAGAGCATTGTATAGGCTTTGTCGTGATCTCTCTGCCGCACACCAAAGGTAGTGTGTTAAGTGCGCATGGCAATAAAGAGATGATCATGTCTTGTGGGTAAAGCTGTACAACCTCTGCAGAGTTTATGTTAAACTATTCGAATAGCCGTGTCCGAGGTCATGGACGTGCCTGGGAATTTCACACGGGGTATAGAGTTTTAAGAAATTGTTTAAGGATGGTATGGTTGGAAGTGAACGGGGAGTTCACTATTGTTTTCGATATCAAATTATTAATACTATTGAGTCCAGTGGTTGATGATGATTTAGTTGGTGAAGGGTGATGCCTCACTAAACTTGTGTTGTTGTTTACCATTGATTTATCAGTTACTTATTATCTTTTGTCAACTATGCTTTGAATCTAGTTATTGTATTTACTTCAAGTTATTGCTTTCTGCGCTCCCTAATGTGATCCCTGCTGTTGCATCCTACGATTCCGGTATTCATCCAGCTCCTTGCGCTTTTCCTCAAGGATGAGTGCTTTGTTTACCAGCTCTTGAAAGTCGGGGAAGGTGTGGGTGATCAGTCCCACCTGCAGTCCTGAGTTCAGTCCCTTCATGAAGCGAGACTGTCTGGCCTTGTCCGTCGCTACATCTTCAGGTGCGTAGCGTGCAAGCTGTGTGAACCTGTTCAGATACTCAGACACCGGTTGGTTACCTTGCTTCAGTGTCCTGAATTCTTCTTTCTTTAAGTCCATTATTCCTTCTGGTACGTGATACTGGCGAAATGCAGCAGCAAATTCTTCCCATGTGATGCCCTGTGGGTTCTCCCGCGTGGCGCAGAAGTTCTCCCACCACTCTGTTTGCGATCCCTTCCAACTGATGAGAGGCGTAGAGCACCCTCTCATTTCCTACACATTGGGTAATATGCAGCTTCCTATCAATTGACCTAAGCCAATCATCCGCCTCCAGTGGATTGGCGTTCCCAGAGAATGTGGGTGGATGAGTCCTCATGAACTCTGACAACCTCGAGCCCTGACGCTGTCCCTAATTGACTTGATTAGCGACGGCCTGAGCAGTGACTTGCTGCATCTGTTGCATCATGGCATGCATCAGCTGGGTCTGTGCAGCAAGGAAATCTCCAAAGTTTTGCATGTCTACTGGCGGTGCTGGTTGGGGTGTTGGTGCCCCATCATTAGGGTTCCCAGCTGGGCGAGAACCACTTCCGTTGCCTCCAAGGTTTCCGCGGGTGTTCACCATCTGTCGATTGCTCCAAGTTTTAGAGACGAGAGGGAACAAGAATAGACAAGTAGTAGAGAAACTTATGCGGGGTGGAAGGTATAACTCAAAATCTAACTTTATTATTTATTCAGTAATAACTTGGTATGGTTGCTTACAATGCCTAAGGGCCTTGCAACACATACTGCACATTCAGCAAGCAATGAAAATCCAAATCGACTAACACTGGAGTCTAACGCCTCTAAGGGTGACTCTTTATTCCAATACGCGACTCGACAAAGGAGTCTCAACTACAAAACCTACGCTCACTCGTCAAGAAAACCTCCACTACCTCCTTGCGGCGGGTGCGGCGGCATAAGCGCGAAGCAATCGCCATGCCCCACAACGGTAGTAGTCAAAGAAGTGGCATCATCCTTAGGCTCAGGCTCCGGCTGTGGTGCTGGCTGGTGCTCCTGCTCAGGTGCTGGTTCCTCCGGGTCTGTGGCGTCCAACTCCAACACTGGCTCCAGCCCCTGCCCGTACAGTGCGGTCTCCAGTTTTATGATCCTCTCCGCAGCATAGGCGATGTACTCACGAGCATTCTCTAGGTGCTTTTTTCCTTCCTCAGCCTGCTCGTGAGCCTTCATCAACTCCTGGACTGTGTCATCAATAAGCTCCTCCTGGGCGACAACAAATCTGGCCAAGTGCGTGACGGTAGCATCCTCATCTTCTATCGGTTCCGCTGAGCTCTGCTGTCTCGGCGTGGGTGGTGATAGAATACTATGCCTTCCAGCTCTCTGAGTAGGTGCGAGCAATCTACTGCATCGCTCGACGTGACACCTCCTGGATTCCCATCTCAAATGTTGACCTCCTAGCGGTGAAGTCAAATGGACGATTGAACTTTGTCTTCTCTCAAGCATACACCGTGATCTTAACGTCCCATCCTATGACCAGTCCTGCCTGCACGATGGTGATCCCTCGGTAGAGTGGTCTCTCAAAACCTCCAAGCAACTGCAGCATACGCCACAACTAGGCAGCGTAGCCTCCCTCACGCTCGGCGTAGTTGTTCTTCATCAACATCTGCCAAAAGACACTCACGTAAGAACTCAAAAATTTTATAACCAAGGGGGTAGCAAGAGAAATTCAGCAAAAGGTGTACGAGAATAGAGATAAGGGGATAAGGCGAGATTGCATTCATTATCTTGTCAAATTTTAACTTTAGAAAATAAGTTTTATCCTTACTACGACCATTCTAGCTATGGGTGAGCCTACAATCAGTATGGCTCTGATACCACCTCTGTCGGGACCTGAATTTACAAATCCGGACCCTCTGTGTATTCAGCACTAGTCCAGGATCACGCTAGTGCACACAGTCTCAACATCGGTAAATATCACAATCATACACATCGATAGTAATAAAGTACTTTAATTAAGATAACCAAACTGGTTGCTCAACCTTATGGTCGAGTTACAAGAGTACGCCACACAGGGCGAAAACTTATTAAGGAAATAAATTGCAGCGGAATAAAAGCATCAGCGTGGTGCCATCCAGTATACCACAGGCAACTGACTGGGCTCGCTCCCTAGGTAGACGGCTCCTCCTGAAGTACTTCCTCCAAAGCTAGCGTTGCTTCTCCTTCAACTGATGTTGTATTGTGGCAAGGGTGAGTACTTGGTACTCAGCAAGTCATGCACAGAATGCAGCTAATATTCTATATGCATGGCTTATTACAAAGGATAGGCTAACAGGTACTTTTGCAGTAAAACAACAATTATCAAATAGCATAAGTAGATTCAAAAGCAGTAAAAGTAAAGATTATATCAATAACTTTTCCTGGAGTTAAGTAAACACTTTTCCTTTCCTATTCCACATTTCCATCAACGCCATCATTTAACCCAATCAGACTTTCCAAGTCCAAGTTGTTTTCATGAAAGTCTAACCCTTGACTGTAATCCCCGAGCAATGTCCAGTGCCGCGGACACGGCTATTCGAATAGGTTTTACACTCTGCAGAGTTTATGCACTTTACCCACAAGATACAGTCAAACACCACAAAGGTGAGTGATCGTAACAAAGCATTTCAGAGACCGCAAATAAAACAAGTGAACCTCTCCGGCTTCTGTCATACACCATCCCTTCCCTTAACAGAGGCAAAGTTTGGGACCGACATACCGTTGGACGGGTACCATGCCACAACACTAGTACGCTCCCCTTTCAAGCTACACAAAAGGTGTAGTTGACACCCCGAGGTACCACATGCAAGTTATTAGTAACTTACTCAACTAGGTCCGTCCCATTGTGGACATGTGGTTGCACGTTTGACTCAGATCAAAGGCTTGCAAGGTTAAATCAATTGAAAAGGAATTTGTCCATTTCATGTTTCGAGGTACGCTTCCCTTTTTTCTTGTATGTGTTCCTAAGAGAAAGAATTTGTCCATAAAAAAGGGCGTGGAAACAGATAGAAACTCTTGAATGGAAATTGAAAAGAAATGTAGCCCCAGTTCCTTCGGAAATGGTAAGATCTTTGGCGCAAGAAGAAGGGGCGACCCATATCATCTTGACTTGGTTCTGCTTCCCCTCTTTTTTTAAGAATACCGAGTTTTAAGAATACCGAGTCGGGTTTTTCTCCTACCAGTATCGAATAGAACATGCTGAACAAGATCTTCTTCATGGAAACCTGCTCGATTTAGATCGGGAAAATCGTACAGATTTTATGAAACCATGTGCTATGGCTCGAATCCATAGTCAATCCTACTTTCGATAGGATCGGTTGACAATTGAATCCAATTTTTCCCATTATTTGACTATCCATAATAGTGCGGAAAGAAAGCCCGGAGGAAGAGTGGCCTTGAGTTTCTCGCCCCTTTGCCTTAGGATTCGTTAATTCTCTTTCTCGATGGGACGGAGAAGGGATATAACTCAGTGGTAGAGTGTCACCTTGACGTGGTGGAAGTCATCAGTTCGAGCCTGATTATCCCTAAATCCAATGTGAGTTTTTTCTATTTTGACTTACTCCCCCGCCACGATCGAACGGGAATGGATAAGAGGCTTGTGGGATTGACGTGATAGGGTAGGGTTGGCTATACTGCTGGTGGCGAACTCCAGGCTAATAATCTGAAGCGCATGGATACAAGTTATCCTTGGAAGGAAAGACAATTCCGAATCCGCTTTGTCTACGAATAAGGAAGCTATAAGTAATGCAACTATGAATAAAATGAATTAATTCATTTATTTTTCTATTGAAAAATCCATTTATTGCGTCAGCATGACGTCAGCACGGGATTTGAATTTCCACCAAATTATTTTTCTACTGACAAATCGAATTATGACGTCATCATTGCGTCAGCCGGCCCATGGACTCGGTCCACGGCACGAGCATGGTCCACCGTGGACCCGGTCCACGGGTTCACGTGTCACTGACACGTGGGACCCACTGCTAACGTCATCGCTGACGTCAGTATGGCCCGTCCGAAGGACGGTTGACACGCGGGCTCGACCGTGACGTCAAGTTGACGTCATGGTGCAGTTGGGCCAGCCGCTGGCACGCGGGCGCCTCCACATGGACCGCGCCGGTCCGGCTTCTGCACACGTGGCACGATCTGGGCCGTTGATTTTAAAATCAACGGTCCAGATCAGATCTGGATCTCAAACGTTGCGGGCAACGTGGTTAATCTGGGCCGTTCGATTTGGATCGGACGGTTCAGATTCGATCGGGTTTCGCCTCACCGTGGGGTGGCGTGGCATGACCCGGGTGACGACACGTGGCTTGATCTGCACCGTTCGATCTCGATCGAACTGTTGAGATTGCATCTAACGCTACAACGCAGATTAACCCTAACAGTACGATCTAGATCTAACGGCTGGGATTTAACTAAGCACAGTGCGGCTATGGCTACGTGGCACAATCTAGGGCGTTGGATCTTGATCCAACGGCTGAAAATAGATCTAAAGAATAACACGTGAGGCTTACCCACGGGTGACGTGGATGAATCCGGGCCGTGCGATGAAGATCCAATAGCGGAGAAGCTTGGCGGTTCGGCACTGAGGAAGACGACCAACGGCGCGACGCTCGGTTGCCGGCACTGAGGAAGACGACCAACGGCGCGGCGCTACGGGGCTCCTCCGATGAGGTGAGTGGTCCCCTCGACGCGGCTCGACGCGGCGGATCCGTATCTGGGCACCAACACGGCGGAGGATAGCAGACGACGGCGGAAACGGCGGAAAACAGCGGCGGACCTCTCCTCCAACTTCGGCGAGCGCTCGTGGGCGAACGGCGGCGGCTCGAGCTCGACGGCTTAGGGCAATGGGTGCGCACGGGAACGGGGAACACGCTGGTGGCGGCAGCGCTTTAAATACGGGTCTCGGCTTCCGTGAAATCCGCGAAAACCGAGGCCCACTCAGCAGCGGCGGCGGAATCTGACTGGGATTCAGATTGGGCGACGTGGTGCAACGCTGGCCGTTGGATCGAGATCCAACGGTCGCGGGGCTAGGGCTCGGGTCCGGCTCGGTCTGGCTTGAACGCGGTCCGAGTCGGACTCGAGTCCGGCTCTGTCGGATGAACAGTGAAACCAACTCGGTATTTTCCAGCGATTTAATATTCAAAATAATTTCTAGAAATTCAAATAATTCAAGAAAAATAGCAAACTAATCAGAAAAATTCTGGGAAATATTTTAAGACATTTTGGACTCAAATAAATTATTTCCAACAAAATTTTATATAAAACTTTTATTTCTTTAATTATTTCAAAAGGGAATAAATTCAATTTAATCCAAATAAATTTCAGAAAATTCCAAAAATTCACCAAAGTGCAAAATTTCATTTAAATTCATGAAAAGCAAAAATTGGGGTGTTACACATGCATGCACACAACATTAACACAAACAAGCTATGTATTCTATAAAAGAAAAAAATGATGATGAAGTTATCTCTAACTTGGAAGACAACATCAAACGATCCAGTTCCAACAACTCGTTCAGCCATATAGCTGATGGTCCGATGGACACAAAATCAAAATAAAATTAGAATGCAGTTACTTTTTCATGTTAACAAGCTTGTTGGAGATAACTCAAATATCTCTAACTACCATATCTGTTGATTTTATTTCTAGTTTGTGAGTTATATTCACTACTACAGATTTGGCCATCAGTACCGGTTCACAACTACCATCAGTATCGGTTTTTGAACCGGTACAATCTATCCGGGACTGATGTCCAATGGGCATCAATACCGGTTCCACCAACTGGTACTGATAGACTATCAGTACCGGTTGGTGCCACCAACCAGTACTAATGATGTGATGATCAGTAACGGTTTGAGGAACCAACCGGTACTGATGAGGTGATGATTAGTACCGGTTGGTTCCACCAACCGGTACTGATGAGGTGATGATCAGCACCGGTTTGACGAACCAACCAGTACTGATGAGGTGATGATCAGTACCGGTTGGAGTAACCAACCGGTACTGATGAGATACTATCAGTATCGGTTGGTGCTTCCAAGCAGTACAGATGCCGTCCTCCTCACCTGCACCCCGCACGGTAGTTCCCCTTGCTGTCTCCCCCTCGGTGATTGAATAGAAGGAATTTACTTTATATATACTATTGCATTAGAGACAATTTACTTTATTATAGCGAAACAAGCTACACCGAAAAAATTATATGAGATGAGTTGCTGATACTATCAGTGTCGATGACCCCTTCATAATCCCCAGCTTACGGAAGGTCATGTGTATCGTCGTGACACCGCCAAACCCCAAACAATCAACCCATAATCATCATCAACCAATGAACTATAGCATAAAATTAATTACTGACAACATTAGTAGCTCAAATCCATAACCACATGGAGTAATCAGCTGCTTGCTTCAGCAGAGAAATGTAAGCGGTGCAATTTAGACGAGTCATGAATCCGCACAAGATGCGTGAAGAAAACAAATCAAAAGTGTAGCCATAAGATGATCCCGGCCAGCACACCAAAACATGACACAAATAGAAAAGCTAAACGCAGCTAGTTATCGACACTGATAGTATCAGCAACTCATCTCATATAATTTTTTCGGTGTACCTTATTTCACTATAATAAAGTAAATTGTGTCTAATGCAATAGTAAATATAAAGTAAATTGTGTCTATTTACTCACCGAGGGGGAGACAACAAGGGGAGCTGCCGTGTGGGGTGCAGGCGAGGAGGACGGTGGGGCCGTTGGAGGCGAAACCGTATGGCGGCGCGCGCGGGCGGAGTCGGAGGCGAGGAGGACGGCAGGGTCGTCGGAGGTGAAGCCGGATGGAGGTGCGCGCGGGTGGAGTCGGAGGCGAGGAGGACAGCGGCACGCGCGGGGTCTTCGACGTCGTGGGGGTGTAGGCGAGGAGAACGGCGGGGTGGTCTTTAACACCTCGGCACTCCACGTGCCCTGAATATCAAAGCGTGAGTTCAAAGACTTAGCAAAGTGCATCCAACAAGCATATCATAAACAGTTAATGAGTTTAAAACAACAACACACTTATAATTCTATATGAAAAGTAGCAAGTCTAATTAGAACCAATATGTATCACAATTCATCAATCATGCCCACAAGGTGTCCGCCATGAAGGAGATGTTTTTCGCTTGGACGTGCAGCTCACAAGGTGTCCGCTGCGTGATGTCATCTATAGGCCAGTGGCCCAAGTCCTCTTCGGGCAGCCCACCAGAAGCATAGCTGCTTCGCCGCCCTGTAGGGCTAATGATGTCTGCATTAGTAGGAGATTCCTGGCTCGCATCCATCCATTGGCTCAAGGCTATCTCCAACTGTCTTTGGACCTCTTCCTTTATTCTTTCTTGTGTTTGCTTCACGCATTTTTCAAGCATTAATAGCTGTTGTGCCTATCGGGACTTGCTTCTCGCCCAACTCCTGTAGGTCTCGGCATCCTTAGCAAAACCAATTTTCCACGGAACAACGCCAACGCCTCGTGTGCGTCCAGGGTGTTCCGGGTTTTGTAGAGCCCTTGTTAGCTCGTTGTTCTCCCTATTTGCCACGAAGGTGCCCTGGGAAGAGTCCTCGATTGACTGTACAAGTCTACTGGCCACATCTGTCAGCACAACCCCGAACACTGGGTTTCCATCATCGTCAAGGGCACTGCCGTGAGCATAGAACCAGTTCTTCGCTCTGTCTGGCCATTCCAAAGTCACCGGCATGACACCCTTCACAAGCAATCCCTGTTCCCTCTTCTCCCATTTGGGCATCGCCTGGCGGTAACCACCAGTGTCGAGGCGGTGGTGGTATTGCTTCTTCTGTGCATTTCGGATGTTCTTTTCGATCAAACTTCGACCTTATTCCGAATTCTTGTAGTTGATGAATGCATCCCAGTGATCCTGCAACATTGGGTGCTTGTTGAAGTCAGGCGTTAGGTCCTTCTTGATATATTCTGTGTTCAACTTCTTTTTTATATGTCTGGAAGGCGATGGCCATCTTCTTCAATGTGTAACTCTTCACGTTCTCTTCGTCCACTTCAGGGAAGGTGAATGTCTCCTTCAAATTGGTCTAGATCATGTTCTTTGCATCTTCAAGGACATTCTCCCATTTCGCGATGCTAATTGGAACATGGTCCTTGACGTGGAAGCCGCATGCCGAGTTGAATAATGGAATCGCCCCCTCGGGTTCAATAGGTTGGCCGTCATCGGCGACTACAGTAATAATATACCTTGCCTTTGACTTCTTGCTTGGACCTCGGTGACGTGATGGCCTACTCGATTGACTAGTCTGAAAATATGGTACAATGATGAACGAGTTAGAATGTTGACTTGGCATGATAGTGCAACCAGCATATACACATTCGTACTAATTACCGTTGCGGCCTCAGCGGACTCGACAGGCCTCTGTCGTATTCGTCATTACCAGTAATACTATTCTTGTTCTTCTTATTCTTCGTAGTGCTGGCTGAAGAATCATCATCGTTGTGGGAGTCATCATTCTTCTTATACCTGCTCGCCTTGCACACCGGGCATTGATCCAAGTCAGCATAATCTTTACGGAAGAGGATACAGTGGTTCAGACACGCGTGTATCTTTTGCACATCCAATGACATCAGCGTGATAAGCTTCTTCACGAAATAAGTGCTCGTCGGCAAGGTGGGCAATCCATTATCCTTCGGAAGTATTTCTGCCAAGAGCCTCAACAAATCGGTGAAACTCTTGTCCGACCATCCATTGCTAGCCTTCAACCTTAAAAGCATCAGCACCGCATGCAACACCGTAAACTCTAGAGGACAACCCTTGGATTCCTCATATAACAAATCATTCGCTGCTTTGTGTAACGCATCTACATTATCTAAACCTTTCATCTCCTTTAAAACCTGCGGTTCGGCATGGCGCAACATTTCCTCTACATCAGCGATGCGACCATCATCTAGCAAATGAGCATGCACGTGAGCGTCATCTCCCAAACCATCAGTGTCGCCTCTGGCTCTTCGATCATCCACGAGATCAGGATCAATGTCATCGGTTGTTTGCAATGTACATTGCTCGCCATGTTTGGACCAACAGGTGTAATCCTCTATAAAACCTCTCACGATCAGGTGTGTTCTGATTACACTTAAATCTCCTCACCCTACATTGTTCTTACAGTCATTGCATGGACAAAGTATTTCCGTTTCCTTCTTAGTCCAGGCGTCCTTCCGAGCAGCTTTAATAAAAGTTTCAAGCTCTTTGAGGAATACACCTGTAACACCCCGGCATTTAATATGCCCGAATGCTACCAAACATAAGCTAAACAACATCCAAATATCATATTTAACATAAAATTCCAGCAAAGGTGCATAGGCTAAAAACCGAGATTTCGGCAGCACCTCCTTTGTTTTAACATGGATTTAAGGAGCAACAACAGTATAACATTATAAGGCAATATGAGAGACATCTAAAACAGCAATAAATGGAGTCTTAACGACAATATAAGACTAACATCAAGCACTTAAAGTCTCCAAGTGTCAAACGAACAATAAATCTCTCATAAACAAAGCTAAACCTTAAAGCAATAATCATCACACGCAATTTATTATCAAACTAATAGAATGACTTGTGGAATCAATATGGTGAAGCTACGTGTGGGCGTGTGACTATTTCCCTTCCCCGCATGCCATTCTCATGGTACCTAAAATAACAAGAAAACACAAGCGTGAGTTCGAAACTCAGCAAGCATATTGCAATGGACAACAAGAACAATATCATGGCAATAACATCTCCCATCATATATATCATCTCATTCATGAACACTTAACAATATCATCATCATTATGTATGCAATGTAATGCAATGCTCATGTCTCCTTGGAAACTCATACCGGTATGGTTGAGTACACACCCGTCGGTGTGCACCCTCTCCCCCCTTCAATCCCGAAGATGGAGGGTGCCTACTCCTCGCTTCCGTTCACCGCGGTGAATGGAATCACAATGTAGGACTTACTCATTGGCTTTCCGGATTAGTCATAACTTTCTCACCGACCTTCCCGGACTAGTTATGACTTTCTCACCGCCCGAGCCATGTAACATGCCATGTATGCATTTATGCCAACATCATATTTAACTCACATATTAACACATGGCATCATAACATATTAAACATGCTCATCATATCATTGGCAATAATAAAAGCATGGCAAGTGATCATATATCATGTAGTCAATTCCATCTATTCTCAACAAGCAACCTACAAATCGCTATCCATCACAACACACTTGCCTCAACCACGGGCAACGGATTGGCGGGAAGTAGAGGGCACTCCCGGGGTTGCACCACCTGCACATAGGTACCACACGCTCACAATCATGTCCACAAAACAGTACGCAAACTCTCATCTACCCCGACATTGCCAACTACTCGCAAAACCTAAAAACAGAGGTTCTGTCCCGTCGGGACAGCAGCATTGCAAAAGGCATAACTTGAGTTCTGGGACTCCGAATCAATTAAACGAGTACATCCTCGCGTAGCTTAGGAAATTTCCCAACTTTCTCTAGGTATATGGAAAGACTGATTCGGACTCTAAAGTCATCTAATCTACAGATTACCGTGATCTGTTCCAATTACGTCACAGATTTTAACACGCTCGGTAAAACAGCTATAACTTTCAAACGGCTGATCGGAATTTAACGTGCTTTATGTCCACGGAAAGATAATTAAATTATCTACAACTTCTTCAACATCCGTACGGACAGACTCGGAGTCTAAATCGATGAAAACTCGAACCCTAGCCCGACTGCTCATGCTGTCCCAAAACAGAAACGTGGCAACATCTAGATTTAACCCAAATTACTCCAATCCAGCACCTCCAATTGATCTAAAAACTTGATAAACACCTTAATAACAGTACCTAGATCAATCCCCAGGGTTCCCATGGTCATACCTTTGCCCGACGCACGAAAACTCCAATAGATCTCCTCGCTCTTCGCTCCTCGCTCCTCGCACCTCGCTCCTCGCTCCTCGCTCCTCGGATGGATCCATGAGGATGCAGGGGTGGGGAGGCCACCCTAGGGCAGCAAGGGGTGGAGGAGAGGTGGTGGAGAGGTGGGGAGCAATGGGGCAAGGGAGGGGGAGGCGCACGGCCAAGGGAGGAGGGAGGCGGCTAGGGCAAGGGCAAGTGGGGGGAAGGGCGCACAAGGGGCAGGGGTGAACGCCCAAGGGCTGATGGGGAGCCCTTTTACCAGCCCCCACACCCAATCCTAGTCCGTTACGGAGACCTACTCCATCCCACCAAAGCCCACTTAAGGCCCAAACTCCCCCGGGAAGGCCCAAAACCCCGAAAACGGCCCGGAAACGGCCCGGAAACGTTATTAACCTCCATACCTTATGGTTTTAACCTGCCATACCAAATTTCATAAAGTTTTTGATCTTAACATGCACCATTTAAAAGGTTACGACACTCCGTGGTGACAGATCACTTCAAACGGCCCAAAAATGCGAGTAAACCTCAAGCCGAAAGGTTTTATTCTCTAATTTCACATTCTATAATGTCACACCATACCGTAGTGTCACATTCTTCCCCCCTTCAACAGGATTCGACCTCGAATCCAAAGGACGCCATAATCAACAACAAAGTCCCCAAGGGACAAAAGGCTTCTCTGCAGCTCAAAACATTCACACAACGACTAAAACCGGAACAAACAACAAACGAGTTCCCAAAACCAACACATAGAGAAAAAGTGTTGATCTAGCTCAACTAAGGGCAACCCCTCACAAATCGACCTTCACTTCAATTTCCCAACAGAATCTGCGTTTCAACCACAAAGGGCTCCATCAACCCAAAACGCTCGAATCCTCACGGCAAACACTTCATACTTCTATCACAACCAACCTGACTACCATACTCCATTAAACTCAACATGACATAATCAAAGGAAGTCACAATTCCTTTAACGACCTTTCTACATTCCCGAAAATTTTCATCGAGGGGAAAACTCATTAAGGCACACTTGCCCTTCCGATACACCATCATACTCACATTTTATTCCATCCTTTCCTGCACAAGACTCAAATCCAAGAACAACTAGTGACGACAAATGCTCACGGCAGGACAAATATCACCGAACTACCGTCAACTTCACTTCCACCCATCGCTACACTTAATAATGGTTAAACCCATACATCATCAACCTCCATCACAAACCACCCTTATACCACTAGGGTTCAACACCTAGCCCCAAGCTAGGATCGAAAAACCTTACCAAACCACAATTGGTTCCTTTTTTCAGAGGGTCTCGCCCTCACACAAAAACACTTAGCTATCAAGCCCAAGTGTACTCACGACAACTCAAACCCAAAGCGTTAACAACCATTTTGGAAAGAATTCGGCAACATCCAAAGAGCACACAAAGGAAGCATAAATCCCCTACACCACAACCAAGATACCATAATTTCTTCATTCTTTCTTTTCATACTAGAAAGCAAGAGAAATCTTGTTTCATGACATAAATGCACATTCTTCAGGAGCACTCCGGATTAGTCATATCTCCATATATGACTTTCTTACCGACCTGGCTCAACGACTCTTTTATCATTTAACATGTAAAAACGATGTCATGTTTACTTTTCACCATTCATTCATCATGGAACAACGGTACCGAATAGTCATTCACCAAATAACTTCTTCCTCGGTATCAAATGATTGAAATACCCATAACACTGACGGTTGCGCTAAATCATATAGACTATGATGGCAACATAATTAACAGTAAGGCACCACATCAAATCAGAACCCACCAACGATAGATAGCTAAACTTTGCAAAACATCGCATTTTAACCAAAATCAACGTTTGGAAAAAGACATCGGCTCCAACGTTTCAACATCTGCGCAAACAACCGCCAAAAATTGTATCAAAAGAGAGGGAAACTCAATCCCAAAAGAAAACTCTTCACTAACCAAATTTACTTATGACACATTCATAAAAATCCAGACTTGTGAAACATCCGCACACCAAACACATTTTTTCCAAATGACTCCAACTCTAGCCAAACAGAGTTACACATTAAGGGCTCAACTCAAAAGTTTCCAACACAACCCTTTAAGACCATCTGCTTCCTTTTAAAATTAATTCCAAAGATAATCCAGTGCGAACGCGAAAGGGCGCGATCGACTCAAAACTTTTGGGGTGTAAATCCATGCTCATAGCACCGACTAAACAAATTAGCCAAAATCAAATATTTGCACCAATTTCTACGGGTTTTAGGGAAACTCCGAAACACACCTTATGGAACACCTTGACCGAAAACCCTTCAACCAAAATGGCAAACAACCAAACCAGTCCAAAAGCCTTTAAACTCAAGCTCAGCACAAAAAGAACCATTTCTAGAACTCCACTACGCTTTTCATTAAAAGATTTTAATAATCACTTTTTTTTTCTCCCTGAGGAGCCCCAACACAATTCAACCAAAAGCTTCACAACAAATTCTTCCTCTAGTTACCATTCCCAACACTTTTAATAAGGGTTTTTTATGCTTATCAAAAAGGCACCCAACCAAGACTATAATGATATGATCCCCACGGATCACCGAATCATAATACTTCTTATTCTAAATTTGAAACATAGTACTTCCACAAATCTTTCAAAGAAGATCAACATATAAATTTCATACCTCCTATCTATTCACGTCTCGATAACCGAACCTTATTCAGTTAAACAACGACTTCAACATGTAAATATTATCTCTACAAGACAAAGTTCATAGCTAAGATTCCAAGGCATACATTCATTAAGGATAAAACTCTACATCAGGTTAATTATCCATGGTTCACTCCATCACCACAGGTTACAACACCCTCCATTTAGTCAATGGTTTTCAACAAGTATTCTACACAACTACCACCACTACTAAGTCATCAATAAAAACAAATGGGCATAATCATCAACCGATCAACATTACTTTTAGCTACCCTATACATAGGTGATAACAAAATTACAACATACTCCAACTATTTAAAATAGATTGAAAACTAGCATTGAAGGGTCACAACTGCATACTTCCAAATATACTAGTACTTTGCAACAACATAAATAACCACTCCAATCAACTTCCAAATTAAAGTCACTAGTCTCTACTAATCCGTTAGATTAGCACATCTTTAAACACCAAGCAAAGCTTCTTAACAATATCAATAGCTTTACATCATCTTAATGTTTTAACTATGCATCAAGGTTTAAACTTTTAACATTAACGAGGATCATAAGCACTTTTAAAGCAAGGCAACAGATTCTAAGCATGAACATTAACACTTTCAATCATTCTCGCTAAGAGTGAACTACAACACTAGTAGTCTATTTATTCTCAAACTTAGAGATTTTACTCACATTGAATTGATTCAACTCAAAATTTAACTTAGCAACACATCAATCCATAAACCACATTGTTACCTACTACATAACATGCTTAAACATCAATTCTTACTAGGGACAAACGATTTGATCAAAAGACTACTTACTTTGTTCGCAGCATTTAGTTTTAAAACTCATCCCAAATTCATAAGGAAACTTGACTCAAAATTGCAATGAGACAAACCCAAACTTGGTCATGCAAAGGAATTCTCCAAAACACTTTTAAATCTCAAGGACTCCCATAAGGAAAAAGGTTGAAAGACAATTTTCTCGAAAGGGAACCAAGCGCTCAATCAAACCTTTGCAAATAAAACCTTAACTCCAAACCCCTAACTTTCACGACTCAAGAGGGGCTTTCAAAGATGATTTCTTAAACCAGTAAAATGACGAAATCAAACACCACTTACTCCTACAAAGCCACCGAACTTCAGCCACAGCGGCCAGTGCGGCACAACTCGAACAAAACTCCTTTAGCCTCGGAGAAAGACAACCACAGAATAAATCGAATGCTTCTTCCCATAAAGAAATCAACAAACTAAGCATTAAAACTTGGAAAGGCGCCCAAAAGAAGCGCAACACTAGACTCCTCTTCTTCGTCTTCACCCAAGGAAGACAAAACCACACACCGCATACGGAACGATCCGCGAAAGCCCATCACCTCTTCATTTGGTTCAAAACAATAAAGCCAAGAAAAGCAACAAACACCGACCGTCAGAACGACAAAGAACATCCGAAGGAAACCACCATTAACTCTTCCTTTTCGTCTCCAATCAACTACCCGATTTACGATAGGAAGGGTAAGCGCTTTTCTCCTACAGGGGTTAACAGTTCTTCGGTGATGGCGCTAACCGGCCACACCGTCAAACCTCACCCTAACTATAAACAACAAGAGGTGACCGAAACCCTTCGGTACCACAACCCCACTCTTATCACCACAACATATATCATTGACATAGCAATATGCATTGTCAAAAGAAGCATTCAACATCAAAGCTTAAATACAACATTTAAGCGTAAAGAAACGATACCCATACCCTTTCCTACTGTGCATCCAGTGTGTGTCAAATTTTAGATTAGTTATACCATTTTTTTGCAAGTTTTAATGTTGCTATCCTATGACAAAGTTTTAGTTGAAACCTAAGCCATGTTTCTAAGTTATTCCACATCATATTTTAGTTGTACCCTATGGCATGACACTAAAATTCACATTCCAAGGACCTACAGCCCGCTCTGATACCAACTGTAACACCCCGGCATTTAATATGCCCGAATGCTACCAAACATAAGCTAAACAACATCCAAATATCATATTTAACATAAAATTCCAGCAAAGGTGCATAGGCTAAAAACCGAGATTTCGGCAGCACCTCCTTTGTTTTAACATGGATTTAAGGAGCAACAACAGTATAGCATTATAAGGCAATATGAGAGACATCTAAAACAGCAATAAATGGAGTCTTAACGACAATATAAGACTAACATCAAGCACTTAAAGTCTCCAAGTGTCAAACGAACAATAAATCTCTCATAACAAAGCTAAACCTTAAAGCAATAATCATCACATGCAATTTATTATCAAACTAATAGAATGACTTGTGGAATCAATATGGTGAAGCTACGTGTGGGCATGTGACTATTTCCCTTCCCCGCATGCCATTCTCATGGTACCTAAAATAACAAGAAAACACAAGCGTGAGTTCGAAACTCAGCAAGCATATTGCAATGGACAACAAGAACAATATCAAGGCAATAACATCTCCCATCATATATATCATCTCATTCATGAACACTTAACAATATCATCATCATTATGTATGCAATGTAATGCAATGCTCATGTCTCCTTGGAAACTCATACCGGTATGGTTGAATACACACCCGTCGGTGTGCACCCTCTCCCCCTTCCATCCCGAAGATGGAGGGTGCCTACTCCTCGCTTCCGTTCACCGCGGTGAATGGAATCATGATGTATGACTTACTCATTGGCTTTCCGGATTAGTCATAACTTTCTCACCGACCTTCCCGGACTAGTTATGACTTTCTCACCGCCCGAGCCATGTAACATGCCATGTATGCATTTATGCCAACATCATATTTAACTCACATATTAACACATGGCATCATAACATATTAAACATGCTCATCATATCATTGGCAATCATAAAAGCATGGCAAGTGATCATATATCATGTAGTCAATTCCATCTATTCTCAACAAGCAACCTACAAATCGCTATCCATCACAACACACTTGCCTCAATCACGGGCAACGGATTGGCGGGAAGTAGAGGGCACTCCCGGGGTTGCACCACCTGCACATAGGTACCACACGCTCACAATCATGTCCACAAAACAGTACGCAAACCCTCATCTACCCCGACATTGCCAACTACTCGCAAAACCTAAAAACAGAGGTTCTGTCCCGTCGGGACAACATCATTGCAAAAGGCATAACTTGAGTTCTGGGACTCCGAATCAATTAAACGAGTACATCCTCGCGTAGCTTAGGAAATTTCCCAACTTTCTCTAGGTATATGGAAAGACTGATTCAGACTCTAAAGTCGTCTAATCTACAGATTACCGTGATCTGTTCCAATTACGTCACAGATTTTAATACGCTCGGTAAAACAGCTATAACTTTCAAACGGATGATCGGAATTTAACGTGCTTTATGTCCACGGAAAGATAATTAAATTATCTACAACTTCTTCAACATATGTACGAACAGACTCGGATTATAAATCGACGAAAACTCGAACCCTAGCCCGACTGCTCATGCTGTCCCAAAACAGAAACGTGGCAACATCTAGATCTAACCCAAATTACTCCAATCCAGCACCTCCAATTGATCTAAAAACTTGATAAACACCTTAATAACAGTACCTAGATCAATCCCCAGGGTTCCCATGGTCATACCTTTGCCCGACGCACGAAAACTCCAATAGATCTCCTCGCTCTTCGCTCCTCGCTCATCGCACCTCGCTCCTCGCTCATCGCACCTCGCTCCTCGCTCCTCGCTCCTCGGATGGATCCATGAGGATGCAGGGGTGGGGAGGCCACCCTAGGGCAGCAAGGGGTGGAGGAGAGGTGGTGGAGAGGTGGGGAGCAATGGGGCAAGGGAGGGGGAGGCGCACGGCCAAGGGAGGAGGGAGGCGGCTAGGGCAAGGGCAAGTGGGGGGAAGGGCGCACAAGGGGCAGGGGTGAACGCCCAAGGGCTGATGGGGAGCCCTTTTACCAGCCCCCACACCCAATCCTAGTCCGTTACGGAGACCTACTCCATCCCACCAAAGCCCACTTAAGGCCCACACTCCGGGAAGGCCCAAAACTCAAACGGCCTAAACGGCCCGGAAACGTTATTAACCTCCATACCTTATGGTTTTAACCTGCCATACCAAATTTCATAAAGTTTTTGACCTTAACATGCACCATTTAAAAGGTTACGACACTCCGTGGTGACACATCACTTCAAACGGCCCAAAAACGCGAGTAAACCTCAAGCCGAAAGGTTTTATTCTCTAATTTCACATTCTATAATGTCACACCATACCGTAGTGTCACAACACCCTTATTTCTTGGGGCATTGTACATCCATGCCCTTTCCATCTTGAACCTGAAACAGAAAATAAGATCAAAATGTCAATTATTTAGATAGAACTTCAACAAGAGAACCCTAAGTTAAATACTGTAAAATAATTATATTAAAATCACAAAAGAATGTAAGTTCCGCAGGTGTTCACCATCTGTCGATTGCTCCAAGGTTTCAGAGATGAGAGGGAACAAGAATAGACAAGTAGTAGGCAAACTTATGCGGGGGAAAAAGTGTAACTCAAAAATCCAACTTTATTATTTAATAATAATAACTTGGTATGGTTGCTCACAATGCCTAAGGGCCTTGCAACACATACTGCACACTCAGCAAGCAGTGAAAAACCAAATCGACTCTTACTGGAGTCTAACGCCTAAAGGGGTGACTCTTATTCTATAACGCGACTCGACGAAGGAGTCTCAACCTCAACGCCTACGCTCACTCGTCGAGAAAACCTCCACTGCCTCCTCGGGGCGGGTGCGGCGGCATAGGCGTGAAACAATCGCCATGCCCTGCAACTGCAGCTGTGGTTGACGATACGGCGTCCTCCTCTGGCTCTGGATCTGACTGTTGTTGTGGCTGTGGCGCGGGTGCAGGAGGCGCCTCTTTTGGGTCCTCCTCTGGCTTTGAGGCGCCCAACTCCAACACTAGATCGTGGCCCTGTCCATACAATGCAGTCTCCAGCTCTGTGATCCTTTCCGCAGCATAGGCGACGTACTCACGAGCATTCTCTAAGTGCTTCTTCTCTTCCTCAACCTGCTCGCGAGCCTTCTTCAACTCCTGGACTGTGTCATCGATAAGCTCCTCCTGAGCGGCGACGAATCTGGCTAAGTGAGTGAAGGTAGCATCCTCATCCTCTATCGGCTTCCGTTGAGCTCTGTTGTCTCGGTGTGGGTGGTGACGAAATACTGTGCCTTCCAGCTCCCTGGAGTAGGTGCGAGCGATCTGCTGCATTGCTCGACGTGACACCTCCTGGATTCCCATCTCAAAGGTAGACCTCCTGGCGGTGAAGTGGAATGGGCGGCTGAACTTTGTCTTCTCTCGGGCATACACCGTGATCCGGACGTCCCATCCTATGACCACTCCTGCCTGCACGAGTGTAGTCCCTCGGTAGAGCGGCCTCTCAAAACCTCCAAGAAACTGAAGCATATGCCACAACTCAGCAGCGTAGCCACCTTCACGCTCGGCGTAGTTGTTCTTCATCATCATCTATCAAAAGACACTCGCGTAAGAACGCAAAATTTTTAAAATCAATGTGGAAGACAAAAAGAACGCAACATTTTTAAAATCAATGTGGAAGACAAAAAGAACTCAGCAAGGGGTATGAACAAGAAAAAAAGGGGTAAGTCGAGAATTCATTCATTATCTTGACAAATTTTATCTTTAGAAAATAGGTTTTATCCTCACTACGACCAATCTAACTATGGGTGAGCCTACAGTCAGTATGGCTCTGATACCACCTCTGTCAGGACCCGAATTTGCAAATCCGGACCCTCTGTGTATCCAGCACTAGTCCAGGAACACGCTAGTGCACACAGTCTCAACATTGGTAAATATCACAATCATACTCAACTAAATAATAAGATACTTTAATTAGTTAGCCAAGCTGGTTGCTCCACCTTAAGGTCAAGTTACAAATATACGCCACTGTAACACCCCAAAATTTTTGCTTTTATTGAATTCATGTGTGATTTGGCACTTTGGTGAATTTTTGGAATTTTCTGGAATTTATTTGGATTTATTTGGAACTTATTTGAATTTATTCCATTTTGAAATAATTAAAGAATTTAATTTTGCAAATAAAATTTTGTTGGAAATATTTTATTTGAGTCCAAAATGATCCAAAATATTTTCCGTAGATTTTTCCGAATTTTTCTGAGTCTTTTGCTATTTTTAATGAATTAAATGAATTATCGAATTATTTTAAATATTAAATCGCTGGAAATTCAACTCGGGTCGAGTACTGTTCATCCGACCGAGTCGGAACCCGAGTCGGACTCGAGTCCGACCTGAGCCACTTGACTCGACCAAACCAGCTCAAAACCCTAATCAATCCGAACCGTTGGATCAAGATCCAACGGATGAGATCCGCCCGTACCGGTTCGATCGAGTCCGGCTCGGACCGTCTTGGCGCTGGCAATCGTGGCCGTTGATCGGACACGTGTCTGGCTGCGGTCGTCGTCTTCGCCGAGTCCGGATCGGGCCGTGCCGCCGTTCTCCGCGCATCCGTTAGGAATTACTGATTGAGCGCGGAAGCCGAGGCTATTTAAAGCCTGGGTCCTGCCCCGAGAACCGCCGTGACCCCGCGCTACTTTTGCCCTAGCTCGCTAAACCCTTGCAGCCGCCGCTTGCCCGGGATTGCTCGCCGTAGTTGCGTGAAGCACCGCCGCCATTTTTAAATCGATTTCCGCCCGCGCCGCTCTCCGACGACACCAAGCCCGGGACCAACATCCCCACGTCACACCGCGCTGGGAGTGCCAATCTTCACGCCGAGCTGCACGGACACGCCGCGTGGAAGGTCGCCGCTCTCGTCTCCGGTGCCCAAGTCTCGCCGCGCCATCGCCGGACTCCGCGAGCTCGGTGAACCGTCAGATCCAGATCGGACGATTGAGGTGAGCCCACGTTCTATCCCAAGCCCTGGAAACCAGATCGAATCTGGACCGTTGGATCAAGATCCAACGGCTCAGATCCGCCGCGTTAACCTAAACGAGTAAAGCCTAGATCCAATCTGGGCCGTTGATTTTCAAATCAACGGCCGAGATTGCGCCATGTGTGCCTAGCCGCACCCACGCGTGTGAGCGCGTGTCCCTGACACGCGGGCCCCGCAAGTCAGAGGGCCCACGCGTCAGCCGCGTTTGCGTGAGACCCCGCACTGACAGGTGGGTCCCACCTGTCAGTCTCATCCGAGCTGTGGACCGGGTCCACCGTGGACCGAACCGCACCGTGGGCTGAGCCCATGAGCCGGTTGACGTCAGCCAGCCAATCAGGAGCCGACGCGTGTCATGCTGACGCAATAATTAATTTCCGAAAAAGAAAATGATTTACTAATTCGAAATAATGATTTCAGATTTTGTTTCAAACTTCAAACGCTTATAACTTTTGCGTTTCAACTCCGATTTGAGTGATTCAAATTTCTAAATTTGTATAAAATTAAGATCTACTTAAATATGAATTTTATTTAATTTTTGGACTAAAGTTTTTCTCTGTAATATTATTTAATTTATTATCTAAACTTTAATAAATCGTAACTTTTGCATTTTAACTCCGATTTGAACGATTCCAGTTCCTAAAAATCCAGAAAATTATGTTCTCTCTGTTTATGGATTTTATTTGGAGTTTTGGGATGTTTTTGCCTATTGTTTATTTGTGTATTGCTATTTGCACGCTTTACGAGTAGACGTTGAAGTGCCGGAAGGATTCGAAGGAGAAGTGTTGACTCAGGATCCAACTCAAGACCAAGAGCAAGTACTTTTTGAAGGCAAGTTGTGCTTTGACCATGTTGATCCTATTTCGAAATCTATTTTGATTTAAACTATTGCATGCTAGTTCAATTAGAAAGATACTTTGTTTAAACATGGGGTTAGATAAATACCAATTTCTTTGTATGACACCTTGATTATTTAAGTATGTGCCATGACCCTTGTCACCCTAGTTGTGGATTACTAGTTGGACATTATTAAATTGCCAACATGGGTTTAGACCGTTGTAGTATCGCTTAGACTCACTTTCGTGCTCATAACATGATTTTGGACAATCAAATGTTAATATTGACTTAATGATATATTGAACCTGTTTTGGAAAAGTATCATGTGATGTTGATGGCACGTGGTGCATGGTAATCAAGCGGGGTTTGATAAACGCTGATTTCGGCCAGGGCATGTGGCAAGAGTAATCAGGTGGGCAGTTGTGGCATTGGGAGTGTTGATTTGGTTCTTCGGGTAGTCTTGCCCTGGTCACTCTAAGGACTTAACCTTGCAAGCCTTTGAACTGGGTCATACTTGCAACCACATGGCTGGAATGGGACGGCCCTAGTTGACTAAGTCGCTAAGGACTCACTTGTGGAGCCTCGTGGTGTCAATTACACCGTTTGTGTGATTGTGCGGGGAGCGTGTCGTGGGCGTGGCCGGATACCCATCTAACGGTGTGTTGGTCCCATACTTCGCCTTGGCTAAGGGAAGGGATGGTGTAGAGCACGAACCAGGAGAGGACCACTGTGTTGTTTGAGGCTTAGAAAGGCTTTATTCACGAGGAAACTCGCCTTTGTGGTGTTTGACTGTATCTTGTGGGTAAAGTGCATAACCTCTGCAGAGTTTAGAATCTATTCGAATAGCCGTGTCCACGGTACTGGACAATGCTCGGGAATTACAGTCAAGGGTTAGACTTTCTGAAAATAACTTGGGTTTGAAAAGTTGGGTTGGTTTAGTAATGAAGATGATGGAAATGTGGTTTAGGATGGGGAAAAATGTTTATTAAACTTCTTGAAAAGTTATTTATGCTTTACTTATTTCTACTGCTTTCGAATCTACTTATATTACTTTTCAAATGCTGTTTACTGCAAATATACCTTGAGCTATTCCTTTGTACCAAGCCATGCATATAGTATATTAGCCTGCATTCTGTGCATGACTTGCTGAGTACCAAGTACTCACCCTTGCCTCAACACAACACCAGTTGAAGAGGAGACTACGCCAGCATCGGAGGAGGAATTCCAAGAGGATCCGTCTACTTAGGGATGCGAGCCCGATCGATTACTGTGGTATACTGGATGGCGCCACGAAGTTATTTGATTTTCCGCTGCTATTATTTCTCTTTTAATAAGTTTTGCCTTGCGAGGCATACATTTGTAACTTGACCATAAGGTCGAGTAACCAGTTTGGTTATTTAAATAAAGTACTTTGATAATATTGATTGGTATGATTGTGATATTTACCAATGTTAAGACTGTGTGCACTAAGCGCGTTCCTGGATTAGTGCTGAATACACATAGGGTCCGGATTTGCAAATTCGGGGTCCCTACAGAGGTGGTATCAGAGCCATACTTGATCGTAGGCTCAACCCTAGCTAGAATGGTCGTAGTGAGGATAAAACCTATTTTCTAAAGCTAAAAAGTTGTCAAGATAAGAAATGACCTCTCAACTTATCCCCTTCTCTCTTTTCTTGTCTCTTGCTGAAATTTTTCTTATCTTGTCACAATTCAAAAATTCCGAGTTCTTACGTAAAGCACTCTTGTGACAGATGGAGGAAGAGTTCAACTATGTTGATCTCGGGAGTTGGTCATCTTTGCAGAACTTTGGCATATGCTCTGCACTCTCGGAGATTTTGAGAAGCGCCAATACCAAGTGGAAGTGATCGGACAAGCGGGATTGATCAAGGCTTGTGACGTGAGGATTGAGGTACTGCTAGGAAAAGGGCCCAGGCAATCGCCTCGATACAACTGACCGCCAGAGATCTACAATGCGGATGGGTATCCAAGAGGTATCCACGACGAGCAATGCGGCACATTACCCGTATCTACGCCAGAGAATTGAGAGTACGGTGTTCCGTTACCATCCGCGCAGCGATAACCTTCTTGACCAAGGCGATTCAGATGAGGATGCCACGGTTACACGATTGGCACGATTTGTCGTCGCCAGGAGGATGTACTAGATAATACAAGCAAGGAGCTACAGAAGGCCCGCAAGGAGATCACGGCGAGAGAAGAACAGATGGCGGGAAGCTCAAGAGTATGTGGCACACCTTCTACGAAGGATTGACGAGTTGGAGATGACCTTGTACGGACTGGACCCAGAGCCAAGATTGAGCTACACGAGCCAGATCCAGAGGAGTCAGATCTCGATGAGGACACTGCTTCTTCGACTACCATAGAGGACACAATTGCTGGACATGGCGATCGTTTCGCGCCTATGCCACAGCACCCGTACCCAGGCCATGGAGGTTTTCTCGATGAGTGAGCATAGGTTCTATAGTGGGACTCCTTCGCCGAGTCGCGTCATAGAAGAAAGAGTCACCCTTTAGGCGTTAGACTCCAGAATTAGTTCGATTTGGATTTGCTTTGTTTGCTGAGTGTGCAGTATGTGTTGCAAGGCCCTTAGGCATTGTAAGCAACCATACCAAGTTATTAATAATAAAGTTGGACCTTAAGGCTACACCTTTCGCCCCGCATAAGTTCCATATTACTTGTCTATTCTTGTTTCCCTCTCATCTCTAAACCTAGAGCAAATCGACAGATGGTGAACACCCGTGGAAACTTTGGAAGCAATGGGAGTGGTTCTCGCCCGTGAGAAAACCCCAATGATGGAGCACCAGACCGCCACGGATGTGCAGAATTTGAGCTTTTCTTGCTGCCCGGACTCGATTGATGCATGCTATGATGCAACAAATGCAGCACGTCCTTTGCTCAGGCCACGCTAATCAAGTTAATCGTGACCACGCCAGAATACAAGGCTGTCAGAGTTCATGAGAACTCACACACCCACTTTCTCTGGGAATGCCAATCCATTGGAGGCCGATGATTGGTTAAGATCAATCGAGAGGAAGCTACACATAGCTCAATGCATAGGAAATGAGAAGGTACTCTACGCTTCTCATCACCGGAAGGAACGTTACCGAATGGTGGGAGAACTTCTGTGCCACGCAGAGAACCCTCAAGATATCACTTGGGAAGAGTTCACAATTTGCATTAAAGATATCACGTGCACTGAGGAATCATGGACCTTAAGAAGGAGGAGTTCAGAGCATCAAGCAAGGTAATCACCGATGGCCGACTACCTGAACAAGTTCACACAGCTAGCACGCTACGCTTTGAGGATGTAGCGACAGATAAATCCAGGCAGTCTCGTTTTATGAAGGGACTTAACTCGGGATTGCAAGTAGGGTTGATCACCCACACCTTTCCAGATTTCCAAGAGTTGGTGAATAAGGCGCTTATTCTTGAGGACAAGCGCAAGGAACTGGATGAGAACAGAAGCGCAGGATGCAACAAAGAAGGATCACGCCAGGAACGCAATATACCGAGAGTTGCACCAAATCAATTCTTGATTCCAACCACGAGAATGCAACAAGGACACCATCCCGGCACCAAGACCATCAATCGAACTACGGACCCACCCCGCTAGAAACACTACTCGAGTGCAAATCGGAGGAAATGAGACGCCGCTACAAGCTACGAGCGAGACACTTTGCCAACAGCTTGTCCAAAGAAGACAGCGAGAGTGACCCGATTCGCTTCAATCTAGGAACCACCCAGCTAGGACGCCAAAGACACAGAGCCACAACCCAAACCGTGGTGAGAGGCCGAGTCAACCATGTCACCGCGGATGCACTGCAGAATGCTACTGACGTCGTCTTGGGTAAGTTACTTGTTAACTCGATGCACACCTGCAACAGTTTTGTTTGACTCTGGAGCTTCGCATTCGTTTGTTTCGCAAGGCTTTGCTACTAGAAATGAGTTGAGGATTGCAAGACTTAAGTGCATGCTTTTAGTTCAAACCCCTGGTTCCGAACTCCGAACGAAAGTAGGATGTTCCGGGGTGAGAATACTAATAGATGGAATAGAGTTCCTAGCAAACCTTATAATTTTGGAGACCCAGACCTTAGACGTCATATTGGGAATGGATTGGTTATCCAAGCACAAGGCTGTATTGGATTGTGGACGAAGGACTATCTCAGTTGAGAGCCCGAGTGGGAAGAAAGTAGAATTTCGAGCCACAGCCGTTAGGGATGGACAGTTGATGGTTAACAGTACCAAGGCAATCAGCATAGAGGATGTTCCGGTAGTGAATGAGTACCCAGATGTTTTTCAGAAGATCACTGGTATGCCGCTGACAGGGGACATAGAATTTGTAATAGAGCTTGTACCTGCACAAGACCGATAGCAAAGAGACCCTATCGGATGTCCACCGAAGAGTTGGTAGAAATGAAGAAACAGCTAGAAGAGTTAATGGAGAAAGGATTTATCGAGGCCGAGTTAGTCGCCGTGGGGAGCACCGCTTTATTTGTCAAGAAGAAGGACGGGAGTTTCAGGATGTGCATTGACTACCGTGCACTCAACGAAGTCACCGTGAAGAATAAGTATCCGCTACCCAGGATTGATGATTTGTTTGATCGATTAAGAGGAGCCGAGTTTTCTCCAAGATTGATCTCGAGATCGGGATACCATCGATTGAAGATCCGATCGTAAGATATTCAAGACCGCATTCTTGTCAAGATATGGACATTACGAGTTTCTGATTATGTCCTTTGGGCTGACTAATGCGCCAGCTTATTTCATGAATATGATGAATAAGGTGTTCATGGAATATTTGGACAAGTTTGTCGTCGTGTTCATAGACGATATCCTAATCTACTCCAAGACAGAGAGTGAACATGCCGAACACTTAAGGCGAGTTTTGGAAAAGCCGAGGAACGACAACTTTTCGCCAAGTTCAGCAAGTGTGATTTTTGGAAGGACAAGGTGGAGTTTCTTGGACATGTAATGACCCGCTTGAAGGAGTCGCCCGTAGATCCAAGCAAAGTAGAAGGCGTGTTACATTGGGAGCAAACAAGACTGTGACCCAGTTCGGAGTTTCCTTGGAATGGCAGGATACTACCGCCGTTTCATCGAAGGCTTTTCGACAATTGCGAAACCTCTTACGCAATTGCTTTGAAGAAGGAAAAGAAGTTTGCATGGGCGCTTGAGAATGTGGGAAAGGTTTTCGAGAGTGAAGAAGCGATTGACATCAAGACCGGTGTTAGTTCTACCGACGTCAACCAAAGCTTTGATATCTATTGTGACGCATCACGCCAAGGACTTGGATGTGTGTTGATGCAGAACGGAAAGGTTGTTGCTTATGCATCAAGGCAGTTGAGGCCGCATGAGGAAAATTATCCGACACATGACTTAGAGTTAGCTGCCGTAGTGCATGCCTTGAAGATATGGCGTCACTATCTGATTGGAAACAGATGTGAAGTGTATACGGATCATAAGAGCCTTAAGTACATATTCACCCAGTCGGATCTGAATATGAGGCAGAGGAGATGGTTAGAGTTAATCAAGGACTACAATGTTGGAATCCATTGCCATCTCGGGAAGGCCAACGTAGTAGCCGATGCCCTGAGTCGGAAAAGCCATACCGTGAGTACGTTGCTAGCCACAAGTCAGGATGAGTTATGTGAGGATCTTCAGAAAATGAAGATTGAGGTTGTACCTAGCGGATTCTTGGCCGCATTAGAAGTAAAGCCTACCCTAGAGGATCAGATCCGAGAAGGACAGAAGGATGATGACAAGATCTGCAGGATTAAGTCCATCAAGGAGGAAGGCAAGGCAGAGGACTTCAAGTTGAATGAGCAAGGCACGTTGTGGATGAAGGATCGCATTTGTGTGCCTAACAAAAAGGAGTTAAAGCAACTGATTTTGGAAGAAGCCCATGACTCCAAGTACTCAATTCATCCTGGAAGCGCCAAGATGTATCAGGATCTGAAGGAGAGATTCTGGTGGCCGAGTATGAAACGTGAAGTTGCCGAGCATGTTGCATTGTGCGACGTATGCTAGAGAGTCAAGGCAATGCATCAGAGACCAGCAGGATTGCTACAACCGCTGAAAATACCGAGTGGAAGTGGGAGGAAATCGGAATGGATTTCATTACCGGTTTGCCGAAGACTCAAGGAGGTTATGACTCCATATGGGTTATAGTGGATCGCTTGACTAAAGTAGCCCATTTTATCCCGTGAAGACCACTTACTCGGAGATAAATTAGCGTAATTATACATGATCGATTGTCTGCTTTGCACGAGTGCCCAAGAGGATCGTATCGGACAGAGGTACCCAATTTACCTCAAGGTTACGGAATAAGTTGCATGAAGCCATGGGAACCCGTTTGAACTTCAAGACACCTTATCATCCACGCACGGACGGACAGACCAGAAAGAGTCAACCAGATTCTGGAGGATATGTTAAGAGCTTGTGCATTGGCTTATGCTACCTCTTGGGATAAGAGTTTACCGTATCTTGAGTTCGATTACAACAATAGTTACCAAGCTAGTTCTGAGATGTCACCTTTTGAGGCATCAGTATGGTCGACTGTCGGACGCCATTGAATTGGAATGAGACCGTGAGCGCCGTGTCTTTGGGCCTGATATTCTTCAAGAGGCTGAAGAGCAGATCGCCATGATTAGGGAAAGGTTGAAGATAGCCCAATCTCGACAGAAGAGTTATGCTGATAATCGTCGCCGAGATTTGAGTTTTGAACCAGAAGACTTTGTATACCTCAGAGTTACGCCTCTCCGGGGAGTTAAGAGGTTCCATGCCAAAGGGAAACTCGCACCCCGTTATGTTGGACCATTTAAGATTTTGAGTCGCAAAGGCGAAGTTGCTTACCAGCTAGAGTTGCCGCAGTCGTTAGCAGGAGTACATGACGTGTTCCACGTGTCCCAGCTAAAGAGGTGTCTTCGAGTTCCTGAGGAACAGACACCGCTAGAGTCAATTGAGTTGCAAGAGGATTTGACTTATAAGGAGTATCCCGTGAGGATTCTAGACACAATGGATCGAGAAACTAGAAACAAGTCAACCCGTTTCTGTAGAGTTCAGTGGAGCAACCATGAAGAAAGCGAAGCGACTTGGGAGCGCGAAGAGGATTTGAAGAAAGAATTTCCAAACCTATTCCTTTAGTAAGCCCTGAATCTCGGGGACGAGATTCTATTAAGGGGGGAGGTTTGTAACACCCCAAAATTTTTGCTTTTATTGAATTCATGTGTGATTTGGCACTTTGGTGAATTTTTGGAATTTTCTGGAATTTATTTGGATTTATTTGGAACTTATTTGAATTTATTCCATTTTGAAATAATTAAAGAATTTAATTTTGCAAATAAAATTTTGTTGGAAATATTTTATTTGAGTCCAAAATGATCCAAAATATTTTCCAGAATTTTTCTGGAATTTTTCTGAGTCTTTTGCTATTTTTAATGAATTAAATGAATTATCGAATTATTTTAAATATTAAATCGCTGGAAATTCAACTCGGTCGAGTATCGTTCATCCGATCGAAGTCGAACCGAGTCGGACTCGAGTCCGACCTGAGCCACTTGACTCGACCAAACCAGCTCAAAACCCTAATCAATCCGAACCGTTGGATCAAGATCCAACGGATGAGATCCGCCCGTACCGGTTCGATCGAGTCCGGCTCCGGACCGTCTGCGCGCTGGCAATCGTGGCCGTTGATCGGACACGTGTCTGGCTGGTCGCCGTCTTCGCCGAAGTCCGGATCGGACCGTGCCGCCGCTTCTCCGCCGCATCCGTTAGGGTTCACGGATTGAGCGCGAAGCCGAGGCTATTTAAAGCCGAGTCCTGCCGAGAACCGCCGTGACCCGCGCTACTTTTGCCCTAGCTCGCTAAACCCTAGCGGCCGCTTGCACGGGATTGCTCGCCGTAGTTGCGTGAAGCACCGCCATTGTTTTAAATCGATTTCGCCGGCCGCCGCCGCTCTCCGACGACACCAAGCCAGGACCAACATCCCCACGTCACACCTGCTGGGAGTGCCAATCTTCACGCCGAGCTGCACGGACACGCCCGCGTGGAAGGTCGCCGTCACGTCTCGGTGCCCAAGTCTCGCCGCGCCATCGCCGGACTCCGCGAGCTCGGTGAACCGTCAGATCCAGATCGGACGATTGAGGTGAGCCCACGTTCTATCCCAAGCCCTGGAAACCAGATCGAATCTGGACCGTTGGATCAAGATCCAACGGCTCAGATCCGCCGCGTTAACCTAATCGAGTAAAGCCTAGATCCAATCTGGACCGTTGATTTTCAAATCAACGGCCGAGATTGCGCCATGTGTGCCTAGCCGCACCCACGCGTGTGAGCGCGTGTCCCTGACACACGGGCCCCGCAAGTCAGAGGGCCCACGCGTCAACCGCGTTTGCGTGAGACCGCGACCGGCAGTGGGTCCCACCGCCGCCTCATCCGAAGCCGTGGACCGGTCCACTGTGGACCGAACCGCACCGCGGGCCGAGCCCATGAGCGGTTGACGTCGACCACCAATCAGGAGCCGACGCGTGTCATGCTGACGCAATAATTAATTTCCGAAAAAGAAAATGATTTACTAATTCGAAATAATGATTTCAGATTTTGTTTCAAACTTCAAATGCTTATAACTTTTGCGTTTCAACTCCGATTTGAGTGATTCAAATTTCTAAATTTGTATAAAATTAAGATCTACTTAAATATGAATTTTATTTAATTTTTGGACTAAAGTTTTTCTCTGTAATATTATTTAATTGATTATCTAAACTTTAATAAATCGTAACTTTTGCATTTTAACTCCGATTTGAACGATTCCAGTTCCTAAAAATCCAGAAAATTATGTTCTCTCTGTTTATGGATTTTATTTGGAGTTTTGGGATGTTTTTGCCTATTGTTTATTTGTGTATTGCTATTTGCACGCTTTACGAGTAGACGTTGAAGTCTTGGGAAGGATTCGAAGGAGAAGTGTTGACTCAGGATCCAACTCAAGACCAAGAGCAAGTACTTTTTGAAGGCAAGTTGTGCTTTGACCATGTTGATCCTATTTCGAAATCTATTTTGATTTAAACTATTGCATGCTAGTTCAATTAGAAAGATACTTTGTTTAAACATGGGGGTTAGATAAATACCAATTTCTTTGTATGACACCTTGATTATTTAAGTATGTGCCATGACCCTTGTCACCTAGTTGTGGATTACTAGTTGGACATTATTAAATTGCCAACATGGGTTTAGACCGTTGTAGTATCGCTTAGACACCTTTCGTGCTCATAACATGATTTTGGACAATCAAATGTTAATATTGACTTAATGATATATTGAACCTGTTTTGGAAAAGTATCATGTGATGTTGATGGCACGTGGTGCATGGTAATCAAGCGGGGTTTGATAAATTTCGGCCAGGGCATGTGGCAAGAGTAATCAGGTGGGCCAGTTGTGGCATTGGGAGTGTTAATTTGGTTCTTGGGTAGTCTTGCCCTGGTCACTCTAAGGACTTAACCTTGCAAGCCTTTGAACTGGGTCATACTTGCAACCACATGGCTGGAATGGGACGGCCCTAGTTGACTAAGTCGCTAAGGACTCACTTGTGGAGCCTCAGGGTGTCAATTACACCGTTTGTGTGATTGTACGGGGGGCGTGTCGTGGGCGTGGCCGGATACCCATCTAACGGTGTGTTGGTCCCATACTTCGCCTTGGCTAAGGAAGGGATGGTGTAGAGCACGAACCGGAGAGGACCACTGTGTTGTTTGAGGCTTCGAAAGGCTTTGTTCTGAGGAACTTCGCCTTTGTGGTGTTTGATCAGATCTTGTGGGTAAAGTGCATAACCTCTGCAGAGTTTAGAATCTATTCGAATAGCCGTGTCCACGGTACTGGACAATGCTCGGGAATTACAGTCAAGGGTTAGACTTTCTGAAAATAACTTGGGTTTGAAAAGTTGGGTTGGTTTAGTAATGAAGATGATGGAAATGTGGTTTAGGATGGGGAAAAATGTTTATTAAACTTCTTGAAAAGTTATTTATGCTTTACTTATTTCTACTGCTTTCGAATCTACTTATATTACTTTTCAAATGTCGCATTTCGCAAATATACCTTGAGCTATTCCTTTGTACCAAGCCATGCATATAGTATATTAGCTTTGCATTACATGCATGACTTCTTTGAGTACCAAGTACTCACCCTTGCCTCAACACAACACCAGTTGAAGAGGAGACTACGCCCGACATCGGAGGAGGAATTCCAAGAGGATCCGTCTACTTAGGGATGCGAGCCGGTCGATTACTGTGGTATCTTTGGATGGCGCCACGAAGTTATTTGATTTTCCGCTGCTATTATTTCTCTTTTAATAAGTTTTGCCTTGCGAGGCATACATTTGTAACTTGACCATAAGGTCGAGTAACCAATTTGGTTATTTAAATAAAGTACTTTGATAATATCGATTGGTATGATTGTGATATTTACCAATGTTAAGACTGTGTGCACTAGCGCGTTCCTGGACTAGTGCTGAATACACAGAGGGTCCGGATTTGCAAATTCGGGGTCCCGACAGCCACGCAGGGCAAAAACTTAATAAAAGTGAAATAACAGCAGCGAAAAATAAGATAACATCGTGGCGCCATCCAGTATACCACAGGCAACTGACTGGGCTCGCTCCCTAGTTAGACGGTTCCTCTTGGACCTCCTCCTCCAAAGCTGGTGTAGACTCTTCTTCAACTGGTGTTGTATTGTGGCAAGGGTGAGTACTTGGTACTCAACAAGTCATGCACAGAATTCAAACTAATATACTACATGCATGGCTTAGTACAAAGGAGTAGTTCAGGGTATAATTGCAGTAAGACAGCATTTGACAAGTAACATAATTAGATTCAAAAGCAGTAGAAACAAGTATGAGAACAATAACTTTTCCAGTAATTAAATAAACATCTTTTCCAAACCTAATCCACATTTCCATCAACATCATTACTAAACCAAACCCAACCTTTCCAAGTTCGAGTTATTTTCAAGAAAGTCTAACCCTTGACTGTAATTCCCGAGCGATGTCCAATGCTGCGGACACGGCTATTCGAATAGATTTTTCACTCTACAGAGGTTATGCACTTTACCCACAAGATACAGCCAAACACCACAAAGGCGAGTGTCCGTAACAAAGTCTTTCAGAAGCTTCTAACAGCACAAGTGGTCCTCCCCGGTGATTGCACACTAACCCTTCCCTTAGCGAAGGCGAAGTTTAGGCCAATCCACCGTTAGATGGGTACCTGGCCGCAGCCCCGGTACGCTCTCCCGTACAACTACACAAAAGGTATAGTTGACACCCCCGAGGTCCCACAGGTACGTTATTAGCAACTTAATCAACTAGGTCCGTCCCATTAGAGACATGTGGTTGCACGTTTGACTCAATTCAAAGGCTTGCAAGGTTAAGTCCTTAGGGTGACCAGGGCAAGACTACCCGAAGAACCAAATCAACGCTCCCGGTGCCACAACTGGCCCACCCGATCATTCTTGCCACATGCCCCGGTCAAAATCTATTTATCAAACCCCCAGTTGATTACCATGCACCACGTGCCATCGACAATCATAACACATGATACTTCTTTCAAAACAGGTTCAATATCTCATTAGGTCAATATTAGCTTTTGATTGTCCAAAGCATTTCACGTAGCAAGGCTAAGCATACTACATCGGTCTAACTACCCAAGTTGGCAATTTAATAATGTCCAACTAATAATCCACAACTAGGGTGACAAGGGGTCATGGCACATATTTAATTAACCAAGGTGTCATACATCAATTTGGCATTTATCTAATTTCCCATAATTAAATAAAGCATTTTCTAATTAAACTAGCAGGCAATAATTTAAACCAAATTAATTTGAAAATGGGATCAACATGGTCAAAGCACAACTTGCCTTCAAAGAGTACTTGTTCTTGGTCTTGAGCTGGCTCCTGGGTCAACACTTAACCTTCGAAGCCTTCGGGCACTTCAACGTCTACTCGTAAAGTGTGCAAATAGCAATAAATGAATAAACAGTAGACAAAAAGTGTCCAAACATCCAAATGAAGTCCATAAACAGAGAGAGTATAATTTTATGAATTTTTAGGAATTTGAATCGGCAAAATCGGAGTTAAAACGCAAAAGTTACAAGCGTTTAAAGTTTAAATAATCAATTAAATAATATTACAGAGAAAAACTTTGGTCCAAAAATTAAATAAAATTCACCATTAGGTAGATCTCAATTTTATAAAAATTTAAAAATTTGAATCACTCAAATCGGAGTTAAATTGCAAAGGTTATAAGCGTTTGAAGTTTCAAAATTCAAATAAATCAATAATCCGAATTAATTCATTTATTTTTATACTGAAAATCCGAATAATGACGTCAGCATGACGTCAGCGTGGATTTTGATTTTCCACCGAATTATTTTTCTATTGAAAAATCGATTTATTGCGTCAGCCGGTCCATGGACGTGGTCCACGGCTCGGTTTGGGTCCCTCGTGGACCCGGTCCACGAATACATGTCTCACTGACATGTGGGCCCATCGGATGACGTCAGCGGTGACGTCATCATGCTCGGTTGAGGACGGCTGACAGCTGGGCCCCACCGTGACGTCAGCGGTGACGTCGTGGTGCGGTTCGACTGAGCCGCTGACGCGTGGGTCCCACGCTGACGTCACGCGTGACGTCAGCGGTGACCGGGCGGCGACCGCGCTGACCGCGATGGTCAGACTACCGCCCACGTGGCTAGATCTCGGCCGTTGATTTGAAAATCAACGGCCCAGATCGGATCTAGCTTAACGCAATAGGAAAACTACTCGACTGATCTGGACCGTTCGATCTTGATCCGACGGTCAAGATCCAATCTAGAGTTTACAATGTGGCTAACCCTAGCAGTTCGATCTAGATCTAACGGCTGACATCTATCCAAGCACGGTGCAGTTTTAGCTACGTGGCACGATCTAAACCGTTGGATCTAGGTCCAACAGTTGGAAATAGATCTAGAGATTAACACGTGAGATCTTTACCGGGGATGACGTGGACGAATCTGGGCCCTTGGATCTTGATCGGACGGTTGGTGGACCTCGAGCGACGGCGATGGCGTGCGGCGGAGCTGGCTCACCGGAGACGAGGACGACGACCACGGCAACGGCGTTGCGGGGCCCCTCCGGCGAAGTGAGTGGTACTCTCCGACGCGGCTTGACCTTGCGGTTCCGGATCTGGGCTCAACGGCGGCGGAAACGACGCTTAACCGCGGCGGAACCCTAACGCAACTATGGCGAGCGATTGCAGCGCAACCACGGCGGCTTGAGCTCAGTGAGTTAGGGCTACGGGTGCGCAAGGAAACGGAGAACACGATGGCGGCGGCGGCGCATTAAATAGGCCCCTCGGCGTCCGTGGAAATTGCGGAAACCAAGGCTCACACGGCTGCGGCGGCGGAATCCGAAATGGATTCGGATTGGGCGACGTGGCTCAACGTGAGCCGTTGGATCTAGATCCAACAGGCACAGAGTTTGGGCTCGGGTCCGGCTCGGTGACTTGGCTGGCTCGGTCGGAGTCGGGCTCGGGTGACGTGGCGCGATCGTGGCCGTTGGATCTTGATCCAACGGTCACGCGGTTTAGGTTTGGTTGGACTCGGGTTCGGCTCGAGCGCGGCTCGGGTCGGACTCGAGTCTAACTCGGGTTTGGGCTCGGTCGGATGAACAGTAAAACCCGGTTTGGGTTTTTCTAGCGATTAAATAATCAAATTAATTCCCAGAAATCCATTTAATTCATTAAAAATAGTAAAACACTCAGAAAAATTCCAGAAAAATTCTAGAAAATATTTTGCAACATTTTGGACTCAAATAAAATATTTCCAACAAAATTTTATTTGCAAAATTAAATTCTTTAATTATTTCAAAAGGGAATAAATTTAAATAAATTCCAAATAAATCCAAATAAATTTCAGAAAATTCCAAAAATTCACAAAAGTAACAAATCTTATTGAAATTCATGAAAAGCAAAAATTAGGGTGTTATAGTTCTCTCCCTTTAGATCTAGAGAGGGGGACTGTTCTCTCCCTCTAGATCTAGAGAGAGGGAGGGATACAAGATCTGTCTATAAATCTAGAAGGTGAGGGCTTCAACCCCTCTCCCATGCACATTCTCTCTACACTACATCTTCCTCTCTGTGAAATCATGTGCTGAAAAATTGGCTTAGAATTAAATTTGCAACATGTGCTTGTGCATGTATGATCATTTGATACACTTGTGATTTGCTGTGAATAATGGGTTTTTGGAAAAATAGTATGTTTTCCTTTTGCGCCAGACTAAATTTCCAAGAAATAGTAAGTTTCACTCTTACGCCGGACTATTGCGCCGGACCAAATCTTTGGTCCGCGGTGAACGCATATTGTGCCGGACCATTGGAACGTGTTTTTTTGCATTGGCGCCGGACCAATGTTGTTTTGGTCCATGGTGAACATGACTTTGAGTGTTTTCACCGGACTGTTTTTCACCTTCACACCGGACCGATATTTTTGGTCCGTCGTGAACGTGATTTCGAGCTCTTTGTGCCGGACCAAAATTTCCAAAACCAGTAAGTTTCGCATGTACGCTGGACCAAATTTTTTGGTCCGTCGTGAATTGATTTTTGACAGCTGTTTCCACGTGTACCCCGGACCAAATATTTTTGGTCTGCCGTGAATGTTGTTTTGAACGATTTTGCGTTGGATCAATTTGACAAGCAACAGAGATTTTCACGTGTACGCCGGACCGGAGTTTGGTCCGGCGTGAATGGATTTTTTTAGGGTTTTTGCCCTGTGTGCGCCGGACCAATGTTTGATCCGTCGTGAACGCAATTTTCTCAGGTTGAGTTGATTATATGCAATGCTCGTGTGAGTAGTTGCATGGACTAATGTTGAGTTAAGTCGCGGACATGTGTTCGGAGAATTTTGTGTTTGTTCATATGTAGGTAATGCTCGAAGGCGAACGTGGTCGATGACGAGATCCAAACTAGGTTCATGGAGGAACCGAGGTTCGGGACTAGGTTTAGGGAGGAACTGAGGTTTTGGTGGTCAAGGATGTCATGCGGGACGTTTAGGCGAAGAGAATGGTGCACATGAGGACTTATCAGTCACGTGAGTATGGCAGGTGGGCCATACGCGTGCAGAGTTGTAGTCGTTTGGGGGTAGCTTACATGTATTGGGCTAGGTTGGGCCAAGTGGACATGTATGCGTACTCCTTGTGTTTGCTCCTTTAAATAGGAGGGGTGTCTCTTGTTTAGACACATCCAAGGATTGAGATCAATCCAAAGCCTTAGGGTTTGTACTCTTTTGATGGGAGTACTTTAGACAAAAAGAAATAAAGATTAATTCCTTCCAGATCCTCTGCGTACCACAGTAATCGCGAAGCTACAGTGCACGTGTTGCTACAGTGTTTCCTGTTTTGGTTCTTGTTTGCATGCTTGTTCTTGTTCTAGATTGGTTTTTGTCCTTTGAGTTTCATCTTGATTTGATCCATCCAAAACCTCTCTAGGGTATTGATTTAGAGTTCCTCAAAGTTTAGTTGTTTAATCTTTTGAAGATCTTGTTTAATCTTGAAGTTTTGGTTAGATCAATTCTCGTCATATTCTGCCATAGCAAGATTGTGAGGTTCATAACTTTTGATCCGTACGTCCGATCATGGTGATTCTATTTCTGTTATATTCTTATTGGAATGTAGTTTCTTGTGTTCAAATTTCAAATCGATTCGATGGTTGTATCTCTAGGAATTCATGATTTACGAAACATCTATCATTCTATTTTTTGTCGAATATGAGGCAATTATTTGGTTTTGGTTTGGGGTAAACTTTTATTAGATCAAAGATTTGGTTTTAGCTTCCGCACAATTATTCACCCCCCTATGATTGCTATATTCATATACATCAATCCTACAAGTGGTATCAGAGCAAGGTCTTTCTAATCTATCTTAATCGGTGATTAGATTAATGGATCGTTATTCGACAAAACCATGTGTGTTTGATGGTGTTGATTTTCAGTTTTGGAAGGCCAAGATGGAGGCGTTCATCCAGGTGCAGGGCTTCACAATTTGGGAGAAGGTTTACAAGCCATCTCAAGTCCATGAGAACGACAACGTCAATGACGCAAATCGTGCACATGTTGAAGCAAATAGCAAGGCATGCAACTTGATCATCCAAGGCTTGGGACGCAGTGACTTTGACCGTGTGATCCATCTCAAATCCGCATATGAGGTATGGAAATCTCTTTGTGATTACCATGAGGATTCTAACACTATAAAGAGGTTCGTCAAGATCTTTGCAAAAAGGAATACATGCGATTTGAGATGAAGCCTGGTGAGTCGCTAGATGATTTCTTTGCACGCTTTAATAAAATTTTTAGCAATTTGCGTGCTATTAGAGTTAGCTTTGATGCTGCTGCTAATGCTAGACAATTGCTTGGTGCATTAGACATGTCTATTTGGGAGATGAAAGTTACATCCATTAGAGAATCTACTATGATGAGTACACTTACATTAGATGTTCTTTATTCTAAGTTGAAAACACATGAGTTGGATGTTCTTGCTAGGAAGAATGATCATAAATCAATTGCCCTGTCATCTCAATCTAGCATGTCTCATGACAATACTTCTTCAAGTTGTGCTTTGTCTTCCTTGTCTTCACTAACCGCTGAACAGATTGAAGAATTTCCCAAAGAAGACTTGGCACTACTCTCTTCTCGCTTTAACAAAGCTTTGTAGAATTTGAGAATGAGAAAGAGAGGTGGTCCTCCAAGGTGCTATGAGTGTGGTGATCTCAACCACAAGCGTTCAAATTGTCCTAAGCTTGCAAGAAAAGCATCAAAGGAGGTGAAGGATAACAGAAAAGAGAAAAGGAAGTTCTCTTCAAAGAAGAACTTCATCAACTGTAAGGTTGTCCACCGAGTTCTTTCCGCTCTTGAACAAGTCAATTTGAGCGATTTGGACTCGGAGAGCAGCGAGGATGATGCAACTCCAAGCAAGCATGATTTGATGGAGTTGTGTCTCTTGGCAAGCAGCAAGGATAGCTTCACCCAGGATGACCATGGCAGCGACTTTAATGAGGTAGATCCTTCATATGATGAATTAGCTATTGTTGTTACTCGTCTTGGAAAATTACTTGAGAAACGTGATAGAAAAATTAAGAAACATGATATTCTTGTGGAGTCATTGAATGCTGAAATTGCTAGACTTAAAACTTTGATTCCTGATGATGATACTTGCAAATCATGTGACTTAATTTACAATGAACTCACCTTGCTTAGGAAAGAACGTGTTACCTTGTTAGAGCAAATTAATGCTGAAAATGAGAAAAATGATAAACTTGTTAAACATGTTAGTTTTTCTACAATTGATTTGCATGATTCAACTCCATGTTCTAAATGCTCCATACTTGAATTGAAATTGAAAGATGCAAATGCTAGAGTTTCTCAGATGGCTAATGACATGCTCACTCATGAGATTCTTTCATGCTCAACTTGTCGCAAGAAAAAAGGAAAAGTGGACGCTCTATGTAATAATTGTTTAACTCTTTCTCGAAAAATTGATTACTTGCAAGATTCTTTAGAACGGTTCACTAAAGGGAAGAAAAATTTGAACATGATTTTGAAATAATCTAATGTTAGCTCAAATAAGAAAGGTTTAGGTTTTAATCTCCATGCTTCATATGAAACTAAACCTCGCACTGTTGTTCATGCTCCTTGCAATGACAAAATTGAGATTCTTAATGAGCGTAAGAAAATTGTCTTTAAATCTGCTGGTCTTTTATCTTCCCCTGTGATGAATGCAAAATGTGCTTCCACTGTTAAAGCAAAACATCATGTTAAGTACACTTGCACTCATTGTGGTAGAGATGGACATTTAGTAGATTTTTGATTTAGACTGGCTAAACAACAAAATAAAGAAAAAGCTAAGGCTAGGTCTAATTTCAAGCAGGCACACTTTGCATCTCATTATGTGCCTAGGGTGAAACAAGCACCTTTTGTTGCTAAAAACACGGGAAAAGGCAAATCTATTTTTATGCATAAGAATGCTCGTGTTGTGCCTACTATTGTGCGTCGTGTGTCTCAGAACTGGATTCCTAAACATCATATTTCTAACCCTAGTACCAAGACCTCGACATTTTTTTGCTTCTATGTAGGCTTCTCATGCGAGGAAGGAGAACATATGGCTAGTGGATTCTGGATGCTCACGCCACATGTTCGGTGACAAGTTTTGGTTCTCCTTCACTTGTGCATCTCGTGCTGAAAGTGTTACTTTTGGAGATGCTTTTTCCACTTCTGTTGTGGCAAAAGGTACAATGAGGATACAGGTGCATATGTCTAGGAGGAGAGTGTCTTTGTTCATGAAGACGATGACGACAATGATGTTGAGAATGAGGAAGGCCAGATATACAATTTGCTGTGTGCTCGCTTTCAAGCTTCCCCACGTGCTTCACATCGACAAGTTGTCAAGCGAATTTTCAGGTATCTCCATGGTACTCAAGATTTTGGTATTTGGCTTTCTGCTTTCTCATGCATTAGTTTAAGAGCTTTCTCTGATGCTGATTTTGGAGGATGTAGAATTGATAGAAAAAGTACATATGGTACATGTCATTTCTTGGGCAATTCTCTTATTGCATGGTCATCTAGAAAACAATCTTCTGTTGCACAATCAACTTCTGAATCTGAATATGTGGCTACTGCTAGTTGTTGTTCTCAAATTCTTTGGATAGTAGCTACACTTAAAGATTATGGGGTTAATTTCGATAGTGTTCATCTTTTGTGTGATAACACTAGTGTAATTTGCATTGCTAAGAACCCTGTGCAACCTTCAAGGACAAAACATATTGACATCAGATTTCACATTCGTAGAGATCATGTAGAAAAAGGAAATATTGTGCTTCACCATGTGGATACTGAACATCAATTGGCAGATATCTTCACAAAATCTTTGTCTTCTTCTCGTTTTGCTTTTATTCGGGGAGAACTTAGGATTGTTCATCCAATGAGTTTATTTTGAGGGGGAGTTTCCCTTCCAAGTTTTTACTTGATGAGCTTACTTAATTATATTACTTTATATATTATGTAATTGAGCTAATATATGATAATCTAAATTGTCTCACTTGAACTAAAAATGACATTGCGGAATTCCTTGACCTGACTGCCTATAGCTAAATACTCTATGATATCTTACTCTTCTATGCTTGATATTGAATCTTCTTGACAAATTTGGGCTATAGAGCAAGTGTGTTTTCAGCTTTACACTTTCATAAGACCTTTTAATCACTTTTGCATGTTTACAATCAAAGAAAAGGTAAAGAAAAGGGAATCAGCAAAAAAAAAAGGGGGTTGTTAAAAGCAAAGGCCTCAAGTTATGTGCTTCAGGCATGTTTTCCCTAAAAAGATAAGATGTATGCTTCAAACATGCCATTCCCTCAAAGATAAGATGTATGCTTCAAGCATGCGACCCCAAGGAAATAAAAGAAGTATGCTTCAAGCATGCCACATGCAATTTATTGTTTAAAGATTAAATTGGTTTACTAGATTGGAGTTGAAACTACTAGCTCGCCCATAGTTGTTAGTTGCTTCAAGTTTGGGCCTTGCTTTTCTGCTGAGATCTTGCTTAGTACTTGGCTATAGTTGACTGAATTGAGGTTGAGATGCATGTCATTCCCTAACTTGTTAAAATCACATCAAGTTCATGTATTTTGCATATTATGTGATATATAAGGTTATATGATCGAATGAGCTCATCTTTTCACTCTTGGCACTCCTTTGTTTCTCTTTTATGAAATCATTGCTACAGGGAAAATTCTGAACATGTTGTTCTCTCTTTTGTATTCTTGATGAATCCATTGTTAAAGGGGGAGAAGTTTTGGGGGAAAAGTTTGGAGAATTGAATTTTGGGAGAAATTTGGAGTTTTAGCCACACTGCACATTCACACACATTTCTTTCTTAGGGGGATTTTTTTTCACCTAGGGGGAGTTTTTCACTATGCATATTGGTTCATGGGGGAGATTGTGTGTTTTTACTTTGGTCTTTGATTTTAAACTCCTTGTTTTCAAAAAACCTTCTTGTGAAGTGAATGCTAATGTTCTATTCTAAGTGGTGTTGCCAACGTTTTCATCAAGGGGGAGATTATGAAATCATGTGCTGAAAAATTGTCTTAGAATTGAATTTGCAACATGTGCTTGTGCATGTATGATCATTTGATATACTTGTGATTTGCTATGAAAAAGGGGTTTTTGGAAAAACAGTATGTTTTCCTTTTGCGTCGGACTAAATTTCCAAGAAACAGTAAGTTTCACTCTTACGCCGGACTATTGCGTTGGACCAAATCTTTGGTCCACAGTGAACGCATATTGCACCGGACCATTGGAACGTGTTTTTGCATTGGCGCCGGACCAATGTTGTTTTGGTCTGTGGTGAACATGACTTTGAGTGTTTTCACCGGACTGTTTTTCACCTTCACGCCGGACCGATATTTTTGGTCTGTCGTGAACGTGATTTCGAGCTCTTTGTGCTGGACCAAAATTTCCAAAACCAAAAGTTTTGCATGTACGCCGGACCAAATTTTTTGGTCCATCGTGAATTAGTTTTTGACGGCTGTTTCCACATGTACGCCGGACCAAATATTTTTGGTCTGCCGTGAACGTTGTTTTGAACGATTTTGCGCTGGATCAATTTGACAAGCAATAGAGATTTTCACGTGTACGTCGGACCAAGTTTTTTGTCCGTCGTGAGTTGCGCCGGACCGGAGTTTTGTCTGGCGTGAATAGATTTTTCTAGGGTTTTTGCCCTGTGTGCGCCAGACCAATGTTTGATCCGTTGTGAACGCAATTTTCTCATGTTGAGTTGATTGTATGCAATGCTCGTGTGAGTAGTTGCATGGACTAATGTTGAGTCAAGTCACGGACTTGTGCTCAGAGAATTTTGTGTTTCTTCATGTGCAGGTATTGCTCGAAGGCGAACGTGGTCGATGACGGGATCGGAACTAGGTTCATGGCGGAACTGAGGTTCGGGACTAGGTTTAGGGAGGAACTGAGGTCTTGGTGGTCAAGGATGTCATGCAGGACGTTCGGGTTAAGAGAATGGTGCACATGAGGAGTTATCAGTCATGTGAGTATGGCAGGTGGGCCATCCGCGTGCAGAGTTATAGTCGTTTGGGGTAGCTTACATGTGTTGGGCTAGGTTGGGCCAAGTGGACATGTATGCGTACTCCTTGTGTTTGCTCCTAAATAGGAGGGGTGTCTCCTGTTTATACACATCCAGGGATTGAGATCAATCCAAAGCCTTAGGGTTTGTACTCTTTTGATAGGAGTACTTTAGACAAAAAGAAATAAAGATTAATTCTTTCCAGATCCTCTGCGTGCTACATTAATCGCGAATCTACAGTGCACGCGTTGCTATAGTATTTCCTGTTTTGGTTCTTGTTTACATGCTTGTTCTTGTTCTAGATTGGTTTTTGTTCTTTGAGTTTCATCTTGATTTGATCCATCCAAAACCTCTCTAGGGTATTGATTTAGAGTTCTTAAAAGTTTAGTTGATTAAACTTTTGAAGATCTTGTTTAATTTTGAAGTTTTGGTTAGATCAATTCTTGTCATATTCTACCACAGCAAGTTTGCAAGGTACATAACTTTTGATCCGTAAGTCCGATCGAGTTGATTCTTTTTCTGTTAGATTTGTCTTGGAATTTAGTTTCTTTTGTTAACATTTCAGATCAATCCGACGGTTGGATCTCTGATAATTCATGATTTACCAAACATCTTGTCGGTGTTTCGAGCACCGGCCAATGAATTTGTATAGGTAAGAGGGGGGTGCACGCTCCCTCTCCTCGACGGCTTACTCGGGTGAGCACAAGATGTATACTGGTTCAGGCTGAACGTCCCTACTCCAGTTCGTGTGGGTTTGATTGTATTGATTCCCCCGGTTGTCCGTCGTCTTACATGCTCGCTCCCTCCCCCTTTATACAGGCGAGGAGGGAGGTTACATTGTTGCTTAAAAAAAGAGAAAAAAGCTCGCTCTTAGTCGCCGCAAGTGGCGGTGATGGGACTGGCGCCGCTCCCCTTGCCTGCTGGCCGGTCGGCGTAGTTGCCGCGCCGCTTGTAGTAAATGCGAGAGTTGGGGACTTGTGCCGCTGCGTCATCATTACGGCCAGCATTTAATGCGCTCGATACGCAATAAATGCTGTCGCTTCTTCAGGGATTTCGCCGACTTGGTCATGGCTACGGCTTTTCCTCGGCAGCCGTGGCTTTGGGCCCCGACCGGCCTGGTTCGGCCCACGCGCCCTTTCGGGCCGCTGGGGGTACCCATGGCCTGGGTACTCGTCACATCTATCATTCTGTTTTTTTGTCGAATACGCGGCAATTATTTGGTTTTGGTTTGGGGTGAACTTTTAATAGATCAAATATTTTGTTTTAGCTTCCACGCAATCATTCACCCCCTCCTCTGATTGCTATATTCGTATACATCGATCCTACACTCTCCACTAGATATAAACCGAAATTACACAATTTAAACATGTATGAAACCTCTACAAATGTTAGGAATGAGATGCTCATACCTTAGAGAGTTAACTATATTCCAAGGATTTCAAGTTCAAAACCTCCCCCCTTGTTTTCACACTTTTGGAGCCGCATGGAACTTCCGCAGAGAATGATTTGTTTGGAGCTTTAAAGCAAAGTTTCCACAGGCGGCTTCCTAAGACAACGACCTGCAGAAAATAATAACGATCAAGCAAAACAGCACTATCGGATGATCCGTCAACGGACAAAAGAACCATACCGGAGTATTTTCTGGACGTTGGATTTCTTTGTGTAGTGCAGCTGTTGCAACACAAAGGATGATCCGGTACGTCAGCAAAAACTGATACCGGAGCATTGTCTGGACGTTGGATTTTTGTGTTTTGCAGGTATTGTAGAACAAAGGATGATCCGGTGAGTGCACGAAAACGCATATCAGCATCTCCTTCGTCACAAAATTTGCATACAAGCATTTAAAAAATTTGGACAGGCGGTTTTTTTAAGAACTACTCCTTTAAAGACTTGAACATCACCACAGGGGGTTCGTTAATTAATTAGATCATCAATATAATTAACTAAGGCGTCTTGCTTAACGTATCGCCTGTGGAAACTGCGATTTCCGCATGCGGCTTCGTAAGAAAGGCGCGTGTGTAAAAGATCGCAATTTCCCCAACCAGTTCCTTAAGAGAGCCGCCTGTGAAGAGCATAGTTTCCACAAGCGGCATCTAAAGGGCACCGCCTGTGAAAAGATCAATATTTTCACAGGCGGTTTCTTAAAAGAGCCGCCTGCGAAGATACCTTTACACAGGCGGTTCTTAACCCCAAGGACCGCCCGCAGTCATTTGCGGCGACTCTCCTTTTAATCCGCCTGTGAAAAGAAATCCTTAGTGTCTAGGAAAATCATTTCTGTAGTAGTGGGAAAAAGGAATTAACCATGAACAACTAATTAAATCTCGGGCCAAATCAGCTCAACAATTTTTGAAACTTTTAATTTAATTTCCTCGTAAATGTTTCTCACCTATGTAAAATTTTCAGGTAAAAATATCCAGTATTGTATTTTTTAAAATTCTGAGAAGTGGGATTTTTTAAAAATATACATTACTGTAATTAATTAATTTGAGAACAAGAAGGTAAGTTCTATGAATCCACCTCTGAGGCCTAGGTGAGAATTGTACGCAGGACCACGTCTTGCAGAAGGCAGAATATACTTCTACTTCTATCCTCATGAGGACAAGAGGGTTTAGTAGACGGTCCCCTCGTTCTGGGAGGTCTTCAAGTTAATAGAAGCTGTAATTTTTTTTTGTACTTGGTTCTATTGTATAATTAAGAGTTTGATATGTAGCCTTACGTGGCACAGTGGACTATAAAAATGTACCATTTTAATCTCTAATTATTGTTCTGCTGCAACACTTTAAACACGGTATAGTAACTGATAAAATATCGAAACGCTCGATATTTTGTTAACTACTATGTCGAGATTTTCATAATTAATATGTCGAGATTTTCATAATTAATTTGGTGTAATAACAGTGAAACTATTATTTACCCTGAAATAATTATGTAGATTGCCACACGCGCTCACCTTCTCGTCAGCTGAGGCGCGCGGCGGGTCGACCAGCATCACGTCAGCCTGTAGCCGGGAGGTGGGGCCCACCAGGCAGGGTGGCCATGTCAGGTGGTTGCGCTGCCTCGCTGCGGCTGCGGCTTCTCTCTCTCTCCTCGCTGATGCGGGGAGGCTGCGGCTTCATTCGGTGGCCCTTTGTAATCACAGAGAAGATGCGTGAGCAAACACAAGTTTTTCACTTGTGTCGTCACGTACGAATGTGATATTCTTGTGCGCCCAACGGTTTCTTATGCTAGTTTGGCACCCACTGGGGCCAAATACGGCCAAAAGACAGCCTTACGGGCTTATCCCGGGAACTAGCATCTTTGGAATTTGGCCTAACAAGGACAAATTTTAAATTCAAACCATCACGTACTTTTGCTAGCTGAATTGCCATGGTGATTGGTTGTCATCAATCAGAATTATTTCGAGAACACGTGAAAAGACTTGCACGTGAACTATCTATTATATATTAAAACCTATAATTTCAGAGTTATTAAGAAAAAAGATAAATAAATTAAAAATTCTCATAAAAAAACAAATATCTAGTCTTTAATATAATGGACCATAACGAAATTGAACTTTAGTAGCCATTGGATGTTATTATTTAAAGAAAAAATATCTAACTATATATCTAGCGGACCCGAGTTATAACGACTTAGACTAAAAGAAATATTCTATGCCAAGTACAATAATAACTAACTGAAATTTAGAATAAAAATAAAAAATTAGCTATTTGATTTTCATACGAACTCCAAAAAAACACACACGTACATAGCTAAAATTTGGAATAAAAATTAGATAAAAATGTAAGAAAAGTCGATGATAGGTTTTTCACGGCCGCTAATAAAATGTAGAATATGCTAAAACAACTCAAAAAAAAATCTTTCTGACACTTTATTTGGTGGGCCTGATGCATTAACAACTGTTCACCTGACTATTCTGATATAACCAATGTGATGTGCGTTGAACGAAACAGTAAAAGAAAGATACAAACATTATAGTAATGAAATTAAGACATGGTGATATAAATAGAAAATATTATATTGTGCTATGTTTATTGTTTTGCTACACAAGTATTTGGGTAAGAAAGTTTCAATCACATATGACAAGTACTGTAAAATAGAGTAAATATATTCTCTCGTATAATATATAATATTAAAATATCGCAAAATAAAATTATGTAACAATTTATTTTCTAAAAGGCAAAATCACATATGTATTACCAAATAATTTAAATATGCTTTAATGATGATGCACAGTTAAGTACGCGGATCACCTCGCTAGTTAAAAGAAAAAAAAGCAAGGATAATACAACACAGTGAAAATTAGGACACACGCTTAGGCACAAGAACAAACAGAACATGAAAGCAAAACTACCAGCACACAATCAGCACATGAAAACACTGGATTTAATTTAGGTGCCGGTATGCCAGCCGATTTGATCCTGTAATCGGCAAGAAAATATATTAGCCGATTATATCAGCCGATTAGTTTTTCAATGATAATTTGATCTACATAGCTATATAAGCCGATTAGATCAAAAGTAACCGATAAATGTAAACAGTCTGATTGAGCTAAGTAGATAGCTGGTAGGGGTAGTTTTTTTTTCCAAAAAAGACGATACACAATAAGATCTGAGAAAAAACAAACCTAAATAATGTAAGTCGACAATAATCAAAATCGGCGATGCGCAACTTTATTGATCAAGATGAATTACAGTAGAAATATTACAAATCTACGAAACTACTCCTAGTCGACGAAAAGTAAATAAAAAGCTGGTTGATCGTTGGATGGCCTTTCGTCTTGCCCGTTGACCCTTTTTATAGTGTCTAGACAGATCGTACCCTTCTCCAACTTTTGTAGAAATATGTATCGGTCTTAACCTCAAAAAATAAAATTTGCCTAAACCAATTGCTAACTTCAATCTTACACTTATGTTTATCCTTATCTTCCTAAATTGACTACAACTACTAAATCGATCATATCTACTTCATTAATTAAGAGCACCAAATTTTAATGTCAACATCAAGCTTCCCTTTATATCCTTAATCCATGTAAACTGCCGTAAGGCCTCCCTGACTGTTCTGGCCGGAGTAAACCAGACCGATTAGGTTTGGCATCAAAATGATTCTCCGTTAAGCCAATTATATATCAACCCAGACAAGGGATCTGTGATCATTTTCTACCTCCAGAAGCTTGAAACATTGCAAGCAGGGTTTTCAATTTCGTTTCGGACTCATTTTTCGCGCAGCCGTCGGTAGCGAAATTCGGTCGACATTCGAAAAATTTCGAATGGTTTGAAAGTTAAATAAATTTGAAAACTGATCAAATGCATCAGCAAAGTTCGATCGAAAAGCTCGAAATTTTGATGACAAGTTAAAAAAATAAGAAAAATTACAAAATTTTTTTATAAAATTTGTGAAATGCAATTCACATATTAAAACTTGTCGCATATCAAGACAAGTGCAAAAATAAGCATTCATATAATAAAAATATTAAAATATACCATAGCAAGATAACATTAACATATTAAATATACTATAGAAATACAGGTAAGCTTTTCAATATTGGATAACATTAACATATTAAATATACCATACCTTTACTATATTTTAAATAATTGAAATTTGTGACATATCAATACAACAAAAATTTTCAATATTAGAGAACATGAACACATTAAATATACCATAGCAATACAATTAAGTTTTTAGTATTGGATAACATTCATATATTAAAAAATACCATACTTTGCTATATTTTAAATAATTGAAAGTTGTCACAAATCAATACAAGAAAATTTATCAATATTAGATAACATTAACACATTAAAATATACTTCAACAAATATTGTTACTAAATATAATTGAACAAATATTACTACTAAATATACTTTAACAAATATTGCTACTTAACATAATTGAAGAAATATTGCTACTTGACATACTACAACAAATTGTTACTAAAAATGCTTCTAATTTATTTCTTTTTTGTTGTTTTTCTATTATCTATATTTTGAATGGCTCAAAAATGTCTTTAATCTCATTTTTTTCAAAAAATATTCACACCAAAGGTCATAAAAATATTAATACTAATTATAGGAAAATTTTGAATAAATTTTGTCAATTTTTTCAATTTTTTAAATTAGAATTTGAATTTGAATGAAAAGCCGATCGAAATCAGATTTCGAAACCGAATAGTAAGGCCGAATTTCGCGAAATTCGTTTGAATTTCATCGCATTTGAAACCCTGATTGCAAGAATCATATTTTCCAGTTGCATCTCAGACCAAGTTCTGGTGCCATCGATCAGTGCGTCTTACCTAGGCCCATCTTAATCTAAGGCATATACCATCTACTATGTGGGGAGAGATTGTCGGGCCAGCTAGGGCCTCCACGTCGTGCTTCCCCTATTTTGCAAGAAAGTCTCGCTTTTTTAAATTATGGATAGATCCTTGTAATTTACAAAAAGGTTCTTTACGATTATTTGTGAGGATAAGAAAAACATTGCAAATAGCGTTTAGGTCCCTCGGTTCGTTACTTTACAAAAAAAAAAAACTCACGTTAAATACAAATCGTGAACGAGCCATTTTCTAATTTTTCAGGGTAGCGATCATGTCCAAAAAATAACAAATAGGTCCCCGTCCCTTACGTCCATGTACTTTCTCCATTTTTCCTGGAAAAAATATTTTCGTCAACAGAAATATGTGTACAACTCTATCTCTAGACTTTTTTTATCCCAACTCGATCTCTAATCTCTATACTTTTTTTTTCCCAGCTCGATCTCTAATATTTTTCGAAACATGTATTATTACTCGGTGAACGCATAGAGCGTTAAACTCGACAAAAAAAGGTTGTCATCTCTAATATTTTTTGGAACATGTATTATTACCCAGTTAACACATAGAGTGTTAAACTCGGCCAAAGGAGGTTGACCGGGTAATAATAGAGTGTTAATTAAATTCGTCAAAAGAATGATGTATGCAACTCGATCTCTAATTTTTTGTAACTTGATTTCTAATATTTTTCGGAATATTAGAGCTGTATCTCTATAGTTATTTTTGCCACTCGATCTATAGTATTTTTCGAAACATATATTATTCACCGGTGAATGTATAGAGTATTAAACTCGGCAAAAGAAGATTGTATTATTACTCGGTGAATGCATAGAGTGTTAAACTCGATAAAAGAAGGTTGTCATCTCTGATATTTTTTGTAACATGTACTATTACCCGGTTAACACATAGAATGTTAAACTCGGTGAAAGGAGGTTGACCGGGTAATAATACAGTGTTAACCAAATTCATCAAAAGAAAGATGTGTACAACTCCATCTCTCTATTTTTTTTGTAACTTGATTTCTAATATTTTTCGGAATATTAGAGTTGTATCTCTATAGTTATTTTTGCAACTCGATCTATAGTATTTTTCGGAACATGTATTATTCACCGGTGAACGTATAGAGTATTAAACTTGGCAAAAGAATATCATTTCTCTGTTTTTCCCGAGAAAATATATCTATTATGCCTGGAAGATTACATTTAGGTTTTTTTTTGCAAAAAAAATGAACATGTGATTACGCAAATTCGTAGATAGCTCCTACCCATCCAGTTTTGTAGAGATCACTCCGAAAAAAACAAAACAATGGTTACGCAAATTCATATACGATTCCTACCCATCCAATTTTTTTGAGATCGCTCTGAAAAAAAAAATGTTAAGTTTCTCCTGCAGCGTTTTTTTAGAAAAAAAAAACAGAATAAATTTTACACGGTACGGCGTACGCCGCACATTCTACCTAGTAACCCTTAAGCTGGAGGTCTTGAAGTCGTCCGGGATACTCCAATGTCCGACAGGCTTTCTTCCATGACACAAGACATTTCCCGCCTTTAGGTGAATCGCTTCCTGACCAAAGAAAGCTTTTTCTCCTCTTATCAATGGCCTTACAAACCCACTTAGGAAGGTCCATGGCCATTAATGGGTATTAGGGGTGAAAACGGAATGGAAAGTTTCTAACCGTTCCGAAAAAAAAACGGATCCGAAAAAAAACGGAAACGAAAGCCCTTTTTCGGAAATGGAAACGGAATTTTTTTGTCGGAAACGGAAATGGAAACAGGAGAGCCTTTTCCGGCGAAAACGGAAACGGAAACAGAAATTCGGTATAAGTGAAATCGGAAACTAAAAATAGAAACAGGCCGGAAAGGGAAATAGGCTTGGCCCAAAAATGAGAAGGGAGAGTTTATATTTATTTTCAAATTAAAATAATTTCATAAATACACATAGTTTTATATAAAATATTAAATTGACTTCAGAAATTCCGAAAAAATTCTCAAAAATACTTTGGAACATTTTGAACCTAGAAAAATTATTTTTAGCAATTATTTTTTGTTTTTATAAATAAATTGATTTTATAAACCTAAAAATAGCAAAATGGTATTTATAAACTCCAAAAAACTCCAAGATAAATCTCAGAAAAATCTTAAATGAACATCGAACAATAATATACAAATTTTAGGGTGTTAAAACTTTGTAGTTGATGGAACAAGAGGATATCAATGATAATTATATGGATGAGGACACGATGGTCTGATATGGGAGACAAATAACGTGCAGTCAGCTGACAAACTTGAGAAAAAAAAATTTAGTGATACCAGTGAACACAACATTATTCTTATGATCACCTTGGAGGTGGAATGGGCTACATTATTCTTGTGGTCATGTATATTGTGATTCTCTACTATGTTCTTGCGAAATTTTTCGCTTTCGTCGGAAACGGACCAGACGCTCTGCTGAAGAAAGTAATGGACCTTTCCACTTGGGTAGCATTGCGCAAATTTTGTCAGTGATCGGTACGTTGCTAGTGCTCTCGGCGCAGTCTTTTGACAGATGAAGGTAGTCCCAAATAAGTACACAGGAATTGAGAAATTTGCCAGATAAAGTTTTCAGTTGCTACCTGCATATCTTCTTCAGAACAACATATAGGGGTGGCTGAGCACTTCTCTCTGTTTGTATGAAATCCCGAAGCTGCGACAAACATGTCTAAGATCTTACTTTCTAATAATCTTAAATTCAACAGCTGATGGCCTGACAAAAGTATGACATCCAATTTAAACAACATGCTTGGTTTTTTCCTTTGATGACATAGCTTTGCCGCACAATGCACATATCTGAAGTTGTGTTGTAATGATATTTCCTGTTGGAATTAATCTTATAAACAAGAGAGGAGTTCGAATCCTACAAAGAAAGTGTTCTCACTACTACAGAATGACACATTACTATCGCTTCATCTGTGTCGGTTCTAAACTTTTGACTTCAGAACCGATTGTGATAAGCATATTCCATTTGGAAATCTTGGTAACAGGTTATCACAATCGGTTCTGAGAGAGAACCGATTGTGATACGATAATAATCCCAATCGGTTCTAGATAAGAACCGATTGTGATAATAATTTTGTTATCACAATCGGTTTTTATCTAAAACCGATTGTAATAAGTAGGTATTATCACAATCGGTTTTGGGAAGAAACCGATTGTGATGAGCATTGGTTATCACAATCAGTTCTTTTCCGTAACCGATTGTAATGAGAAGGTATTATCATAATCGGTTTTGGGAAGAAACCGATTGTGATGAGCACAGGTTATCACAATCAGTTCTTTTCGTAACCGATTGTGATGATTTTGGCAACACCACGTGCAACCAAGAACGTACAGTTCATTAGAAATATAGTGGTTGTGAGATCCTCCCCTCACACATTTCCCCTTCAGGGAAGAAGAACAAAACAAACTCCAACACAGCCCGCTCTGCTTGAATCCCAACCCAGACCTCTTGTGCCCTTCATTCATGCTTTAATATTTGTGCAAAACTTGTATTTTCGGACGATGAACAATACTGTCTGCTAGAATCCCAACTCATGGTTCAACTCTCGAGACAATTTATATAGACACATGTAGTGATGCAAATTATATATAACATTATAGTAGCATGCATGCAGCAGATAATAATAATATATATACCATTCCACACATTATACTTGTTTTTTTATCAAGAGGGACATGAAACATTTTGACTTGGAACAACAGAACATTAGAAAGATACAATGCACAAAAATATAAAAGAGATTCAAAATAGTGTAAAGGCAAATTAATAGATTTCATCTGCACTAGGCCAACAACCCTAATATATTAAACAAGTCAGTATTTCATTACAATATATCACCACATCCATTGTTTATAATTAGTAAACATATAAAGGGGGACTGCATTACACCTAATATATTAAATTTACTACTCGCGGCTCTAGCCCGAGTAACCCGAAATCAACCGAAGTCATCCGAGTGACCCGAGTCACCCGAGTCGCCAGAGTCGCTGGAGACTACGCGGACTAGTGATGGTTCATCCTCCGATGATGAACCCGATCTAGACGACGCGCCGGTCCCTATGGTGATCGGCGCGTAGTACTCCTCCACCTTCTCCTCCTCCTCCTTCTCCTCCTCCTCCTCCTCGTCGTCGTCGTCGTCGTCGTCGTCCCCCTCGTCATCCTCCTCGTCGTCGTCGTCGTCCTCCTCGTCGTCCCCCTCGTAGTCGTCATCCTCCTCCTCCTCCTCGTCGTCGTCGTCATCTCTGGGGCGCTTGCTGCCTTTGGAGGCGCCCGGATGGGGTGAGAAGCCGGGAGGGACGACGGGATACAGGTGGGGCGCTGGCGCCACGTCGGAGTGAGGCGCCGGAGGCTGGCGAGCGCGCTACCGGCGGTGAGGACGGTGGAGGAGGATGGAAGAGAGGCGACTCCACGAGTCGCCGAACTTGCTGAGATGGTGGTGGCGCTGCCATTGCCGGTCGAAGATGCAGAGAACGAAAGGAGGAAGACTTGTACCGATGTGACCAGGATGCAGAGAACGAAAGGAGTTATATGGTGTGATCAATGCTAGTATTGTTTGAACGTCAAAATGGCGGGGAAGACGAGGGGGCGAATGGATATCCGTGTCGGTTCTTATCAAGAACCGACTGTGATGTTGACTTGATTTACAGTCGGTTCCTTTTGAGAACCGACACTGATATAAGTTCCATTGTTCCGATGTTCCATTGTTCCGATGTAAGTGGGTGAGACTTCCTCACGGAGTTAAGGTCGACAAGATAGGTTTTACACTTGTTGATCTGAATAGACTGGCCTACAGAGATGAACCGTTCGTCCTCGCAAAGCAAGCAACTCAAGTTTTCTACGTGCGTGACCCGGCCAATCCGAGGTTGCACGTCGTACTTCATGGCAAGAGGAGGATTGTTGGAGTTGAAAATGTCGTAGATGAAGAAGAGTACAACCAATTTGATGAAACACCTCCGTTTGCAGATGGGGCATGTCTACGCGGTGACGACGGCACACATGGAACACATTACATGCGTGTAGATCATCAAGAAGGGTTGTATTTTAAATAAATTATGTTGTAAGAATTCCCTGTATAATGTGGCATTTTGTAGAATATATATGTCAAATGGATCTTATAGTATAGCAAATTTGAATGAAGATTCTGTTTTAAAAAAATTAGAAATTGGATCATAGTTATCACAATCGGTTCTTTAGGAAACCGGCACGAGATAGTATAATTGCGATCGGTTCTTTTAAAGAACCGACCCAGATACTACACATATTGCGATCGGTTTTTCTATAGAACCGACACATATACTCAGTATATTTGCTATCGGTTTTTCTATATAACCCGACCACGTATACTCAAGATAATTGCGATCGGTTTTTCTATAGAAACGACCGTGATAAAACCCGAGCATTTTCATTTCGGCGCACACTCAGTTCATTTCGGCGCGCCAAGACCGATTTCGTTCAATTCATTCCACAACCCTAGCTCCACCACCTCCCGCAGGCGCCTCCCCTCGCCTCCTCCCCCGGCGCCTCCCCATCGGCGGGTACCGTGGCGCCTCCCCTCCGGCTCCTCCCACACCCTAGCTCGACCACCTCCCCGACCGGGCGCCTACCCCGTGGCGCCTCCCTCCCGACTCCTCTCCCGATGGCGGGTACCCGTGGGCGCCTCCCTCGGCTCCTCCCACACCCTAGCTCGACCACCTCCCCGACCGGGCGCCTACCCCGTGGCGCCTCCCCGGCTCCTCTCCCAGTGGCGGGTACCCCGTGGGCGCCTCCCCCTCCGGCTCCTCCCACACCCTAGCTCGACCGCCTCCACGACCGGGCGCCTACCCGTGGCGCCTCCCCCGGCTCCTCTCCCGATGGCGGGTACCCGTGGCGCCTCCCCAGCGCCTCCTCCTCTGGTCCTCCCCAGCGCCTCCCCTCCGGCTCGTCCCCCCATCGGCGCGTCCCCATCGGCTCCTCCCCATTGCCGACTCTCGGCCTGACGACCTTGTAAGATGCATTTCGGACTGTGGGCTGTAATTGGTTGTAAATAGCTCGATGATGATTGCTTTTGAATGAGGCTTGATTAATCGATCATTAAAGGAACTTGCTAGACCTAGAACAACACCGCTCTTAGTCGACAATTTGGTGGCACTTGCTCTTAATGCATTGTTCTAGGGTCAGAGCAGTGCTGTGCTTATTCCTTTATGCTCTTAGCTGACAATTTGGTGGCACTTGCTCTTAATGCATTGTGGTAGGGTTAGATTAGTGCTATATTCATTCTGATATTATGCTGTACTTGTTGTTTTCTGTGCTAGAGCAGTGCTGTTCTAGGGTTGTGTAATCCTTGAATTTTAAGATGTAATAGCCGGTGATATATTGGCCATCTAGAAGTTGGACGGCTAATTAATTTAGCAACCCTTCTATAGCAATCGAGAGCAATCCATCATTGCAATTTGAAACTTGTAACACATGCTATATTATCGCACTTTATTATCGAGTTTAGTTGCGTAACCTATGCGTCTCCCGTTCGAGGGTGCTTGTTTATAAGTATGCTAAAATGGCATATTAATAAATAAGCAGTCTCGAATTGTCCACGTTTTTTGGACAGTTCGAGGATATGTGGCTCGGGCAAGTTCCTTAGCTGTTGTACAAACTCTAGAGAAAGTTTCGGCAGCATCTCCCGGGTGTTCTTCGAATACACACCCGCGTGACCTGTTGTCGAGACGTGTATTTGGAGAACAGCGGGGAGATGCTGCCGAAATTTTCTCTAGAGTTGTACAACAGCTTAGGAACTTGCTCGAACCACATATCCTCGAATGGGATTAGGACCTAACCTAATTAGAGATTAGGAGTCATCGTTGGTACGTACGTACTTAGTCGGTCTACAGATAGACATGTGAAATGCTTTCTATTATGTGAAATTTGAATTGCTTCCTCTCATGAAGTTTAGGTTTGACAATATACGTACTTACTTGAAATGTCGCAAAGAGAGAGCACCGCTCAACGCCAGAGAGAGAAGAAGGTCCTGCTACCCCTTCGAGGAAGGTTAGAAAGGCCAGAGGACCGAATAAAGGAGCCACAGGAGAACGCCGCAAGTGCTCCAATTCAATGCCAGGGGTTTGCACGGTCCTGGCCCGTTTAAGGGCGCTACTCCTCTTTATCGGCCAATTGGTGAGGGAGCGAGTGCCGATCACAATTAAGGACTGGAGGAAGGAAGTAAGCGACGAGCGTAAGAACCGACTGTGGGGACGGTTAAGGGAAAATGGATTATACCAGAGGAAGATGAAATCAATGCGAGACAAGACGCCTTGAAGAGAATGGGTGTGGCTTTGAGGCATTTCAGGTGACCATGCATGCCGAAGTTCGTGTTGAAAGACCGTACTCCCTTCCAAAGGTATCCTTTGTTACACCCGAGGTTTGGGAGGAGTTCGCAAGGATGAGGAGTACGCCCAGGCGAGGAGCCGAGAGAGAAGAATATCGCTATACAGCAGGCGTAACACACACGCCGCACCACCTCGGTTCCGGTGGGTACGTAGGGAAGAAGGCGAGTGGGTGCGACTAGCCTCGAAAGTGTGCCACCTCTGGGACAACGATGCCTTACTCCCACATATGCGAGGAGCGGGCACGCGACTGGGTATTAGCGAGGACGAAGAAAACATCTGACGGTCAGATTGTCATTCCAAACCCCGCGACCGCACGGTCGTCACGACCATCGTAAGATATCTAACATAGTACATTGCATATTATATTCCCATTGTATTTTAGTAATAATTTATATTTGCGCTTTGCAGGAGGAGGTAAGCCTGCGGAAAGAGCAAGGAGCATTTGAAAGCCAAGGGTCACGGGACATCCTGTCTTCGGCAATCGGGAAGCCCGATCATAAGGGGCGGGTGCTTGCCGCAGGTGCGGGGTATACGAAGAGGTCCTTCTTTGTAGAGGAGAGCGCGTCCAGTGCCCGGGCAAGATCATGGGAAGCACGTGAGGCGCGGATCCGTTTGTAGATGAAGGAGGAGTTGAAGGAGGAGTTAAAGGCTGAGATGATGGCTGAGATGATGGCGATGTTCTCGCAGAATCAGATTCCTCAACCATCGCCTATGCTACGCCCTAGCAGCTGCGCTTCCAATAAGGAACTGTGCATTCCACACCTCAAGGTAATAACTGTTTCAGACCAAAAGGTACATGAGTAAGCTTAACACAGATTATGATGAAGATGCTGATCACTTCTTGCAGGGTCCTACCAAGTGCCGGCTAGTCCTGGTCGACAACGGAATACAAATTGAGGCTGCGCGCGGGGTTGCATTTCCAAGCAAGGAGGATGACACGGTGCATGGTATACCTTTGGGGATGGGCTACATGAGGGTGCAGGTGGACTATGTCCACGATGTTTACATGTCTCATGCCCTGAGTTCCCCGAACGAAGATATCACCACTCTCGGGCAAGCACGGATGTCGTTCATCAAGTGGCTCGCGACGGTGTCGTAGTGCAAGCACCTCCTCCTGCTGCCACTTCTGCTACTGCTGTACAAGCTGGCCGCTGCTGCTATCTGCCATCGCTACTCTTATCGCTCATCGCTATCGCTGCTCGCTCTTATCGCTGCATCGCTCATCGCTCGCTATTGCTACTACTCATCGCTCGCTAGTACTCGCATCTTGCTGCTCACATCGCTTCGCTCATTCGCTCCTCGTACTCATCGATGCCGCTCCTCATATCGCTATCGCCTGGTACTACTGCTGCTGCTCCTGGTACTACTCCTGCTGCTGCTGCTCCTGCTCCTCCTACTACTGCTGCTCCTGCTCCTCCAACTACTGCTGCTCCTGCTCCTGCTGCACATGCTCCTGCTCCTGCTGCACATGCTCCTGCCCCTGCTACACAACCTGCACCTACGCCTGCAGCTGCACCTCCTGCACCTACGCCTGCAGCTACAAATGTTGGTGCGCAGGTGGGGCGCAAAAGGACTTCTACCACGATGACGAAAGATACAAAGCAGAGTTCAGAGAGTCCCTCCGTGAAGAAGGCAAAGTTGTCAGAGGGCACAGAGCACCCTGATGATCACAAGCGGTACATACATGGAAAGCCCTTTCTCCCAAGCCAAGAATTGAATTCTTTGGGCTTGTTCAGTCGACACCTACATGGATGGTACATCGATAGGTCACATGAGGCCGAGTCTCGCCACGATTTCATAGTGAAGTATCGAGCGGGCCAATTCCACCGCAAGGAGGATGGGACCTTTCCAGTCAGTTTTGAGGATCTGTACTTTATGTATAGCTTGAAAGCCGTCGATATTTCTACCATACGATCCTGGACGCTGTGAGTCTCGCACCATACTCAATCGATGACTATTTATTGATTTTGTATTATATTTTTAACAATTGACATGAATTGCAGGTTCATGAGGCAGCGATCCGTGACGGGTCAACACCTGTCGGGTTTGTCGACCCGAGATGGTGTCTGCGACCATGGCTAAGTATCAATCGGAGTTCCTTGCGTGATACATCAAGCGTGCATTGCATGAGGAGGCAAAAAGGACTTCATTCTCTTCCCATACCACCAGGAGTATGTACTACTATACAATTCAATTACATGTACACACTTCAACCTTGTATTAACTTATTCTCTTGCATTGTGTACCGTTTAATAAGCAACCATTGGGTTCTACTTGTGGTTGTTCGAGTCAAAACAAGGTCTACACGTTGAACTCACTCGAAAATAGACCGATGGACTATGCGATCGAGCCTGTTTTGCAGAAGTAAGTACATTCCTCTAACCTAACACTTTACATATTGAACTACGTTAGGTATTTTTAACCTCAATGCATGGCATCTCTCCAATGTATAGGGCTTTCATGTCTTACGTTGTCGAATGTGGCCCATACAATGATAAACAAGGCACCAAACTCGAGTGGAAGCGCTTCAAGGTACAAGTGTCTATCATAGGATTTTTTTCTTGCACCTATTTTTAATTCGTCTCCTAATTTAAGTTTCTTTGTTCACAGTGTCATCAACAAGGGTGCGATGATCTGTGTGGCTTTTACGTGATGCATCACATGCTGAATTTGATTGGTCGCTCACATGTTTTCCCTAAGGTATAAAGCAGATTATTTGCACATCTTGTCTATTTGATATTTGTTTACAAGCATAATACTATCAGCATGTTACAATACCAATTTAAGCCTTAAATATATTAGTGCACTACTATCTATTTTGCAGGTCCTTGATATCAGCCGGAAGAGCCTAACCAACACTGATCTCAAGAAATTACGAGACTATTTATGCCAGTGGTACTTGGGCCGAAGTTATAGCAGATGATGGTAGATATAGAGACAATTCAAGCAAATACTAGTCCATAAAGTGTAAACAAAATTTATCTGAATGTGAATGTGATCCATTACAGATCGAAAACAATATTAATTTGAATGTAATGTGTGTAGATTGTGATGTATATGTTACGTGATTACGTGGATTGTCATGAATGTGTCATATTGTCAATGCGAGGCCATTTTCGGACGATGTGCGATAACATCATCACAATCGGTTCTTCTTGGAACCGATTGGGATATGTTTAAATATCATGTCGGTTTGCATAAAGAACCGATTGTGATAATGTAATAATTTGAATCGGTTCTACAAATAAACCGATTGTGATATTATTCTTATCCCCATCGGTTCTACAAATGACCCGATGGTGATAATGTAATAATTTGAATCGGGTCTACAAATGAACCGATTGTGATATTATTATTATCCCCATCGGTCCTACAAATGAACCGATTGCGATAATGTAATCATTTGTATCGGTTCTAAAAAGAACCGATTGTGATATTATACTTATCGCAATCGGTTCTAAGATAAAACCGATGGTGATAAGTGTAATATCACAGTCGGTTCCTGTTGAGAACCGACAGTGATAATGTATTATTAGTGTCGGTTAAAAACCGACTGTGATATATCTACCTTATCACTGTCGTTGGACTTTGTATCGCCACCAAAACCGACTGTGATGACCAAAAAGAACCGATTGTGATGTACGTTTCTGTAGTAGTGTCTTTTTCTATTAGGATTGTTGAATCCTATTCCGTTTCCTAGGGCTGTAGTTTAGGTATAAATATAGGGGCAGTTATGAATTTTGTAAGCAAGAAACAAGCCAACAAGCGAGAAATAAAGAAGAGAAAATTGTCCTAAGATTTCTGGGTGCCCTGTTCCAATAATTGGTATCAGAGCTTAAGGTTTTGGATTAACTCGTTGCCCCCCAGGAGGAGGAGACTCCCAAGGGGCAGCACCCAAGGAAGCAGGCGGCCAACCGGGCGGCCAATCCGAGTCTTCGTGCCATCAAAGTTGCATCGCAAGCGGAAAGAGGCGATAAGATGATGTGGCGGCGAAAGAGTGGAGGAGATGTGTCTCCCTGATACGAGCTATTGAGAAGCGTCGTTGATAACCGATCTGTCAAGATGGCAATGGTGATCGTCTGCGTGTGCAGTGCAAGTCAAAGTTGAGTCTGTTTATAACGATATTGACTTTGGGACGTTGAGGAGATGCGTTCACTGTCCAAAGTTAAGTCCGTCCTAAGTCGAGTACATCAGAGTCGAGTCTGGGACGTTGAAGAGGTGTGTTCGCCGTCTAAACTCATATCCTTCGAAGATGAGTCCGCGATGTTGAAGAGGTGTGTTCGCCGTCTAAACTCATATCCGTCGAAGATGAGTCCAAGACGTACAAGAGATGTGTTCGCCGTCTTGAACTTAGTAAATTTGAGTATGGGGTGTCGAAGAGATGCGTTCTCCATCGAATGTCGAATAAAAGTTGGGCAAATCGTAGTTGTGACCGATTGCCTCAACAAGTTAGAAAATTAGATGTTATAAGATTAAGGCGGTGAATATTGGAATTAATCTTATAAACAAGAGAGGAGTCCAAATCCAACAAGGAAAATGTCATTTTCCTATTAGGATTGTTGAATCCTATTCCATTTCCTAGGGCTGTAGTTTAGGTATAAATATAGGGGTAGTCATGAGTTTTGTAAGCAAGAAGCAAGCCAACAAACAAGAAATAAAAAACAGAAAATTGTCCCAAAATTTCTCGCTATCCTATTCCAACATTTCCTTTATAAATGCACTCTGAATTCGATCAAGAAGAAGATGAAGGAAACGAGCAAGCCGGGTTGACAGCAGTTTAGAAAACAATTTTGCAAAACTGCGAATTAGACAAATCGGTCTAAAAATCCTTCGGCACCATGGCGTCATTCAGAATTATTGTATCTTTCTAACAGCTATGTTACATTGAATCTTGGATATGTTCTCGCCAAAAAAAAAAAAAAAAAAAAAAAAAACACCAACAAGAAGACGAATCTGGATCAATTTAACAAATCCGAAGTATATCATTGCCTATTACGTGATTATGACTAGTAATGCTCGGATGAAGTTTGAAGGAAACCTCAAATTAATGCCAAAAAGACTGTATATTTCTTTGGTTCATAGTTAATTAGTTATTGTGGAATCTCCGTGTTCAAAATGGATGCTATATATAGATTCCAATGGTATTCTTATCCCTCTAGAGTCGAGAGAGTTTACCTCTCTCAGAATTTTACCAATATGAGGCATACAAGTGAGCGAATATAGCCCACATATGGGATTGGCAATCCTCACGTCGATGAATCCATGCATGCCTTATCCACATACGTCACTGCAAAAGCTATGCAAAACAAGCAGCAGGCGGCCGGATGCTATCGAGCGCAGGATGTAATATTCTTTCATTTTTATTTAGGCATTTGCTCCTGTAGATCACTTTTTCAGTTAAGAAGTTCTTATCAGACAAGTAATCGGCGCTGACCCCAGTTAGCGCTGGTCGTTGCAAGATTGAAATTTCATTTAAGTGGGTTTAGTGAGTCGCACGCTTCCAGTATTCCACTGTTCGGCGAAAGTGATTGATTTTTTGCTTGCACATATGGCTACTGCTAAATAGTATGTTATATTATCATCCTATCTCAAATCTTATCCTCAATTAATTCTCTGTCCTCATTCCCCAACCGTATAATTTCGCTTATATTGTCGTCCCTTGCGTACGTTCACTTTTTAGGCCTTGTTTGGATCGGCCGAGATGGGGCCTTAATTAGGTGATGTTTCGGCTAGAGTTTTCTGTTCTTGATTCAGTTCATTCCTATCTACACGTCCTTGGAATTGGTACTCAGTGGATTTCAATTTGTAAAGTACCTCTAAGGTAAATAATGTTTGGAGTACAACTAACTAGTACCTTCTAGTTACAACTTACAAGGCATTTCAAAATGGTTTGTGCTAATAGATGGGCTAATCTACGTACACCAATGATGATTCAAATTAATTAACGAGCAGTGCTTCTATGTTTTAATATTTGTGTAAATTTTGAAGAAACGAATAGATAAATAATCATCATTTAATTTTCATTCATGCTTTAATATTTATAAACTTAAAAAAAAGTATAGAAGCTCCTCTCTTAATTTGTATGTCTTTAAGAGTACAGAAGGCTGCTTAATTATTTCCAAACTGCAAAACACAAGTGGAATCTAGCACTGTAGTAGATCATCATCCGGTCCACTCGCAGCCGGCTTGTGCAGTCTCTTCAGTCCGCGAAACTTCCTCTCATGTACGTGCCATCACAGAAGACGACTAGACGAGTATCCCCCGGTGGACTGGTCGACCATGCACAGACAATTACCCGCGGAGATATTATACCATCTTTAAGAGGTAAAAGTTGTATTGTAAGTTAGCACTAAAACACATGAAAAAGTTTGAAAAGTAGAGGTGGTAAGAGATATTATGAATTTAAGCGTAAATTTTTACAAAGGTACTGGTATCTTATAGTATCTCACAAGGTAAAAACTCTCCTTACCCACGACGTGCACAGCCACGTGCCTCCCTTCGTATAATATTCAGAGAAAACAAACGAGCCAGCGCATGCAATTATTCAGACAGAGACAGGGTTGCTCGTGCTGGTTAGCTAGCAACGTGCCAAGCCGGGGGCCATGCGTGGCGCGTGCCGGAACAGATCATCTCATCGGTCAACCAAATCCGGCTGCAGAGTTTGGCCAAGAATTTTGTTCTTCGTGCTGCGTGCAGCAGGAACCGAACCACCATGCATGCATGCAGGTGCAGGCTCGAGCTACGAGCTCGAGCACATGAGCTCTATAAGTTGGAGGCCACCTTGTGCATCTCGTCTCGTCGAGCCCACAGGAGGTGTAGTGTCCTCTGCTATCTAGATAGATAGCTAGCTAGCCACATTAGCGGAAAATGGCCGTCTTCACCAACAGGTCGGCCTTCCTTGCTCTCTCCGTCCTCTCCGTCCTCGGCTGCGCTGCGAATGCGCAGCTCTCGCTCAACTTCTACTCCAAGACGTGCCCCAACCTGGGCACCATCGTGCGGTCGGGGATGGTGTCGGCCGAGCAGAAGGAGAAGCGGATGGGCGCCTCCATCCTTCGCCTCTTCTTCCACGACTGCTTCGTCAATGTAAGCGAGCTAGTGTGCTGTGCTGTGGCACAAAATGCGGCTGGTTTGTTTTCTGCTGCTGTTGTTGCGAACTTGTGGGATGACGTTTCTGTTTGTCCGGTCGCCCAGGGGTGTGACGGTTCGATCCTGCTAGACGACACGTCGTCCTTCACCGGGGAGAAGAAGGCCGGCCCGAACGACAACTCGGCCCGCGGGTTCGAGGTGATCGACGCCATCAAGACGCAGGTCGAGGCGTCCTGCAAGGCCACCGTCTCCTGCGCCGACATCCTCGCGCTCGCCGCTCGCGACGGAGTCAGCCTGGTTAGTACAGCTAGTCCCGCGACCTCAACACCTTTTCTACACTTGTACTAACGACTAGCTTGGTTCAAATGGGTTTTACTCGGTGCAGCTCGGAGGCCCGACATGGAGCGTGCCGCTCGGGCGAAAGGACTCGCGCACGGCGAGCCAGAGCGCGGCCAACTCGAACCTCCCGGGGCCGAGCTCCAGCCTCGCCACTCTCATCTCCATGTTCGGCAACAAGGGCCTCTCGGCGCGCGACATGACGGCGTTGTCCGGTGCGCACACCATCGGGCGGTCGCAGTGCCAGTTCTTCCGCAACCGCATCTACAACGAGCGCAACATCAACGCGTCCTTCGCGGCGCTGCGGCAGCAGACGTGCCCGCGGTCGGGAGGGGACACCAACCTCGCGCCGTTCGACGTGCAGACCCCCGACGGGTTCGACAACGCCTACTACCAGAACCTGGTGGCGCAGCGCGGTCTGCTGCACTCGGACCAGGAGCTCTCCAACGGCGGGTCGCAGGACGCGCTGGTGATGCAGTACAGCAACAACGCGGCGCAGTTCTCGGCCGACTTCGTGTCCGCCATGATAAAGATGGGCAACTTGCTGCCGTCGTCTGGGACGCAGACGGAGGTCAGGCTCAACTGCAGGAAGGTGAACTAAAGGATAATATATATAAGTGAAGTACACGTGTTATGCAAGACTGGTAAAGTGGTATACTGATCAACCCAGGCATTGTAAACCAAGGGGTGTTGCCGTGTTGGTCAGATTTACATAAAAAGAACTCAGAATGTATGTACTACACTTGTTAGATTAAGCTCTCGGGGAATCATTGAAAAGTGTAATGATGTATGCTGGCTGTAAAATTGCAGGAATACATTATACTCATACGGACCATGGTTAATAATAGATATGCTTATCATCTTGCTGTTATTTTTCTCTTCGAACTAGCAAAATTACCCACGCAATTAGACTGCTATGTATTTATTATACAACTCTAATACTTATGAAGAGCAATGCTTCTATGCTTTCGCTCCCAATACAAGTTGCATAAATTGATCTGAAGCAAGCGAAAGGGTAAGTAATCACCATCTACTTTTTATTTATGCTTTAATATTAGTGCAAGTTTTTTTTAAAAAAAAACATAGAAGCACCTCTCCACTTATGATTGGAAATGTAGTTACATTTATTATAAAACTTGTTCCCGTCAAATTTTGGCGGACAAAATGGCGCTATAATAATAATAATAATGAATAAAATGTGGTCATAGGGGTTAGGACAAAGTCAAATTTGGGAATATAGGGTTGACTATGCTAGAGACGATTGACCAAAGCCTACTAAGGACAGAATAGTCAGAAAACGTGAGATATCTTGCTAAATTCTTTCTGACAGAAAGAAGATTGATGCGGAAATGGAATATGTCAACAAGAAATTGAAGATTCGAAGACAGACATGGGTCTCTCGAAGGAAAGGCTGGCCTGAACAAAGTGAAGTAGAATTCAAGATTAAGTCGGCCTTTTAGGTCTAGTTTCAAGATTAAGCCACGCGAAGGCTCGTCCGCCGCTGGAGGCCATTTCCCCACGCTCAGGTACGTCTCCGTCCCTCGCTCCGTTCGGCCCTCCTCTAGCTCCTGCTATCCTCTAGCCCCGCGCATCCCCTTCCTCGCCCCCACGCTTGCACGGCTTCTCCCTTGCCCTCACGGCCAGCATGCCGGCCTCCTCGCCTCTTCTGCTTGGCCACCTTCCTTGCGACTCCTCCCCGCCATCTCTTCCCTGTAGATCAATCAGCCGCTGATCTGCCGCCAACGTCGGCTGTTTCCTTTTCAGTTTGTGCGTGTGATGCACAGGATGATGCAAGAACAGGCCCGTGCAGGTTCGTTGCAGTGGCGTGCGAGATGTGCCGACCTGCATCGCCCTCGGCGCCTAATGCTCCTCTGCCGTCACCGCCTATAACACCGCCGACGTCCAGGTAGGTTGCCTAATTTCTTAAATCTTCTTCTTCTTCTTCTTCTTCTATTTTTACTCATCTCACCAATCTGATCAACAAAAGAGATTAATTCGGCGGTAATGGTGATGCTGCAGGGAGTCCGCCTGTGCCGGATGAGTTCTATTGAGTTGCATGCACCAGCCAATTCACCCAAAAGCTTAAGCTGATGAGGAAAGACGGGCAATTTATTTATACTTCAACACTCCCCCTCACGTGTTGGCTCCCTCAGGCCTAAGACGTGGAATAGAAGTGGGCTGCAATTATTATTTTTTAATTGCACCAACTAAGTCTTGAACTCAAGACCTCTTGGCTCTGATATCATATTGAGTTGCATGCACCAGCCAATTCACCCAAAAGCTTAAGCTAATGAGGAAAGACGGGCAATTTATTTATACTTCAACAAGTTCATCCAGGAGCAGCTAAAATCGGTCCTTACGGACATGTCGGTGGATGTGCCTATTTCCTTTTTAGTTTGTAATGTAGTAGAAAGGTTAGTACGCCGCGCGTGTGAACAGAAAATGATTTTGCGTTTTTTTCTTGAGGAAAAATAGATTTAGATGTATTTTTAGATTTTTTTTTGTAGGCTTACGAAACCTTAGAGATCGCGCTAGGGGAAAAATTATGCGGCACACGTTGCGCGCGTGAAAGGAAAATGTTTTTTGCGTTTTTTTTTGGAGGAAAAATAGATCTAGGCGTATTTTTAAATGCGCATGCTGCGCGCGCGAACGAAAAATAACTCTTCGGTTATTTTTCTGATGAAAAAGTAGACCCAGACGTATTTTCTAAATTTTTGGAGGCTGGAGAAACCTTAGAGACCAAGCCAGGAAAAAAGTACACATCTTTCTAATGATGAAAATATTTTTTTTTGAGAAAACGGAGAAAGGACCTACACGTAAAAATCGGAGACCTGATTGTTATACTTTTGGACATGATCGCTATTCCAAAAAATGAGAAAAGGACTCACTCGCGATTCGTATTTAACGTGAGGCTCTTTTCATAAAGTAATGAACGAGAAACCTAAACGCAATATGGGGGAAAAAATTTTCCTCACAAAAAATCGCAAAGAACCTCTGCGTAAATTAGAAGGACCTACTTGTGATTTAAAGAACTGGAGGGGTTTTTGTGCAAATAGCGGAGAGAGAAGGGGTGGGACACGTGGGCAGCCGGACCTTCCAGGAACTCTTCGGCAAATGTTTTATCGATGATGATTAGTATCTTAGTTAGTATTAGTCATTAGAGGGGTTTAGTGATCTTTGATGTGGATGTGCTTCTGATGCACATGGATGATGTCCTGGGGTACTACTACTGTTGCTTTGAGTTACCAAGCTAAGCATATGCATGTTTGGAGTTGCAAACTTACTTGGCCAAAAAACGGAACATGGTGTTATCAATCTGTCGTGAGAGAAATTTGAAAGTTGTGGTTTGACATATTTAGTTATGTGACAAATTAGGTGTTCAGCGTTAGATTCTGCATAACACTTGTAGGCGCTTACCCGGATTGCGATCAACTAATCGGCGCAACACTCGTGCTCTTGCCAACCGGTTGGAAACAATCCGAGCTTCCCGCATATGTGTTCGGTGCTAGTTCCCAAGATCAACGCCTAGCACCCACATATTTGGCAATCGAGATGATTCATCACACATACACAATTGATAATGACATAAAAGTAGATTAAGAATTAGTTCATCCACTAGTATTACAAGTCCATGGACGACCGGCCAAATAAAATACATAAGGAGTAAGGAAACATGAGAAATATCACAAGTCCAAAAGAAGGATTTCGGTGTGCCATCCATAACCCAAAAGGCAACTGACTGGGGTAGTTTATTCCTCCAAAAAGTCGTTAGCCCCCATCTCGAAGAAGGAATCGTCAGGGATATCCTCATTACCTTGATTTAAACATGTTTAAATTGAGCAAACGATGAGTACACATATGTACTCGCAAGACTTTAGTGTATGAAAATAATTATACATGCATGGCTATTTCAAAGGAAGAAATCTTCTATTCTAGGTTCAGTTTTTGGCATAAGGCAAGTTTTATTTGTAAGCATGCAACTTGATAAATGTCGATAGTATTAAAAGGTGCATTTGATAAGAATGTAAATAAATTATAGATGTACAACATTCCATGACCCTCCATGATCATGAACAAAGTATATCGCGACCCAACCACCATACCATCAAACCAACTCACCATACCTCCATTTTTCAAAGTGTTTGCAAAACCAAAACCAAAAATACTATACTTGACAATATGTTCCAAGCTGCTCATGACCGTGAGCATGGCTAATTAATTAGATTTAAATCTCTGCAGAGAGTGTACACTTTACCCACATGACATATTCTAGCAATCATGTCAACCATGCCACATGATACACAAGTATCTGTTTTGCTAGTCTATGACAAAACTTTTCGACTAGCCAGAACCCAACCTTGCATTAGCCCGGATATGACCATCCCTGTTATGGCTGCAGAAACCGCTCATAGTACATTTTAGTACTCATTGGGAACTCATCCCATCACTCTCGTTCTCCCCATAACAGGGCATACCCGTTGTATCGGGTTGCTTGGTCCCAACGCCTCTTTGAAGGGAGCATCCTCGAACGACATCTCTCCCCCGGTTCGTCCATACTACTCGGCCTATATATATTTGTTGGTCATCTGGAATATATATTTGTTGCCCATGCATGACCAATCCATCAGCATCCACAGAAAATTCCAATGGTGCGCCTTCTTTTAACTTGCACTTAATCTCAGCCACTCCTTCATTTTTGAGCTGGGCGGCTTTGATTTGAGACTCTAAAGTTGGTTGAAGGGTCAATGCTGCAATATAACCCTTTTCAACCACTTCCAAGTTGAGTCTACGAAATTCATCAAGTAGTTGTGGTTGACTGACAAGGTTTAAGGAATTGATCGTGTGTAGCTTGCGACTGAGTGCATCGGCTACAACATTTGCCTTACCAGGATGGTAATGAATACCCAAATCATAATCTTTGATCAATTCAAGCCATCTTCATTGCCTCAAGTTTAGATCGGGCTAAGTAAAGAAGTACTTCAAGCTCTTATGATCGGTGTATATTTCACATCGGTTACCAATGAGATAATGCTGCCATATTTTGAGAGCGTGAATAACAGCTGCCAATTCCAAATCATGAGTTGGATAGTTGGCCTCATGAGGCTTTAATTGACGTGAAGCATATGCCACAACCTTGCCCTCTTGCATTAATACACATCCAAGACCTTGACCGGATGCGTCACAATACACGTCAAAGCTCTTATGTATATTAGGCAAAACAAGTATCGGGGCTGTTGTGAGCCTTCGCTTCAATTCTTGGAAGCTTGCTTCACAGGAGGATGACCACTCAAATTTCTTCTCCTTCTTGAGCAATTCGGTCAATGGTTTAGCAATTTTGGAGTTCTCGATAAATCGGCGATAATACCCAGCAAGACCGAGGAAGCTTCTAATTTCCGGGACGGTTTGGGGTTGTTCCCATGCAAGCACATCTTTCACTTTGCTTGGGTCAACAGCAACACCTCCTTTAGAAAGGACATGGCCAAGAAAACCAACTTCTTTGAGCCAGAATTCACATTTGCTAAACTTCGCATACAACTGGTGTTCGCGAAGCTTGTCAAGCACCATGCGTAAATGAAGCTCATGCTCTTTCTCATTCTTGAAGTAGATGAGTATATCATCAATGAAGACCACCACAAATTTATCCAAATACTCCATAAACACCTTGTTCATAAGATTCATAAATGTAGAAGGTGCATTAGTGAGTCCAAAAGAGACTACGGTATATTTATACAACCCGTAGCGAGTGGTAAATGCGGTCTTTGGAATATCCCCCGGTCTGATTTTGAGCTGAAAATAGCCAAGCCTTAAGTAAATTTTGGAAAAGACTCAAGCCCCGCTCATTTGATCAAACAGATCATCAATCCATGGAAGAATGTATTTATTTTTTATGGTGACTTCGTTCAATGACCAGTAGTCGATACACATTCGGAGACTACCATCTTTATTTTTGACGAACAACACCAGACTTCCCCATGGAGATGAGCTAGGATGAATGAAACCTTTATCTAGCTGTTCCCGGAATTGTTTCTTTAATTCAACCAACTCATTTGGGGGCACCCGATAAGGACGTTTAGAAATTGGTGCCGACCCTGGCAACAAATCTATGATGAATTCCATGTCACGGTCTGGTGATAGCCCTGGCAATTCTTCTGGAAAGACATCCATGTACTCGCAGACCACTGGTACTTGACGAATCTCAGGGACTAAAAGAGTGTTGAGGTTTGGTTGATGTAGGTTGGAAGCTTGATTAGAGGAATAAGTGACATGAATACCATTGGGGTTGACCAAAGAAATAGCTCGGTTAGCACAATCAATATGCCCCTGGTTCTTTGCTAACCAGTCCATGCCAAGAATGACATTAGGTCCTGGAGTATCATTGTTGATTAGATCACCTTCAAATTCTACCCCGTTGATCTCAATTTTAACTCCCGGTCTCACAAGGTCTGCTTTCATAATGGATCCAGGTGAATAAATTATCATGTTGTTGGCTAGGTAGCTAACTTGGATATTTTGTTGCTCAACAAATCTTATGGATATAAAGGAATGAGATGCACCAGAATCAAATAAAACCAATGTGGGAGTTGAGTGCACTAGAAACGTACCCAGCACCACATCGCGTGCGTCATTTGCTTCCTCTGCAGTGGCATGATTTAGACGACCACGCCCATAGCCCTGAGCTGGCTTGGGGGTGGGTCGACTTCCTTGAGGGCCTCCACGCCCTCGTGCTGCACCTTGGGAATGTGGTGGAACATTCTGGAGTTGATGATGAGCTGGTGGTTGCTTGTGCGAACAGTTGGTGGAGATGTGCCCTTTTTCACCACAAGAATAGCATGTGACGGCGGCGAAACGGTTTGACCTCCAGATGACTGTCTTCCGTGGTTATAATATTGAACCGCTGGTGGAGATTGGAGAGGTGTGTTCCCTTGAGGTCTTGGGTGCTGTGACACGGAAGAACGACCATTGGATGGCGGCCCTGCATGTGGTTTTGAGGAACCGGTGCTTGCTGATTTTTGAGCCATCCACTTGTGTTTCCGGCTTTCAAGTACCACCTTTGCGCTATCCTCAACGTGAATTGCTTTATCCACCAATACTTGCATGTTGGGGATGTCATGAGCAGCAAGTGAGTGTTTGATCTCCTCATTAAGGCGCTCCCGAAAGAGAGCAACTTTCTTACCTCGTTCAGTATCTCATCAGCAACATACTGAGCAAGGTAATTGAACTGGTGAAGGAAGTCCATGACCGGCATGGAGCCTTGCTTGAGGCTATAGAACTCCCTCTTTTTGATCTCCATTATACTTGAGGGGATATGAGTAGTACGGAAGGCATCCTTGAATGCCTCCCAAGTAGTGATTTGGCCGGGTGGGCGAATAGCCTTAAAGCTATCCCACCAAGCGGCAACAACCCCTTGAAGGTAGTATGCAGCATATTGGACTTTTTCTTCATCATTGCACTTCGCAATGTCGAGTTTGCTCTAGATGTCATGAAGCCAATCATCAATATCCAATGGGTCAGCAGCTGAGGAGAAACTCGGCGGGCGAGTTCGTTGGAACTCGGCCAAGTGTGATTGAGGTGGTATAGTTGCATTCCCACCATATGCTGCAGCATTAAAGTTCTCAGTGTTTTGTACCATCCTCTCAAGAAGACTGGTTTGCATGACGAGGACTTGTGCCATTAATGGAGGAGGCGGCAACTCCTCATTCTGTGTCCCTTGCGGGGATCGCATCCCACTTGGTTCACCCCTCGGCGCACTCGAATGCTGTGCCTCTTGGCTCCGAGAACCCAAGCGCGGCGGGGTATGGTGTGATGAGTTAGGCTCCACATTCTATGGAACGTGGCCCTCAGGGGTAGCATCACTTTCCAAGAGTGATCGAACTGAGCGCATCCTTGTCATCCTGTTTCACACACAAGATTAAACAATATTTTCAAAACAGATGCTAAAAAGACAAGGGATGGAAGTATAGTGAACATGGGGTGCATAATATCACTCAATTGCATTCAAGAATTAAATATTATGCTCAAATGAAATTGCGGACAGCAAGGATGATTTTTGCATTCTTGCTATAGAAATGAAGATAACAACTTAGCATAGTGGCAATGCCTAAGTGAGTTTCAACATGGGGCCCATTACAACAATTCCCAAACCTCCCCATTAAGTTTCTCACATACAAGAGTACATAAATACGTGGCTCACACTACAACCCAAAAGTGAGCTCTACTACTAAATCAACTCATAAGCCATTAAGCATTGCCTCCATTGTTGGCGGTGTAGGGGGCATCGGGAGATGAAACGACAGGCATCATCAACTCGTACTCCCATCCGCGATAGAAGACGCTCCGGGCTTGCTCCACGTGCATGGGAATGCTAGGGCGAGTAGCCGAAACGTGATGCCCACTGCCTCTCACCGACATACGGGCACAGCGAACAACGTGCCGGTAGGTGTCGTATGGTAATGGGAGGTCCTCCACTGGGTCGTAGGCCTCGGGCTCTCCGTACACAACCCCATCATTGAAGAAGCCATGATGACGAAGCGGCGCCATGTGGGTCTCCAACTCAGAGACACGACGGCGTGTGCGGATCAACTCGTCATGGAGGCGCAAGAGGTACCCGTCGAGGGACCTCACTAACCCAATGTGCCAGGCTAGCACGGGGTCCATCGCGGCATCCGCCGAGGCATGGATGTTGTCCAAGCTGTCCCTCTCCCATGAGGGACAGTACGGAAACAACTGCGCCATCTCTAGGACGTCATGGCGAAGTTGGAGGATGGCGACGTAGGCTCCATCAAGCACGGCTGAGAGTGGACTCGACATCGTACCTTGGTAGCTACGAGTCGGCTCCTCCTCATGGTGTCCGTGGATGGACACGTCCACGGCGTACAAGAAGGAGGCCGGGCTAATTGGAGCACGGTAGACGAGGTACTCCGACTGCACGATAAAGCCAACTTGGCGCATCATGCTCCATAAGGTCTCCTGGATGGAGCCCTTAATGATGGCGCAAATGTAGTAGCACGGCTCCCAGCGTCCCGCCACCCAGGAATAAGGAAAAGGATCAAGTTAGCACAACTTATATGGGAATAATCAAACTAGCAATTAAGACTTACATAAAAAGAATCATACAATATCCTATCTTCCTTATCCTTACTTCTACGTAATACTCATCTAGTATTTTGAATCGGGGAGGGTTTTTAAAGAAATTTTCTCTAACAATAAACTGTTTAGAGTGGGGCAAGGCTTGAGGGTTCTCTCTACCATCCTTACAAATTTTAGATTTTAAAACTTTTCCAAAGCATTTTTAACTTTCAAACTATCCTTTGAATGGCATGAGAAGTAGAATGAAACTAATTTTCTTGATTTACACCCTTTTTCTAGAAAAATCATTATTTGAAGTCTGAGATAAGTGCAAAATCATTTTGAGAAGTAAAAATGAGGAAAGATGCTATAGAAGAATAAGAGTAGCAATCTACATTTTTGGAAATAGGATTTTTATAACAAAGTAGCTTTTGAAAGAAACTTGCCCTTAATTCCATCGAATATACTAACTAGGGCTTTCCTACAGTCGTATGGGCTTTGATACCACCTCTTGTGGGCGCTTACCCGGATTGAGATCAACCAATTGGTGCAACACTCGTGCTCTTGGCAACCGGTTGGAAACAATCCGAGCTTCCCGCATATGTGTCCGGTGCTAGTTCCCAAGATCAACGCATAGCACCCACTTATTTGGCAATAGAGATGATTCATCACACATACACAATTGATAATGACATAAAAGTAGATTAAGAACTAGTTCATCCACTAGTATTACAAGTCCATGGCCAACCGGCCAAATAGAATACATAAGGAGTAAGGAAACAACGGAAATATCATAAGTCCAAAAGAAGGATTTCGGTGTGCCATCCATAACCCAAAAGGCAACCAACTGGGGAAAGACTCAGTTCATTCCTTCGAAAAGTCGTTAGCCCCCGTCTCGAAGAAGGAATCGTCAGGGATATCCTCATTACCTTGATCTAAACATGTTTAAATTGAGCAAACGATGAGTACACATATGTACTCGCAAGACTTTAGTGTATAGAAATAATTATACATGCATGGCTATTTCAAAGGAGGAAAGGTTCTATTCTAGGTTTATTTTTGGGCATAAGGCAAATTTTATTTGTAAGCATGCAACTTGATAAATGTCAACAGTATTGAACGGAGCATTTGATAAGAACTACTTAATGTAAATAAATCATAGATGTACAACATTCCATGACCCTCCATGATCATGAACAAAGTATATCGCAACTCAACCACCATACCATCAAACCAACTCACCATACGACCATTTTTCAAAGTGTTTGCAAAACCAAAACCAAAAACACTATACTTGACAATATGTTCCAAGCTGCTCATGACCGTGAGCATAGCTAATTAATTAGATTTAAATCTCGGCAGAGAGTGTACACTTTACCCACATGACATATTCTAGCAATCATGTCAACCATGCCACGTGTCGGGACCCGAATGTGCAAATCTGGACCCTCTGTGTATTCAGCACTAGTCCAGGATCACGCTAGTGCACGCAGAGTCAACATCGGTAAATACCACAACCATACTATACGAAATAGTAAAGTACTTTATTGAAAGGAAAATATAACCTGTTGCTCGACCTTATGGTCAAGTTACAAAAGTACGCCTCACAGGGCAAAGTCTTAAGTAATAAACTTGCAGCGAAAAAATAAAGAAACGCGTGGCGCCAACCAATATGCCACAGACAACTGACTGGGCTCGCCCCTAGTTCATTGGCCCCTCCTGGAACTCCTCCTCCAGTGCTGGCGTCGATTCTTCTTCAACTGATATTTGTATTGTGGCAAGGGTGAGTACTTAAAAGCACTCAGCAAGTCAAGCACAGAGATGCAGTCTAGTATTCTACATGCATGGCTTGATACAAATGACAGGCTAAGTGGTTCATTTGCAGTAAAGCATCATTCACAATTAACAGTAATAGATTGAAAGCAGTAAAACAGTAATAACAATAATAACTTTCATAAACAGTTTCACAAGTAGAGCATTTATTCACCTAAAGCAGGTTCATCATTTCCATACCAATTGACCAAAAGTTATTTTAAGGAAAGTTTAACCCTTGACTGTAATCACCAAGCAATGTCTAATAACGTGGACTCGTCTATTCGAATAGGTTGTACATTCTGCAGAGGTTATACACTTTACCCACAAGATACAACCAAACACCACCAAGGCGAGTGATCGTAACAAAGCCTTTTCAAAGCTATTTCTAGACCCGGTATTGCCCACTAAGGTTTCAACACTGAAGGGACTGGTTACCACACTCAGAGCCCCCCTCTTGCGCCATGTGAGCCTACCCGCGAACCCGAACCTCACACCACCACAACAGTACCAAAGACTAGACATCACAGTTTACTCGGCCAGGTCTGTCCCATTCTAGACTTGTGGTTGTATGTTGGACTCAGTTCAAATTCTTGCAAGGTTAAGTCCTTAGGGTGACTGAGGCAAGACTACCCAAGGATTCACAAGTAACCAAAGCAATAAAACCAAATGCGACCTCCCAAGTGCCACATCTAGCACACCAGAACAATCTTGCCACTTGCCTAAGTCTAAACCATTTTACCATCCAGTTGATTACCATGCACCACGTGCCATCAACATCATCAATAACACATGTCACATCTTCCAAAAACATGTTACATCTCTCATTAAGTCAAGGTTAACATTTAACACTCCAAAATGATGTCATCGACACGTTGCAGGGCTAAGCATACTACATACGGTCTAAATAACCCATGTTGGCGAATTAATAATGTCCAACTAATAATCCATATTCTAGGGTGACAAATGATTCATGGCATACAATTATCATCCACAAGGTGCCATAATCAAGTAGGTCACATAGCTATTCCCGGAATTATTCAAAAGCATTTTAATTAAACTAGCATGCAATAATTCAAACAAACATAGTTTCAAAAGTGGGAACAACATGGTGAAAGTTTAACTTTCCTTCAAAGAGTACTGGTTCTGGGTCTTGAACTTGTTCTTCGGTCAAAACTTCTCCTTCGAAGCCTTCGGGCAGTTCAACATCTACGCGTATCAGATAAATAAACAACAAATAAATAAAATAGAGGAAAAACTCATGTCCAAAAATTTATTAAAATTCACCATTAAATAGAGTTCAATTTTATAAAAATTTAGAAACTGGAATCACCTCAATCAGAGTTAAAACGCAAAAGTTATAGCCGTTTGATGTTTGAAAAATCAATTAAAAGAATAAACCGAATTAATTCATTTATTTTTCTATTGAAAAATCCGAAATATGACTTCAGCGTGGATTTTGGATTTCGGCCAAATTATTTTTCTAAAGGAAAATCGAATTATTGCGTCATGCTTGCGTCATCCGGTCTATAGACCTGGTCCATGGTTCGGGTTCGGTCCACCGTGGACCCGGTCCACGGGGACACGTGTCGCTGACATGTGGGACCCCCGGATGATGTCATTGCTAACATCAGCACCACTCGCCCGAACGGCTCTGAAAGCTGGACCCCACCGTGATGTCAGCATGACATCACGACTAACGTCATCGCGTGCGGGTGCAGCGGCTGACACGCAGGCCCGATGCTGACGTGGCGCAATCTGGACCGTTGATTTGAAATCCGATGGTCATGATTGGATCTAATCCCGCTCGCATTGGATCTACACGATTGATCTGGACCGTTCGATTTGGATCGGACGGCTGAGATCCGATCGGGTTTTCGCATCAACGTGGGGGTGACGTGGCATGACCTGGCGGCTGACGCATGGCATGATCTGGACCGTACACCGCAGATCGAACGGCTGGGATTCCCTCTAGTGCTACCACGTGAACCTAATCAAATCGTTCGATCTAGATCTAACAGCTGAGATCTAATCTAGCATGGTGCAATATGGGGCTACGTGGCTTAATCTGGTGCATTGGATCTAGATCTAACGACTGCTAATAGATCTACACAGTAATACGGGAACTAACCCTAACCGTACGATCTAGATCTAACGGCTGAGATCTAATATGGGATTTGGGCACGGGGTGGTGACGTGGACGAACCTGGAGCGTTGGATCTTTATCGGACGGTTGATAGAACTCGAGGGTGTCGGCGATGTCGCAGCGGAGCAGGCTGACCAGAGCTGGGGATGACGACACGGGCAACGGCGTTTGGGCGCGTCTCCGGTGAAGTGAGTCCTACCCTCGCTTCAAACGTCCATGCGATGGATCGTTGTCTTGTTTCCAGTCCCCGCTAACATCAGCTTGGTTGAACGCATCATCGAGTCCAGATCCGAAACAACACAGGACGGGTGACCGGAGCTGCATCGCTTTGCTGACCACAGCTCCGTCGACCGCTCAGCCCACCAGGGCCTAAACAACTACATGAACGAAATTCAAAACAAAAAAAATTGAACAAGGAAAGAAGAAACAGGTTCAGATGAAAACTTTAGGGGAAATCCAACATCACTTTTATTTTATAAGGTTATAATGCTCGACAAGAGCATACACGCACGCTGACGAAAATTCAAGCGCGACGCACGCGACCCACGGCCTCGATGAAGGCGTCTCCCTCGCTTCGATCAGCTTCGGGACGACCTCAATCAATATGTCGATGTCGGTAGCGTCATGCGTGATAGGTCCTCCTCCGTGAGTTCAGCCATGACAAGGTTGAAGTCAGCCCAGAGCTCAGCAATGAAGGCCTGCTCACCAACGAGTGCCGGAGGTTCGTCGGCGGCCGGGATGTCGTCCCCGAAGTCAAAGTCGAGGAAGAGGACGTCCTCGTCCATGGGCGCTGGTGGGGCGTCAGCCATTGGAGGGACGCTAAGAAGTGCAAGAGCAGCTAGAAGGAGTAGAACTAAGGCGAGGAAGGTGAACACAAATTAGTGGAATGAAACCAGGAAATGAGCGCTCGCTCTGGTAATGGCGATGCGGATATAAATATCCCAGGCAAAGAAGTCGAGGCGTCAGGGATAAATGCTAACACCGAAGACCGAAGAGTCTCCATGACTCCAGAGAACTGGGCTTGTCTCTTCATCTTATAAGCCTAGGAAGGAACTCTTCATTCCACAAACAAAAAATCAATGGGCTCGCGCCCGCAGTCCCAAAGATCTAGACGGAGAAAGCCAACATGCATGAAAATCAAATTTAGTTTATTTACATACGAAGGTTCCCTGCCAAAAATCAGAAAAATTACGAGGGAGACAACTTTTCCTTGCCCTTCGTCGAGGTACTCATTGCTGCACGAGCCCGACGCACTGACTCCCTCGAAGTGATATCACCATGTTGCCTCCAGAAGTCAGACACGAAGCGGGAGGCTAACCGAGATGCAGCAGGTGACGGTTTCCCGGCTGAAGGCAGATCAGCAAACCTGGGCTACGTCGAGACAGCGGAGGCAACGCCAAAATGCTCGTGGACATGTGTGCACCCCTTCGCCTCAAGCAGTTGAGCAGTCTTTACAGAGCCAAGTCTAGCACAATGGTCGCCGAAGGTCATAGCAGAGTTCCCAAATATTTCGGCGGAGTTTTGAAGGAATTTAATGGCCTCCAAGCTAGACGAGGGGATACAACACGAAGCCACCTCAATCCCGAAGCGAGGGAGTTGTCTGAGGAAAACGTCGGTCGCCTCTCGAACTCCGGAAGTTAGGGACTCCATTTCCTTCCGCATCGCTTCGCAATGCTCCTCCGCTGGTTGGGTGTTGCGAAGGTACATTTGAGCCTCACCCTTCGCCGCTGCAAGCTGCCGGGGGTGCTCCTCCGCCTCTTTCCTAAGTATCTCATTACCCCTCTCCGCCATGGTTAAAAGGCCTTTGAGCTCATCGACGCGGTCATCTTTTTTCTTTTTGTTTCGTTATGCCACAACGTGAGCTTGCTCCGCTTCAGTAAGTTTCTCCCTCATCGAGGACACCACTTCTTCGAGTTCGGCATTTCGTGTCGCCAGATCTCGGCCCTGGGCCACCTCAACCTGCACTCTGGCCAATGTTTCGGTAGATATTCGTAAGGTCTCCGCCCAGCGGGCCTTCTCAACCTCTAGTTCCACCACCCGTTTCTTCGTCGCATCGCACTCGTCGACATCCATGTTATACTTGTGCAAATATGACCGGAATCGATGAGTCACTTCTGAAGCGACAACGGCCCCCACGCGATAAACAACCACGCTCTAAGAAAAGAGAAGCAACTAACAGAGATGGAAGAAAAAGGATACCTTCAAATATAGGTCCATGGATGTTTCGCAGAGTGAAAGATCGTCCACATCACCAAATAAAGCCACATATTTACTATATGGGGAAAAGGCTGAACACATCTTCTTCAGGGTAGGACCTATCGCCATCCTGCTTTCAAAGTCCCCGGCCGAGAAATCCGAAAGGTCAAATCTGAAAGGGGAAGATCTTGACCCACCCCCAGGGGCTGGTGGTCCAGAAGGCAAAATTCCCCCGCCTATGAAGGGAACTCCCATGGAGGTAGGGACCAAGGATCTTGGCCCCCTCCCACTCCGGCCGGAGCTGGAGGAGCCACGGGCGGTCCAGCAGGAGCTGGTCCGGTTGGCCTCATCACCCCCATCGTCCCCATATTACCGCCTCCTGCATCAGCCTCGTCAAGTCCTGAAAGACTGTCATAACCCAAAGAGCTTGTAGGGAAAGTGTCAGGGGTCGGACCTTCAGCCTCAAAAGGGGTACCCGGAGTAGAGGCATCCAGGCGAAGGCCACGGGTCCCCTCCATCGAAGGATCAGTTGCTTCTTCCATAGGGACAGGCGCCCCCTCCACCACGGGACTGTAACACCCCAAAATTTTGCTTTTCTTAAATTCATGTGTGATTTGGCACTTTGGTGAATTTTTGGAATTTTCTGGAATTTATTTGGATTTATTTGGAATTTATTTGAATTTATTCCATTTTGAAATAATTAAAGAATTAAACTTTGCAAATAAAATTTTGTTGGAAATATTTTATTTGAGTCCAAAATGATCCAAAATATTTTCCAGAATTTTTCTGGAATTTTTAAAGTCTTTTGCTATTTTTAATGAATTAAATGAATTCTTGGGAATTATTTTAATTATTAAATCGTGGAAATTCGAGTTGGGTCAAGTACTATTCATCCGACCGAAGTCGGAACCCGAAGTCGGACTCGAGCCCGACCTCGAGCCACGTGATCCGGTCGAACCTTGATCGATCCGAACCGTTGGATCGAAATCCAACGGTCGGAAATTGGCCGCACCGATCCAACCGGATCCGGCCCGGACCCGTTGTGCCGCGCGATCTCGGCCGTGGATCGGGGCCACGCGGACGGCCACGATTTCGTCGTCTTCCCGAGTCCGGCTCGGACTGCGCCGCCGCGTAGCCGCCGTGTCCGTTAGGGTTTCACGGATTGCGCGCACGCCGAGGCACTATTTAAAGCCCCGAGGCCACCCCGTTGAAGCCCTTTGCCGTGCGCATCTTTTGCCTCAAGTTTCAGAGCCCTAGCTGCCGCCGCGTAGCTGCAATTGCTCGCCGTAGTTCCTTCCCTCTCTCCGCTTCGGTTTTCGCCCATGCCCGCCGTCGTCGAGCCGTCTCGCCAATCAGAAACGCAGATCCGGACTCCTCGGCCGAGGCACGAGAGTGCCTTTCATCTCGTCGGAGAAGCCCCAAAGGCGCCGTCGCCGTGGTCGCCTTCCCCAACTCCGTGAGCAGCGCCACCACAACGCCATCGTCGCCCTCGAAGCACGTCAACCGTCCGATCGAAATCCAACGATCCAGGTGAGCCCACGTGCAACCAAAACCCTAAAACCTAGATCAGATCGGGACCATTGGATCTAGATCCAACGGCCCACGATCACTGTGTACTTTATAACGGTGTTAGCCTAGGGTAGATCTGGACCGTCCGATCTAGATCGAACGGCCCGCGATCACCGTGTAGTTTTGAACGTGAACCCTAGATCCGATCCGTGCCGTCGGATTTCAAATCAACGGCACGCATCGTGCCACGCGTGTGCCTAAGCCGCGCGCCGCGTGAGCGCGTGTCTCGACACGCCGAGCCAGCGTGTCGGCCGGGACAACCGAACCGCACCATGACGCGTCACCGCCGACGCCACGGTGAACCCGCATGTCGATGGCGTCACCGAGCACGATGACGTCGATCTTGGCGCCACCCGAGGATCCCACCGTCGACCGAGCCGTGGACCGAGTCCACCGTGGACCGAGCCAAGCCGTGGACTGAGCCCATGAGCCGGCTGACGTCAGCCAGCCAATCAGGAGCCGACACGTGTCCTCGCTGACGCAATAATTAATTTCCGAAAAAGAAAATGATTTATTAATTCGAAATAATGATTTCAGATTTTGTTTCAAACTTCAAACGCTTATAACTTTTGCGTTTCAACTCCGATTTGAGTGATTCAAATTTCTAAATTTGTATAAAATTGAGATCTACCTAAATATGAATTTTATTTAATTTTTGGACTAAATTTTTTCTCTGTAAAATTATTTAATTGATTATTTAAACTTTAAATAATCATAACTTTTGTGTTTTAACTCCAAATTTGATTGATTCCGATTTCTAAAAATTCATAAAATTATGTTCTCTCTGTTTATGGATTTTATTTGGATGTTTGGACACTTTTTGCCTATTGTTTATTTGTGTATTGCTATTTGCACGCTTTACGAGTAGACGTTGAAGTGCTGGAAGGATTCGAAGGAGAAGTATTGACTCAGGATCCAACTCAAGACCAAGAGCAAGTACTTTTTGAAGGCAAGTTGTGCTTTGACCATGTTGATCCTATTTTGAAATCTATTTTGATTTAACCTATTGCATGCTAGTTCAATTAGAAAATATTTTATTTAAATATGTGGAATTAGATAAATACCAATTTGCTGTATGACACCTTGATTACTTAAATATGTGCCATGACCCCTTGTCACCCTAGTTGTGGTTTACTAGTTGGACATTATTAAATTGCCAACATGGGAAATTAGATCGTTGTAGTATGTTGCTTAGACCTACTACGTGCTCGTGACATGATTTTGGACAATCAAATGTTAATATTGACTTAATGATATATTGAACCTGTTTGGAAAGGTATCATGTGATGTTGATGGCACGTGGTGCTTGGTAATCAACTGGGGTTTGATAAATAGATTTGACCGGGGCATGTGGCAAGAATGATCGAGTGGGCCAGTTGTGGCACCGGGAATGTTGGTTTGGTTCTTCGGGTAGTCTTGCCCTGGTCACCCTAAGGACTTCACCTTGCAAGCCTTTGAACTGAGTCAAGCGTGCAACCACATGTCCGTAATGGGACGGACCTAGTTGACTAAGTTGCTAATAACGTACCTGTGGGACCTCAGGATGTCAACTACACCCTTTGTGTAAATTGTACGGGGGAGCGTACCGGGGCTGAGGCCAGGTACCCATCTAACGGTTGATTGGCCTAAACTTCGCCTTAGCTAAGGGAAGGGTTAGCGTGCAATAACCGGGGAGGACCACTTGTATTGTTAGAAGTTTCCGAAAGACTTTGTTACGGGAACTCGCCTTTGTGGTGTTTGACTGTATCTTGTGGGTAAAGTGCATAACCTCTGCAGAGTGTAGAATCTATTCGAATAGCCGTGTCCGCGGTATTGGACATCGCTCGGGAATTACAATCAAGGGTTAGATTTTCTCAAAAATAACTTGGATTTGAAAGGTTGGGTTGGATTAATAATGATGTTAATGGAAATGTGGATTATTTTGGGAAAGATGTTTATTAAACTTCTTGAAAAGTTATCTATGCTTTACTTATTTCTACCGCTTTGAATCTATTTATGATACTTGTTAAATCTTTGTTTTATGCAAATATACCTTGAGCTATTCCTTTGTACCAAGCCATGCATATAGTATATTAGCCTGCATTACATGCATGACTTGCGAGTACCAAGTACTCACCCTTGCCACAATACAACACCAGTTGAAGAGGAGACTACACCAGCTTTGGAAGAGGAGCTCCAAGAGGAACCGTCTACATAGGGAGCGAGCCCAGTCAGTTGCCTGTGGTATACTGGATGGCGCCACGAAGTTATTTGATTTTCCGCTGCTACTATTTCTCTCTTAATAAGTTTCGCCCTGTGAGGCGTACATTTGTAACTTGACCTTAAGGTCGAGTAACCAGTTTGACTACTTAAATAAAAGTACTTTATTAGTATCGAGTGGTATGATTGTGATATTTACCGATGTTAAGACTGTGTGCACTAGCGCGTTCCTGGACTAGTGCTGAATACACAGAGGGTCCGGATTTGCAAATTCGGGGTCCCGACAGAGGTACCACTGCTCCTTCGAGGAGACCGTGCGCGACCTCCGTGACGGGGCTGCTCCCTTCGGCGTCATCCACCATATCCACAAAATTTGCCCGGGAATAGCCAGGAATGAGTATCCTGGGGATTGCTCCCCACCTGTGCGTGAGTCGGGGACAGGATCAGGGATGCGAGGCGAGGCAAGCAACTATGCCGCAACCAAGGTGGATGCTGCCCCGATCGGACCCGCTACAGAAGCAGGATCGAGAATTAGTGGCAGGGCATTTAGTTCCACCGCGGTTGAAGGGGGATGCCCCTCCGCTGGACCTATTCCAGATGCGATATCGAAGGCACAAGGTGGGGCCAATGACCCCGCCTCGATGGTAGTGGACGACACTTCAGAGGGACCTGCACCGAGAGCAGAATCGGAGGTGGGCGACGGAACAGGCGACACTGCCGCCACGAAAGCGGAGGGGTCGCCTTCCTCACCCATCTCCTCGCTGTCCAAATCGTCATCATCATCATCTTCCCCCAAGTCATCACTCCCGCCAGGAGGAGCAATCGCTGGATCGGAGCGCGCGCGTCAACCTGACCCGCTTCATCGAGAGTGGAGAACCGGTCGCACCCCTAGGATGGGGGACAGCACGGCACCCCCAATTAGCTAAACGAGTGATCCGGGCTGCCCCAATCGCGTCCATGGAAACTTCATATTCCACTATATTGCAGGGCCCGAGGAGCCCGCGAGCCAACCTCTCGGCTGCTCCACGTCGAAGGTCTCGCATCCCCCCCGGCTGAATCACAGATACTGTGCCCCCTGACGACCACTACAAAGTCACTGCAGGATTCCTCGCTAGGGAATCCACACGGCAAAGGCAGTATTCCTCAACCAAATCACGCATCGAACTTTGATGACGAAGTGCCTTCAGGTACTCGAGAAGCCTCATTTCCTCCGCTGTCGCGTCCCAATTTGGAGAATGAATGGCCCGAACAGGACCCATAGAGGTACAAAGTGCGAAATCCGGACCGTCAAGCTCCTGATAATACCAACGTTGCATCCAACCAGATTCCCACTTCCCTTTGGCAGCGGCAACCGGAATCTCTTAGGCCAGCAACCTTTTCGTCTGAAAGTTCAAAGAGCCGAAACAGGATCATTGACCCCCATCGCCAACTCGATGATGCTTTGGCTGCCAGAATGCGTCTTCAATGAGAGAAAACAAACGTCCGGTTAGTTTGAACCCCGCCGGGCGAAATGCCCACTCTAACACCGCCAACCGGACTATAGCGTTGGGGGTGAGCTGTGAGAGCTTCGCCTGGAAGGCCCGCAACACGGACCCCACTAGCGGGGTTGTAGGAAATCGAAGCCCAACTTCCAGGAAGGTAGCGAACACCACCGCCTCGTTCGGCCGAGGCTGGGGAATTTCTTCTTCTCCAGGGGAACGCATAGAGAGGCGGATCATGCCAAAATCCCTAGCCAAGATGTCGAGGCCGTCGGGACCCAGGAGAGAACGCCCCAAAACCAGGGACAATGCGTTGGCATCTTCCTCACTCAAAACCAGCTTCGCCTGAGGAGCACATCGAGGAGCCATGGAAGGCGAAACCAAAAGCGACGAGGAACAAATGGAACGGGTGGGGAAAGAAGATTAGAAGGCGCGAGGAGAAATGAACACCAGAAATTGCCCTGTTCTCATCACCCACAACGCTTAAAAGGGAAAAACCCGGTTCCGTTTAACTGTGGATCCGAATACGTGGCTCCCATCGCGCAAAAAACGGAGACGTGAGGACGTGGATGAGCGGACTGACGGTTTTGACACCAAACCCAAGGCATCATAAAGAGCCACGACGCACGATTCCAAAGGACAAGACCACCCACATAAAGACCAGCCCGTTTGTACCTATCGCGACAGAACACATGACCAAGGGTGCTGAAAAAAATAAAAGGCTACCTAACCAAAGCGAAGAAGAGGGACAAAACAGGTCTCGCTCCGCACACCCATGTGAGTGAATAAAACCTAGGGCCTTCGTAGACATGGCTGAGGGCGGAGCAACGCCAACCCACAGCCATGAGGGGCTCCTGTTGTGGGCCCAAAGAATTCATCCTCTTCAATTGGCGAGGCGAGACCCTCAAGGCGGGGCGAAGTCCCCAGTTCCCCCCGGTTCAAACTGGCCCAAGGCATGACGAATAAGTAAAATCATGAAACCGATAGGGACAATGAGAAAGCGAAGGAGCGGAGCGAAGCAACGAAAGAATCCGTGGGGGTAGACACCTTCGTAGCTCAAATAGGTGTGGTCGACAAGGTAGCCGGCCAAACTTGTCACTCTACCACAGTCTACAAAAAAGATGCCAGGCAATGTCGGGTCAGCCTGGAACCAATAAATGCTCGCAATTCCTTTTAGATCCCCGAAAAGAGCATAAGACAAAAGGGCAAAGATGTAAAGAGAAGGTATAAATGCTCCACGTAGTAGACACCTGGCCCTGGGGAGAGGATAGGTGGAGATGACATGAATAGAACCACTAGAAAAAGATCTGTCGCCCCCGATCAATGCCGGTCGAAAAAAGGCCAACCTATACACACATTTGGGGATGATTTCTCCATCCCTTCCATATAAAAGGAGGAAGAGGCCCCCTCAAAGTGGGGAGAATACCTTTCTTCAGGGAAGGCAAAAAAACCAAAAAAGAAAAATTAGGATCTGTTCACGTGGTTCAATCCCGCGACACTTCTCCTTCAAAGCCTTCGGGCAGCTCAACGTCTACGCGTATTGAATAAATAAATAACAAATAAATAAAACCGAGAAAAAACTTATGTCCAAAAAATTATTAAAATTCACCATTAAATAGATCTCAATTTTATAAAAATTTAGAAACTGGAATCACCTCAATCGGAGTTAAAACACAAAAGTTATAGCCGTTTGAAGTTTGAAAAATCAATTAAAAGAATAAACCGAATTAATTCATTTATTTTTCTATTGAAAAATCCGAAATATGACGTCAGCGTGGATTTTGGATTTCAGTCGAATTGTTTTTCTAAAGGAAAATCGAATTATTGCGTTATGCTTACGTCATCCGGTCCATGGACCTAGTCCACGGTTCGGGTTCGGTCCACTGTGGACCCGGTCCACAGGGACACGTGTCGCTGACATGTGGGACCCCCGGATGATGTCATTCTTGGCGTCGGCCGCTCGGCCGAGCGGCTCGGCAATTTGGACCCACCGTGATGTCAGCATGACATCACGGCTAACGTCATCGCGCGCGGGTGCAGCGGCTGACACGCGGGCCCGATGCTGACGTCACGCGTGACGTCAGTGATGACCGGCCCTGAACGCATCGCTTCGGCTCCCGGCTACGCGACGTGATCTGGATCGTTTATTTGAAATCCGACGGTCACGATTGGATCTAATCCCGCTCGCATTGGATCTACGCGGTTGATCTGGACCGTTCAATTTGGATCAAACGGCTGAGATCCGATCGGGTTTTCGTATCACCGTGGGGGTGACGTGGCATGACCCGGCGGCTGGCGCGTGGCATGATCTGGACCGTACATCGCAGATCGAACGGCTAGGATTGCATCTAGCGCTACCACGCGAACCTAATCTAACCATTCGATCTAGATCTAACGGTTGAGATCTAATCTAGCACGGTGCAATATGGGGCTATGTAACACCCCAAATTTTTCCTTTTCATGAATTTAAATAAGATTTGGCACTTTGGTGAATTTTTGGAATTTATTTGGATTTATTTGGAATTTATTTGAATTTATCCCCTTTTGAAATAATTAAAGAATTTAATTTTGCAAATAAAATTTTGTTGGAAATATTTTATTTGAGTCCAAAAGGTTCCAAAATATTTTCTAGAATTTTTCTAAGTGTTTTGCTATTTTTAATGAATTAAATGAATTTCTGGGAATTAATCGGACTAATTAAATCGCTGAAAAATGCGAGTTGGTTTTACTATTCATCCAACCGAGCCGGAACCGAACCGGACCCAAGTCCGACTCGAACCAGACTCGAGTCCGACTCGAACCGACCAAACCCTAACCGCACGACCGTTGGATCAAGATCCAACGGCCGTGATTGCGCCACGTCACCCGAGCCAGATCCGATCCGAATCCGGTCGCGCCCGAGCCATCGTGGCCGTTGTTCGCGCCACGTGGACGGCCCAGCGTCGTCGTCTCCGATCCGGAGATCTCGTCGCGGCCGTTGCTCTCCGCCGCCGTGTCGGACTCGGTTCCGCCACTATAAAAGCCGTGGACCCCCTTCCGAGGTTCGCCGTTTGGCGCCGCGCTCGTTGCCCTAGTCCATGCCCACGGGGGAACCCTAGTGCCGCCGCAATTCCTCGCCGTAGCCGAAGAGCGCCGCCGCGAGTTCTTCATCCTCCACCGCGAACCAGCCGTGCTCCGTCGCTCTCGTGGCCAGATCTGGGATCCCCGTGTCGAGGCGAGCCTGGGAGTGCCCATCTTCTCGCCGGAGGCCCTCGGAAACGCCGCGCGGGACGTCGTCGTCCTCGTCTCCGGCAGCCAGAGCCCCGCCGCGCCGCCATCGCCCTCGCGAGCTACCGCAGCCGCCCGATCAAGATCGAACGGCCACGGTAAGCCCACGTTCTCTCCGAGCCCTAGAATCCTAGATTAGATCTGGACCGTTGGATCAAGATCCAACGGCCCACGTTCGGCCACGTCGCCGTACGTTATTCTCGTTGCAAAACCTAGATCTATTTTCAACATCCAACGGCTTAGATTAAGCCGCGTAGCACGCGTTGCACCGCAGTAGATCCGATCTGGACCGTCCAATCTAGATCGTACGGCCCAGATCCACCGCGTCACCCCAAACGCGTGAAACCTAGATCCAATCCGCGTCGTCGATTTTCAAATCAACGGCCGTGATTGCGCCACGTGTGCCCTACCCGCGCCCACGCACGTGAGCGTGTGTCTCTGACACACGGGGCTCGCGTGTCAGGGGGGCCCACGTGTTAGGCGCGCCCGCGCGGGCGTGAGACAGAGCCACTGACGAGGCGGACCCACCTGACAGCGACACGGTCCAGTGGACCAGGTCCACCGTGGACCGAGCCGTGCGCGTGGACCAGGGCTGACGTCAGCCGGGCTGACGTGGACCAACCAAGTGCCGACACGTGTCATGCTGACGCGATAAATCTTTTTCCGAAAAAGAAATTTTTTATTTAATTCGGTTTATTGATTTAAATTCAGATTCAAACTTCAAACGCTTATAACTTTTGCGTTTCAACTCCGATTTGAGTGATTCAAATTTCTAAATTTTCATAAAAATGAGACCTACTCAAATATGAATTTTAATTAATTTTTTATTATGAATATTTCTCTGTTTTTATTTAATTAATGTTTTCTGTAAACTTTAAACGGTTATAACTTTTGCATTTAAACTCCGAATTTGACGATTCTAGTTTCTAAAAATTCATAAAATTATGTTATCTCTGTTTATGAACTTTATTTGGATGTTTGAACACTTTTTGTCTACTATTTATTTATTTATTACTATTTGCACGCTTCACGAGTAGACGTTGAAGTGCCCGAGGGCTTCGAAGGTGAAGTGTTGACCTAGGAGCCAGCCCAAGACCAAGAACAAGTCTTTGAAGGCAAGTTATGCTTTGACCATGTTGATCCCATTTTCGAATTAATTTGATTCAAATTACTGCATGCTAGTTAAATTAGAAAATGCTTTACTTAATTTTGGAAAATTAGTTAAATGCCAAATTGCTGTATGACACCTTGGTTAATTAAATATGTGCCATGACCCCTTATCACCCTAGTTGTGGATTATTGGTTGGACATTATTAAATTGCCAACATGGGTAGTTAGACCGATGTAGTATGCTTAGCCTTGCCACGTGGAATGCTTTGGACAATCAATTGCTAATATTGACTTAAAGAGATATTGAACACGTTTTGGAGAGGTATCATGTGTTGTGGTTGTCGATGGCACGTGGTGCATGGTAATCAACTGGGGCTTGATAAATAGTTTTCGACCAGGGCATGTGGCAAGAATGTTCGGGTGGGCCAGTTGTGGCACCGGAAGCGTTGATTTGGTTCTTCGGGTAGTCTTGCCCTGGTCGCCCTAAGGACTTAACCTTGCAAGCCTTTGAACTAAGTCAAGCGTGCAGCCACATGTCTGTAATGGGACGGACCTAGTTGATTAAGTTGCTAATAACGTACCTGTAGGACCTCAGGGTGTCAACTATACCTTTTGTGTAGTTGTACGAGGGGAGTGTATCGGGGCTGCGGCCAGGTAACCATCTAACGGTGGATTGGCCTAAACTTCGCCTTCGCTAAGGGAAGGGTTAGAGTGCAATCACCGGAGAGGACCACTTGTGCTGTTAGAAGTTTCCGAAAGACTTTGTTACGGACACTCGCGTTTGTGGTGTTTGGCTGTATCGTGTGGGTAAAGTGCGTAACCTCTGCAGAGTGTAAAATCTATTCGAATGGCCGTGTCCACGGCATTGGACATTGCTCGGGAATTACAGTCAAGGGATAGACTTTCTTGAAAATGACTTGGACTTGAGAGGTTTGGTTTGGTTAATTATGATGTTGATGGAAATGTGGATTGGGAATGGAAAAGATGTTTATTTAAATCCTGGAAAAGTTATTGCTCTTAAACTTGTTTTTACTGCTTTCGAATCTACTTATGTTACTTGTCAAATGTTGTTTTACTGCAATTATACCCTGAGCTATTCCTTGGTATTAAGCCATGCATGTAGTATATTAGTTTGCATTCTGTGCATGACTTGCTGAGTACCAAGTACTCACCCTTGCCGCTATACAACACCAGTTGAAGAAGAGTCTACACCAGCTTTGGAGGAGGAGCTCCAAGAGGAACCGTCTAACTAGGGAGCGAGCCCAGTCAGTTGCCTGTGGTATACTGAATGGCGCCACGAAGTTATCTTATTTTTTCGCTGCTGTTATTTCTCTTTTAATAAGTTTCGCCCTGCGAGGCGTATATTTGTAACTCGACCTTAAGGTTGAGCAACCAGTTTGGTTAACTAATTAAAGTACCTTATTATTTCGTTGAGTATGATTGTGATATTTACCAATGTTGAGACTGTGTGCACTAGCGTGATCCTGGACTAGTGCTGAATACACAGAGGGTCCCGATTTGCAAATTCGGGTCCCGACAGAGGTGGTATCAGAGCCAGGCTGACTGTAGGCTCACCCATAGCTAGAATGGTCGTAGTGAGGATAAAACCTATTTTCTAAAGATAAAATTTGTCAAGATATTGAATGAATTCTCGACTTACCCCTTTTCTTTCTTGTTCATACCCCTTGCTGAGCTCTTTTCGTTTTCCACATTGATTTTAAAATATTGCGTTCTTACGCGAGCGTCTTTTGGCAGATGATGATGAAGAACAACTACGCTGTAGGACCCCGGATCGGCTATCCAAAATCCCCTGTGTATTTCTGTACTAATCCCAGATCAGTAGCTAGTACACACAGTCCAAGAGTGATGAATCAACAACCATATCATGAATACATATAACCAAATAAGAATAACGCCAAATAAAATCAAAGACCTTATGGTCAAGGTTTACCATTACACACTAATATACAGGCTCTATCCGCCACATCTCAACAAAATCAGGGTTCAATCCATCCACATGGCTCTATCTGCCATGGTTCACAAAATCAGGTTCCTTCCACCTACCTGGCTTTAGCCGCGTAAGCTTACCCGAGAGTTCTAACCGCTCCCGGATCCCAAAACAAACCATTGTTTAGTTTGAAACCAAAAACCAAAGTCTACCAGTATGAAAGCATTCAGCAAGCTTTGCCTTTGACCCGTAGGTACGGCTATTCGAATAGTTTTAACTCTGCAGAGGTGTACAGCTTTACCCACAAGAGATGATATTCCCTTGATACCATGCAATTAACACACTTCCTTAGGTGTGCCGGCAGGGATATCATGACAAGACCTTTACAATGTATACGCCTAACCTGACCCACCCGCTGAGGTTTCACCGCTGTTAGGGTTATATCCACCCAAAACAAAAGCCCCCTCTTGCGCCGTGTGAGAAAAACAATATTGCCTCTATCCGACGCTCACATTCCACCGTTTGGTGAGTCTAAGTTAGGTTTCTACAAATTATTCAGCCAGGTCGTGCCCACTTTGACATGTGGTTGTACGGTTATACTTAGAATGGAGACAGTCATAAGCGTCGGTCCTTAACTGACTCGGGGCGGTACTTGCACAATGAAAGCTAGCACTCCATCCGCACCCACCAGACAAACCATTCCGCCCCAATCCAAACCATTTTTCATTTTCATTTTTTATTTTGTAAATCAACAGCAATACTCCTTGCCTATAATTTCCAACACAAGTTTTCAAGACTTAAATGTAATTCCCACCCATAGGTTTACACTGACCGATTGCGAGTCTAAGCATTTCTACCGTACTATTCTATTCCACCAATAGTTTAGTTTATAAAATACAAATCTTAGTGTTGATAAAACGTGATTATAGTTAAATCGGTATTTTCCAAAATTCATGAGACCACCAAGAATTCCCTCATTCTTATCATGGTACTATATAATCCAGTCCAATTTAGTACTTTCACCATGTAAAGTTGATATCATGCCATCATAACTCCAAAATCATGCCAAGCTATTATTATCATTGTATATGAAACAATCTCCTCAAAATATGAGTCTCCTTATTGATTACCCATCATCCACACATCGATTGGTCTGTTAATCTACTTGATCCACCGAGAATAATTCATAATCTCATCCCCGAGCATATTTCATGGAAGATTCTACAAATCCAAGACTTCCTTGATTCATTGCCCAGAGCTGTTTCCATATACCATGACACCAAGTTGACTAAGCAAATCACACCCAATCCACATCATTCATAATCCCACACAAATGGTTATCGCAAAACCATAATTCCCAAAATCATTTACTACATCACCGAGTACGATTCTCAGTATTATCCACTTAATACATCGAGTATATTGGAGAATATCATTGATTAAGTCATCGAGTATCATTCTCCACATCACCTATTGTAACCCTTCATATTGTCATTGCTAAGTCATCTACATTTTATCCACCAAACATACGTAATATTATCATTTACTAAACCACCAAACATTCTGGATTACTCACAATTCTCCATAAATGATTGTCACAAAGTATGCTTGTTAAAATCCACCAAAATGTAAGTCACCACTTATTTCATTTAATCCACAAGTATGCCTCTCAATATCATTTATTTATTTTTTTCCGACTATTACTCTTGACATCATATATCTTCTAATATTCTTCCAATCCATACAAATTATATGGATTACCATGCATAGATCAATTCCATAACGACTACCCCACAACGCTAATATTCAAGAAATCTCCAATTTACATTTCGTACCACTTGTTCCACCGATCGTGTCTTTCCAACAGTCTTTTTTCCTTAATTAAAGAATATTTTTCCAAAAACATTTATATTGGTGGATTACTATACTAGGGCGACAAAGGATCAGGGATAACAATGTCAAGGAGGTAGGAACAACAGGTATAACTAATAACCTAACGTTAACATCATCCATTTAATATAAATAGCAATGCAATTTGTAAAACAGTGTAAACATTTATAAATCATGGGACCAATTTGTAAAACAGTGTAAAACATTTATAAATCATGGGAATCGTTGAAAAGTTTAAGGAAAAAGGGGGAGAAGAAAAAGGGGGAGTTGTTTGAGAATTTTGGGAGAAGTTTGGAGAATTTTGAAATTCTTGGGCACATTGCACATTCACACACATTTTCCTTCTCAGGGGGAGATTTTGTTTTGCATTTTGGTCAAAGGGGGAATTCTGTGTTTTCTCTTTTTGGTCCTTGATCCTTCGGATTTCAAAATCTTTTGTAAAGTGAATGCCAAATGTTCATTTCTTAGTGGTGTTGCCAATGTTTTCATCAAGGGGGAGATTGTGAAATCATGTGCTGAAAAATTGGCTTTGAACTGAAAAATTAACTTAGAATTGGTTTTGCAAAATGTGCTTGTGCATGTGTTTGACAATTTGACAAGAAGCTTGAAGTTTCGTTTTCTGTGGGACCAAGTTCTTAAAAGACAAGAAGTTTTACATGTACGCTGGACCAAATTTTTGATGCATCGTGAATGGTTTTTTGCTCGATTAGGGTTTGTGCAAATTTGGACTTTGAATTTTGATTTGTTTTTGAGATTATGAAATTTGTGAGAATTTCATGATGCTTGAAGTGGACTTTATGCAATGCTCATGTGAGTAGTTGCATGGATTGACATTGAGTCAAGTCGTGGACTTGTGCTTGGATTTGTTTTGTGGTTTGTTCATGTGCGGTATTGCTCAAGACGAATGTGGTCGATGATGGGACCGGAACTAGGTTCATGGAGGAACCGAGGTTCGGGACTAGGTTCGGGGAGGAACCGAGGTCTTGGTGGTCAAGGATGTCATGCGGGATGTTCGGGCTAAGAGAATGGTGCACATGAAGAATGGTTAGTCACGTGAGAATGGCGGGAGGTCATTCGCGTGCAAAGTGTTAGTCACGTGAGTATGGCGGTGGCCATACGCGTGCAAAGTGTTAGTCACGTGAGTATGGTAGGGTTGCCATACGCGTGCAAGAGTTGTACTCGGCCAGGTTGGGCCAAGTAGAGTTGTGTTGGATCTGATTCCTTCTTGGGAATAGGAATCGTATTCGTAACTCCTTGTGGGTTGGTGCTTTAAATAGGAGGGGTTGTCTCCTGTTGAAGAGCATCGAATTGAGGAGAGCTAGGCGCATAGAGCCTTGGGCTCAAAGTTTAGGGTTTGTACTCTTTTGATGGGAGTACTTTAGACAAAAGAAATAAAGATCAATTCTTCTAGTTCCCGCATTGCTTCAACGTTCTCTTTTTGGTTCTTGTTTGCATGCTTGTTCTAGTTCTAGATTAGTTTTTGTTCTTTAAGTTTTATCATGATTTGATCCATCAAAAACCTCTCTAGGGTATTGATCTAGTGTTTCTCAAAGTCTAGTTGATCAATCTTTTGTCGTTATTGTTTAATCTTGAAGTTTTGATTAGATTGATTCTCGTCAAGTTCTGGATCAGCAAGCTTGCGAAGCTCATAACTTTTGATCCGTAAGTCCGATCGAGCTGATTCTTCTTGGGTTCGATTCGTATTGGAATCTAGTTTCTTGTGTCCAAATTTCATATCAATCTAACGGTTGGATCTCCAGGAATTTGCGTTTTACCGAACCTCTGTCATTCTGTTTTTGTCGAAAACGAGGCAATTATTTGGTTCTGTTTTGGGGTGAACTTTTAATAGATCAAGAATTTGGTTTTAGCTTCCGCACAATCATTCACCCCCCCTCTGATTGCTATATTAGTATATATCGATCCTACAGGAATCCTAAAATTGATTAAGGGTTAATGATCTAGACAAGCATACGAACTCAATGGAGCAATCGGAATTGGATTTGGCTCACGGGAGAGAAGGTTACAAGGATGAACTCGAAGAACTCCGAAAATGGCGACCCGGCGTTGGTTTTCTCGATCTAGCGGCCAAACGAGTGGAAGAGGCAATGAGTGAGTGCTACCACCGGGAAGAGGACGTCCACACGGAGATTTGAGAGGTGGGAGCCCGTCGTTTGGAGTTGAAACGACCGAGATAATGGCAATTAAGCCCATTTCGGTTTTTGGCCAATGGTTCAAATTCCGACGAGATTTGGAGTTAATGATGGTGGGGAATGGGAAGAGGACGCCGTTATGGATTTAACGGATCCGGCCGTGATTGATTTGGAGGTGTATTGAAGGAGATATGGAGGTTTGAATGAGTGAAGGTGGATATGGAGAGTCTCCTCCATTGTTGCCTGGGAAGCTAATCGTACATTGCTCAAGGAAGAAGAAGGGTACTGTAGCAATGCCACGTGGCATTCCCTCATTGGCCGGTGATTACGCAAATGAACCCCCCTAGAGAAAAAGCAAAAATGGTCTAAAAATTCCGGAAAAATTCCTAGAACCATTTTGGAATATTTGGAACCCAATAAAATTGTTTTCGCGGAATTTGGATGAAATTTGTGGAATTGAATATTCAGGTGTGGATTGCGGGCATTAAACAAAAGCCGCGCGAGATAAAATAAGAGCGAAGGTCCAAAAATCCGGGGGATCATTCCAAAAATCATTTTGGAATATTTGGAACATAATTGAAGTGGTTTTGGGATTTTTGGAGTACTTTTGGACTCAGGTGAAATTTCGGGTACCGGCGGGAATCTGGAAATTCGATTTCTGGACCGGAAGGGAATTGAATACCGATTTTGGACGGGAAAGGGATGCCAGGTTAACATAAACACCAAGAAACTCCAAATTTTGAATTTAATTAATTTAAATTAGATTTTTCTCCAGAAGGCAAAAACTAGGGCGTTACATACGCCGAGCGTGAGGGAGGCTATGGTGCCGAGTTGTGGCGTATGCTTCAGTTTCTTGGAGGTTTTGAGAGGCCGCTCTACCGAGGGACTAAACTCGTGCAGGCAGGAATGGTCATAGGATGGGACGTCAAGATCACAGTGTATGCCCGAGAGAAGACGAAGTTCAGCCACCCTTTCCACTTCACCGCCAGGAGGTCTACCTTTGAGATGGGAATCCAGGAGGTGTCACATCGAGCAATGCAGCAGATCGCTCGCACCTACTCCAGGGAGCTGTAAGGCACGGTGTTCCGTCACCACCCACGCCGAGACAGCAGAGCTCAGCGGAAGCCGATAGAGGACGAGGATGCTACCGTCACACACTTAGCCAGATTCGTCGCCGCTCAGGAGGAGCTGATCGATGACACAGTCCAGGACTTGAAGAAGGCTCGCGAGCAGGTTGAGGAGGAGAAGAAGCACTTAGAGAATGCTCGTGAGTACGTCGCCTATGCTGCGGAAAGAATCGCAGAGCTGGAGACCACACTGTATGGACAGGGCCCCGATCCAGTGTTAGAGTTGGACGCCCCAGAGCCAGAGGAGGACCCCGAAGAGGCGCCACCTGCACCCGCGCCATAGCCACAAAGACCAGATCGAGCCAGGAAGACGCCGCGTCGTCAACCACAGCTGCAGTTGCACGGCATGGCGATTGTTTCGCGCCTATGCCGCCGCACCCGCCCCGAGGAGGCAGTGGAGGTTTTCTCGACGAGTGAGCATAGGTTTTGAGGTTGAGACTCCTTCGACGAGTCGCGTTATAGAATAAGAGTCACCCCTTAGGCGTTAGACTCCAGTTTGAGCCGATTTGGATTTCATTGTTAGCTGAGTGTGCGGTATGTGTTGCAAGGCCTTTAGGCATTGTAAGCAACCATACCAAGTTACTATTACTAATAATAAAGTTGGATTTTGAGTTACATTCTCCCCGCACAAGTTTCCCTACTACTTGTCTATTCTTGTTCCCTCTCATCTCTGAAACCTTGGAGGAATCGACAGATGGTGAACACCCGCGGAAACCTTGGAGGCAATGGAAGTGGTTCTCGCCCAGCTGGGAACCTCAATGATGGAGCACCTGCACCCCACCTAGCACCGCCAGTTGACATGCAGAATTTTGGAGCTTTTCTTGCCGCAGAGACCCAGTTGATGCATGCAATGATGCAGCAGATGCAACAGATTACTACTCACGCAACTGCTAATCAGAATAATCAAGTCAATCAGGGACAACGCCAGAACTCAAGACTGTCAGAGTTCATGAGGACTCATCCACCCACTTTCTCTGGGAATGCCAATCCGTTGGAGGCCGATGATTGGTTAAGGTCAATTGAAAGGAAGCTACACATCGCACAATGCATAGGAAATGAGAAGGTACTCTACGCCTCTCATCAGTTGGAAGGTACCGCCGTAGAATGGTGGGAGAACTTCTGCGCCACGCGGGAGAACCCTCAGGAAATCACTTGGGAGGAGTTTACCGCCGCATTTCGTCAGTATCACGTGCCTAAAGGAATAATAGACTTAAAGAAGGAGGAATTCCGGGCACTGAAGCAAGGTAATCAACCGGTGTCAGAATATCTGAATAAGTTCACACAGCTTGCACGTTACGCACCGGAAGACGTAGCGACAGATAAGGCTAGACAGTCTCGCTTTATGAAGGGACTTAACTCAGGACTGTAGGTGGGACTGATCACCCACACCTTTCCAGATTTCCAGGAGCTTGTGAACAAGGCGCTCATTCTTGAAGATAAGCGCAAGGAACTGGATGAGAACCAGAAGCGCAGGATGCAACAGCAAGGATCGCGCAAGGGAGCGCAGCAACGCTTGAGGGTTGCGCCAAATCAGTTTTTCAGATTCTAGCCACAGAATACATCAAGAACACCGTCACAAGCACCAAGACCCGTCAACCAGAATTATCAGACCCCAGCTCCAGCCAGAAACGCCGCTTCAGGCAGTCAACAGAGTACAGTGAGACGCTGCTACACATGCAACGAGCCAGGACATTTCTCCAACAGCTGCCCTAAGAAGACAGCAGGAGTGACCCCAGTCTGCTTCAATCTGGGATCCACACCAGCCAGGACGCCCGCACCAGGAGCCAACCGAGGGACAGCACAGCCAGGAGCCACGCCCCAGACCATAGTGAGAGGCCGAGTCAACCATGTCACCGTAGAGGCACTCTAGAATGCTACAGACGTCGTGCTAGGTAAGTTACTTGTCAACTCAGTACCTGCAACAGTTTTGTTTGACTCTAGAGCTTCGCATTCGTTTGTTTCTCAAGGCTTTGCTGCTAAAAATGATTTGGAGATTGCAAGACTTAAATGCATGCTTTTTAGTTCAAACCCCTGGTTCCGAACTCCGAACTAAAGTAAGATGTTCTGGGGTGAGAATACTAATAGATGGGGTAGAATTCCTAGCGAACCTTATTATATTGGAAACCCAGACCTTAGATGTTATTTTGGGAATGGATTGGTTATCCAAGCACAAAGCTGTGCTAGATTGTGTATGAAGGATTATCTCAGTCGAAAGTCCGTGGGGAAGGAAAGTGGAATTTCAAGCCACCGCCGTTAGAGATGGACAATTGATGGTTAACAGCGCCAAGGCAATCAGCATAGAAGATGTCTCAGTAGTGAATGAGCACCCAGATGTTTTTCCTGAAGATCTACCTGGTATGCCGCCAGACAGAGACATAGAGTTCTTGATAGAGCTTGTACCTGGTACAGCGCCGATAGCCAAGAGACCCTATCGGATGTCCACCGAAGAGTTGGTAGAGATGAAGAAGCAACTTGAAGAGCTAATGGAGAAAGGATTCATCGATCAGGAGTTCGTCGTAGTGGGAGCGCTTGATTACGTTCGTCAAGAAGAAGGACGGAAGTTTCAGGATGTGCATTGACTACCGTGCACTCAATGAAGTCACTGTGAAGAATAAATACCCGCTACCCAGGATCGATGATCTGTTTGACCAGTTGAGAGGAGCAGGAGTTTTCTCCAAGATTGATCTGCGATCGGGATACCACCAGTTGAAGATCCGATCAGAGGATATTCCGAAGACCGCATTCTCGTCAAGATATGGACATTACGAGTTTACAGTTATGTCCTTCGGTCTGACGAATGTGCCAGCCTCTTACGCAATTGTTGAAAAAGGAGAAGAAGTTTGCATGGACGCCAGAGTGCGAAAAAGGTTTTCAAGAGCTGAAAAAGCGATTGACATCAACACCGGTGTTAGTTCTACCGGACGTCAATCAAAGCTTTAATATTTATTGTGACGCATCGCGCCAAGGACTTGGATGTGTCTTTGTCTGAAACGGAAAGGTAAATCGCTTATGCATCAAGGCAGTTGAGGCCGCATGAGGAGAATTATCCGACGCATGACCTAGAGTTAGCTGCCGTAGTGCATGCTTTGAAGTTGTGGTGTCATTATTTGATTGGAAACAGATGTGAAGTATACACGGACCATAAGAGTCTTAAGTACATCTTCACCCAATCAGACCTGAACATGAGGCAGAGGAGATGGTTAGAGTTGATCAAGGATTATAATGTTGGAATCCATTACCATCCTGGAAAGGCCAACGTGGTGGCTGATGCCTTGAGTAGGAAGGGCCATACTGTGAATGTGTTGATAGCCACGAGTCAGGACGAGCTATGTGAGGATTTCCAGAGAATGCAGATTGAAGTAGTACTAGAAGGATTCTTGGCCGCAGTAGAAGTAAAGCCTACCCTGGAGGATCAGATCCGAGAAGGACAGAAGGATGATGACAAGGTCTGCAGGATTAAGTCCAAAATGGACGAAGGCAAGGCAAAGGACTTCAAACTGGACGAGCAAGGCACGTTATGGATGCAGGATAGAATCTGCGTACCAAACAGGAAGGAGCTGAAGCAGCTGATCCTAGAAGAAGCCCATGACTCCAAGTATTCAATTCATCCGGGAAGTGCCAAGATGTATCAGGATTTGAAAGAAAGATTCTAGTGGCCGAGCATGAAGCGTGAAGTTGTCGAGCATGTTGCGCTGTGCGACATATGTCAGAGAGTCAAGGCAATGCACCAGAGACCCGCAGGATTGCCGCGGTAGATTCTGGATACCTGAGTGGAAATGGGAGGAAATCGGAATGGACTTCATTACCGGTTTACCCAAGACTCAAGGAGGATATGACTCCATATGGGTTATAGTAGACCGCTTGACTAAGGTCACCCATTTTATTCCAGTAAAGACCACTTACTCGGGAGATAAGTTAGCAGAATTGTACATGACCAGGATCGTCTGTTTGCATGGAGTGCCAAAGAAGATTGTATCGGATAGAGGTACCCAGTTTACCTCGAGATTCTGGAATAAGCTGCATGAAGCCATGGGAACCCGTTTGAATTTCAAGATCTGACTTATCACCCTCGCATGATGGACAGATCGAGAAAGTTAACCAGATTCTAGAGGACATGTTAAGAGCTTGTGCGTTAGCTTATGCCACTTCCTGGGATAAAAGTCTGTCGTATGCGGAGTTCAGTTACAACAATAGCTACCAAGCCAGTTTGCAAATGTCGCCATTTGAGGCATTGTATGGCCGACCCTGTCGAACACCGTTGAACTGGAACGAGGCAGGTGAACGCCGTGTCTTTGGACCGGACATTCTTCAAGAGGCCGAAGAACAGATTGCCATGATCCGAGAAAGACTGAAGATAGCACAGTCAATACAGAAGAGCTACGCCGATAACCGTCGCCGAGACCTGAGTTTTAAACCAGAAGATTTCATGTATCTCAGAGTCACGCCACTCAGGGGAGTTAAGAGATTCCATGCCAAAGGAAAACTCGCGCCGCGATATGTTGGACCATTTAAGGTTCTCAACCGTAGAGGGAAAGTTGCGTACCAGCTAGAGTTACCGCAATCACTAGCAGGAGTACATGACGTGTTCCACGTGTCCCAGCTGAAGAAGTGTCTCCGAGTACCTGATGAGCAGACACCGCTAGAGTCAATCGAGCTACAAGAGGATCTGACTTACAAGGAACACCCCGTCAAGATTTTGGACACCATGGATCGAGAGACGAGAAACAAGTCAACCCGTTTCTGCAGAGTTCAATGGAGCAACCATGCGGAAAGTGAAGCAACTTGGGAGCACGAAGAGGATTTGAAGAAAGAATTTCTGAACCCATTCTTTAGTAAGCCCTGAATCTCGGGGACGAGATTCTGTTAAGGGGGGAGGTTTGTAACACCCCAAATTTTTACTTTTCAAGAATTTAAATAAGATTTGGCACTTTGGTGAATTTTTGGAATTTTTTGGAATTTATTTGGATTTATTTGGAATTTATTTGAATTTATCCCCTTTTGAAATAATTAAAGAATTTAATTTTGCAAATAAAATTTTGTTGGAAATATTTTATTTGAGTCCAAAAGGTTCCAAAATATTTTCTAGAATTTTTCTGAGTGTTTTGCTATTTTTAATGAATTAAATGAATTTCTGGGAATTAATAGGATTGATTAAATCGCTGGAAAATGCGAGTTGGTTTTACTATTCATCCGACCGAGTCGGACCCGAGTCCGACTCGAACCAGACTCGAGTCCAACTCGAACCAACCAAACCCTAACCGCACGACCGTTGGATCAAGATCCAACGGCCGTGATTGCGCCACGTCACCCGAGCCCGAAAAGATCGGAATCCGGTCGCGCCCGAGCCATCGTGGCCGTTGATCGCGCCACGTGGACGGCCCAGCGTCGTCGTCTCTGATCCGGAGATCTCGCCGCGGTCGTTGCTCTCCGCCGCCGTGTCGAACTCGGTTCCGCCACTATAAAAGCCGTGGACCCCCTTCCGAGGTTTGCCGTTTGGCGCCGCGCTCGTTGCCCTAGTCCGTGCCCACGGGGGAACCCTAGTGCCACCGCAATTCCTCGCCGTAGCCGAAGAGCGCCGCCGCGAGTTCTTCGTCCTCCGCCGCGAACCAGCCGTGCTCCGTCGCTCTCGTGGCCAGATCTGGGATCCCCGTGTCGAAGCGAGCCTGGGAGTGCCCTTCTTCTCGCCAGAGGCCCTCGGAAACGCCGCGCGGGAGGTCATCATCCTCGTCTCCGGCAGCCAGAGCCCCGCCGCGCCGCCATCGCCCTCGCGAGCTACCGCAGCCGCCCGATCAAGATCGAATGGCCACGGTAAGCCCACGTTCTCTCCGAGCCCTAGAATCCTAGATTAGATCTGGACCGTTGGATCAAGATCCAACGGCTCACGTTCGGCCACGTCGCCGTACGTTATTCACGTTGCAAAACCTAGATCTATTTTCAACCGTTGGATCTAGATCCAACGGCTTAGATTGAGCCACGTAGCACGTGTTGCACCGCAGTAGATCCGATCTGGACCGTCCAATCTAGATCGTACGGCCCAGATCCGCCGCGTCACCCCAAACGCGTGAAAACTAGATCTAATCCGCACCGTCGATTTTCAAATCAACGGCCGTGATTGCGCCACGTGTGCCCTACCCGCGCCCACGCGCATGAGCGTGTGTCTCTGACACACGGGGCCCGCGTGTTAGGGGGGCCCACGTGTCAGGCGCGCCGCGTAAGCGTGAGCGAGTCCGTGGCGAGGCGGACCAACCTGTCAGCGACACGGTCCAGTGGACCGGGTCCACCATGGACCGAGCCGTGCGCGTGGACGGCGACGTCGGCCGGTGGCGTGGACCAACCAGTCTTGACCGCGTGGCATCTTGGCGCAATAAATCTTTTTACGAAAAAGAAATTTTTTATTTAATTCGGTTTATTGATTTAAATTCAGATTCAAACTTCAAACGCTTATAACTTTTGCGTTTCAACTCCGATTTGAGTGATTCAAATTTCTAAATTTTCATAAAAATGAGACCTACTCAAATATGAATTTTAATTAATTTTTTATTATGAATATTTCTCTTTTTTTATTTAATTAATGTTTTCTGTAAACTTTAAACGGTTATAACTTTTGCCTTTAAACTCCGAATTTGACGATTCCTGTTTCTAAAAATTCATAAAATTATGTTCTCTCTGTTTATGAACTTTATTTGGATATTTGAACACTTTTTATCTACTGTTTATTTATTTATTACTATTTGCACGCTTTACGAGTAGACGTTGAAGTGCCCGAGGGCTTCGAAGGTGAAGTGTTGACCCAGGAGCCAGCCCAAGACCAAGAACAAGTACTCTTTGACGGCAAGTTATGCTTTGACCATGTTGATCCCATTTTCGAATTAATTTGATTCAAATTACTGCATGCTAGTTAAATTAGAAAATGCTTTACTTAATTTTGGGAAATTAGTTAAATACCAAATTGCTGTATGACACCTTGGTTAATTAAATATGTGCCATGACCCCTTATCACCCTAGTTGTGGATTATTGGTTGGACATTATTAAATTGCCAACATGGGTAGTTAGACCGATGTAGTATGCTTAGCCTTGCCACGTGGAATGCTTTGGACAATCAAATGCTAATATTGACTTAATGAGATATTAAACATGTTTTGGAGAGGTATCATGTGTTGTGGTTGTCGATGGCACGTGGTGCATGGTAATCAACTGGGGCTTGATAAATAGTTTTCGACCGGGGCTTGTGGCGAGAATGTTCGGGTGGGTCAGTTGTGGCACCGGGAGCATTGATTTGGTTCTTCGGATAGTCTTGCCCTGGTCGCCCTAAGAACTTAACCTTGCAAGCCTTTGAACTGAGTCAAGCATGCAGTCACATGTTTGTAATGGGACGGACCTAGTTGACTAAGTTGCTAATAACGTACCTGTGGGACCTCAGGGTGTCAACTATACCTTTTGTGTAGTTGTACGGGGGAGCGTACCAGGGCTGCGGCCAGGTACCCATCTAACGGTGGATTGGCCTAAACTTCACCTTCGCTATGGGAAGGGTTAGAGTGCAATCACCGGAGAGGACCACTTGTGCTGTTAGAAGTTTCCGAAAGACTTTGTTACGGACACTCGCCTTTGTGGTGTTTGGCTATATCGTGTGGGTAAAGTGTATAACCTCTGCAGAGTGTAAAATCTATTCGAATAGCCGTGTCCGCGGCATTGTATATTGCTCGAGAATTACAGTTAAGGGTTAGACTTTCTTGAAAATGACTTGGGCTTGAGAGGTTTGGTTTGGTTAATGATGATGTTGATGGAAATGTGGATTAGGAATGGAAAAGATGTTTATTTAAATCCTGGAAAAGTTATTGCTCTTAAACTTGTTTTTACTGCTTTCGAATCAACTTATGTTACTTGTCAAATGCTGTTTTACTGTAATTATACCCTGAGCTATTCCTTGGTATTAAGCCATGCATGTAGTATATTAGTTTGCATTCTGTGCATGACTTGCTGAGTACCAAGTACTCACCCTTGCCGCTATACAACACCAGTTGAAGAAGAGTATACACCAGCTTTGGAGGAGGAGCTCCAAGAGGAACCGTCTAACTAGGGAGCGAGCCCAGTCAGTTGCCTGTGGTATACTGAATGGCGCCACGAAGTTATATTATTTTTCCGCTGCTGTTATTTCTCTTTTAATAAGTTTCGCCCTGCGAGGCGTATATTTGTAACTCGACCTTAATGTTGAGCAACCAGTTGGTTAACTAATTAAAGTACCTTATTATTTTGTTGAGTATGATTGTGATATTTACCAATGTTGAGACTGTGTGCACTAGCGTGATCCTGGACTAGTGCTGAATACATAGAGGGTCCGGATTTGCAAATTCGGGTCCCGACAGGCTACGTGGCTTAATCTAGTGCATTGGATCTAGATCTAACAGCTGCTAATAGATCTACACAGTAACACGGGAACTAACCCTAACCGTACGATCTAGATCTAATGGCTGAGATCTAATATGGGATTTGAGCACGGGGCAGTGACGTGGACGAACCTGGAGCGTTGGATCTTGATCATACGGTTGACAGAGCTCGAGGGTGTCGACGATGTCGCGGCGGAGCAGGCTGACCGAAGCTGGGGACGACGACATGGGCAACGGCGTTTGGGCGCGTCTCCGGTGAAGTGAGTCCCACCCCCAGGTGCGCCTCATCTCAACGGTCTCAGATCTGGCCTTGGTCGCGGTGGAGAATGGCGGGAAACGACGGAAAATGGCAAAAACCGTGGCGGCGCTCTACGTCAACTTCGATGAGCGATTGCGGGCAATTGGCGGCGGCTCAAGCGCGGAAACCTAGGGCATCTGGTGCGGGGCAAAGCGAGCTGCAACGCATGTGTACACGTGGCTTGATACTCGCCGTTGGATCTCGATCCAACGGTCCCACGCGATAGGGTTTCGGTGCGGCTTGGCTCGGTTGGACTTGAGTCAAACTCAAGTCGAACCCGGGTCGGACAAAACAGTGCAACCCATTAGGGTTTCTCCGATTTTTCCCATTAAATTAATTCTAGAAATTCAAATAAATCGAGAAAAATAGCAAAATGCTTAGAAAAATTCTGGAAAATACTTTGAGACATTTTGGACTCAAATAAAATATTTCTAACAAAATTTTATTTGAAACTTTTAAATATTTAAACAATTAAATAAAGGACTAAATTCAAATTAAATCCAATAAATTCCAAAAATTCAATTAACTCACTAAATTGAATAAAAGCAAAATTTTGGGATGTTACACCACACGATACACAAGTATCTGTTTTGCTAGTCTATGACGAAACTTTTCGACTAGATAGAGCCCAACCTTGCATTAGCCTAGATATGACCATCCCTGTTATGGCTGCAGAAACCACTCATAGTACATTTTAGTACTCATTGGGAACTCATCCCATCAATCTCGTTCTCCTCATAACAGGGCATACCCGTTGTATCGGGTTGCTTGGTCCCAACGTGCAACACCCCAAAATTTTACTTTTCTTAAATTCATGTGTGATTTGGCACTTTGGTGAATTTTTGGAATTTTCTGGAATTTATTTGGATTTATTTGGAATTTAATTGAATTTATTCCCTTTTGAAATAATTAAAGAATTTAACTTTACAAATAAAATTTTGTTGGAAATATTTTATTTGAGTCCAAAATGTTCCAAAATATTTTCCAGAATTTTTCTGAGTGTTTTGCTATTTTTAATGAATTAAATGAATTTCTAAGAATTAATTGGATTTTTTAATCGCTGGAAAATCGAATGGGTTTGTACTGTTCACCCGACCGAGTCTGGGTTAGACTCGAGTTCGAGTCCGACCCGAGCCGCGTGGTCGAGCCGAACCCGCTCGGCCGAACCCTAACCACGTGACCGTTGGATCTTGATCAAACGGCCACGAATGAGCCACGTCACCCGGACCCGAGCCTGACCGAGCCAGCCAGCTCACCAAGTCGGACCCGAGTCCAACCCACGTGACCGTTGGATCGAGATCCAACGGCTCACGTTGAGCCACGTCGCCCTCTCCGTGTCGCCGCCGGACTCCGCCGCCGTCCGTGCGTGGGTCCTCGTTTTCCGCGATATCACGGACGTCGAGGGGCTATTTAATGCACCGCCACCCGTGTCGGGAACCCCTTTCCCGTGCGCACCCGTAGCCCTAAATCACGTTGCCTGAGCCGCCGCCGTTCGCCCGCGCGAGCTCGCCGGAGTTGGAAGCCCGTCCCGCCGCGTTCGTTTGCCAATTCCGCCGCCGTTGAGCCCAGATCCGGAACTGCAAGGAGGAGACTCGTCGGAGGGGACCTCTCACCTCGCCGGAGCGTGCCTGGAGCGCCGTTCGTGTGTCGTCGTCTTCGTCACCGGCCGTCGGAGCTCCGCCGCACGCCATCGCCGCCTCGCGAACTCCCTCAACCGTCCGATCCAGATCCAAGGGCCCGGATTTCGCCACGTCATCCGCGGGTAAGATTCACGTGCGAACCCCAGATCCAATCTCAGCCGTTAGATCTAGATCGTACGGTTAGCATTAGCCGCTTTGTACGCGTTAGATTGGATCTCGACCGTCCGATCGAGATCCAACGGTCCGGATTCACCGCGTTCACCCCAAACGGGTGAAACCAGATCGGATCTGGGCCGTTGATTTTCAAATCAATGGCCGAGATAGCGCCACGTGGCCGGGAGGCCGACCGTCGCGCATCGGCGCCCGCGTGGGATGTGTCTCGACACGCGGCCCGCGTGTCGGAGGGCCCAGTGTCAGCGCGCCTCGCCAGCGTGAGCCCGAGCCGACAGGCGGCCTGCCTGTCAGTGGCACGGCATCGGTGGACCGCGCCCGCGTGGACCGGGTCCATGCGCCGGCGCCGACGTGGCCGCTCCAGAGAGCGCCACGTGTCATGATGACTTCAAACGCTTATAACTTTTGCATTTTAACTCCGATTTGAGTGATTCAAATTTCTAAATTTGTATAAAATTGAGATCTACCTAATGATGAATTTTATTTAAATTTTGGACCAAATTTTTTTCTCTGTAATATTATTTAATTGATTATTTAAACTTTAAATGCTTGTAACTTTTGCATTTAAACTCCGAATTTGACGATTCTAGTTTCTAAAAATTCATAAAATTATACTCTCTCTGTTTATGAACTTTATTTGGATGTTTGGATACTTTTTGTCTATTGTTCATTTATTTATTGCTATTTGCACGCTTTACGAGTAGACGTTGAAGTGCCCGAAAGCTTTGAAGGAGAAGTATTGACCCAGGAGCCAGCTCAGGACCAAGAACAAGTACTCTTTGAAGGAAGTTGTGCTTTGACCATGTTGATCCCATTTTGGAATTAGTTTGATTTAAATTATTGCATGCTAGTTCAATTATAAAATGCTTTAATTAATTTTTGGAGATTAGTTAATTACCTAGTTGTTGTATGCCACCTTGACATAGACAATTGAATGCCATGAACCCCTTGTCACCCTAGTTGAGGATTAAATAGTTGGACATTATTAAATTGCCAACATGGGAATTTAGATCGTTGTAGTAGATTGCTTAGACCTGCTACACGCTTATGCCATGATTTTGGACAATCAAATGTTAATATTGACTTAATGATATATTGAACCTGTTTTGGAAAGGTATCATGTGATGTTGATGGCACGTGGTGCATGGTAATCAACTGGGGTTTGATAAATAGTTTTCGACCGGGGCATGTGGCAAGAATGATCGGGTGGGCCAGTTGTGGCACCGGGAACGATGTCTTGGTTCTTCGGGTAGTCTTGCCCTGGTCACCCTAAGGACTTAACCTTGCAAGCCTTTGAACTGAGTCAAGCGTGCAACCACATGTCTGTAATGGGACAGACCTAGTTGATTAAGTTGCTAATAACGCACTGTGGGACCTCGGGATGTCAACTACACCCTTTGTGTAGTTGTGCGGGAGGCGTCAGAGGCTGCGGCAGTACCCATCTAATGGTGAATTGGCCTAAACTTCGCCTTCGCTAAGGGAAGGGTTAGTGTGCAATCACCGGGGAGGACCACTTGTACTGTTAGAAGTTTTGAAAGACTACATTCGACCACTCGCCTTTGTGGTGTTTGACTGTATCTTGTGGGTAAAGTGCATAACCTCTGCAGAGTGTAAAATCTATTCGAATAGCCGTGTCCGCGGTATTGAACATCGCTCAGGAATTACAGTCAAGGGTTAGACTTTCTTGAAAATAACTTGGTCTTGAAAAGTTGGGTTTGGATTAATAATGATGTTGATGGAAATATGTGTTAGAATCGGGAAAGATGTTTATTTAACTCCTGGAAAAGTTATTGATGCTATACTTGCTTTTACTGCTTTTGAATCTACTTATGTTACTCGTCAAGATGCTGTTTTACTGCAAATATACCCTGAGCTACTTCTTTGTATTAAGCCATGCATGTAGTATATTAGCTTGCATTCTGTGCATGACTTGCTGAGTACCAAGTACTCACTCTTGCCACAATACAACACCAGCTTTGGAGGAGGAGCTCCAAGAGGAACTGTCTAACTAGGGAGCGAGCCCAGTCAGTTGCCTGTGGTATACTGGATGGCGCCACGATGTTATTTTACTTTTTCCGCTGCCATTATTTCTTTTTTAATAAGTTTCTCCCTGCGAGGCGTATATTTGTAACTTGACCCTAAGGTCAAGCAACCAGTTTGATTATCTAATTAATGTACTTTATTATTTCATTGAGTATGATTGTGATATTTACCAATATTGAGACTGTGTGCACTAGCGCGTTCCTGGACTAGTGCTGAATACACAGAGGGTCCGGATTTGCAAATTCGGGTCCCGACACAACGCCTCGGTGAAGGGAGCACCCTCGAACGACACCTCTCCGCCTGTTCGTCCATACTACTCGGCCTACCAACATGCAAGGTTTAAACTCCAACTAATTTACTAAGTCAAGGCTAGCCCATAACTAGCACACGTGGTTGTACCATTTAACTCAGTTAATAGCATCAAGTTCGGTCCTTAGGTTGACTCAGGCGAGAATCTCCCCCTAACTATGTGCAACTGCAACTCATGCACGACACAATACCTTCCCTTGTACTGTACAAGAATGCCCTCTTGTATGTTACAAGCCATTCCATTGCACAATCAGTTATACCATAACTCGCTTGTGTCTAAATCATAACCTTTATTTCCATTTTCACCAACATATCGGTATCATTTATTGTCACATCCAATCTTTTTAAATTGTGTAAAGACTCAAGTCTATCATTCTACCCTTGTCTAAGCATGGCTAAGCATAAGTATTTAGTAATCGATTATACCCAAGTTTCATTTCATAGAATGAATAATCCTAGCCTAGGGTTCAATGATGTTCTCATGTCAACACAATTAAGGAAATCCCACGATTTAGGCATATGGCTACCATTTTCCACAATATAGCATCTTTACGTAAAATTTCACGCATGCATAATAGTTTGACAAAGCAAAATAGACAACGTAAAATATGGGATCAATATGATCAAGAGGAGGGTGCTTGCCTATTTGCTCTTCTTCAAAGTTGTGTTCGGGGTTAAAGTCGGGGTCGTTATCCACATATTCCGAAACGTCGTTGTCTAAGCGTTCGAACGATAAGAACCGCGACAAAAGCAAATAACAACAAATCAAAATGGGGCAAAAGGAAATCAGATGCAAACATCAAATTAAATCTCATTAAAAGAACAAGGCGATTTCGGAGATTTCATGCTACCACTTGCATACAGTTTTAATCGCACTAGGATTAAGTGAGGTTCTTTTGCACTTTTAGTACCTTCGCTCTTTCGATTTCAAGCAACTAAATTTATGTATTTTAGTATTTATAATTTTGAATTCAAGAATCTAAAATTGTTTGGATTATTAAAATTAAAACTTTAATAAAAGTGTTCATGTGATTAGTACTTGGCCTTAAGTACATTTTGTACAAAAGTTGATTTATATGAGTTGGGTTTTTAGGGTAAGGCTAGTGGTTATATCTGCATGTTTATATGATGATTCTAGTGACATAAACATTTTACCTTACGGTTTAATAAGTCCAACTATTCAAATACCAAGTTACTAACTTTCATGACAATTAGGCCTGTTGTGCTAATAGGATTCAAATGCAAAGCAAGTCATTAATTAAATGTTTTTCCATATTATGGTAGTACAAACATTATATAATGGTTTTGAGCTATTCCCTCTAATTTTTGTATTTAGACGAGGTATTCTACGGGTGGCCGAAAAGGCTTAAGTGTCACAATTTACATGAGTTGACGGTGTCATTTCCTTTTTACGGTTGCGGTTACGTTTTAGGATTATATCCATTCATCCTTTAGGTACTATTAAGGGATGTATAAAGGAGCTACTTAGAGTTGGTTTCGCTACATTCTAATCATTATTTGCGATGCCATTCAATTTAATGAAACCTTAGGGCTTATTTTAACCATATTGTCCTATGTTGCATGAATGAGTATTAAGCCTTAAGCATGAACAAATAGTGAGCAAAACCCAATTGAACTCACATAATCGCAAGAGCACAATATACTAGGGTCCTAGGAAAATGTTTCATCACGATCGGATCAAGATTGAGTAGGTCATGGTTGTTTTGGCATTTCTATGCATTGAATTATAACCATGGCCACAAACAAAGCACACTATATCTAAATCCAAGCATTTTTACTTATTTGCACAATTTATGGACTAAGGATTGCAATGGAGTTCGTTTCGTTTGATTTGGAGTTGATTAGCATAATGAGGCACATTATGCGACTATAGCCCTAAGTCAAATAATCATGTTTATTTGTAGCACAATGAACCATAATAAGATATTTTTGCATATTCGTAAACTGCATGATTTTATACAATTTTAGGAAGTTGTTTCGACCAATTTGGAGCTTCCTAAAGAAAGTTATGAGTATTTGAATTCTAATCGGCCATATAAAACCCAGGGAAAAAGGAGAAATACGTTTCCCCAAAGGGAAAACGTATTTCCCTTCATGCCTAGGCTTCAAACGCCCCCAGCCGAACCAAGCCACCTGATAGAGCGGCCCCACCTGACAAGGGCAGCGAGCAGAGGAGGGAACGAGAGGGGCTCGCCGGCGGCGGAGAGGGCCAGGGCGGCCGCGGTGAGAGCGAAAGGAGAGCGAGATGAACCTGCTGGTGAGGTCGATTGAGGCCGAGGAGCGGTGAGGAGGCCCTACGGCGGCGTGAGGCGGAGCTCGGAGGTGGCGTCTGCTGGCAGGGAAGAAGAAGGGTTGTCAAGCACGGACGGAGATGGGAAAAGGTCTAGGGAGCTGCAGGGAGTCGGATACATTACCCTGGAGTGGCGAAGGAGGTGCGAGCTGGGTTGGCGATGTGCGGCCGGAGGCGGAGACGAAGGTCGCTGCCGCGGCGACTCAAAAAGCTCGGGAAACTGAAAAGGAAAGAGGGAGGACAATCAGTGAAATTCCAAGGTGTTGAAACCCGGTTGAATCGAACACTACCTCACCGATCGGCTCAAATGACAGTTTCCCCCAATCTCGGATGCTCTGGAGAAATGGGGAAATCGGCGACGCTCGAAGCTGTTTCTCGGCAAGGGGGAGCGATGGGGGAGGTAATGAAGTGCTGGACTGGGTGGAGAGGCGCAGGCGCGGTCCAATGGTGGCCAAAACAGAAGGGCGAGGCAGCACCGAGCAGGGCATCGCGGCCGCGTGGCGCGAGCGCTCTGCGCGCGGCATGGGCGCGAGGGGGAGAGAGAAGAAGACCGGGGCGACGCCGTGAGCCGAGGAAAGCGTGCCGAGCCGGACGCGCGAGCGAAGCACGGGCGGAAGGAGCGAGGCGAACGGCGATGTACGGCGTCAGACGAGGCTCGGTCAGAGCACTGAGCTGTTGCCGAGACTGCTACAGTGCCGTTTTCAGAGGATCAGTTTCTTTGGAATGCTCAAAATTGGTCAAAAGAATTTAAATGTAGCAAATAAATACTAGAACAAATAAATCCAAAGAAATTTTAAAATGCATAAAAAAGCATGCTAAGCCACTTTACATTATTTTTCATATTTCTTAAGATGTTACAGTTGGGGTGAGGGCGTGTGGTATGTCATGGGGAGGAGGACAGGTGATAGAACTTGCTAGATGAAGAGAAGAACAGCGTAGTCGATAGCCAAACTGAACACTTCGATGATTTCATTTAAGAGACAACAAGGGCAGAGATCAAGGAGGAGAGCCAGTAAATTAGATCCAACGGTCAGATGAAAGCTACAGTGATTACCGAAAACCCTGTGACTGTAAATTATTGTCATTTAGATGTGGTTAAACTGGTCAGGTGTATTTTCACTAATGCTTTTTCCTTTCACTTGTTACTGTTCTTCCAGATCGAGGTATTGCACCATGAACTTTGTAGTGTTATTCTTTAGTTCGTTAGAACCCTAGCTTTCTTCTTCTATGATGATTTCAAGGTATTACTCCTTGATATTTGTTCGGCTTCATTTAGGGGCCAAACAACAAGTGGGGGATGGCTATGCAGATGCTGCCTTTAAAGGTGTGCGTGTGCGTGCGGCTCGGGCGGGTAGCGGTGTTGGCCGAGCGAGTGGCGGCGTGGTAGGCAATGTGCGGCTCTGGCCAGCACACGGTGCAATGCACGGTGGGCGGCTCGGGCCATCGGGTGGGCGCGCGGTAGGCGACATGGAAAGCGGCTCGGGCGAGTGGCGGTGTGGCGTGGGCACACTCATTATAATTTTTCTAGTTTCGCCACTGCGAGGAGTAGCTGCAAGAGAACTTAAATTTCTTGAGCTTTGCACGTAGGAGGTTGGCACTTTGGTAGGGAGTAGTTTTCTTCGGGTAAATACTTTAGAACAGTTTAGTACTTGTGTGTGGTAGTTTTTATCTCAGCGCACATGCATTGGTGTGGTCAAGGATCAAAATCCCAGCGAAAGTTTAGCGAAATCTCAGATTTCAACCCCTCAGATTCATAATCCCAGCAAAATAAAAAATTTTAAAAATTCAAATTACTACAACAATTTCGAAATTTTTAGTGAAATTTCACCAAAATTGACCAAAATTTTATTTTTTTACCAAAATTTATCTTTTTTTTTTTGACCGGATGTCAGTTTTTGTGACTGGTTTATAACTAGAGGTCAGTTTTTGTGACTACAGCATGCTTTGTGTTGGATGTAATGTACAACAACATGCAATGCATGCTTTGTTATATGACAACAAGGACAAAGTAAAGCAAGTGTGAGATTTCTGCAGGCCCTTATTAGTTTTGTTTGTTTGCTAGCTGCTAGATGGCATCACGTACTCCTTTGCTTTCTCGTTCTTTGTTGTGTATACATGTATGATCATATGTAGTTTTGTGGTTAAAGAACTTGTTGGGGATTAACTAATCGCTGAAAAGACCATTTTACCCCTAAGGTCCAAAAGCTACCGACCATACGGTACCCTCGGAGGATGCTCGGGAAAAGCACTCGAGCATACCAACGTCCGGGCATGCATGCCCGCCCATTCGCCCACGATCATGTCAGGGGAGTACGGGCAACCATGCTCGCGTGACCCGTGCGGAGGCTCGAGTGAATGGTCGGGGGACTCGGTCAAACCGTTAGGAGGGAAAGTGGTAACCAATCCACCGGGGATCAAGGGAAGGTGCGCTGGAAATTCAAAATAAGGCGCAAATCAAGGAATCTAGATCGTAGGTACCGCGGATATGGCCGCATGGCGTAATTCTAGGGGGTAGTTACCTTTTGTACAGCATGGGATTCTGTATTTAACCCCCCCCCCAAAAAAACACCTGGAAGGGGGGCGACGACTTCACCAATCATAAACACAATACACTGGAGTAGGACTATTATCTCGGGAGTGAGAGGCCCGAACCAGGATAAACACCGCGTGTCTCCCTCGCGACGCTGTTTCTGACGCAATCTCGCTCGTACGAAGGGGCCCCTGTTGATCCCCCATTCAATAAGTAAGCTCGGCAGGAGCCTGTTCTCCAATCGTCGACAGCTGGCGCCGTCCGTGGGGACCGACAGTGTGATCTCCATCCGAGTGGAATCCCCGAGGATATCGAATTCGGGAGATACTCGAAGCTTCTATGCCTTCAACGATGTTGAAGATGATGACATGTACTACGTCGGTGACGGCGTGGCCGGTGTGACCAATCCGATAGGCCACACCGAACCCAGAGGCTTTACTCCGGAGTCTGAAACGCAAGGACAAGCCCTTGGCCCCCTGCACATTCCCCTCGATGATGACGAGGACGACTACGACGGACTCTACGATGGTTTGGATATACCAGATCATGTAGAGTTTGATCGCGAGACAGCGTCTCAAGGGGACACAATGATGTCTCCCTCACGATCATCTCACTCCCGCCACGTTAACATGGCTGGGAGCCATGTCGAACCCGAGGTGGAATCCTCGGGGGCTGCTAAACGTGACCGCTATGAAGTGGCCAGGCATCACCTGGAGGCGTCCTTGGGTAAGACCTTGGTGAGCATTCGTCGCCAAGCACGAGAAAGGTGGACCTCTAGGGAAGGGAACTCCCCTAGAGAAACTCTCGTGGCTGTCACACCCCTGATCGCATCCCCGAGCACCGCCAGAGTTCTCCGCCCGTCCTCCAGAACAGACAACGTCTACAGGCTCTGGCGGCGGTCGTACGCGACCTCCGAAACTTTCCCGATCAAGTGGACCTGGAAGCAGTAGGTATGGTCGTGGCCGAGGATTTGGAAAAGCTCGCCACAGACCTGAGGATCTCGAATCCACCCCATCAGCAGGATGCTCGGAGTATTTCCCAGGACCATAGAGAACGCACTCCCATCCGCTTGCGCAGGGACGAGTCCCAGAGCCATGCTTGGAGGATGGTCTAGGCGGCCAATCTGGTTCGCGATAACCATCGGAGTGATTCCCGAGCAACCTCAGGGCATCGGGCTTACGTCCACCCGGACTACGAGCGTTCCAGGCGAATTACGACCGAACGATCGTCAACCCGCCGCCCTCGAGAGGTCTTCTCCTGGCTTGGTCCGTGTACCGATCGATGGACAGGGGACGCTCGTGATGACCTTCGAGATCGGCGGAATCGTCGCGAGACCCCGAATTTCGGGTGTAGGGCTTACACGGATTCCCTTCGGAATGCCACATTGCCAAGCAAATTCAAGCCCAGGCATATCGAGAGGTTCAACGGGACCCAGAACCCGGACGAATTTCTCTCGATCTACACCACCGCGATCCTAGCCGCAGGGGGTGACGAAGGGGTGATGGCGAACTACCTCCCAACGATCCTGGATGGGGCTGCTCGCACTTGGCTCTTCAATCAGAAGGAAGGGTCTATACGATCTTGGAGGCAGCTCAGTTCGGCGCTTCGAGCCAACTTCCAGAGTTGCTACATTCGCCCTAGGAAAGAGCGCGATCTTGAGCGCCTGATTCAGATGGAGGGCGAGACTCTATGTCAGTTTGTCCAGAGGTTCATCCAAGTCCGGAACTCGATTCCGAACATATCGGTTGAGGCTGTTGTACGAGCGTTCAAATTCGGGGTAAGGGACGTTCGCTTCACGCAGGACCTAGAAATACACCCGGACTTGACGGCCAACGAGCTCTTTCGCATGGCCGACAGGTACGCCAACGCTGACGAAGCCGTCCAGTGGAAGAAAATGCTGGACGAAGGAAAGTTACCACCTCAGCCCGGGTTAGAGGTCTCCACCAGCAAGAAAGGTTCCAAATCCATGGATAAAAAAATCAAGAAAAAGAAAAAGAAGCAACCCTCGCCAGCTATGGTCGCCGCAGTGGAGCAGGAACGACCTCGAGCACTTCAGCCGCAGCGCCGGAGGATTAATGCTCAGGGCAGAGGGAAACAACCTCACCCCCACGAAGACCGAGGCCGGGGCGATCAAGCGATGCGGCAGAATGGTCTCTATTGTTCGCTCCATCAGGCGCACGGACACGACCTTCAAAACTGCCGGACATGGACCTACCGCTTAGAGCAATTCTACAGCGGCAAAGGTCCCATGCCATCGCTCCCAGAGCAAGGTGAAAGCAGCAAAGGTAAGCAGCCCGTGGAGGATAAGGACGACGACATGGAGTACCAGGAGCCCCAGAACCACATTGCGGTCATATTCGGGGGCTCCTCCGTCTACAAATCTCGCCGAGACTTGAAGGAAGCCGCCCGGGAGGTACATCACGTCACCCAGGGCAACCCCCCGTCCAGCAACTCAAGTGGACCGAACTACCTCTCACATTCTCCAAGCATGATTGTCCCCTTGGAATGACCAAACCGTAGAAGCTCCTGATGATCGTGAGTCCGACCATCAGCAACACCATCGTGGGCCGAGTACTCATAGACTCCGAAAGCTCCTTGGACTTAATTTCCACCAAGGTATTGGACGAGATACAGATCCCTCGCTCCAAAATCAAGAGCATAGCAGTCCCTTTCTTTGGGATCGTCCCGGGCACCTCGATCAAACTTCTGGGCCAAATCGTTTTGCCCGTCACCTTCGGTAACCCGAGCAACTTCCGTACGGAGATTATCACCTTTGAAGTGGTCGACTTCGAGTCGGCCTATAATGCCATTCTCGGCAGGCCGGCTCTGGCTAAGTTCATGGCCGCCACACATCATGCGTACCAATGCCTGAAGGTCCCTGGGCCTAATGGAGTCATAACCATAAGGGGGAACCATAAGTCCGCATTAAATTGCGACGAAAGGGCATTGGACATGATCGGGCAAGTGCCTGCGCGCTGCTCCGATCAAGAGCCGAAGCACTCCCGGCCTAAAGTTGCCCTCCAGCCCAGGGGAGAGAACAAGGCCGTTCCATTCAATGAGTCGGAACCTACAAGGTCGTGTATTTGGGATCTTCCTTAGATCCCAAATAGGAACTCGAGCTCATCACTTTCCTTCGGGAGAACTCGGATGCGTTCGCCTGGGAACCATCCGACATGCCCGGTGTCCCAAGGGAAGTGATCGAGCACAGGCTAGCAGTCCAGCCTGATAAAAAGCCAGTGCGGCAAAAACTCAGACGATTTTCCCCGGAAAAGTAGGCGATCGTCCGAGAAGAACTCAATAAGCTTCTCAAGGCCGGCTTCATCAGAGAAGTCGAGCACTCGGAATGGCTGGCCAACCCGGTCATTGTCAGGAAGAAGGGCAGCAAATGGTGCATGTGTGTCGACCACACAGGTTTGAACGCTGCATGCCCAAAAGACAATCACCCGCTGCCTCGCATAGACCAGTTGATCGACGCAACAACGGAATCTCAGTTGATGAGCTTCCTAGATGCTTATTCGGGATACCATCAGATCAGCATATCATGTGAAGACGAAGAGAAGACTTCCTTTATCACTCCGTTTGGAACATTCTGCTATATGACCATGTCTTTCGGTCTGAGGAACACTGGAGCAACCTTTCAGCGCCTCATGCAGAAGACTTTCTCGGATCAAATAGGTCGGAACTTAGAGGTCTACGTGGACGACATAGTCGTCAAAAGCAAGCTCACCCCAAGTCATGTTACCGACCTAGAAGAAACATTTTGTAATCTCAATAAGCACCGAATAAAGTTGAACCCAGAAAAATGTGTTTTTGGCGTAAAAGCAGGTAAGGTGCTCGGCTATATGGTCGGTCCAAAAGGCGTTGCAGCAAATCCGGAAAAAATCAAAGCCATTGAAAAGATGAGGCCTCCCACTTGTGTAAAAGAAGTGCAGGCCTTAACTGGTCGGATGGCCGCTCTAAGCCGCTTCATTTCCCGATTAGGCGAACGTGGATTACCCTTCTTCAAAGCCCTGCGTAGGCACGATAGCTTCATCTGGACGGAGGAAGCCAATCATTCCTTCGAGGAACTAAAGCAATACCTATCCAAGCCACCCATCCTGGTCACCCCCAAGATAGTAGAAGCGCTGCTGCCAGATTTAGCAAAGAACCCCGCAAGTCGTAAGCGCCAGATCAAGTGATGAAAGGGACGGGGTCCAACGACCCATCTACTATGTTAGTGAGGTACTGCACGGACCAAAGGAGCGTTACCCTGAGGTCCAAAAACTCTTATACTCACTACTGATAGCCTCCAGAAAGCTACACCATTACTTCCAAGCCCACAAAATTGTGGTCCCGACCAGTTTTCCACTCAGGGAGATCCTGAGAAACCAAGACGCAAGTGGTCGCATAGCAAAATGGGCCATGGAGCTCGCCGAGTTCGAAATACAGTTCTCGGCCCGCACGGCGATCAAATCCCAGGTCTTGGCAGACTTTGTGGTGGAATGGACAACTCCGGCACCATCGACACATGAGCCAGCCAGATTCGAAAAGGATCACTGGACCATGTATTTCGATGGATCCCGAGCCTACGAACGCTCGGGGGCTGGTGTCGTGTTGATCTCCCCAGATGGAAAGCAACTCCAGTACGCCGTCCAGTTGCATTTTGCCGTGACCAACAACGCGGCGGAATATGAAGGCCTCTTGGCCGGACTACAAGCATGCAAGTCGCTCGGAGTCCAACGGCTTAGTGTGATGGGCGATTCGCAGTTGGTCGTGAACTAGGTCAACAAGGTGTATCAGTGTTCCGATACCTCAATGGCACTTTACCTGGTCGAAGTAAGGAAGATGGAGAAGTACTTCAAGAATTTCGAGGTACTCTACATCCCCATGAAGGATAATACCCTGGCCGACCAATTATCAAATGTCGGTTCCTCCCAAACTATCGCTCCGGCGGGGGTGTTCGTCGAGCACCTGTACAAGCTCTCCATTCCCTCCGTAGAGGAGTCACCAGAGACAGGCGGTACAGTCTCTCTCCTCGAGCAAAGCGCGAATTGGATGACGCCATTCATCCAATACCTCGCGCATGGGACTTTGCCTGAGGAAGAAGCCGAGCGTTCCCGTCTTACAAGGTGGTCTTCTCAGTACCGACTGATTGAAGGCGACCTATACCACAAGGGCGCACTAGGAGTTCTCTCCAAGTGTGTCTCCCAGGAAGAAGGCATGTACCTTCTTCGTGACATCCATGAAGGAATATGCGGAGCTCATTCATCGTTTAGAACGCTTATGAGCAAAGCCTTCCGGTTGGGTTACTATTGGCCAACGGCCTTAGCAGATGCACGGTCGGTCGTGACAATTTGTCGAGGATGCCAGTTTCATGCCCGCAAGGTCCATCAACCAGCGTATGCGTTGCAAACCATCCCATTCTCGTGGCCATTTTCAACCTGGGGGCTCGATATCCTCGGACCTTTCCCCCGAGGTCAGAAGGGCTGTAAGTACTTGCTCGTGGCCATCGATACCTTCACCAAGTGGATAGAGGCCGAGCCCGTGTCGACCATCTCGGCCCAGGCAGCCAAGAGGTTCCTCCGAAGCAATATGGTAACACGATTTGGGATACCCAATCGTATCATCACAGACAACGGAACTCAATTCACCAGTGAATTGTTCCAAGCTTATTGCGAGGAGGTCGGGACTAAGGTTTGCTTCACCTCTGTGGCACATCCACAGAGCAACGGGGCAGCCAAACGAGCAAATGGGCAGATAATCCAAGGCACAAAAAAAGGGTCTTTAAGAACCTCAGCCAGCACAAGCAGGAGTGGGTGGACGAGCTCCCCTCTGTTCTTTGGTCAATCCGCACCAAGGCAAGTCGGGCCACGGGTCAAACCCCGTTCCAGCTTGTCTATGGTGCAGAGGCAATTTTGCACGTAGAAATTGTGCTGGGTTCCACAAGGGTGCAACTGGTCGATTTCGTCGACTAGGAAATCGAGCGGCTCGTCGACCTAGACCTTGCAGAGGAAATGTAACATCCCAAAATTTGGGTTTTCAAAATTTTTTGGTTTAGTTTAGCTTCCCAAAAATTTCCGTTGATTTTCTTGCGTTTATAAAGCTTGATTTGAATTTTCTAAATCTAAAACGATTTAATTTGATTATTTTATATTTAAAATAAAAGTAATTTAATTTTATTTGGGTTCCTTGTGCTTCAAGAAATTTTTCAGTAAATTTTGAGATTTTTCGGAGCTCATTTGCTATTTATCGGATTTATTTGAAATCGATTAGTATTAAGCCCTTTTATGAACATTAATTAATTATTTATAAAAGTTTAAATAAAGTTTTATTGCAAATATTTTATTTGAGTTCAAAATGTCTCAAAATATTTTCTTGAATTTTTCTAGAATTTTTCTGGTATTTTTATTGCCCTAAATGAATTATTTGAATTTTCGAAATTGTTTTAATTGGAAAAAGTTGGAAATTCCGGCTGAGCATTGGGCCTAATCCCCCCTCTCTCCAGCCAGCCGACCCACCGCAGCAGCCCACCCCGCGCCCTACCCCACGCCCGCTTGGGCCGACGCCACCCCTCCAGCCCATCTCCTCCCGCCGCGCGAGCCGGGCCGTGTGCACCCGCCTGGGCTAGGCCTCGCCGAGCCGCGCTGCACCCGAGCAGTCCACGTCGCCCACGCGCCCCCAGCCCTCCGATCGCGATCGTGCGGGCCACGATCGGCCACGTCGCCCCCAAGTCCGAGACGCACACCAACTGCTCGATAAACTGCCTATTTAACCCCTTTTTGCTCCAAACGCGTCCAAACTTTATTTTTCTTAACCTAGCCACCACCCCAACCCAGTATAGACCTCCCATGGCCTCTCCCACGTCCTCCCAACCTCGGATCAATTCTCCAAAAGCTCCGAGCCGCCGCCATGTCCTCCGGATTCCGCCCGACGTCGGCCGAACTTTGGAGCCGCGTCCCGGGCATCTCGTCGACTCTTTTTGAGATCCGTCTATGCCAAGGTGTGCTTCTAGGTACCATCAGTTTACCCTCCAAATTTCAGCCAATTTGGCCCACGGGATCAAAAATTATGTCCGTTTCAATCTTGAATCTTGCCGAGGCCATAACTCCCTCAATTTTTCGAGTTAGGTGTTGAAATTTTTTGTGTAAACTCCTGGGGATGTCCTCTACATTGTGCACATCTTGCCTCATGGTTTTTCTCTCTGGATTTTGCGCAGAAAAATATTTTCTCCGATCGGACTGCGATCAGACAGCGACAAACTTCCTCGCGCGTTCCCCGCTTATCTAGAAGGTAATTCTTCGAACCACCTGTGTCACGGTGTGCCTCTTGGTCCCATCTAGCTCTCGGTCAAATTTTGTTAAGTTCCGATCATTATTCTAGAAGTTATGATAGTCCAAAGTTTTGATCCGAAACTTGTTAAACGGTAGTTTGTGATTAATCCGGAGGGGCGCCGCAAAATCCACCTATACTATTGAGTTTGTCTGTAACATCCCAAAATTTGCTTTTAATTTATTTAGTGTGTTTCTGGGTTTATTTGAATTTTTTAGAAATTGTTTAAAGTCCTCGTTGTTAGTTCGGATGGAAGTCTATTGAACTAATCATATTAAATAAAGATCGGGCATTTTCGAATAAGCGTAAAATTTAAAATTTTATTGATATTTAAGATAATTGGTAGACGAGAGTGTTCGCTTCAAATATTTTTGAAAAATATGTTATATAATGTAAGTCGTTGATTTTATAAAAATCGGTACAGGTGTCTGATCCACGAAAAGAATTTTTGCGAAAAATCTATACGTCGAAAAATCACGAAACCAACTTTGTTAAGTCCCAAATAGTTCCTAGTATTTTAGAGTAATTTTTCATGATTTTTGGAAACTTTTTGTTATTTCTTTTTAACCATATGAGGTTTGCATCTATACGTATACGAGTAGTCATGTATATGGGTGTATACCATGCTGTGCTCATACGGCAAGTATCCCAACAAGTGGTCGCATGTGGGGTGATTCAATGAAGACGCCATGCATATACCTGCACTAGGTGGTCCATACGTTTATGTGTACATGCTCCCTGGTGTATGCATGCTTGTATGCATGTAGGTATAAACGCTCAGCTGGTACTCGCAATTGTGTTTTTCTTCCGGCCGTTGCAGGCGTCCACTAGTAACGGATCCGGTTTCCATTTCGTTCTCCACTATCCCGCGTTACTACTTCATGGTATATTGAATACCCCTAGTAACTGGCGCATTAGCATGGACGTGGCTGTCTCCATGTACCTGCATGAATTCTCCATTTCCTGTACGTCTTCTCTCCGAACCTTAGCAAGTGTTCTAGCCTCTCCACTGCCTCATTCCAACATTCTAGTCATCACACCTTTTCCACTGCTTTTTCCCTGACGTCGCCGCCGTCGCCGCAGTCTCGCCGCCGTTGTCGACCTCACCGCCGTTGCTGTCTTGCCGCCGTCGTCGTCGTTACCGCCGCTTACCGAACCGTCGACGCACTCTCTGGTTTCGCATCCCCTGCGTCGCCGCCGTCTCGTCGCCATCGTCGCCGTCACCGTCGCCGTCTCGCCGTCGCCGTGCTGCCATCTTGCCACCATCGCGCCGCTGTCGCCGCCGTTGTCTTCATCGCCGCTGTGACATCGTCGTGGTCGCCGCTGTCACCGTCACGTTGCCGCTGCCGTTGCCAACCCGGCCGACCGACTGCCGTCTAGCCGCCGCCGCCGCTCGTCCGGCCGACCTCGCGCTCTTTGCGTCGTCGTCATCGCCGCCGCCGTCTGCATTGCGAGCACCCCTTCCGGTCACGCCGCCTTCTTCCTGCCCCCGACGTTCTGCGCCGCTGCTTAGCATCGTCCGGTATTTTTCTTTATTTTCTCTTTTACGCGCATTCTGTTCCGTTGATCAGTTGATCTAGTCTGTGTGTATTTGTGTTTGTAGAGGTATATATATACATACGTACATATATAGATTGGCCGATGGGATGTAGATTTTTGGTCAAACAGATGCTTATATACACATATATAATTACTCGCTGGGCGCAGGCATGTTTTCATATTAGTCATCGCATGTATATATACATCTGTGGCTATAGTCGGTTGTATTCTGTATGCTTATATATTAGATCGATTCGCTAGTGCAACCTTCCATTTGCATGTATGCGTATATAGATAAATATATACATACTTGTTCGAATCTGTATCAAAGTAGCCCAGTGCGCAAGCGAGAAGAAGCGCTCAGCCGTGGAAACCCAACGTGAACAGTACCATACAAGACTAGTAAAGGTTGGGTTCGATGTGTTAATTTCCCGATTTTGCGAATTTTGTCTTTTTCGCTACAGATTCATTTTTAGTCTGAATCACTTGCAACAAATTTTATTAATTAGTATAAATTAATACATTTCTACAGTAATTTTTATGAAATTTTATAATTAAATTTACACTGTTAAATTATTTGCGGAAAGTCCAAACTTACGAATTTTGTATCTCTTAAACTATACGTCCGAAAATGTCGAAATAAATTTTATAAATCCTAGAAAATGCCCAAGTAATTGTCTGGAAGTTTTTGCGAAATTACGCATTAGTTTGATTTGCGGTATTTCTTGAATGTGTGTTTATTCGTTGTTTTTGGATGTTTTTCTGCTACACGTAGACGTTGAGCTGTGCGAGGGTGTTGAAGAAGACCAGTCTCAAGTGTTGGACCAAGAACATCAACTGTTTGAAGGCAAGTCATGCTTTGACCATTTTGCCCCTAGCATTTTAAATAGTATTTTGATTCAAAGTATGCATGATTATGTGACTAAATAATTAATTTAATTTTGGGAAAACTAGTTAAATGCCATAATTGTTAATTCCAACCTTGTATTATGAATTGTATGCCATGTATCACCTTTGTCACCCTAAGTTTGGGAAATTTAATATGTTGGATGCTATGTATGTGCCAACACGGGAGGCTAGACCGTGACTAGTTGCTTAGCTATGCTTGCGCTGATGATATTTCCAAAACAGCAAAATAATCTTGACTAATGACAAATGAACTGATTTTGGAATGCTAAGTGTGAGCTTGTCACGGATTGACGTGAAGTGTAGGTACCTTCGTGGTTCTACACGGTAATCGAAAATCTTGTTGGCATGCGTTGCAAGAGATGAACAAGGGTGGGATTGATTTAGCCCGGCAAGTGGTAAGAGGCTTTATGCCGTGGGCCTTCGTGGCAATCGAGCACTAATAAACGGCCTTCGTGTCCGTGGGATGAGTGTTGTGAGTTGTTTGGGTCGTGATGAGTGATGAATGTCTTGCCTGGGCGATTAAGGACTTAACCTTGCAAGCCTTTGAACTGAGTATTCCGTACAACCACATGGTCGAGGTGGGACAGTCTTAGTCTAGTAAGTTTCAAGTCTTACCTTTGATACCTCAGGGTGGCGATTCGTCGGGTAACTGTATGGGGGAGCGTACTGGGGCTTCGTGCCAGGTACCCTGTCCAACGGTGTTTGTCGGTCCTACACTTTGTCCTTCGTGGGGAAAGTAGTAGTGAAGGCAAAGCCGGCGAGGGTCATCGGTGTAGATGGAAGTTTCCGAAAAGCTTCAAGCTTGATCGCCTTTGTGGTGTGAGATCAGCATCATGTGGGGAAAGTGTACAACCTCTACAGAGTGTATCAATCTATTCGAATAGCCGAGTCCACGGTACTGGACAAAGCTCGGGGATTACAGTCAAGGGTTAGATCTTCTGAAAATAAAATGTGGAATTGGGTGGCTTCGTGCCGATGAAGAATTTGACTAGGGCTTTGTGCCAAACCACGGATGAAAGACTTTGAAATTCATATTATAGTATGGTTTTATCAATTTGAATATAGTATGAGTATTTGAAAGTAAAATGCTGTTTTATGCAAAAGAACCAAATGAGCCTATCCTTTGGAATAAACCTGCATATAGTTATTAGACATGCACTTCTGTGCATGACTTGCTGAGTATGTTGTATACTCACCCTTGCTTCCAACAAAATCATCAGCTGAGGAGAAGACTACAACTTCAAAGGAGGAGAAGTTCCGCGAGGAGGCAGTTATCTAGGAGTTGAACCTTGTCAGTTGCCTGTGGCATACTGATGGGTGTCACCGACGTTCTGTGTTCCGCTGCTGATTATTTACTTTTGTTATTGTAAGCCCTGCATGGCAGACTATTAGTAAGTTGACCTTAAGGTCTTGTAATCAGTTTATTTAATGTTTGAAGTACTTTATTATTAATTCCACGGTGTATGATTGTGGTACTTCATCCCTGTTTAACTGTGTGTACTAGCGTGATCCTGGACTAGTACAGAATCCACAGAGGGTCCGGATTTGCAGATTCGGGTCCCGACATTGTCTCACCACGTTCTACGTGGTAGACATTCCCCCTTTGCCATCCCGTCCTCCAAATTTTTTTTATATATTTAGGCCGCCGTTTAGCCGTCGTCGCGCGCCGCCTTTTGACGCCGGCTATTTTAGTTCGCTCCAGTCGTGTTGTCGCGTCCAGTGGATCATCATGTACTATTTTGGACCATCCTTAGAATTCTTTTGGCCTCCGTTTGCCTTCGGAGCCGACTCCGGCCTAAAACCGTCTTTTTCGGCTTAACCCGTTATTGCCGGTTCGCGTTTCGGTTAGCCGCCCTTGGTAGCGTTTTGTCGTGGCCATGTCATTGCACCTTGTTTCATGAGTATCCTATCATTGTTTGACCTCCGCCGTTAATGTTCGCCGTTAACGATCCACCGTTAACGTTTCGCGCATCGCCGTTAACGCTTTCACCGTTAACGCTTTCACCGTTAACGCTTTCGCTAACGCCTGACGCTCTCCGCAATGTTTTGCCATTAATGTTTCCTCGTTAACACTCCACCGTTAACGCTCCGTCGTTAACGTTTCGCCGTTAACGCTCCGCCGTTAACGTTTTGCAGTTAATGTTCCACCGTTAACGCTCCGTCGTTAACATTTCACAGTTAACGTTCCACCGTTAACGCTCCGTCGTTAACGTTTCACCGTTAATGTCCCACCGTTAACGTTTCACCGTTAACGCTCCACCGTTAACATTTTGTTGTTAACATTCCACCGTTAATGTTTCGCCGTTAACGTTCCATCGTTAACACTTGGCTCTCTTCGCTTCGTTGTCATCGCATGCGTGCATTCATGCAAGAGCCCTAGTGCGATGTCCTCATCTTCTCTATCATCATGACATGAGCCTAGCCTCATCGTCATGTCATCTTCCAAGCCGAATCAAAACCCTAACCTAAGACCGGTTCGATGGACTAAGTTCATCGTGAGCCGCGTTGTTATCTTTGCAATCTTTCCCGTTGTTTCAATCGTGGTAAGATACTTGTCTTGCCTTATCCCTGAAAACCTAATATGCCATTAATCGAGAATTCATTCGTGGACTTGGTCGATAGACCATTGGCCATCTGTCATACCCCTATGCCCGATCTGTCTGTCTCTCTTTTATTTGACTGTGTCCGTTCGGTCAACAAAAGTCAACTTCGAGCTCCAGTTTAGTTCATTGCGAACTAACATATCTTTATGGACCCGGTCTATAGATCGAGAGCCCATATGTCATTATCTGTCCAATCAAGATAATAACTTCGGAAGAAATATTCTTCGGAATATTATTCTTTCTTCCCCAGTTATTAATCTTTCCCTCTTCAGTGTTTTCCCGAAAGCCCGTTCTCTTTTGTCAACTCTTCGATCTAATCCGTTCAAGTTCCTAAATTCATCCAAGCCGTTGTACCCAATGCTGTTCGTTCTTAATTTCGAGTTTATTTGAATTGTCTTTTGAGTTTGTTGTATTTGTGTTTTTTTATCGTTAGGCGTGTCATCCGGAAGTCGTTCGAACAAGTTGAGGATCGAGAAAGTGGAAGTTGAAGCACGAGGATAAAGGATCAAGGATAAAGAGTAAAGAACAGTAAAAGTTGGAAGGGCCAGGCAAGTTGTGCTTTGACCATGTTGATCCCCTTTTCGAAAATTATGTTGTTTCAAATTATTGCATGCTAGTTGGATATAAACTAATTTCAATTAATTTGGGATTAGATATTTAACCTACTTGTTATTGCCACCTTGTCTATAATAGTTGTATGCCATGATTCATTTGTCACCTTAGGTTTGTTGATTAATAGTTGGTAGCTAATAAATTGCCAACATGGGTTAGATAGAACGTATTAGTTTGCTTAGACCTGCTTGAGTGAAAAGAGGTTAACAATGCCTAGAGGGGGGGTGAATATGCGATTTAAAAATTAAAACTAAAAACGTCGCAGCGAAAAGAGTATCGGAACTTCCGGTGTAGGATCGGAACTTTCGACTTAATCGGAACTTCCGATACTTGTTCGGAATGTGCGATAGACTTTGACAAAGAGGACCTCCTACTAAGTGCCACAAGCGACAAGAGTAATCTACGAACTTAGTAGCAGTTAGATAGAGATATTTGCAAGTATAAAGGCCACAACAAAAAGTACAAAAGCGAATCAAGCAGAGAGACAAAGATTTGATCCCAGAGTTCGGATTCTTGAGGGAATCCTACGTCTCCGTTGACGAGGCTCCAAAAAGCTGGGTCTCTTCCAACCCTTTCCTCCCAAACCTTGGTCGCACTTGAGGCTTGGTTTCACTATTGGTTCCTTTCCTTTCGGAGGCGAAGCCGGCCTTCACAAACTTCTCACGGCGTCCTGGAAGGTGTCAAACATGTATCGGAACTTCCGATCCAAATATATCGGAATGTCCGACCCGGTTTCCACGCATCGGATTTAAGCACATATGCACATCGGAATGTCTGGCAACATCGGAACTTCCGATGTGAGATCGGAATGTCCGACTTGAATTTTAAGAAAACCAAATTCCGGTGCATGTGCGGTGACTTAGAGTCTCTAAAAGAATTAAAGTGACATTTATCTGAGCATAGAGACTAGCCTAGATCATTTACGATGCATCCCCCTTAATAGTACGGCATTCCTATGACTCAAAAACATAGAAAGCAAAAGCATAATGCCGTTTTACTCGCGTAATCTTGTTTGAGGGTATCCTTCGCATGTAGGTGATCTCATTTTGGAACTTTTACCTGTTCACAAGCTTATTGAATACATTAGTCCCTTTAATCTTTTGTCATTAATCAACCAAAACAAATTTAGGGGCCTAGATGCACTTTTAATCTCCCCCTTTTTGGTGATTGATGACAACTCGATTAAAGCTTACAATTAAAAAGATTATAAGGATGAATTAGTATAGAGTGAGCTCCCCCTAAATATGTGCATTGGAGATAGGAATTGATCACGAATGCACAATTTGAAAAGAAATATGCAAGAGCTCCCCCTGAAACTGAGCAGATGAGGATAACAAACATATATGATCAAGAATATAATCCACTGAACAATATGAAGTGCTGATATTTGAATGAACAACAATATATAAACTTCCATAACAATATATAAACTTCCATACTACCATAAGCAACATTCAAATATCCATGTCCAGCATTGCAATAAGGAAAAGCATAAGTAAAGCAACAAGTCCCAAGTTCACATGATAAAACAAAGTTATCAAACGACACACTAGAAGATAGCAAGATGTAAGCTTTTTCTCTCCCCCTTTGGCATCAAGCACCAGAAAGGTCAGAGGAGGAAGAAAAGCTAGTCAGAATCTTCAGGACTGGGCTCATCATCACCATAATCCTCTTCAGAACTAGATTCTTCTTCTGCTTCTGCTTCAAAAGGATCAACAATATCTTCATCCGTTGCTTCATCTTCTGAGCACTCAAGAGCTAGATGTCTTTGGATGGCTTTGAGTCTGTTAGAGTTCTTCCTGACTCTTACTGCATTCTTCTTGCACATGCCAAAGATAGACTTTAAGGCCTGGAGAATTGGAGAGGATGATCCGCTGGAAGCTTCAGTAGTGGGAGCAGTGGTGGATGAGGAAGCACCTCTGGTAGAAGCTCGTCTAGCAGGCTGAGCTAGGGCCTTTATTGCCCTGATCTGCACTCCAGTATGCTTTCCATCATACTCAAACTGCTGATGAGTTATGTGCTCTATCATATGCATTATGAATGGAGCATAACCACAGCTCCTCTTGGGCTCCTATGCAGTCAAGCGAATCTCATTCCAAATGAAATCAAAGACATCAAAAGGACGCTGTCCATCTCGTATCCTACTTAGAAGATTCCTGGTGTAGGAAAGCACATGGGATGCATCACCCTCTTTGGGAGCCAGTGTCTTTCTGAACAGCCTGTTGAGACAGTCAAAGAAAGGCTTCATGCCCTTTGTACTTCCTTCCTCATAATATGCATCTTCTTCATAGAGGAAGTTCAAGTTGGAGGCACTGAAGGCTGCTTCATTATGAATCTGGTCCTTGTCACGGCAATCAGCTTCAGTAAAACCAAGACAGCAAGCAAATTGAACATAAGAGATCTCATACCAAGTTCCTTCTGTCATCCAATGCAGAGTGGAGACTCTGTCCCTAGAGATGTACAAGGTAGCATAAAACTGAGCAATGATCTCCACATTCCAATCATGCTGAAAACTCATGATCCGCTTAGTCCATGTCCTTTCACATGCTGCAATAACCTCTGTGAAGGTAGCATCCTTAGCTGCAGCCATGTAATCCCAGTCAACCCATTGCATCAGAATGACTGGATTCTTTCTTGGTAAAATGACTGACTCATAAAAATCCTGCTGAAAGAAAGTCCAGAAACGATAATCTGTTGGGAATTGTGCTTCAGCTCTAGGGTTTTCTTCTCTGGCTTTGCGCACTTGGGCGGCTTTCCCTTTGTAGCTGACAGGTTTCCTCCTTAGACGAGGATTCCTTTCTGCCTGTCTAAGCTTTGGCACTCCTCTGTCTGGAGCCGGTTGAGACTGAGAAGCTCCTACCACTGCTTTACCCTTCCTAGAAGGCAAGGGTGCTCCTCGAGGCACGTTTACTGTCTGTGCAGGCTGATCAGGTGGAGGCACATTGATTGAGATACCTGCACTTCCTCTGCCTCTTCCTCTGCCCGCAGCCTTTTTTGGTTCTCGTTCCTATCGGAGTCTGTCTTGGCCTTTTTCCGCCTAAGACCGTTGGGTCCGTTGGGGGCTGAGACCCACCTTGACCGGGATCCATTGATCTAAGGATAAGGATAGAGTCGATTAAGTTCACAAGAGAAACAATCTTGGTTTGGTTTTCATTCAGTTGACATCGATGTTTTCGATCGAAATGTCTGATGTCTACGGATTTCAACCAACACAACATTTCTCCCAAACCAACTGATGGAAATAGATAGAAATTTAAAGCAATGAACCAAAGGAGGAGATGAACAAGTTCACCGAGACGATTTCTCAAAAAGATATACAAGATTGAGAAGGAAACGATTGTGCCCTAGGGTTACCTCACGAAGAACACGGCGAAATCGAACGGAGGAGAGGGTCCTCTTCATGAAGGAGTCCTTCCCAAGCGAGGATCGGAGGTTCCGAAAGGTCGGAATCTCCGATAACGGCAAGAGATGAAAAGTGGGAAGGAGGACTAGAGAGACAAGGACAAGAGGACAAAAGAAAGTGAAGGGACCGGTCACTTTCTTAAGCGCTGAGCAGACATCGGAAGTTCCGATGTTAACATCAGAAGTTCCGATAGGGTGAAACTCACAGAAATCGGATATTCCGATCACTGGATCAGATGTTCCGATGCGTTGATTTTTCCAGCAGTGAAAGAAAGAAAGGAAGGGGATTGAGTGAAGTCTGAAACCTTGAATCATGTGAACTTTGGAGGATCATTTCACTTGTCATCAGTAAGCATCCAAGCAATCAAAACTATGATTACAAGTGAATTGATCCGAGATTAAGATCCAACAAAAACATTTTGAAATACACTCAATAGATTTTGCAATCATTTTATTTTGAAATTGAATAAATAACCAACAGTCAATTAGTGCAATGCTTCAAGACACAATCCGATAGTCTAGGACATTTAGCTCACTCCTAAGCTCGCAAAAGCGTTTCTCATCTAGAGGTTTGGTGAAGATATCGGCCAATTGTTTTTCGGTTCTCACATAGGTAATATCTATGTCTCCCTTAAGCGAGTGATCTCTAAGGAAGTGATGTCGGATGTCTATGTGCTTAGTTCGGGAGTGTTGGACGTGATTGTTGGCTATTTTAATTGCACTCTCATTATCACATAAGAGTGGTACCTTTTCCATATTAAAACCAAAATCCCTCAAGGTTTGCCTCATCCATAATAATTGTGCACAACAACTTCCCGCAGCAATATATTCGGCTTCGGCGGTGGATAGAGCTACCGAATTTTGTTTCTTTGAGGACCAAGACACTAGTGATCTACCTAGAAATTGACAAGTCCCCGAGGTGCTTTGTCTATCCACTTTGCAACCCGCATAATCAGCATTCGAATACCCAATCAAATCGAATTTTGATCCTTTAGGATACCAAAGCCCTAGATTTGGTGTGTGAACTAAATATCTAAGAATTCTTTTCACAGCTACTAGGTGGCACTCTTTCGGAGCGGCTTGAAATCTTGCACACATGCAAACACTAAGCATAATATCGGGCCTAGATGCACAGAGATAGAGTAAAGAGCGTATCATAGACCGATATACCTTTTGATCTACCATATTACCTTCTTCATTTAGGCCGAGATGTCCGTTTGTCGTCATGGGTGTATGTATTGGCTTGGCGTTCTCCATGTCAAACTTTTTGAGCATACCTTTGATGTACTTTGTTTGGCACAAGAACGTTCCTTCCTTGAGTTGCTTGATTTGAAATCCTAGAAAGAACTTTAACTCGCCCATCATTGACATCTCAAATCTCTTTGTCATCAACCTACTAAACTCTTCATAGAAGCTTTTGTTAGTAGAGCCAAATATTATGTCGTCAACATATATTTGGCACACAAATAGGTCATTATCAACATTCTTAGTGAAGAGAGTAGGGTCGGCTTTACCAATTGCGAACCCCTTTTTGATAAGAAAATCCTTAAGGCATTCATACCATGCTCTAGGTGCTTGCTTAAGCCCGTAGAGCGCCTTATGGAGTTTGTAAACGTGTGTAGGGTTCTTGTGATCTTCCATTCCCGGCGGTTGCTCAACATAGAGTAATTCGGCAATTGGACCATTTAGGAAAGCACTCTTGACGTCCATTTGAAAAAGCTTGAAATCATGGTGAGTAGCAAATGCAACCAATATACGAATTGATTCTAATCTAGCAACGGGAGCATAAGTCTCACCAAAATCCAAACCTTCAATTTGAGTAAATCCTTGAGCTACCAACCGCGCCTTATTTCTTGTGACAACTCCGTTTTCGTCTTGTTTGTTGCGGAAGACCCATTTGGTTCCTATCACGTTTTGATTAGGCCTTTCCACTAGTGACCACAATTTGTTTCTAACGAAGTTGTTGAGCTCTTCATGCATTGCCATCACCAAATCCGGATCCTTCAATGCATCTTCCACCTTCAAAGGTTCCAAAGTAGACACGAAAGAGTAAAATTCACAAAAATTGGCTACTCTGGAACGTGTAGTTACCCCTTTTTGGATGTCACCGAGAATTTTGTCGACGAGGTGATCTCTTTGGATACTTTGATGCACCCTCGGATGTGGCATTTGAGAGGTATGTTGGATTGGCTCAAAGTCTTCAATTTGATCATCCTCCAATAGTTTGCTTGGACTATCTTGAGGAATGTCTTGACTTTGATTTGAAGTAGGAGGCTCTACTTGTGTAGATGAATTGTCTTGGTGCACCTTTTCTTTCAGCCTCACTTCACCTATTGCCATCTTCTTGATAGCAATACTTGGCTCTTCCTCATTTTCTAACACATTCAAATCAACTTGCTCCACTTGAGAGCCATTAGATTCATCAAATGTCACGTCTCTCGCTATTTCAACACAACCCGAGGTTTTGTTGAAAACACGATAGGCGTAAGCATTTGATCCATATCCTAGCAAGAAACCTTCATCGATCTTTGGAGCAAATTTGGAGTTCTTAGGCTTCTTGTTAAGAATAAAACATTTACTACCGAAAACTCTAAAATATGAAACGTTTGGTCTGTTACCGGTGAGGAGTTCGTATGCCGTCTTTTTCAATATCTTGTGGAGATATAATCGGTTGATGGCATGACAAGCGGTGTTGACGGCTTTCGCCCAAAAATGATCGGAGATCTTGTACTCATCAAGCATTGTTCTTAGGCTTCTTTGGAGCAAATTTGGAGTTCTTAGGCTTCTTGTTAAGAATAAAACATTTACTACCGAAAACTCTAAAATATGAAACGTTTGGTCTGTTACCGGTGAGGAGTTCGTATGCCGTCTTTTTCAATATCTTGTGGAGATATAATCGGTTGATGGCATGACAAGCAGTGTTGACGGCTTTCGCCCAAAAATGATCGGAGATCTTGTACTCATCAAGCATTGTTCTTGCCATCTCGATCAATGTCCGATTCTTTCTTTCTACCACTCCATTTTGTTGAGGGGAGTATGGAGCGGAGAACTCGTGTTTGATCCCTTCTTCATCAAGGAATTCTTCAACTTGAGTATTCTTGAATTCACTTCCATTATCGCTTCGAATCTTCTTGATCTTCAACTCGAATTCATTTTGGGCTCTTCTCGCAAACTTCTTGATTATCCCTTGTGTCTCACTTTTCTCTTGCAAAAAGAATACCCACGTGAAGCGTGAAAAATCATCAACAATGATTAAACCATACTTGTTACCTCCGATGCTTATATAAGCAACGGGTCCGAAGAGGTCCATGTGTAGAAGCTCCAATGGTCTTGTCGTTGTCATGATGTTCTTTGCGGGATGACGCGCTCCAACTTGCTTTCCGGCTTGACAAGCGCTACAAATTCTGTTTTTCTCAAATTCAACATTCGTTAGTCCAATGATGTGATCTCCTTTGAGAAGTTTGTTGAGATTTCTCATGCCAACATGGGCTAGCCGGCGATGCCACAACCAACCCATGCTAGACTTTGCCATTAAGCATGTTTGAAGTTTAGCGCTATTTGCATTGAAATCAACCAAATAGAGCTTACCCTTCAAATATCCTTTAAAGGCAATTGAAGAATCATCTCTTCTAAAGACGGTCACATCCACATTAGTAAATAGACAATTGTAGCCCATTTCACATAGTTGCGATACGGATAACAAGTTGTAATTTAAATATTTAACTAGAAGAACATTGGAAATGGAATGATCATTAGAAATAGCAATTTTACCTAATCCCATTACCTCACCTTTACCATTATCACCAAACACAATGTTTTCATATTGTGACCCTTTCTCATCAAAAGATGAAAACATTTTCTTTTCTCCGGTCATGTGGTTTGTGCAACCACTATCAAGCACCCAACTTGATCCACCGGAGGTATAATCCTACAAGAGCACATTAGACTTTGTTTTTAGGTACCCAAATCCTTTTGGGTCCTTGCATGTTAGTGATTAAAACCTTCGGTACCCACACATTCTTCTTACTCTTTTCACTAGAGTTGTGGGCACCGACAAAATGAGCAATCACTTTACCACGATGATTTCTCTTCAACATATAGGATGCATAGTGAATGGAATGAGATGTATGATGTTGAAGATACTTCTTTGATTCTTGCCCGGTCTTAATGACTTGTGTGGTGGTCAATAGTTGTTTGTCATTTCCTTTGACAAAGTTAATGCATTCTTTACCTTTTACCACCACATGGTCATTTCTTTTGCACTCGTACTTATCATATCCTAGCCCTTCTTTATTTTTGTTTCCACGAGTGTTGATTGTCTTGTAGAGGGCGTCCTTGGATTGATAAGTCTTTTACTTTACCAAAGCATTCAATCTCTCGTTTTCCCCTTTTAATACTTGCATAAGTTGGGAATTAGTAGAGCAAGCATTAATATCAATATTATAGCAACGAGAGCAACCATTACTAGTGGAAGGATAGAAGCCACTGAAGAATTAATGATTGGAGAGTTGAGGTCATTAAGAGACTCAAGTTGCACTTCAAGAGCTTGAAGATTGTTTTCCAAACTAATAACATTCTCTTGAAGCGATTCATTTGAACTCTTAAGGATCGTGATTGAATTTTTAGCCAAATCAAGATCTTTGGTTAGCAATTCAATTTTCTCTTTTTCCGTTGCGAGGAGCTTCTCAAAAGCAAGATTTCTCTTCTTTTCACAAATTAGCAATTCTTCTTGCTTTTCAAGAGTCTCCTCTTGGCTATCTATTCTTTTCAATAGTTTATTGATTTTTGCAATGGTAGATTTGTTTAAGTTGCAAAATAAAGCATCATCATCATCATCGCTCTCTAATTCACTATCACTACTAGGGGGTTTTGTTTTAGCCATTACTTTGCGCCCTTTGGCCATGAGACAAATAGGCGCGTCGTGGTCGGAGTCGTTGTCGCTCAATTCCCCGAATAGTGACTTGGATGGTGGAGTGGCTTCTATGGCGAGGGTGGCGACTCCTTCATCATCGGAGTCGGTGTCGGAGTCATTTGAATCCCATTCTTCTCCAATATGAGCTCGTTCCGAATATTTCTTCTTGTAAGTCTTGTTCTTCTTATGGGGCTCATTCTTCTTGGGCTCATTGGAATTGTTCTTCTTCTTCGGACAGTCGGCGATGAAGTGTCCAACTTCACCGCACTCATAGCAAGCTCTCTTTGTGTTTCTTCTTCTTCTTGATTTGTCGTTGTAGTTCTTCTTGTATTTGTTTGACCCGTCATACTTGAGGAATTTTTTGAATTTTCTCACAAATAAAGCCAAGTCTTCCTCATCTTCGCTCTCATCTTCCTCATCGTCACTTGAAGTTGATTCTTCCTTTTTGCTTGCCTTCAAAGCTATCTCCTTTGGTCTTGAGCTTGAACTTTGCTTGGCAAGATTCTTCACTTCTTTTGCTTCCTCTTCCATGAGCTCATGTGAAAGGATCCTTCCAAGTACATCATTTGGGGTGAGCCTCTTGAAGTCTTTTCGCTCTCGTATGAGTGTTACGAGAGTTGAATTCCTTGGGGCAAAGGCTCTTAGCATCCTCTTCACTACAACATGATCTATCATCTCTTTGCTTCCAAGCCCTCGAATTTTGTTGACAAGGATCATCAAGCGATCATACATTTGTTGCGGAGTCTCATCGTCATTCATAACAAACCTTCCCAACTTGCCTTCAAGCAATTCAATTCTTGATTCCCTCACACTCGATGTTCCTTCATGAGATACTTGGAGTGTGTCCCATATTTCTTTGGCTTCTTCTAACCCATCCACTTTGTAGAACTCCTCGGGACTCAGCGCTCCAAGCAACACACTCGCGGCTTGTGCATTGCGGTGGATATTTTGTTCTTGTTCAGGTGTAAGCTCCATGTCGTCTTCCGGCATATCTAAACCTGTACACACAATCTTCCAAACACTAGGATGGAGAGACATTAAATGCATTTTCATCTTGTGCCTCCAAGCGGAATAGTACGTGCCATCGAAAAATGGTGCACGCCCGGAGGGCACCGTAATGTATGAATGAGAGGAAGCGGTATTCAACTTATCATAATTAAAAGGAATTTGCACTCCCTGCGATGACGTTGAGGTGTCACCTTCTTTGGTCTTCCCGGGAGTACCATGTCCGGCCTTGGGACTACCCTCTTCCCCCGACACGACTACCTTCAACCCGGTGTTGGCCATCACTTTTCCTTCAAGCGGTTAAGCCTTCGAGAAGGTTTGGCTCTGATACCAATTGAAAAGAGGTTAACAATGCCTAGAGGGGGGTGAATAGGCGATTTAAAAATTAAAACTAAAAACGTCGCAGCGGAAAGAGTATCGGAACTTCCGGTGTAGGATCGGAACTTCCGACTTAATCGGAACTTCCGATACTTGTTCGGAATGACCGATAGACTTTGACAAAGAGGACCTCCTACTAAGTGCCACAAGCGACAAGAGTAATCTACGAACTTAGTAGCAGTTAGATAGAGATATTTGCAAGTATAAAGGCCACAACAAAAAGTACAAAAGCGAATCAAGCAGAGAGACAAAGATTTGATCCCGGAGTTCGGATTCTTGAGGGAATCCTACGTCTCCATTGAGGAGGCTCCAAAGAGCCGGGTCTCTTCCAACCCTTTCCTCCCAAACCTCGGTCGCACTTGAGGCTTGGTTTCACTATTGGTTCCTTTCCTTTCGGAGGCGGAGCCGGCCTTCACAAACTTCTCACGGCGTCCCACAACCTTTGGGAGCTCGTGAGCGACGCCTAGCCGTCTAGGAGTCCTTCAACCTCCAAGAGTAACAAATGCACCGTTGATCGATCTTGGAGGAACACTCTAATGCTCAAGATGAATGACACTTGCTTTTTACTCAAGCTCTAGATCTCACTTCTAGTCCTCACTCTCTAGATGATCCCTAAGATCAAAGAGGAGGACTCAAGAAATGACTAGAAAAGGCTCAAAGTGCTCTAGAGTTCTGCCAATGAGAGTGTGTAACCTTCCAAAGGAAGAAGAGTGGGGTATTTATAGAATCTTGCAAAAACTAGCCGTTATACCCGCACTCAGCCACATATCGGAACTTCCGATCAGAACATCGGAATGTCCGATCTGTGTATACTTTCAGAACTCAAGCGCACTCCAACGGTCGAAACGAGATGCATCGGAACTTTCGATGTTGACATCGGAACTTCCAATGTTCTCAGAAAGATACCTTAGCCAAAAAGCTTCTAAGTCCATATCGGAATGTCTGATTTCTTTATTGGAACTTCCGATTTATCATCGGAATGTCCGATCTAAAATATCGGAGTGTCTGATATTTCCAGAGAGCTCCCTTTTTCAGGATTGAACACATCGGAAGTTTCGATCATAAACATTGGAACTTCCGATCATAAACATTGGAACTTCCGATCATAAACATCGGAACTTCCGATCTTTACAGAGAGCATCCCGGAAGGTGTCAAACATGTATCGGAACTTCCGATCCAAATATATCGGAATGTCCGACCCAGTTTCCACGCATCGGATTTAAGCACATATGCACATCGGAATGTCTAGCAACATCGGAACTTCCGATGTGAGATCGGAATGTCCAACTTGAATTTTAAGGAAACCAAATTCTGGTGCATGTGCGGTGACTTGGAGTCTCTAAAAGAATTAAAGTGACATTTATCTGAGCATAGAGACTAGCCTAGATCATTTACGATGCATCCCCCTTAATAGTACGGCATTCCTATGACTCAAAAACATAGAAAGCAAAAGCATAATGCCGTTTTACTCGCGTAATCTTGTTTGAGGGTATCTGTCGGGACCCCGAATTTGCAAATCCGGACCCTCTGTGTATTCAGCACTAGTCCAGGAACGCGCTAGTGCACACAGTCTTAACATCGGTATATATCACAATCATACCAAACGATACTATCAAAGTACTTTATTTAAATAATCAAAGGTTACTCACCTTGCCAAGTTACAAATATATGCCTTGCAAGGCTAAACTTATTAAAAGAGAAATAACAAATGTTGGAAAATCAAATAAACTTGCGGCGCCATCCAAGATACTACAGTGCAATCGATCGGCTCGCATCCTAAGTAGGACGGGTCTTCTTGGAAATCCTCCTCAATCAGCGCGTAATCTCCTCTTCAACTCGGTATTGTGTTGAGGCAAGGGTGAGTACTTGGTACTCAAGAAGTCATGCACCTGAAATGCAAGCTAGTATACTATATGCATGGCTTGGTACAAAGGAATAGCTCAGTATATTTGCAAAGAAATGCCTTTGACAAGTAATAAAAGTAGATTCGAAGCAAGAGAAATAAGTAAAGCATAAATAACTTTTCAAGAAGTTTAACAAACATTTTCCCATCCTAAACCATATTTCCATCATCTTCCTTGTTAAACCAACCCATCTTTTCAAAACCAAGTTATTTTCTAAAGTCTACCCTTGACTCGTAATTCTAGAGCATTGTCCAAACAGACTGGACTCTGCTTATTCAAATAGATTCTACACTGCAGAGGTTATGCACTTTACCCACAAGATACAAACACCACAAAGGCGGTTCCCGCAATAAAGCCTTTCTAAGCCTCAAACAACACAGTGGTCCTCTCCTGGTCGTGCTCTACACCATCCCTTCCCTTAGCCAAGGCGTGGGCGATGGGACCAACACACCGTTAGATGGGTACCTGGCCACAGCCACGATACGCCCCGTGCATAATCACACAAACGGTAATCGACACCCCGAGGCTCCACAAGTGAGTCCTTAGCGACTTAGTCAACTAGGGCCGCCCCATTTCCATGTGGTTGTGGCAAGTATGACCTACCAAAGGCTTGCAAGGTTAAGTCCTTAGAGTGACCAGGGCAAGACTACCCAAAAACCAAATCGCTACTCCCTAATGCCTAATCGCCCACCTGATTACTCTTGCCACATGCCCCTGGCCGTAAATCGCTTATCAAACCCCGCTTGATTACCATGCACCACGCGTCAACATCACATGATACTTTTCCAAAACAGTTCAATATATCCTTAAGTCCATATTAGCATTTGTTTGTCCAAAATCATGTCATGAGCACGATGTGTCTAAGCAAAGATACTACAACTAAGCCTAAACCCATGTTGGCAATTTAATAATGTCCAACTAGTAAACCACAACTAGGTGACAAGGATCATGGCACATACTTAGATAATCAAGGTGTCATACAAAGAAATTGGTGTTTATCTAACTCCCATGTTTAAACAAAGTATCTTTCTAATTGAACTAGCATGCGATAGTTTAAATCAAAATAGATTTCAAATAGGATCAACATGGTCAAAGCACAACTTGCCTTCAAAAAGTACTTGCTCTTGGTCTTGAGTTGATCCTGATCAACACTTCTCCTTCGAATCCTTCCTAGCACTTCAACGTCACTCGTAAAGCGCAAATAGCAAATACACAAATAAACACTAGGCAAAAGATCCCAAAACTCCAAATAAAATCCATAAACAGAGAGAACATAATTTTCCGGATTTTTAGAAACTAGGAATCGTCAAATTCGGAGTTAAAACGCAAAAGTTATGATTATTTAAAGTTTAAATAATCAATTAAATAATTTTGCAGAGAAAAACTTTAGTCCAAAAATTAAATAAAATTCATATTTAGGTAGAGCTCATTTTTCTACAAATTTAGAAATTTGAATCACTCAAATCGGAGTTGAAACGCAAAAGTTATAAGCGTTTGAAGTTTGAATCTAAATTTTTAATCAATATTTCGAATTAATAAATCATTTTCTTTTTCGGAAATTAATTATTGCGTCAGCATGGACACGTCACTCGATTGGCTGGTGATCGTCAAATGCCGGTCCATGGACTTGGTCCACGCCGGCCGTCCACGGTGGACTCTCGGCCCACGCTCCACGCGAGGACTCACATGGGTCCATTCGGTGACGCCATTGCCGACGCCGAAGACACCGCCGACAAACCGGCCGACAGCGGAAAGCGCCATGACGTCATCGGACGCCATGGTGCGTAGTTTACCGGGCCGCCGACATGCGACCGGCGTGTCGAGACACGCTCTCTCTCGCTACGGCGCCGCTACCATCAGGCGGTTGGCCTTCCTGGCCACGTGGCTGATCTAGGCCGCTGATTTGAAAATCAACGGCCCATTGGATCTCGTGTTACGCGTTTGGGGTGAACGCGTTAATCCGGCCTGCTGGATTTAGATCCAATGGTTGAGATTGATCTAGAGATCGTAACTAAACCTCACCGCGATGACGCAGCAAGATCTGGACCGTGCGATCTGACGGCCGAGATAGCTCTGGCGACGGCGAATAGCGCAGCGGGGCTTGGCGGCGGCCGAGCCGATGATTTGACACGCCCGACGGCGCTGCAGGGCTCCGTAGTGGATGGTAGGCACGGTGCGCCTTTGACGCAAGGGATCTCGGATCGGGGTCAACGCTCGGCGAGGATGGCTTTCGACGGTGGCGAAGAACGGCGCAATCATATGAAAGTGCTACCAACTCCGCGAGCAATAGCGGCCCGACGGTGGGGATCCTAGCGGCGTGAGCTAGGGTTTCGGGACCGGCGTGGGATGGCGATCTCGGTGCGATCCGGCATTAAATAGCCTGGAGGCGTGTTTCGGAACCCTAGTTTCCGCCACGGCGCGCTCACCTGCCGGAGTCCGCTCGACTCGGCGGAGACGACGCAATCGCAGCTCGCCCACGTGCGCGATCAACGGCCCCGACGACGGGCGCGACCGGTCCGGTCCGACATCGGCTCGTCGGGTCCGGGATCTCGGCCGTTGGATCTTGATCCAACGGCTGGGATTGATTAGGGTTAGGTTGGGGTGCGAGTCACGTGGTTCACTCGACTCGAACACAGTCGACTGGGCTCTGGCCGGATGAACAAGATTTGACCCGAGTTTGATTTTCCAATGATTTAATATTTAAAATAATTCTAGTAATTCATTTAATTCATTAAAAATAGCAAATGACTCGTAAAAATTCCAAAATTCTCGAAAATACTTTGATCATTTTGGACTCAAATAAAATATTTCAACAAAATTTTATTTGCAAAATTAAATTCTTTAATTATTTCAAAATGGAATAAATTCAAATAAATTCCAAATAAATCCAAATAAATTCCAGAAAATTCCAAAATTCACCAAAGTGCCAAATCACACATGAGTTTAGGAAAAGTAAAATTTTGGGGTGTTACAAACCTCCCCCTTAATAGAATCTCGTCCCGAGATTCAGGGCTTACTAAAGGAATAGGTTTGGAAATTCTTTCTTCAAATCCTCTTCACGCCCTGTCGCCGCTCCGGCATGGTTGCTCCTTCGAACTCTAATAAACGGGTTGACTTGTTTCTAGTTTCTCGATCCATTGTGTCTAGAATCCTCACGGATACTCCTTATAGGTCAAATCCTCTTGCAACTCAATTGACTCTAGTGTCTGCTGCTCAGAACTCAAGACACTTCTTCAATCGGGACACATGGAATACATCATGTACTCCTCGCTAACGATCGCGGGCAACTCCAAATGATAAGCAACTTCATCGCCCCGCTCAAAATCTTAAATGGTCCAACATAACGGGTGCAAGTTTCCCTTTGGCATGGAACCTCTTAACTCCCCGAGGCGTAACTCGAGGTATACAAAGTCTTCTCGTTCAAAACTCAAATCTCTGCGACGATTGTCAAGATAACTCTTTGTCGAGATTGGGCTATCTTCAACCTTTCCCTAATCATGGCGACCGTTTCTTCACCTCTGAAGAATATCAGCTGCCCAAAGACACGCGCCACGGCCTCATTCCAATTCAATGGCGTCCTATTGCGGTCGACCATACAAGGCCTCAAAAGGTGACATCTCAGAACTAGCCTGATAACTATTGTTGTAACCAACCTGCATACGGCAAACTTTTTATCCCAAGAGGTAGCATAAGCCAATGCACAAGCTCTCAACATATCCTCCGAATCTGGACCTTTTTCGGCCTTTGGCTCCATCCGTCTGCGGATGATAAGTCAGATCTTGAGATTTAAACGGGTTCCCATGGCTTCATGCAACTTATTCCAACCTTGAGGTAAATTGGGTATTTCCGTCCGATACAACTCTTTGGCACTGCAAACACACAATCCTCGATCATGTATAATTCCGCTTAATTTATCTCCCGAGTAAGTGGTCTTCACGGATAAAATGGGCTACTTTAGTCAAGCGATCCACTATAACCCATATGGAGTCATAACCTCCTTGAGTCTTCTAAGAACCAGTAATGAAATCCATTCCGATTTCCTCCCACTTCCACTCGTATTTTCATCGTAGCAATCCTGCTGGTCTCTCGATGTGCTGCCTTGACTTTCGGCATACGCCGCACAATGCAACATGCTCGGCAACTTCACGCTTCATACTCGCCACCGTCTCTCCTTCGGATCCCACATCTTGGCGCTTCGTGATGAATTGAGTACTTGAGTCATGGGCTTCTTCCGTAATCGCTTGCTTTAACTCCTTTTGTTAGGCACACAAATGCGATCCTTCATCCATAACGCGTGCCTCGCTCACTCCAATTTGAAGTCCTCCGCCTTGCCTTCCTCCTTTGGACTTAATCCTCACGGATCCTGCCATCATCCTACATCGCCCTTCGGATTCAGTCCTCTAAAGTAGGCTTTACTTCCAATGCCAAGAATCCGCGCTTAGTACAACCTCAATCTTCATTTTCTGAAATCCTCACACAATCATCCCGACTTGTGGCTAACCAACGCACTCACGGTATGGCTTTTCGACTCAGAGCACTCCGCCATTACGCTGGCCTTCCCGGGATGGTAATGGATTCCAACATTATAGTCCTTGATCAACTCTAACCATCTCCTCGCCTCATATTCAGATCCGATCGTGAATATGTACTTAAGGCTCTTATGATCCGTATACACTTCACATCTGCTTCCAATCGATAGTGACGCCATATCTTCAAAGCATGCACTACTAGCCTAACTCTAGGTCATGTGTCGGATAATTTTCCTCATGCCTCAATCGCTTTGATGCATAAGCGGCGACCTTTCCATTCTCAGACGCACATCCGAGTCCTTGCCGATGCGTCATCAATAAATGTCGGCTTTGAGCAACATCCAGTAGAACTAACACCGTGCTGATGTCAATTGCTTCTTCACCCTCAAATCCTTTCTCACATTCCAAGGCCCATGCAAACTTCTTTTCCTTCTTCAAAGAATTGCGTGCAAGAGGTTTCGCGATTGTCGAAAAGCCTTCGATGAAACGGCGAGATCCTGCCATTCCAAGGAAACTCCGAACTGGTCAGCGCCTTCTACCGCCCCAATGTAACACAGCTTCTACTTTGCTTGGATCCACGGCTACTCTTCGCGTCATTACATGTCCAAGAAACTCCACCTTGTCCTTCCAAAAATCACACTTGCCGAACTTGGCGAAAGTTGCTGCCTCGCCTTTTCCAAAACTCGCTTAAGTGTTGGCATGTTCATCCTCGCCTTGGGAGTAGATTAGGATATCGTCTATGAACACGACTTTACAAACTTGTCCAAATATTCCATGAACACCTTATTCATCATATTCATGAAATAAAGTGGCGCATTCGTCATTTCAAAGGACATAATCGTAAACTCAGAATGTCCATATCTTGACGAGAATGCACTTCGAATATCTTCTCGATCGGATCTTCAATCGATGGTATCCCGATCTCGTATCAATCTTGAGAAAAACTCCGGCTCCTCTTAATCGATCAAACAAATCATCAATCCCTGGGTAGCGGATACTTATTCTTCACTTGACTTCATTGAGTGCACGGTAGTCAATGCACATCCCAAACTCCCCTTCTTCTTGACAAACAAACTGTGCTCCCACGGTGACTAACTTGGTCTGATAAATCCTTTCTCCATTAACTCTCTAGTCAGCTTTCATTTCTACCAACTCCTCTGTGAGACATCCGATAGTCTCTTTGCTATCTGGCTGTGCCAGTACAAGCTCTATTACAAACTCTATGTCCCCTGTCTCATGCATACCAGGTAGATCTTCGAAAACATCCGGGTACTCATTCACTAACCGGACATCCTCTATGTTTGATTGCCTTGGCATCGTTAACCATCAACTGTCCATTTCTAACTCATATAGTGGCTTGAAATTCCACTTTCTTCCACACTTTGGCTCTCAACTCGAGATAGTCCTTCGTCCACAATCCAATACAGCCTTGTGCTTGGATAACCAATCCATTCCCAATATAACATCTAAGGTCTGGTCTCCAAAATTATAAGGTTTGCTAGGAACTCTATTCCATCTATTAGTATTCTCACTTAACATCCTACTTCCGTTCGGAGTTCGAACCGTGGGTTTGAACTAAAAGCATGCACTTAAGTCTTGCAATTCTCAAGTCATTTCTAGTAGCAAAGCCTTGCATAAACAAACGAATGCTAAGCTCAGTCAAACAAAACTGCTGTATCGAGTTAACAAGTAACTTACCCAAGATTTATCGTGAGTGGCAGTTGCATCTCACAGGTGACATGGTTGACTCGGCCTCTCACCACGGCCTGGGTGTGGCTCACAGTCTTTGGCCAAGAGTTCCTAGATTGAAGCGAACTGGTCGCTTCCGCTGTCTTTGGACAAATCGTTGGCAAAGTGTCCTGCTCGTTGCGCTAGCAAATAGCTCACCATGCTCTTTGCCGCACGCTCGAGAAGTGCTGAAGTGGGGGCCTGGGTCCGATAGTTCGATTGGCAGGTCTTGCGCCGGGAGGGTGTCCTTGTTGCATTCGTGGTTGGAATCAAGAATTGATTTGGTGCAACTCTCAAGCGCCGCTATGCTCTCGGCGTGATCCTTCTTTGTTGCATCCTGCGCTTCGTTCTCATCCAGTTCCTTGCGCTTGTCCTCAAGAATAAGTGCCTTATTCACCAACTCTTGGAAATCCGAAAGGTGTGGGTGATCAACCCTACTTGCAATCCCGAAGTTAAGTCCCTTCATAAAACGAGATCGTGGATTTGTCTGCCGCTACATCCTCAAAGCGAGCGCTAGCTGTGTGAACTTGTTCGTAGTCGGCCACCGGCCGATTACCTTGCTTCGCTGCTCAACTCCTCCTTCTTAAGGTCCATGATTCCTTCAGTGCACGTGATACATGCGGAATGCAAACGAACTCTTCCCCAAGTGATATCTTGAGGTTCTCCTGCGTGGCACAGAGTTCTCCCACCATTCACAATGCTCCTTCCAGCGATGAGAAGCGAGTACCTTCTCATTCCCTATGCATTGAGCTTTCATGTGTAGCTTCCTCTCGATTGATCTTAACCAATCATCGGCCTCCAATGGATTGGCATTCCCGGAGAAAGTGGGTGGGTGAGTCCTCATGAACTCTCGACACCAGTATTCGTGGTCCCCGATTAACTTGATTAGCGTTGGCCTGAAGCGGTTGACGCGGCTGCATTTGTTGCATCATAGCATGCATCAACCGAAACCGCAGCAAGAAAGGCTCCAAAACTCGCATATCAACCGTGGTGCCGGGTGCTCCATCATTGGGGTTTTCTGCTGGCGAGATCCACTCCCATTGCTTTCCAAAGTTTCCACGGTGTTCACCATCTGCCGATTTGCTCTAGGTTTAGAGATGAGAGGGAAACAAGAATAGACAAGTAATATGGAACTTATGCGCGGCGAAAAGGGGTGTAACTTAAGGTCCAACTTTATTATTAATAACTTGGTATGGCTGCTTACAATGCCTAAGGGCCTTGCAACACATACTGCACACTTAGCAAACAATGAAAATCCAAATCGAACTAACTCTGGAGTCTAACGCCTAAAGGGTGACTCTTTCTTCTATGACGCGACTCGGCGAAGGAGTCTCACTATAGAACCTATGCTCACTCATCGAGAAAACTTCCACGGCCTGGCACGGTGCTGTGGGCATAAGCGCCGAAACGATCGCCATGTCCAAAGAATCGTGTCCTTCGTGGTAGTCAAGAAGCGGTGTCCTCATCGAGATCCGACTCCTCCGGATCTCGCTCGTGTAGCTCGGCATCGCCTCGGTCTGGTCCGCATAAAGTCATTCTCCAACTCAATCCTTCGCAAGATGTGCCACATACTCTTGAGCTTCCGCCATCTCGTTTCTTTCTGTCGTGATCTCCTTGCGGGCCTTCAGAGCTCCTGCTTGTATTATCTAGTACATCCTCCTGGGCGACGCATAAATCGTGCTAATCGTGTAACCGTGGCATCCTCATCCCGAATCGCCTTCGGGTCGAAGGTTATCGCTAGCGCCGGATGGTAACGGAACACCGTACTTTCCAACTCGGCGTAGATACGGTAATGTGCCGCATTGCTCGTCGTGATACTTCTTGGATACCCATCTCATTGTAGATCTCCTGGCGGTCTAGTGTATCGGCCGATTGCCTGGCCCTTTTTTCTAGCAGTGTACTCAATCCTCACGTCACAAGCCTTGATCAATCCCGCTTGTCCGATCACTTCCACTTGGTATTGGGGCTTCTCAAAATCTCCGAGTCCTGCAGAGCATATGCCAAAGTTCCGGCCAAGGACTAACTCCCGATCAACGTAGTTGAACTCTTCCTCCATCCCACAAGAGTGCTTTACGTAAGAACTCGAATTTTTAAATTGTGACAAGGTAAGGGAAAATTTCAGCAAGAGACAAGAAAAGAGAGAAGGGGATAAGTCGAGATGTCATTTCTTTGTCTTCACAAATTTTAGCTTTAGAAAATAGGTTTTATCCTCACTACGACCATTCTAGCTTAGGGTTGAGCCTACAAATAAGTATGGCTCGATACCTACCTCTGTCGGGACCCCGAATTTGCAAATCCGACCCTTCAGGTATTCAGCACTAGTCCAGAACGCGCTAGTGCACACGCCTTAACATCGGTATATATCACAATCATACCAAATGATACTATCAAAGTAATTTATTTAAATAATCAAAGCGGTTACTTGACCTATGGCCAAGTTACAAAATATATGCCTTGCAAGGCGAAACTTATTAAAAAGAGAAATAACAATAGTGGAAAATCAAATAAACTTCGTGGCGCCATCCAAAGATACCACAGTGTAATCGATCTCGCATCCCTAAGTAGACGGTCTTCTTGGAAATCCTCCCGAACCGGGCGTAATCTCCTCTTCAATCAGTATTGTGTTGAGGCAAGGGTGAGTACTTGGTACTCAAAGCAAGTCATGCACATGCAAGCTAGTATACTATATGCATGGCTTGGTACAAAGGAATAGCTCAGTGGTATATTTGCAGAAACAAATTTTTGACAAGTAATAAAAGTAGATTCAAGCAAGAGAAATAAGTAAAGCATAAATAACTTTTCAAGAAGTTTAACAAACATTTTTCCCATCCTAAACCATATTTCCATCATCTTCCTTGTTAAACCAACCCATCTTTTCAAAACCAAGTTATTTTTCGTAAAGTCTACCCTTGACTCGTAATTCCAGCATTGTCTAGTACCGTGGACTCGGCTATTCAAATAGATTCTACACTCTGCGAGGTTATGCACTTTACCCACAAGATACAACAAACACCACAAAGGCGAAGTTCCGTAACAAAGCCTTCCTAAGCCTCAAACAACACAGTGGTCCTCTCCTGGTTCGTGTCTACACCATCCTTCCCTTAGCCAAGGCGTAGTATGGGACCAACACACCGTTAGATGGGTACCTGCCATACCACGATACGCCCCGCATAATCACACAAACGTGTAACTCGACACCCTGAGGCTCCACAAGTGAGTCCTTAGCGACTTAGTCAACTAGGGCCGTCCCCATTCCAAACCATGTGGTTGCAAGTATGACCCAGTTCAAAGGCTTGCAGGTTAAGTCCTTAGAGTGACCAGGCAAGACTACCCGAAAAACCAAATCGTCACTCCCAATGCCACAACCGCCCACTGATTACTCTTGCCACATGCCCCGGTGAATCATTTATCAAACCCCAGTTGATTACCATGCACCACGTGCCGTCAACATCACATGATACTTTTCCAAAACAGGTTCAATATATCCTTAAGTCCATATTAGCATTTGTTTGTCCAAAATCATGTCATGAGCACGTAGCAGGTCTAAGCAGTATACTACAACGGTCTAAACCCATGTTGGCAATTTAATAATGTCCAACTAGTAAACCACAACTAGGGTGACAAGGGATCATGGCACATACTTAGATAATCAAGGTGTCATACAGCAAATTGGTGTTTATCTAACCCCCATGTTTAAACAAAGTATCTTTCTAATTGAACTAGCATGCGATAGTTTAAATCAAAATAGATTTCGAAATAGGATCAACATGGTCAAATCACAGCTTGCCTTCAAAAGTACTTGCTTGGTCTTGAGTTGGATCCTGAGTCAACACTCTCCTTCGAATCCTTCCTAGACTTCAACGCCTACTCGTGCAAATAGCAAATACACAAATAAACACTAGGCAAAAAGATCCCAAAACTCCAAATAAAATCCATAAACAGAGAGAACATAATTTTCGATTTTTAGAAACGAATCAAATTCGGAGTTAAACGTTATAAAAGTTATGATTATTTAAAGTTTAAATAATCAATTAAATAATTTTGCAGAGAAAACTTTAGTCCAAAATTAAATAAAATTCATATTTAGGTAGAGCTCATTTTTCTACAAATTTAGAAATTTGAATCACTCAATCGGAGTTGAAACGCAAAAGTTATAAGCGCTTGAAGTTTGAATCTAAATTTTTAATCAATATTTCGAATTAATAAATCATTTTCTTTTTCGGAAATTAATTATTAAGGTCAAACATGGACACGTGTCAGCTCTGATTGGCTGGCTAACGCCAGCCGGTCCATGGACTTGGTCCACGCCGGCTCGGGTCCACGGTGGACCTTGGCCGCCCACGCTCACAGATCACATGGGTCCATTCGTGACGCTATTGTCATTACGTCAGCACCGCTTCGGGACATGGGACAAGCCGAAGGCCCGCCATGACGTCATCGTGACGTCATGGTGTAGCTTTGGCCGGGCCGCCGACATGCGGGCCCAGCTGCGGTCGAGACACGCTCTTCCTCGCTGGGCGACGCAACCATGCATTGGCCTTCGCCACGCTAGATCTAGGCCGTTGATTTGAAAATCAGCGCCGTATTGATCTCGTGTTACGCGCTTGGGGTGAACGCGTTAATCAGACCGTTAGATTTAGATCCAATGGTTGAGATTGAATCTAGAGATCGTAAATGAAACCTCACCGCGCGATGACGCGGGCAAGATCTCGACCGCGGCGATTCTTGATCGGACGCCAGATAGCTCGGCGACGGCAATGGCGCGGCTGGCTATGGCGCCGGAGTCGATGATTTATGACACGCCCGACGGCACGGCAGGCTCCTCCGGCGAAGTGGATGGTAGGTACGCCCAGCTTTGACGCAAGGATTCGGATCTGGGTCAACGCCGCATGGAGGATGGCGACGGTATGCGGTGGCGAATCAGCGCGGCTGAGTGCTTTACCAACTCCGAGCAATAGCGACGGTGGGGATCTAGCGGCGTGAGCTAGGGTTTCGAGACCGGCGTGATGGCGATCTCGGGTGCGTATCCGGCATTAAATAGCCCGAGGCGTGCTCATAACCCTCAGTTTGCCTACGGCGCTCTCACTCACGGAGTCCGCACTCAGGAGACGACGATCGCAACACGTCCGCCTGCAGCGATCAACGGCCCGATCGCACGGCGCGACTGGTCCGGCCCGACACGGCCGTCGGTTTCGGCGGATCTCACCGCTGGATCTTGATCCAATCTGGGATTGATTAGGGTTAGGAGTGGGTTCGGCCGAACACGTGGTCGGCCGACTCGAACACGAAGTCCGACTCGGGCTCGGGATGAACTTGACCCGAGTTTGATTTTCCAAATGATTTAATATTTAAAATAATTCCTAGTAATTCATTTAATTCATTAAAAATAGCAAATGACTTTAAAAATTCCTAAAAATTCGAAAATACTTTGGATCATTTTGGACTCAAATAAAATATTTCCAACAAAATTTTATTTGCAAAATTAAATTCTTTAATTATTTCAAAATGGAATAAATTCAAATAAATTCCAAATAAATCCAAATAAATTCCAGAAAATTCCAAAAATTCACCAAAGTGCCAAATCACACATGAGTTTAGGAAAAGTAAAATTTTGGGGTGTTACAGTATCCTTCGCATGTAGGTGATCTCATTTTGGAACTTTTACCTGTTCACAAGCTTATTGAATACATTAGTCCCTTTAATCGTTTGTCATTAATCAACCAAAACAAATTTAGGGGCCTAGATGCACTTTCAATGAGTCCGTGCCATCATTTGGAAATACAAAAGCTCAATATTGACTAATGGAATATGCAATGTATTTTGGAACGGTGTGACGTGTTGCCGACACGATGAAGTTGATATGTGGAGGTCTTTGTACTTCTTCAAGGATGTTGAGTTGTTGTTGGCATTGTGTTGCGCAATAATCAACTGGGGTGATAAAATGATTTAGACCGGGGCAAGTGGCAAGATTATGATCGGGTGGGCCAGGTGTGGCACTGGGAAGGTTGATTTGGTTCTTCGGGTAGTCTTGCCCTGGTCGCCCTAAGGACTTAACCTTGCAAGCCTTTAAACTGAGTCAACCATACAACCACATGTCTGTAATGGGACGGACCTAGTTGAGTAAGTTACTAATAACTTGCATGTGGTACCTCGGGGTGTCAACTACATCTTTTGTGTAGCTTGAAGGGGGAGCGTACCAGGGCTGCGACATGGTACCCATCCAACGGTATGTCGGTCCCATACTTCGCCTCTGTTAAGGGAAGGGATGGTGTATGGCAAAAACCGGAGAGGTTCACTTGTGCAGTTAGAAGTTTCCGAAAGGCTTTGTTATGATCACTCATTCGCATACTCTTGTATGGCGATTCACGGTTGACGTGGTGAGTTGATTGTATCTTGTGGGTAAAGTGTATAACATCTGCAGAGTGTAAAATCTATTCGAATAGCCGTGTCCGCGGTACTGGACAATGCTCGGGGATTACAATCAAGGGTTAGCTTTTCTTAAAAGTAAACTTGGGTTTGGAGGCAGTTTGCCTGTGGAAAAGAGATAACTGGTTAAGGATGCGGAATGTTTTACTTGTGAAATAACTGTGAAATTTTATTACTATTGTTATCTGTTTTACCGCTTTACAATCTATTATGAATATTTGTGAATGTTGTTTATTGCAAAATAACCCCCTTCAACCTGTCATTTGGAGTAAGCCATGCATATAGTATTAGACTTGCATTCTGTGCATGACTTGCTGAGTGCTTTATGTACTCATCCCTTGCAAACAAACAATCACCAGTGAGCAGAAGTCTACATCGTCGAAGAAGAAGAAGTTCCGTGAGAAGGCGATTATCTAGGAGTCGAACCCTATCAGTTGCCTATGGCATATTGATGGGATTCACCGATGTTCTTCGTTCTGCTGCTGCTTATTTGGAGTTGAAGCCATCAAGGCCTCGCAAATGTAAGGTTGACCTTAAGGTCGTTCAATAGTTTATATTATAATTGAGCTATTTTTATTATTCCGCTGTGTATGATTGTGATATTCATCTATGTTGAGACTGTGTGCACTAGCGTGATCCTGAACTAGTGCTGAATACACAGAGGGTCCGGATTTGCAAATTCGGATCCCAACAGGAAACACGAGAATGGGCGTTACTTCGGTCCGCGGTTTACCTACAGGCACTTCGTAGTCACGCGGCCAAGTCGGTTCGACCAAGGACCCTGCAAGTTGGCGACTTGGTCCTACGACGGGTTCAGGATCTGTCAAAGGCCAATAAGCTAACCCCCAGGTGGGAGGGGCCCTACACGGTCGTATCCGTAACACGCCCGGGGGCTATTCGCCTAGCGATGGAGGATGGACGAATACTCGCCAGCACATGGAACATTGACCAGTTACGTAAGTTCCACGTTTAAGTGTTTTTTCAATCCCCTATTTACGTAAAAAAATCCGGTTCTTCCGTCACGTTGCCTCTCTCGTTCTTTCCAAAAGACTTGTGAGTTACAGTACCTGCCCACTGGTAAGCTGACCAAGTCTCGCACAAGCGGCACGCTTGTTCTCATAATCTCGAGGATCGAGTAGACGGGCCAAACGCAAAAAAAAACGCTTCGCTTCAATTCTAAAACCCCGGCAAAGCGAGCAAAACCGACAATGCATGTGTGCCAGCCTTCCCGGAATTAAGCTCGAACAACAGTGGGCGATCTATCTAAGCCGATCACCATCCGCAGTAGTTCTTCGCTGCATGCACGATCGCACACAGACACCCTCTAGTTCTGTTCGAGCTCGGCCCCGACCAGGACAAGCTGGTCTAGCACGAGCATTGTCGGCTCAAAGGCCCGTTTTTCTCTAACCGCGCGTACAACATTTTAGCTCCTATGAATAAACCCGTGCTCGCAACTTAGGTGCACAATCTTTGTCCATAGCGGGGCTAGTAGAGACGAACGACCAATCATACGTTTTTCAAAAAATCTACGACATTTTAAGCGCTCGCCCCTTCATCTCGAAGCATGTTCTCTCCCATTGTTGCTCGTTGCTACTCTTTTTTACAGGACAACCTTCAAAACCTACTCAAGAGCATAAAGTCGGGGAAGGTGACAAGTCGATGTTTTCATTTCAGGTTGAGGACCAGATATACATTTTTTATTCTGGATCACCAACCGTTACAAAACAAAAAGAGAAAAAATGAGAACATCTACGGATTGCCCCGTGTAACACCCTAGTTTTCGCTTTCTGGAGAAAAACCTAATTTAAAGTAATTAAATTCAAAACTTGGAGTTTATTTGGTGTTTATACTAACCTGGCATCCATTTCCCTCCAAAATCGGGAATTAATTCCTCCTATTTAAAAATCGGGTTTTCCATCCACGGCATTCTAAAATTCACCCGAGTCCAAAAATGCTCCAAAAATCTCCAAACCACTTCTAAAATGTTCCAAATATTCCAAAATGATTTTAGGAATCATTCCCCGAATTTTTGGACCTCCGTTCCTACTTTATCTCGCGCGGCTTTTGTTTAATGCCTGCGATCGGCGCCAGAATATTCAATTCCACGAAAATCATCAAAATTCAGCGGAACCAATTTTATTGGGTCCCAAATATTCTAAAATGGCTCTAGGAATTTTTCCGGAATTTTTAGGCCATTTTTCCTTATTTTTCTCTAGGGTGGATCATTCGCGTAAAAAGAGAACCAACCGGAGCTTGCCACGTGGCGGTACTGTAGCATGGGGTACTGTAGCATCGTGCTACAGTAGCACGTAGTACTGTTCGTCTTCTTCCCGATCGATCTTTTTCCAGGGAAAGAACAGAACATCTCCCTTCTCTCCTCCATGGATTCAAACCTCCTTAACTTCCTCATTAATCACCCAAATTGCGAACGGCCGGATCCGTTAAATCCGTGTTGACGAGATCTTTCCAACCCCGGTGGTCTCCCGCCCTAACTCTCGCCAGAATGTGCGCAGTTTACAAAAAACTGAAATGGCTTTAATCCTCTTTATCTCGGCCGTTTCTAATCCGTTTCGCACGATTCCACCTCTCAAATCTCCGTGAGGGAGTCCTCTTTCCAAAACATACACTCTCCTTTAGCCTCTCCTCGTCGTTTGTCCGATGGATCAAGAAAACCGACGGGACGTCGCCCTTTTTGCGTTTTTCGAGTTCATCCGCATATCTTTCTCCACGGTGATCCATTCTCGCCTCCGATTGTTTCTTTGTGTTCGTGTGGGTGTCTAGCTTCTAACCCAATCATCAATTTTAGGTTTGATCAAGAGTTGGCGACGAATTTCGAGTTTTGGTGCTTAAGGCCGAACCCGGGTTTTCCGTCGATTTCATCGTCTCCGGCGAGGTTTGGTCCAATTCCTTACTCCTAAATGTTTCTAAGTATGTTATCTAGAGGTTTTTTGCTTTTTTTTGGATCAATTCCTTGCAAAAATGTGTTAAAAATCAAGTTTTTGGAAGAACTTGCGTTCTTTTTTTTTGGTTTTGGGCCTTCTTCGTTCTTGGAGCTTTGCTCCTGTGTTTGGGCCATGGCCGACGGCCGGCCGCCTTCACGGCCGTCCCTCCCAGCGCCGCCCCCGCCACGCCACCGCTTGTGGCCGCCAGCCATTGCGGCCGCCGCCGTCGCCAAGACGCGCCACACGCCAGCTTGCCGGCGCCACCACTCCGCCAGCGAAGCTCGCCCGCCCGCCGCCGGCGACCCCCGCCGTCGCCCTTGCCGCCGGTCCCTCCACCCCCTTCCTTCCCAAGCTTCACTTGCCATCCATGGCTTCCATGGCAAGCCAAGGTTGAAGACAACCTTGTGAGGATGACAAGTTGGCCCCCTTGCCATAGAGTCAAAGCTCAGTCAAAGTCCAGTCAAAGCTCAGTCAAACTTTGACTCAAGTCAAACGCGGAATATTCCGGGAATATTCTCGGTTTTCGATTTATTCAAAATTCAAACTTCGGAAGCTCATAACTTCTCCGTCCGAACTCCGTTTGACTCCATTCAAATTCCTAAATTCATCATAAATCAATATCTACCTGCCAGTACTAATTTTGTAATTTTTGGATTTTATTTATTTTCTTTTATTTATTTGTTGCCTCGTTTTGCGCGTAGTCGACGCTTCCGCCGAGTCCGCCGACCCCGCCGCCGGACTTCAAAGAGTGCAACCTTCTCGCTGTGACCGAGGCAAGTCTCCTTGACGCATGTTGATCCTACAATTTATAAATGTTTTACCATGTTTTACAAATTGCATTGCTAATTACATAAAATGATGATGTTAAACGTTAAGTTGTTAGTTATACCTGTTGTTTATACCTCCTTGATATTTGCTATCCATGACCCTTTGTCGACCTAGAACAGGGATCCACCATAATAAATATTCTTTAATAAAATACATTTTGATGGGGAAAATGACTATTTAGCAGATAGTTTGAATAGAGTAAATCGGGGGCAATGTAACTTGGAGACGGATGAATATTAGTGATAATGTGAGGATTGTTATTATGAAATTGATTTATGGTGGTGATCATTTAAATGTTGAGGAGTGGGATTGTGATAGTAGTTCACAACATAATGAGTATGGATTGGGGTGAAATGCAAATTGGAGCTAGATGAATATTAGAGTTGATGTGGGACTTGTAATCATAAAGTTGACCTACGAATGGTAGTCCATATATTTCGTGGATGGGGAGAATGTTGGAAGATGTATGATGTCGGTGAAAGCAAATAAATGTTAATGAGAGTCATATTTATAGATCAATTAGAATAAGTGGTGAATTATATTTGGTGGATTTTTAACAAGAATACTATGCGATAATCATTCAGTGAGATTGTGAATAGTCCGTAATGTTTGGTGGTTTAGTGAATGATATTATCGCGTATTTTTGGTGGATTAAAATAGAAAATTTAGAAGTGATCATGTGAAGGACTAAATATATGATGCTATGAAGTATTATAGGTGGATTGTATCCTAGATGATTAGAGCCGATATTCAAGTATTCTGGTGGTTTAACAGATGACTTTGTGAAATATTCTTAGTGGATGATAAGATTGATGGCCCTATGAGTGACTTAATAAATCAATAATACTAGTCATAATTCAAGGGAAATAGACACACTTGATTGGGGTTTAATATGATTTTGAGAGTTAGGATATTTCCATGATATGCTCAATACTTGATGGATACGATATTGAATCGGATTATTCATATGATTGTACCACTAGGGCAATTTAATGATTATTGGAGATTACAGAATTACTTATAAGGATTGTCATCAACCTCTGAGCTTTGTATTTTATAAAATAAACTATTGGTGGAATAGAATAGTACGGTAGAAATGCTTAGACTCGCAAACGGTCAATATGCACCTATGGGTGGGAATTCCTTTTAACTCTTGAAAACTTGTGTTGGAAATTATTAGGCAAAAAGGTATTGCCGTTGGTTTGCAAAATAAAAATAAAAGGGAAAATGATTTCGACTTGGGCGGCATGGAATGTCGGGTGGAAGCGAACCAAGCCTTGGTTCTTTTGTGCAAGTACCGCCCCAAGTCAGTTAAGGACCGACGCTTATGACTGTCTCCATTCTAAGCATAACCGTACAACCACATGTCAAAGTGGGCACGACCTGGCTTACTAATTTGTAGAAGCCTAGCTTAGACTCACCACTTGGTTGAATGTGAATGCCGGTCAGAGGCAATGTGGTTTTTCTCACACGGCGCAAGAGGGGGCTTCTGTACTGGGTGGAGGGAACCCTAACAATGTGAAACCTCGGGGTGGGTCTAGTTAGGTAGATACATTGTAACGGCCTTGTCAAGATATCCCTGCCGGCACACCTAAGGAAGTGTGTTAATTGCATGGCAACAAGGGTATATCTTGTCTTGTGGGTAAAGTTGTACACCTCTGCAGAGTTAAAACTATTCGAATAGCCGTGCCTACGGTCAAAGGCAAAGCGAAGAATGCTTTCATACTGGTAGACTTTGGTTTTTGGTTCCAAACTAAACAATGTTTCGTTTTGGGATCCGGGAGCGGTTAGAACTCTCGGGTGTGCTTCTGGCGGCTAAAGCCAGGTAGGTGGAAGGAACCTGATTTGTGTGAACCATGGCGGACAGAGCCATGTGATTGGTTAGACCCCTGATTTTGTTGAGATGTGGCGGATAGAGCCTCAGATATTAGTGAGTGGTGGTTAGAACCTTCACTACAATATTACATAATTCAATTATTAAAAGAATTGCTCAATGATGCTTTGTGAAAATTATTATCAAGTATGATTTATCAAACTTGGCTTTATGCAAAAGAACCATATCAAGCCATCTTTGGATAGCCTACATTGTGCATATTTTTCCTGCACTTGCCGAGTACTTTATGTACTCACGTGCTACATTCTAATCCTCTCTCGTATGAAAGAAGCTGTTCAAGATTTCCAACGACTAGGTGCGTTCTCCACTGATTGCTTGTGGGCAATTGGATGGGTCGCATTAGGCGTTTCGCCTTCCGCAGCTTGTTCAAGTTGTTCAAATTGCTCAGCCGTGAATGGTAAACCTTGACCATAAGGTCTTTGCTTTCATTTGGTATTATTCTTATTTAGTTATTTGTATTCGTGATATGGTTGTTGATTCATCACTTTTGACTGTGTGTACTAGCTACTGATCTGGGACTAGTACAGAAATACACAGAGGACTCCGGATAGCCGATCCGGGGGCCTACACCCCGACGCCCGTCTTGGAGAACGGCAAGCTCTTCCTTGACCAAATCAAGCTCGCCTTCGAGATCCAGGACCTTCCTCCGGGCTGCGTGACCTTCAGCGGCATTCTCTCGGAGGCGCTGTACCTCTTTGAGATGAACGTCCTCACGTTCCCGGGCCTCCTGCGCGGCACGTCGTAGGTCTGGGACCTCTCAACTAAGCTTCACCAACTCCTCCTCAAGGTCAGTGCACCTGAGCTCCGAAGTGGCCTTCACCGTTTCGCTCTGAGAGAGTCGGCCCTGAAGCTCGGCAATGAAGCTTTTTGCCGATTCCAACTCCTTTTGGTCGGCGGCGTGCACTTCCAAAATCCGACGCTCAAGGTCGGCGATCTTGGCGTCTTGCTCGCGGTGGTATCCCCAGTACTCCTCCGCAGAGACTGTGGAGGCGTCGATGTCCTCCATGGCCTTGGCAGCAAACTACAAAAGGGAAGAGGGATCGAGCCACCTCAAAGGTTTTGTCATCAGAGAAAGGACGAAGCACGGTATAAAGAAGAAAACTCACCAAGAGAGCCCGGCTGACCAACTTATCCTGTAACTGCGGGCGGTCGGTCGCACCAGCTCGGAAGAACGGATTGACCCAAGCAGAGTCATCTCGGCTCCGGGCATGCACGTCACTCGGGCGGGGGTCTTGCTCCTCTTGAGCACTTGATGTGCCCAAGAGGACAAGGGCGGCTTCCTCCTCCATTGCCTCCTGAGGACGTTCGCCCTCCGAGGCTTGCTCGCCCTGGGGATGATCTTCCCCCAGGGGGTGCAGCTCGTGGCACTCGTCCCCCAGATCGGTCTCCATGCTCGAGGGCTGAACGTCGGTTATAGCCTCCCCCGCCTCGGGGCTTACCCCCTGAAGACCTGCCAAGCTAGGGTCCGTTTCTCGGTCTCCAGGCGAAGACGATTGGGCAGGAACGACCAACTCTTGGGCCTCAGAGCTCGTCTCCTGAGTTCCCCCTGTGCTCGGCGCAGCGCTTGTCCCCTCGTAAAGGACCAAGGCCAGAGCCCCGGGCTGCTCGGTCCTCGGGGAGCCCTGCTCCTCTGTGACCGGCGCGAGCTCGGTGGTCACCGCAGCGTCCCCAGAGGCCTCTGGAGGATCTGCTCGTGGTGGTTCCTCCGGGCCCTCGGACATCACCAAGTCGACGATGCGCTCGAGCTCGGCGCCAACTGCAGAGTCGACAATCCTCTCAGCCATTTGCTGAAGATCCAAAGACAACAGCCGAGCTATCACAACCACGCCAAGCGGAGTGGGGTTAGCTCAAGAAATCAAAAAGAAAGAACAAGGAAAAAACAGAGGGACTATGCGAGGATTACCTTCCGCCAGAAGAGCACTCTCATCCTCGACTTCCTCACTTTGAACCGCTGGCGCCCTGCCCGCGGCGACCTCGTAGGCTTCGGTGATGGCCTCAGTGCGCTCCGCGGCTGTGTCACTGGCCCTCGCCATCATGGGGTCAACCTCATCCATGTTAGCCCCTTCCAACGTCAAGGTTGGACGAGCCGTCGACCTTCGGCTCCTCCTGGTCAGAGGGGCGATGTCTTCCTCCTCCTCCTCCTATGCGAGCCGAGCCTGAAGGGTCCTGATCTGCTCCTCTAGCTGCTCCTTGCTAGCGGCGGACTTGGCCGCCTCCTCGGCTTTCTTCGCCTCGTCCGCCAGCTGTTGCAAGCGACCCATCAACTCTGGCTTCTTCTGCTTGAAATCAGTAAACCACTGACGGAGCTCCCTTAACTTCTTCCGGTCGGCATACTCCAAGTGGTGCTTGGTTGGAGGTTTGGACGAGACCTGGCGCTTTAAACGCCTGGCGGGAGGAGGCGAGGAAGAAGGTCGGCGGCGGTGGCCCGTCGCTTTCTTGCGTGAACCCCTGGTCGGGGTGTCTCCTTGCTGCGGTGAACTGGCACTCGAGACTGCGAACTCGAGGGCGACCTTCTCCTGCGACCAGAAACAAACTAAGGCTGGATCGGGAGTAAACTTCTCGGGCAAAAACAAGCGGACTTACTTACCGCGTCGCTACGGTCAAAGATGTTCCTAGGGAACTGGCGGTTGGGCTTCAGCTCCTTCTCCTTCGGGGCGCCAAACATCTCGACGACCCTTTCCTCGACCCAGTACATCCTCGGAGCTGCAATACGAATAAGGTGTAAGGATTCAGGCTCACGCTCGGCCGACGACGAAGAACAAGAAAGGATCCAAAGGACATACCTGCGTCATCCTTGCGGGTAAGGTCCTGCCACCCGGACACCTCGAAGAAGGGATGCTCCCGATACCGTAGGGGAGATACCCGGTTGAAGACGAAGTCCCGGGCAATGTCCCGACCAGTGAGCCCCATCTGGGTGAGCTCACTGATGGTCCTGAGGATCCGCTCTTCCTCGGGCTGCACGGGCGGGCGCGCGGTCTCGGCGGTAGGGGCAACCTCCCCGGTATAGGTCAGCTGGCTACCCGCCGTCTTCTTCTGGTAGAACCAGAGATCGGCCCAGCCCGACACCGAGTCCTTCAGGGAGAGAAGGGGGTACTCGTATGGTCGGTTGGGCCAGAGGCGAAGGTAGATGCAGCCGGCGGGGGTATTCCGGCCGGTGCCGAAAGGAGAATAGAAGTGAAAGAATAGGCTGGCCGTGGGCATCACGCCCACGTACGCCTCGCAAAGGTGAGAGAAGATCGCATGGGCAAGGATGGAGTTTGGATTAAGGTTAGAAATCTCGCACCCACAAAAGGCGAGCACGGAGACAAGAAACTTACTTTCGAGCAATCGAAGCCCGTTGACGGCGAAGAGCTCGCAGGAGACGATCTCTCCCTCCGCGGCGCCGGCGCCTCGTCGTTCCCGGGCACCCGAGCGGAGCTCGGGTCGACATAGCGGTCATCCACTAGCACCTAGAGCCTCCTCCGGGTCATTTGGCTAACACCAAAGCGCGCCATTGCTATGGGGAGGGGAGATCGCGAAGGGCGCTGAGTCTCGTGGAGAAAGTTAGAGCGGAATCGAGCAAGGCGCGAGTAACTTCGCTTTCTGCGGTGATCAGGGTTAAAAAGGTTAGCAAAAAGGCGCATTTAACACCGCCACGACCTTTCACGAAACGGCACATATCCGTTACGGTGAAACTGCCCAGTAAATGCACGTCTCCCAAGAGACTGCGTTACCGTTACAAAGAAGCTTCTCGGAGAAGGAACCAAAAGTAACCAAACGTCATATTACCACGGCACGGTCGTTTAGACGACGAGCTCACTATCCGTCACAGGATGGTCAGATACTACGACCAAACACTACTACAGGGATCCAATCCCTCCTTCAAGTCTTTTTAGGCTCAAGGGGAAGCCCGAGCCCAGGAAGCTTCCCACTTGAGCCTTGGGGGCTAGCTGTCGGGGATTAACTATTCGCTGAAAAGACCATTTTACCCCCGAAGGTCCAAAAGCTACCGACCATACGGCACCCTCGGAGGATGCTCGGGAAAAGCACTCGAGCATACCAACGCCCGGGCATGCATGCCCGCCCATTCGCCCACGATCATGCCAGGGGAGTACGGGCAACCATGCTCGTGTGACCCGTGCGGAGGCCCGAGTGAATGGTCGGGGGACTCGGTCAAACCGTCAGGAGGGAAAGTGGTAACCAATCCGCTGGGGATCAAGGGAAGGTGCGCCGGAAATTCAAAATAAGGCGCAAATCAAGGAATCCATATCGTAGGTACCGCGGATATGGCCGCATGGCGTAATTCTAGGGGGTAGTTATCTTTTGTACATCATGGGATTCTGTATTTAAACCCCCCCCTCCCAAAAAACACCTGGAAGGGGGGCGATGACTTCACCAATCATAAACACAATACACTGGAGTAGGGCTATTATCTCGGGAGTGAGAGGCCCGAACCAGGATAAACACCGCGTGTCTCCCTCGTTCGCACGTTGCTCGGACGCAATATCGCTCGTACGAAGAGGCCCCTGTTGATCCCCCATTCAACAAGTAAGCTCGGCGGGAGCCTGTTCTCCAATCATCGACAGAACTTGACTTTCATCTTATCGTTATTTCGGAGACAATGATTCATATATGTCATTATATGTGTGTGTAGACGATCGATGTTAACTTGGGGCATACTTTTGAGGACTACGTTATTATATAAACATGACTAGACAAAAGTTATCGTGGATCATTTCTTCTCTCTATCTCTATCTCTCTCCTCTATTGTATATCTTCCTTGCTTCTTTGCTTATGATGACATTTGGGTCTTTGTCAGCCAAAAGAGTACAGCTTTCCATACCTTATATTCTTAGCATAGTAATCCTAGTGAGATATATGTCATTCCCTTCTGAATGTGGTATCCTGTTAGTTAGGATTTGTATAATAGGCTACATTTCAGTTATTATTGCAACTGCGGTGAAAAGACTATATATGCGCTCAATAATCTAGCCAAATTGGGGCGGAGGATAGTTAGGGCTAAGCTAGGCTAGAAGCTTAGATGCCTTTGTCTTGAGGGAACTTTCCTAAGCTATGTACCAAAGTGTGTTGGTATCATTAGTAGAAGAAAAAGAACATGAAGAACTAGAGAATTGGGAGAACCAAGAGGAAAAAGAGAACAAAGAGAAGCAAGAACAGAAAGTAAACAATGGTCGATGCAATAGAGGTGAATCAACCAAAGTGAGTGAAAATATATGGAATAAGCTCACCCCACCCCAAAGCATCGAGAAGCTAGTAATCAAGAACCACAATGGTGGAAAAGGTGGAAAGTTTCCATACTGGATGATAGGTCCCAAGCTAGGAACCTCCTTCCCTAGGCATTAGTGATGCATCGAGACCATTCACAAATTTTTTTAAAATTTTCTAACATGGTTTGAACCATTTTTCATTTGGTTGAAATTTGCCGGTCAGTCTTCCACAGCATTGTTTGAATTTTTGAAAATTCTTCAATATTGATCATCATTTGAAAATTTTAAGGGAATATTATAGATGTGTCAAGAATATCCACAAAATTTTTTAAAATTTTCTAACATGCTTTGAACTGTTTTCATTTGGTTGAAATTTGACAGTCAGTCTTTAGTAGCACTGTCCAAATTTTTGAAAATTCCTCAAGATTGATCATTGTGTAAAAATTTTATGAGAATATTATGGATGTGTTAGGACCATCCACAAAAGTTTTCAAAAGTTTCTAACGTGATTTGTACTATTTTACATTCGGTTGAAATTTGGCAGTCAGCCTTTTATCAAGACATAGCACTGTTAGATTTTTCTAAAATTCCTTATGCTTGATCATCATATGAAATTTTTATGGAAATATTAGTGATGTATCAGGATCCTCCAAAAAAATTCAAATTTTTTTTACGTCATTTGAACTATTTTTCATTCAGTTGAATGTTACTGAGATTTGAATTTTTTTTATTAGAATTTCATTCGGATTTCATCCGAAATAACAAGATTTTATCAAAATTTTGGATTTCAAAGGGTGGTGAAATGTGAAGCGCAAACGAAATTTAGAACTGCTAGTGGATGAGATTTCGGTAATTTTGGATGAAATTTTGGCTTTTTGGCCAAAATTTCTGAAACCTCGGTCCAAAAATTCTAGTTTTGAATTTTTTTTATTAGAATTTCGTTCATATTTCATCCGAAATAATAAGATTTTGCTAAAATTTTGGATTTCAAAGGTGACGAAATGTGAACCGCGAACGAAATTTAGAACGTTGGGTGTGATGCTGGTGGATGAGCGCATCCCAATCCGGAATGAGCAGAGGAGCCCTCCATATCCAGGACGTAAATGCAAGTAAACACTACCACAGTAATTTTGCACGCGTAAGTTTTATTAACATACCAGTTTAGTACTGACAAGCGTACCAAACTAACAGCTCATCAGCTGCAGCAAAATGTACTACTATATTGCGAGCAGGTAACGAAGCATGATTATGATTATGATTATGATTAGGACTGGACGCAAATCAAGCCATGATATGCTGGACTTGCAGACTGATCAGTTTTGTCTCGGGAGATGAGCGAAGTTGGTATCAGCTTGGACGCGCCCAGCAACAACTTCTTTTAAAATGGAGAAAGAGTGGCACGTGCTCAGTTCGCGCATAACTCAAGCTCGAGAAAAATACTCACGATATAAAATGTTCAAAATAATGCTCCAACTCAACACGCTGATTAGATTGAAATTGATTTACACTGATAGACTTTTTACAAAGCAAATAGAGGGAATTGGAAGCAAATAGATAAATGCACGAGAACACCGTATACACGATCAAAAGCAAATAGAGGGAATTGAAAGGCTGGTACATGTTGATCCATTTACCAGCTAGTCATGCTCCAGGAACTGTGAATTTTCGACGAAGCATACGTAACATGAGTCAGAGTCCCTGAATATACCGTTCACATCCAACAATGCTCATCCGCACTTCGTCTGCATGTATGCATACACTCCAACGCGTCAACCACCACCCACATATATATATATATATATATATATATATATATATATATAGATATATATATATATATATATATATATATATATATAAATGGTTCCATACTCCTGGGAGTATGTACTCCCACTCTCAATATACTGTATAAATGATGTTGTTATACTTTTTTTTTATCCTTTTGAGTATACTCTAATACTAATTTTAAGATACTCCAAAGTGAATTCCATGAAAAAATTCAACAAAATCTACCATTTATAACATAATTTGTTTATATACTCTTTTTACATATGGAAAATGGTATATAACAAAAAATAAACAACTCTCATAAATTTTTTTCATCCATACCGTATAGAAGTATCTTAAAATTACTATTGTAGTATACTGAAAGTGGTAAAAGAGTAAAATATGTTCGTTTAAGTGGTATACTGAAGGTGGGAGTATGTACTCCCAAGAGTACGGAAAAGGCTTCATATATATAGTATGTACTCCCAAGAGAGAGAGAGAGAGAGAGAGAGAGAGAGAGAGAGAATGGCTAGAATACTATCGATAGCAAAGTGAACTTGTACTACCCACGTTCTAAGTTGTCCGATCGCACAACGTATGGTCCAGATGAATCAAGGTGGAAGGATGTATTCGCGAAAGAGGAATCAATGTGAGTCTCTCTCTCTCTCTCTCTCTCTATATATATATATATATATATATATATATATATATATATATAGGAAAATGGTTCCAGACTTCTGGAGTACGCATTCACTCTCAATATACCGCTTAAATAATGTTATTATACCTCTTTATCATTTTGAGTATACTCTAATACTGATTATAAGATACTCTAAAGTGAGTTCTACGAAAAATTTCATCAAAGTCCACCATTTATAGTATAATTTGTTTATATACTCTTTTTACATATGGAAAAGGGTATATAGCAAAAGAATAAAGGGCTCTGATGAATTTTTTCAACAATGTCGCATTGTAGTATCTTAGAATTATTACTGAAGTATACTGAAAATGATAAAGGAGTATAACACATTAGTTTAAGTGGTATATTGGAGGTGGGAGTACATACTCCCAAGAGTACGAAAAAGGTTTCATATATATATATATATATATATATATATATATATATATATATATATATATATATATATATAGGGGCATATTCGGTGCAAACCCCCCTTACCGTGAAAACACTGTGAAAACCACTTGTAAAAGTTTTGAAAAATTCTCACAAAATTATCATACGTAGGGGAGGTGAGGTTCTACAACCCTGTAAAATTTGAAGACCAAACTCAATCGCATTTGAAAGATATGAAAAAGACAAATTCAATATGAATAGTAATTTTTCACTGTTTAGCACAATTTAGTTTGCAATTTGTCTTTTTCATATCTTCCAAATGCGATTGAGTTTGGTCTTTAAATTTTACAGGGTTGTAGAACCTCACCTCCCCTACCTATGGTAATTTTTTGAGAATTTTTCAAAACATTTACACGTGGTTTTCACGGCAAGGGAGGTTTGCACCGAATATGTCCCCATATATATATATATATATATATATATATATATATATATATATATATATATATATATTTATTCTGGGTGCCCAAGTTGCAATTTACAAGCATGATTTCGCGAACATGTGCGAAACCAAACCATCGTCCTCTACATCGATCTGATCCTCTTTTGTTTTAGCTAGGGAGCAGTACAGTCCAACCTTATGGGCTGTTTTTTTTTGGGAGGGGTGCTGTTGTGAGAGGAGCCGCCCAGATCGTCCTCGAGTTATTGGATGAACAGTCGTACCCGGCGGATTTGGATCCTAGCAACAGACCACCGGAGGTGATCCCGATGCTAATACCCAAGCCCAAACGAGACAACTCTACAAACATCCAAACGACTCGCCGACAACCCCGGTATTCCCCCGGTATGCGATCCGAAACTCGCCCAGGATCCCCACATACCGGTTTCCAATGCCATATCAATAATCAATTCGCACAAAGGGGCATCGAGACCCCAAGCTCACTACCAGAGACGCAAGAACGCGGAAGCAAACAAACACCACACGGCACAAAGAGGCCCAACAAAGACAACCAACAAAACGACCAAGCTTAAAAGCGCATAATTCCATTACGTAAATAAAAGTAGCAATCGATCACAAAAGTAAGACCACCCACTCTATACAAACAAAAGTAAAACACCTCCGAAGTGTCATGCCCTGAACACTTCCGGCGCATAACGCCGACAGCCTCTACTCGGTGCCCCGCCTTGGCCACCGATAGGCGAGGGGCAAAACTCGCACTCTGGATCCTCACCGCAAAACCACAAAGCGTAAGCCTGAGTACGAAAGGTACTCGCAAGTCTTACCCGTGGTCCATATATGACCGACTCCAAAGGAGATGCATTTGGCGGTAGCAAGGTAAACAGGCTTAGGTTAAAAGTGCGGAAATGCTTAACTTTGTTTCAATTTTTGCCATCTACTCAAGTTTTTCTCAATAAAGTTAGCAGTAGTAACAGCACCTACTTCTAGCAGGATATTGTAATTAATGTAATGTAAAGCAAGTCATCACATATAAAAATTTAGCTCAAGCCCAACGGAGATCCACAAGTTCAAGTTATTTACTACGCTGAAGAATTTCAGATCAAGCTTGCTCATATACGAGAGCGCTGCAATTCGAATCGCTTAATTAACCCTGCAGGTAAGCATTGATGGCACGACACTTACCACAAGGGCCTAGTGTCAACCCTCCCAATCATACCCAATCGCCAAGCGCCCTCCTGTGGGCCCGAAAACCTAGCACCCCTCGAGCAGCCCCTAAGCCCGGCTTGGCGCCGAGAGTCGGCCTAAGCCTCGCCCTCAACCACGTCCAACCACAGGAAGTTACGGTCCATCGATTCCATATGAGAGAAAGAGTGGCTTACCGTACCATAATCGGGCATGCGACCAACCGGGGTGTACTCAATCTGATTCTACTTACGGATCGGTCCTCAACTGACACAGACGGGCTACACATTTGAGTCTCCATACCCAAATGAACCAACTCCCCGCCCGGTCCACAATTCATTTCTTTCCAAAACCTTTCCCAATTCCAAGTCCAACATAATGTAGTATGTGTGTATTAATAACAACCGCAAGTGACAGAACCCTCCGTCACTTGGCCCAAACCCCGACATCTAAGCATTCTAAGCACGGACTCATTAATACCCATATATTAATTCCGAAGGAAGTATTCCAAAATTTTCAAGGAGTGTATGTGCAGCAAATAGGATCTATTCCTATCCCACATGGCAATTCCTAATGCAATACTTAACATTTCAATTAATCACATTATTCTCAAAAATAACGATACATAAGGATAAACATGCTTAGGTGCTTGCTCGCTTCGCTATGATCGACAAAGAACGTGCCCTTCGGCAACTCCTCAACCACGGCCACGCTGGGCTTGCCGCGGATCGTTTCTCTACACGAGTACAAGGCACAATGAGATGCATGCCATGCAAAGAAACAATTAGAACAAAATCCCGACGCATCAACGCAAAATCCCCATCAGAACAGATCAGGTGAACCCGGACAGTCCGGGTTTTTCATCCGGACAGTCCGCTTAACCCGACACTCCGGCCACACACGACCGGATACTCCGGCCTAGGCGGACACTCCGACTGGGGTCCGACACTCCGCCCAGCGCCTCGCCTAATTATCACGAGGATCGAGGTACCACCAAGCCCTACGGCACCACGAGACCCGATCTATGACTTTCCTACACGTGGCTAAGCCGAGAAGCTCCTAACTAGCTTACTCCACGAGAAAAGACACTAATCCATAGAACCTCTAACCAACCCTAATCAACCCTTGGATCGGCATTACTACTACCCGATCAACCATACTAGCACCCACATTCATCAATCCAAGCCCCACACTAACCCTAGGACCACTACAACCAAAAACCCTAAGGCTCAAGATCCAACTCCGAAACTTCAAATCTAAACCTAAGCTCTAACTCCCACCATTGATGACCCTAGCACCCAAGAATCCTACCGGATCAACCCCCAAGAGAGAGACCTACCTCCAAGGAAGATGGAGGAGAAGCAATGCCGGGTGGAGGAAGGAGGATGCCGGCGCGAGGACGAGCTAGAGGACGCCGGGGAGGAGCCACGGAGGTCGTCGGCCGGTGGGCTCGCCGGAGTGGAGCTAGGGGGGTGGTGGTGGGGAGAAGCACCAAGAAGTGTGGAAGGCTAGGAGGTATGAGGAGGAGTGGTGGGGAGGCTAAGAAAACAAGTGTTTATAGCCCCTACCCGAACATACCAGAGACTCCGGACTTTAACCCGGAGACTCCGGTTGGGGTCTTCAGTATAGTCAACCCGACACTCCGACATTTGGTCCGACACTCCGGTTGGGGCGCTGTCAGCCCAATCCGGATACTCCGGACTCTTATCCGGACATTCCGGGTTGGATCCGGACACTCCGGATGCTGATCCGGATACTCCGGATGCTCCAGAATTTTTGAAAGTTTGGGGCCTTGACAGCTGTGCTTTGACTAGGCTTTGGCCCAGCAGCCCTCCAAACGGAAGGGCTGTGCTTCGGCTGCCTAATGAAGACACAACCGAAGCATCCCAAAAACCACAGCGGTGAGAAAAGTGCTTCGCGTCGTCCTCACCCTAACCTCGGCTCCGCTTCACTCGCGTCGGCGACCTCCCTCCAACCTCGGCTAGCTTCGCTCGCATCGCCACGACCTCACCGTCTCCGTCCCACCTCGCTTCGCCTACGCCCCAACCAACCTCCGACCTCAGCCAGCTTCGCTCGCGTCGCCTCGAGCTCTAACCTTGTCGTCTACACGGCCCCGTTTGCCGTCTTTATGGCCCCGTATTGTCGCCTTCGTTCCACCTCGCCTCAGTCGGCCCCGCTCCACCTCGCTTCGCCTCCGCTCCAACCAAGCTCCGAACTCACCGTCGCCCCGCCTCATCGTTTCCGCCCGACTTCCACCGCCCTGTTTCGCCACCTCCGCGTCACCTCTCCACTCGGTTGTTGCTGTGGCTTTGCTCGGTTGCCGCCTCCTAGCTCGGTTGTTCCCCAAAAGCTACAGCTGTAGCTGCCGATTTGTACAACAGCATCTCAAGCAAAGCTACAGCCACTAGCTATAGCTGTTTTTCAACCCAACAAGCAAAAAATAGCTTTTTAGTTCAGCCACAACCTCAAACAGGGCCTTAGACTACCCACCGTCACCTTCCCGCCAGCCTACAGCATGAGAATTAGTCAGCTAATCTAGCGCGAGTTCAGGCGTTCGCTGTTGGAACAAAGACACCAAATATTTGGGATAATTTTGTCTTTATTTCTCTCTTGTTTTTCTTATTATTCCAACATGTTACAATCACCTGCTTACTATACGACGGTTCACTTACAGCGACCTACGGTTGGTTGCTAAAAGCGGCTTCAGCGACCTACGGTTAGTCGCTAAAAACCTTTAGCGACCCATAAGGATGGTCGCTGTAAGTGCCGTCGCTAAAGGCTTTAGCGACCGAGCGTAGGTCGCTGAAGTTGTATATTTAGCGACCAACTGTGGGTTGTTGTACTATAGATTTAGCGACCAACCGTGAGTCGTTATACTATACATTTAGCAACCAACAGAAAGTCGCCCTCTTTACAACTCAGATGCTGCTCAGTGTTTTATATATACAAAAGCACCACAAATCACAAATTTTTATACACATAATCACATAGACATACAAAGTATAATACCACAATCATAGATCCATCACATAAACACAAAAGCACCACAATTAGATATTCACAAAAGCACCACAGTTATATTACTCACAACTAGGTCATTCACAGATAGCTAGCTAGATCATTCACAAAAGCTCCAGAGTCGATCAATCACAAAAGTCAGACAGCTACATCACTCCAGCCTTCAAGCAGTTCAAAAGCCCACAACTACATCACTAATGCTTCACGACACTCCATTACAGCTCAAAAGCCCACAGCTACATCACTCTAGCTCCAAAGGTCGATCACCACAAAAGCACCACATCTACATCACTAATGCTTCAAGCGATTCACAACCACTCCAACTTCTTGTATGACTTATCTTCCAACTTCACCGATGCAATCAAGGTTAATCATCGCTGAATGATTGCTCATATAAATCTAAACATAAACAAGATAAGATATAGACTATTACTTTCTTGTAGGGCCATGCAACCGACATCATGTAAGCATCACCATAGAGTCCACATTGGCATAAGGACGAGGCAAAATCAGATCTCGTTTCAGCACACAAGTTACAATAACTTCACAATATTGGCTTCCAAGGGTCTGACCTCCAACTGTGGTGCTTGGTTTAGTTGAAACAATTGTCCCTTTAGCCACAGCAAATCAGATCTCAACATAGCATATAATATGACATCTTTTCCAACTCCGATGCAAATGATTAAGAATAATTTAGTTCAATGTTTTTGAAGGTTTATGAAAATAAAGGTAGAAAATGTATGAAATGAATGAGAGCATTACAAGATCATCATGTTTAGAGTGTGAAGCTTCAAAGCAAAGTGCCTTGTAGATCTTGGTGAGTTTGCACCTTGCATCTGGTCAAATATTTGATCCTCCTCATCATACAATTCCTCATCTCCGTAAGCACAATATTCTTCATTGTCTTCCTCATCCTCATCAACAAACTTGTTCCTTATCACCTTAAGAATAACAATTTCATAGCATAGCACAAGGAATCTAGAAAATTAGGATAAAGCAAAGATGAATGAAAATATTGAATACCTTATGTTGAAATGAAGTAGAGCCGCGATGTGACATTGGCTCATCCTCATCAACAAACTTGTTCCTCATCACCTTAAGAATCACAATTTCATAGCATAGCATAAGGAATCTAGAAAATTAGGATAAAGCGGCATGAATGAAAATATTGAATACCTTATGTTGAAATGAAGTAGAGCCGCGATGTGACATTGGCTCTTCACTTGCCCGATCTGGTTGAGCCCTTTGATCAATTTGAGTTTGTAGCTCAAGTACACGCTGCTCTAAAGCAACCTTCTCACATTGAACCTATGAACGAGCAAGAACCTCCATTTGTAGTCTTGTTGCAGATAAGACTTCAACTCGAGTGCCAATATCTTGAGGAGTAGGGCCTAAACCCAAAACACGAACATATCCTTTTGGCTCTTTCGCTCCACAAACAATGTATAATACATCACCCTCTTGAATTGACCGGTCCTTTAACTCTGGATATACTCCAATAACATCATTAAGTTTGTCCTATAGAGAATTAAAGATGATTAACATCATAAAAGGTTATTCGGTAGAAATGCATATTGTACTAAAAATTAATAACAAAGTCTTACAATTATTCGTTTTGCACTCTGCTCAGAGGAACTCCATTTTTTCTCGTATGGGTTTGGATAAAGTTTTCATCTCTTCGTGGAGGACGCCCTAGTTTCACAAATGCACTCATACTTTGTTAATTGGGCCCCAATTTTTAGCAGCTGTTCAACCACGTAGATTCTTTATATGAGCCATAATGACTATTCAATAGCATATATAAATAGATCAAACCTAAAATGAGTCACTACGTTTCAAAAGGAGGAGAGCAAAACTAAGTGTACTAGTGGTCGCTTGGATAATAAAAATTATTAAGTCGTAAACTTACATATACTAAACTCAGGAGAATAAGATATACACTTGTAGATAGGGCCATGTTCTTTTGTGTTTGCATTTCTGGTTTTTTAGTATAAATATCTTTTTATCTTGTAATGGCTGCAAATAAATGGTTTCACGATGTCATATGTATGCAAGAGGTAGTTTACATGAAGCCGCAAATAAAAGATGTCGCTCGTTGTTTGGAAGTGGAACCAGTAGGATGTATCATGAATATGAAGGACTAGATTAAGCCGCTACTATCAAACAACACTAGAAAAAGCTCAGCCAATATGGAGGAGCAGCAGGATGTAATCATGAATATAATAGGGATAGTAAAATAGAAAGAACATATTACCAAATCATGTTCTAAACATGCATAGCTCACACTCCCAGCTGTATGGTGCATCTTTAGCTTTTGTCGATTTATTTTAGCTTTTTCTGAGCGATCCTAAAAATAGAATAAAAAATAAATGTGTTACAGGATTGAAGTAGCAGTTGCATTTGAACTAAAGTGTAGAGCTTACCTGAAATTCAGAAGACATCCAATTGTTGTATATAGAGTGCCAATCATCATCATTAACCCTCTTATCAGGACATTCTGGAATTTCTTTTATAGACAATTCAGGATTGAAGTATCGTTTCTTTATGGATGCTTTAAATTGCTTCCACTTCTTCCCAGCTGTGCGCATCACCCAATTTAAGGCAGCAGCATCTACATCATAATACGCCTTTATATCCTCCCACAACTCATACTTCTTGTTTATATCAACAAGCCTCCAGTCCATGGTAGCAATAGATAATTTCTTTCTAACTTGACACCCAATAGCACTTGAAAGTTGTCTAGCACTTTTACCAACAGTCGACCTCGATCATTGAGTAAAATTTTGATTTTTGGCATTTCAGTGACCTTGAGAATACTTCCTCCATCTTAGTTATGCCCCTTGCAGTCCTATTTATTGTAGATTTGATCGATCATTCTCGATACCTTCAACTGAACCAAATGAAAAGCACACATTGGTAATCGTTAAAAGAAGACATTGGTAATGTATATACATGATATATAAGTATGAGGATGTTGAATCATCACCATTGTCGGTGAGAAAATCTCCCACTGCCTGCAAATCAGCAATCACTTGTTCGCCTTGAGGTTGAGCATTTTGTCTTTGTGGCCTTGGTCGCAAGTTTGGAGGTTTAGTAGTTGGAACACTTTGTCTTTCTCGGCCTTGGTCGCAAGTTTGGAGGTTTAGTTGTTGGAACACTTGTCTTCACTTTTCTACAAGCAAATGGCATGAATGTGAAAGATCCATAAATAGACTTAAGTGAATATATACATACTTTGAAATAGCTTCATAGAAATAGCAGATCAAGTGAACTGTGAACTTAAGTGAATATATGCATCGTGAAATACGTAAATATATACAGTAAATACATCGCAGTAGTATCATGTATAGTTCACATAAAAGGTACATATGAGGTTAAATGTAGTCTCTGAGAATAAAAGTATGGACTGCAAATTTTAATATGTGTGTAAGCGATTTCCTAATGATGACAAATAAGAATAGTTCTTGCAATGTGAATCAAACACAATGCTGATGAGGTGGCCGAGGGAACTGCAAAATTACAATTAGTACGAACTGTTCTGTAAATCAAGGAGAGCTCCTCATATTGCTGCATATATGCTTTCAAAGGCATTTTGTTAACTAAATCCTAGGCCTCCTCTTAATGACTTAATTAATCTCTTAATCAGTTTGGAGGTTTAGTTCCTGCATCGAAATATATGCAGCTTTGGAGGTTTAGTTGTTATCATAGCTTACAAATTTATAGTGCTTTATAAACTATTTTAGTGCAAGACAAAAATGTAGAGTCAGCTTATAGAGTCATACAAGCTATATGAACTTTAAATTCATGTGCAACAGATATATGAACTTTAGTTTATGCAACTAAAACAGATAGCTGTTACTGCAGTTTATGCAACTAAAACAGATATATGCAACAGATATATGAACTTTAGTTTCATGTGAGCTGTACAAGCTGCAGTTTATACAGAAATATATGCAGTTTATAGTGAGCTGTACAAGCTGAAGTCTTTCACTGCTTTAGTAAACTGAACACTAAATAAGCACAAAGAAATAAGGACTAAAACAGTTAGACTGCAGGCACTTAAGAGCTACCCACCTTTGAAATTTTTTTGGATGGACCTTCTTTCTCCATACTCCTGACGATTTCAGGGATGTTAAGAGCTGCCAACCTCCTTTTATTTCTTTCAATATTTTCTCGCTTCAGCTGCTCGTATTCACTACATGATCCATCTTTATTGCTTTCTCTTGCGCTTGACATTTTTTTTCCTGAAATAAGTGGCAACAATGACATTAGCTATTTATACTCAAACAACAAGGAAGTGCATACATATATTAAAAAAATATCATCAAACATGGAACCATCAAGTCAAGGAGTAAAAAAATATCAAAACTTACTTTCTTGTTTTTTTCCCTTGTTTTACTCCACTAACAATGACACCATCTATATCTGTTTCTAGCACATGGGACACATCCAACAATAAGTCTTTCAAACACATTAGAGTGCAGATCAAGGATTGCCTAACTACATCATTTTCATCATCAATGATACCATAATCAAACATCACTTCCATACAAATCTCGTGGTTCGGGCCGAACAACAACAACTCCATTCTCAGATCAACTGGGTCAACAACATAGTAAACTTGTGTTGCCTGTGATGCTAATATGAAAGGTTCATCCAAGATCTTTTCACCAAGATTGAATAAATGTTTGAAATTCATCGTGGTAATTCCAAATTGATCCGCTCGAACCCATTTGTTGTTTACACGGTTATCAACCCAATCACACTTGAAAAGCACAACATTTCCTTTGTGGTGGTAGTTCAGTTCAAGAATTTCTTTATGATACCATAAAAGATGTTTTTCCCTATAGTATGGTTATCATCATTTCCTCTTTCGAAATGAGTTGTCTCAATAGCCTAGCGCTACCCCACTACTTTGGACAGACCTATTCTCATCATATGACTGTAATACGAAAGTTGAAACCATTTATTGAGTAGTCAAGTTATAATCGATGTGCAATCATCATTGGTCCCTTAGCTAAAATTTTGATCTCTTCTCGAGGCCTCCTCACATGTTTCCTCAACCTCGTGGTACCAATACTATTGTTAAAGTGAAATCCTTTATGAGATTGTAAATTCACTTCTCCTTTTATACTTACATGTAACCTGAACCACTCATGGAAGGTTTTATGTTGCATGTGGTTGATCTCACGCTGATTTCGAACACCAATTGAAGAGAGGTATTGAGCATGTTTGCTGAAATGGCCAACATGAAATTTTTTGATGGTCGCTATTGAGCAAAACGAAGAGTAAATAATCACACGATACTCGTTGAGTTAGATAGCTTACTTTAAATATGTTTCTATATTGGAATAGTTGAAAAGGACATATCTATGTGCTTGAAGCCATGTCTTGTGATCTAAATTGACAACACACTTTCCAACCAATGCTCGACCAATTTTGTGAAAGAATGGAGTTGTAACACAAACTTGTGTTGGTAGGCGATTTCTAACTCTATGGTTGAAGTGGGTCTCATCTTGTAAATACCGAGAACAAAGCGTGAGAGCCTCATCAAACAAAGAACCCTCCATAATTGATCCTTCCGGGTGACATTTTGCACGCACATAGCCCTTGCATTTTTTTAGATACCTATACATGTAAACAACAACACTCATCCCATTATTGAAAAATAATAGGATGATTTGTTTGCTATGTAATATACCAAAGAAAATTACCTCTCCACCGGCCACATGCTTGAAAATGGATTGGACTCCGCCACTCTTGCTTGGGCAGGAAGATGTACCATCAAATGTACATTAATGGTAAAAAATGATGGAGGGAAAATAATCTCTAAAAGGCTCAAGATTTCAGCTATCTCAGATTCTAGCCTTTGCATGTCACTTATTCGAATAACAGGAGAGTACAATTTTCTAAAGAACGTGCTTAAACGAATCAGCACAGCACTAACTTCTTGAGGGAGAACTCTCCGGACAGCAAGTGGCAGTAAATCTTGTAAAAGAATGTGGTTGCCATGAGTATTAAGATTAACTATCTTTTTTCATTGACAAGAACATTATGTCGTATATCAGCTGCATATCCATCAGGAAACTTGACCCCTTTTAATACTTGACAAAACAATTTCTTCTCAGCAGAGCTCATTGAGTAGGGTGCAGGAGGCAAATAAAATTGATTAGCTTCTAGTTCAATAGGATGAAGGTCGCTTCTAATACCTAAAGCTTGAAGATCCAAGCGAGCATTCAGATTATCCTTAGATTTTCCAACAATGTCCAACAAAGTATTAATTATATTTTCACACACATTCTTCTCTATGTGCATGACATCAAAATTATATCGAATTTGCAAGTCCTTCCAATATGGAAGAGTGAACCAAATAGGTCTCCTTTTCAGAAAGACTAATGGTTTCCCATCCTTGCGTTTCTGATTCCTTATTGGCTTACCTGATGGGTTCTTGCCATAAACTGTTTTCAGATTTTTTGTACAATCCAAAATTTCATGCCCTGAAAGAGGAGTAGGTGCTGGCCTCAACTCACTTTCACCAAATGAATCAACATCAGACCTAAATGGGTGGTCTGGATGTAAGAACCTACGATGTCCCATGTAGCAAGACTTGCTACCATTTCCAAGTCTGAGAGAACAAATCAATGAGTGGCAATCAGGACACGCTGCTTCACCAGAGGTGACAAATCCGGATACACTGCCTAAACCAGGGAAATCAGTGATGGTCCAAATAATTGCAGCACGCAACTGAAAGTATTCACCCTTTGAGGCATCATAGGTCTTCACACCATTAACAAACATATCAAGCAGATCATAGACAAGGGGCTGAAAATAAACGTCCATATCACTACCCGCAGAAGATCGACCAGTAATTAAGACAGACAAGATAAAGTTTGAATCCTTCATGCACATCGATGGTGGAAAGTTGAGTGGAATCAATATGCCGTGCCAACATCAGAACTCAACATTCATTGTCCTATATGGATTGAAACCATCTCGTAGCAAATGCTAGGCGGATATTACGACTATCCATAGCAAATTCGATACTTTTGATCAATATCTTTCCATAAGGGTGAATCGGCAGATGCCTAAGCAAACCATCTTTTACTCTGTGTTCATCATGCCACCTTGTGAGACTTGCAAATTTACAAGAAACAAACAATCTTTGGAGTCTTTTTTTAATAGGGAAATAACGAAGCACCTTCCTAGGAACTTTGTACTCACGTTTCCCATCTAGACTCTTCTTTTCTGATTTCCAACGTGAGACACTACATACCGAGCATGAATCAAGTTTATGATGCTCCTTCCAAAATAGAATGCAATCATTTTCACATGCATGAATTGTAGTGTACCCAACTCCTACAGATTTGACCACTTTCTTTGCTTCATGAAAGTTTCTAGGAAGTGCCGAACCCTTAGGTAGTGCATCAACAAGTAAATCTACCAACAAATCAAAACTTCTATCTGTCCATCCTCCAAGAAGTTTGATGTGAAGCAAACGAACTAGGAAACGTAGCTTTGAGTAGTTTTGGCAACCCGGATATAATTCTTGACTATTGTCTTCTGCTAGCTTACGAATGGCTACTGTGTCCTCATTAGGTTGCTCAAAAGACCCGTCATCCTCCATATCCCCTCCATCATCTAAACCACAAGCTAAATCCTTTAACAACTCAGATATTGCATCATCTTCTGTAGGATGCTCACTAAACTCATCATCATTGTTACCATGATTCACAAAAGAGGACGAAGCTTCTCCATGTAAAGTCCACGTTGTGTACCCTTTTAGAAAACCATCACATATCAAGTGTTCTCGCACTTCACTGGCCTCTCTCCAAAATGAGTTAACACACTTCCTACAAGGGCATAGTATCTTGTTTCCTATTGCTGAATGTCTAAATGCAAAAGCTAGGAAACCATTCACCCCTTGTTTATAAACCTTTGTCTCCCTACATACAGTTCCTATGTTACATATCAATATAACTATAGAATAACATAAGAGTTGCTGTGAAAAGTTGCTTTGTACCTAGCCTCACTTGTGATCCATGATTTATCCATACTCTTTATGTAGGATTTGAAACGACTTTCAACTCGAATCTAAGATCATATAAGCACAAAGAACACAGTTGCATACTATAGTCATGTCCATACATAAACAAACCATGAAATAAACAAAGAAGCAATATTAAAGGGAAATAAATCACCGGGACGAGGACGGGGGCGAGGCGGGGCCAGCGGCCGGGGCGGGAGGGCGAGGCAGCGGCCGGGGCGAGGGGCCAGCGGCGAGGCGAGGGCCGGGGCCGGCGGCGGCAGACGAGGCGAGGCAGAGCGGAGGCCGGTGGGCCAGCGGCCCAGGGCGAGGACAGCGGCGAGCGGCGAGGGCGAGGGGCGGCCGGCGACAGGCGGCGAGGGCGGAGTGGCGGCTAGGGTTGAGGAGGGACTGGGGCACGGACGGAGCGCTAGGGTTGGGGAGGGACTGGGGCACGGACGGAGCGGCTAGGGTTGGGGAGGGACTGGGGCACGGACGAGCGGCGCCCTTTTGACGCTGACGGCTGGGTGGGTCCACCGGTCCAGGGCTCCAAGTAGTGACCCCTTCTCTATAGCGACCCACCGTTGGTCCCTAACGACATCTATAGCGACCAACCATACATTGTTAAATTTCTAGACTTTTAGCGACCGACTAACCGTCGCGAAAAACTCATTTAGCGACCAACCGTCGGTCCAAAAGTTTTAGCGACCAACCATCGGTCCCTAATAAGGGTCGCTAAAGATCAACCGTCGTATAGTGATATAGCAGAACATCAAGTACCAAACTAGGTAACAACTCATTGTTCGACTCGGACTCCAAACACTTTCCAAAATAAACTTTCCTAAAACTTACAAGACTCGAACTCTACTCTTTTTACAAAATTAACTCTAACATTCACCCCCTTAATCTTACAACATTGACTCTTATTCATAATTATTGACGCTAATTTTTCTTACGACAATAACCTCACATCATCGCTGTTGGCTTCATACAGAATCGTCTCCTAAAAGTTTCACACTACTGTTTGTACACGTTCCCCAGCAGCTTAATTTACACTGCCATCTTCTTGTAGCTAGTGGCCTCTCACCGCTTTTGTCGTCAATCTCACACCGATTTCACCTTGCAGTGGCACCACCATCATTGTCGTAGCAGCCTCGCACTGTCGTCATTGTCGGCATCACGCTGACTTTCCCTTCAATGGTCTCACACCGTCACCTCCACGGACACAGCGTCACGCTGTGGTTAGTAGCCTCCAACACGAGCATGCCATCATGTAACCTCTCACCATCAGCCTTAACGATGTCACTGATATCGCTACTCACAACAGTACTATTCGACGAACTATCTCTGTACGGCATGATCTTCTCTTTTCTTTTCTATTTGCTTCATGCTCTGTACTGCCAGATCTCACGTAGCTTGCTCTTCTTCTGCACACTCACGTCACGTAGTAGCACGTCGTTCTACTTATTTGCTTTAGCACGTGGCTCCTGGAGTTTCGTTGCTGCTGCACGTAGGAAGCAACGCTTGCTGCCGCCTATCACGCTTCGCCCTGCTACGCGCCTGGTAGTGCTCATTTGTCTCCTGAGCCGTGGCCCGTGTGCCCCGGTAGCCGCGTCATGTTCGGAGCTCGATCCGCGTCCCTCTCCTATTTTTCTCGTGCCACCCCACGTTGGCTTCTTGCGCCAACAGCACGAAGCCCCCCTACTGATTTCGCACCTCGCGCCACGCGGTTGGCCGCCCCTTGGAGCTCACGTCTGAATGAGCTCCTCTTCGCGTTGTCTAGCAATCATAACTTGTCCCGAGATTTAGTTGTAGTGGTCACCCTCAAGACAGCGTGACACTAGAATCTCGTTCTGATACCAATCGTTGAAACAAATACACCAAATATTAGGAACAATTTTCTCTTTATTTCTCTCTCGTTTTTCTTATTATTCCAACATATTACAATCCCCTGCTTATATAGCAAAACATGATAAAAAATCATTGTTCGGACTTTAAACACTATTCAAAATAAACTTTTCTAAAATTTATAGGACTCAAACTCTACTTTGTTTACAAGATTAAATCTAACATTCAACCACGGAAAATTTTTTCGGGGAGCATCTCTGCGCCCATATGGGCCACGCCGCCATGCAAGCACGATCTAGCCGGGGACACGCACTATATATACCCGCCTACGTCCTGCTTCCTTTCTCATCTGCAACCACCAGTACGATCTGTTGTATCACTGCTACTCACTAGCTTGTACTGTACTTGCTGTAGCCTAGCTTGTTGTTAGCTATGGCCACCGTAGTGAGGTGCTTGCTCAGTGTTGCTGTTGTGCTGGCGCCGCTCTGCGCCAGCGCTGCTGGCGGGCCGCTGTCGATGAGATTCTACGACAAGAAGTGCCCGAACTTGCAGAGCATTGTGCGGTCGGCGATGACACAGGCCGTCGCGGCGGATCGGCGGATGGGCGCGTCCATCCTCCGCTTGTTCTTCCACGACTGCTTCGTCAATGTGAGACACTGTTACCATTTTGTCAGCTGCAATGTGTGTGTACTACTTGTTTGCTATGATTTGCTCATGTCAAGTGTGTGGTGGACGTTTTTTCGGGTGAAGGGCTGCGACGCGTCGATCTTGCTTGACGACACGGCGAACTTCACCGGCGAGAAGAATGCCGGGCCGAATGCCAACTCGGTTCTCGGGTACGAGGTCATCGACACCATCAAGACCCAGGTTGAGTCGTCCTGCAACGCCACCGTCTCATGCGCCGACATCCTCGCTCTCGCCGCAAGGGACGGCGTCAACCTGGTAAGTTTCATCCACGATCCATGCATCGTTGCATCAAACACAAAGCTTATGAGTAAGCTGATATGATGCAATGCAGCACTTTGTATAAGTTACTGATTTGACGTCCGCAATGCAGCTCGGCGGACCGTCGTGGGAAGTGCAGCTCGGGCGCTGCGACGCGCTGACGGCGAGCCAGGGCGCGGCCAACTCCAACCTCCCGGGGCCGGGGTCCAGCCTCGCCACCCTCATCACCATGTTCGGCAACAAGGGGCTCTCGCCGGGCGACATGGCGGTTCTGTCGGGCGCGCACACGATCGGCAAGGCCCGGTGCACCACCTTCCGCGACCGCATCTACAACGACGCCAACATCAACGCGTCCTTCGCGGCGCTCCGACAGCAGACGTGCCCGCAGAGCGGCGCCGACGGCACGCTCGCTCCCATGGACGTCCAGACCCCGGACAATTTCGACAACGCCTACTACCAGAACCTGGTGAACAAACAAGGCCTGTTCCACTCCGACCAGGAGCTGTTCAACGGCGGTTCGCAGGACGCGCTGGTGAGGAAGTACAGCGGCAATGCCGGCATGTTCGCCGCCGACTTCGCCAAGGCGATGGTGAGGATGGGTGGCCTCATGCCGGCGGCCGGGACGCCGACGGAAGTCAGGTTGAACTGCAGGAAGGTCAACTAAAGTCAACTCGACGATGAACGTTTGTTGGAGTACTGGTCGAACTTGGCAGGTCGGGTTCTGATTAGTGAACAGCCAAAATGGCTGTTTGTAGTTTGTCTAATTATTGGTAGCCGATATTGCTACACGGAATTAATAATCCCGTTGTTAGAGCATCTCCAACAGTTTCCTATAATTTGATTCCTAATAACCCTGTATTGGGAGCTTCCTAAAGTTTTTGGGCTTTAAAAAAAAGGTCATTCTCCAACAGTTCCCGTTTTTCTCCCAAAAATAGTGATTAGGAAAGCACACGAGCGTCCAATATCTGGCCACTTCGGCTGGAGTTTTTGGGCGTGCAAAGATATTGGGATTCCGATAGGGTAACTGTTGGAGCGGCAATTTTTTCCATTTGTTTCTAAAAAATGATTCTGGGAATAAGTTATTCCCGTTTTGTTGTTGCCAATTGCAATGATAAATTAATAAAGAATATGTTTTGTGGAAACACGCACTACTACGGAAAAGGCTTTTAGTACCGGTTTAAAAGAGCCTTTGGTACCGGTTTTTGAACCGGTACAGGCCATCCGGGACTGATGCTCTTGAGCATCTTCACCCTGCATCGATAGAGTATCAAGACGGTTGGTAGTCACACGTGGCAGCGCATCGTGAGACCCATGGACCTTATCGATGCGGTTGGTGTCTCCAACCGGTTCTGATGAGGCCCTCATCAGTACCGGTTGTTTTATCTAACCGGTACTGATGGGTTGTATATAATATATATGTAAATATGTGTGTGTCCAATACTAGCTATTATATATAATATACTACAATATATTATATCAAATCACGGTGACTTCATGTGTGTGTTAAATCACAACGAATTAAAACACATATAATCAATCATGCACATTTGCCTGATAATAAAATCACTGTACATTCATTAACAAATTTAATTACATATAATGTACTACAATATGCACACAATTTTAATTACAATTCCAGTATTTCTTTTCCTTCTGTTCATTGGGATTTTACGTGCATCGCTCTTGCTAGCCGTAGATGTCGAGAATGACAACACCGTCCTTATTGAAGGGCCCCACCTATTAAAATTTGGTTCGTGGAACTCGCTTTTGGATTTACAACCTCATCGTAAATGAAGTCAACGAAGTTGTTCTTGAATTGCTCTCACTCGCGCCGGCGAGTTCGAACCTTGTTCCGCCAAATATTGAGGCACTGCCGTTAAGTCATTAACAAATCAATCCTTGAATTTGTACCAGATGTAAGGAGTAATATACATCGTTAAAGGTAGTAATTATATTTACTCACCCCTTGTCGCCTTTTAGCATGCGGTCAGGCTCCGGTTTGGGTGTGCAAAACTCACATACGTAGTAACCGCATAAATTGTTGCCCGATCGACTCAAGATCTGCGGTTGAAAAAGTTGAAAGCGTGAAATGAATGCAAGGAAATTAACTTAACTAACCAAAAGCTAGCTTTATGATATACGTGCATTTGAGAGGTTGTAATTTCGAATTTCTCCTTGAATGCGCCCCTATTTTTAGCACTTAAATCTATGAATGCACTACACATGTGATTACCAATTGTACATGATTAGAATTTGTTTCAAATGGAAGGAAATAGAAGTAATACAATAATGAAAGGAACAAGAATTAATACCGGTCGAGCAAATCGATGAAGGTTTGATACGTTTGAACTGGTTTCCTTCTCGAGTCCATAATTGTGATCCGACTATGATCTAGCTCGATCATAATAAGAATCCGAAAACTGTACATATGTCAACATAGATAACTAATTAGTTCTAACATAGTGTTATGAAAAAGGAGTAGAACAAGGCGGTACGAAAACACATACTCATGTGCGTAGGGTAGATATATCCTTGACTTATATTGATGTCCCATTAGCGCATTGTATACGTTAGTCTGTGTTTCGCTTGGGCTGTATCTAACGGTTGTCTCGTTGATAACTAATGGGTCCATGAATCCTATGTCAAAAATTTGATCCCTTCGGCATCTTTGTATCTCCATGCTACACAAGAAGAAATTAGTTAGGCTTGCAAGGTCCGTACTCTACAAGGGCACGCACGATGGTTTTTTTGTAAATAAGACACTTACAGAGTCCAGCAACCCACCAAGGACGCGCTGAGGGCGTCTGTCTGGTATAGATCATACATGACGTGCCATTCCATAAAAAATTCACCGTCACCGTGATAAAAATCTTGATCCTTGTACTTGACAGCAAACAACTGTAGACCATGCTTGGTCGCGTCCAAGTACCATTCATGGAATTGCCGCATCTTTGTCGTTAGCTGGAGCAGCTCCTCACGCCTGACCAATGATCCACCCAATGTAAATGGCCATCTTACTTGGGCATACTCAATCTCTGCTGAGCCTAATATTTGATTTGGGTCAAGCCCAGTTTCATCAAAGAATTGTAGCATCGCCTTAGCCTTCTCCTTCTCCTTCTCCTCAGCTGCCCACTCCTTGTGGCATTCCTTTCGCAATGTGCGCTCGTAGTTTGATTGGCGAGGCATTTCTTTTTATCCTTCAAATTTGTAATAGTCCTCAAGCCTTTGTGAAATTCTTCGTGCCGTTGAACCTTCTTCTTTGGTGACTTGGGTCTAAAAATTCAGTTACCTCACCTTGTACAATCTTATTGGTCTCCTCGTCGGTCATATCGTGCCCGCCTTCGAAAGTGGACGCAACTTCTTGGATTGGGTGGAGGACGTCTTCTTGGGAGTCTGGTGCTTGTTTCCTTTGGTCGGCGCCTTCTTGGGAGGAGACGGTCTTCTTGTGGGGCTTAAGTGCACGGGAGGTGGTGTAGAAGTTGGCGCATTCTTGGGAGGAGACGGGCTTCTCGTAGGGCATATGTGCGCGGGAGGTGGTGTAGGAGTCGGCGCCTTCTTGGGAGGAGATGGGCTTCTCGTAGGGCTTATGTGCGGCGGTGGTGTAGGAGTCGGGCTTCTTCTTGGGCTTGGGTGTGCGGGAAGTGGTGTAGGAGTCGGGCTTCTTCGCAGAGAGGACACATCCATGTTATCTCGAAAAATTATGTGCCGTTTGCGCCATAGGATGAAAGTGTGTACCGCCTCTCCTAGCTTCAGACTCCGTCACCTCCGGGAATTTCGAGCTCAAGGTCCTCGTATTCTGGCAAACCTCCTCCACCGAGACCTTGGAGTAGTTTGACGGTATCTGTTGGCCATGGATGAGCTGCCCGGCTCCACTGGGTGAACCATGCCATGCGCCGCCTTCAAGGAGAGGTTTCGCGCCCGACATGCAGCTCACAAGGTGTCTGCCGCTGATGTCATCTACGGGTACTGTCCAAGTCCGCTGCAACCCACCGGAAGCGCTGCTCCATTGCCGGTGGGGCTGATGATGTTAGGATTGCTGGGAGGTTCCCGCACGTCTCCGTTGTTGGCTCTGTGCTAATTGTTCCTCTATTTGAGTCATGCGTTCTTCAAGCGCACTAAGTTGTTGTGCATGTCGAGCCTTGCTTCTCATTCGACTCCTATAGGTCTCGGCGTCTGGCGAAACCAACCTTCCAAGGGACGACGCCAACGCCTGTACGTCCAGGGTGCTCTGGGTTTTGTAGAGCCCTTGTTAGCTCGTCATTCTCCCTGTTTGGCACGAAGCTACCTTGGGAAGTCTCCTCGATGGACTGCACAAGCCTTCCGCCACATCTCTCAAAGACCTCCCCAAACACCGCATTGCCGTTATCATCGAGGCCACCGCTGTGAGCATAGAACCAATGCTTTGCTCTGTCAGGCCATTCCATTGTTGCGAGTGTGACACCCTTTGCTAGCAGGTCATGCTCCCTCTTCTCCCATTTGGGTATTGCTTGGCGGTAACCACCAGGGCCGAGTCGGTGGTGGTAATTCTTCTTCGTGCATTCAGCTTGTTCTTCTCACTCAAACTTTGACCTTCCTCCGAAGTCTTGTAGTTCACGAACGCTTCCCAGTGATCTTGCAACTTCGGGAACTTGTTGAAGTCGGGCGTTCGATTCTTCTTGATATACTCTATGTTCAACTTCTTTTTATAAGTTTGGAATGCGATGGCCATCTTCTTGAGAGTGTAACTCTTCACCTTCTCTTCGGTCCCTTGGGGGAAGGTGAATGTCTCTCTGACATCGTTCCAAAGCATGTTTTTCGTATCTTCAGGAACCTGATCCCATTTTGCTATGCTAATGGGCACGTGGTCCCTAACGTGGACGCCGCATGCTGAATTGAACGGCCCAATCACCGTCAAGGGTTTTCGAGGTTGGCCGTTCGTTGACTTTCGGTGACAACATATCTTGCCTTCGGCTTCTTGGTTGGACCTCATTTGTTGTGATTGCGCGCTTGATTGATCGGTCTCAGCATGGTACAATCATGAACGGGTCAAAATGTTGGCTTAGCATGATAGTGACCTCGACAATCATTAACGTGATTGATTGTTACCTCCGCGGCCTCATCGTGCTCTGCGGCCTCATAACCACCATCTCCCGCAATCAAATTTGTCATAAATTCTTCCTGATCAAATCCTTCGCCGTCCATCGTTGTTTCTTAGGCTAGAAGAAGGTAATCAAAGTAACGGCGTGGAAGACGGCGAGGAACAAATGTTGATTAGACCAACTCCATACTCATGTGCGTAGGGTAGATATATCCTTGACTTATATGTCAATGTACTCCAAATGACAACTAGCTAGGGCTTGTTTTTCTTTGTAATGCATTGCTAGTTGTATGATGAAGTATGTGATCCATATAAGAGCAAGTGGCACGAGTTGAGTGGTTCCCTCTTTAGATATTTTTGTCTCACTAATACTCTATGTTAACTCTTGTTTTACAAAATATGAGTTAGGGATTACAGGTAAATGAACAATTAAGTAGTATCAAACCAAGCGTATGTGTAACATGAATACCCCACTATAAAAGACAAGTTTGCTTGGATTAGCCATGACATTATGTAGTTTGTGTTCCATTTATAAAGGAGAACACGTAACAGATGCACCATGCAAAATTGATAGCATCTCTCAATAAACTCAATATCATGTACAATAGAAAACGGAATTGTAGCTTGTGCTTCATTTATAAAATTGATAGCATCCAATCCGTGCTCTATCTCAACAAGCTCTATCTCAACAAGCTCTATCTCAACAACTATCAAGTAGCAGAAATGAAAGAACTACCTTATTTGTTTATGCGATTACTATACTGGCAACATAGAATTATTTTTGACTCCACATAACCTATCACAGAGACACAGCATTCATTCAATATTCGTGAACAAGATCACAACCTCCACGGGGCCAGCGGCGCGGTCGCGAGCTCGGGGCCAGCGGCGAGCGAGCTCGACGGCGCGCCGTCGAAGGCGAGCTCCGGGCGCGCGATCGGCGAGCTCCGGGAGGGCGGCGTCGTCGGAGAAGCGAGCTCGGGGCAAGCGGCCGGCGAAAGCTCGAGGGCGGCGTCGTCGGAGGGGGAACCGAGCTCGGACGGCGGCGCTGGTCGGCGAGCTCCGGGACGGCGGCGTCGTCGGAGGGGCACGAGCTCGGACGGCGGCGCGTCAGGCGAGCTCGGACGGCAGCGGCGTCGTCGGAGAAAGCTCGGACGGCAGCGCTGGCGAAGCTCCGGGACGGCGTCGTCGGAGGGGCGCGGTCGGAAATGGAGTAATCATCAGGCGGGAGGAGCACCAAAGTGGGGAAGAAATGGCGGCAGCGAGGTTTATAGGGGCCCCATCAGTCCCGGTTGGTTTAACCAACCGGGATTGATATACATATCAGTACCGGTTAGATACACCAACCGGGACTGATCGTTCCACATATGACTCACGAAGGAAAACCTAGGTTGGCTATCAGTACCGGTGGGTGTATCCAACCGGTACTGATTAGAATTAAATTCAAAATCTCTTTAGAATAAAATGAAAGAAAAATCAATTATTGCTTCTTTGCTTAATAAAAAGTAATAAATTATACTTATTCGGTTATTCCACACTAAAATGATTTTTTTTTAAAAAAAAGATTACTAGTCATTTATAAATTCCTTTTATAGTTTCTACAATTCAACAATAATATTGAAAATCTATATTTTCTTTAGAATATTAGTTTATGAATTAAAAATATAAAAATAAAATGAAGTAATTTTTTCACTCTTATAATTCCAATTCAAATTTTCACCTTGTTACATGCATATCACAAAGCATGGGAACACAGTAGACTAGATTTAACATGAAAAAAGAAAACTAAGCATCCATCAGTGATAGACTATAACTTGTAACAACGGACTATACAACAAGGTTGGACTTATTTGCTAACATACTTTGTTTTAACAAGCGATCCTTCATTATGATCGCGGCGTACATAAGGAGATTGCTCTGTATCATTCAGGGCACTAATGTCTACGTCCATCGTGAAAGGAGGCAGCTCGTCGAATCGATTATACTCTTCTTCGTCCGTGGCGCCCTCAACTCCGACAATCCTTCTTTTACCTGAAAGAACCACGTGGCGCCTTGGTTGATCGCCACTGCTAGTATTCTCATTCTGATTTATGTTTTCGGTAGATTTGTCATGCTGCCTCTTCCTTTTAGTAGGCTTGTCCTTCTGCTTTTTCGGTTTGCTGTCCATGTCCATCACATAGAATACCTGTGTCACATCATTAGCAAGCACGAACGGTTCGTCCCTATAGGCCACTTGCTTGAGGTCCACAGTTGTCATACCGTACTCATCGATCTGCACGGCTGCTAGTTTGACCCATTGGCACCGAAACAGAGGGACTTTTAAAGGTCCGTACTCGAGCTCCCAGATCTCTGTATGAAACCATAGTAGGTATCCAGCTTTCTATTTTTGTCCAAGGCATCTATACGGCCTTGTTGTTTTGGTTGGTGCTCTTGCTATCACAGGCTATCGTGTAAAATGTGTACCCATTTATCTCATACCCTTGGAATGATACGATTGTCGTGGGCGGTCCCAGCCAAGAGTTTCAACTGTTCATCATCTGTCTGGTTGGCGGCCGGTTGCTTTTGTAACCAACCGAAATGATCCATTTGCTCGATCAGATCCACTTATCGACTTCTCTGGGTATTGGGCGCGTAGACTAATCTCGTGAGCATACATATCACGAGCCACTACAGCTTGCTTGTTTCAATGCTTGTGAAATGTGCTTGTTTAAATGAAAGTAGATCGCCGCTATAGGATTCTTTTCTCCCTAAAGTCCCTTTTCCCGGAGCCTCCCCTCATGGCGTGATACAGAACGCCGATCGGATTCAGATCATCAATGTAATTAACACAAAACTCGATGACCTCCTCTGTGCCAACACCTGCGCAATGCAGCCTTCAAGGCGAGACCGGTTACTGAACATACTTCTTTAGGATGCCCATGTACCTCTCGAAGGGAACATATTGTGGAGGAACACGGGTCCGAGAATTTCTATCTCTTTAACAATGTGGACCATGAGATGGACCATAATATCAAAAAATGATGGAGGAAAGATCATCTCAAGGCTAACTGCACTATTGACCATGTCATCATGCAGATTAGATAACTTATTTGGCTCGATGACCTTCTGCGACACCGCGTTGAAGAACGAGCATAACTTTATGATTGTCCCTCGTACCCGATCCGAGAATACCTCGCACCGCCAAGGAACAATCTGTGTCATCAACACGTGACAATCATGGGATTTTGTGTGTACAATTTTATTCTCTTTTATGTTTATGAGTCTCCTTATGTTCGAGGAGTATCCGAAGGGACCTTCACACTGTTCAAGAACTTAATCATATTTTTTTCTCTTCCTTGCTCAGTGTAGCTAGCGGGGTGGAGGTAATCTTGTCCTTCTGCTCTCATTTCCGGATGTAGAGTCGTTCTGATTCCACAGCTTGTAGGTCCTTTCGTGCTTGAAGTGTATCTTTTGATTTGCCATACATATCTAGGAAGCCTAGCAGGTTCACGCAGACATTCTTTGTGATATGCATGAAGTCTAGTGAGTGACGGACCTCTAAGTCTTTCCAGTAGGTAAGTCCCAAAATATTGACTTCTTCTTCCAAATGGGCTTCGTGTGACCTTGTTCTCTCGGGACAGGTTTGCTACTGCACCTTTTCCAAATACTACTTTCAGATCCTTTACCAAAGAAAATACAAGAGCCCCCTTTGCGATGCAGGGGTTTCTTACGTTCTCTTACGTCCCATCAAAATTCTCACCCTTCCTCCTTAACGGGTCCTTCGGATGGAGGAATCTGCGGTGGCCCATGTACACAACCTTTCGAGAGTTTTTTAGGTACTTGCTGTCCGTTTCCTCTAAGCAGTGGATGTAGGCTTTATATCCTTTGATAGACAGGCCCGAAAGGTTGCCAAGTGCAGGCCAGTCGTTGATGGTTACGAATAGCAATGCACGCAAAATGAAGTGCTCTCTCTTGTACTCATCCCATACACGTGCACCATCGTTCCACAATGTTAGCAGATCTTCAACCAACGGTTTGAGGTACACATCGATGTCGTTTTCAGGTTGCTTCGGGCCTTCGATAAGCAACGGCATCATAATGTATTTCCGCTTCATACACAACCAAGGAGGAATGTTGTAGATACATAGGGTCACAGGCCAAGTACTGTGACTGCTGCTCATCTCGCCATACGGGTTCATCCCATCTGTACTCAACCCAAACCTTATGTTCCTTGCATCCTCAGCAAAGTCCGGGTATGTTCTATTGACTTTCCTCCACTGGGAGCCATCGAAGGTGTCTTAGCCTTCCGTCGTCCTTACGGTCTTCTTTGTGCCGGCGCATCATCCGGGCATGCACTTTGTTCGCAAATAAACGTTTCAACCGGGGTATTATAGGGAAATACCACATGGCCTTAGCAGGGGGCCTCTTCTTCTTACACTGCCCCTCTACCTCACCTCGGTCATCATGCCTGGTCTTATACCGAGAAGTTTTGCACACGGACAAGCATCCAAATCCTCGTACTCATTGCGATAAAGGATACAATCGTTACGACATGCATGTATCTTCTGTACCTCCAACCCCAAAGGGCGGATAACTTGTTTGGCATCGTCGTAGTTTCGGGCGAAGTGTTCCCTCTGGAAGTAACTTTTTCATGAGGCATAACAACTCGTCGAATCCCTTATCGGACAATCCATTGGTCGCCTTCCATTGCATCGATTCTAGTGTAGTACGCAACTTTGTATGGCCCTGTTGGCGCTTGGATACAACAATGTTTTGTGGTCCTCCCATAGGCGCTGAAATTTTCCGTAATGTCTTTCATCGATGTATTCTCCCTCTCCATCAAGCAAGATCTGGTCTAGGTCATCATTACCAAACTCCCCAAATGTATCTTCGTTAGAGCCGGGTTGGCGGCGTCTAAGATATTGTTCTCCGCCTCTTCTTGTTCACCTTCTTCTTGTATAATCTCTTCTTCACCGTGCTTGGTCCAACAGTATAATTTGACATGAAACCTCTTGAGAGCAAATGGAAGTGAATGTGACCGGAGTTTGACCACTCCTTCTCATTCTTGCAGTCTATGCATGGACAACATATGTAGCCTTTGACGTCGTGTATTCATCTTTGCCTGAAGAAAATCTTGCAAACCACCAAGAACTCCGGGAGCGTCGGTCCATGTACATCCATCGCGGTCCATCTACATTATATTCGATCAAGGTAACTTTTAACTCATTTTTCGATAATGAATTATTGAACATTTCCCAAAATCCAAATCAAGACAACTATATTTTTAAAATGGCTTTATTTCATTAAATATTTTTAAAGGCACTATATTTCATTACATATTTTCCCATAAAATGATTATTTACTCCGGTATTCATACCCGACAATTAAATGCAGTTCGCCACACATACAATTCGAGCTAAATAATAATGCAAGCAAAATATAAACTTACACAAGTTTTTCAACCTACAAAAAAAATTGGTCAATCATAGTCTAGATTCAAAATTGTGAACAAATTTAACGACATCTTTGCTTAAATTTTGAAAACTTTTGTCAAATGCACTATTCTTAATTTCCCCAACTACGTGCAACCAATTTTATGAAAACTTTTCTCAAATGCACCATTTTTAATTTCCCCAACTACGTGCAACCTAATTTGAGCTAGATCGATGGAACTAAAACATAAAATTGAGCTAGATCCAAACCTTAAATGCGAGCTATATTATAATCCAAGCAAATTATAAGCTTACACAATAAGTTTTTGTATCTTACTTCAATTGATCGAGCTTGATTTATACATTTATAATCCTTCAACGATTAATGGAAAAGATCAAATTTTCTTTATAATTTAAGCAAAGAAGAGGCCCCATTTAACACCAAGTGTAGTGAGGAATGATATTACTAACCTTAGGTATCTTGGTTGCGAGTAAAATGACAAAAATTAATTTTTGGCAGCACCTCCCTCCTTCGAGCTCCTTGGCGATGAACTCCTGTTCATCTCTCGCGATCAAATGACTCGATGCAGCAGAGCGGGAGGGCGAAGAGTTTAAATTGGTCGGACACTAGTCCGGTTCAAAGCACAAACCGGTACTAATATCCACTTGCAACCGTATTTGTTGCTACTAGATAGTACCGGTTCAGAATACAAACCGGATCTTGATGTGACTATCAAGATGCGGTTGGTACCTTTAACCCGATCTTGACCCGAGATAAATGTACACAAATGATTTTCATGCATATAATATAAATATTTATAAAGATATTCATCTCGAATCATACTTTCATAATTTTTCTTGCGATTTTCTCCTGATTTTCATCCAATCGAATGTTTCTCAAAGCCATTGTTTTGAACGACAATGCATTGTGCCGTAATTTTTTCAACGGTTTTTATGTTTTATAATTTTTTAATATTTCAATTTAACGGTAAAGGCGTGGAGCTTCAAGAAGGGAGGTAAAACATTATATATTATATTAATAATTCATTACATAAAACATTACATATCATATTAATAATTCATAATATAAAACATTACATATTATATTAATTAATTACAATATATATAATATGCATAGCGGCGCCGGTGGTGGGTGGCGCGATCACCCATACCACCACTCGTCGCCGCCGGCTGTCGTCGCCGGAGTCGCCGTAAGCGATCGTCGTCGTCGCCGTGGATGACGTCTTCATCATCGTCATCCTCGTCCCGACGACGTCGCGCTCCTCGAGCGGACTCCAACCCCAACCCTCCTCCTCCTCCTCCTCCTCCTCCTCCTCCCGCTCCTCCTCCTCCTCCTCCTCCTCATTGTCCTCTTCCTCTTCCTCATCCTCCTCCTCCTCCGCTCCTCCTCGTCCTTCTCCCGAGGTGGTGATGATGGCACGCCAGGAGAAGAAGGAGAAGCTGCCATAGTTAAAAATGGGCTTACTACTGATCATCGGAAGTCTCCCTTCTGATCGATCTGGCGGTTTTATAGGAGGCTGGATCGGAAAACAAGAATCCGGATGAACACGAATTAAGAGTTTCATCGTAAAGGCGCCAGAGGATTGATCGGCGCGGGAGGCGAAGCGCATTAGTACCGGTCAAATACAACAACCGGTCTTGATGCTCCATATCGATGCAGGTTAGTTACACCAACCCGTACTAAGCAACAGAGGAGGAGGAAGGCTGCTTAGTATCTTGGTTGGTTTAACCAACCGATCGATAACACGAACATCGATCGGTTGGTTACATCAACCGGTGCTAGAACCATCCACGGCTCTGTCTTTGCTTGAATGCGGGTTGGTGTAACCAACCGTCTTGATGTGAGCATCGGCCACCGGTTAGTAGTTACAACCGATCTTGATGATCCCCCCGGACCTGTAGACCGTTGAACCGGGACTGATGTAAATGTTAGTCCCGGTTCATGCATAACCGGTACTATTGGGCCGGTATGGAAGGCCGGATCTGTAGTAGTGACGAATGCCCCTGTAGTTTTAGAGAGTACTACGAGGATATACAAGAGTCGTATTTTTCTATACGAGAATGGCTAGAGTGAACTCGAGTGCATGGAGTACTCCCGTGAACTCGACGGATTTATGAAATCTAGCATCTTTTAGATTGATCCTAACCGTTCATCTTGTTCAAAAATACAAAACAAATACTAAAAAAAATTCAAAAAATACGAAATTTGGTCACTAGATTGATTTTGATGATACGAACAAGATAAACGGTTTAGATCGATCTAAAAAGTGCTAGATTTTATAAACCCGTCGAGTTCACGGGAGTACTCCATGCACTCGAGTTCATGCTAGCTATCCTCCCTCTCTCTCTCTCTATATATATATACATACATACATACATATATATATATATATATATATATATATATATATATATATATAAAAACATATATATATATATATATATATATATATTATGATTCTGATTAAATAAGATATATCTTGTCCATTCTAAGAATCGAATCTGAATAGGTAAGAACGAATACCATCTTCGCATCAGGGCTCTTATGAATACATTTGGTATCGAGATGGTTAGATCTTTCTTTGCCCATTTTTTCTGTGCTAGACTGTTTAGTCCAATTTCACATCAATGGCAGACATCAAATTATTAGTTTTTTGAAAAGAAAGACGTCAAAAATTAAAAGCCAAACTTGGAGCGCATCAACTGAAATCAACGATTACGTTATGCAGCGCCGGCAAAATATCACATGCAGGCTGCAGCTAGCTAGAGCTTGTCCCCTCCAATAATTTAGTGCAAGTTGTAGCACACGGATCGAACATGAGCTAGAGCTGCAGCGAAATTGTAACATCTTCATTTTTTGCTTTCTGAAGAAAAACCTAATTTAAATAAAGTAAATTCAAAATTTGGAGATTCATTTGTGTTTATATTAACCTGGCATCCATTCCCCTCTGAAATCGGGAATTATTTCCCTCCCGGGCGAAAAATCGGATTTTCCAGTCCCGCCGGTACCCGAAAATTCACCCGAGTTCAAAAATGCTCCAAAAATCTCCAAACCACTTCTAAAATGTTCCAAATATTCCGAAATGATTTTAGAAACCATTCCCCAGATTTTTGGACATCCGTTCCTATTTTATCTCGCGCGGCTTTTGTTTAATGCCTATGATCCGCGCCCGAATATCCAATTCCACAAAAATCATCCAAATTCAACCAAACCAGTTCCATTGAGTCCCAAATATTCTAAAATGGCTCTAGGAATTTTTTCGGAATTTTTAGACCATTTTTCCTTATTTTTCTCTAGGGCGAATCAATTGCGTAAAGGAGAACCAATAGGAAGTTGCCACGTGGCAAGTGAATAGTGTCATCTTCAACCTCTTACCATGCATGAACAAAGGAGCTTCAAGCAAGCAAAAATGGAAGGAGCTCTCTTTAAATCCTTCAAGCTCCTCCAATTCAACTCCAATTCGCGAACCGCCGGATCCGTTGGAATCACGACGGCCTCCTCTTTCCATCCATGGGGTTAATGCACCCGAGATCTCGCCAGATTTTGAACGGTTGCAAGGAAACCGAAATCGGCATTTATGGCAATAATTCGCCCGTTTCTAATCCGTTTCGCGTGATTCCGTCTCTCATCTCTCCGTATAAGAATCCCCTTTCCAGTGGTCTCGTCCTCTGTTAGCCTCTCAAACCCAATCGTCCGCTAGATCGAGAAAACCGACGCAAGCTTGGTGTTCTTCGTGTTCTTCGGATTTTGGATCATATCTTCCATTCCGATGGATCATTCTTCCTCCCGTTCGTTTCTTTGTGTTCGTATGGGAGTCTAGATTCTAATTTATCTTCCAATTTTAGGCTTTCTCAACTATGGGCGACGAATTTGGAGTTTTGGTGCTTTCGGTCGAACTGCCGTTCGTCGTCGATTTCTCCAATTCCGGTGAGTTTAGGTTCAATTCCTTCCTCCTAGATGTTGCTAAGGATGTTATCTAGGGGTTCTAGCCTTTTGTTTGGATCAAATCCGTGCAAAAATGAGTGAAAAATCCAAATTTTTGGAGTGGGGCTTGTTTTTGGAGCTCTCTGTTTTGGAGCCCCCATGGGGAGCTTGGGCCCGTGCCCCGCCGCCGGCCGGCCCGGCCGCCGCCGCTGCCCGCTTGCGCCGCGCCAGCCGCCTGGCCTTTGCCGACCCGCCGCCGCCTCACCTCACGGCCGCCTCCCTTCTCTCTCTCTCCCTCAAGTTCTCTCTCTTCTCTCATGGTAGCCATGGCTAAAGGCCAAGCTTCTAGGAGAAGCTTCCTCCTACCAATGACATGTGGGGCCCATTGCCATAGACACAAGACCCAGTCAAAGCCCCTGTTGACCAGTCAAACCCGAGAGGGAATATTCCGAGAATATTCTCGGTTTTCCATTTATTCGAAATTCAAACTTCGAAAGCTCATAACTTTCACATCCGAACTCCGTTTGACCTCATTCAAATTTCTAAATTCTTCATAAATCAAGATCTTCCAGCCAGTACTAATTTTATAATTTTTGGATTTCATTTATTTTCTGTTATTTATTTAGTGCCTCGTTTTGCGTGTAGTCGACGATCCCGCCGCGACCGCCGATTCCGCCCCCGACCCTTCCGCGTACGAAGACCTACCTGGGACAGAAGGCAAGTCTCCTTGATGCACTTTGCTCCTATGTTTGCAAAATGATTTAAATTGTTTATAAAGTTGCATGGCTATGTTTAATGAAATATGTTAAATATAAGTGTTAGTTAATCCGAAATTGTTGATTCCTCCTTGACATTGATAATCATATCCATTGTAACCCTAGAACCTTCTTTATACCATGCTTAGGCTTATATGGTATCCGTTGATATGTAGTACGGTAGAATTGCTTAGGATCTTTCCCGAAGAAAACAACCCAGGGGTGGGATTATTAAAAAAGAATGATACTAAATGTGATTTGAAAGTTGCTATTATGGTTTTGGTCCTGTTTTGCTAAAATAAAAAGAAAAGGAAAATGATTTTGACTTGGGCGGCATGGAATGTCGGGTGGGAGCGGATCAAACCTTGGTCCTTTTGTGCAAGTACCGTCCCAAGTCATATAAGGACCGACGCTTATGATTGCCATTTTAAGCATAACCGTACTACCACATGTCTATAATGGTACGACCTGGCCCACTAATTTGTAGAAGCCTAGTTTAGACACACCACTCGGTTGTTGTGTGAGAGCCGGAAGGAGGCATTGTTGTTGTGGTTGTTGTTGTTTTTCTCACACGGCACAAAAGGGGGCTTCTGTACTGGGTGGAGAGAACCCTAACAGCGGTGAAACCTCAGCGGGTGGGTCTAGCTAGGTAGATACATTGTAACGGCCTTGTCACGATCTCTCTGCCGGCACACCAAAGGAAGTGTGTTAATCCGGAGGCATTAAGAGATGATCGTGTCGTGTGGGTAAAGTTGTACACCTCTGCAGAGTAAAACTATTCGAATAGCCGTGCCTACGGTCAAAGGCAAAGCGAAGAATGCTTTCATATTGGTAGACTTTGATTTTGTTTTTAAAACCGAAAAGTGTTTTGTTTTGGGGTTCGGGAGTGGTTAGAACTCTCGAATGTTGTTTGGCGGAAAGAGCCAACCAGGTGAATAGAACCCGTTTTAAATTTGACGGATGGAGTCACATGATTAACTTTGATCTTTTAAACTGTTGGCGGATAGAGCCTTTATGTTAGTGGTGGTGGATAGAACCTCACTACATTGTTAAATAATTCAATTATTAAAAAGATTTGTAAAAGATGCTTTGTGAAATTACTTACTTAAGTATGGTTTAATAAAATGTGGCTTTATGCAAATAAACCCTATTAAGCTTCCTTTGGAAAGCCCCTCATGATCATACTTTCCCGACTTGCTGAGTACTTTTGTACTCACGTGCTACACCAACATTGTAATCATCAGAGAATTTCCAAGATGCCGAGGAAGAGGAGGAGTTCTTCGAGGAGGACTGCCAGGAGGACTAGTTGCGTTCCTAGTCGTCGCCTGTGGCGTTTTGGCGTTTGCTCGTTTCGTTTTGCTTTTGTTTCCGCTGTTTGGTGTCCGGTCGTTGGACCGAGTATTGTAATAAGTGGCCATGCGCCGCCAGCCAAGCATCACCAAGGTCTGAGGCTTCGGACGACCGCGCGCAAGTCCGTTCGTCTCTCTTCGCCGCCAGGGTTTTCTCTGAGTCCTTTGGCTACCCCTGGAGGAGCAGGACCTTCGGCAGCAGCTACACCTTCCCGTAGCAGGAGCGAGGAGGAGGAGGACGCGTCCCCGCGCGTCTTTGGCAGTGACGCGAGTTCTTAGATGGTTTCAGTCTGCAGGATCTTAATTTAGTCGCGTTAGAGCGTTGAATAAGTGATTGCTGGATTGTATCGTGCCCTTAGGCATTTGTGATACAGCCACCTCCAAAACTATTTGGTTTTAATGGAAGTTCAGTTGGTTTTCTCCCTTCTGTTGTGTGCTCTTTTGGTTGTGCCCTTGTGGTTGAGGATGTGGTTTAGTCCCCTGACTCTTATCTGTGCTTTTCCCCTTCCCTTGTGCTTGACCACCTTGTGCAGATGGAGAATGTTGTTCGTGGTCGTGGTCGTGGAAGGCCCGCAGGCCGTGGCAGAGGCCGTGGTCGTGCCCGTGGACCGGTGCACTTTCAAGAGGAAGAATTCGTGGAGCCCCCTCAGCAGCAGGGACAAGAGCAAGTTCAACACCCGGCAGCTCAGTACAATCCGCCGCCGCCCCCACCACCAGCTCAGCCGCCGAACATGGAACAAATGATGGTGATGCAGCTTCAGATTCTTCAAGCGTTAGCTCAGAACGTCCTGAACCAACCTCAAGCCGCGGTAGCGCCCGCTCAAGCTCAACCGCCCCAATCCAAGTTTGGGGAGTTTATGAGAACTCGACCCCCGACTTTTGCTGGATCCGCAGACCCGCTGGATGCGGATGACTGGCTCGAGGAAGTTGAGCGTAAACTGCACTTGGCTCAGTGCGATGATATAGAGAGTGTGCAGTACGCATCTCACCAGCTCAAAGGAACTGCAGCTAACTGGTGGGAAAACTACTGTGTCGCACATGCTGGCCCGCAGAATATTCCATGGAATGAGTTCGTGGAAGCCTTCAGGGCTACCCATATCCCAAGGGGGATTATGGAAATGAAGCGTCGGGAGTTTCATAAGCTTCAGCAAGGAAGTCTGTCTGTCTCGGAGTACCTTAACCGCTTCACACAGCTGTCTCGCTACGCGACCTCAGATGTCGCCACTGATGAGGCCAAGATCTGGCGATTCATGGAGGGCCTTGACCCCAACTTGAAGGTACAGCTAGTTTCAAGCGACTACCCATCGTTCCAGCACATGATCAACAAGGCGCTGGTCCAAGAGGATGCCCAGCGTCAGCTGTCTGAAGAGTGGGACCGCTTTAGCAGGAGTGCAGTGCTTTAACTGCAGGGACATGGGGCACTACGCCAACAACTGCCCTAAGAAGCGTCAGCCCGTCACCCCGGTGAGGTTCAACCTGGGATCGACGCCAGCCCGCGCGCCTGCGCCAGCTCAAGGAAGAGGAACTCCGCAGACTCCGCGCACGCCAAGGACTGCAGGACGAGGGCGTGTGAACCACATCACCTCGGAAGAGGCTCAGGATGCGCCAGACGTGGTTTACGGTATGTTCCATGTCAACTCAGTACCTGCTTTAGTTCTGTTTGATTCTGGTGCAACCCATTCTTTTATATCAGAGTACTTGGTTAAAAAGCATAGCTGGAATACAATACAGTTAAGAAACCCTTTGTTAGTGCAATCCCCTGGAAAAGAATTAAGAACAACTGCTGTTTGTCCGAAGATGGATATAGTAATAAAAGGGGTAAAGTTCCTAGCGAACTTAATACTATTGGATACTAAGGGTATAGAAGTACTCCTTGGAATGGATTGGTTAACCAAGTATAAGGGTCAGATAGACTGTGCTAGTAGAGCTATCTCTCTTACCAGCCCTGAGGGGATTAGAGTGGAATTCTTATCTAATCTTTCCTCTAAGGGGGGTAGCACCCTAAACCGTTTGAAAGGTACTTCGTTGGAGAAGGTATTGATAGTCAATGAATACCCAGATGTGTTCCCGGATGAATTACCCGGTATGCCACCAGATCGAGATGTGGAATTTGTGATTGAGCTAGTACCTGGTACAGCTCCCATCTCGAAGAGACCCTACCGGTTGCCGTCTAATGAGTTGGTCGAGATGAAGAAGCAGATTGAAGAACTGCAAGAGAAAGGATTCATCAGACCCAGTTCGTCACCTTGGGGATCGCCTGTGATCTTCGTCACCGAGAAAGACGGTAGTCTGAGGATGTGCATAGACTACAGGTCTTTGAACGAGGTCACCATTAAGAACAAGTATCCGTTGCCTCGGATTGATGATCTGTTTGATCAGTTGAAGGGAGCTCAAGTCTTCTCCAAGATAGATTTGAGATCGGGATATCACCAGTTGAAGATAAGGAAGGAAGATATTCCAAAACAAATTTTCACCACGGATATGGACTGTATGAGTTCACAAATATGTCTTTTGGGTTAACCAATGCTCCTTCTTATTTCATGAATCTGATGAATAAGGTGTTTATGGAGTATTTAGACAAGTTCGTCGTAGTATTCATCGACAACATTCTTGTCTATTCCAAGAGCAGAAAAGAGCATGAAGATCATCTGCGAATAGTCTTGGAAACACTAAGAGAGCATCAGCTGTATGCCAAGTTTAGCAAGTGTGACTTCTGGTTGAAGGAAGTATCTTTCCTGGGTCATATCATCTCTGCTGCAGGAGTAGCAGTAGATCCAGCGAAAGTGAAAGATGTTTTGGATTGGACACAACCCAAGTCAGTCCCAGAGATTCGAAGTTTTCTTGGATTAGCTGGTTATTATCGGAGATTCATTGAAGGTTTCTCGAAGATAGCCAGACCTCTTACTCAGCTTCTGAAAAAGGAAAAGAAGTTTGAATGGACGAAAGCGTGTGAACAAAGTTTTCAAAAGTTGAAAAAGAGATTAACCTCAGCCCCAATGTTGATTTTGCCGGACATCCATAAGGACTTTGAAGTGTATTGTGATGCTTCAAAACAAGGACTTGGATGTGTTATGATGCAAGAAGGAAAGGTAATAGCCTATGCTTCAAGACAACTGCGACCTCATGAAGAAAACTATCCTATTCATGACTTGGAGTTAGCCGCAGTTGTGCATGCGCTCAAGATATGGAGGCATTACTTGATCGGCAATAGGTGTGAGATCTATACGGATCATAAAAGTCTGAAGTATATCTTCACGCAGCCGGATCTCAACCTAAGACAAAGGAGATGGTTGGAGTTGGTGAAAGATTATAATGTGGGAATTCATTATCACCCTGGAAAAGCTAACGTTGTTGCGGATGCTTTGAGCAGGAAAGCTCACTGCAACAATGTGGTAATACAAGCAAGCCAACCCGTGCTTCAGGAAGAGTTCCGGCGTCTTAACCTGGAATTAGTAAAAGGAGGCTACATTTACAATTTGGAAGTAAAGTCAACCTTGGAAGATCAGATTAGGGAGGCTCAGAAGGAAGATAAAGGTATTGCTAACCTGAAGGGGGGCCTAAAGAAAGGAAAACACCTCGGATTTTCAGAAGATGACCAAGGTACTGTCTGGTTCGGGAAAAGAATAGTAGTCCCCAACCAAGAGGAAATCAAGAATGTGATCTTGAAGGAGGCTCACGATTCAGTTTATTCCATTCACCCCGGAGGCACCAAAATGTATGCTGAGTTGAAAGAGAAGTATTGGTGGTCCAATATGAAGAAAGAAGTCGCTGACTTCGTGGCACGTTGTGATGTGTGCCAGTTGGTTAAAGCGGAGCATCAGAGACCAGCCGGTCTATTGCAGCCTTTGCAAGTGCCTGTATGGAAATGGGAAGAAATTGGAATGGATTTTATAACTGGATTACCCAAAACTAAGTCCGGTTATGATTCCATCTGGGTTATTGTGGATCGATTGACCAAAGTGGCCCACTTTATCCCGGTAAAAGACAACCTATTCTGGAGATAAGCTTGCCGAGTTGTATATGGCCAGGATTGTGTGTTTGCATGGTGTGCCCAAGAAGATTGTGTCTGATCGAGGTTCCCAGTTCACCTCGCGATTTTGGCAGAAGTTGCATGAGGTATTGGGCACAAACCTTAATTTCAGTACTGCTTATCATCCCCAAACTGATGGCCAGACCGAAAGGGTCAATCAAATCTTAGAGGATATGTTAAGAGCTTGTGCTCTAACATATACAGGCTCGTGGGATCAGAATTTGCCCTATGCCGAGTTTTCCTATAACAACAGTTACCAAGCCAGTCTGAAGATGGCACCTTTTGAAGCTTTGTATGGAAGAAAGTGTAGGACACCATTATACTGGAAAGAAACCGAAGGAGGGCAAATCATTGGACCGGATATTCTGAAGGAAGCCACTTGGGAGCGTGAAGAAGATCTTCGAGCAGAGTTTCCTAACCTCTTTCTTTCTCCGTCTGAATCTCGGGGACGAGATTCTCTCTAAGGGGGGTAGGTTTGTAACATCCTCATTTTTGGCTTTCTGGAGAAAAACCTAATTTAAATAAAGTAAATTCAAAATTTGGAGGTTCATTGGTGTTTATATTAACCTGGCATCCATTCCCCTCCGAAATCGGGAATTATTTCCCTCCCGGGCGAAAAATCGGATTTTCCAGTCCCGCTGGTACCCGAAAATTCACCCGAGTCCAAAAATGCTCCAAAAATCTCCAAACCACTTCTAAAATGTTCCAAATATTCCGAAATGATTTTAGGAATCATTCCCCGGATTTTTGGACATCCGTTCCTATTTTATCTTGCGCGGCTTTTGTTTAATGCCTGCGATCCGCGCCCGAATATCCAATTCCACAAAAATCATCCAAATTCAACCAAACCAGTTCCATTGAGTCCCAAATATTCTAAAATGGCTCTAGGAATTTTTCCAGAATTTTTAGGCCATTTTTCCTTATTTTTCTCTAGGGCGAATCAATTGCGCAAAGGAGAACCAATAGGAAGTTGACACGTGGCAAGTGAATAGTGTCATCTTCAACCTCTTGCCATGCATGAACAAAGGAGCTTCAAGCAAGCAAAAATGGAAGGAGCTCTCTTTAAATTCTTCAAGCTCCTCCAATTCAACTCCAATTCGCGAACCGCCGGATCCGTTGGAATCACGACGGCCTCCTCTTTCCATCCATGGGGTTAATGCACCCGAGATTTTGCCAGATTTTGAACGGTTGCAAGGAAACCGAAATCGGCATTTATGGCAATAATTCGCCCGTTTCTAATCCGTTTCGCGTGATTCCGCCTCTCATCTCTCCGTATAAGAATCCCCATTCCGGTGGTCTCGCCCTCCGTTAGCCTCTCAAACCCAATCGTCCGCTAGATCGAGAAAACCAACGCAAGCTTGGTGTTCTTCGTGTTCTTCGGATTTTGGATCATATCTTCCACTCCGGTGGATCATTCTTCCTCCCGTTCATTTCTTTATGTTCGTATGGGAGTCTAGATTCTAATTTATCTTCCAATTTTAGGCTTTCTCAACCGTGGGCGACGAATTTGGAGTTTTGGTGCTTTCGGCCGAACCGCCGTTCGTCGTCGATTTCTCCAATTCCGGTGAGTTTAGGTTCAATTCCTTCCTCCTAGATGTTGCTAAGGATGTTATCTAGGGGTTCTAGCCTTTTTGTTTGGATCAAATCCGTGCAAAAATGAGTGAAAAATCCAAATTTTTGGAGTGGGGCTTGTTTTTGGAGCTCTCTGTTTTGGAGCCCCGATGGGGAGCTTGGGCCCGTGCCCCGCCGCCGGCCGGCCGGCCTGCGCCGCCGCTGCCGCCACTGACGCGCCGGGCGTCGCTCGCCGCCTCGCCGGCGACCACGCCGCCGCCGCCCCTCGCCGGGCCGCCTCCCTTCTCTCTCTCTCCCTCAAGTTCTCTCTCTTCTCTTATGGTAGCCATGGCTAAAGGCCAAGCTTCTAGGAGAAGCTTCCTCCTACCAATGACATGTGGGGCCCATTGCCATAGACACAAGACCCAGTCAAAGCCAGTCAAAGCCCCTGTTGATCAGTCAAACCCGAGAGGGAATATTCCGAGAATATTCTCGGTTTTCCATTTATTCGAAATTCAAACTTCGGAAGCTCATAACTTTCACATCCGAACTCCGTTTGACCTCATTCAAATTTCTAAATTCTTCATAAATCAAGATCTTCCTGCCAGTACTAATTTTATAATTTTTGGATTTCATTTATTTTCTATTATTTATTTAGTGCCTCGTTTATGCGGTAGTCGATTTATCTCGCCGCATCACGATTCCGCCGCCGACCCTTCCGCTGCATTTAAGACCTACCCGGACAGAAGGCAAGTCTCCTTGATGCACTTTGCTCCTATGTTTGCAAAATGATTTAAATTGTTTATAAAGTTGCATGGCTATGTTTAATGAAATATGTTAAATATAAGTGTTAGTTAATCCGAAATTGTTGATTCCTCCTTGACATTGATAATCATATCCATTGTAACCCTAGAACCTTCTTTATACCATGCTTAGGCTTATATGGTATCCGTTGATATGTAGTACGGTAGAATTGCTTAGGATCTTTCCCGAAGAAAACAACCCAGGGGTGGGATTATTCAAAAAGAATGATACTAAATGTGATTTGAAAGTTGCTATTATGGTTTTGGTCCTGTTTTGCCAAAATAAAAAGAAAAGGAAAATGATTTTGACTTGGGCGGCATGGAATGTCGGGTGGGAGCGGATCAAACCTTGGTCCTTTTGTGCAAGTACCGTCCCAAGTCATATAAGGACCGACGCTTATGATTGCCATTTTAAGCATAACCGTACTACCACATGTCTATAATGGTACGACCTGGCCCACTAATTTGTAGAAGCCTAGTTTAGACTCACCACTCGGTTGTTGTGTGAGAGCCGGAAGGAGGCATTGTTGTTGTGGTTGTTGTTGTTTTTCTCACACGGCGCAAAAGGGGGCTTCTGTACTGGGTGGAGAGAACCCTAACAGCGGTGAAACCTCAGCGGGTGGGTCTAGCTAGGTAGATACATTGTAACGGCCTTGTCACGATCTCTCTGCCGGCACACCAAAGGAAGTGTGTTAATCCGGAGGCATTAAGAGATGATCGTGTCGTGTGGGTAAAGTTGTACACCTCTGCAGAGTAAAACTATTCGAATAGCCGTGCCTACGGTCAAAGGCAAAGCGAAGAATGCTTTCATATTGGTAGACTTTGATTTTGTTTTTAAAACCGAAAAGTGTTTTGTTTTGGGGTTCGGGAGTGGTTAGAACTCTCGAATGTTGTTTGGCGGAAAGAGCCAACCAGGTGAATAGAACCCGTTTTAAATTTGACGGATGGAGTCACATGATTAACTTTGATCTTTTAAATCATGGCGGATAGAGCCTTTATGTTAGTGGTGGTGGATAGAACCTCACTACATTGTTAAATAATTCAATTATTAAAAAGATTTGTAAAAGATGCTTTGTGAAATTACTTACTTAAGTATGGTTTAATAAAATGTGGCTTTATGCAAATAAACCCTATTAAGCTTCCTTTGGAAAGCCCCTCATGATCATACTTTCCCGACTTGCTGAGTACTTTTGTACTCACGTGCTACACCAACATTGTAATCATCAGAGAATTTCCAAGATGCCGAGGAAGAGGAGGAGTTCTTCGAGGAGGACTGCCAGGAGGACTAGTTGCGTTCCTAGTCGTCGCCTGTGGCGTTTTGGCGTTTGCTCGTTTCGTTTTGCTTTTGTTTCCGCTGTTTGGTGTCCGGTCGTTGGACCGAGTATTGTAATAAGTGGCCATGCGCCGCCAGCCAAGCGTCATCAAGGTCTGAGGCTTCGGACGACCGCGCGCAAGTCCGTTCGTCTCTCTTCGCCGCCAGGGTTTTCTCTGAGTGCTTTGGCTGCCCCTGGAGGAGCAAGAACTTCGGCAGCAGCTACACCTTCCCGTAGCAGGAGCGAGGAGGAGGAGGACGCGTCCCCGCACGTCTTTGGCAGTGACGCGAGTTCTTAGATGGTTTTAGTCTGCAGGATCTTAATTTTGTCGCGTTAGAGCGTTGAATAAGTGATTGCTGGATTGTATCGTGCCCTTAAGCATTTGTGATACAGCCACCTCCAAAACTATTTGGTTTTAATGGAAGTTCAGTTGGTTTTCTCCCTTCTGTTGTGTGCTATTTTGGTTGTGCCCTTGTGGTTGAGGATGTGGTTTAGTCCCCTGACTCTTATCTGTGCTTTTCCCCTTCCCTTGTGCTTGACCACCTTGTGCAGATGGAGAATGTTGGTCGTGGTCGTGGTCGTGGAAGGCCCGCAGGCCGTGGCAGAGGTCGTGGTCGTGCCCGTGGACCGGTGCACTTTCAAGAGGAAGAATTCGTGGAGCCCCCTCAGCAGCAGGGACAAGAGCAAGTTCAACACCCGGCAGCTCAGTACAATCCGCCGCCGCCCCCACCACCAGCTCAGCCGCCGAACATGGAACAAATGATGGCGATGCAGCTTCAGATTCTTCAGGCGTTAGCTCAGAACGTCCTGAACCAACCTCAAGCAGCGGCAGCACCCGCTCAAGCTCAACCGCCCCAATCCAAGTTTGGGGAGTTTATGAGAACTCGACCCCCGACTTTTGCTGGATCCGCAGACCCGCTGGATGCGGATGACTGGCTCGAGGAAGTTGAGCGTAAACTGCACTTGGCTCAGTGCGATGATATAGAGAGTGTGCAGTACGCATCTCACCAGCTCAAAGGAACTGCAGCTAACTGGTGGGAAAACTCTCATGTCGCACATGCTGGCCCGCAGAATATTCCATGGAATGAGTTCGTGGAAGCCTTCAGGGCTACCCATATCCCAAGGGGGATTATGGAAATGAAGCGTCGGGAGTTTCATAAGCTTCAGCAAGGAAGTCTGTCTGTCTCGGAGTACCTTAACCGCTTCACACAGCTGTCTCGCTACGCGACCTCAGATGTCGCCACTGATGAGGCCAAGATCTGGCGATTCATGGAGGGCCTTGACCCCAACTTGAAGGTGCAGCTGGTTTCAAGCGACTACCCATCGTTCCAGCACATGATCAACAAGGCGCTGGTCCAAGAGGATGCCCAGCGTCAGCTGTCTGAGTCCCGCAAGAGGAAGATGCAGTTTCAGAATCAGCGCGGTGCCAGCAGTTCCAGGCCCCGCACTTTCCAGCAGCAGCAGCCTAGCAGGCCAGCAGCTGTCAGTGGCCCCAGGACCCCAATGTCCACTCCGCGCCCCACTGGACAAGCCCCTGCCGGCAATGCAGGAGCTCAAGCTCAGAAGAGTGGGACCGCTTTAGCAGGAGTGCAGTGCTTTAACTGCAGGGAGATGGGGCACTACGCCAACAACTGCCCTAAGAAGCGTCAGCCCGTCACCCCGGTGAGGTTCAACCTGGGATCGACGCCAGCCCGCGCGCCTGCGCCAGCTCAAGGAAGAGGAACTCCGCACTCCGCGCACGCCAAGGACTGCAGGACGAGGGCGTGTGAACCACATCACCGCGGAAGAGGCTCAGGATGCGCCAGACGTGGTTTACGGTATGTTCCATGTCAACTCAGTACCTGCTTCAGTTCTGTTTGATTCTGGTGCAACCCATTCTTTTATATCAGAGTACTTGGTTAAAAAGCATAGCTGGAATACAATACAGTTAAGAAACCCTTTGTTAGTGCAATCCCCTGGAAAAGAATTAAGAACAACTGCTGTTTGTGCGAAGATGGATATAGTAATAAAAGGGGTAAAGTTCCTAGCGAACTTAATACTATTGGATACTAAGGGTATAGAAGTAATCCTTGGAATGGATTGGTTAACCAAGTATAAGGGTCAGATAGACTGTGCTAGTAGAGCTATCTCTCTTACCAGCCCTGAGGGGATTAGAGTGGAATTCTTATCTAATCTTTCCTCTAAGGGGGGTAGCACCCTAAACCGTTTGAAAGGTACTTCGTTGGAGAAGGTACCGATAGTCAATGAATACCCAGATGTGTTCCCGGATGAATTACCCGGTATGCCACCAGATCGAGATGTGGAATTTGTGATTGAGCTAGTACCTGGTACAGCTCCCATCTCGAAGAGACCCTACCGGTTGCCGTCTAATGAGTTGGTCGAGATGAAGAAGCAGATTGAAGAACTGCAAGAGAAAGGATTCATCAGACCAAGTTCGTCGCCTTGGGGATCGCCTGTGATCTTCGTCACCGAGAAAGACGGTAGTCTGAGGATGTGCATAGACTACAGGTCTTTGAACGAGGTCACCATTAAGAACAAGTATCCGTTGCGTCGGATTGATGATCTGTTTGATCAGTTGAAGGGAGCTCAAGTCTTCTCCAAGATAGATTTGAGATCGGGATATCACCAGTTGAAGATAAGGAAGGAAGATATTCCAAAAACAGCCTTCACCACCAGATATGGACTGTATGAGTTCACAGTCATGTCTTTTGGGTTAACCAATGCTCCTTCTTATTTCATGAATCTGATGAATAAGGTGTTTATGGAGTATTTAGACAAGTTCGTCGTAGTATTCATCGACGACATTCTTGTCTATTCCAAGAGCAGAAAAGAGCATGAAGATCATCTGCGAATAGTCTTGGAAACACTAAGAGAGCATCAGCTGTATGCCAAGTTTAGCAAGTGTGACTTCTGGTTGAAGGAAGTATCTTTCCTGGGTCATATCATCTCTGCTGCAGGAGTAGCAGTAGATCCAGCGAAAGTGAAAGATGTTTTGGATTGGACACAACCCAAGTCAGTCCCAGAGATCCGAAGTTTTCTTGGATTAGCTGGTTATTATCGGAGATTCATTGAAGGTTTCTCGAAGATAGCCAGACCTCTTACTCAGCTTCTGAAAAAGGAAAAGAAGTTTGAATGGACGAAAGCGTGTGAACAAAGTTTTCAAGAGTTGAAAAAGAGATTAACCTCAGCCCCAGTGTTGATTTTGCCGGACATCCATAAGGACTTTGAAGTGTATTGTGATGCTTCAAAACAAGGACTTGGATGTGTTATGATGCAAGAAGGAAAGGTAATAGCCTATGCTTCAAGACAACTGCGACCTCATGAAGAAAACTATCCTATTCATGACTTGGAGTTAGCCGCAGTTGTGCATGCGCTCAAGATATGGAGGCATTACTTGATCGGCAATAGGTGTGAGATCTATACGGATCATAAAAGTCTGAAGTATATCTTCACGCAGCCGGATCTCAACCTAAGACAAAGGAGATGGTTGGAGTTGGTGAAAGATTATAATGTGGGAATTCATTATCACCCTGGAAAAGCTAACGTTGTTGCGGATGCTTTGAGCAGGAAAGCTCACTGCAACAATGTGGTAATACAAGCAAGCCAACCCGTGCTTCAGGAAGAGTTCCGGCGTCTTAACCTGGAATTAGTAAAAGGAGGCTACATTTACAATTTGGAAGTAAAGTCAACCTTGGAAGATCAGATTAGGGAGGCTCAGAAGGAAGATAAAGGTATTGCTAACCTGAAGGGGGGCCTAAAGAAAGGAAAACACCTCGGATTTTCAGAAGATGACCAAGGTACTGTCTGGTTCGGGAAAAGAATAGTAGTCCCCAACCAAGAGGAAATCAAGAATGTGATCTTGAAGGAGGCTCACGATTCAGTTTATTCCATTCACCCCGGAGGCACCAAAATGTATGCTGAGTTGAAAGAGAAGTATTGGTGGTCCAAAATGAAGAAAGAAGTCGCTGACTTCGTGGCACGTTGTGATGTGTGCCAGTTGGTTAAAGCGGAGCATCAGAGACCAGCCGGTCTATTGCAGCCTTTGCAAGTGCCTGTATGGAAATGGGAAGAAATTGGAATGGATTTTATAACTGGATTACCCAAAACTAAGTCCGGTTATGATTCCATCTGGGTTATTGTGGATCGATTGACCAAAGTGGCCCACTTTATCCCGGTAAAAGACAACCTATTCTGGAGATAAGCTTGCCGAGTTGTATATGGCTAGGATTGTGTGTTTGCATGGTGTGCCCAAGAAGATTGTGTCTGATCGAGGTTCCCAGTTCACCTCGCGATTTTGGCAGAAGTTACATGAGGTATTGGGCACAAACCTTAATTTCAGTACTGCTTATCATCCCCAAACTGATGGCCAGACCGAAAGGGTCAATCAAATCTTAGAGGATATGTTAAGAGCTTGTGCTCTAACATATACAGGCTCGTGGGATCAGAATTTACCCTATGCCGAGTTTTCCTATAACAACAGTTACCAAGCCAGTCTGAAGATGGCACCTTTTGAAGCTTTGTATGGAAGAAAGTGTAGGACACCATTATACTGGAAAGAAACCGAAGGAGGGCAAATCATTGGACCGGATATTCTGAAGGAAGCCACTTGGGAGCGTGAAGAAGATCTTCGAGCAGAGTTTCCTAACCTCTTTCTTTCTCCGTCTGAATCTCGGGGACGAGATTCTCTCTAAGGGGGGTAGGTTTGTAACATCCTCATTTTTGGCTTTCTGGAGAAAAACCTAATTTAAATAAAGTAAATTAAAAATTTGGAGGTTCATTGGTGTTTATATTAACCTGGCATCCATTCCCCTCCGAAATCGGGAATTATTTCCCTCCCGGGCGAAAAATCGGATTTTCCAGTCCCGCCGGTACCCGAAAATTCACCCGAGTCCAAAAATGCTCCAAAAATCTCCAAACCACCTCTAAAATGTTCCAAATATTCCGAAATGATTTTAGGAATCATTCCCTGGATTTTTGGACATCCGTTCCTATTTTATCTTGCGCGGCTTTTGTTTAATGCCTGCGATCCGCGCCCGAATATCCAATTCCACAAAAATCATCCAAATTCAACCAAACCAGTTCCATTGAGTCCCAAATATTCTAAAATGGATCTAGGAATTTTTCCGGAATTTTTAGGCCATTTTTCCTTATTTTTCTCTAGGGCGAATCAATTGCGTAAAGGAGAACCAATAGGAAGTTGCCACGTGGCAAGTGAATAGTGTCATCTTCAACCTCTTGCCATGCATGAACAAAGGAGCTTCAAGCAAGCAAAAATGGAAGGAGCTCTCTTTAAATCCTTCAAGCTCCTCCAATTCAACTCCAATTCGCGAACCGCCGGATCCGTTGGAATCACGACGGCCTCCTCTTTCCATCCATGGGGTTAATGCACCCGAGATTTTGCCGGATTTTGAACGGTTGCAAGGAAACCGAAATCGGCATTTATGGCAATAATTCGCCCGTTTCTAATCCGTTTCGCGTGATTCCACCTCTCATCTCTCCGTATAAGAATCCCCATTCCGGTGGTCTCGTCCTCCGTTAGCCTCTCAAACCCAATCGTCCGCTAGATCGAGAAAACCAACGCAAGCTTGGTGTTCTTTGTGTTCTTCGGATTTTGGATCATATCTTCCACTCCGGTGGATCATTCTTCCTCCCGTTCGTTTCTTTATGTTCGTATGGGAGTCTAGATTCTAATTTATCTTCCAATTTTAGGCTTTCTCAACCGTGGGCGACGAATTTGGAGTTTTGGTGCTTTCGGCCGAACCGCCGTTCGTCGTCGATTTCTCCAATTCCGGTGAGTTTAGGTTCAATTCCTTCCTCCTAGATGTTGCTAAGGATGTAGTGAGAGTGTGCAGTACGCATCTCACCAGCTCAAAGGAACTGCAGCTAACTGGTGGGAAAACTACTGTGTCGCACATGCTGACCCGCAGAATATTCCATGGAATGAGTTCGTGGAAGCCTTCAGGGCTACCCATATCCCAAGGGGGATTATGGAAATGAAGCGTCAGGAGTTTCATAAGCTTCAGCAAGGAAGTCTGTCTGTCTCGGAGTACCTTAACCGCTTCACACAGCTGTCTCGCTACGCGACCTCAGATGTCGCCACTGATGAGGACAAGATCTGGCGATTCATGGAGGGCCTTGACACCAACTTGAAGGTACAGCTGGTTTCAAGCGACTACCCATTGTTCCAGCACATGATCAACAAGGCGCTGGTCCAAGAGGATGCCCAGCGTCAGCTGTCTGAGTCCCGCAAGAGGAAGATGCAGCCAGACCGCCAAGGTGCCGCAGCCTGTGCCCTCAAGACTTTCCAAAGAAGAAGAGCAGCCTTAGCAGGCCAAGAAATGCCGGTGGCCCTGTGACCCCAATGTCCACTCCGCGCCCCATCGACAAGCTCCTCGCCGGCAATGCAGAGCTCAAGCTCAGAAGAGTGGGACCGCTTTAGCAGGAGTGCAGTGCTTTAACTGCAGGGAGATGGGGCACTACGCCAACAACTGCCCTAAGAAGCGTCACCCCGGTGAGGTTCAACCTGGGATCGACGCCAGCCCGTGCGCCTGCGCCAGCTCAAGGAAGAGGAACTCCGCACTCCGCGCACGCCAAGGACTGCAGGACGAGGGCGTGTGAACCACATCACCGCGGAAGAGGCTCAGGATGCGACAGACGTGGTTTACGGTATGTTCCATGTCAACTCAGTACCTGCTTCAGTTCTGTTTGATTCTGGTGCAACCCATTCTTTTATATCAGAGTACTTGGTTAAAAAGCATAGCTGGAATACAATACAGTTAAGAAACCCTTTGTTAGTGCAATCCCCATGTGTCGCCACCAGAATCGGCCACGTCAGCCCTAATCCGAGACGCACACCAACTGCTCGATAAATTGCTTATTTAACCCGTTTTTGCTCCAAACGCGTCCAAACTTGATTTTTCTTGACCTAGCCACCACCCCAACCTAGTATAGACCTCCCATGACCTCTCCCATGCATCTTCAACCTCCGGATCATCTACAAAACTCCGAAACCACCGCCATGTCCTCCGGATGTCACCCAACGACGGCCGAACTTTGGAGCCGCGTCCCAGGCAGCTCGTTAACTCTTTTTTAGATCCGTCTTTGCCATGGTGTGCTCCTAGGTACCATATATTTACCCTCCAAATTTCATCCCATGACCTAGCCGCCACCCCAACCCAGTATAGACCTCCCATGACTTCTCCCACGCATATTCAACCTCCAGATCATCTCTAAAACTCCGAAACCGCCGCCATGTCCTCCGGACGTTGCCCAACGACGGCCGAATTTTAGAGCCACGTCCCGGGCAACTCATCATCTCTTTTTGAGACCCGTCTTTGCCATGTTGTGCTCCTAGGTACCATCTATTTACCCTCCAAATTTCATCCAATTTGGCCCACGGAATCAAAAGTTATGGCCATTTCAATCTCAAATCTTGTCGAGGCCATAACTCCCTTAATTTTTCCTGATAGGTGTTGACATTTTTTGTGTAGACTCCTGAGAATGTCCTCTATATGATGTACATCTTGCCTCACGGTTTTTCTCTCTGAATTTTGCGCAGAAAAATATTTTCTCCGATCAGACTGCGGTTCAGACAGCGACAATCATCCTCGCGTGTTCTCCGCTGTTCCAGAAGGTAATTCTTTGAGCCACCTGCATCATGGTGTGCCTCTTGGTACCATCTAGCTCTCGGTCAAATTTCGTTAAGTTCCGATCATTATTCTAGAAGTTATGGCCGTCAAAAGTTTAGATCCGAAACCCGTTAATCGGCAGTTTATGATCAATTCGGAGGGGCGCCGCAAAATCCACCTACACCATTGAGTTCATCTCACCACGTTCTACGTGGTAGACATTCCCCCTTTGCCATCCCATCCTCCAAATTTTTTATATATTTAGGCCGCCGTTTAGCCGTCACCGCGCGCCGCCTTTTGACGCCGGCTATTTTAGCTCGCTCCGGCCATGTTGTCGCGTCTGGTGGATCATTATGTACTGTTTTGGACCATCCTTAGAATTCTTTTGGCCTCCGCTCGCCGTCAGGACCCGGTTCTGGCCTAAAACCGTTGTTTTTGGCTTAATCCGTTGTTGCCGGTTCGCGTTTCGATTAGCTGTCCTTGCTAACTTTTTGTCGCGGCCATGTTGTTGTACCAACTGTCTCTACCCTCTTGTTCCGTCAGCGTCCCGCTGTCGCTTCGCTCCACCGTTGATGTTCCACCGTTAACGCTCCGTCGTTAACGTTCCGCCGTTAACGTTTCGTCATTAACGTTCCGACGTTAAAGTTTTGCCGTTAACGTTCCACAGTTAACGTTCCGTCGTTAACATTCCACCGTTAATGTTTCCCCGTTAACGCTCCGTCGTTAACGCTCCACCGTTAACGTTTCGTCGTTAACATTTCGCCGTTAACGTTTTGCCGTTAACGTTTCACCGTTAACGCTCCGTTGTTAACGTTCCATCGTTAACGTTACACCGTTAACGCTCCGTCTTTAATGTTTCGCCGTTAACGTTTCGCCGTTAACGCTCCGTCGTTAACGTTTCACCGTTAACGTTCCACTGTTAACATTCTGTCGTTAACGTTTCACTGTTAATGTCCAATCGTTAACGTTTCACCGTTAACGCTCCGCCGTTAACGCTCCACCGTTAACGTTCCGTCGTTAACATTCCACCGTTAATGTTTCCCCGTTAACGCTCCATTGTTAACGCTCCACCGTTAACGTTTCGTCGTTAACATTACGCCGTTAACATTTTACCGTTAACGTTTCCTTTGTGCGCTTCGTTGTGCGTTCCATCGTTAACGTTCCGCAGAATTAATGCTCGTCGTTAACGTTTAGCGTTAACGTTTAGCCGTTAGCGCTCGTCGTTAACGTTTCCCGTTAACGTTCGGCTATTAACATTCGCCGTTAACGTTTCACCGTTAATGTCCCGCGTCAGCGCTTCGGTAGTTAGCGTTAAAGTCGTTAACATTCCACCGTTAATGTTTCCCCGTTAACGCTCCGTCGTTAACTCTCCACCGTTAACGTTTCGTTGTTAACATTTCGCCGTTAACGTTCCTCCGTTAACGTTTCACTGTTAACACTCCGTCGTTAACTTTCCATCGTTAACGTTCCACCGTTAACGCTCCGTCGTTAACTTTCCATCGTTAACGTTCCACCGTTAACGCTCCGTCGTTAACGTTTCGCCATTAACGTTTCGCCGTTAACGCTCCATCATGAACGTTTCACCGTTAACGTTCCACTGCTAACATTCCGCCGTTAACATTTCACCGTTAATGTCCCACCGTTAATGCTCCGCCGTTAACGTTCCGCCGTTAACGTTTCATCGTTAACGCTTGGCTCTCGTCGCTTCGTTATCATCGCATGCGTGCATTCATGTAAGAGCCCTAGTGCGATGTCCTCATCTTCTCTATCATCATGACGTGAGCCTAGCCTCATCGTCATGTCATCTTCTAAGTCGAACCAAAACCCTAACCTAGACTTCATTCGTGGACTTGTCGATAGATCATTAGCCATGTGTCTTGTCCTTGTACCCAGATCTAATCTATCAGTCTATCCCTCTTTTGTTTGACGGTGTCCGTTCGGTCAACAAAAGTCAACCTCGAGAATCAGTTTAGTTCATTGTGAACTAACATATCCTTATGGACCCGATCTATAGATCGAGAGCCCATATGTCTTTGTCTGTCCAATAAAGATAATAACTTCGGAAGGAATATTCTTCAGAATATTATTTTTTCTTTCCCAGTTATTAATCTTTCACTTTTCGGTGTTTTCCCGAAAGCCCGTTTTCTTTTGTCAACTCTTCGACCTAATCCGTTCGAGTTCCCAAATCCTTCCAAGCCATTGTACCCAATGCTATTTGTTCTTAACTTGGAGATTTACTTGATTGCTTTTTGAGTGGGTTTGTATTTGCTTCTTCTTTAATCGTTAGACGCGTCATCCGGAAATCATTCTATGAAGCTGAAGATCAAGGAAGCGAAGATTGAAGATCGAGGATCAAGAATCGAAGATAAAGAGTAAAGAACAGTAAAAGTTGCAAGGGTCAGGCAAGTTGTGCTTTGACCATGTTGATCCTATTTTCGAAACTTATGTTGTTTCAAAATATTACATGCTAGTTTTAGATAAACTGATTTCAATTAATTTGGGATTAGATAATCGACCTACTTGTTATTGCCACCTTGTATATAATAATTGTATGCCATGATTCATTTGTCACCCTAAATTGTTGATTAATAGTTGGTAGCTAATAAATTGCCAACATGGGTTAGATAGAACGTATTAGTTTGCTTAGACATGCAATGAGTAAGTGCCAACATTTTGGAATTACAAATGTCAATATTGATTAATGGAATATGCAATGTATTTTGAAATGGTGTGACGTGTTGCCGACACGATGATGTTCAGATGCGGAGGCCTTCGTGCTTCTTTAAGGATGTTGAGTTGTTGTTGGCATTGTGTTGCACAATAATCAACTGGGGTGATAAAATGATTTAGACTGGGGCAAGTGGCAAGATTTATGGTGGGCTAGTTTGGCGGTTGGGAATGTTTGAAACATGATATATGTATGTGTGAAATCATGTGCTGAAAAATTGGCTTTGAACTGAAAAATTAACTTAGATTTGAATTTGCAAAATGTGTTTGTTCATGTGTTTTGTCAATTTGACAAGAAACAGTAAGTTTCGCTTTGGCGCCGGACGAAACTTAAAGAAAACAGTAAGTTTCCCATCTACGACGGACAAAGTTTGTTGGTCTGTCGTAAACATGCTTTGGCAACCTCATTTTCCCATGTACGACGGACAAAGTTTTTGGGTCTGTCGTGAACGTGTTTTTGAGCTCATGAGTAGAACTCAATCTTCCAAGAAACCCGTAAGTTTTGCATGTACGGCGGACAAACTTCTTTGGTCAGTTGTGAATGCATTTTTGCTTTAGGGTTTCGTTCGGACCATGTTGTTTTTGAAACCGAGCGTGGCACGTTTGCGCCGGACAAGATTTTTTGTCCGTCGTGAACATGAATTTGAAAGCGTTTTTGAACCGAGACTTTTGCATGTACGACAGATCGATTTTGGTTGTCCGTCGTAAACATGTTTTGGCCGGAATGTTTTCTTTTGGAACCGAGAGTTTTCTTGTACAACGGATGCACTTTGTTGGTCCGTTGTGAACTGTTTTCTAGGGTTTCACTTGGCATTTGCGCCGGACTGGTTTTGTTTGTCCGTCGTGAACGCATTTTTGCTGAATTAGGGTTTTGAGCAGAATTGAAATTTGAATTTGATTTTGAGATTATGAAATTTGTGATAATTTCATGATACTTGTTTTGAAGTGGACTTTATGCAATGCTCATGTGAGTAGTTGCATGGATTGACATTGAGTCAAGTCGTGGACTTGTGCTCGGATTTGTTTTGTGGTTTGTTCATGTGCAGGTATTGCTCGAAGACGAATGTGGTCGATGACGGGACCGGAACTAGGTTCATGGAGGAACTGAGGTTCGGGACTAGGTTCAGGAGGAACTGAGGTCTTGGTGGTCAAGGATGTCATGCGGGACGTTCGGGCTAAGAGAATGGTGCACATGAAGAATGGTTAGTCACGTGAGAATGGCAGGAGGTCATTCGCGTGCAAAGTGTTAGTCACGTGAGTATGGCTGGTGGCCATACGCGTGCAAAGTGTTAGTCACGTGAGTATGGTAGGGTTGCCATACGCGCAGTAAGAGTTGTACTCGGCCAGGTTGGGCCAAGTAGAGTTGTGTTGGATACGGATTCCTTCTAGGGAATAGGAATCGTATTCAGAACTCCTTGTGGGTTGGTGCTTTAAATAGGTGGGGGGTCTCCTGTTGAAAGGCACCAAGTAGAGCTGAGCGCATCAAGCTTTGAGCTTGGTTTTAGGGTTTGTACTCTTTTGATGAGAGTATTTTAGACAAGAAATAAAGATCAATTCTTCCAAGATTTTTATGCTACAAGAACCACGTCGCTCTGATGTTTTCTGTTTTGGTTCTTGTTTGCATGCTTGTTCTAATTCTAGATTGGTTTTTGATCGTTGAGTTTCATCTTGATTTGATCCATCAAAAACCGTTCTAGGGTATTGATTTAGAGTTTCTCAAAGTCTAGTTGATTAATCTTTTGAAGATCTTGTTTAATCTTGAAGTTTTGATTAGATTGATTCTCGTCAAGTTCTGAAACAGCAAGCTTGCGAAGCTCATAACTTTTGATCCGTAAATCCGATCGAGCTGATTCTTTTTGGGTTTGATTCGTATTGGAATCTAGTTTCTTGTGTCCAAATTTCAGATCGTTCCGACGGTTGGATCTCCAGGAATTCGCGTTTTACTGAACCTCTATCATTCTGTTTTTGTCGAAAACGAGGCAATTATTTGGTTCTGTTTTGGGGTGAATTTTTAATAGATCAAGATTTTGGTTTTAGCTTCCGCACAATCATTCACCCCCCCTCTGATTGCTATATTCGTATACTTCGATCCTACAGTATGAGTGATGGTGAGATGGATTTCATTGAGAGTATTGATGTAAGTCTTGCCCTGGTCACTCTAAGGACTTAACCTTGCAAGCCTTTGAACTGAGTCAAACATGCAACCACATGTCTGTAGTGTGACGGACCTTGTTGAGTAAGTTACTAATAACTTGCATGTGGTACCTCGGGGTGTCAACTACATCTTTTGTGTAGCTTGAAGGGGGAGCGTACTAGGGCTATGGCATGGTACCCATCCAACGGTATGTCGGTCCCATACTTCGCCTTTGTTAAGGGAAGGGATGGTGTATGGCAAAAATCGGAGAGGTTCACTTGTGTAGTTAGAAGTTTTCGAAAGGCTTTGTTATGATCACTCATTCGCATACTCTTATATGGCGATTCACGGCTGATGTGGTGAGTGGATTGTATCTTGTGGGTAAAGTGTATAACCTCTGCAGAGTGTAAAAATCTATTCGAATAGCCATGTCCGCGGTACTGGACAATGCTCGGGGATTACAGTCAAGGGTTAGCTTTTCTTAAAATTGAACTTGGGCTTGGAGGCAGTTTGCCTGTGAAAACGTGATAATTTGTTAAGGATGTGGTATGGTTTACTTGTGAAACAACTGGGAAATTATTACTATTGTTATTTGTTTTACCGCTTTACAATCTATTATGTTTATTTGTGATTGTTGCTTTGCTGCAAAATAACCATTCAGCCTGTCATTTGGAATAAGCCATGTATATAGTTATTAGACTTGCATTCTGTGCATGACTTGCTGAGTGCTTTATGTACTCACCCCTTGCAAACAAACAATCACCAGTGAGCAGAAGTCTACATCGTTGAAGAAGAAGTTCCGTGAGAAGGCGATTATCTAGGAGTTGAACCCCGTCGGTTGCTTGTGGCGTATTGATGGGATTCACCGATGTTCTTCGTTCCGCTACTGCTTATTTGAAGTTGAAGCCGTCAAGGCTTCGCAAATGTAAGGTTGACCTTAAGGTCGTTCAATAGTTTATATTCTATTATTGAGTTACTTTTATTATTCCGCTGTGTTTGATTGTGATATTCATCTATGTTGAGACTATGTGCACTAGCGTGATCCTAGACTAGCGCAGAATACACAGTGGGTCCGGATTTGCATATTCAGGTCCCGACATTTTTCACTCAGAAATTGTACAGTAGCTGTATAACTCTCTGGAGACTATATATAAAACTCTTCAAAAATTTTTGACATGATTATACATCCCAATTTAATACCCTAACTCGGCTGTTTAAGAAGGAGAAAAGGATTTGTAGTTCATTGCGATTTATACGTGGGCCCAAACCACGTGAGGACCTATCGATCGGGGAAGGCACCGCTCTTTTCTTTTCTCTCTTACCGAATCCCTTACAAGTGGGCCCCTTCATTCCCTTACCCCACCTGTCAGCCATAACCTCCCCTCTCCCATCCTCTTCCTCCACACGCACAGCCGAACCGACTCCCTCCTACTTTGTTTTGGCTGTGGCAAGGAAAGACCAGGAGAACCAGCACCAACCTTTACCAATCCCACTGTATACTACTAAACAAGTGTTGATATATGATCCAAATTCAAAAGAGTGAGTCTGGCAGAGCGTAGCGGAGGCCCATCTCCGGGAGGCTTGGGCCGGAACGAGGTTACATTGAGAAAGTCATTTGTTACTTTAATATGCAAGAGGCAAAACCAGTGAGTATTCCTTTAGCTGACCATTTCAGATTGTTTCCTTCTCAATGTTCTAAGTCTGATGTTGAAATTGAGTACATGTCTAGATTGTTATGGAATTGTTTCCACGTAGGACCCTAGGTCACCACCATATATACCTTCTTATAAGCTGCAGAAAAGGGATATGAGAGATTATAATCCCCTGCGTTTTGTAACACTCAAGGAGATAGTGAGATTTTGCCGATCAGCGATGTGGTTTTTTCCACAAGGGTTTTCCACATTAAATCTGTATCTCTTGTTCCTCTTTTCAATTTGGTCTACTTCATGCTTTTATGCCTGTCGTTTCTAACAACAAGCTCCATGCCCTACCACCATGCTACTTCACTATGCCTTGCTGCCCCAACGGCCATGCCCTGACAACCGAGAAAGTTACACCACCGACAAACTTGAGTTGAATTCACACCATGCCTTAGCCATGTTGCCACCGCCTCATCCCAGTTATAAAAGGGCATCCATAGCTCCTCTACACACCCTGCATACCTACTCAGAGCTCCACTCCCAATCTCAGCCTTGCTCACCTCTCTCTGCCGCCATTTCCAAAGCAAAGCTAGGAAAGGGGGAAGAATGGAATTGAGCCACCTCGGTAGACAATAGTTCAATTCATCGGGTTTGAACCATCCTTGTGGAACCCTGAACCCATACCCTTCCTCACTTGACATTAAAATCACCTTAAATACTATCGCACCACTGTAAATCTTCTCCAAGTCCAGTCCATCGGTGGCAGTTCCCACCAAAGCTCCTCCACCACAACAAACTGGTGAAATGGAAGCTCCTCAACCTCCTAATGCTATTCCCCGACATGACCAAGCTTAAGCCCAACCTCCTCTGACCTCCCGGCTAGCCGACCCCCAGCTCTGCCACTTGCTGTCACCACTGGCCTACCCCACCGCCTCTGTTGCACCATCGAGCTACCCTCCAGGTTCCCCGAGACATCCTCGCACCTCCCAAGCCACCGACTGAGTAGCAACACCCCTTCCCTACTGGCGACAAGAGCCATGGCCGCCGCCCTGAGGCTTCCTCTACTTTGGGTCCCTGCATCACGGGCCCTAGCTGTCAGTCGACATGAGCAAACTAGTTCAATCGGTAAAATACGCCTTCACTATTTAGAAAATGTACTTTCCTATTTTTGTTGATTTTCCAAACCAACTGAAATTCAAACTGTGAATCATGTGATGAAAAATTGGCTTGATCTTGTGCTGAAAAATTGGTTAGTATTAATCTTGCAAAATTACTTGCATGAAGGACCAAACATTCAAACATCCAAAAACAGAGACTTTGCATTTGCGCCAGACCAAACATCCAAAAATAGTGAGTTTCGCATGTATGACGGACCAAACTTTTTGGTCTGTCATAAACGTGATTTTGATGCTTTTACGCTTGTTCAAGAAATCGTGTTTTTCCCATGTATGACAAACCAAATTTTTTGGTCTGTCATACACATGCTTTTGGCGACCTCGTTTTTCCCATGTATGACAAACCAAATTTTTTGGTCTGTCATACACATGTTTTTGGCAACCTCGTTTTTTCCATGAACGACAGACCAAATTTTTGGTATGTCGTAAATGTGCTTCTGAAGGTTTTTTGCTCGGGACCAAGTTCTTAAAAACAGTAAGTTTTACATGTACGCCGGACCAAATTTTTTGGTCCGTCGTGAATGGTTTTTTGAGGGACTTTTTCATGTGTACGCCGGACCATATTTTTTGGTCCGTTGTGAATGCGTTTTTGCTCGATTAGAGTTTTGAGCAAAATTGGAATTGTGTTTGATTTGTTTTTGAGATTATGAAATTTGTGAGAATTTCATGATGCTTGAAGTGGACTTTATGCAATGCTCGTGTGAGTATTTGCATGGATTGATGTGAGTCAAGTCGTGGACTTGTGCTCGGAATTGTTTTGTGGTTTGTTCATGTGCAGGTATTGCTCGAAGACGAACGTGGTCGATGACGGGACCGGAACTAGGTTCATGGAGGAGCTGAGGTTCGGGACTAGGTTCAAGGAGGAACTGAGGTCTTGGTGGTCAAGGATGTCATGCGGGACGTTCGGGCTAAGAGAATGGTGCACATGAAGAATGGTTAGTCACGTGAGAATGGCAGGAGGTCATTCGCGTGCAAAGTGTTAGTCACGTGAGTATGGCAGGTGGCCATACGCGTGCAAAGTGTTAGTCACGTGAGTATGGTAGGGTTGCCATACGCGTGCAAGAGTTGTACTCGGCCAGGTTGGGCCAAGAGGAGTTGTATACATACTCCTTCTAGATTAGGAATTGTATTCAGAACTCCTTGTGTTTTGCTCCTTTAAATAGGAGGGGTTGTCTCCTGTTGAAGGGCATCGAATTAATCGGAGCTGAGAGCATTGAGAGCCTCAAGCTCAGTTTTAGGGTTTGTACTCTTTTGATGAGAGTACTTTAGACAAAAGAAATAAAGATCAATTCTTCCAAGATTCTTGCGTGCTACAGTAACCACGTTGCTACAGTGTTTTCTGTTTTGGTTCTTGTTTGCATGCTTGCTCTAATTCTAGATTGGTCTTTGATTCTTGAGTTTCATCATGATTTGATCCATCAAAAACCTTTCTAGGGTATTGATTTATAGTTCCTCAAAGTCTAGTTGATTAATCGTTTGAAGATCTTGTTTAATCTTAAAGTTTTGATTAGATTAGTTTTCGTTAAGTTCTGGAACAGCAAGCTTGCGAAGCTCATTACTTTTGATTCGTAAGTCTGATTGAGCTGATTCTTTTTGGGTTCGATTCGTATTGGAATATAGTTTCTTGTGTCCAAATTTCAGATCAATCTAACGGTTGGATCTTCGGGAATTATTGTTTTACCAAACCTCTGTCATTCTTTTTTTGTCGAATACGAGGCAATTATTTGGTTCTATTTTGGGGTGAACTTTTAGTAGATCAAGAATTTGGTTTTAGCTTCCGCACAATCATTCACCCCCCTCTGATTGCTATGTTCGTATACTTCGATCCTACAAGTGGTATCAGAGCGAGGTCTTTCTAATCTATCTTAACCGGTGATTAGATTAATGGATCGTTATTCGACAAAACCGTGTGTGTTCGATGGTGTTGATTTTCAGTTTTGAAAGGCCAAGATGGAGGCGTTCATCCAAGCACAAGGCTTCACAATTTGGGAGAAGGTCTACAAGCCATATGGAGTCCCTGCAAACGACAACGTCAACGACACCAATCGCACACATGTTGAAGCAAACAGCAAGGCACGCAACTTGATCATGCAAGGTTTGAGACGCAGCGACGTTGACCGTGTGATCCATCTCAAATCCGCATATGAGGTATGGAAATCTCTTTGTGATTACCATGAGGGTTCTAACACTATTAAAGAGGTTCGTCAAGATCTTTACAAAAAGGAATACATGCGATTTGAGATGAAGCCTGGTGAGTCACTAGATGATTTCTTTGCACGCTTTAATAAAATTCTTAGCAATTTGCGTGCTGTTGGAGTTAGCTTTGATGATGCTGCTAATGCTAGACAATTGCTTGGTGCATTAGACATGTCTATTTGGGAGATGAAAGTTACATCCATTAGATAATCTACTGTCATGAGTACACTTACCTTAGATGTTCTTTATTCCAAGTTGAAAACTCATGAATTAGATATTCTTGCTAGAAAGAATGATCATAAATCAATTGCTTTGACATCTCAATCTAGCATATCTCATAATGGTGCTGCTTCAAGCTTTGCTCTATCTTTCTTGTCTTCACTAACCGATGAACAGTTGAGCAATTCCCGAGAAGAAGACTTGTCACTACTCTCTTCTCGCTTTAACAAAGCTTTACAAAATGTGAGAATGAGAAAGAGAGGTGGTGGTGGCCCTCCAAGATGCTATGAGTGTGGTGATCTCGACCATATTCGTCCAAACTGTCCTAAACTTGCAGGTAAAGCATCAAGGGAGGAGAAGGACAACGACAGAAGAAAAGAGAAGAAGTTCTCTTCAAGTAATAGAAAGAAGAAGAGCTTCATTAACAGCAAAGTTGTCCACCGAGTTCTTTCCGCTCTTGAACAAGTCAATTTGAGCGATGTGGATTCAGGGAGCAGTGAGGACGATGCAACTCCAAGCAAGCATGAGTTGACGGGGTTGTGTCTCATGGCTAAAAGCAGCAATAGCTTTACTGAGGACGACCATGACAGCGACTTCAATGAGGTAGATCCTTCTTACGATGAATTAGCTATTGCTGTTGCTCGACTTGGTAAATTGCTTGATAAACGTGACAAGAAAATTAAGAAACATGATTTTGTTGTTGAGTCATTGAATGCTGAAATTGCAAGACTTAAAACCTTGATTCCTGATGATGATGCTTGCAAATCATGTGACTTAATTTACAATGAGCTTACTTTGCTTAGGAAAGAACATGTTACCTTGTTAGAGCAAATCAATGCTGAAAATGAGAAAAATGAGAAACTTGTTAAACATGCTAGTTGTTCTACCATTGATTTACATGATACAACTCCATGTTCTATATTGTAATACCCCGGCATTTAATATACCCGAATGCTACCAAACATAAGCTAAACAACATCCAAATATCATATTTAACATAAAATTCCAGCAAAGGCGCATAGGCTAAAAACCAAGATTTCGGCAGCACCTCCTTTGTTTTATCATGAATTTAAGGAGCAACAACGATATAGCATTATATGGCAATAAGGGAAACATCTAAAACAGCAATAAATAGAGTCTTAACGACAATAAAAGACTAACATTTAGCACTTAAAGTTCCAAGTGTCAAACGAACAATAAAACTCTCATTAACCAAGCTAAGCCTTAATTTAATGACCATCACACGCAATTTATTATCAATCTAAAAGAATTGACTTGGGGAAACATTAAGGTGAAGCAACGTGTGGGCGTGTGACTATTCCCTTTTCCCGCATGCCGTTCTCATGGTACCTAAAGCAATAAGAAAAAAACACAAGCGTGAGTTCGAAACTCAGCAAGCATATTGCAATGGACAACAAGAATAACAATATGGCAATAGCATCTCCCTTCATGTAAATCATCTTATTCATAAACACTTAACATTGTCATCATCAATATGTATGAGATGTAATGCAATGCTCATGTCTCCTTGGAAACTCATACCGGTATGGTTGAGTACACACCCGTCGGTGTGCACCCTTTTCCCCCCTTCCATCCCGAAGATGGAGGGTGCCTACTCATCGCTTCCATTCACCACGTGGATGGAATCACGATGTAGGTCTTACTCAATGGCGTTCCGGACTAGTCATAACTTTCTCACCGACCTTGCCGGACTAGTTATGACTTTCTCACCGCCCTCGCCCTATCTCATGTCATGCATGCAACTATGCCAATTATCATATTTCACATGTACATAAACATATGGCATCTCATCATGACAAATATTAACACATGGCATCGAATCATGATAATCATACTCAATATATCATTGGAAAACAGCAAGCATGGCAAGTGATCATAGCAAGTATTCAATCTTTCATCTAATCTCCACAAGCAACCTACAATTCCGCTATTCATTACAACACACTTGCCTCAACCGTGGGCGACGGGATTGTGGGAAGTAGAGGGCACCCCCGGGGTCACACCACCTGCACAACGGCATCACATACTCTCAATAATGCCCACAAAACAGTACACAAATCCCCATCTCACCCGACATTGCCCGCTACTCGCAAAACCTAAAACAGAGGTTCTGTCCCGGCGGGACAGCAGCCTTGCAAAGGCCATAACTTGAGTTCTGGGACTCCAAATCGATTAAACGAGTACACCATCGCGAAGCTTAGGAAATTTCCTACCTTTTTCTAGTTATACGGAAAGACTGATTCGGACTCTAAAATTTTTTAATCTACAGATTACTACGATCTGTTCTAATTGCGTCACAGATTTTAACACGCTCGGTAAAACGGCCATAACTTTCAAACGGCTGATCGGATTTTAACGTGCTTTATGTCCACGGAAATATAATTAAATTATCTACAACTCCTTTTAAGTCCGTACGGACAGATTCGGATTCTAAATCGACGAAAACTCGAACCCTAGCCCGACTGCTCAATCTGCCCGAAAACAGAAACGTGGCGACGTCTAGATCTAACCCAAAGAACTCCAACCCAGCACCACCAATTGATCTAAAAACTTCATAAACACCCTAAGAACAGTACCTAGATCAAACCCAAGGATCCCCATGATCATACCTTTGCCCAACGAACGAATCTCCAATAGATCTCCTCGCGGATCGCTCCTCGCTCCACGCTCCTCGCTCCTCGCTCCTCGCTCCAACGGATGGATCCACAAGGTGCAGAGGTGTGGAGACCACCCTCGGGCAGCATGGGGGTGGAGGAGAGGTGGTGGAGAGGTGGGGCAATGGAGGAGAGCATGGGGGAGGCGCAAGGCTCAAAGGGATGGGGCGGCTAGGGCTTGGCATGTGGGGGGAGGTGAGGGGGGCGCACCAAGGCCTCAAGGGGCGCAAAGGCAGCAGGGTGGACGCCCCAAAGGGGCAGGTAAACCCCTTTTCCCAGCCTCCACACCCAATTCTAGTCCGTTACGGAGACCTAATCCATCCCACCAAAGCCCACCAAGGCCCAAAACTCCCCCGGGAAGGCCCAAAACTCAACGGCCCTAAACGGCCCTAAAAGCTATTAACCTCCATAACCTATAGTTTTAACCTTAATTTCACATTTCATACTGTTTTTAACCATATCAAGCACGTAAAATAAAGTTATGACACTCCGTGGTGTCACATTCTTCCCCCCTTCAACAGGATTCGACCTCGAATCTAAACGCACCAACACGCAACCCAGCAAAACCGAAAATAGCTAGGTTTTCACATCACATACCTGAGGTGAAAAGCTCGGGATATTTCTCGCGCATACGAGACTCCAGCTCCCAAGTTGCCTCTCTCTCGGTCTGATGTGACCACAACACTTTAACGAACTTGAGCGTCCTGGTTCTTCATCACTCGCTCAGAAGTCCCTGCAATTTCCACAGACGGGACTCGAAGGTGAGGTCCTGCTCAAGTACTAATGGTTCCAACGGAACCACCAACTCCGGATCATGCAAGTATTTCCTCAACATCGAGACATGGAACACATTATGCACACCTTGCATAGCTTCCAGGTAGCTCAGACGATAGGCCAACCTACCAACTCGGGCGATGATAGGAAAAGGCCCAACATACCTTGGATCGAGCTTTCCTTTGGTGCCAAACGCACCACACCCTTGGTGGGAGATACTGCAAGAGTACGCTATCACCCACCTCAAACTCCAAGTCTCGCCGCCTCACATCAAGATAGCTCTTACATGCTCTGCTTCACTGCGAGAAGGTTCTGCCGTACCTCCGCCACGCGATCAACAGTCTGCTGAACCCAATCTGGTCCAAGAACTGCTCTCTCGCCCACTACATCCCAACAAAGTGGCGATCTGCACTTCCGGCCATATAGTACCTCATAAGGAGCAGCCCGGATGCTGGAATGATAGCTGTTATTATAAGCAAACTCCGCAAGAGGAAAATGATCCTCCCAGCTACCTTTCCAAGCCATCACACAGGCCCTGAGCATGTCTTCCAACGTCTGGATGGTACGCTCAGACTGCCCATCCGTCTGAGGGTGAAAAGCGGTACTAAGGCGAAGCTACGTACCCAAAGCACTCTGCAAACTCTCCCAGAACTTGGAGACGAACTTCGCATCTCGATCAGAAATAATGGTCTTAGGTACACCATGCAGTCTCACAATCTCCCGCACATAGATGGGAGCCAACTCGCTCGCAGAATTGGTCGTGCGGATAGGAATGAAATGCGCAGACTTGCTGAGACGGTCCACCACAACCCAAACAGCATCCTTCCCTCGTGGAGAACGAGGTAGACCAACCACGAAATCCATGGAGATGTCATCCCATGGCCACACAGAATCTCCAATGGTCGCAATGCATCAAGTGGGACGCTTTTGCTCAGCTTTGATCTTCTGACAGATCCCACAAGACGCCACATACTTGGCAATATCCACTCTCATCCTTTTCCACCAGAAATTCTTCTTCAAGTCCCTGTACATCTTGGTCTCCCCAAGATGGACCGTGTACGGGGTGCGATGAGCTTCTTTCAGAATGTCTTCTTTCACTTGAGATTTACGAGGCACGCCTGCACGGCCCTGAAACCTCGTAACTCCCGCATCATCAATGGTAAAGTCTCGGACTTGCCATCCTCAAAGCGTTCCTCTTTCTTTGGAGCAAGCGGTCATCTTCTTTGTGCCTCCCGCTGCACGCTCGGGAATCGCCGACTCAAGAATCAATCGAGTTTCAGCTTGCACGGTCCCGCATAAGCGATGGAGACCCCCAAACGCTCAAAATCAGCAACAAGACAATCAACAATAGGGGCATTGTCTTGCGACTGAGAGCGTCGGCCACAACATTTGCCTTCCCCGGATGATACTGGATAGTAAGGTCATAATCCTTTATCAATTCTAGCCACCTCCTCTGCCTCAAGTTCAAATCTTTCTGAGTAAAGATGTACTTGAGGCTCTTGTGATCAGTGAAAATGTCACAAGACTCGCCGTACAGGTAATGCCTCCATATCTTCAATGCAAACACCACGGCGGCTAGCTCAAGATCATGCGTGGGATAGTTCTACTTCTCATTATGTGCCTAGGGTGAAACAAATACCTTTTGTTTCTAAAAACACGAAAAAAGGCAAATCTGTTTTTGTACATAAGAATACTCGTGTTGTGCCTACTGTTGTGCGTCGTGTGTCTCAGTACTGGATTCCTAAACATCTTATTTCTAACCCCAGTACCGAGGCCTCGACAATTTCTGCATCTATGTAGGCTTCTCACGCGAGGAAGGAGAACATGTGGCTAGTGAATTTCGGATGCTCACTTCATATGTTCAGTGATAAGTTTTGGTTCTTCTTCACTCGTGCATTTCATGCTAAAAGTGTTGCCTTTGGAGATACTTCCACTTCTGTTTTCGCAAAAGGCACTAGTCCAAATGATGCAAGTACAGGTGCATATGTTCAGGGGGAGAGTGTCTTTGTTCATAAAAGATGATGATGATGCTGTTGAGGATGAGATAATTGGAGGTTTACATGAGAGACTCTTCCCACGTGCTTGTGTGTGCTTGTTTTCAAGCTTCCCACGTGCTTCACATCGACAAGCGTTCAAGTGAACTTTCAGGTATCTCCATGGTACTCAAGATTTTGGCATTTGGCTTTCTGCTTCCTTATGCATTACTTTAAGAGCTTATTCTGATGTTGACTTTGGAGGATGTTGAATTGATTTGGTTCGTGCCACCTCTTGAGTAATCCCCTTTCTTGAGCATATTGATATTGGATTTCACTTTCTTAGAGATCATGTTGAAAAAGAAAATATTGTGCTTCACCATGTGGATACTGAACATCAATTGGCAGATATTTTTACAAAACCTTTGTCTTCTTCTCGTTTTGCCTTTATTCGAGGAGAACTTGGGATTGTTCATCCAATGGGTTTGTTTTGAGGGGGAGTTTCCTTGCCAAGTTCTTTCACTTGATGAGCTCACTTTATCATATTTCTTTATATGTTATGTAATTGAGCTAATATATGATAATCTAATTGTCTCACTTGAACTAAAAATGACATTGCGGAATTCCCTGGACTGATTGTCTATAGCTAAATACTTTGTGATATCTTACTCTTCTAGGCTTGTTATTGAATTTTCTTGACAAATTTGGGCTATGGAGCAAGTGTATTTTCAGCTTTACTCTTTCATAAGACCTTTTAATCATTTTTGCATGTTTACAATCAAAGAAAAAGAAAAGAAAAAGGGAATCAATAAAAAAGGGTTGTTAAAAGCAAAAGCATCAAGTTGTATGCTTCAGGCATGCTTTCCTTAAAAAAATAAGATGTATGCTTCAAGCATGCCATTCCCTCAAAGATAAGATGTATGCTTCAAGCATGGCACTCCTAGAAAATAAAAGAAGTATGCTTCAAGCATGCCACATGCAATTTATTGTTTAAAGATTAAATTGGTCTACTAGATTGGAGTTGAAACTACTTGCTCGCCCTAAGTTGTTAGTTGCTTCAATTTTTAAAGCCTTGCTTTTTCTGCTAAGATTTTGCTTAGTACTTGGCTATAGTTGACTGAATTGAGGTTGAGATGTATGTCATTCCCAAACTTGTTAAAATCACATTAAGATCATGTATTTTGCATATTATGTGATATATAAGGTTATATGATCGAATGAGCTCATCTTTTCCTATCTTGGCACTCCCTTGTTTCTCATTGTGAAATCATTGCTGCAGGAAATTTTTTGAACAAATTCTCTCTTTTGTACTCTTGATGAATCCATTGTCAAAGGGGGAGAAATTTTGGGAATATTTGAGAAGTTCAAAGAAAAAGGGGGAAAAAGTTTTTTTTTTTTTGGAAATTTGAGCATTTTTGGAGAATTTTGGAATTCTTGGACACATTGCACATTCACACACATTTTCATTCTCAGGGGGAGATTTTGTTTTGCCTTTTTGTCAAAGGGGGAGGTTCTGTGTTTTGGTGTTAATCCTTTGGATCTCAAAATCTTTTAAAAAAAGAATGCCAATGTTCAAATCTAAAGTGGTGTTGCCAATGTTTTCATCAAGGGGGAGATTGTGAATCATGTGATGAAAAATTGGCTTGATCTTGTGCTGAAAAATTGGTTAGGATTAATCTTGCAAAATTGCTTGCATGAAGGACCAAACATTCAAACATCCAAAAACAGAGACTTTGCATTTTGCGCCAGACCAAACATCCAAAAACAGTGAGTTTCGCATGTATGACGGACCAAACTTTTTGGTCTGTCATAAACGTGATTTTGATGCTTTTACGCTTGTTCAAGAAATCGTGTTTTTCCCATGTATGACAAACCAAATTTTTTGGTCTGTCATACACATGCTTTTGGCGACCTCGTTTTTCCCATGTATGACAAACAAAATTTTTTGGTCTGTCATACACATGTTTTTGGCAACCTCGTTTTTTCCATGAACGACAGACCAAATTTTTGGTATGTCGTAAATGTGCTTCTGAAGGTTTTTTGGTCGGGACCAAGTTCTTAAAAACAGTAAGTTTTACATGTACGCCGGACCAAATTTTTTGGTCCGTCGTGAATGATTTTTTGAGTGACTTTTTCATGTGTACGCCGGACCATATTTTTTGGTCCGTCGTGAATGCGTTTTTGCTCGATTAGGGTTTTGAGCAAAATTGGAATTGTGTTTGATTTGTTTTTGAGATTATGAAATTTGTGAGAATTTCATGATGCTTGAAGTGGACTTTATGCAATGCTCGTGTGAGTATTTGCATGGATTGATGTGAGTCAAGTCGTGGACTTGTGCTCGGAATTGTTTTGTGGTTTGTTCATGTGCAGGTATTGCTCGAAGACGAACGTGGTCGATGACGGGACCGGAACTAGGTTCATGGAGGAGCTGAGGTTCGGGACTAGGTTCAAGGAGGAACTGAGGTCTTGGTGGTCAAGGATGTCATGCGGGACGTTCGGGCTAAGAGAATGGTGCACATGAAGAATGGTTAGTCACGTGAGAATGGCAGGAGGTCATTCGCGTGGAAAGTGTTAGTCACGTGAGTATGGCAGGTGGCCATACGCGTGCAAAGTGTTAGTCACGTGAGTATGGTAGGGTTGCCATACGCGTGCAAGAGTTGTACTCGGCCAGGTTGGGCCAAGAGGAGTTGTATACATACTCCTTCTAGATTAGGAATTGTATTCAGAACTCCTTGTGTTTTGCTCCTTTAAATAGGAGGGGTTGTCTCCTGTTGAAGGGCATCGAATTAATCGGAGCTGAGCGCATTGAGAGCCTCAAGCTCAGTTTTAGGGTTTGTACTCTTTTGATGAGAGTACTTTAGACAAAAGAAATAAAGATCAATTCTTCCAAGATTCTTGCGTGCTACAGTAACCACGTTGCTACAGTGTTTTCTGTTTTGGTTCTTGTTTGCATGCTTGCTCTAATTCTAGATTGGTTTTTGATTCTTGAGTTTCATCATGATTTGATCCATCAAAAACCTTTCTAGGGTATTGATTTAGAGTTCCTCAAAGTCTAGTTGATTAATCTTTTGAAGATCTTGTTTAATCTTGAAGTTTTGATTAGATTAGTTTCCGTCAAGTTCTGGAACAGCAAGCTTGCGAAGCTCATAACTTTTGATCCGTAAGTCCGATCGAGCTGATTCGTTTTGGGTTCGATTCGTATTGGAATATAGTTTCTTGTGTCCAAATTTCAGATCAATCTAACGGTTGGATCTTCAGGAATTCTCGTTTTACCGAACCTCTGTCATTCTGTTTTTGTCGAATACGAGGCAATTATTTGGTTCTATTTTGGGGTGAACTTTTAGTAGATCAAGAATTTGGTTTTAGCTTCCGCACAATCATTCACCCCCCCTCTGATTGCTATATTCGTATACTTCGATCCTACACAAACTTTAATATATTTTTATTATAAGTCCAATTCCTGTGAAACAAATATATAAATTCATGTAAAATCATATAGTTCTAGAATTTTTAAAATATATTTAGTTTTGCACCACAGTTTGAATTATTTGAATTAAAGTTTACATGAAACTCGAATATGGCTACTATTGGAAATGTGTAAACTATAGCTCTTAAAATTATAAAATAAATTTATAAATATTGTTGAGACCATAAGTAATTTGTTTCTATAAAAAAATACTTAAATTTTAATGTAGTTGCATTGATATTATAAATAGATTAGTTCCAATGCCATTTAGATTTAAATAATTGTAACTATTGCAAATAAGTACAAAATATAGTGAAAACAATTCCTAAGCTCTACTAATACCATGATACCCCTATCATGTAGAAATAATTCTTATTTGATTATGTTTGATATAAAGTTATAACAGACTTTAGGTGCTAGATGCATAAAGTTATGTATATGACCATATAACGCAAATGTATGCTAATGTAATAGACACTAACTTGTAAACATTCTATAGGTCCAGATCAGCTATTCCTGTAAAGATAAATAATGTTTAGCTTAGTTCGAACCAAGTTCATGTTGGGGAATGCGATATGCTACTCTAGCACAAATTAAAATTTCTACCGCAAACCAGAAAAATTACTCGCAAGAAGGGGATCATATATCTATTACCAATAGATGCGCAGTTGCGGAATCCTTCGCACGTCGTTGTAGTGGATCGTTCTCGCCGCGGATCATCCTCTCCACGCCGCAGTAGCAGCAGCGTCACCACAGCAGTCCACACGTCCGGGGATGGAACGACGTGCGTCGGTGTGCAAGCACCGGGTCGCTCGGCAGGGGCAACGAGGGGAGGTGGCTAGGGTTTCTGGCGAAACACCTCTAAACCGCACGAAAGTGTGTTCTGCGTCCAACCTCCTCCCCTCCTTATATAGCCACGAGGTGAAACCCTAGGTAGTCAAGGCCCATCTACGCGCTAAGCCCACGAGGTCCATTAATTACGGATCCAATCCGAATTAATGCGTCCCAGCCCGTTAAGTGTGTGACCCTGTAGGTTCATGCGCATTTGGACATTGATTCGGAAAACTCTTTTCTAATCCAATAGTCAGTAGCGGCTCCTTGCAGAGCATGCCAACTCCCAAACGCAGATGATTAAAGTACTGATGTAATAATCCCTTTGCCAAACTATATGAAGATCGAACTCAAGGCGAGAAGCATGTCATCCTTTGACAGTTCAATCCATCTCTCGTATTCGTGATATATTAATAAGTTGTGATTGACTTCTCAATCACGGCATGGCCATGCATTTCCTTAATCATATCACACGAGTGGCCTAGACATATATCTCCGTTACATTGGAGTGGCAAATTCCATCTTGACTGCTCACTTCCCTATGCATGTTTCATAGTAAACATGAAAGTTACCTTTATAACTATCCGGTTAGGAAATAGTGTTTGGTAACCCCAAGGTAAACTATTACACATGTAGAGAATATGACAATCTCAGGTCTAAGGATCATACATCTACTATGTATGAGATACACTGATGACACATAAGAATGTAACATTCTCGCAGTGTCCCATTGTGGGTCTATCTAACCCATGTTCTTCAACATGCGTCCACAATGTATTGATGATATCTCCATATCCGATGATCTATGAAACGTGATCATCGAACAATACATGTGCTGATCTATTCATCGTTGTCCTATACGATAATATCCGATCAGAGATATTTATCGAATTATATCAATAAGTAAAGAGCTTCATAAACAAGTCACATACTTGTTGATCAAAACAATGATATACATTCATTTGACCAATAATCATATTATTATTCATAAACATAGTCATGTTACAATCATCCACACGATTGCCTCAAGGGCATAACACTAACAGTTCATATACAGCCTTACCACCCATGTTTAAAAGATCAACATTACAAAACTCTCGTACATAAAAAATAATAGAAATAAATCCAGTAGATATATTCCTTATAGGATCAGTTTTGAAGGTCAAGACCATCTCAATCTGCAAAAAGAATTTAATGACTGAATTATTTTGAATTAAGCTCATAATAGATTTCATTTTTCATATACATACAAAATAAAATGCTAATAACTTTTACAAATAAAAGCTAAAATATGCGAAACCAGTTTCAAGACACTTCTAGGTTCAAGACCGTCTAATCCTACAAAAATAGTTGCATATCTATGTAAATTGCAGTCGCAAATTTAAAACAAAATCTAGCCATTTATGATGTAAGCTTTACAAATACATAAGATTAGGAAATAATTAGAACATCACAAATAAGCACCAATATGTAACATCCCAAAATTTGGGTTTTCAAAAATTTTTGGTTTAGTTTATCTTCCCAAAAATTTCCGTTGATTTTCTCGTGTTTATAAAGTGTGATTTCAATTTTCTAAAAGCTAAAACAATTTAATATGATTATTTTATATTTTAAATAAAATTAATTTAATTTTATTTGGGTTCCTTGTGCTTCAAAGAATTTTTATGTAATTTTTGAGATTTTTCGGGCTTGTTTGCTATTTATTGGGATTATTTGAAATTGGTTTATATTAAGCCCTTTTATGGAAATTAATTAAAAATTTTAAAATTTTTTATAAAGTTTTTTTGAAAATATTTTATTTGAGTTCAAAATGTCTCAAAATATTTTTTAGAATTTTTCTGGTATTTTTATTGCCTCAAATAATTTATTTGAATTTATGGAATTGTTTTTATTCGGAAAATGCTGGAATTCCTGGTTTTTGGCTTGGGCTCAATTTCTTTTCTCCCACCCACCGGCCACCCCGCCAGCCGGGCCCCGCACCGCTTTCCCACCTCGCCCTGGCCCATTTCCCCTCGGCCGGCCTAACGCCAGCCGGCCCATCCCTCCCTCGCGTCGGCGCGCGAGCACGCCAGGCCGCTAGGCCGAACTCTCACCTGGGCCGAGCCCCGCCTGAGTGCCCGAGCTGGGCCACGCCCAGGACGCCCCCACGCGTGCTGCCTTCTCCGCTGGCCCACGTCAACGCCTCGCCCTGGGCCGCGCGATCCCGATCCGGTGGCCACGAGCGTGCCACGTTGCCCGAGCCTGCAGGACGCACGCCAGGTGCTCGATTTAATGCCGAAAACGGTCCAAACACCTCTAAAAATTTATTTTCTTGACCTAGCCGCCACCCCAACCTGTGGCAGACCTTCCTTGGTCTCTCTCACATCCTCCCAACCTCAGATCATTTTTCAAAACTCCAAAATCGCCGCCGAGAGCTCCGGACGTCGCCCGACGACGACCGAACTTTGGAGCGCGACTACCGTCAGCTCGTCGACTCGTTTCGAAATGTATCTGTCGTTGGGGCTCCTGTCCTGGTACAGTGATACTCTATTACTGTTGCGCGGGCCTGGTTAATCACGCAACCAGTAATGTAACGATCACGGCATCACGACAGACTCAGATTGAAACCACTTGGTCAGCACGATACTCGGCTAATGAGGTCACATGCCATCCAATTGGTTCCAATTTGAGCTTCCCGCAACCACGTGATAACCACTAGTCCCTGGATCAGTAGGTTAGTGTCACATGTTGAAGCAGGTAGAGTCTCATCCAAGCGAAAGCAATTTAAGGGCAGAGGTAATATATTACAACGATAGATAATAATATTACAACTTGTTTCTGTTTACAAAATGCCGATTGGCTTAAAGTAAACTAAAGAGAAAAACATCAGAGAAACAAAAGTAAAGCGTCCACGGTGTGCCTCTATTCCCACAGGCAACCGGCGAGCAACTAACTCCGCTAGCCGTCAAACGCACCACCCGCGTCTGCGTCACTGAACTCCTGGTCCCCTTCTTCCTCACCTGCGTCTTCTGCTCCTCACGCAAATTTTCAGAGCAAACGGTGAGTACACGTATGTACTCGCAAGACTTTATTGTTTGCAAGTATAATAATAATGCAGGCTAGTCAATGAAGATGGTTGCTATTCTAGTTCAGTTTTGCATGAAGCTGAAGTTGTTTGTAATAGACTAATAGATTGGAATACTGCATAGTTTATAAAGCATTTAGTAAATGAGAGTAAATCAATACATAATGTAATTGTACATTTCATTCAACACCCAAATTCCTCCAACATAAGCAACACCACTGTCAGCGTACTAGCCGACAGGCACCTCCGGGTCGGGTGCTTGTGAGGTTCAGACGGGGGGGGGGGGCTTTCGGGGCAATCGCAGGAGAAAGGAAGAAGATGACCGGAGTAACCGGAAGATCAGGAGAACGGGGAGACGCAAGGCATTTATCCAGGTTCAGGCCCTCCGAAGAGTAACAACCCTAGTCCTGGTTCTCTTGCTATTGCTTGTATGCTAACTTGAGAGGGTGAAACCTACTGACCATGGATCGAACCCCTTCTCCCATGCACCCTGGCTCCCTTTTATACTCGGGCTGGCGGGGGCGCATGGGAGGCTTACACTGCAATCCATAATCAATACACTGGCACGGGCGCATTTAAGGCACACGTCACTGTTCTTACATCCCAGTAACATCTGCCGCAGCCGTCACGTCCCCGCCTCGGGCCCCACGTCCGCCAACGCCACCCGTTTCGTAAGGGGGTGAGGCGCTGCCGGGATGTCACACGTAATTAATGCACGCCTGGGGAAGACGCGCCGCCATACTGTATCCTCCGTGCTTTGCATTTAATGCGCACGATTCGCATTAAATGCCCTTGATCTGGGCGCTGTAGCCTTGGGGGTGGACGCTAGGGGAGTGGCCTGCATGCCACTTGTCCGCTGGGCGACCACCTCGCTGGTCGCCCAGGGGCGCGGCCTGTCTGCCACGCGTCCCTTGGGCGACCACCTTCCTGGGCGCCTAGTGGTGCGGCCTGGTCGCCACCTGTCCACTGGGCGACCACCTCACTGGTCGCCCAGGGGCGTAGCCTATCTGCCACATGTCCACTAGGCATCCACCTCCCTGGGCGCCCAGTGGTGTGGCCTGATCGCCACTCGTCCACTGGGCGACCACTTTCCTGGGCGCCCAGTGGCGTGGCCTGACCGCCACCTGTCCACTGGGCGACCACCTTCCTGGGCGCCCAATGGCCTGATCGCCACCTGTCCACTGGGCGACCACCTTTCTAGGCGCACAGTGGTGTGGCCTGATCGCCACCTGACCACTTGGGCGACCGCCTTCCTAGGCGCCCAGTGGGTGTGGCCTGATCGCCACCTGACCACTGGGCGACCACCTTCCTGGGCGCTCAGTGGGTGTGGCCTGATCGCCACTTGTCCACTGGGCGACCACCAGGTGGCCCCGCCACTGCCTAGGTGGTGGGGCCCAGACGTGCCGTACCCATCTGGCGATCGTACTTGCTGCGGGGAGCGGGTACCCTGGTGTGGAATACGCCGACAGTAGCCCCCGGGACCACCCTGGAGCGCCTTCCGGTCTCCGACATTCCTTTTTAGACGACCTTCGGAGAGCCGCTGAGTCTCCCGGGTGGGCCCCTTACACGCCCACGCGCCCCGCAGTCTTTAAAGGTCTTCCGGCTTCTCCGGTTCCCGAGGCGGGGTGCGCAGTTATTCCCGCCTCGTAACGGACGCACGATCCGCACGATCTTTCCGGATCTCCTACCTTTAGGGGGGGGTTTCAAAACTTCCTTTTACACGAACCGTCGCGCCCTTTCGGTTTTCCCGCCGAGCCTTCCTTCGCAGCCTTATAAGGGGCTGACCGAGGGGGAGTGGTTCTCCCTCCTCCTTACCCCCCTCGCTCCACTTCGGATTCTCCTTGCTCCTTCTTCTTCTTCGACGCGCTCCGGTACTCTTCTGCGCTCGATGGCTCCCATTCTCCCCTCGTCGACAGTTGAGGAGGAGGTTGCCGCCAGGCTCTCCCGGAACATAACCGCGGGCGCCCTCCGCATCCGCGCCGGGACCGTTGAGCCCCACTGCCGGCCCGGGGAAGTGGTATTCTTCGGGTGGCAGCTTCTTGCCGGCCTGCTGCCGCTGGTTTCTGATTTTTATCTTTCCGTTCTCAACTTCTACGCTATTCACCACATTCATCTTCCCCCCAACTCCGTCGTCCTCCTTTCTGCCTTTGCCCACTTCTGCGAAATGTTCGTAGGAGTGTTACCCAACCTCCTACTTTTTCGCTTCTTTTATACCCTTCGCGCCGCGGGCGGCAATTCGCCTGTTACCGGGAGCTGCCACCTGCGGCTCCATGACGGGACAGTGTCGCGCTACATTCCACTGGACTGCCGGTCCAGCTGGAGGAATTGGCGCGAATATTGGGTGTAAGTCGAGGACGACAGCGGCATCGAGGTGCTGGAGCTTCCGTCTGGTCCAGCGGTTAGCAACCCCAATTGGGGGGCCCAGGTGAGCGAGACACCCGAGCTCCAGTCGATGCTAGCCCGTGTTGACCAGCTGCGGACGGCGGGCCTGACAGGGCCAATGGTTATCCGGGACTTTGTCTCCCGGAGACTGTGCCCTCTGCGCCGTCGCGTCCGCCCGGCCTGGTAGTATATGGGCCTGGGCGACGGGACCCGGAGTATCGTCGGAGGTAACCCGCTTCGCCTGAGATCATCCCTTGCCCTTCTTCTTTATTGGTTGAATCTGGCGCTGACAGCATTCCTATCTCCTGGGGCTTCCGCCTTCTCTTCTCTTTTTTGTCGTTGTCAGCCGCCGGGAACCTGGCTCCCGACGTGATTGACAGGTGGATGGCGCAGCTGGGCTTTGTTAGCCCCGTTCCGCCGTTCCCGGAGGGAGCGGTCCCGCTCTGCCGGTTATCGCCCGGAGAGCGAGCGACGATAATTCGCGCCATGCCGTCGATGGACGCCATGGGCACACCCGACGTGATACGCCGGGCCCCCCTAATGATCAGGGACCCTCCCCCCGCCGGCGGCCAGGGGAGGGGTGATCAAGGGAGGCGCAGGCGCCCCGACGACGATGATGGCAACAGTCTCCCCAAAGGCCCGCCTCGCCTGGGCCGGCCGGCAGACCCTCTGTGGCGCCGGGCACTTTTCGCTGCGACGGCGGGCTCGTCAATGGCGGCGAAGTCCGACGACCGTGCGACCTCGTCCTCTTTCGCCCCGTCGGGGTGGTGGCGATGGACCCTCGGCACCGACGCCTTTTCAGCCACCGCCGGCCTCAGATGGTAGTGCGGCGCGCCACCGGCCAGCTTTGACGGCGATACAGCGGCGCGCGGCACCTCCATCGCTGCCGCCGCCCGCCGCCCGGCCGGCGCTTCTTCCTCGCCGCCCGGCGCGGTCATAGGCCGCCAGGGCCGCTGCAAATAGCGCCACGTGGCTGGTCCTCGCCGGCGTGCCCCGCTTCCCAGGCCGCTACCTAGGTACTTATACAAAAGCAGACACGTAATATAGAAATTAGGTTCCTTTGGATCGTACCTTATGATCGTTTCTTTGTTCGTGGTTCCCGCTCAGGTGCCCCAGCGCCCAGGCGGTCAAGGTGTTGCGGCCGTGGGGGCCGCGCCGCCCGGGGATGTCGAGCCCCGGGACGAGCAGGAGGAGGGGGCAATCCCAGGCATTTCTTGCGCCGCGTCGCTCGAGGTCGAGGCCGCTGGGCCCTGTTCCTACCCCGGAGCCTCCCGTATCTTCCATTCCTTCTGCAGACGCGGACGCCCTGCTGGCGGCTCTCGGTGAGCTCTACTCCAGCACGAGCAGCCGTCTCAAGTTGAGCAGGGAGCGGCTGACGGAGGCGGGAGCCGAGATCCACCGCCTCCGCAAGGAGGTGGAAGACTTGCGCGAGCAGGGGGCGGGGCTGGAGCTCCAGCTGCGGCGAGAGCGGGAGCAGGGTGCCCGCCGTGCTGAGGAGCTTTCCGCGGAGCTGGCGGCGGAGAGGACCGAAAGGGCCCAGTCAGAGGTGGATACCCTCAGGATGCTGCGCCACGCCTTTGACCGGACGGTGGCCAGCCTTGCTCCACTGGGACTGGAGCAGCCGGGTCCGCGGGAGGAGAGGCCGCAGCATTACGCGTTCTGCCTCACCCGGACCGCGGACTTCCTCACGCACTTGCCCGCTGCTCTTGCCGCCCGGTCCGCCAGAGGGGCGTCGCGCGCGGCGACAGACGCGGCGTGGCTCGCTGCGCGCCCGCGACGCCAACTTCGATCCTGTGGCCACTGTTCAGGGGATCGAAGGCGACTGGGCGCAAGCGGAGGAGCGGGTCCAGGGTGCCGCCGATCAGGTTGCCGCGCAGCTGGAGATGGGTAATCCTCAGCTGGAGGCTACCGCGGAGGACGTGGCGATGGCGCTGGACGTCGGCCCGGCTGACGAGGACGTGGCGGCTGCGGAGGCCGCAGCAGAAGACGAGGAGGAGCCGCCCGTAGCGTAGTCCCCCCCTTTCTTTTGTTTCCGCCTGTAAGACACTTATGCATTTCAATTCAAAGAATGAAACTGAAGCGCAGGCTTATCTTTGCGTCACACAGTGTCTGTTGTCTCTTTTCTTTTCCCTTTTTTTTTACTTTACTGGTTCCCAAAGAGGAAGTGCATGAATGCTCAGTGACTTAAAGACTTGTGCCAGGGAGCCACTCCCTTCAAACCCCTTGGCTTAGCGAAATTCTGTTTCCCAGATAGCCCCTAGGGAATGGACATTCAGCGAGCCGTGACAGGGTCTTAGGTTTTCGGGTACGGTGTTCGAGACGCCGACTTCACGGGACACCCAGTGTCATGACTGCGTCTTGGGTCGTCTTTGAACCAGCCATCCGATCGCCTACCCCTGCACGCCGTTCTTGCTGAGTGGTTCCCCCTTTGCTACTGGGTTTTTGCACGACTGCAGGGTGAAGGGGGAGTGCCCTGGCACTGCCCAACAGTGGGCAAGAAACCGAAAAGAAGGAAGGAAGAACAAATCTTGTAGATAAAGAAAGTGAACATTTAAATTCAATACAAGGCTTTCCCCGATAAGGCATAGAGTTGAAGACACACTCTGGCTGGTCGGGGAACAGAGCTGTAACACCCCAATTTTTGCTTTTCATGAAATTAGATATTATTTTGCACATTTGTGAATTTTTGGAATTTTCTGGAATTTATTTGGATTTATTTGGATTTAATTTGAATTTATTCCATATTGAAATAATTAAAGAAATTAAATTTTTAAATAAAGTTTTGTTAAAAATATTTTATTTGAGTCCCAAATGCCCTAAAATATTTTCCAGAATTTTTTTGGAATTTTTCTGAGTATTTTACTATTTTTCTTGAATTAAATGAATTACTGGAAATTATTTTAATTATTAAATCGCTGGAAAAATCCAGTCGGGTCAAGTACTGTTCATTCGACCGGACCCGAGTCCGAATCAGACTAGAGTCCGACCCGAGCCACGTGACTTGATCGAACCGCGTCCAAACCCTAACCGTTGTGGACCGTCGGATCAAGATCCAACGGCCGATTTCCGTGCATCGCTTCGACCGGATCCGGTCCGGATCCGATCTCGCACGCGCATCGTGGCCACTGATCGTGCCACGTGGACGGCTGTCCGTCGTCGTCCCCGTCCGAGTCCGGGACGGACTCCTCCGCCGCGTAGCCGCCGCGTCCCTGCTAGGGTTCCAATTCTAGCACGCATCCCGGGGGTATTTAAGGCGTGGGACATCTCCCAGGTTGCCCGTTGCCGCGTGCACCTTCCGCCCCTAGTCTTCGAGCTTGAGCCGCCGCCAGCTAGCCGCAATCGCTCGCCGTAGTTAGATCTTACCTCCGCCACGGTTTTTGCCGCGCCCCGCCGTCATCCGTCGCCCTCCGCCGTCGTTAAGCCCAGATCCGAGACCCCCAGGTCAAGCCGCGTCGGTGAGGACATCTCACTTCGCCGGAGGACCCTCGGAGCGCCGTTCCACGCGTCATCGTCCCCGACTCCGGCGGCAAAGCCCGCCGCGCCGCCATCACCCGCGCGAAGCTTTTGGACCGTCCGATCCCGATCGAACGGCAGTGGTGAGTCATGTGCTTCCAAACCCGATTAGATCTGGACCGTTGGATCAAGATCCAACGGCGCACGATCACCACGTGCCGTAGCAGCGTTAACGTAGGGTTAGATCTGGACCATCCGATCTAGATCGAACGGCCCATGATCACCGTGTAGATTATAACAGAGTTAACCTAGGGTAGATCTAGACCGTTGGATCTAGATCCAACGGCCGTGATCATGCCACGTAGCCGCTGCCACGCCGTGCGTTGAGTCACTGACAGGCCGGGCCCGCGTGCCAGCGACCGAGCCTGGGCATGACTGCGCGTCACTGACATGCGGGGCCCGCATGTCAGTGTCTCGCCCGAGAGTCGCACCGTGCATGTGACCCACTGATAGGAGGGACCCGCGTGTCAGCGACCCGAGCCGTGGACCCGCGTGTCAGCGACCCGAGCCGTGGACCCGCGTGTCAGCGACCCGAGCCGTGGACCGGGTCCACGGTGGACCGAGCCGCACCGTGCGCCGAGTCCGTGAGCCGGCTGACGTCAGCCGACCAATCAGGAGCCAACACGTGTCACCCATGACTCAATAAATATTTTTCGAAAAAGAAAATGATTTAATAATTCGGTTTAATATTAGATTTAAATTTGAAAACTTCAAACGCTTATAACTTTTGCGTTTTAACTCCGATTTGAACGATTCAAATTTCTAAAAATTCATAAAATTCAGATCTACTCAGATATGAATTTTATTTAATTTTTGGACTAAAGTTTTTCTCTATAATATTATTTAATTGATTATTTAAACTTTAAATAATTATAACTTTTGTGTTTTAACTCCGATTTGAGCGATTCCATTTCCTAAAAATTCATAAAATTATGTTCTCTCTGTTTATGGATTTTATTTGGATGTTTGGACACTTTTTACCTGTTGTTTATTTGTGTATTGCTATTTGCACGCTTTACGAGTAGACGTTGAAGTGCCCGAAGGCTTCGAGGGAGAAGTATTGACCCAGGAGCCAGCTCAAGACCAAGAACAAGTACTCTTTGAAGGCAAGTTGTGCTTTGACCATATTGATCCCATTTTGAAACCTATTTTGATTTAATGTATTGCATGCTAGTTCAAATAGAAAATGCTTTACTTAATTATGGGAAATTAGATAAATGCCAAATTGCTGTATGACACCTTGACAATTTAAATATGTGCCATGACCCCCTTGTCACCCTAGTTGTGGATTACTAGTTGGACACTACTAAACTGCCAACATGGGTTTGTAGATCGTTGTAGTATATGGCTTAGACCTGCTACGTGCTCATGACATGATTTTGAACAATCAAATGTTAATATTGACTTAAAGATATATTGAACCTGTTTTGGAAAGGTATCATGTGTTGTGGTGTTGATGGCACGTGGTGCATAGTAATTAACTGGGGTTTGATAAATAGCTTTTGGCCGGGCATGTGGCAAGAATGATCAGGTGGGCAGTTGTGGCACCGGAATGTTGGTTTGGTTCTTCTAGTCTTGCCCTGGTCACCCTAAGGACTTAACCTTGCAAGCCTTTGAACTGAGTCAAGCGTGCAACCACATGTCCGTAATGGGACGGACCTAGTTGACTAAGTTGCTAATAACGTACCTGTGGGACCTCAGGATGTCAACTACACCCTTTGTGTAAGTTGAACGGGGGAGCGTATCGGGGCTGCGGCCAGGTACCCATCTAACGGTGGATTGACCTAAACTTCGCCTTAGCTAAGGGAAGGGTTAGTGTGCAACACCGGAGAGGACCACTTGTATTGTTAGAAGTTTCCGAAAGACTTTGTTACGGGAACTTGCCTTTGTGGTGTTTGACTGTATCTTGTGGGTAAAGTGCATAACCTATGCAGAGTGTAAAATCTATTCGAATAGCCGTGTCCGCGGAATTGGACATCGCTCGGGAATTACAGTCAAGGGTTAGACTTTCTTGAAAATAATTTGGACTTGAAAGGTTGGGTTTGGTTAAACAATGATGTCGATGGAAATGTAGATTAGGAATGGGAAAGATGTTGATTAAACTCCTGGAAAAATTATTGATGTTATACTTGTTTCTACTGCTTTCGAATCTACTTATGATACTTGTTAAATGCTCTTACTGCAAATATACCTTGAGCCACTCCTTTGTATTAAGCCATGCATGTAGTATATTAGCTGCATTCTGTGCATGACTTGCTGAGTACCAAGTACTCACCCTTGCCGCAATACAACACCAGTTGAAGAGGAGACTACACCAGCTTTGGAGGAGGAGCTCCAAGAGGAACCGTCTACTTAGGGAGCGAGCCCAGTCAGTTGCCTGTGGTATACTGGATGGCGCCACGATGTTATCTTATTTTCCGCTGCTATTATTTCTCTCTTAATAAGTTTCGCCCTGCGTGGCGTACATTTGTAACTTGACCATAAGGTCGAGCAACCAGTTTGACTATTTAATTAAAGTACTTTGTTAGTATCGAGTGGTATGATTGTGATATTTACCGATGTTAAGACTGTGTGCACTAGCGCATTCCTGGACTAGTGCTGAATACACAGAGGGTCTGGATTTGCAAATTCGGGTCCCGACAGAGGTGGTATCAGAGCCATACTGACCGTAGGCTCAACCCATAGCTAGAATGGTCGTAGTGAGGATAAAACCTATTTTCTAAAGCTAAAAGTTGTCAAGATAATGAATGAATTCTTGACTTACCCCTTTTCTTTCTTGTTCATACCCCTTGCTGAGTTCTTTTTGCCTTCCACATTGGTTTTAAAGTGCTGCGATCTTATGTAAGTATCCTTTGACAGATGGAAGGAGAGATCAACTACGTCGATCTGGAGGTTGGTCACGCCGCGGAACTTTGGCGTATGCTACAAACTCTCAGAGATTTTGAGAAGCCACAATACCAAGTGGACGTGATCAGACAAGCAGGATTGATCAAGGCTTGTGACGTGAAGATTGTGGTACCTGCTAGGAAGAAGGGCCCAGGCAATCGCCCGATACAACTACACTTTGCCGAGAGGTCTACAATGCAGATGGGTATCCAAGAGGCGTCACGACGAGCAATGCGGCACATTACCCGTATCTACGCCAGAGAATTGGAGAGCATGGTGTTCCGATATCATCCGCGCAGCAATAACCTTTTTGACCCGAAGGCGATTCAGGATGAGAATGCCATGGTTACACAGTTGGCACGACTTGTTGTCGCCCAGGAGGATGTACTCGATGATACAAGCAAGGAGTTACAGAAGGCCCGCAAAGAAATCACGGCAGAGAAGAACAGATGGCGGGAAGCTCAAGAGTATGTGTCTCACCTTCTGCAAAGGATTGGAGAGTTAGAGACGGCATTGTACGCACGCAGCCGGAGCGATGAGCTGCACGAGCCAGACCCGGAGGAGCCGGAGCTTGAGGAGGACACTGCTTCTTCGACTACCACAGATGACATAGTTGCTGGACATGGCGATCGTTTCACGCCTATGCCGCAGCGTCCGTGCCCAGGCCGTGGAGGTTTTCTCGATGAGTGAGCGTAGGTTCTATAGTGAGACTCCTTCGCCGAGTTGCGTCATAGAATAAAGAGTCACCCTTTAGGCGTTAGACTCCAGTGTTAGTTCGATTTGGATTTTCATTGCTTGCTGAGTGTGCAGTATGTGTTGCAAGGCCCCTAGGCATTGTAAGCAACCATACCAAGTTACTATTGATTAAAATAATAAAGTTGGACTTTAAGTTACACCTTTCGCCCCGCATAAGTTCCATATTACTTGTCTATTCTTGTTTCCCTCTCATCTCTAAAACCTAGAGCAAACCACAGATGGTGAACACTCGTGGAAAGCTTGGAGGCAATGGAAGTGGTTCTCGCCCAGTAGAAAACCCCAATGATGGAGCACCAGGACCGCCAGTTGATATGTAGAATTTCGGAGCTTTTCTTGCTGCTCAGACTCAGTTGATGCATGCCATGATGCAACAGATGCAGCACGTCACTGCTCAGGCCACTACTAATCAAGTCAATCAGGGACAATGCCAGAATACAAGACTGTCAGAGTTCATGAGGACTCATCCACCCACTTTCTCCGGGAATGCTAACCCGTTGGAAGCCGATGGACCGTTAAGGTCAATTGAGAGGAAGCTACACATTGCTCAATGCATGGGAAATGAGAAGGTACTCTCGCTTCTCATCGAGTTGGAAGGAATGCCATTGAATGGTGGGAGAACTTCGTACACGCAAGAGAACCCTCAGGACATCACTTGGGAAGAGTTCACAGCTGCATTCCGTCAGTATCACGTGCCTGAAGGAATCATGGACCTCAAGAAGGAGGAGTTCAGAGCACTGAAGCAAGGTAATCAGCCGGTGGCCGAATACCTGAACAAGTTCACACAGCTTGCACGTTACGCACCTGAAGACGTAGCAACAGATAAAGCCAGACAGTCTCGTTTCATGAAGGGACTTAACTCAGGATTGCAGGTGGGATTGATCACCCACACCTTTCCAGATTTCCAGGAGCTGGTGAATAAGGCGCTTATTCTTGAGGACAAGCGCAAGGAACTGGATGAGAACAGGAAGCGCAGGATGCAGCATCAGGGATCGCGTCAGGGAGCACAGCAACGTTTGAGAGTTGCGCCAAATCAGTTTTTCAGATTCCAGCCACAGAATGCTACAAGGACACCGTCACCAGCACCAAGACCCGTCAATCAGAACTATCAGACCCCAGCACCAGCCAGAAACGCCGCTTCAGGCAGTCAACAGGGGACAGTGAGACGCTGCTACAATTGCAACAAGCTAGGACACTTTGCCAACAGTTGTCCTAAGAAGACCGCAGGAGTGACCCCAGTTCGCTTCAATCTGGGATCCACACCAGCTAGGACGCCAACACCCAGAGCAGCACCCCAGACCGTGGTGAGAGGCCGAGTCAACCATGTCACCGCAGATGCACTTCAGAATGCCATGGATGTCGTACTGGGTAAGTTACTTGTCAACTCAGTACCTGCAACAGTTTTGTTTGATTCCAGAGCCTCGCATTCGTTTGTTTCACAAGGCTTTGCTGCTAAAAATGATTTGGAGATTGCAAGACTTAAATGCATGCTTTTAGTTCAAACCCCTGGTTCCGAACTCCGAACGAAAGTAGGATGTTCTGGGGTGAGAATACTAATAGATGGGATAGAGTTCCTAGCGAACCTTATTATTTTGGAGACCCAGACCTTGGATGTCATTTTGGGAATGGATTGGTTATCCAAGCACAAGGCCGTATTGGATTGTGGACGGAGGACTATCTCAGTTGAGAGCCCGTGTGGAAAGAAAGTGGAATTTCAAGCTACCGCCGTTAGAGATGGACAGTTGATGGTTAACAGCACCAAGGCAATCAGCATAGAAGATGTCTCAGTAGTGAATGAGTACCCAGATGTTTTTCCTGAAGATCTACCTGGTATGTGTCGGGACCCCGAATTTGCAAATCCGGACCCTCTGTGTATTCAGCACTAGTCCAGGAACGCGCTAGTGCACACAGTCTTAACATCGGTATATATCACAATCATACCAAACGATACTATCAAAGTACTTTATTTAAATAATCAAAGGGTTACTCGACCTTATGGCCAAGTTACAAATATATGCCTTGCAAGGCGAAACTTATTAAAAGAGAAATAACAAGAATGAAAATCAATTAAACTTCGTGGCGCCATCCAAGATACCACAGTAATCGAGCTCGCATCCCTAAGTAGACGGGTCTTCTTGGAAATCCTCCCCCGAAACTGGCGTAATCTCCTCTTCAACTGGTATTGTGTTGAGGCAAGGGTGAGTACTTGGTACTCAGCAAGTCATGCACAGAATGCAAGCTAGTATACTATATGCATGGCTTGGTACAAAGGAATAGCTCAGGGTATATTTGCGAAATGACTTTTGACAAGTAATAAAAGTAGATTCGAAAGCAGTAGAAATAAGTAAAGCATAAATAACTTTTCAAGAAGTTTAACAAACATTTTTCCCATCCTAAACCATATTTCCATCATCTTCCTTGTTAAACCAACCCATCTTTTCAAAACCAAGTTATTTTCAGAAAGTCTACCCCTTGACTGTAATTCCCGAGCATTGTCCAGTACCGTGGACTCGGCTATTCAAATAGATTCTACACTCTGCAGAGGTTATGCACTTTACCCACAAGATACAGTCAAACACCACAAAGGCGAGTTCCCGTAACAAAGCCTTTCGGAAGCCTCAAACAACACAGGTGGTCCTCTCCGGTACGTGCTCTACACCATCCCTTCCCTTAGCCAAGGCGAAGTATGGGACCAACACACCGTTAGATGGGTACCTGGCCACAGCCACGATACGCTCCCCCGTACAATCACACAAACGGTGTAACTGACACCCTGAGGCTCCACAAGTGAGTCCTTAGCGACTTAGTCAACTAGGGCCGTCCCATTCCAGCCATGTGGTTGCAAGTATGACCCAGTTCAAAGGCTTGCAAGGTTAAGTCCTTAGAGTGACCAGGGCAAGACTACCCGAAAAACCAAATCAACACTCCCAATGCCACAACCGCCCACACGATTACTCTTGCCACATGCCCCTGGCCGAAAGCGTTTATCAAACCCGGTTGATTACCATGCACCACGTGTTCAACATAACATGATTATTTTCCTAAACATGTTCATTATATCATTTAGTGCATATTAGGATTTTTTTGTCCAAATTCATGTCATGAGCACGAGTGTGTCTAAGCAAAGATACTACAACTGGTCTAAACCCATGTTGGCAATTTAATAATGTCCAACTAGTAAACCACAACTAGGGTGACAAGGGATCATGGCACATACTTAGATAATCAAGGTGTCATACAAAGAAATTGGTGTTTATCTAACCCCCATGTTTAAACAAAGTATCTTTCTAATTGAACTAGCATGCGATAGTTTAAATCAAAATAGATTTCGAAATAGGATCAACATGGTCAAAGCACAACTTGCCTTCAAAAAGTACTTGCTCTTGGTCTTGAGTTGGATCCTGAGTCAACACTTCTCCTTCGAATCCTTCAGGCACTTCAACGTCTACTCGTAAAGCGTGCAAATAGCAAATACACAAATAAACACTAGGCAAAAAGATCCCAAAACTCCAAATAAAATCCATAAACAGAGAGAACATAATTTTCTGGATTTTTAGAAACTGGAATCGTCAAATTCGGAGTTAAAACGCAAAAGTTATGATTATTTAAAGTTTAAATAATCAATTAAATAATTTTGCAGAGAAAAACTTTAGTCCAAAAATTAAATAAAATTCATATTTAGGTAGAGCTCATTTTTCTACAAATTTAGAAATTTGAATCACTCAAATCGGAGTTGAAACGCAAAAGTTATAAGCGTTTGAAGTTTGAATCTAAATTTTGAATCAATATTTCGAATTAATAAATCATTTTCTTTTTCGGAAATTAATTATTGCGTCAGCATGGACACGTGTCAGCTCCTGATTGGCTGGCTGGCGTCCACCGGTCCATGGACTTGGTCCACGCTTCGGCTCGGGTCCACGGTGGACTCGGCCCACGGCTCCACGTGAGAGCCCGACATGTGGGTCCATTCGGGTAGACGTCATTCTTGTCGACGCCAAGACACCTGGGACAAGTGGCGACAGCGGGCCCGTCATGACGTCATCGTGACGTCATGGTGCGGTTTGGCTGGGCCGCTGACATGCGGGCCCAGCGTGTCAGAGACACGTTCTCCTGCGCGGCGCTGACCGCGCTGACCGCGGCGGTTGGCCTTCTGGCCACGTGGCTAGATCTAGGCCGTTTATTTGAAAATCAACGGCCCGAGTTGAATCTGGTGTTACGCGTTTGGGGTGAACGCAGTTAATCTGACCGTTGGATTTAGATCCAATGGTTGAGATTGAATCTAGAGATAAATAACGAAACCTCACCGTCGCGATGACGTGGCAAGATCTGGACCGTGCGATCTTGATCGGACGGTGAGATAGCTCGAGCGACGGCAATGGCGTCGCGGCTTGCGGCGGCCGGGTGATGACGATGACACGCCCGGCAGCTGCAAGGCCCCTCCGCGGCGAAAGTGGATGGTAGGCACGGTGCGCCTTGACGCAAGGGATCCGATCTGGGGTCAACGCTCGGCGGAGGATGGCGACGGTGGCGAAGCGGCGGAACATGGCGGAGTGCTTTACCAACTCCGGCGAGCAATAGCGGCGAGCGGTGGGGATCCTAGCGGCGTGAGCTAGGGTTTCGGGACCGGGCGTGGGATGGCGATCCTCGGGTGCGATCCGCATTAAATAGCCGGAGGCGTGCTCGGCGGAACCCTAGTCGATCGGCGGCTCTCACCGGCGGAGTCCGGCTCGGACTCGGCGGAGACGACGCATCGCAGCCGTCCACGTGGCGCGATCAACGGCCCCGATCGCGCGGGCGCGACCGGTCCGGTCCGACACGGCTCGGTCGGTCGGCGGATCTCGGCCGTTGGATCTTGATCCAACGGTTGGGATTGATTAGGGTTAGGAGTGGGTTCGGTCGAGTCACGTGGCTCGGTCGGACTCGAACCTTGAAGTCTGACTCGGGCTCGATCGGATGAACGACTTGACCCGAGTTTGATTTTCCAGCGATTTAATATTTAAAATAATTCCTAGTAATTCATTTAATTCATTAAAAATAGCAAATGACTCGAAAAATTCGGAAAAATTGGAAAATACTTTGGATCATTTTGGACTCAAATAAAATATTTCCAACAAAATTTTATTTGCAAAATTAAATTCTTTAATTATTTCAAAATGGAATAAATTCAAATAAATTCCAAATAAATCCAAATAAATTCCAAAATTCCAAAAATTCACCAAAGTGCCAAATCACACATGAGTTTAGGAAAAGTAAAATTTTGGGGTGTTACAAACCTCCCCCTTAATAGAATCTCGTCCCAGAGATTCGGGGCTTACTAAAGGAATAGGTTTGGAAATTCTTTCTTCAAATCCTCTTCACGCTCCCAAGTCGCCGCTCTCTGCATGGTTGCTCCACTCGAACTCTCTGAAGCGGGTTGACTTATTTCTAGTTTCTCGATCCATTGTGTCTAGAATCCTCACGGGATACTCCTTATAGGTCAAATCCTCTTGCAACTCAATTGACTCTAGCGGTGTCTGTTCCTCAGAACTCGAAGACACTTCTTCAATCGGGACACATGGAATACATCATGTACTCACTTCTTATTTGTGGCAACTCCGGTGATAAGCAACTTCGCCTCTGCGGCTCAAAATCTTAAATGGTCCAACATAACGGGTGCAAGTTTCCCTTTGGCATGGAACCTCTTAACTCCCTCGAGAGGCGTAACTCTGAGGTATACAAAGTCTTCTCGTTCAAAACTCAAATCTCGGCGACGATTGTCAAGATAACTCTTTGTCGAGATTGGGCTATCTTCAACCTTTCCCTAATCATGGCGATCTGTTCTTGACCTCTTGAAGAATATCAGGCCCAAAGACACGGCGCTCGCCGGTCTCATTCCAATTCAATGGCGTCCGACAGGTCGACCATCTGATTGCCTCAAAAGGTGACATCGTAAACTAGCCTGATAACTATTGTTGTAATCGAACTCGGCATACGGCAAACTTTTATCCCAAGAGGTAGCATAAGCCAATGCACAAGCTCTCAACATATCCTCGAATCTGGTTGACTCTTTCGATGCATCCATCCGTCTGTGGATGATAAGTCATCTTGAAGTTTAAAGCGGGTTCCCATGGCTTCATGCAACTTATTCCGTAACCTTGAGGTAAATTGGGTACCTCTGTCCGATACAATCCTCTTTGGCACTCCGTGCAAACAAACAATCCTGATCATGTATAATTCCGCTAATTTATCTCCGAGTAAGTGGTCTTCACGGGGATAAAATGGGCTACTTTAGTCAAGCGATCCACTATAACCCATATGGAGTCATAACCTCCTTGAGTCTTGGCAAACCGGTAATGAAATCCATTCCGATTTCCTCCCACTTCCACTCGGGTATTTTCAGCGGTAGCAATCCTGCTGGTCTCACGATGCGGTGCCTTGACTCTCTGGCATACGTCGCACAATGCAACATGCTCGGCAACTTCACGTTTCATACTCGGCCACGAGAATCTCTCCTTGAGATCCTGATACATCTTGGCGCTTCAGGATGAATTGAGTACTTGGAGTCATGGGCTTCTTCGTAATCGATTGCTTTAACTCCTTTTGTTAGGCACACAAATGCGATCCTTCATCCATAACGTGCCCTGCTCATCCAATTTGAAGTCCTCTGCCTTGCCTTCCTCCTTTTTGGACTTAATCCTACGGATCCTGTCATCATCCTTCTGTCCTTCTCGGATCTGGTCCTCTAAAGTAGGCTTTACTTCCAATGCGGCCAAGAATCCGCTAGGTACAACCTCAATCTTCATTTTCTGGAAATCCTCACACAACTCATCCTGACTTGTGGCTAGCAACGCACTCACGGTATGGCTTTTCCGACTCAGAGCATCGGCTACTACGTTGGCCTTCCCGGGATGGTAATGGATTCCAACATTATAGTCCTTGATCAACTCTAGCCATCTCCTTTGCCTCATATTCAGATCCGACTGGGTGAATATGTACTTAAGGCTCTTATGATCCGTATACACTTCACATCTGTTTCCAATCAGATAGTGACGCCATATCTTCAAAGCATGCACTACGGCGGCTAACTCTAGGTCATGTGTCGGATAATTTTCCTCATGCGGCCTCAACTGCCTTGATGCATAAGCGACGACCTTTCCATTCTGCATCAGCACACATCCGAGTCCTTGGCGCGATGCGTCACAATAAATATCGAAGCTTTGAGCAACATCCGGTAGAACTAACACTGTGCCGATGTCAATTGCTTCTTCAGCTCTGAAATCCTTTCTCACATTAAAGCGTCCATGCAAACTTCTTTTCCTTCTTCAGCAATTGCGTAAGAGGTTTCGCATTGTCGAAAAGCCTTCGATGAAGCGGCGGTAGTATCCTGCCATTCCAAGGAAACTCCGAATCTGGTCACGATCTTCGGCCGCTCCCAATGTAACACGGCTTCTACTTTGCTTGGATCCACTGCGACTCCTTCTGCGGTCATTACATGTCCAAGAAACTCCACCTTGTCCTTCCAAAAATCACACTTGCTGAACTTGGCGAAAAGTTGCTGTTCCTCGCCTTTTCCAAAACTCGCCTTAAGTGTTCGGCATGTTCATCCTCTGTCTTGGAGTAGATTAGGATATCGTCTATGAACACGACGACAAACTTGTCCAAATATTCCATGAACACCTTATTCATCATATTCATGAAATAAGTGGCGCATTAAATCGGCCCAAAGGACATAATCATAAACTCGTAATGTCCATATCTTGACGAGAATGCAGTCTTGGAATATCCTCTCGATCGGATCTTCAATCGATGGTATCCCGATCTCGAGATCAATCTTGGAGAAAACTCCGGCTCCTCTTAACCGATCAAACAAATCATCAATCACGGGTAGCGGATACTTATTCTTCACGGTGACTTCATTGAGTGCACGGTAGTCAATGCACATCCTGAAACTCCGTCCTTCTTCTTGACAAACAAAGCGGTGCTCCCCACGGTGACGAACTTGGTGCGATAAATCCTTTCTCCATTAACTCCTCTAGCTGTTTCTTCATTTCTACCAACTCCTCGGTAGACATCCGATAGGGTCTCTTTGCTATCGGTGCTTGTGCCACAAGCTCTATTACAAACTCTATGTCCCCTGTCAGCGGCATACCGAGGTAGATCTTCGGGAAAAACATCTGGTACTCATTCACTACCGAGACATCCTCTATGCTGATTGCCTTGTTTAACCATCAATCGCCCATCTCTAGCTGCAGTGGCTTGAAATTCCACTTTCTTCCCACACGGGCTCTCAATCGAGATAGTCCTTCGTCCACAATCCAATACACCTTGTGCTTGGATAACCAATCCATTCCCAATATAACATCTAAGGTGCAGGTCTCCAAAATTATAAGGTTTGCTAGGAACTCTATTCCATCTATTAGTATTCTCACCGGAACATCCTACTTCCGTTCGGAGTTCGAACGAGGGTTTGAACTAAAAGCATGCACTTAAGTCTTGCAATTCTCAAGTCATTTCTAGCAGCAAAGCCTTGCGAAACAAAGCGAATCTGCGAAGCTCCGCAGTCAAACAAAATCAAGCTGTATCGAGTTAACAAGTAACTTACCCGATCTGACGTCAGTAGCATTCTGCGGTGCATCTGCGGTGACATGGTTGACTCGGCCTCTCACCACGATGCAGGGTGTGGCTCACTGTCTTTGGCGTCCTAGCTGGGGTGGTTCCTAGATTGAAGCGGCGGGGTCGCTCCTGCTGTCTTCTTTGGACAAGCTGTTGGCAAAGTGTCTGGCTCGTTGCTGTAGCAGCGTCTCACTGTTCCTTCTTTGGCCTGGAGTAGTGTTTCTAGCGAAGTGGAGTCCGATAGTTCTGATTGGCAGGTCTTGGTCGGGAGGGTGTCCTTGTTGCATTCGTGGTTGGAATCAAGAATTGATTTGGTGCAACTCTCAAGCGCTATTGCGTTCCTGGCGTGATCCTTCTTTGTTGCATCCTGCGCTTCTGTTCTCATCCGGTTCCTTGCGCTTGTCCTCAAGAATAAGTGCCTTATTCACCAACTCTTGGAAATCTGGAAAGGTGTGGGTGATCAACCCTACTTGCAATCCTGAGTTAAGTCCCTTCATAAAACGAGGTATGCGGATTTGTGCATCGCTACATCCTCAAAGTGCGTGGCGTGCTAGCTGTGTGAACTTGTTCGGGTAGTCGACCCTTGGCTGATTACCTTGCTTGATGCTCTGAACTCCTCCTTCTTAAGGTCCATGATTCCTTCAGGCACGTGATATTGTCGAATGCAGTTGTGAACTCTTCCCAAGTGATATCTTGAGGGTTCTCTGCGTGGCGAAGTTCTCCCACCATTCGTAATTTGTTCCTTCCAAGCGATGAGAAGCGTAAAGTACCTTCTCATTTCCTATGCATTGAGCTATGTGTAGCTTCCTCTCGATTGATCTTAACCAATCATCGGCCTCCAATGGATTGGCATTCCCAGAGAAAGTGGGTGGGTGAGTTCTCATGAACTCACGGCGGCTGGTATTACGGCGTGGTCACTGATTAACTTGATTAGCGTGGCCTGGCGATGACGTGCTGCATTTGTTGCATCATAGCATGCATCAAGCGAGTCACAGGCAGCAAGAAAGGCTCCAAAACTCTGCATATCAACTGGTGGTGCTGGTGCTCCATCATTGGGGTTTTCTGCTGGGCGAGATCCACTCCCATTGCTTCCAAAGTTTCCACGGGTGTTCACCATCTGTCGATTTGCTCTAGGTTTAGAGATGAGAGGGAAACAAGAATAGACAAGTAATATGGAACTTATGCGGGCGAAAGGGGTAACTTAAGGTCCAACTTTATTATTAATAACTTGGTATGGCTGCTTACAATGCCTAAGGGCCTTGCAACACATACTGCACACTTAGCAAACAATGAAAATCCAAATCGAACTAACTCTGGAGTCTAACGCCTAAAAGGTGACTCTTTCTTCTATGACGCGACTCGGCGAAGGAGTCTCACTATAGAACCTATGCTCACTCATCGAGAAAACCTCCACGGCACAGTGCGGGTCTTTGTGGCATAAGCGTAACGATCGCCATGTCCGGCAAGCTGTGTCCTCTGTGGTAGTCGAAGAAGCGGTGTCCTCATCGAGATCGGACTCCTCTGGATCAGCTCGTGTAGCTCGAAATCTTGGCTCGGTGCAGCCCGTACAAAGTCATCTCCAACTCGTCAATCCTTCGCGAGAAGATGTGCCACATACTCTTGAGCTTCCCGCCATCTGTTCTTTTCTCGTGATCTCCTTGCGGGCCTTCGTAGCTCCTTGCTTGTATTATCTAGTACATCCTCCTGGCGACGACAAATCGTGCCAATCGTGTAACCGTGGCATCCTCATCCTGAATCGCCGGTCGAGAAGGTTATCGCTCTTGCGGATAGTAGCGAACACCGTGCTCTCCAACTCTCGGCGTGAATACGGGTAATGTGCCGCATTGCTCGTCGTGATACTTCTTGGATACCCATCTGCATTGTAGATCTCCTGGCGTATCGGCCGATTGCACAGGCCCTTTTTCCTAGCGGTACCTCAATCCTCACGTCACAAGCCTTGATCAATCCCGCTTGTCTGATCACTTCCACTTGGTATTGGGGCTTCTCAAAATCTCCGAGAGTCTGTAGCATATGCCAAAGTTCCGCGGCGTGACCAACTCCCAGATCAACGTAGTTGAACTCTTCCTCCATCTGTCACAAGAGTGCTTTACGTAAGAACTCGGAATTTTTAAATTGTGACAAGGTAAGGGAAAATTTCAGCAAGAGACAAGAAAAGAGATGTCATTTCTTGTCTTCACAAATTTTTAGCTTTAGAAAATAGGTTTTATCCTCACTCTCGACCATTCTAGCTTAGGGTTGAGCCTACTGATCAAGTATGGCTCTGATACCACCTCTGTCGGGACCCGAATTTGCAAATCCGGACCCTCTGTGTATTCAGCACTAGTCCAGGAACGCGCTAGTGCACACAGTCTTAACATCGGTATATATCACAATCATACCAAACGATACTATCAAAGTACTTTATTTAAATAATCAAAGGGTTACTCGACCTTATGGCCAAGTTACAAATATATGCCTTGCAAGGCGAAACTTATTAAAAGAGAAATAACGGCGGAAAATCAATTAAACTTGCGTGGCGCCATCCGATATACCACAGGCAATCGAGCTCGCATCCCTAAGTAGGACGGGTCTTCTTGAAATCCTCCCCGGCTGGCGTAATCTCCTCTTCAGCGGTGTTGTGTTGAGGCAAGGGTGAGTACTTGGTACTCGACAAGTCATGCACAGAATGCAAGCTAGTATACTATATGCATGGCTTGGTACAAAGGAATAGCTCAGGGTATATTTGCGAAATGACTTTTGACAAGTAATAAAAGTAGATTAAAGCGATTAGAAATAAGTAAAGTATAAATAACTTTTCAAGAAGTTTAACAAACATTTTTCCCATCCTAAACCATATTTCCATCATCTTCCTTGTTAAACCAACCCATCTTTTCAAAACCAAGTTATTTTCGTAAAGTCTACCCCTTATTTGTAATTCCAGAGCATTGTCGATCACAGTGGACTCGGCTATTCAAATAGATTCTACACTCTGCAGAGGTTATGCACTTTACCCACAAGATACAGTCAAACACCACAAAGGCGAGTTCCCGTAACAAAGCCTTTGGAAGCCTCAAACAACACAGTGGTCCTCCGGTTCGTGCTCTACACCATCCCTTCCCTTAGCCAAGGCGAAGTATGGGACCAACACACCGTTAGATGGGTACCTGGCCACAGCCACGATACGCTCCCCGTACAATCACACAAGCGGTGTAAGCGACACCCTGAGGCTCCACAAGTGAGTCCTTAGCGACTTAGTCAACTAGGGCCGTCCCATTCCAGCCATGTGGTTGCAAGTATGACCCAGTTCAAAGGCTTGCAAGGTTAAGTCCTTAGAGTGACCAGGGCAAGACTACGAAAAACCAAATCAACACTCCCAATGCCACAACCGGCCCACACGATTACTCTTGCCACATGCCCGTCGAAAAGCTTATCAAACCCAGTTGATTACCATGCACCACGTGTCGTCAACATCACATGATACTTTTCCAAAACAGGTTCAATATATCCTTAAGTCCATATTAGCATTTGTTTGTCCAAAATCATGTCATGAGCACGTAGTGAGTCTAAGCGATATACTACAACGGTCTAAACCCATGTTGGCAATTTAATAATGTCCAACTAGTAAACCACAACTAGGGTGACAAGGGATCATGGCACATACTTAGATAATCAAGGTGTCCTACATAAAATTTTTGTTTATCTTACCCCCATGTTTAATCATAGTATCTTTCTAATTGAACTAGCATGCGATAGTTTAAATCAAAATAGATTTCAAATAGGATCAACATGGTCAAAGCACAACTTGCCTTCAAAAAGTACTTGCTCTTGGTCTTGAGTTGGATCCTGAGTCAACACTTCTCCTTCGAATCCTTAGGCACTTCAACGTCTACTCGTAAAGCGTGCAAATAGCAAATACACAAATAAACACTAGGCAAAGATCCCAAAACTCCAAATAAAATCCATAAACAGAGAACATAATTTTCTGGATTTTTAGAAACTGGAATAAATCAAATTCGGAGTTAAAAGCATAAAAGTTATGATTATTTAAAGTTTAAATAATCAATTAAATAATTTTGCAGAGAAAACTTTAGTCAAAAATTAAATAAAATTCATATTTAGGTAGAGCTCATTTTTCTACAAATTTAGAAATTTGAATCACTCAAATCGGAGTTGAAAGCGCAAAAGTTATAAGCGTTTGAAGTTTGAATCTAAATTTTGAATCAATATTTCGAATTAATAAATCATTTTCTTTTTGGAAATTAATTATTGCGTCAGCATGGACACGTGTCGGCTCTGATTGGCTGGTGGCGTCGTCCATGGACTTGGTCCACGCTCGGCTCGGGTCCACGGTGGACTCGGTCCGCGGCTCCACGTGAGGCCCGACATGTGGGTCCATTCGGGTGGCGTCATTCTTGGCGTCGGCCGGGACAGGCTGGCGACAAGCGGGCCCGCCATGGACGTCATCGTGGCGTCATGGTGCGATTTGGTGGGCGGCCACATGCGGGCCCCGTGTCGAACACGTTCTCTGGCTGGCCATCGCTGGCCAGCGGTTGGCCTTACGGCCACGTGGCTAGATCTAGGCCGTTGATTTGAAAATCAGCGGCCCGGTTGAATCTGGTGTTACGCGTTTGGGGTGAGCAGCGGTTAATCTGAACCCGTTGGATTTAGATCCAATGGTTGAGATTGAATCTAGAGATCGTAAATTTAGAAACCTCACCGTGCGATAGCGTGGCAAGATCTGGGCCGTCACGATCTTGATCGGACGGTGAGACTTTCGAGCGGCAGCAATGGCGTCACGGCTTGCGGCGGCGGGCTGATGGCGATGACACGCCCGACTGGCGCTGCAGAACCTCCGTGAAGTGGATGGTAGGCAGTGCGCCTTAGCGCAAGGGATCTGGATGGTCAACGTCGGCGGAGGATGGCGGACGGTGGCGGAAGCGGCGCGAAACCGCGGCGAGTGCTTTACCAACTCCGTGAGCAATAGCGGCGAGGCGGTGGGGATCCTAGCGGCGTGAGCTAGGGTTTCGAGACGGCGTGGGATGGCGATCCTCGAGTGCGATCGGGCATTAAATAGCCGGAGGCGTGCTCGGCGGAACCCTAGTCGGTCCGCGGCGCTCTCACCGGCGAGTCCGGCTCGGACTCGGCGGAGAGCAGCGCAATCGCAGCCGATCCGCGTGGCGCGATCAACGGCCCCGATCGCGCAGCGCGGCCGGTCCGGTCGGACGGCTTCGGGTCGGGGTCGGCGGATCTCACCCGATGGATCTTGATCCAACGGAGGGGATTGAGTATGGGTACGAGTGGGTTCGGTCGAGTCACGTGGCTCGGTCGGACTCGAACACGAATCGACTCGGGCTCGATCGGATGAAACGATACTTGACCCGAGTTTGATTTTTCAGCGATTTAATATTTAAAATAATTCCTAGTAATTCATTTAATTCATTAAAAATAGCAAATGACTCAGAAAAATTCCAGAAAAATTCTGGAAAATACTTTGGATCATTTTGGACTCAAATAAAATATTTCCAACAAAATTTTATTTGCAAAATTAAATTCTTTAATTATTTCAAAATGGAATAAATTCAAATAAATTCCAAATAAATCCAAATAAATTCCAGAAAATTCCAAAAATTCACCAAAGTGCCAAATCACACATGAGTTTAGGAAAAGTAAAATTTTGGGGTGTTACAGTATGCCCCCAGACAGGGACATAGAGTTTGTGATAGAGCTTGTACCTGGTACAGCACCGATAGCAAAGAGACCTTACCGGATGTCCACCGAGGAATTGGTAGAGATGAAGAAGCATCTTGAAGAGTTAATGGAGAAAGGATTTATCGAGGCCAGAGTTAAATCGCCGTAGGAGCGCCCGATTCTGTTTGTCAAGAAGAAGGATGGGAGTTTCGGGATGTGCATTGACTACAGGGCACTTAATGAAGTCACCGTGAAGAATAAGTATCCGCTACCAGGATTGATGATTTGTTTGACCAAATTGAGAGGAGCCGGAGTTTTCTCCAAGATTGATCTCGAGATCGGGATACCATCGATTGAAGATCCGATCGTAAGATATTCCGAAGACTGCATTCTCGTCAAGATACGGACATTATGAGTTTACTGTTATGTCCTTTGGTCTGACGAATGCGCCAGCATATTTCATGAATATGATGAATAAGGTGTTCATGGAGTATTTGGACAAGTTTGTTGTTGTGTTCATATATGATATTCTAATCTACTCCAAGACAGAGGATGAACATGCAGAGCACTTGAAGTGAGTTTTGGAAAAGCTGAGGGAACAGCAGCTCTTCGCCAAATTCAGTAAATGCGATTTTTGGAAGGACAAGGTGGAGTTCCTCGGACATGTAATGACTGCAGAAGGAGTCGCCGTAGATCCAAGCAAGGTAGAAGCTGTGTTACATTGGGAGCAGCCGAAGACCGTGACCCAGATCCGGAGTTTCCTTGGAATGGCAGGTTACTATCGCCGTTTCATTGAAGGCTTTTCGACAATTGCGAAACCTCTTACGCAATTGTTGAAAAAGGAGAAGAAGTTTGCATGGACGCCAGAGTGCGAGAAAGGTTTTCAAGAACTGAAGAAGCGATTGACATCAGCGCCGGTGTTAGTTTTACCGGATGTTAATCAGAGCTTTGATATTTATTGTGATGCATCGCGTCAAGGACTTGGATGTGTGCTGATGCAGAATGGAAAGGTCATCGCTTATGCATCAAGACAGTTGAGGCCACATGAGGAGAATTATCCGACGCATGACCTAGAGCTAGCTGCCGTATTGCATGCTTTGAAATTATGGCGTCACTATTTGATTAGAAACAGATGTGAAGTATACATGGACCATAAGAGTCTTAAGTACATCTTCACCCAATCAGACTTAAACATGAGGCAAAGGAGGTGGTTAGAGTTGATCAAGGACTATAATGTTGGAATCCATTACCATCCAGGAAAGGCTAACGTAGTTGCCGATGCTCTGAGTCGGAAAAGCCATACCGTGAGTACGTTGCTAGCCACAAGTCAGGATGAGCTATGTGAGGATTTCTAGAGAATGCAGATTGAAGTCGTACCAGAAAGATTCATGGCCGCATTGGAAGTGAAGCCTACCCTAGAAGATCAGATCCGAGAGGACAGAAGGATGATGATAAGATCCGCAGGATTAAGTCCATCATGGATGAAGGCAAGGCAGAGGACTTCAAGTTGGATGAGCAAGGCACGTTGTGGATGAAGGATTGAATTTGTGTGCCGAACCAGAAGGAGCTGAAGCAGTTGATTCTAGAAGAAGCCCATGACTCTAAGTATTCAATTCATCCTGGAAGTGCCAAGATGTATCAAGATTTGAAGGAAAGATTCTGGTGGCCGAGCATGAAGCGTGAAGTTGCCGAGCATGTTGCGCTATGCGACATATGCCAGAGAGTCAAGGCAATGCATCAGAGACCAGCAGGATTGCTACAGCCGTTGAAGATACCTGAGTGGAAGTGGGAGGAAATTGGAATGGATTTCATTACCGGTTTACCCAAGACTCAAGGAGGTTATGACTCCATATGGGTTATAGTGGATCGCTTGACAAAAGTAGCCCATTTTATCCCCGTAAAGACCACTTACTCGGGGGATAAGTTAGCAGAGTTGTATATGATTAGGATTGTCTATTTGCACGGAGTGCCAAAGAGGATTGTATCGGACAGAGGTACCCAATTTACCTCAAGGTTTTGGAATAAGTTGCATGAAGCCATGGGAACCCGTTTGAACTTCAGTACAGCCTATCATCCACAGACGGATGGAGCCAGGCCAGAAAGAGTCAATCAGATTCTGGAGGATATGTTAAGGCGTGTGCATTGGCTTATGCTACCTCTTGGGATAAGAGTTTGCCGTATGCCGAGTTCGATTACAATAATAGTTACCAGGCTAGTTTCTGAGATGTCACCTTTTGAGGCCTTTGTATGGTCGACCCGCCGGACGCCATTGAATTGAATGAGACCGGCGAGCGCCGTGTCTTCGGGCCTGATATTCTTCAAGAAGTGAAGAAGCGATTGCCATGATTAAGGAAAGGTTGAAGATAGCCCAATCACGACAGAAGAGTTATCTTTGACAATTGTCGCCGGGATTTGAGTTTTGAACCGAAGACTTTGTATACCTCGAGTTCGCCTCTCGGGAGTTAAGAGGTTCCATGCCAAAGGGAAACTCGCACCCCGTTATGTTGGACCATTTAAGATTTTGAGCCGCAGAGGCGAAGTTGCTTACCAGCTGGAGTTGCTGCGGTCGTTGGCAGGAGTACATGACGTGTTCCACGTGTCCCAGCTGAAGAAGTGTCTTCGAGTGCCAGATGAGCAAACGCTCTTGGAGTCAATTGAGTTGCAAGAGGATCTGACTTACAAGGAGCATCCCGTGAAGATTTTGGACACTATGGACCGGGAGACTAGAAATAAGTCAACCCGCTTCTGTAGAGTTCAGTGGAGCAACCATGAAGAAAGCGACTTACTTGGGAACGCGAAGAGGATTTGAGGAAAGAGTTTCCGAACCTATTCCTTAGTTAGCCTTAAACCTCGGGGACGAGATTCTGTTAAGGGGGGAGGTTTGTAACACCCCAATTTTTGCTTTTCATGAAATTAGATATTATTTTGCACATTTGTGAATTTTTGGAATTTTCTGGAATTTATTTGGATTTATTTGGATTTAATTTGAATTTATTCCATATTGAAATAATTAAAGAAATTAAATTTTTAAATAAAGTTTTGTTGGAAATATTTTATTTGAGTCCCAAATGCCCTAAAATATTTTCTAGAATTTTTCTGGAATTTTTCTGAGTATTTTACTATTTTTCTTGAATTAAATGAATTACTGGAAATTATTTTAATTATTAAATCGCTGGAAAAATCGAGTCGGGTCAAGTACTGTTCATCCGACCGGACCCGAGTCCGAGTCAGACTCGAGTTCGATCCGAGCCACGTGACTTGATCGAACCGCGTCCAAACCCTAACCGTTGTGGATCGTCGGATCAAGATCCAACGGTCAGGATTTCCCCGTACCGCTTCGACCGGATCCGGTCCGGATCCGATCTCGTGCGCGCATCGTGGCCGCTGATCGTGCCACGTGGACGGCTGTCCGTCGTCGTCCCCGTCCGAGTCCGGGACGGACTCCTCCGCCGCGTAGCCGCCGCGTCCCCGCTAGGGTTCCGATTCTAGCACGCATCCCGGGGGTATTTAAGGCGTGGGACATCTCCTGTGGTTGCCCGTTGCCGCGTGCACCTTTCGCCCCTAGTCTTCGAGCTTGAGCCGCCGCCAGCTAGCCGCAATCGCTCGCCGTAGTTAGATCTTACCTCCGCCACGGTTTTGCGCGCCCGCGTCATCCGTCGCCCTCCGCCGTCGTTAAGCCCAGATCCGAGACCCCCAGGTCAAGCCGCGTCGGTGAGGACATCTCACTTCGCCGGAGGACCCTCGGAGCGCCGTTCCACGCGTCATTGTCCCCGACTCCGGCAGCCCGAGCCCCGCCGCGCCGCCATCACCCGCACGAAGCTTCTGGACCGTTCGATCCCGATCGAACGGCAGTGGTGAGTCATGTGCTTCCAAACCCGATTAGATCTGGACCGTTGGATCAAGATCCAACGGCCCACGATCACCACGTGCCGTAGCAGCGTTAACGTAGGGTTAGATCTGGACCGTCCGATCTAGATCGAACGGCCCATGATCACCGTGTAGATTATAACGGAGTTAACCTAGGGTAGATCTAGACCGTTGGATCTAGATCCAACGGCCGTGATCATGCCATGTAGCCGCCGCCGCGCCGTGCGTTGAGTCACTGACAGGCCGGGCCCGCGTGCCAGCGGCCGAGCCTGGGCGTGACTGCGCATCACTGACATGCGGGGCCCGCATGTCAGTGTCTCGCCCGAGAGTCGCACCGTGCATGTGACCCACTGACGGGTGGGACCCGCGTGTCAGCGACCCGAGCCGTGGACCGAGTCCACGGTGGACCGAGCAACACCGTGCGCCGAGTCCGTGAGCCGGCTGACGTCAGCCGACTAATCAGGAGCCAACACGTGTCACCCATGACTCAATAAATATTTTCCGGAAAAGAAAATGATTTAATAATTCGGTTTAATAATAGATTTAAATTTCAAAACTTCAAACACTTATAACTTTTGCGTTTTAACTCCGATTTGAACGATTCAAATTTCTAAAAATTCATAAAATTCAGATCTACTCAAATATGAATTTTATTTAATTTTTGGACTAAAGTTTTTCTCTGTAATATTATTTAATTGATTATTTAAACTTTAAATAATTATAACTTTTGTGTTTTAACTCCGATTTGAGCGATTCCAGTTCCTAAAAATTCATAAAATTATGTTCTCTCTGTTTATTGATTTTATTTGGATGTTTGGACAATTTTTGTCTGTTGTTTATTTGTGTATTGCTATTTGCACGCTTTACGAGTAGACGTTGAAGTGCCCGAAGGCTTCGAGGGAGAAGTATTGACCCAGGAGCCAGCTCAAGACCAAGAACAAGTACTCTTTGAAGGCAAGTTGTGCTTTGACAATATTGATCCCATTTTGAAACCTATTTTGATTTAATGTATTCCATGCTAGTTCAAATAGAAAATGCTTTACTTAATTATGGGAAATTAGATAAATGCCAAATTGCTGCATGACACCTTGACTATTTAAATATGTGCTATGACCCCCTTGTCACCCTAGTTGTGGATTACTAGTTGGACACTACTAAACTGCCAACATGGGTTTGTAGATCGTTGTAGTATATGGCTTAGACCTGCTACGTGCTTATGACATGATTTTGAACAATCAAATGTTAATATTGACTTAAAGATATATTGAACCTGTTTTGGAAAGGTATCATGTGTTGTGGTGTTGATGGCACGTGGTGCATAGTAATTAACTGGGGTTTGATAAATAGCTTTTGACCGGGGCATGTGGCAAGAATGATCAGGTGGGCCAGTTGTGGCACCGGGAATGTTGGTTTGGTTCTTCGGGTAGTCTTGCCCTGGTCACCCTAAGGACTTAACCTTGCAAGCCTTTGAACTGAGTCAAGCGTGCAACCACATGTCCGTAATGGGACGGACCTAGTTGACTAAGTTGCTAATAACGTACCTGTGGGACCTCAGGATGTCAACTACACCCTTTGTGTAAGTTGAACGGGGGAGCGTATCGGGGCTGCGGCCAGGTACCCATCTAACGGTGGATTGACCTAAACTTCACCTTAGCTAAGGGAAGGGTTAGTGTGCAACACCGGAGAGGACCACTTGTATTGTTAGAAGTTTCCGAAAGACTTTGTTACGGGAACTCGCCTTTGTGGTGTTTATTGTATCTTGTGGGTAAAGTGCATAACCTATGCAGTGTAAAATCTATTCGAATAGCCGTGTCCGCGGAATTGGACATCGCTCGGGAATTACAGTCAAGGGTTAGACTTTCTTGAAAATAATTTGGACTTGAAAGGTTGGGTTTGGTTAAACAATGATGTCGGTGGAAATGTGGATTAGGAATGGGAAAGATGTTGATTAAACTCCTGGAAAAATTATTGATGTTATACTTGTTTCTCTTTGCTTTGAATCTACTTATGATACTTGTTAAATGCTCTTCTTGCAAATATACCTTGAGCCACTCCTTTGTATTAAGCCATGCATGTAGTATATTAGCTGCATTACATTGCATGACTTCTTTGAGTACCAAGTACTCACCCTTGCCGCAATACAACACCAGTTGAAGAGGAGACTACACCGGCTTTGGAGGAGGAGCTCCAAGAGGAACCGTCTACTTAGGGAAGCGAGCCCGGTCGATTACGTGGTATCTTTGGATGGCGCCACGATGTTATCTTATTTTCCGCTGCTATTATTTGTCTCTTAATAAGTTTCGCCCTGCGTGGCGTACATTTGTAACTTGACCATAAGGTCGAGCAACCAGTTTGACTATTTAATTAATGTACTTTGTTAGTATCGAGTGGTATGATTGTGATATTTATCGATGTTAAGACTGTGTGCACTAGCGCGTTCCTGGACTAGTGCTGAATACACAGAGGGTCCGGATTTGCAAATTCGGGTCCCGACAGAGGTGGTATCAGAGCCATACTGACCGTAGGCTCAACCCATAGCTAGAATGGTCGTAGTGAGGATAAAACCTATTTTCTAAAGCTAAAAGTTGTCAAGATAATGAATGAATTCTTGACTTACCTCTTTTCTTTCTTGTTCATACCCCTTGGCCTTCAGCACTAGCGCGTTGGCCCGCTCGACTTGGCCATTGCTCCTCGGATGGGCGACCGAGGCAAAACAGACCTTGGTGCCCATCTCTTCGCAGAAGTCCAGGAAGGCCGCACTGGTGAACTGTGCGCCGTTGTCGGTGATGATGCGGCTGACGACCCCAAAGCGGGCGAAAATTCCTTGCATGAACTTTGTAGCAGCCGCGGTGGTAATGGATCTCACTGCCTCGGCTTCCACCCACTTAGTGAACTTGTCGACGGTGACGAACAGGTGGGTGTAGCCCCCTGTGGCCCGCGGGAACGGGCCCAAGATATCTAGCCCCCAGACCGCGAACGGCCATGAGAGCGGGATAGTTTGCAGGGCCTGGGCTGGTTGGTGGATCTGCTTGGCGTGGAACTGGCACGTTTCACATCTCCTCACCAGCTCGCAGGCATCCTAGAGGGCGGTTGGCCAATAGAACCCTTGGCGGAAAGCCTTTCCCTCCATCGTTCGTCCGGATACATGACTCCCGCACACGCCTCCATGGATATCCGAGAGCAGACTGCTCCCCTCTTCCCGAGTGATGCACTTCAGAAGAACTCCGTTCTTACCCCGGCGGTACAGGTCCCCGCCCACCAGGGTATAGCACTTGGCCTTTCGCGCTATCTTCTCTGCTGACGCATCATCGTCGGGGCACACTTGATCCCTCAGGTAGGCAAAGATCGGATCCATCCATGTGCCTTCCCGGTCAAGCGTAGCGACCAGAAGGTGGTCGTCCGGGTACTCCGCCTGGCCGGGCGTTTCCACCGGAACCACTTTCCCTCCGTGGGCGAGGTCGAAGTGGCGTCACCATCGTCTCCACCAGGCACGGGGGCTGCGATGGACGGTCGCGGAAGCCTTTCTTCGAAGACCCCGACCGGCACAGGGGATCTGGTAGAAGCGAGCTGGGCGAGTTCGTCCGCCAGATGGTTGTCGCGCCGTGGGATGTGAGTATACCCCAACCCTTCGAAATGCCGTTCCAATTTCCTGACCTCCGCCAGGTATGCCGCCATGACGGGGTCAGGACAGGAGAAATCCTTCCTTGCTTGATTGACGACCAGCAGGGAGTTGCCCTTCACTTGTAGGCGCCGAATACCGATGGCTGCGGCGGCCCGAAGCCCAGCTAGCAAGCCCTCGTACTCGGCGACGTTGTTAGTGGCCTTGAAGTCGAGGATGACCATGTACTTGAGGAGGTCCCCGGTCGGGGAGACCAAGAGGACCCCAGCCCCCGCGCCTTCGAACCTGAAGGACCCGTCGAAGAAGAGCGTCCAGGGGGAGGGCGCGGGGACCTCATCGGCTTCGGATTCGACTGGAGTCCACTCGACGACGAAGTCCGCCAGCCTTTGACTTTTTACCGCGGTACGAGGAGCGAACTTGACGCCGAACTCCCCCAGTTCAACGGACCACTTTGCAATGCGGCCCTCGGCTTCTCAGTTGTGGAGGATCTCGCGCAAGGGGTAGGAGGAGACCACTGTGATCTCCCTCCCCTGGAAGTAGTGGCGCAGCTTCCTCGATGCTACTATCACGGCGTATACCATATTCTGAGCCTGAGGGTACCTTGTTTCCGCGTCGTGTAGCACTTTGTTGATGTAATAGACCGGCCGTTGAATACCTTCCCGCTCCGCCACCAGCGCCGCGCTCACCACAGATGGGCTAGCCGCTACATACAGGCCGGCGGCTCGCTGGCTCGGGGCGACCCGATGCAGGGGAGGAAAGGTACTTCTTCAGGTCTTCGAACGCTTGCTGTGCTTCTGGGGTCCATTCAAATGAGTTGGTCTTCTTCAACAACTTGAACAGCGGCAGGCTTTTCTCCCCTAGCCGGGCTATAAACCGGCCAAGGGAGGCCAACCGCCCGACCAAGCAACTGCAGATTGCTTGAGCTGGGTAGGCGGTACATCCGCTCAATTGCTTCTATCTTCTGCAGGTTGACCTCAATCCATGGCCCGGAGACCGAGGAACCCAAGCGGCTTCCGGATGAGACACCAAACATGCACTTCTCGAGGATTCAACTTTACACGGTGTTTTACGAGGCGGAGAAAGGTCTCTCCCAGGTCTTGGACAAGCTCACCGGCCTCTTTGGTCTTCACTACCGGATCATCAACATATACTTCAAGGTTCTTCCCTATCTGGGACCGAAACACAATGTGCATGGCCCGTTGATAGGTGGCACCAGCATTCTTCAGCCCGAAATGCATTTTGACATAGCAATATACACCGAGAGGAGTCACAAAGCGATTTTCTCTTCGTCTTCCCGCGCCATACTGATCGATGGTAGCCGGAGTAGGCGTCGAGGAAGCTTACAAAGCCGCACCCGCCGTGGAGTCGACAACGATGTCTATCCGCGGAATGGTGCAGGTCCTTAGGCGAGGCTTTGTTGAGGTCGGTGAAGTCGATGCACATACGCCACTTCCGTTGGACTTCTTTACAAGTGCGAGGGTTGGACAACCACTCCGGATAGGTGGCCTCCGCACAATCTTCAGCAGACAAAAGCTTCTCCACCTGCGTCGAATGGCGTCCTGCCGCTCTGGCGCCCGCCTCGGATCTTTTGCGAGCGGGTGCGCTCAGGGGAGGCGTTGCCAATCGGTGCTCAATCACCTCCCTAGGGACCCGGTCATTCGATGGTTCCCAGGCGAACACATCGAGGTTAGGCCAGGAGGAAGGTGACGAGCGCCTTCCTATTTGGCCCGAGGTCGGTGCGATCTTGGCGACCTTGCCCGAGCCATCCTCACCCACGGGGACCACCTTCGCCTGCTTGGGAGTGCAGGCGGCGCGGGTCTGACCGAGGAGAGGGGCGGGCCGTCGTCCTTGTCGCCAGCCGAGCGGTGGTCGCAGATCCTGCACTTGGCTGAGGCGCAGGCTTCGATCTGTCCACCTTCACCGTGATTGGACCCCCGGGCCCGGGAATCTTCACAAGCATGTAGGCATAATGGGCCACAGCCATGAATTTGACCAGGGCCGGGCGACCAAGCAAGGCGTTGTAGGGGAGGTCGAAATCAGCGACCTCAAAGTCTACCAGCTCCGTCTGAAAGTTCTCCGCTTCGAACGTGGTAGCGGTCGGACTTGCCCCCAGGTAAGAGGCCCACCCGGGCAACCCGTAAGAAGTGGGGCGGACGCGGCTCCTCGTGCGGGATCTGGAGTGCACAATGCGCCCCAGCGGACAGCAAGTTGATGGCGCTGCCTCCATCAACAAGAACCGCCCGAAGCTTCGGCGTTGCGAACCGTGGGGAGACCACGATCGGCGGATGGCTCGGGCGGAAACATTCTCGGGTGGTCGGCTGGCTGAAGGTGATCGGTTGCTCAGGCCACTTCGCCGGCACCTGCTCGCCCGAAGGGCGATCTGGTGGCACACACGCCTCGAGATCCCGCTTGTGCTGCGAGTTCGATGAGTAGGTGGCGAGCCACCGTGTATGAACGCCACCGTGTGCTCACTTTCTTTGGAAAGCCCGGGCCGTGTCTTCATCGTCGTCGTCTCCATGGTCTTTTCGCGGCGCTTCTTGAGCCGCTTTGTCACCTGATTTGGACACAACTTGGCGATCTTCAAGTCGTGTCCACTGTTCGATGGATGGTGTGGGGCTCCGTCACTGGTACGATGATACTCCATTCTTGTTGCGTGGGCCTGGTTAATCACGCAACCTGTAACGTAACGATCACGGCATCACGGCAGGACTCAGTTGAAATCACTTGGCTAGCACGATACTCGAATGAGGTCACATGCGACCCAATTGGTTCCAATTTGAGCTTCCGCATCCATGTGATAACCACTAGTCCCTGGATCGGTAGGCTAGCGTCGCATGTTGAGAAGGAGAGTCTCATCCAAATGAGCGTAGTACAAGGCGAGGTAATATATTACAACGGTAGATAATAATATTACAACTTGTTCCTGTTTACAAAATGCCGATTGGCTTAAAGTAAAGCGAAGAGAAAAACATCGAGAGAAACAAAAGTAAAGCGGCCGCGGTGTGCCTCCATTCCCTCAGGCAACCAGCGCGAGCAACTAGCTCCACTAGCCGTCAAACGCACCACCCACGCTGGGTCATGAACTCCTGGTCACCTTCTTCCTCACTGCATCTTACGCTCCTCACGCAAATTTTGAGCAAGCGGTGAGTACACGTATGTACTCGCAAGACTTTATTGTTTACAAGTATAATAATAATGCAGGTTGAACAATGAAGATGGTTGCTACTCTAGTTCGATTTTGCATGAAGTGAAGTTATTTGCAATAGACTAATAGATTGGAATCTTGCCTTTGTTTATAAAACATTTAGTAAATGAGAGTACAACAATACATAATGTAATTGTACATTTCATTCAACATCCAAATTCCTCCAACATATCCAACACCACCATCACATGGCAACAGGAATCATTTCCTTCAACATAACCAACAACATCATCACATGGCATCAAGAATCACCACCAGCTTGATCAAATCACCAACCCAACCAATCTTTGAGTTCGACGACTCAACATTTGCATAACACAGCCCATCATTTAAAAGATCTACCGAAATTTAATCCTTTTCAGAAATCAAAACCAAAATTACTATACTTGACAGGAAATACCCAAGATGCTCGTGACCGTGAGCACGGCTAATCGATTAGTTTGTTTAATCTCTGCAGAGAATGCACACTTTACCCACACGACTCATTCTAGCAATCATGTCAACCATGCCACGCGATACATACCGTATCCGCTTTGCTAGATTGTGACGAAACTTTTCCAATTGTTGGCATTTAGCCTTGCGTCGGCCGGCGATGTCGCTCTTTGCTTTGGGTGGGGCTCCACTCACCCACACAGAGTACCCGGGCGGCGAGTACCCCCTAAAATTAGGGTGGTTGGGTACCGTACACTCCAAACCTGATTCACCCACACGGATCCAACGATGGCTAACGACCCATCGTGCCTTTACCCTCGACAAAGCATCCACCGTTGTTTCACGAAAGCCTCCAACACTGCGGCGTGGTGAGGGAGTATTCTAAGCAATACCCGACGCGTCGGTATTGCCCAACTACTGACCTGCCACGGCAAGATCAAATTCCAACTCCTGTACTAGGTTTAGGCTATCCCATACTAGCACATGTGGTTGTGCGAAAGGACTTGGTTAAAAGCGTCAAGTTCGGTCCTTAGGTTTGCCTGAGACGAGACCTCCCATCATCCGTCAGGCATAAATCACCATACACCTTTTCCTTTTTCATCTTTTACCAACATAGCCTTTATTTTTCCAAAAACCATCATTTCCAAATCCTAATAACGTATCGAAAATCTTTGATTGGTGAGTCCACCGATCATTATTCAATCAGGTCTAAAGTGGGCTAAGCATATGTAACTATTAGACTTATATTCCCTACGACACTTATTATAGCGCCTACCCTTAAACTAGGGTTACTCAAGGATTTTAGGATAACAACGAGATTGAGATAAGCCATCCAACCTTTAGGGTAACTACCTATCCCCACCAGTTAAATATTTGTAATAATCATATGCATGCGCAATAGTTTTGCGAATCATCAAATACATTTGCAATTATAGGAGCAATATGATCAAAGGGTGCTTGCACCTTGCTCTGAGTTTTGCGTGTCCTCTGGGTCGAAGTCAGGATCCTCGCCAATCGCTCCCGAGGCGTCAGCGTCTAAGCGAAAGCGCGACAAAAGAAATAACGAGGAAAGCGATTAAGATCCAATGAGAACAAGGCAAAAGGCTCAAAGATGCGGACAACAACTAATAGCGAACACGAGAGAGACAACTCAACGAAAATCAAAACTTGAATTGGAGACCGCGATGCAGGTGTACAAACTCCGTAGTGCCGCCCTACGATCGGCGTCTGGCCGCAAAATCGGTAGTGCAGGCGACTCTGAAACCCAAAAGAGATCCTCTTCTGAAAATAACTACGGCGTTGCGGGAGGCGGTAGTGCCGGCCGAACCGGCGATGCTCGGCCGCAAGGGTCGGTAGTGCCGGCTTTGGCGGTAATCTGGACTTACCACGTCGGTAGTGCCAGCCACAGGTCGACTGAATTTTCCAGAAAAAGGATTTTCGCACAAATGACTTCGGAACTCCGCGACGATTGCATGGATGGGTTCTCGGAGGTGACAAGGACCCATTTATGCAGACCACACGTGGTTCCGACCTCGTTTGCCTACATCCTAATCCGAGAAACTCTAGAGTCCTAATTTACACTAAATTCCGACTTTCACCCCGAATCGAATTCAAACTCGATTCCTTTCGCGAAACTCGGACTTTAACGATGTCGAATACGTTCAAGGGTCCTTTTCCTAGCTTTTGGAACTAGGGTTCCAAAGTTTAATTCCAAAAGCTACGAAAATGACATTTAACCTAATCTATCCGATAAAAACGTATTTAGGGTTTCAAATCTCAGTTTTCGCACTAACGAGAACTCTTGCACCTCACCTAGGTTTAGAAACTCAGCTAACAAAAGTTGAGCACTACAACTTGGTTTTCTAGGGTTTTAGCTAAAAGAAAAGTTGATAGAAAAGGAGAAAAGTACAAGATCAAGCTCAAATCAACCCAGATCTGACTGAAACTTGCTTCACTCACCACAGATTGCTGCTAGGGTTTTGAAAAGTGACGATCTCCTCCGTGGCTTGCTTCACCTTGAGCTCAAGAAGAGCGGAGAGAGAGTTTTAGGGAGAGGAAGAGCTTGAGAGAGAGGGAGAGAGCTCCATGGGAGAGAGAGCTGGAGAGGGAGAGCTAGAGGGTGAGAGGGAGAGTGAGAGGGAGTGAAGTGAGGGAGAGAGTTGGCTGGGGGAGGAGAACCCTCTGGAAAAACGTGGAGGTGGCTAGGGCAATCGGTCAGCCATGGGCGCCCGCCCCTGCCGAACCCCTCGGCCAGCGATCTGGCCGAGGGGCAATCTTGCCACCCAAGGCAGGAAAACCCCCAAAAACCCCCGAAAAAATCCAAAACTCAAAAACCCTTCCCGGAAACCTCTAGGATAGACTCTAGGATAACTAGAGAAGGTTTGGAAACTACGGTTGCTCGGAAATTCTAACCGTACACGAAACGAGATTTTGGAGCAAAAACTAAAACGAAACAGATTGGGCAAACAAATCCAAACACAATTAACTCCAAATAGAATTTCCAAATAACTCACAAAGGATAATTAATATATATATATATATTTTAAAAGACAAGTTTAAACTCAGGATGTTACAGATGGGGCAATAGGGCTTGCCGCCATCGTTTTCGCGGCGGGGCGAGCGGCGGTCCCTGCTCATCGCGACGCCGGGATTTGGTTTCCGGCTTGACCACCAGGACTTCCCTAACGGCGGCCTCCTTCCGCTTCTTCTTCTTCTTCTTCTTGCGGTCGGAGGACTTTGAGGTGCCGGCGTCGCCAGAGTCGGAAGGCCTCGCCGCGCACTTCCGAGCTTCGGCCGCCCTGGCGCACTTGTGCGCCAGAGAGAACAACTTGGACGTGGTGGAGATGATGCGGGTAGCCATCTTCTCTCGCATCTTCTGGTCCCGGACCCCCCTCCGGAAAGCAATGATCACCGGCGCTCGAGAGATGCGGGGATCGTATTGCGGCGATGGATCGAACCGCCGGATGAACTCTCTCAAGGACTCCCCTGCATGCTCCGAGGCGTGGGCGTCATCCTCCACGCTGGTTGGCGTAGGAGCCCTGAAAGTTGGCGACAAAATGTCGCACAGCTCCTCCCATGAGTGCCACGGAGCCTCGCGGGAGGTTGAGTAGCCAAGGCAGGCGAGCCGTCAGCGACGTCGGGAGGTAGTTGGCCATGAACTTCTCGGACCCTCCCGCCGCGCGCACCACTGTGGTGTAGATTTGCAAGAACTCCTCCGGGTTGGTGGTGCCGTCGTATTTCGATGGAAGCGGGCGGAATCTCTCTGGCCACGCAGCTTGCCGGAGGCGGAGAGAAAACGCCTGACACCCAACGTTGTAGGGGGAGCAGCGTCGCTCGCCGGCCCCTTGACCCTGGAACGGGGTCGAGGAGTGCGAGTCTACGCTCTCCCCGGAGTCAGAGGGGGAAGCCCCCTGTTGATCAGCGGGTCCCCGGGGGGCGCGCGCTGCTGCAGACGCTCGCGGCGTCCCCTGAGGACATGGCGGAGGTCGCCATCGCGCTGGAGCCGTCTTTCGTTGAGGCTAGTCCTCATATCCCCACGATCTCCCCTCGACTCGGAGGGACCCGGGGGGAAAGTGGGAGCGTGTGCATGTCCCCCTGTTCTAGAGGGGGCTGCATCCAGGGCTCCCTTCCCCTTGTCCCGGGCATTGACGTCGGGAGAAGCTACCGTGTGGCGGCTGGAACCCTGCGCTTCGGTAGCGCGCATTCCTTGCCGCATCGTGCCGGAAGCCCCTGGCTGGTTTGCCGCCTCAACCTATTGTTGAGCGGCGTCAACTAGGCGGGCGATATCCGCGACCTGAAGCGGTGAAGTCTCGCCCCGAATCGGAGGATGATCGAGTAACAACCGCGCTGCATGAAGGCTTCACGCGGGAGTCTCTCCCTCGGCACCAGGCGTCATTTGAGCAGGAAAGGCCCCGGGCGCTGGAGCCGCACGCGTCCCTCCCGCGGCGGAGGGGCCTGGCTCCTTCCCCGGGCGCCGGGACTGGCTACCGGCGCCGCTTTCCTCGGGCAGGTTGCTGCGCTTTGAGCGTGACTCTGCCATGCAGCTAATCACACCTGCTTCTCCTGAGCTCCGAACTGGAAACCGAAAGAAGAGGGCAATCTAACCACCAATAGCCCCTACCTGGCGCGCCACTGTCAGCGTACTAGCCGACAGGCACCTCCGAGTCGGGTGCTTGTGAGGTTCAGACGGGGGGCTTTTGGGGCAATCGCCGGAGAAAGGAAGAAGATGACCGGAGTAACCGGAAGCTCAGGAGAACGGGGAGACGCAAGGCATTTATCCAGGTTCAGGCCCTCCGAAGAGTAACAACCCTAGTCCTGGTTCTCTTGCTATTACTTGTATGCTAACTTGAGAGGGTGAAACCTACTGACCATGGATCGAACCCCTTCTCCCATGCACCCCGGCTCCCTTTTATACTCGGGCTGGCGGGGGCGCATGGGAGGCTTACACTGCAATCCATAATCAATACACTGGCACGGGCGCATTTAAGGCGCACGTCACTGTTCTTACATCCCAGTAACATCTGCTGCAGCCGTCACGTCCCCGCATCGGGCCCCACGTCCGCCAACGCCACCCGTTCCGTAAGGGTGAGGCAACGCTGCGTGATGTCTGCGTAATTAATGCACGCCTGGGGAAGACGCGCCGCCATACTGTATCCTCCATGCTTTGCATTTAATGCGCACGATTCGCATTAAATGCCCTTGATCTGGGCGCTGCAGCCTCGGGGTGGGCGCCAGAGTGGCTTTGCATGCCACTGTCATTGGCGACCACCTCGCTGGTCGCCCAGGGTCGCGGCCTGTCTGCCACGCGTCCCTTGGGCGACCACCATCCTGGGCACCCAGTGGTGCGGCCTGGTCGCCACCTGTCCACTGGGCGACCACCTCACTGGTCGCCCAGGGGCGTAGCCTGTCTGCCACCTATCCACTGGGCGTCCACCTCCCTTGGCGCCCAGTGGTGTGGCCTGATCGCCACTCGTCCACTGGGCGACCACTTTCTGGCGCCCGATGGCGTGCTTTGACCGCCACACATCCCTTTGGCGACCACCTTCCTGGCGCCAGCGTGGCACGATCGCCACACATCCTTTGGCGACCACCTTTCTGGGCGCCCAGTGGTGTGGCCTGATCGCCACCTGACCACTTGGGCGACCGCCTTCCTGGGCGCCCAGTGAGTGTGGCCTGATCGCCACCTGACCACTGGGCGACCACCTTCCTGGGCGCTCGGTGGGTGTGGCCTGATCGCCACTTGTCCACTGGGCGACCACCAGGTGGCCCCACCACTGCCTAGGTGGTGGGGCCCAGATGTGCCCTACCCTTTTGGCGATCGTACTTGCTGCGGGGGAGCGGGTACCCTTGTGTGGAATACGCCGACAACCACCATCACATGGCATCAGGAATCATTTCTTTCAACATAACCATCATACCATCACAAGGCATCAAGTATCACCACCAACTTGATCAAATCACCAGTCCAACCGATCTCTGAGTTCAATGGATTAGTTTGATTAATCTCTGCAGAGAATGCACACTTTACCCACACGACACGCTCTAGCAATCATGTCATCCATGCCACGCGATACATACCGTATCCGTTTTGCTAGATAATGAAGAAACTTTTCCAATTGTCGGCATTTAACCTTGCGTCAGCCCCGGCGATGTGCGCTCTTTGCTTTGGGTAGGGGCTCCACACACCCACACAGAGTACCCCCGGGCCAGGCGAGAGTACCCCCCAATTAAGGTGTTTGGGTACCATAAGCTCCCAACCTGATTCACCCACACGGATCCAACGATGGCTAACACCCCATCGTGCCTTTTACCCTCAGCAAAGCATCCACCGTTGTTTCACGAAAGTCTCCAACACCTGCGCGTGGTGAGGGAGTATTCTAAGCAACACCAGCACGTCGGTATTGCCCAACTACTTCGACCTACCACGGCGCAGGACCAAATTCCAACTCCTGTACTGGGTTTAGGCTATCCCATACTAGCACATGTGGTTGTACGAAAGGACTTGGTTAAAAACGTCAAGTTCAGTCCTTAGGATTGCACAGACGAGACCACCCATCATCCGTCCGGCATAAATCACTGTACACCTTTTCCTTTTTCATCTTTTACCAACATAGCCTTTATTTTTCTAAAATCATCATTTTCGAAATCCTAATAATGTATCGAAAAACTTTGATTGACTGAGTCCACCGATCATTATTCAATCAGTCTAAAGCTGGGCTAAGCGTATGCAACTATTAGACTTATATTCCCTGACGACACTTATTATAGCGTCTATCCTTAAACTAGGGTTACTCAAGGATTTTAGGGTAACAACGAGATTGAGATAAGCCATCCAACCATTAGGGTAATGTAACACCCCAAAATTTTGCTTTTCTTAAATTCATGTGTGATTTGGCACTTTGGTGAATTTTTGGAATTTTCTGGAATTTATTTGGATTTATTTGGAATTTATTTGAATTTATTCCATTTTGAAATAATTAAAGAATTTAATTTTGCAAATAAAATTTTGTTGGAAATATTTTATTTGAGTCCAAAATGATCCAAAGTATTTTCCGTAATTTTTCCGAATTTTTCTCGAGTCATTTGCTATTTTTAATGAATTAAATGAATTCTTGGGAATTATTTTAAATATTAAATCGCTGGAAATTCAACTCGGGTCAAATCTTGTTCATCCGACCAGAGCCGAAGTCGGACTCGAGTTCGAGTCCGACCGAACCACGTGACTCGACCGAACCGTTCGCGCCGGTCCGATCGGGGCGGCGATCTGGACACGTGGGCGGTTCTCGTCTTGATCTTCCCCGCCGAGTCCGAGCCGGACTCCGCCGCCGAGTGCGCCGCCGTAACCGACTAGGGCTCCGCCCTGAGCACGCCTCCCGGGGCTATTTAATGCCCGGATCGCACCCCGAGGACCGCCGTGACCTTGCGCTACTTTTTGCCTTAGCTTGCTAAACCCTAGCAGCCGCCGCTTGCTCGGGATTGCTCGCCGTAGTAGTTTAGGGTATTGTGGTGGTTTTTCTCACCTTCCGCCGCCGTCCGCCGTCGCCCGAGGAGAAGGAGGCCAGAACCGGGATCCCCGAGCCAAGGCGACTCGAACGTGACCACGCACGTCGCCGGAGGAGCCCTGTAGCGCCGCGCTCTTGGTCATCGTCCCTGTCTCCGGTGCCCAAGCCTCGCCGCGCCATCGCCGGACTTCGCGAGCTCGGTGAACCGTCAGATCCAGATCGGACGGTTGAGGTGAGTTCACGTGTCCCCAGCCCGATTGGATCTGGACCGTTGGATCAAGATCCAACGGTTCACAATTGCCACGCGTCTTGTAGTAGTGTTATTATAGGATTAGATCCGACCGTCCGATCTAAATCGAGCGGCCCACGATCAACGAGTAGTTTCAGCGTGTTAACCCTGGATCTAATCCGCGCCGTTGATTTTCAAACCAACGGCCGTGATTGCGCCACGTGTCGGGAAGTTGGGCCAAGCGCGGTCGGCGTCGCTGGCAGCGTCGCGTGGCCAGACCGCAGCGGGCCCGGCGTGTCGGCCGATCGCACCGTGACGTCATCCATGACGTCATCGGTGGACCCACCTGTCAGCACCGTGGGCTGAGCCCCGCTGACGTCAGCAATGACGTCACCCGAGTGGGCCCACATGTCAGTCTCACGTAGAGTCGTGGACCGAGTCCACGGTGGACCCGAGCCGAGCGTGGACCAAGTCCATGGACCGGCTGGCGTCAGCCAACCAATCAGAGGCTGCCACGTGTCCATGATGACGCAATAATTAATTTCCGAAAAAGAAAATGATTTAATAAATCGGTTTAATAATTGATTTGAATTTCAAAACTTCAAACGCTTATAACTTTTGCGTTTCAACTCCGATTTGAGTGATTCAAATTTCTAAATTTGTATAAAATTGAGATCTACCTAAATATGAATTTTATTTAATTTTTGGACTAAAGTTTTTCTCTGTAAAATTATTTAATTGATTATTTAAACTTTAATAAATCATAACTTTTGCATTTTAACTCCGATTTGAACGATTCCAGTTCCTAAAAATCCAGAAAATTATGTTCTCTCTGTTTATGGATTTTATTTGGAGTTTTGGGATGTTTTTGCCTATTGTTTATTTGTGTATTTGCTATTTGCACGCTTTACGAGTAGACGTTGAAGTGCCGGAAGGATTCGAAGGAGAAGTATTGACTCAGGATCCAACTCAAGACCAAGAACAAGTACTTTTTGAAGGCAAGTTGTGCTTTGACCATGTTGATCCTATTTCGAAATCTATTTTGATTTAAACTAATGCATGCTAGATCAATTAGAAAGATACTTTGTTTAAACATGGGGGTTAGATAAATACCAATTTGCTGTATGACACCTTGATTATTTAAGTATGTGCCATGATCCCTTGTCACCCTAGTTGTGGATTACTAGTTGGACATTATTAAATCGCCAACATGGGTTTAGACCGTTGTAGTATCTTTGCTTAGACACACTACGTGCTCATGACATGATTTTGGACAATCAAATGTTAATATTGACTTAATGATATATTGAACCTGTTTTGGGAAAAGTATCATGTGATGTTGATGGCACGTGGTGCATGGTAATCAACTGGGGTTTGATAAACGATTTCGGCCAGGGCATGTGGCAAGAGTAATCAGGTGGGCCAGTTGTGGCATTGGGAGTGTTGATTTGGTTTTTCGGGTAGTCTTGCCCTGGTCACTCTAAGGACTTAACCTTGCAAGCCTTTGAACTGGGTCATACTTGCAACCACATGGCTGGAATGGGACTGCCCTAGTTGACTAAGTCGCTAAGGACTCACTTGTGGAGCCTCAGGGTGTCAGTTACACCGTTTGTGTGATTGTACGGGGGAGCGTATCGTGGCTGTGGCCAGATACCCATCTAACGGTGTGTTGGTCCCATACTTCGCCTTGGCTAAGGGAAGGGATGGTGTAGAGCACGAACCGGAGAGGACCACCTGTGTTGTTTGAGGCTTCCGAAAGGCTTTATTCTGAGGAACTTCGCCTTTGTGGTGTTTGACTGTATCTTGTGGGTAAAGTGCATAACCTCTGCAGAGTTTAGAATCTATTCGAATAGCCGTGTCCGCGGTATTGGACATCGCTCGGGAATTACAGTCAAGGGTTAGATTTTCTCAAAAATAACTTTGGTCTGAAAAGTTGGGTTGGTTTAATAATGAAGTTGATGGAAATGTGGTTTAGGATGGGGAAAATGTTTATTAAATTTCTTGAGAAGTTATTTATGCTTTACTTATTTCTACTGCTTTCGAATCTACTTATATTACTTGTCAAAAGCTGTTTACCGCAAATATACCTTAAGCTATTCCTTTGTACCAAGCCATGCATATAGTATATTAGCTTGCATTCTGTGCATGACTTGCTGAGTACCAAGTACTCACCCTTGCCTCAACACAATACCAGTTGAAGAGGAGATTACGCCAGCTTTGGAGGAGGAACTCCAAGAGGATCCGTCTACTTAGGGATGCGAGCCCAGTCAGTTGCCTGTGGTATACTGGATGGCGCCACGAAGTTATTTGATTTTCCGCTGCTATTATTTTTCTCTGAATAAGTTTCGCCTTACGAGGCATACATTTGTAACTTGGCCATAAGGTCGAGTAACCAGTTTGGCTATTTAAATAAAGTACTTTATTGGTATCGAGTGGTATGATTGTGATATTTACCAATGTTAAGACTGTGTGCACTAGCGCGTTCCTGGACTAGTGCTGAATACACAGAGGGTCCGGATTTGCAAATTCGGGGTCCCGACAGGTAACTACCTATTCCCACCATTTAAATACTTTTAATAATCATATGCATGTGTAACAGTTTTGCGAAATATTAAATACTTTTGCAATTATAGGAGCAATATGTTCAAAGGGGGTGCTTGCCTGCTTGCTCTTGGTTTTGCGTGTCCTCTGGGTCGAAGTCCGGATCCTCGCCTACTGCTCCCGAGGCGTCAACGTCTAAACGAAAGCGCGACAAAAGAAATAACGAGGAAACGATTAAGATCCAACGAGAGCAAGGCAAAAAGCTCAAAGAAGCGGACAACAACCAATAAGCGAACACGAGAGAGTAAAACTTAACGAAAACCAAAAATTGAACTGGAGACCGGCAGTACCGGCATACAAATCCCGGTAGTGCCGCCCTATAGTCGGCAGTACCGGCCTCAAGGGTCGGTAGTACCGGAGGCAGGGAACCTAAAAGAGGATCTCTCTGGAAAAAAACTACCGACGTTGCGGTAGCGGTAGTGCCGGCCTAAAACCGGCAGTACCGGCCACAAGGGTCGGTAGTGCCGGCCTGAGCGGTAGTACCGGTCTCACCACTACGGTAGTGCCGGCCACAGGTCGACTGAATTTTCCAGAAAAAGGATTTTCGCACAAACGGCTTCGGAATTCGCGGCAATTGCATGGATGGGTTCTCGGAGATAGCAAGGACCCATTTATGCAAACCACTCGAGGTTCCGACCTCGTTTGGCCTAAATTCTAATCCGAGAAACTCTAGAGTCCTAATTCATGCTAAATTCCGACTTTCACCCCGAATCGAATTCAAACTCGATTCTTTCCGCGAAACTCGGACTTTAACGACGTCGAATATATTCTAGTGTCCTTTTCCTAGCTTTTGGAACTAGGGTTCCAAGGTTTACTTCCAAAAGCTACGAAAATGACATTTAACCAAATATATCCGATAAAAACGTATTTAGGGTTTCTGATCTTAGATTTCGCACTAAAAAGAACTCTAGCACCTAACCTAGGTTTAGAAACTCAGCTAACTAGAGGCTTATCATTACAACCAGGGTTCCTAGGGTTCCAACTAGGACAACAAGGAGTAAAGGAAACAGGAACTAGAGGAGAGAACTCAGATCGCAACATAGTTGACTAGAACTCGATCCACTTACCACAGATTGCTGCTAGGGTTTGAGAACGGCGATCTCCTCCGTGGCTTGCTTCTCCTCGTGCTTAAGAACACCAGAGAGAGAGTTTTAGAGAGAGGAACAGCTTGAAAGAGAGGGAGAGAGCTCCATGGGAGAGAGAGCTAGAGAGGGAGAGCTAGAGGGTGAGGGTGAGAGTGAGAGGGTGTGAAGTGAGAGGGTGCTGGGGGAGGAGAACCCTCTAGAAAAGAGGAGGTGGCCAGGGCAACGGGCAGCAGAGAGGGCTCTGCCCCCTGCCCGGTCGCCTCGGCCGGCAGTACCGGCCAGGGCCGGCGGTACTGCCGCCCAGGGCAGAAAAACCCAAAACCCCCCAAAAAGAACTCCGAAACTCAAGAACCCTTCCCGGAAACCTTTAGGATAGCTAAAGAAGGTTTGGAAACTACGATTGCTCAGAAGTCCTAACCGCAACACGAAATAAGATTTTGGAGCAAAAACTAAAACGAAACAGATCAATCAAACAAATCCAAGCACAAATAACTCCAAATTGAATTCCAAATAACTCTCAAAGGATAATTAGCATTTAAAAAGGCTAGTACAAACTCAGGATGTTACAGTATCGAACCATGGCTCTTCTTCGCCATGGTGAGCCATGATGTCCCATCTGTCTACCCTCCAAATTTCATCCAATTTGGCCTACGGAATCAGAAGTTATGGCCGTTTCAATATTGAATCTTGCCGATGCCATATCTCCCTCAATTTTTGGAGTTTGGCCGTGAAATTGTTTTTGTAGACTCCTGGTGATGTTCTCTACGTGTTGCACATATTGCCCCACGGTGTTGCTCTCTGGATTTTCCGCAAAAAATTCTTTTCTCCAATCAGACTGCGTTTCAGACAGCGACAATCATCCTAACACGTTCCCCTTGATCCAGAAGGTAAATCTCCGAGCCACCTACGTCACGGTGTTCCTCTAGGTCACATGTAGCTCTCGGTCAAATTTCGTTAAGTTCCGATCATTATTCTAGAATTTATGGCCGTCTGAAGTTTGGATCCGAAACCCGTTAATCGGCATGTTGTGATCAATCCGGAGGGGCGCCGCAAAATCCGCCTATACCATTGAGTTCGTCTCGAAGCGTTCTACGTGGTAGACATTTCCCCTTTGCCATCCTATCCTCCGATTTTTTTTTTACATATTTAAGCCGCCGTTTAGCCGTTGCCGTGCACCGCCCTTTGACGCTGGCTATTTTAGCTCGCTCCGGCCATGTCATCGTGTCCGGTGGATCATCATGTACTATTTTGGACCATCCTTAGAATTCTTTTGGCCTCTGTTGTACAAAGCCCGGTTTCGGCCTAAAACCGTCGTCTTTCAACCTAGCCCGTTGCTACCGGTTCGCGTTCGGTTTGCCATCCCTGTTGGTATTCCTTCGTGGCCATGTCGTTGCACCGACGACCGGTATCTTATTTCATGCGCATCTTGCCATCGCTTTGCATTCGCTGTTAACGTTCCGTCAACGTTTCACCGTTAACGGTCCTCCGATAACATTTTGCTGTTAACGTTTCATCGTTAACGCTTTGTCGTTAACGCTCCACCGTTAACATTCCACCATTAACACTTTGCCGTTAACGTTCCACCGTTAACGTTCTATCGCTAACGCTCCGTCGTTAACGCTTCATCATTAATGCTTGGCTCTCATCGCTTCGTTGTCATCGCATGCGTGTATTCATGCAAGAGCCCTAGTGCGATGTCCTCATCTATTCTATTATTATGATGTGAGCCTAGCCTCATTGTCATATCATCTTCAGAGCCGAACCAAAACCCTAACCTAAGACCAGTTCAATGAACTAAGTTCATCGTGAGCCGCGTTGTTATCTTTGCAATCTTTCCCGTTGTTTCAATCATGGTAAGACACTTGTCTTGTCTTATCCCTGAAAACCTAATCTACTATCGATTTGGAATCGTTCGTGGACTTGGTTGATAGACCATTGGCCATGTGTCATGTCCTTGTACCCAGATCTAATCTATCAGTCTATCCCTCTCTTGTTTGACCGTGTTCTGTTTGGTCAACCAAAATCAACCTCGAGAATCAGCTTAGTTCATTGTGAACTAACGTATCTTTATGGACCCGGTCTACAGATCGAGAGCCCATATGTCGTTGTCTGTCCAATCAAGATAATAACTTCGGAAGAAATATTCTTCGGAATATTATTCTTTCTTTCCCAGTTATTAATATTTCCCTTTTCGGTGTTTTTCCAAAAGCTCGTTCTCTCTTGTGTACTCTTCGATCTGATCCGTTCGAGTTCCCAACTCCATCTAAGCCGTTGTGCCCAATGCTGTTTGTTCTTAATTTGGAGTTTATTTGATTTGTCTTTTGAGTTTTGTTGTATTTGTGTTTCTTTATCGTTAGACGCATCATCCGGAAGTCGTTCTACGGAGCTGATGATCGAGAAAGTGGAAGTTGAAGATCGAGGACCAAGAATCAAAGATAAAGAGTAAACAACAGTAAAAGTTGCAAGGGCCAGGCAAGTTGTGCTTTGACCATGTTGATCCCATTTTTGAAAATTATGTTGTTTTAAATTATTGCATGCTAGTTTGAGTTAAACTGATTTCAATTAATTTGGGATTAGATAATCAACCTACTTGTTATCGCCACGTTGCCTACAATGATTGTATGCCATGATTCATTTGTCACCCTAGGATTGTTGATTAATAGTTGGTAGCTATTGAATTGCCAACATGGGTTAGATAGAACGTATTAGTCTGCTTAGACCTGCAACGAGTCAGTGCTACCATTTTGGAATTTACAAATGTCAATATTGATTAATGGAATATGCAATGTATTTTGAAATCGTGTGACATGTTGCCGACATGATGAAGTTGATATGTGGAGGCCCACGTGCTTCTTCAAGGATGTTGAGTTGTTGTTGGCATTGAGTTGCGCAATAATCAACTGGGTGATAAAATGATTTAGACTGGGGCAAGTGGCAAGAATTATGGTGGGCCAGTTTGGCAGTTGGGAATGTTTGAAACATGATATATGTATGAGTGATGGTGAGATGGATTTCTTTGAGAGTATTGATGTAAGTCTTGCCTTGGTCACTCTAAGGACTTAACCTTGCAAGCCTTTGAACTGAGTCAAATATACAAGAACATGTCTGTAATGGGACGGACCTAGTTGAGTAAGTTACTAATAACTTGCATGTGATACCTCAGGGTGTCAACTACATCTTTTGTGTAGCTTGAAGGGGGAGCGTACCAGGGCTGCGGCATGGTACTTCGCCTTTGTTAAGGGAAGGGATGGTGTATGGCAAAAACCGGGGAGGTTCACTTGTGTAGTTAGATGTTTCTGAAAGGCTTTGTTATGATCACTCATTCGCATACTCTTGTATGGTGATTCATGGCTGACGTGGTGAGTTGATTATATCTTGTGGGTAAAGTGTATAACCTCTGCAGAGTGTAAAATATATTGGAATAGCCGTGTCCGCGGTACTGGACAATGCTCGTGGATTACAGTCAAGGGTTAGCTTTTCATAAAATTGAACTTGGGCTTGGAGGCAGTTTGCCTGTGGAAAAATGATAATTGTTTAAGGATGTGGTATGTTTTACTTGTGAAATAACTGTGAAATTTTATTACTATTGTTTTTTATTTTACCGCTTTACAATCTATTATGACTATTTGTGAATGCTGTTTATTGCAAAATAACCCCTTCAGCCTGTCATTTGGAATAAGCCATGCATATAGATATTAGACTTGCATTCTGTGCATGACTTGCTGAGTGCTTTATGTACTCACCCCTTGCATACAAACAATCACCAGCGAGCAGAAGTCTACATCGTCGAAGAAGAAGTTTTGTGAGAAGGCGATTATCTAGGAGTTGAACCCCGTTAGTTGCCTGTGGCGTATTGATGGGATTCACCGATGTTCTTCGTTCCACTGCTGCTTATTTGGTGTTGAAGCCGTCAAGGCTTCGCAAGTGTAAGGTTGACCTTAAGGTCGTTCAATAGTTTATATTTTATAATTGATTTATTTTTATTATCCCGCTGTGTATGATTGTGATATTCATCTATGTTGGGACTGTGTGCACTAGCGTGATCCCAGACTAGTGCTGAATACACAGATGGTCCGGATTTCCATATTCGGGTCCCGACAGAGGTGGTATCAGAGCCATACTGACTGTAGGTCTTGACTCTAGATAGATTGGACGTCTTTAGGAGCTTTAAAATTATTTTGTAAAGAGAAAATTTAACTTGAAAGAATAATAAGTTCTTGACTCATCTTATTCTTCTATTCTTTCTCCATTTGCTGAAATTTCCATCATTCCCACTGGTTTAAACGGAAATCTTACCTGAGATGTTCTGAATAGTTAACGTTGTTTCACACTTAAGGAGAAAGTACTGGATGTCGCTGCCAACCCTGAAGATCGTGAAGTGAGGAATCATCGAGTTCGAAGAGAAGTGGATCAATGAAGTGTTCCAGCGGCTAGAATAACCAGTGCTTAGTAGTAAGTTGAGACTAATGTGTGAGTGTCGCATCTCTTAAGATAGGAGTGTTACCTTTTTAGACACTAGATTATTGTGTGTTTAAGAAATTTGGATTTTCCTTTGTTTGCTGAGTGTGCAGTATGTGTTGCATAGCTTCTAGGCTTGGATAAGCAACCATACCAAGTTATTAATAGATGTTTGTATGAGTTATTGGGTTAAACCTGTTCCCCTGCACTAGTATTCTTGAACCTCATCTATGCTTTTCCCTCTTACCTAAACCTTGGAGTGGTCAACAGATGGAAATGACCAACTACAACAGTGATTCCAAGGAAGTTCAAGTCAGTTCAGTTGCTACTACCGGTGTCAGTGTTAAAGCAGATAGTGACCAGCAGCCGTCCACTGTACAAATAGTGACAATTCAAGATTTGGATCAGTTATTCATTGCTCAAACCCAGCTTATGCAGATGGTGATGCAACAGATGAATGTTATCAATGCCAAAATCAATCCTTCCACAACTGAAGTCACAACCTCCTGTTCACAGTCAAAGTTTGCCTTGTTCATGAAGACCAAACTACCCACGTTTGATGGGTCAGCCAATCTTAAAGATGCAGAAATATGGCTTCGTGTCATAGAAGAGAAGCTGGTTTTAGTGCAATGTGAAGTTGAAGAGAAGGTTTCCTATGCTACTTGTCAGTTAGAAGGAGATGCATTAGTTTGATGGAAAAGTTTATACGCCACTTCTGAGGATGAACATATCATCACTTGGTTAGAGTTTACCACCGCTCTTCGTCGGCTCTTCACTTCGTCAGAAGACAGTGTAACTACAGTAAGACCAAGGAAGAACGGTACCCCTGCACCTGACGCCGTACCTGGACGTTGTTCTTTGAAGTGTCGACAACCAAACAAATCAGAAGATTGTGCATGCATTCGATGTGGAGAAATAGGACACACTGTTGATGAGCATGCAATCAATTATTCCAGTTGTGAAGGAAGCCATTTACCTGGAGGATGTCCTATGAGCAACATCACATGCTATCTTTGGGAAGGTTGGGATCATTGCCCATCTCATTGTCCCTTGGATCCAATAGTAACCGCTGTGACTCGGCATCAGCAAGAGAATTTTCGAGCCATCATTGCTCAACAGTTTGCAAAAAGAGAAAAATTGTCATCCGCACTTGCTGTGCCACGTGAAGAAATGAAGAAGAACATGTCAACCCTATCCGTCTACCTCAAGAAATTAGTGATACTTGGTCACCATGGAAATGTTTCTTGTGTGATAAACGAGATCATTGGGCTAGAGAATGCCCCACCAACCCGACACGACGACCCAAACATTCATGTTACAATTGTGGCGAGTCATGTCATTTTGTTAAGGAATGTCCAAAGAAATATCAAGCAATTTTCTGAAGCCATGATCATTCCAGAAATTACCTCAGTGAAGATTACAACACCGAAAGTGAATGGTAAGACTATGGAAGCAACTTACTTAAGGAGTCAATTGAAGCAAGAGGAATTGGTTAACAAGACCCTTGATCTAGAAGACAAGTGCAAGGAATTGGAGGACAACCACAAGCGTCAGAAAGTTCACCAAGAAGGACCACTGCAACAACGAATGAGGAGTGCCCTCAACTACACAGTTGCCATACTGCTTAGATTTTGTTCGAGACACTTTCACCTGTGCTTCACCCCGATATTCAGAATCTTCATAACACCACACTAGTGAAAAGTTCTCAAGGAAGAAGCCTGCTCTCTAGAGTTTGCTATGCTGGTCGCCAGCCAGGACATCTTGCTATCCACCGCTCTCAGAAGAAAGTGATCACTTTGGACCACGTGAATCTCAGCTCTACCCCCACCAAGATTAGTGCAATGTCAGGAGGAAGCCAACAGACGTCAGTCAAGCGTTGCTTCAGATGCAATGAGCCAGGACACTTTGCTAACAGCTGTCCTAGGAGAGAAAGTGTTATACCTGTCCATTTCAATCCTAGTCTTCCATCTACCGAGACACGTGCGCCAGAAAGTGAATTGTGAAGCAGCTTAAGATGAAGCCATGCCGCAAGCGCTAGTAAAAGATCGTGTCAACCACATTACGACCGATGAAGCTTAGAAAGCATCAGATTTTGTACTGATCAAAAGTCATATGTAATGCTGGATGTTGGGAGTTAATTTGTCCATTGATAAGATTAAGTTCTCAATAAAGCTTAGCATATTGGAAGCCCATGCTTGAGATGTTTATTCCTGGAGTTAAATTAGTTACCCAAGAGGAAAGTAGTTTTGGGTCTATGGTCAGAGATGTAATCGGTTAAGAGGAGCTAGAGTGTTCCTGAGATGAAGTTGCGATCAGGTTAACTTTAGTATACATGAGACAGCTGAGAACCATATATTCCGTTATGGTTGAGTCAAGAAGATGGATGTGCCATCACATCGGAAGAAAGAGTTGCTGCGTGTGCTTAATAACCACAAAGGATAATTGTCTTCTTGAAGAATTACTTTATCCACCGAAGTATACGCCAGCAAGCCAGTACCATTACCTCAGCAATAGTTGAAGCTTAAGTTCCCCGTGAAGGGATACCCAGTTGAAATAGAGTCCATGTCAATGCTCGAGAGTCAAGCCGACAAAGGTAGTACAAGATAAACCGGAATGTTGTTCAAGTCTCGTACAAGACCGCAAAATTTGAAGAAAATTTCGTAGCTGGAAACCGTTGTTCAAATTCTACGAGAAGCAGAAAATCAAGTGTTCAGGAATAGAAGCAAGGATGCCTATCAATGGAGTTGCCAGAGACGTCAGCATGAGTGCATGAGATATTCAAGATTTCCCGATAGTGGAGGTATCAAGATTTTCGCAGAAGAAGTGCCTTCTTGTGCCCGAAGAGCAGACACAGTTGGAGTCAGCAGAGTTGCAAGAGTATCTCATCCGCAAAGAGTAGCCTACCAAATTTTGGATGTTATCAAGCGTTCGTTCAGAAGCGACCCTGTCTAGTGTGCAGTTGCTTGGAAGTTTGAAGAAGCCTCAAGTGTTGAGTCCCCTGAACCTGTTTCTATAGTTAGCCTTGAATCTCGGGGACGAGAATCTGTTAAGGGGGGAAGGTTTGTAACATCCCAAAATTTGGGTTTTCAAAAATTTTTGGTTTAGTTTAGCTTCCCAAAAATTTTTGTTGATTTTCTCGTGTTTATAAAGTGTGATTTCAATTTTCTAAAAGCTAAAACAATTTAATTTGATTATTTTATATTTTAAATAAAATTATTTTAATTTTATTTGGGTTCCTTGTGCTTCAAAGAATTTTTATGTAATTTTTGAGATTTTTCGGGCTCGTTTGCTATTTATTGGGTTTATTTGAAATCGGTTTATATTAAGCCCTTTTATGGAAATTAATTAAAAATTTGAAAACTTTTTATAAAGTTTTGTTGAAAATATTTTATTTGAGTTCAAAATGTCTCAAAATATTTTCTAGAATTTTTCTGGTATTTTTATTACCTCGAATGATTTATTTGAATTTATGGAATTATTTTTATTCAGAAAATGCTGGAATTCCTGGTTTTTGGCTTGGGCTCAATTTCTTTTCTCCCACCTGCCGGCCCACCCCACCAGCCGGGCCCCGCACCCCTTTCCCGCCTCGCCCCGGCCCATTTCCCCTCGGCTGGCCCAACGCCCGGCCAGTCACTTCTCGCGTGGCGAAGCCTTGCCAGTCTTGGGCCGAACGCCCACCTGGGCCGCTCCGCTGGCGCCCGAGCTGAGCCACGCCCAGGCCGCCCGCATGCGTGCCGCCTCCCCGCTGGCACATGTCGCCGCCTCGCCCTGGGCCGCGCAATCCCGATCCGATGGCCACGAGCGCGCCACGTCGCCCGAGCCTGTCGGACGCACGCCAGGTGCTCGGTTTAATGCCAAAACCGGTCCAAACAGCTCTAAAAATTTATTTTCTTGACCTAGCCGCCACCCCAACCTGTGGTAGACCTTCCTTGGTCTCTCCCACATCCTCCCAACCTCAGATCAATTTTCCAAAACTCCAAAATCGCCGCCGAGAGCTCCGGACGTCGCCCGACGATGGCCGAACTTTGGAGCGCGACTGCCGTCAGCTCTTCGACTCTGTTCGATATCCGTCTTCGCCATGGTACGACATGATGTCCCATCTGTCTACCCTCAAAATTTCATCCAATTTGGCCTACGGAATCAAAAGTTATGGCCGTTTCAATATCGAATCTTGCCAAGGCCATATCTCCCTCAATTTTTGGAGTTTGACCGTGAAATTGTTTTTGTAGACTCCTGGTGATGTTCTCTACGTGCTGCACATATTGCCCCACAGTGTTGCTCTCTGGATTTTCCGCAAAAAATTCTTTTCTCCGATTAGACTGCGTTTAAGACAGTGACAATCATCCTCGCGCGTTACCCGCTGATCCACAAGGTAAATCTCTAAGCCACCTTTGTCACGGTGTTCCTCTAGGTCACATGTAGCTCTCGGTCAAATTTCGTTAAGTTCCGATCATTATTCTAGAATTTATGGCCGTCTCAAGTTTGGATCTGAAACTTGTTAATCGGCAGTTTGTGATCAATCCGGAGGGGCACCGCAAAATCCTCCTATACCGTTGAGTTCGTCTTGCCGCGTTCTACGTTGTAGACATTTCTCTTTTGCCATCCTATCATCCGGAATGTTTTTTATATATTTAGGCCGCTGTTTAACCGTTGCCGCGCGCCGCCTTTTGACGCCGGCTTTTTTAGCTCGCTCCGGCCGTGTTGTCGCGTCCGGTGGATCATCATGTACTATTTTGGACCATCCTTAGAATTTCTTTGGCCTCCGTTCGCCGACAAAGCCTGGTTCTGGCCTAAAACCGTCGTCTTTCAACCTAGCCCGTTGCTACCGGTTCAGATTCAGTTTGCCATCCCTGTTGGTATTCCTTCGCGGCCATGTCATTGCACCGATGGCGGTATCTTATTTCATGCACATCTTGCCACCGCTTCGCGTTCGCCGTTAACGTTCCGTCAACGTTTTCCTGTTAACGTTTTGCTGTTAACGTTTCATCGTTAACGCTCCGCCGTTAACGTTCCACCGTTAACGTTCTGTCACTAACGCTCCGCCGTTAACGCTTGGCTCTTATTGCTTCATTGTCATCGCATGCGTGCATTCATGCAAGAACCCCAGTGCGATGTCCTCATCTATTCTATCATCATGATTTGAGCCTAGCCTCATCGTCATATCATCTTCAGAGCCGAACCAAAACTCTAACCTAAGACCGGTTCGATGAACTAAGTTCATCGTGAGCCGCGTTGTTATCTTTGCAATCTTTCCCGTTGTTTCAATCGTGGTAAGACACTTGTCCTGTCTTATCCCTGAAAACCTAATCTACCATCGATCTGGAATGGTTCGTGGACTTGGTTGATAGACCATTGGCCATGTGTCATGTCCTTGTACCTAGATGTAATGTATCGGTCTATCCCTCTTTTGTTTGACCGTGTTCCGTTCGGTCAACAAAAGTCAACCTCGAGGATCAGCTTAGTTCATTGTGAACTAACATATCTTTATGGACCCGGTCTACAGATAGAAAGCCCATATGTCGTTGTCTGTCCAATCAAGATAATAACTTCGAAAGAAATATTCTTCGAAATATTATTCTTTCTTTCCCAGTTATTAATCTTTCCCTTTTTGGTGTTTTTCCGAAAGCTCGTTCTCTCTTGTCTACTCTTCGATCTGATTCGTTCGAGTTCCCGACTTCATCTAAGCCGTTGTGCCCAATGCTATTTGTTCTTAATTTGGAGTTTATTTGATTTGTCTTTATAGTTTTGTTTTATTTGTGTTTCTTTATCGTTAGACGCGTCGTCCAGAAGTCGTTCTACGGAGCTGAAGATCGAGAAAGTGGAAGATGAAGATCGAGGACCAAGAATCAAAGATAAAGAGTAAAGAATAGTAAAAGTTGCAAGGGCCAAGCAAGTTGTGCTTTGACTATGTTGATCCCATTTTCGCTCGTCCAACCCGGCGAAAACCGCCTTGATTGGGACAGGTGTAACACCCCAAAATTTTGCTTTTCTTAAATTCATGTGTGATTTGGCACTTTGGTGAATTTTTGGAATTTTCTGGAATTTATTTGGATTTATTTGGAATTTATTTGAATTTATTCCATTTTGAAATAATTAAAGAATTAAACTTTGCAAATAAAATTTTGTTGGAAATATTTTATTTGAGTCCAAAATGATCCAGAGTATTTTCCAGAATTTTTCTGGAATTTTTCTGAGTCTTTTGCTATTTTTAATGAATTAAATGAATTACTGGGAATTATTTTAATTATTAAATCGCTGGAAAATGCGAGTGGGTTTGCACTGTTCATCCGTCCGAGCCCGAGTCAGACTCGAGTTCGAGTCCGACCCGAGCCACGTGATCCGGTCGAACCTTGATCGATCCGAACCGTTGGATCGAAATCCAACGGTCGGAATTTGGCCGCACCGATCCAGCCGGATCCGGTCCGGATCCGTTGCGCCCGGGAAATCTGGGCCGTTGAGCGGACGCCGTGGGACGGCCGTGATTGCGTCGTCTTCCGTGACTGAAAGCCGGACTCACGCCGCCAGAGCCGCCGCGTCGGTTAGGTTTCCGTCTTGAGCACGCATGCCGAGGCCATTTAAGGCGTGGAGTTATCGCCGAGGACCACCGTTCGTGTGCGCACTGTTGCCCTAGTTTCCAACGCCCAAAGCCCGCCGTCGCCTCACGATTTCTCGCCGAAGTTTGGGGTGTGCCGCCGCGGTTTTTCTTCGTTTCCGGCGCCGTTCGTCATCCTCCGCCGCGTTCAAGCCCGGGTCTGAGAACCTTGCGTCAAGGCGCACCTATTGGGTGCACTCACTTGGCCGGAGACGCCCCGAAGCGCCGTTAGTGTGGTCGCCGTCCTCAGCGCCGGCAGCCGCAACGCCGCCGCGTGCCATCGTCGTCCGCGAGCTCGGTGAACCGTTGGATCAAGATCCAACGCACGAGGTGAGGCCACGTCGCCCGTTACTGTTCCCGTCCCTGATTAGGTTTCCACCGTTAGATTTAGATCGTACGGTTGAGGTTAGTTGCGTTGTAGCTTTAGGGTTAGATCTGGACCGTCCGATCTAGATCGAACGGCCCAGATCGACGGTGCTGATTTGGAACGCGTAAATTCTAGATCTAATCGCGGCCGTTGATTTTCAAATCAACGGGCACGATCGAGCCACGTGTGCTTAGCCACGCCACGCGCGCGTGAGCGCGTGTCTCTGACACGCGGGGCCCGCGTGTCAGCGGGACAACCAAACCGCACCGTGACGTCACCCAAGACGTCATCGGTGGGACCCACCTGTCAGCACCGTGGGCTGAGCCCCGCTGACGTCAGTGATGACGTCACCCGAGTGGTCCCACATGTCAGTCTCACGTGAGCCGTGGACCGGGTCCACGGTAGACCCGAGCCGAGCGTGGACCGAGTCCATGGACCGGCTGACGTCAAAGCCAATCGAGGCGGACACGTGTCCATCTTGGCGCAATAATTAATTTCGAAAAGAAAATGATTTATTAATTCGAAATAATGATTTCAGATTTTGTTTCAAACTTCAAACGCTTATAACTTTTGCGTTTCAACTCCGATTTGAGTGATTCAAATTTCTAAATTTGTATAAAATTGAGATCTACCTAAATATGAATTTTATTTAATTTTTGGACTAAAGTTTTTCTCTGTAAAATTATTTAATTGATTATTTGAAATTTAAATAATCATAACTTTTGCGTCTTAACTCCAAATTTGACGATTCCAGTTTCTAAAAACTCATAAAATTATGTTCTCTCTGTTTATGGATTTTATTTGGATGTTTGGACACTTTTTGCCTATTGTTTATTCGTGTATTTGCTATTTGCACGCTTTACGAGTAGACGTTGAAGTGCCGGAAGGATTCGAAGGAGAAGTATTGACTCAGGATCCAACTCAAGACCAAGAACAAGTACTTTTTGAAGGCAAGTTGTGCTTTGACCATGTTGATCCTATTTTGAAATCTATTTTGATTTAACCTATTGCATGCTAAGTTCAAATAGAAAATACTTTATTTAAACATGGGGGATTAGATAAGTACCAATTTGCTGTATGACACCTTGATTACTTAAATATGTGCCATGACCCCTTGTCACCCTAGTTGTGGATTACTAGTTGGACATTACTAAAATTGCCAACATGGGTTTAGATCGTTGTAGTATACTGCTTAGACCTGCTACGTGCTCATGACATGATTTTGGATAATCAAATGTTAATATTGACTTAATGATATATTGAACCTGTTTTGGAAAGGTATCATGTGATGTTGATGGCACGTGGTGCATGGTAATCAACTGGGGTTTGATAAACGATTTCGGCCAGGGCATGTGGCAAGAGTAATCAGTGGGCCAGTTGTGGCATTGGGAGTGTTGATTTGGTTCTTCGGGTAGTCTTGCCCTGGTCACCCTAAGGACTTAACCTTGCAAGCCTTTGAATCGGTCTAACGTGCAACCACATGTCCAGAATGGGACGGACCTAGTTGACTAAGTTGCTAATAACGTGCACTGTGGGACCTCGGAGGTCAACTACACCCTTTGTGTAAGTTGTGCGGGGAGCGTCTGGGCCGAGGCCAGGTACCCATCTAACGGTTGATTGGCCTAGACTTCGCCTTAGCGAAGGGAAGGGTTAGTCTTGCCAATAACCTGGAGGACCACTTGTATTGTTAGAGGTTTCCGAAAGACTTTGTTACGGGAACTCGCCTTTGTGGTGTTTGACTGTATCTTGTGGGTAAAGTGCATAACCTCTGCAGAGTTTAGAATCTATTCGAATAGCCGTGTCCGCGGTATTGGACATCGCTCGGGAATTACAGTCAAGGGTTAGATTTTCTCAAAAATAACTTTGGTTTGAAAGGTTGGGCTGGATTAATAATGAAGTTGATGGAAATGTGGTTTAGGATGGGAAAGATGTTTACCAAACTTCTTGAAAAGTTATTTATGCTTTACTTATTTCTACTGCTTTCGAATCTACTTATATTACTTGTCCAATGCTATTTACTGCAATTATACCTTGAGTTATTCCTTTGTACCAAGCCATGCATATAGTATATTAGCCTGCATTCTGTGCATGACTTGCTGAGTACCAAGTACTCACCCTTGCCTCAACACAACACCAGTTGAAGAGGAGACTACACCAGCTTTGGAGGAGGAACTCCAAGAGGAACCGTCTACTTAGGGAAGCGAGCCCAGTCAGTTGCCTGTGGTATACTGGATGGCGCCACGATGTTACCTTCTTTGATTTTCCGCTGCTACTATTTCTCTCTTAATAAGTTTCGCCCTGTAAGGCGTATATTGTAACTTGACCATAAGGTCGAGTAACCAGTTGGTTATTTAAATAAAGTACTTTGATAGTATCGAATGGTATGATTGTGATATTTACCGATGTTAAGACTGTGTGCACTAGCGCGTTCCTGGACTAGTGTTGAATACACAGAGGGTTCGGATTTGCAAATTCGGGGTCCCGACAGAGGTGGTATCAGAGCCATACTGACCGTAGGCTCAACCCTAAGCTAGAATGGTCGTAGTGAGGATAAAACCTATTTTCTAAAGCGAAAAATTTGTCAAGGCAAGAAATGACATCTCGACTTATCCCATTCTCTCTTTTCTTGTCTCCTGCTGAATATTCTCTTACCTTGTCACAATTTAAAAATTCCGAGTTTTTACGTAAAGCACTCTTGTGACAGATGGAGGAAGAGTTCAACTACGTTGATCTGGGAGTTGGTCACGCCGCGGAACTTTGGCATATGCTACAAACTCTCGGAGATTTTGAGAAGCCCCAATACCAAGTGGAAGTGATCAGACAAGCGGGATTGATCCAGGCTTGTGACGTGAAGATTGAGGTACCTGCTAGGAAGAAGGGCCCAGGCAATCGCCCGATACACTACACTGCCAGGAGATCTACAATGCAGATGGGTATCCAAGAGGTATCACGACGAGCAATGCGGCACGTTACCCGTATCTACGCCAGAGAGTTGGAGAGCACGGTGTTCCGTTATCATCCGCGCAGCGATAACCTTCTTGACCCGAAGGCGATTCAGGATGAGGATGCCACGGTTACACAGTTGGCACGATTTGTTGTCGCCCAGGAGGATGTACTAGATGATACAAGCAAGGAGCTACAGAAGGCCCGCAAGGAGATCACGACAGAGAAGAATAGATGGCGGGAAGCTCAAGAGTATGTGGCACACCTTCTGCGAAGGATTGACGAGTTGGAGATGACTTTGTACGGACTGCACTCCAGAGCCAAGATTTGAGCTACACGAGCCGGATCCAGAGGAGTCGGATCTCGATGAGGACACGCTTCTTCGACTACTCACAGAGGACACGATTCTTTGGACATGGCAATCGTTTCGCGCCTATGCCACAGCACCCGTACCCAGGCCGTGGAGGTTTTCTCGACGAGTGAGCGTAGGTTCTATAGTGAGACTCCTTCACCGAGTCGCGTCATAGAATAAAGAGTCACCCTTTTAGGCGTTAGACTCCAGAGTTAGTTCGATTGGGATTTTCATTGTTTGCTGAGTGTGCAGTATGTGTTGCAAGGCCCTTAGGCATTGTAAGCAGCCATACCAAGTTATTAATAATAAAGTTGGACCTTAAAGTTACACCTTTCGCCCCGCATAAGTTCCATATTACTTGTCTATTCTTGTTTCCCTCTCATCTCTAAACCTAGAGCAAATCGACAGATGGTGAACACCCGTGGAAACTTTGGAAGCAATGGAAGTGGGTCTCGCCCAGCAGAAAACCCCAATGAGGGAGCACCAGCACCGCCACTGGATGTGCAGAATTTCGGAGCTTTTCTCGCTGCCCAGACTCAGTTGATGCATGCTATGATGCAACAAATGCAACACGTCACCGCTCAGGCCACTGCTAATCAAGTTAATCGTGACCACGCCGTAATACAAGGACTGCCGAGTTCATGAGAACTCACCCACCCACTTTCTCTGGGAATGCCAATCCATTGGAGGCCGATGATTGGTTAAGGTCAATTGAGAGGAAGCTACACATAGCTCAATGCATAGGAAATGAGAAGGTACTCTACGCTTCTCATCACCGAAGGAACATTGCCGAATGGTGGGAGAACTTCGTGCCACGCAAGAGAACCCTCAAGATATCACTTGGGAAGAGTTCACAATGCATTCCGACAGATCACGTGCCTGAAGGAATCATGGACCTTAAGAAGGAGGAGTTCAGAGCATCAAGCAAGGTAATCAGCCAAAGGGTCGACTACTCCGAACAAGTTCACACAGCCTAGCACGCTACGCACTGAGGATGTAGCGACAGATAAATCCAGGCAGTCTCGTTTTATGAAGGGACTTAACTCAGATTGCAAGTAGGATTGATCACCCACACCTTTCCAGATTTCCAAGAGCTGGTGAATAAGGCACTTATTCTTGAGGACAAGCGCAAGGAACTGGATGAGAACAGAAGCGCAGGATGCAACAAAGAAGGATCACGCCAGGAACGCCAATGGCGTCGAGAGTTGCACCAAATCAATTCTTGATTCCAACCACGTAATGCAACAAGGACACCATCCCGGCACCAAGACACATCAATCGTAACTACTGCACCCCACCCGCTAGAAACGCTACTCGAGCGTGCAATAAAGAAGGAACAATGAGACGCCGCTACAATCGCAACGAGCCAGACACTTTGCCAACAGCTTGTCCAAAGAAGACAGCAGAGTGACCCGATTCGCTTCAATCTAGGAACCACCCAGCTAGGACGCCAAGCACAGGAGTCACACCCAGGCCGTGGTGAGAGGCCGAGTCAACCATGTCACCGCAAATGCACCGCAGAATGCTACGGACGTCAGATCTTGGGTAAGTTACTTGTTAACTCGATTACACCTGCAGTTTTGTTTGACTATGGAGCTTCGCATTCGTTTGTTTCGCAAGGCTTTGCTACTAGAAATGATTTGAGGATTGCAAGACTTAGATGCATGCTTTTAGTTCAAACCCTTGGTTCCGAACTCCGAACGAAAGTAGGATGTTCCGGGGTGAGAATACTAATAGATGGAATAGAGTTCCTAGCAAACCTTATTATTCTAGAAACCCAGACCTTAGACGTCATATTGGGAATGGATTGGTTATCCAAGCACAAGGCCGTATTGGATTGTGGACGAAGGACTATCTCAGTTGAGAGCCCTTGTGGAAAGAAAGTGAAATTTCAAGCCACTGCCGTTAGAGAAGGACAGCTGATGGTTAACAGTACCAAGGCAATCTGCATAGAGGATGTCTCAGTAGTGAATGAGTACCCAGATGTTTTTCCTGAAGATCTACCTGGTATGCCGCCAGACAGGGACATAGAGTTTGTGATAGAGCTTGTACCTGGTACAGCACCGATAGCAAAGAGACCCTATCGGATGTCTACCGAGGAGTTGGTAGAGATGAAGAAACAGTTAGAAGAGTTAATGGAGAAAGGATTTATCAGACCGAGTTCGTCGCCGTGGGGAGCACCGATTACGTTCGTCAAGAAAAAGGACGGGAGTTTCAGGATGTGCATTGACTACCGTGCACTCAATGAAGTCACCGTGAAGAATAAGTATCCGCTACCCAGGATTGATGATTTGTTTGACCAATTAAGAGGAGCCGGAGTTTTCTCCAAGATTGATCTAAGATCGGGATACCATCAGTTGAAGATCCGATCAGAAGATATCCCGAAGACTGCATTCTCGTCAAGATATGGACATTACGAGTTTACAGTTATGTCCTTCACCAGCATATTTCATGAATATGATGAATAAGGTGTTCATGGAATATTTGGACAAGTTTGTCGTCGTGTTCATAGATGATATCCTAATCTACTCCAAAATAGAGGATGAACATGCCGAACACTTGAGGCGAGTTTTGGAAAAGCTGAGGGAACAGCAACTCTTCTCCAAGTTCAGTAAGTGTGATTTTTGGAATGACAAGGTGGAGTTTCTTGGACATGTAATGACCGCAGAAGGAGTCGCCGTAGATCCAAGCAAAGTAGAAGCTGTGTTACATTGGGAGCAAACAAGATCGTGACCCATTCGGAGTTTCCTTGGAATGGCAGGATACTACCGCCGTTTCATTGAAGGCTTTTCGACAATTGCGAAACCTCTTACGCAATTGCTGAAGAAGGAAAAGAAGTTTGCATGGACGCCAGAATGTGAGAAAGGATTTCAGGAGCTGAAGAAGCAATTGACATCAGCGCCGGTGTTAGTTCTACCGGATGTTAATCAAAGCTTCGATATTTATTGTGACGCATCGCGCCAAGGACTTGGATGCGTGCTGATGCAGAATGGAAAGGTCGTCGCTTATGCATCAAGGCAGTTGAGGCCGCATGAGGAGAATTATCCGACACATGACCTAGAGTTAGCTGCCGTAGTGCATGCTTTGAAGATATGGCGTCACTATCTGATCGGAAACAGATGTGAAGTGTATACGGATCATAAGAGCCTTAAGTACATATTCACCCAGTCGGATCTGAATATGAGGCAAAGGAGATGGTTAGAGTTAATCAAGGACTACAATGTTGGAATCCATTACCATCCCGGGAAGGCCAACGTAGTAGCCGATGCTCTGAGTCGGAAAAGCCATACCGTGAGTGCGTTGCTAGCCACAAGTCAGGATGAGTTATGTGAGGATTTTCAGAAAATGAAGATTGAGGTTGTACCTAGCGGATTCTTGGCCGCATTAGAAGTAAAGCCTACCCTAGAGGACCAGATCCGAGAAGGACAGAAGGATGATGACAAGATCCGCAGGATTAAGTTCATCAAGGAGGAAGGCAAGGCAGAGGACTTCAAGTTGGATGAGCAAGGCACGTTGTGGATGAAGGATCGCATTTGTGTGCCTAACAAGAAGGAGTTAAAGCAACTGATTTTGGAAGAAGCCCATGACTCCAAGTACTCAATTCATCCTAAAAGCGCCAAGATGTATCAGGATCTGAAGGAGAGATTCTGGTGGCCGGGAATGAAACGTGAAGTTGCCGAGCATGTTGCATTGTGCGACGTATGCCAGAGAGTCAAGGCAATGCATCAGAGACCAGCAGGATTGCTGCAGCTGCTGAAAATACCTGAATGGAAGTGGGAGGAAATCGGAATGGATTTCATTACCGGTTTGCCTAAAACTCAAGGAGGTTATGACTCCATATGGGTTATAGTGGATCGCTTGACTAAAGTAGCCCATTTTATCCCCGTGAAGACCACTTACTCGGGAGATAAATTAGCAGAATTTTACGTGATCAGGATTGTCTGTTTGCACGGAGTGCCAAAGAGGATTGTATCGGACAGAGGTACCCAATTTACCTCAAGGTTCTGGAATAAGTTGCATGAAGCCATGGGAACCCGTTTGAACTTCAAGATGACTTATCATCCACAGACGGATGGACAGACCGAAAGAGTCAACCAGATTCTGGAGGATATGTTAAGAGCTTGTGCATTGGCTTATGCTACCTCTTGGGATAAGAGTTTGCCGTATGCCGAGTTCAGTTACAACAATAGTTATCAGGCTAGTTTACAGATGTCACCTTTTGAGGCACTGTATGGTCGACCCTGTCGGACGCCATTGAATTGGAATGAGACCGGCGAGCGCCGTGTCTTCGGGCCTGATATTCTTCAAGAGGCTGAAGAGCAGATCGCCATGATTAGGGAAAGGTTGAAGATAGCCCAATCACGACAAAAGAGTTATGCTGACAACCGTCGCCGAGACTTGAGTTTTGAATCAGAAGACTTTGTATACCTCAGAGTTACGCCTTTCAGGGGAGTTAAGAGGTTCCATGCCAAAGGGAAACTCGCACCCCGTTATGTTGGACCATTTAAGATTTTGAGCCGCAGAGGCGAAGTTGCTTATCAGCTGGAGTTGCCGCAGTCGTTAGCAGGAGTGTATGACGTATTCCATGTGTCCCAGTTGAAGAAGTGTCTCCGAGTTCCTGAGGAACAGACACCGCTAGAGTTAATTGAGTTGCAAGAGGATTTGACTTATAAGGAGCATCCCGTGAGGATTCTGGACACAATGGATCGAGAAACTAGAAATAAGTCAACCCGTTTCTGTAGAGTTCAGTGGAGCAACCATGCAGAGAGCGAAGCGACTTGGGAGCGCGAAGAGGATTTGAAGAAAGAGTTTCCAAACCTATTCTGTAGTGAGCCCTGAATCTCGGGGACGAGATTCTATTAAGGGGGGGAGGTTTGTAACACCCCAAAATTTTGCTTTTCTTAAATTCATGTGTGATTTGGCACTTTGGTGAATTTTTGGAATTTTCTGGAATTTATTTGGATTTATTTGGAATTTATTTGAATTTATTCCATTTTGAAATAATTAAAGAATTAAACTTTGCAAATAAAATTTTGTTGGAAATATTTTATTTGAGTCCAAAATGATCCAGAGTATTTTCCAGAATTTTTCTGGAATTTTTCTGAGTCTTTTGCTATTTTTAATGAATTAAATGAATTATCGAATTATTTTAATTATTAAATCGCTGGAAAATGCGAGTGGGTTTGCACTGTTCATCCGACCGAGCCCGAGTCAGACTCGAGTTCGAGTCCGACCCGAGCCACGTGATCCGGTCGAACCTTGATCGATCCGAACCGTTGGATCGAAATCCAACGGTCGGAATTTGGCCGCCGATCGGCCGGATCCGGTCCGGATCCGTTGCGCCCGGGAAATCTGGGCCGTTGAGCGGGACGCGTGGACGGCCGTGATTGCGTCGTCTTCCCGTGACCGAGCCGGACTCCGCCGCCGCGTAGCCGCCGCGTCCGGTTAGGTTTCCGTCTTGAGCACGCATGCCGAGGCCATTTAAGGCGTGGGTTATCGCCCGAGGACCGCCGTTCGTGTGCGCACCTGTTGCCCTAGTTTCCAACGCCCAAGCCGCCGCCGTCGCCTCACGATTTCTCGCCGAAGTTTGGGGTGTGCCGCCGCGGTTTTCCTTCGTTTCCGGCGCCGTTCGTCATCCTCCGCCGCGTTCAAGCCCGGGTCTGAGAACCTTGCGTCAAGGCGCACCTATTGGGTGCACTCACTTGGCCGGAGACGCCCCGAAGCGCCGTTAGTGTGGTCGCCGTCCTCAGCGCCGGCAGCCGCAACGCCGCCGCGTGCCATCGTCGTCCGCGAGCTCGGTGAACCGTTGGATCAAGATCCAACGCACGAGGTGAGGCCACGTCGCCTATTCTTTGTTCGCCTCGATTAGGTTTCAAACCGTTAGATTTAGATAAATGCGGTTGAGGTTAGTTGCGTTGTAGCTTTAGGGTTAGATCTGGACCGTCCGATCTAGATCGAACGGCCCAGATCGACGGTGCTGATTTGGAACGCGTAAATCCTAGATCTAATCGCGGCCGTTGATTTTCAAATCAATGGGCACGATCGAGCCACGTGTGCTTAGCCACGCCACGCGCGCGTGAGCGCGTGTCTCTGACACGCGGGGCCCGCGTGTCAGCGGGACAACCAAACCGCACCGTGACGTCACCCATGACGTCATCGGTGGGACCCACCTGTTAGCACCGTGGGCTGAGCCCCGCTGACGTCAGCGATGACGTCACCCGAGTGGTCCCACATGTCAGTCTCACGTGAGCCGTGGACCGGGTCCACGGTAGACCCGAGCCGAGCGTGGACCGAGTCCATGGACCGGCTGACGTCAGCAGGCCAATCAGAGGCGGACACGTGTCCATGCTGACGCAATAATTAATTTCCGAAAAAGAAAATGATTTATTAATTCGAAATAATGATTTCAGATTTTGTTTCAAACTTCAAACGCTTATAACTTTTGCGTTTCAACTCCGATTTGAGTGATTCAAATTTCTAAATTTGTATAAAATTGAGATCTACCTAAATATGAATTTTATTTAATTTTTGGACTAAAGTTTTTCTCTGTAAAATTATTTAATTGATTATTTGAACTTTAAATAATCATAACTTTTGCGTCTTAACTCCAAATTTGACGATTCCAGTTTCTAAAAACTCATAAAATTATGTTCTCTCTGTTTATGGATTTTATTTGGATGTTTGGACACTTTTTGCCTATTGTTTATTCGTGTATTTGCTATTTGCACGCTTTACGAGTAGACGTTGAAGTGCCGGAAGGATTCGAAGGAGAAGTATTGACTCAGGATCCAACTCAAGACCAAGAACAAGTACTTTTTGAAGGCAAGTTGTGCTTTGACCATGTTGATCCTATTTTGAAATCTATTTTGATTTAACCTATTTCACGCTAAGTTCAAATAGAAAATACTTTATTTAAACATGGGGGATTAGATAAGTACCAATTTGCTGTATGACACCTTGATTACTTAAATATGTGCCATGACCCCTTGTCACCCTAGTTGTGGATTACTAGTTGGACATTACTAAAATTGCCAACATGGGTTTAGATCGTTGTAGTATCTTTGCTTAGACACACTACGTGCTCATGACATGATTTTGGATAATCAAATGTTAATATTGACTTAATGATATATTGAACCTGTTTTGGAAAGGTATCATGTGATGTTGATGGCACGTGGTGCATGGTAATCAACTGGGGTTTGATAAACGATTTTCGGCCAGGGCATGTGGCAAGAGTAATCAGGTGGGCCAGTTGTGGCATTGGGAGTGTTGATTTGGTTCTTGGGTAGTCTTGCCCTGGTCACCCTAAGGACTTAACCTTGCAAGCCTTTGAACTGGGTCTAACGTGCAACCACATGTCTGTAATGGGACGGACCTAGTTGACTAAGTTGCTAATAACGCATTACTGTGGGACCTCGGGAGGTCAACTACACCCTTTACGTAAGTTGTGCGGGGAGCGCGTCTGGCCGAGGCCAGTACCCATCTAACGGTTGATTGGCCTAGACTTTCCCTTAGCGAAGGGAAGGGTTAGTCTTGCGCAATAACCGGGAGGACCACTTGTATTGTTAGAGGTTTCGAAAGACTTTGTTACGGAACTCGCCTTTGTGGTGTTTGATTGTATCTTGTGGGTAAAGTGCATAACCTCTGCAGAGTTTAGAATCTATTCGAATAGCCGTGTCCGCGGTATTGGACATCGCTCGGGAATTACAGTCAAGGGTTAGATTTTCTCAAAAATAACTTTGGTTTGAAAGGTTGGGCTGGATTAATAATGAAGTTGATGGAAATGTGGTTTAGGATGGGAAAGATGTTTACTAAACTTCTTGAAAAGTTATTTATGCTTTACTTATTTCTCGCTTTGAATCTACTTATATTACTTGTCCAATGCTATTTCTTGCAAATATACCTTGAGTTATTCCTTTGTACCAAGCCATGCATATAGTATATTAGCACGCATTACTCGCATGACTTGCTTGAGTACCAAGTACTCACCCTTGCCTCAATACAACACCAGTTGAAGAGGAGACTACACCAGCTTTGGAGGAGGAACTCCAAGAGGAACCGTCTACCTAGGGAAGCGAGCCCAGTCAGTTGCCTGTGGTATACTGGATGGCGCCACGATGTTACCTTCTTTGATTTTCCGCTGCTACTATTTCTCTCTTAATAAGTTTCGCCCTGTAAGGCGTATATTGTAACTTGACCATAAGGTCGAGTAACCAGTTGGTTATTTAAATAAAGTACTTTGATAGTATCGAATGGTATGATTGTGATATTTACCGATGTTAAGACTGTGTGCACTAGCGCGTTCCTGGACTAGTGTTGAATACACAGAGGGTCCGGATTTGCAAATTCGGGGTCCCGACAACAGGGCTCGATCAAGAATAGGAAAGCACGCTCGTCCCCTTTCTCCGGGCAAACCAGGACATCTTCGCCTGGAAGCCTTCAGACATGCTTGGTGTTCCGAGGGAGGTGATCGAGCACGCGCTAAATGTTAACCAGAATGCGAAACCAATCAAGCAGCACCTTCGATGTTTCACCCAAGATCGACGTGACGCAATCAAAGAAGAGATCACCAAACTCTTAGCTGCGGGCTTTATAAGAGAGATGTATCATCCCGATTGATTAGCAAATCCGGTCTTGGTTCGTAAGAAGAATAAAAGCTGGCGTATGTATGTTGATTATACCGACCTCAACAAAGCATGCCCTAAGGATCCTTTTGGGTTACCTCGCATCGACCAAGTTGTGGGCTCCACCGCCGGCTGCAAACTCCTGAGCTTTCTGGATGCCTATTCAGGGTACCACCAGATCAGTCTCGAGGAAGAAGATTGAATCAAAACCTTGTACATCATGCCATTCAGAGCCTTCTGCTACGTCACAATGCCATTCGGGTTGAAGAACGTCGGTGCGACTTATCAGCGCGCGATACAACGGTGTTTCCACAATCAACTCGGACACAATGTGGAGGCCTATGTGGATGATGTTGTGGTAAAATCCTGGTTGAAAAGATATCTCATCTCTGACTTAATCGAAATATTCGAAAGCCTGAGGGCCTACTGGATGAAACTCAACCCCGAGAAGTGCACTTTCGGAGTCCCTTTGGGAAAACTTCTCAGGTTCATCGTGTCGCATCGCGGTATCGAAGCAAATCTAGAGAAAGTCAGCGCCATCCTAAAAATGAAGCCACCAGCAAATCAAAAGGACATCCAAAAGCTTACAGGATGCATGGTGGCACTCGGCAGATTTGTCTCTCGCTTAGGGATGCGAGGAACACCGTTCTTTAAACTCCTGAAAAAGCAAGACCGGTTCAAGTGGACCACCGAAGCACATCAAGCCTTCGATGATCTCAAGACCTTTCTGACAAAACCCCCGGTACTGGCATCCCCATTACCAGAGGAACCGCTCATGCTCTACATAGCCGCGAAAACCCATGTGGTTAGCGCAGCAATCGTCGTCTAGCTCAAGGAAGATGGGCACCAGCAGAAGGTACAACGTCCGGTTTACTTCATCAGTGAAGTATTGGGTGAATCTAAAACGCAGTACCCGCAAATCCAGAAGCTCATCTACGCGGTGCTGATCACCTCCCGAAAGTTCAAGCATTACTTCCAAGAACACGTAATTTCGGTGGTCACTTCTTTCCCGATTGGAGATATACTCCATAACCGGGAAGCCATTGGGAGGATCGCCAAGTGGGCAGCTGAGCTGGGAGCCTTTGAAATTACGTTCAAACCACGCACCACCATAAAGTCACAAGCGCTAGCTGACTTCACTGCTGAATGGATAGAACTACAAAAACCATCAACCAGCAAAGAACTCGAGCACTGGACAATGCACTTCGACTGTTCCCTCATGCTCAGTGGCATGGGGGCCGGCGTCGTGCTCACATACCCAAAAGGAGAAAGGCTAAAATACGTCCTACAAATCCATTTCCCGGCATCAAACAAAGCTACCGAATACGAGGCACTCATCCACGGGCTTCGTATCGCCATATCACTTGGAATCCAACGGTTGGCGGTTCGCGAAGATTCCCAGCTTGTGATCAACCAGGTGCAAAAGTATTGATCGTGCGTTGACGACATGATGACCACATACTGCCAAGAGATGCGCAGATTGGAAGAGAAGTTCAACGGACTGGAGCTGTCCCATGTGGTCAGACGGGATAACGAAGCCGCCGACGAACTTGCCAAGCTGGGCTCCAGTCGGGCAGACGTACCAGCCGGCGTCTTCGTGGAAGAACTTCACAAGCCCTCAACTATCTTACACCAAAGAGACGAGGAAACATCCCTCCCAGCTGACGCAGAGGTGTTGGTCATCAGCACCGACTGGACAAGACCCTACTTAGATTACCTGGTAAAAGATGAATTCCCAAAAGACCGCACCGAAGAAGAGCACATCGCGAGTAGGAGCAAAAGCTACACAGTCATCGAGGGAGAACTTTTCCCGAAGAGCGCCTCAGGAATGCTGTCGGGACCCGAATTTGCAAATCCGGACCCTCTATGTATTCAGCACTAGTCCAGGATCATGCTAGTGCACACAGTCTCAACATTGGTAAATATCACAATCATACCACTCGATAATAATAAAGTACTTTAATTAGATAATCAAACTGGTTGCTTGACCTTAAGGTCAAGTTACAAATATATGCCTCGCAAGGCGAAACTTATTAAAAGAGAAATAATAGCAGCGGAAAAAGTAAGATAACATCGTGGCGCCATCCAGTATAGCACAGGCAACTGACTGGGCTCGCTCCCTAGTTAGACGGTTCCTCTTGGAGCTCCTCCTCCAACGCTGGTGTAGACTCTTCCTCAACTGGTGTTGTATTGTGGCAAGGGTGAGTACTTGGTACTCAGCAAGTTATGCACAGAATGCAGCTAATATACTACATGCATGGCTTAATACAAAGGAATAGCTCATGGTATACTTGCAGTAAACAGCATTTAACAAGTATCATAAGTAGATTCGAAAGCAGTGGAAACAAGTATATCATCAATAACTTTTCCAGGAGTTAAATAAACATCTTCCCCATTCCTAGTCCACATTTCCATCAACATCATCTATTAACCAAACCAAAACTCCCAAGTCCAAGTTGTTTTCTCGAAAGTCTAACCCTTGACTGTAATCCCCGAGCAATGTCCAATACCGCGGACACGGCTATTCGAATAGATTTTACACTCTACAGAGGTTATGCACTTTACCCACAAGATACAGTCAAACACCACGAAGGCGAGTGATCGTAACAAAGCCTTTCGGAAACGGCTAACTACACAAGTGAACCTTTCCTGTTTTTGCCATACACCATCCCTTCCCTTAACAAAGGCGAAGTATGGGACCGACATACCGTTGGACGGGTACCATGCCATCGCCTTTGACGCTCCCCTTTCAAGCTACACAAAAGGTGTAGTTGACACCCGAGGTATCACATGCAAGTTATTAGTAACTTACTCAACTAGGTCCGTCCCATTACGGACATGTGGTTGCACGATTAACTCAGTTCAAAGGCTTGCAATGTTAAGTCCTTAGGTTGACCAGGGCAAGACTACCCGAAGAATCAAACCATCACTCCCGATGCCACAACTGGCCCACCCGATCATTTCTTGCCACATGCCCCGGTCCAAATCTATTTATCAAAACCCCCAGTTGATTACCATGCACCACGTGCCATCAACATCACAACACATGATACCTTTTCAAAAACAGGTTCAATATATCATTAAGTCAATATTAACATTTGTTTGACCAAAATCATGTCATAAGAACGTAGCATGTCTAAGCAATGAACTACAACGATCTAAATTCCCATGTTGGTAATTTAATAATGTCCAACTATTTAATCCTCAACTAGGGTGACAAGGGGTTCATGGCATACAATTATCTATGTCAAGGTGGCATACAACAACTAGGCAATTAACTAATCTCCCAAAATCAATTAAAGCATTTTATAATTGAACTAGCATGCAATAATTTTAAATCAAATTAATTTCAAAATGGGATAAACATGGTCAAAGCACAACTTGCCTTCAAAAAGTACTTTCTCTTGGTCCTGAGCTGGCTCCTGGGTCAACACTTCACCTTCGAATCCTTCCGGCACTTCAACGTCTACTCGTAACGCGTGCAAATAGCAACAATGAATAAAACAGTAGACAAAAAGTGTCCAAACATCCAAATGAAGTCCATAAACAGAGAGAGCATAATTTTATGAATTTTTAGGAATTTGAATTGGCGTAATCGGAGTTAAAACGCAAAAGTTATAAGCGTTTAAAGTTTAAATAATCAATTAAATAATATTACAGAGAAAAACTTTTGTCCAAAAATTAAATAAAATTCATCATTAGGTAGATCTCAATTTTATACAAATTTAGAAATTTGAATCACTCAAATCGGAGTTAAAATGCAAAAGTTATAAGCATTTGAAGTTTTGAAATTCAAATTAAACATTAAACCGAATTAATATTTCATTTTCTTTTTCGGAAAGTAATTTATTGCGTCTGCAAGGACACGTGTCAACCTCTGATTGGGCGGCTGATGTCAGCCGGTCCACGGGCTCAGCCCATGGCTCGGCTCGGGTCCACCGTGGACCCGGTCCACGGCTCACGTGTCTCTGACATGTGGGACCCTACGGGTGACGTCATTGCTGACGTCAGCGGGGACTCAGCACACTGCGCTGACAGGTGGGACCCACTGGTGACGTCATTGCTGACGTCACCGCACGGCTGGGGTGGCCGCGGTGGGCCCCATGACGCCGGCCGTGACGTCATGGTGCAGTTTGGCCGCGTCGCTGACACGCGGGCCCGGCGTGTCAGCGTCACACATGCGTACGGCGCTGACCGCGCCGGTCCAACTTCCTTACACGTGGCTCGATCTCGGCCGTTGATTTGAAAATCAACGGCCCAGATTGGATCTGGTCTCATGCGTTTGGGGTGAACGCGCTTAATCTGGACCGTTGGATCTAGATCCAACGGTCGAGATTGGATCTGGGGTTGGAACGGAATCTCACCGTGGGATGACGTGGCGAGATCTGGGGCGTCGGATTCTGATCGGACGGCTGGCGGTGCTCGCGGACGGCGATGGCGACGCGGCGGAGCAGAGGCCACCGGAGACGAAGACGACGACGAGCCCAACGGCGCTTCGGGGCTTCTCCGGCGGAGTGAGATATACCCACGGGTGCGCCTTGGCCTGGGGAACTCGGGGCTAGGCTCAGTCGCGGCGGAGGACGGCGGACGGCGGCGGGGCGAAGCCAAAACCCGAAGCAAACTCTAGGCCACTACGGCGAGCAATAGCGGGAAGACGGCGGCGGCTAGGGCTAGGGCACGTGGGGCAATCGACGCACGAGGCAAAGGCGAACCTCGGGCGCGGGTCCGGGCATTAAATACCGGCCCGAACGCCGAGATCCAAACGAAATCCGTGGCGAAGCCGGTACAGGCGGCGGAGTCCGTCCCAGACACGTCGAGGTGATGTGGCTTGATCTCAGCCGTCCACGTGGCACGATGGACGGCCGGGATCGCTCGTGTGCGGCCGTTGTCTCGCGCAGATTGATCCTAACCGTTGGATCTCGATCCAACGGTTAGGATCGATTAGGGTTAGAGCTGGTGCGGTCCGGTCGGTAGCTCTGCCGGACTCGAGTCCGACTTCGGGTTGATCGGATGAACAAAGGCAAACCCGGTTGGATTTTCCAGAGATTTAATATTTAAAATAATTCCCAGTAATTCATTTAATTAAAGAAAAATAGTAAAATACTCAGAAAAATTCCATAAAAATTCTAGAAAATATTTTAGGGCATTTGGTACTCAAATAAAATATTTCCAACAGAACTTTATTTGAAACTTTTATTTCTTTAATTATTTCAAAAGGGAATAAATTCAAATTAATTCCAAATAAATCCAAATAAATTCCAGAAATTTCCAAAAATTCACCAAAGTGCCAAATCACACATGAATTTAAGAAAAGCAAAATTTTGGGGTGTTACAAATGCTCAGACGTTGCATCTCGGAGCAAGAAGGAAAGGACCTCCTCAAAAAAATCCATGTGGGAGTTTGCGGACACCATGCGGCCTCAAGAACCCTAGTCGGAAAAGCTTACCGCCAAGGATTCTTCTGGACGACTGCAGTAACGGACGCAGAGGGCATTTGTTCGTACCTATGAAGGCTTCAAATTCTTCGCTCGACAAATCCACATGCCGGATCAAGAGTTGCAGATAATACTGATCACTTGGCCATTCGCAACTTGGGGGCTGGACATGGTAGGACCACTGAAAAAAGCGCAAGGAGGATTTACACATCTTTTTGTCGTTGTTGACAAGTTCACCAAGTGGATCGAAGCCAAACCAGTCGCCACCATAATAGCAGTAAAGGCCAAGGACTTCTTCCAAAGCATTGTGGTTCGCTTCGGCATGCCAAATAGAATCATCACCGATAACGGCACCCAATTCAGAGGAGAAGATTTCCAGGATTGGTGCGAGGAACTAGGAATTAAAATCTACTTTGCTTCTTTGGCACACCCACGGAGAAACGGCCAAGTCGAGCGAGCGAACGGCACGGTGCTTCAAGGACTGAAAGCAAGGATCTTCGATCGCCTTAATCCATATGCCACCCAATGGGTGAAGGAATTGGCTTCGGTGTTATGGGGGCTCAGAACCACCCCCAGTCGGGCAACCGGGCAGTCCCCCTTTTTTCTGGTATATGGGTCTGAGGCGGTCCTACCTACCGAGCTAAAATTCGGGTCCCCAAGGATTCGGAACAACAATGAAGATAAGTCAGCAAAAAGCAGATTGGACGACCTCGATCAGTTGGAAGAAGTAAGGGATGTAGCTGCAATCCGATTGGCCCGATATCTCCAAGGCCTGCGCCGCTATCATGACCATAATATCAGGGGCCACGCTTTATCCAAAGGAGATCTGGTTCTGAGAAAAAATGAGAAAAGCGAGCACAAGCTTTCCCCAAGCTGGGAGGGTCCCTATATTGTCGATGAAGTGGTACGGCCAGGAACTTATCGGCTTAAACGAGAAGACGAAGCCGTCATCAGCAACACCTGGAACATAGAACAGCTACGTCGCTTCTATGCTTAAATCTTGTATTCCCATTACATCATTTTTAAATGAAATATTTCATGAATTTCCTGAACACACCTTTTTCCTTGAGGCGTGTAACACCCCAAAATTTTGCTTTTCTTAAATTCAAGTGTGGTTTGGCATTTTTGTGAATTTTTGAAATTTTCTGGAATTTATTTGGAATTTATTTGGAATTTATTTGAATTTATTCCCTTTTGAAATAATTAAAGAATTTAACTTTGCCAATAAAAATTTGTTGGAAATATTTTATTTGAGTCCAAAATGATCCAAAATATTTTCTAGAATTTTTCTGGAATTTTTCTAAGTCTTTTGCTATTTGTAATGAATTAAATGAATTTCTGATAAATTAATTGGATTATTTAATCGCTGGAAAATGCGAGTGGGTTTGTACTGTTCATCCGACCGGACCCGAGTCCGAGTCAGACTCGAGTCCGACCCGAGCCAGCCGTTCCGGTCGAACCCGCTCGGCCGAACCGTAACCCGCGTGACCGTTGGATCTTGATCCAACGGCCACGATTGAGCCACGTCGACCGAACCCGAGCCCGACCGAGCCAGCCAGCTCGCCCGAGCCAGACCCGCGCCCAAACCCCCGCACTGTTGGATCTTGATCCAACGGCTGACGTTAAGCCACGTCACCCAATCCGAATCCCTTTCGGATTCCGCCGCCGCAACGGAGTGGGCCTCGGTTTTCGCGCGTTTCATGGACGTCGAGAGCCCTATTTAATGCGTCGCCGCCGCTGTCGTGTAGCCGACTTCCGTGTGCACCTGTAGCCCTAGCCCATGCCGCCTGAGCCATCGCCGTTTGCCCGCGCGAGCTCGCCGTAGTTGGCTTAGCGCTCCGTCGCCTTCGTTTGCAGATTCCGCCGCCGTCCGCCGTCCTCCACCACCGTTGAGCCCAGATCCGGAACCGTGAGGTCAAGCCGCGTCGGTGAGCACCACTCACTTCGCCGGAGGAGCCCCGCAGCACCGTCGGGAGTGTCGCCTTCCCCGTCTCCGGTGACCTTGCTCCGCCGCAAGCCATCGCCGTCGATCGACCTCCACCAGCCGTCCGATCCAGATCCAAAGGCCCAGATCGCGCCACGTCACCCCTCGGTGAGTTTCCACGTTGAAATCCCCAGATCTATTTCCAACCGTTGGATTTAGATCCAACGGCGTTGATTGTGCCACGTAGCCTAAACCGCACAGTACTAGATCCATTCTCAGCCATTAGATCTAGATCAAACGGTTAGGGTTAGCCGCGTTGTAATCCTTAGATTGGATCTTGACCGTCCGATCAAGATCGAATGGTCCAGATCAGCCGAGTTGTTTTCCAAACGCGTTAAGCCAGATCCAATCTGGGCCGTTGATTTTCGAATCAACGTCCAAGATCAAGCCACGTGGCCGGGAGGCTGACCGTCGCGGTCAGCGCACGCGTGCGTGCGACGTTGACAAGCCGGGCCCGCGTGTCAGCGGCTGTCCCAGCCGTGCGGTGATGTCACCCATGACGGCACCGGTGGGGCCCGCCTGTCAGCGCTGTGGCCAAGCCACGCTGACGTCAGCGATGACGTCACCCGATGGGTCCCACCTGTCAGTGAGACATTTGAGACGTGGACCGAGTCCACGGTGGACCGAGTCCACGGTGGACCGAGTCCACGGTGGACCGAGTCAAACCGTGCGCCAGGTCCATGGACCCGAGGCGACGTGGCGGCTCCTGATTGGTCCACGTGTCACTGCTGACGCAATAATTCAATTTCCAAAAAAGAAAATGATTTATTAATTCGAAATATTGATTTCAGAATTTGTTTCAAACTTCAAACGCTTATAACTTTTGCATTTTAACTCCGATTTGAGTGATTCACTTTTCTAAATTTGTATAGAATTGAGATCTACCTAATGATGAATTTTAATTAATTTTTGGACCAAAGTTTTTCTCTGTAATATTATTTAATTGATTATTTAAACTTTAAATGCTTGTAACTTTTGCATTTAAACTCCGAATTTGACGATTCCAGTTTCTAAAAATTCACAAAATTATGTTCTCTCTGTTTATGAACTTTATTTGGATGTTTGGACACTTTTTGTCTACTATTTATTTATTATTTGCTATTTGCACGCTTTACGAGTAGACGTTGAAGTGCCCGAAGGCTTCGAAGGAGAAGTGTTGACCCAGGAGCCAGCTCAGGACCAAGAACAAGTACTTTTTGAAGGCAAGTTGTGATTTGACCATGTTGATCCCATTTTCAAATTAATTTGGCTTAAATTATTGTGATGCCTTAGAATTTGGGAGTTACCGTAGGGGGGGGTTCTCCCTTGTTTCGATTTCGAAAGGAATGAAGCAAATGTTGGGAGATGAAATAATTGAGTTTTATGCTGCAATTTAATATTGAAAATTGGAGTTTTGGGCTAGTTTTAGCTGGGCTGAGGCAACCTGGGCCTGGGCCGGGAATTCCCTTCCCACCTCCCCCTCCCCATGCCTTGGTGGGCCGGCCCCTTTAGGTGGCGCCACCCCTCCCAAAATCCTAGGGCGCCACCCCCTTGGCAGCCGCCCCATCCCCTTCTCCTTCCCGACGTGGTGGTTCGGGGATCCACCGCGGTTCACGAAGAAAATTCGAGAGGAGGATCCGAGGAGGCGAGGAGGAGGGACAGATTTTTGTTTTTGGGGATCGTCGCGCATTCTTCGTGGGTTCTCAAGGGAGAACTCAAGGTAAAATTTCCGATCTTTTACCCCCTGTTCTACCTAGGATTAGGAGTGTATTAGATCTGGTGGTGTTTGGTTTGGATGGATTTTGATGGGGTAGAAGGGTAGTTGTTCACGTGGTGCTGTTTCTGAAAGGGGAGATTATGCAGCGCGGATTGTTTCGCGTTTTACGTGACATCGATGATTTTTCCTGCAAAAACCTATAACTAGAAAGTTGTATATAACGTCGAGACCTAGCTTTTGTAATTTTTTCAGAATTTTTGGGGCGTCGGTCTGAGAGTTATCGCTGTTGGAAGATGATGAGCAGAATCTGGAAACAGATTTCGTCCACTGTGTTGGACGGTTGTTTAGGCATATTTAACAGCGGAATTGAAATTTTTGACCTTCATGAAAGTTGTAGATCTCGTCAATGTCTAGCTACTGTATTTTTTTGTATTTTTATGAACAGTAGAAAAAAGATACGAAATTGGGAAGAGAGGGTGCTGCTGTTTGATCCGGACAGATCGGGGTTTTTGGGCGCTTAAAATGGGAACGGGGAGTAGGAAGCATGTGTTTGAATTGTGTGATCAATTGTGATGTCTCTATGTACTGAAATAATGTTTGTTCAGGTGGTGCCACTGCTGGGCGCGACTAGGTTCATCGTCCACATCGGTAAAGGCAAGTGGGAGTAGTTGTATTGTTAAGCTATACATCGTTGGTTTGCTTCGCCTTCATTATAAACTCCAATTACAGCAATCATACATGGTTTAATTGCTTGCTTGTAGGATTGCTATACTCTGACTAGCATTGTGATATTGTGGTTTGATTATGAATCATGAGTAAGGTGAAGAATGATGTTGTTTACCTGATGAATTGTCTAATTACTTCATCTCAATGTTATTTGCTTTCTATCCGTGCTATAAGATGATAGGCAAACATGTGAACTCAGTGTAGGAGATTTTGAATGAATTCATGCATGAAGCATTAACTGCATTATCATGCATTGGAAGTTTTGTCGACGCCAGCGTGCGCGACCGTACCGGTACAACACCGTGTGTTCCTGAGAAAGGGCACGGTGAGGAGGATCATGGCATAAGCATGTGCACAATCATATGCATTTTACTGAAGTTGTGTGAACTCTATGATGTGGTATTGGATATGAGGAATGTGGTATGCTAGATTTATGGTGGATGTGTTATTTGTATTAGTTGTTCCGCTTACTGAGAATACCCAATCTCACTTCTTGCTGTTTTGATGTTTCTAGGTAGCGCACGTGAGTCGTAAGCATGAAGGGTGGGCTAGCAACACAATAAATCTTCTGGTGTCATCACGACTCACATGAACTAGTGCATTAAATAATTCATTAGTTGGCTGAAATTTTATTACACATAGACCCATTGTTGTCCCCTTTAAACTTGTTCTCGTTTATGGTTGTCCCATTAGAGATGTGTTATGTTTATGGTTGATACCTGGTTGAATTAGACTTGTTGTCTCTAGTTTTGATGTCGTGATATTATTCCTATTTGAATTGCTTATCATGGACCTTGATTTTATGAATTGCTTCCGTATTGTCCTGTTTTAGGGGGAATGCTGTTGAATCTAACGGTGGATTGGCCTAAACTTCGCCTTCGCTAAGGGAAGGGTTAGTGTGCAATCACCAGGGAGGACCACTTGTACTGTTAGAAGTTTCCAAAAGACTCTGTTACGGACACTCGCCTTTGTGGTGTTTGGCTGTATCTTGTGGGTAAAGTGCATAACCTCTGCAGAGTGTAAAATCTATTCGAATAGCCGTGTCCGCGGTATTGGACATCGCTCGGGGATTACAGTCAAGGGTTAGACTTTCTTGAAAATGATTCGGACTTGAGAGGTTGGGTTTGGTTTAACAATGATGTTGATGGAAATATGGATTAGATTTGGGAAAGATGGCTATTTAATTGATGGAGAAGTTTGTGCCCTTAAACATGTTTCTACTGCTTTTGAATCTACATATTTTACTTGTCAAGATGCTGTTTTACTGCAAATATACCCTGAGCTACTTCTTTGTATTAAGCCATGCATGTAGTATATTAGCTTGCATTCTGTGCATGACTTGCTGAGTACCAAGTACTCACCCTTGCCACAATACAACACCAGTTGAAGAGGAGACTACACTAGCTTTGGAGGAGGAGCTCCAAGAGGAACTGCCTAACTAGGGAACGAGCCCAGTCAGTTGCCTGTGGTATACTGGATGGCGCCACGATGTTATTTTACTTTTTCCGCTGCTATTACTTCTCTTTTAATAAGTTTCGCCCTACGTGGCGTATATTTGTAACTTGACCCTAAGGTCAAGCAACCAGTTTGATTATCTAATTAAAGTACTTTATTTGTGTCGAGTGGTATGATTGTGATATTTACCAATGTTGAGACTATGTGCACTAGCGCGTTCCTGGACTAGTGCTGAATACACAGAGGGTCCGGATTTGCAAATTCGGGTCCCTACAAAGGTGGTATCAGAGCCATACTGACTGTAGGCTCACCCATAGTTAGATTGGTCGTAGTGAGGATAAAACTTATTTTCTAAAGATAAAATTTGTCAAGATAATGAATGAATTCTCGACTTACCCCCTTTCTTCCTTGTTCATACCCTTACTGAGTTCTTTTGTCTTCCACATTGATTTTAAAATGCTGCGTTCTTACGCGAGCGTCTTTTGACAGATGATGATGAAGAACAACTACGCCGAGCGTGAGGGAGGCTATGCCGCCGAGTTGTGGCGTATGCTTCAGTTTCTTGGAGGTTTTGAGAGACCGCTCTACCGAGGGACTACACTCGTGCAAGCAGGAATGGTCGTAGGATGGGACGTCCGGATCACAGTGTATGCCCGAGAGAAGACAAAGTTCAGCCGCCCATTCCACTTCACCGCCAGGAGGTCTACCTTTGAGATTGGAATCCAGGAGGTGTCGCGTCGAGCAATGCAGCAGATCGCTCGCACTTACTCCAGGGAGCTGGATGGCACAGTGTTCCGTCACCAACCCCGCCGAGACAGCAGAGTTCAACGGAAGCCGATAGAGGATGAGTATGCTACCGTCACTCACTTAGCCAGATTCGTCGCCGCCCAGGAAGAGCTGATCGATGACACAGTTCAAGAGTTGAAGAAGGCTCGCGAGCAGGTTGAGGAGGAGAAGAAGCACTTGGAGAATGCCCGTGAGTACGTCGCTTATGCTGCGGAAAGGATCGCAGAGCTGGAGACCGCACTGTACGGACAGGGTCTCGATCCAGTGTTGGAGTTGGAAGCCCCAGAGCCAGAGGAGGAACCAGAAGAGGTGCCACCTGCACCCGCACCACAGCCACAACACCAGCCAGATCTAGAGCCAGAGGAAGACGCCGCGTCGTCAACCACAGCTGCAGTTGTAGGGCATGGCGATTGCTTCGCGCCTATGCCGCCGCACCCGCCGCGAGGAGGCAGTGGAGGTTTTCTCGATGAGTGAGCGTAGGCATTGATGTTGAGACTCCTTCGTCGAGTCGCGTTATAGAATAAAGATTCACCTTAGAGTCGATTTGGATTTTCATTGTTTGCTGAGTGTGCAGTATGTGTTGCAAGGCCCTTAGGCATTGTAAGCGACCATACCAAGTTATTATTATTAATAATAAAGTTGGATTTTTGAGTTACACTTTTCCCCCGCATAAGTTTTCCTACTACTTGTCTATTCTTGTTCCCTCTCATCCCTAAAACTTGGAGCAATCGACAGATGGTGAACACCCGCGGAAACCTTGGAGGCAACGGCAGTGGTTCTCGCCCAGCTGGGAACCTCAATGATGGAGCACCTGCACCCCAGCCAGCACCGCCAGTTGACATGCAGAATTTTGGAGCTTTTCTTGCCGCCCAGACCCAGCTGATGCATGCAATGATGCAACAGATGCAACAGATCACCGCTCACGCCGCTGCTAATCAGAATAATCAAGTCAATCAAGGACAACGCCAGAATTCAAGACTGTCAGAGTTCATGAGGACTCATCCACCCACTTTCTCCGGGAATGCCAATCCGTTGGAGGCCGATGATTGGTTAAGGTCAATTGAGAGGAAGCCACACATTGCTCAATGCATGGGAAATGAGAAGGTACTCTACGCTTCTCATCAGTTGGAAGGACAAATGAGAATGGTGGGAGAACTTCGCGCCACGCAAGAGAACCCTCAAGACATCACTTGGGAGGAGTTCACAGTGCATTTCACAAGTATCACGTCTTGGAAGGAATCATGGACCTCAAGAAGGAGGAGTTCAGAGCACTGAAGCAAGGTAACCAGCCGGTGGCCGAATACTTGAATAAGTTCACACAGCTCGCACACTACGCACCTGAGGATGTAGCGACAGATAAGGCCAGACAGTCTCGCTTTATGAAGGGACTTAACTCAGGACTGCAGCTGGGACTGATCACCCACACCTTTCCAGATTTCCAAGAGCTTGTGAACAAGGCGCTCATTCTTGAAGATAAGCGCAAGGAACTGGACGAGAACTGGAAGCGAAGGATACAACAGCAGGGATCGCGTCAGGGAGCAAAGCAACGCTTGAGGGTTGCGCCAAATCAGTTTTTCAGATTCCAGCTGCAGAATGCAATGAGGACACCATCACCAGCACCCACACCGGTCAATCAGAATTATCAGACCCCAGCTCCAGCCAGAAATGCCGCTTCTGGCAATCAACAGGGGATAGTGAGATGCTGCTACACAAGCAACGAGCCAGGGCACTTCTCCAACAATTGCCCTAAGAAGACAGCAGGAGTGACCCCAGTCCGCTTCAATCTGGGATCCACACCAGCCAGGACGCAGGCACCAGGAGCCAACCGAGGGACAGCACAGCCAGGAGCAGCACCCCAGACCGTGGTGAGAGGCCGAGTCAACCATGTCACCGCAGATGCACTTCAGAATGCCACGGACATCGTACTGGGTAAGTTACTTGTCAACTCAGTACCTGCAACCGTTTTGTTTGACTCTAGAGCTTCGCATTCGTTTGTTTCTCAAGGTTTTGCTGCTAAAAATGATTTGGAGATTGCAAGACTTAAATGCATGCTTTTAGTTCAAACCCCTGGTTCCGAACTCCGAACTAAAGTAGGATGTTCCGGGGTAAGAATATTAATAGATGGGATAGAGTTCCTAGCGAACCTTATTATGTTGGAAACCCAGACCTTAGATGTTATTTTGGGAATGGACTGGTTATCCAAGCACAAGGCCGTGCTAGATTGTGGGAGATGGATTATCTCAGTTGAAAGCCCGTGTGGAAGGAAAGTGGAATTTCAAGCTACCGCTGTTAGAGATGAACAATTGATGGTTAACAGCGCAAAGGCAATCAGTATACAAGATGTCTCAGTGGTGAATGAGTACCCAGATGTTTTTCCTAAAGATCTACCTGGTATGCTGCCAGACAGAGACATAGAGTTTGTGATAGAGCTTGTACCTGGTACAGCGCCGATAGCAAAGAGACCTTATCGGATGTCCACCGAGGAATTAGTAGAGATGAAGAAGCAGCTTGAAGAGTTGATGGAGAAAGGATTTATCAGACCGAGTTCGTCGCCATGGGGAGCGCCAATTTTGTTTGTCAAAAAGAAGGACGAAAGTTTCAGGATGTGCATTGACTACCGTGCACTCAATGAAGTCACCGTGAAGAATAAATACCCGCTACCCAGGATCGATGACCTGTTTGATCAGCTAAGAGGAGCCGGAGTTTTCTCCAAGATTGATCTGAGATCGGGATACCACCAGTTGAAGATCCGATCGGAAGATATTCCGAAGACCGCATTCTCGTCAAGATATGGACATTACGAGTTTACTGTTATGTCCTTTGGTCTGACGAATGCGCTAGCATATTTCATGAATATGATGAATAAGGTGTTCATGGAATATTTGGACAAGTTTGTTGTTGTGTTCATAGGTGATATCTTAGTCTACTCCAAGACAAAGGAAGAACATGTAGAGCACTTGACGCGAGTGTTGGAAAAGCTGAGAGAACAGCAACTCTTCGCCAAGTTCAGCAAGTGCGACTTTTGGAAGGACAAGGTGGAGTTCCTCGGACATGTAATGATCACAGGAGGAGTCGCCGTAGATCCAAGCAAGGTAGAAGCTGTGTTACACTGGGAACAGCCGAAGACCGTAACCCAGATCCGGAGTTTCCTAGGAATGGCAGGTTACTACCGCCGTTTCATTGAAGGCTTTTCGACAATTGCGAGACCTCTCACGCAATTGCTGAAAAAGGAGAAGAAGTTTGCATGGATGCCGGAGTGCGAGAAAGGTTTTCAAGAACTGAAGAAGCGATTGACATCAGCACCGGTGTTGGTTCTACCGGTCGTTAATCAAAGCTTTGATATTTATTGTGACGCATCGCGCCAAGGGCTTGGATGTGTGCTGATGCAGAATGGAAAGGTCGTCGCTTATGCATCTAGGCAGTTGAGGCTGCATGAGGAGAATTATCCGACGCATGACCTAGAGTTAGCTGCCGTAGTGCATGCTTTGAAGTTGTGGCGTCACTATTTGATTGGAAACAGATGTGAAGTATACGCGGACCATAAGAGTCTTAAGTACATCTTCACCCAATCAGACCTGAACATGAGGCAGAGGAGGTGGTTAGAGTTGATCAAGGATTATAACGTTGGAATCCATTACCATCCCGGAAAGGCCAACGTGGTGGTCGATGCCCTGAGTCGGAAAAGCCATACTGTGAACATGTTGATAGCCATGAGTCAGGATGATCTATGTGAGGAATTTCAGAGAATGCAGATTGAAGTAGTACCAGAAGGATTTTTGGCCGCATTAGAAGTGAAGCCTACCCTGGAGGATCAGATCCGAGATGGACAAGAGGATGATGATAAGATCCGCATGATCAAGTCCAAGATGGATGAAGGCAAGGCAAAGGACTTCAAGTTGGACGAACAAGGCATGTTATGGATGCAGGATCGAATCTGTGTGCCAAACAGGAAAGAGCTGAAGCAGCTGATTCTAGAAGAAGCCCATGACTCCAAGTATTCAATTCATCCAGGAAGTGCCAAGATGTATCAGGATTTTAAAGAAAGATTCTGGTGGGCGAGCATGAAGCGTGAAGTTGCCGAACATGTTGCGTTGTGCGACATATGCCAGAGAGTCAAGGCAATGCATCAGAGACCAGCAGGATTGCTACAGCCGTTGAAAATACCTGAGTGGAAATGGGATGAAATCGGAATGGACTTCATTACCGGTTTGCCGAAAACCCAGGGTGGATATGATTCCATATGGGTCATAGTGGACCGCTTGACCAAGGTCGCTCACTTTATTCCCGTAAAGACAACCTACTCGGGAGATAAGTTAGCCGAGTTGTACATGACCAGGATCGTCTGTCTGCACGGAGTGCCGAAGAAGATTGTATCAGACAGAGGTACCCAGTTTACCTCGAGATTCTGGAATAAGCTGCATGAAGCCATGGGAACCCGTTTGAACTTCAGTACAGCTTATCATCCGCAGACAGATGGGCAAATCGAAAGAGTTAATCAGATTTTGGAGGATTGTTAAGAGATTGTGCATTGGCTTATGCTACCTCTTGGGATAAAAGTCTGCCGTATGCGGAGTTCAGTTACAATAACAGCTACCAAGCCAGTTTGCAAATGTCGCCATTTGAAGCACTATACGGTCGACCCTATCGGACACCGTTGAACTGGAATGAGATAGGTGAACGCCGTGTCTTTGGACCAGATATTCTTCAAGAAGCCGAAGAACAGATTGCCATGATCCGAGAAAGACTGAAGATAGCACAGTCAAGACAGAAGAGCTACGCCAATAACCGTCGCCGAGACCTGAGTTTTGAACCGGAAGATTTTGTGTATCTCAGAGTTACACCGCTCAGAGGACACTAGTAGAAACTTCACTTTCTATGATGAAGAAAATGCGTCATAATATGTCAAAAAATCGTCATAGTTAGGTTTTTATGACGTACTCATGACGAAATAGCAAGCGTCATAGTATCCGCGTCATAGAAAGTTTTTTATGACGAAACATGTAATGTTTGTCATAGAAGGTCAGAATAATCCATGACGTCTCAATTTGCGTCATTGAATGTCTCATTCTATGACGATATGGTATGTCATACAAGGTTATAAAAATGTCATTGATAAGATCTATTTCGTCATAAAAAGAGTGTCACGACGGCTATAACGGGCCGTTGACCAACTATTTTGTGACAATTTTGTTCATCATTGATGGCTGCCACGTAGGAAAATTTTTCGTCACTAACACGTCAATGACATGTCATCATCATACACGTCAGCTGATGCGACAATTTTTTAGTGATTATTTTTTTGACACGTTCATCGTCATAAAATTGTAGAACAGGCACATTGACAGAAACTATTACTTTATACAATATCACAAATCATAATTGTCTCAAGGTGACTTCAATACATAGCAAGAATACGTTCACATGGCACATTGACCGAAACTAGTACTTTATACAATATCACAAATTATAATTGTCTCAAGGTGACTTCAACACATAGTAAGAATAAGTTCACATGCATCCAGACACATATATAAATCCTTATAAAGTGTTTGAACCACTTCCAACAATTAACCAAAATAAGTCCAGATGCATCCAAACACATAACTGATAAGTATCTTGTTGTACTACTTCCCATAGGTAACCAAAATCATAACTTGTTGATTACTAGTTAGGTTTCTGAAGGCACAAGAGCTTCCTCAGTAAAACATTGGTTTCTTCTTGCTGCTTTTTGAGAGCCTCCATTTCTTCCTGGGTTTTGATCAAGGCTTCATCTGATGCCTGAGATTTTTGCTTCAGGCCCTCAATCTCGTGCTGCTGCTGCTCAATGGTACCTTGCATTGCAGTTGCTCCTCTTTTCTCTGCTTCAAGTTGCTCCTCAAGCTGTTGCTCTTTTGATGTCTTTATAGTCTTCGTATTGGCTGATTTTATGCAAGCATTCTATAGGAATGTGTTTGTTGCACTTTTAGTGGTTAGTACCTTGGAGACAGCCTCTGTTGGAGTACATGAGGGTTGATCCTCACCATCATGTTGCACCAAACCTTCCATCTCAACCTAACATAATAAACAACATTTTAACAAATCACTTGCTGAAATTATGTAGATAACTTGATATGCTTGCATTTATAAAGGTTTTAGAACATATGTTAAAAAGTATTATTTACATGAGATGGCAGTTGATAGAACACAAATAATGTTCAGTCTTGTTTGAACATAGAAAATGAAACTTCAAAATGGAAGTAATGAAAAGATGACTTAATGTGCACTCACTAACAAAGCTGCACTAACCATAGTAAAATAACTGTTTACTGGTTCAAGAATGAAGCAGTCAATTCAATTGATCATATTTGATTATAGTTCTAATCAATTCATTAATGACATGAGCATGGAAAGCTACATTTCAGTTTTGCATTGGAATAGTCAGAGGGCACTGAACAATTAATTTTTTTATATGTACTGAATTGTGTAATGAATTGTGTACTATATGTAGTACATAGCAACAAGCCTACAGTTGAAGTTTGCCAACACTCCAAGAAAAAAGATGCAGTACATGGTATATTTTTGAATTTAGTTTGAAGACCATAATGAAGAATAGAAACATACCAATGCTTCCTGCACAGTTTCAGAATATGCCTTTTTCTTCTTACTGTAGTGGCATGCCTTGAACATATCCAATGCATCTATGTCTCAGTTTTCAGCATTCTCCTTCTGTAATTGGGTATTTGCAAGAATTTTGTTGGTAAGTATATGTAGAAGATGAATACTTGTACATTGGAAATAAATAACTATATGGAAAATAAATAACTACAATAGGATTGTACTTACTAAAGAATGGCAATGTGCTATGTAGCTAAGAGATCCTGTCGTTTGATGGAATTTCACTTTAGCACGGTTCTGCTTGTTCTTCTCAGAGATTTCCTATGGTACATGATTCAGTTAGATGTTTTCGAAAATATGATATGAGGAAACTAATTATTCACTCATAGTACCTTGTTTTTCGGGTCTAGCCAAATTCGAACTTGAGCTTGCCACTGCTCATCAGTCATATTAGGGACTGGAGATGTTGTACGAATTTCATTTGCTGGGACACCATCGAAATATTTCTTCTTCAAATAATATCTATTCTGCCTTGTGCCACGCCTCAATAGATCAGTACATGCATCCTGGGTGGCCTTATCATTGGCGTCAACGACTAGATTTACCTACCAAGATTAAAGGATTGGAAACAAAGGATTAAAAAAGGTACTATGTGCAATCAGATAAATGTACTATGTGCAGTTCAATCAGATACATGTATTATGTGCAGACTTCTATTGTTCGAAGTTCCATCAATGTGTAGTGAATACATGAGTAGTATTAACCAGGCTTAGTAATTCCAAATCTGAACATACAACATGGTGGTTAAAAACTTGATTCACATATACTATGATGAACGATTTTACTTACATTTAATTTTGCGATGAAGTCCTCAAAAACTTTTTTGTCATTCTTGTACTGTTTCCAGTGTGGGAGGATAGGCATGTGGTTCCTAATTTGAATGCCAGCTTCCGATGCAAGCTTGGCAGACTGCACTGCTTTGGTTGGCCTTCTCATACCTTCAGCAATTTGGATGGGCATCCTCCTATTATCCATCATTTTATTTATCTTATGCAACTGTTTACCTATTGTGGCTCCCCTCCTCTTTTTTGGAATTTGTCCTGCTGTTTGTACATCGATGATTTGATAGCAGTTTGTGCAAAAGAAATTAAAACAAATGAAGGAACATGGCACAACAAACATACCTTGGTTAGGTAGCTGGTTGTTGTCACTAGGCGCAACATCATTAGTGCCCTGTTGTGGGTCCAAATCTTCTGTGGCTGAGGACCAGTCTACAGGTGGACTCTGAGGTTCCAAAATCGGTTCATGTCCTTCTCTCTCAGCTTGATCATCATGAAGTTCTGGCTCTGATGCTTGATTGGATGTATCTTGTTGCTGTTGAGCTCCTTCCAAATTTTTGTCTAATGTTTTTGAGACTCCAATGGATTGCTCGGTTGGTGTAGCTGCTCTCACTCTCTTTGAATGTCTTGTACCACCTGGAGGCATGTTGTCGATGTCTGAACTTTTGCGTTATAAAGGCTTCCTATTGGCCAATCTCTTATATAATTTCTGAAAGCAAAGAAATCATCAATGCCATTGTGTGAACTAAAGGAAATATACAGCAAGACAACAATAACCTAAAGCAAGCAAGACCTACAATTTAGATGAACAAGACAGTAATGCAAAAAAGTACATGCATATAACATCCTTAGTTCCCAGGTAGATAGATGGACAAGCACCTTAGAGGGTGTAGTGATGATGGCAGGGACACCTTCCTCGTCCTCCATATCATCTTCTGGGTCATAATCGGAGTCCACATTTATAGGCATATTTGAGTTGCTAGGCTTTATAGTGCTAGTTGATTGTAAATCTTTTGCTATTTGTTGGAGACCAAGGGATTGTGCTTTTTTTTATCTGCTCAATGTTTGCACGTCGTGCCTCTTCATATGGATGTAGTTCAGGTACTATATTACAGAAAAAAAGTATTATTGTTGGAAAAGTAAGCATTTTTTAACATGCAAAATTGAGCATAGGTATGCAAAGTACTTAATAGAATGATGCAACATGCACAATCTCAAACGTAGTTTTATATGAAAAGATAGTAAGAGAAACAACCCGTGAACTGATAATAATATTACTCTATCCTTATGATGACTGTACGATATCATCCTCATTTTGAATTTCTTATTGACCCTTATATGCAAATATTGCAGGAAGCTGAAGTTGTGGTGGTCAATGGTAATGGTTCTCAACTTGATAAATTTTTTTACCATTATGCAAAATTGAGCATAGGTATGCAAAGTACTCAATGGAATGATGCAACATGCACAATCACAATCGTAGTTTCATATGAAAAGAAAGTAAGAGAAATAACCTTTCCCTTTGGTGCGTCGTGTTCTCATTGGCTTCTCCTGATAAGATGTTTTGAAGGCCTAGGATATATGATCTGCATTTAATAGATAATACACATATCAAAATTAGATATAATTAGATACAAGAAAATGGTATCAAATAAATACATGCCTTAGAGCTAGGAGAAAATTTATTTTGATCAGAACAAGTATGGTAGCTTTGGAAGAGAAGCATATTCATGTGGAACCAGTATATACTTTACCTACTTACAACATAATCAGAAATTTAAAAGAAGTGTATAAGAACAACAAATCTAAGGATCATAGCGCATAGCATGTAATTATGTCCACTCTCTCAGATAATTGACAAGCTAACATTAACTTCCAGTTACCAATTAGATTGTTCCTGTGATATTCTTTTTTTCTCAGTTTATTCATTATAAGATTGCCAATTTAATAGTACTTCTATGTATCAAAATAAATTTTCTCCTAGCTCTAAGTATGTATCATTATAAGGCCTCTAATCCAATACATCTGAACTCCCATCACTACAAAAACACGGCAATGGATGTAATGAGCAATTAGATCATAACAAGTATGGAAAAGGGAACCAGAATAGAGTTATCCAATTGCTTCATTCCCATTACATGGAATAAAAGCTAGCTATACCATAATATATACTTGGATTATGAGATTGCAAATTTAATAATGTAATGAGCAATTAGATCAGTACTTCTATGTATCAAAATAAATTTTCTCCTAGCTCTAAGGCCTCTAATTAATCCAATAACTCCTGGTAATACATCTCGGCTGGACTCAAATAAATACATGCCGACTGAAATCAAATTGTATCCACCGAATAAATAAAGACATTGTTTGCCTAATCATGCTAGCAGTAAAGGAAGACCTAGAGGATCTAGATTGTTTGCCTAATCATATCTAGATACAAAGAAAGATTTGAGCATCCCTCATAGCGGAGGAAGAGGATCACCGGGAGGACCTAGATGATGGAGAAGAAGGGGTAGTAGAGGAGAAGAAGGGAGACGAACCTGCTTGCCGGTGCCCTCGTAGCGGAGGTAGCGGATCACCGGCGGCGCCTCCTCGTCTCGGATGTGGAGCAGTGGGGAAGCCTCGCCGACTGGAATTGGGGGAGGAGCGATGGCTTAGGCGAGATGAGGGATGATGGAGAAGAAGGGGTAGTAGAGGAGAAGAACCTGCTTGCCGGCGCCCTCGTAGCAGAGGTGGGGAATCACCGGTGGTGCCTCCTCTTCTCGCGCGTATGTGGCGCTGTGGAGGCTGGAGAGGTTGCGGGATGACCTAGTATTTGGGGGAAGTGGAGTCGGTATTATCGGGAGAGGTATAGGGTGGTTTCCACTGAAATTTGCGGGAAAATTGGTAGAGGTAAAAATTGGAGGAGGTAAAAATTGGCTCCAACTAAATTTTAATGTGGGAAAAAATTAGTTTTAATGTGGTAATTTTAAAAACAAATGTAAGTAGTAGTTTGATTATGGGGAATTAGCATAAATAAAACCATAGGAATTGCAATATAAAGAAAAAATCTACATGTACATACCTAATCCTCGTCGCTGTCATCGATTGGAATATCGTCATGCTCATTATCACTAACAAACTGCACGAAAGTGTCATCTTCATCGGATTCACTCAAACTATCCTCTCTTCTTGTTTGGTTGACTATGTTGTGCACTACATCAGCATCAACATGTTGGACTTCGTCATCGTCGTCACGGTGATAAGTGTTCAAAGGAGGATTAATATCTTGCACATTACATTCAGTATCCGAACAATCTTCTTCTTGGTATGCACAATCATGGGGCCTCTCATTTTCAGGCACATTATATAGATGTCTATGCTCAAATTTCTGCACAACTCGCCATTTGTGCCCCACTGATTATCCGGGTAGGTAAAATACCTTTTGCTTGAGACAAAGAAAATAAATGGATCTGTCTTGTACCATAACCTCTCAATATTGACAGAATTAAAATATCCATCATTTTTAATGCCTCTTGTCTTTCCCTCTAGATTGTACCAGTCACAATGAAATAAAACAACTGACCGACGATTTTGTAGATCTGAGTTGTATACCAACTCTATTATCTCTCTCAATGAACCATAAAATTCTGTGTCTTTACCTTTATGAGTACCATAGGTCATGATGGAACTATTCTGTGTCTTCATGTTTTTCTCACGATCAACGGTGTTGTACCGAACGCCATTAACAGTGCAAGATGAGTATATTGTGACTCGAAGATCTGAACCACATGATAATGCCCATAGGTGATCACAAATCCCATCTCTCCTCTCGCTCAAATGGTTCTTAAACCATTTCAGAAAACCAACCTGTAACACCCCATAAAACTAAACTGTTGTACCAGAAAAATTCCACAGCGTTTCCCCTAAACCAGGATAGTACGGAAGCAATTCAAATGGGAATAACATCACAATATCAAAACTAGAGACAACAAGTCTAATTCAAACAGGAATCAACCATAAACATAACACATCTCTAAAGGGACAACCAGAAACGAAATCAAGTTTAAAGGGGGCAACAATGGGTCTAGGTGTAATAATATTTCAAACAACTAATGAATTAATTAAAGCACTAGTTCAAGTGAGTCGTGACGACCCCAGAAGATTTATTGTGTTGCTAGCCCACCCTTCAAGCTTACGACTCACAAGCGCTACCTGAAAACATCAAAACAGCAAGTAGTGAGATTGGGTAAATCTCAGCAAGCGGAACAACTAATAAAAATAACACATCCACCATAAAACTAGCATACCACATTCCTCATATCCAATACCACATCATAGAGTCCACACAACCTCAGTAAAATGCATATGATTGTGCACATGCTTATGCCATGATCCTCCTCACCGTGCCCTTTCTCAGGAACAAACGGTGTTGTACTGCACGATCACAAGACGTCAAGGCGTCGACAAAACTTCCAATGCATGATTATGCAGTTAATGCTTCATGCATGAATTCATTCATAACCTTCCCCACTGAGTCCACATGTTTGCATATCATCATATAGCATGGATAAAAAGCAAATATCATTGAGATAAAATGTTTAGACAATTCATCAGGTAAACAACATCATTCTTCACCTTACTCATGATTCATAGCCAAACCACAACATCACAATGCCAGTCAAGATATTGCAATCCTCAAAGCAAGTGATTAAACCATATATGAATGCTGTAATTGGAGTTTATAATGAAGGCGAAGCAAACAACGATGTATAGCTTAACAATACAACTACTTCCACTTGCCTTTACCGACGTAGATGACGATTCTAGTTGCGTCCAGAAGGGGCACCACCTAGAGTTCTCCCTTGAGGACCCACGAAGAATGCGCGACGATCCCCGAAACGGAAATCTGCTCGTCCTCCACGCCTCCACGGATCCTCTTCTCGTTTTCTCCTTCGCGTTTCGCGGCGGATCTTGAGCCACCACGCAGGGGAGGAAGAGGAGGGGGTGCGGCTGCTAGGGGGAGGAAGGGAGGCGCCTTAGGGTTTGGGGGGAGGGGGTGCCACTTAAAGGGGGAGGTGGGCCGGCCCACCAAGGCATGGGGAGGAGAGGGGGAAAAAGGAATTCCCGGCCCAGGCCCAGGTTGCCTCAATCCAGCGGAAACTAGCCCAAAACTCCAATTTTTTAATATTAAATTGCCGCATATTCTTCAATTATTTCATTCCCCAACAAAACCCTCTTTCTTTCCGGAACAACCAAGAAAGAAAACCCTAGGATCGCTCTCAAATTCTAGGGCATCACACAACCATCATCCTTTTCTCCATATCATGTGTCCCTTCTCTCTCTATCTCCTGTCTAAACATTCTGCAAAATAGCAAAATTCGACATACCATTATTTTACACGAAAGTAAGTTAATATATATTATTACTAAATTCAAATGTAGATAGTATTAGTTACTCACTTCACGTAGGGATCAACCTCATCGTAATTATTTAGGACATACCAAACAAGCTTGTCAAATTCTTCAGGAAGGTATGTAATTCTATTGGCTCCTATTAAATTAACACCATGTGTAAAAACAGATACATCACAATCCACTGAAATTCCTAGCTGAGATCCATCACCACTTTTGTCCCATTGATTAAATCTAGTGTTAACATCATTCATGTATCTTGAACGAAATGTCAACGCTTCATCGGCTATGTATCCCTCCGCAATGGAACCTTCAGGCCTCGCCTTGTTCCTCACGAAACCCTTTAAAGTGCATAGTCGACGCTCTATTGGGTACATCCAGCCAAATTGTACTGGACCTCTCAAAATTGCCTCATCTGGTAGATGAACAGCTAAGTGCACCATCACATCAAAGAAAGCAGGAGGGTATATTTTCTCAAGCTTGCATAAAATGATTGGGATTTGTGCTTTAAGTCATCGCAGTACATCTATCTTCAGATTTCTACTGCACAATTCCCTAAAGAAGTTCCCCAACTCCACAATTGCTTCATATATATCCCTGCGCACCATTCCCCGAAGGCCAACGGGTAATAATCTTTGTATAAGTATATGACAATCATGTGTTTTCAGCTCCTGTAACTTCAATCCATCTGCACTAATACATCTAGCTAAGTTGGAACCAAAACCATCTGGTAATTTCACCTCTCTAATAAAATCACAAAATGCAAGCTTCTGCTCCTTTGTCAAGGTATAGCATGCATGCGGGACACTATAAGACGTTCCACTCTCCTCTAAATGCAATTCCATCCTTATGCCCATATCTTGCAAATCAAGCCTAGCATTTAGAGTGTCTTTTGTCTTCCCCTGTACGTTTAGAAATGTAGCAAGAATGTTCATGCATATATTTCTCTCGATGTGCATCACATCAAGATTATGTGCCAACATCAATTCTATCCAATATGGAAAATCAAACAATCTAACCTTCCTCTTAAATAATGCAGGCTCATCATTCTCATCACGTTTCCTTTTCTTATTTGAAGGAGGACAAGGATTCTTTCCTGGTTTGACATCTTTCACTTTCTCCAACTGCTCCAAAAGCTCTTGTCTACTAAACTTCCCTGGCTTCTCACGCTTCTCATGGTGTCCATCAAAAGCTAAGCTTCTCCGCATACGGTCGTCCATTGAGAGGTAACGATGGTGGCCAATGTAACAGATCTTATTCCTAATGCCCCGTGACAATGGATCTTTGTCACAATGAATGCATGCATAATATCCTTCTATAATTCGCCCTGATAAAGTACTTAAAGCTGGGTAATCATGGATACACCAAATAACTGCAGCACGCATATTAAACACCTCGGCGGTAAACGCATCATAAGTAGGGACACCTTGCCATAGTTCAAGCAACTCATCTATGAGAGGTTCCATGAATAGGTCAAAATCCTTCCCAGGACATTTTGGGCCAGGGATGAGTAATGCCATCATACAGTTCGATTGATCCATGCATACCCATGGTGGCATGTTGTAAGGCATTACAAGCACCGGCCACATGCTGTATGACGTGCTCATAATTCCAAATGGATTGAAACCATCCGTAGCTATGCCAAGCCTCAAATTCTTTGCATCATCAGCAAAATCCAGATATTTTCTATCAAAGTCTTTCCACGCCTCTCCATCAGCTGGATGACTCATCTCATTATCATTTGGCTGTCGCTTCAACTTGTGCCATTGTGTATCCTCTGCTGTTTGTTTTGAAGTAAAATATCTCTGCAATCGTGGTCTCAGCGGAAAATGTCTCAAGTACCTTTTGAGGCACCCGCCTATTGACATTCCCATCTATCCACCTTATTCACCACATATAGGGCATTGATCTCTATTCTCAAATTCCTTTCTAAATAGCACACAATTATTCAAGCAAACATGGATAGACTCATATCCAAGACCCAATTCAGTAAGGTATTTCTTCGCTGCAAAAAATGAACTTGGAAGTTTGCAATGGGGGAATGCTTGAGACAGTAGCTTTGTTAGTGCATCAAAAGCGGAATTGCTGATCTGATAGTATGACTTCACATGAAGTAACTTGACGAGAAAAGAGAATCTTGAAAATGGTGATTGAGAGCAAAGTACCTGCTTCGCATCTGCCAGCACTCTAGCAAAATTAGGATGTTCTCCACCTTTCTCTGAAGCTGTGTAGAGCTCCTTTATCATATCGGGCAACCCTTCCTCCTCATCGTCGTCCTCACTCCCAACGAAGCCATCGTGACCAGGACTTTCCATACCATAATTAATTTCATTGATATGCACCGGAGAATCCACATCTTCAGCATCAAATGATTCTCCATGATGAACCCACCTCGTGTATGTACTTGACATGCCATTTATATGAATGTGGTCTTCCACAATGGACTGAGGTCTCCGTACGTGATTAAGACATTCACGACATGGGCAAGGTATCTCATTATTCCGACCAAATCTTTCTTGAACAAATGTCATGAATTCTCCAACGCCTTTGACATATGCAGGGGTAAATTGTTTAGCATTGATCCAATTTCTATCCATCTTTTCAACATCATGAATGAGAACAAAAAAGCATAATTAGGCAATTATTTCCAAAGTAATGTAGACATATATATCACCAAGTAAACTAGAAGGTACTAAAAAATTATGCAAAAATGAACCATAATTAACCACAATAGTATATATAACAGAGCATAAGGGCAATAGGTTGTACTTGTGAAATACAGAGCTCCCAGGTCTAAATACTTTACTTTGTTTTCGTTGCTCTGCCTCTGTTCACAGCTTTTGTAGGATTGTATTGCACATATTTAAAGGCTACAGATTTCAGAGACCAACTCTGTTTTCATTGCTCTGCTTCTCGGTTGCATCAGCAAACTCGGACTCGGAACCATACCAACTCGATTCGGCCACAATCTTGTCGTTCTCTCAGCCTGTATCTGGTCGTTCTCCTCAGTCCCCATTGAGTCTAGCGCAGAGACTCGGTTTCTCCGACCGTGGACTTGGTTTCTCTGAATCTAGGTCGCGCCCACACCTTGCCTGGCGGGGACTGTTGTAACACCCCAAAATTTTCCTTGTCTTAAATTCATGTGTGATTTGACACTTTGGTGAATTTTTGGAATTTTCTGGAATTTATTTGGATTTATTTGAATTTATTCCATTTTGAAATAATTAAAGAATTAAACTTTGCAAATAAAATTTTGTTGGAAATATTTTATTTGAGTCCAAAATGATCCAAAGTATTTTTCAGAATTTTTCTGGAATTTTTCTGAGTCTTTTGATATTTTTAATGAATTAAATGAATTACTGGGAATTATTTTAAATATTAAATCGCTGGAAAATAGAAACCGGGTCGGTTACTGTTCCTCGGGTCCGAGTCGGACTCGAGTCTAACCCGAACCCGACCGAGCCACGTGACTCGACTCGACCGCGTCGGGTCATAACTCGCCCGACCGTTGGATCTAGATCCAACGGCCAGCCACCAGCCGCGTCGCGCGCGCGTGAAGGCCGCCCGATCGGGGCCACGTGGACGGCCACGATTGCATCGTCTACCCGAGTCACGCTCGGATTGCGCCGCCAGCGGCCGCTTCGTCTGCTAGGGTTTCATGGAAAACCCGCGACGCCGAGGCTCCATTTAAAGGGCCGACCCGCCGCCACCTTCTCCTTGTCCTGCGGGTTGTTTGCCCTAGACGCTGTGCTCGAGCCGACGCCGAACCGTGCCAATTTCTCGCCGGTTGGAGCACCACCGCCACGGTTTTTCGCGTGTGACGCCGCTGCCGAGGCTTCTTCCGCCGCGGAGTGCAGATCCGAGGGAGCACATCGAGACGCCGCTTGGGGCACCCTTCGTTCCATCGGAGTCGCTACCGACACGCCGCAGCCGTAGTCATCTTCCTCGCTACGGCCGAACTCGCCGCGTACATTGCCGGAGCCACAAAGCTTGTCCGCCGTCCGATCCCCATCCGACGCCGAGGTGAGGCCACGTATTCCTTTTGGCGTAGAGACTTAGATGCATTACGTCCGCCGATCTAGATCTTGCGGTGTAGATTGGATCGAGTAGTACCGTTTAGGGCTATTAGTCACCGTTCGATTTAGATCCAAAGGACGAGATGGAGCCACGTAGCGCTTAGCAGCAGTGCACCGGGTTAGATGTGGGACGTTAGATCTAGAATCAAGGGTTGAGACGCACCCACGTGTCTCACGCCGGGTCTATCCATGTCGCTGTTAAACCGCGACGGATGGATGCGATCTGAGCCGTCCAATTTCGAATTTAGGGTTTAGATCTATCGCAGCCAGAACCAATCCGGACGTGACACGTGGCCGGGGGCTTGTCACACCGTGCGGGCGTACACGTGCCACTGACCCGTGGGTCCCGCATGTCAGTGATAGCGGAGCCGCGTGGGCCGAGTCCACGGTAGACCCGAGCCGAGCGTGGACCAAGTCCATGGACCGGATGACGTCAGCAGACCAATCAGAGGCTGACACGTGTCCAGGCTGACGCAATAATTAATTTCCGAAAAAGAAAATGATTTATTAATTCGAAATAATGATTTCAGATTTTGTTTCAAACTTCAAACGCTTATAACTTTTGCGTTTCAACTCCGATTTGAGTGATTCAAATTTCTAAATTTGTATAAAATTGAGACCTACCTAAATATGAATTTTATTTAATTTTTGGACTAAAGTTTTTCTCTGTAAAATTATTTAATTGATTAATTAAACTTTAAATAATCATAACTTTTGTGTTTTAACTCCAAATTTGACGATTTCAGTTTCTAAAAATTCATAAAATTATGTTCTCTCTGTTTATGGATTTTATTTGGATGTTTGGATACTTTTTGCCTATTGTTTATTGGTGTATTTGCTATTTGCACGCTTTACGAGTAGACGTTGAAGTCTTGGGAAGGATTCAAGGAGAAGTATTGACTCAGATCCAACTCAAGACCAAGTGCAAGTACTTTTTGAAGGCAAGTTGTGCTTTGACCATGTTGATCCTATTTTGAAATCTATTTTGATTTAACCTATTGCATGCTAGTTCAATTAGAAAATACTTTATTTAAATATGGGGAATTAGATAAATACCAATTTGCTGTATGACACCTTGATTACTTAAATATGTGCCATGACCCCTTGTCACCCTAGTTGTGGTTTACTAGTTGGACATTATTAAATTGCCAACATGGGAAATTAGATCGTTGTAGTATCTTTGCTTAGACACGCTTTCGTGCTCATGACATGATTTTGGACAATCAAATGTTAATATTGACTTAATGATATATTGAACCTGTTTTGGAAAGGTATCATGTGATGTTGATGGCACGTGGTGCATGGTAATCAACTGGGGTTTGATAAATAGTTTTTCGACCGGGGCATGTGGTAAGAATAATCAGGTGGGCCAGTTGTGGCATTGGGGATGTTGATTTGGTTCTTCGGGTAGTCTTGCCCTGGTCACCCTAAGGACTTCACCTTGCAAGCCTTTGAACTGGGTCTAACGTGCAACCACATGTCTGTAATGGGACGGACCTAGTTGACTAAGTTGCTAATAACGTACCTGTGGGACCTCAGGAGGTCAACTACACCCTTTGTGTAAGTTGTACGGGGGAGCGTACCGGGGCTGAGGCCGGGTACCCATCTAACGGTTGATTAGCCTAAACTTCGCCTTAGCTAAGGGAAGGGTTAGTGTGCAATAACCGGGGAGGACCACTTGTATTGTTAGAAGTTTCCGAAAGACTTTGTTACGGGAACTCGCCTTTGTGGTGTTTGACTGTATCTTGTGGGTAAAGTGCATAACCTCTGCAGAGTGTAGAATCTATTCGAATAGCCGTGTCCGCGGTATTGGACATCGCTCGGGAATTACAGTCAAGGGTTAGATTTTCTCAAAAATAACTTGGATTTGAAAGGTTGGGTTGGATTAATAATGATGTTGATGGAAATGTGGATTAGGCTGGGAAAGATGTTTATTAAACTCCTTGAAAAGTTATCTATGCTTTACTTATTTCTACTGCTTTCGAATCTATTTATGATACTTGTTAAATGTCAAGTTTCTGCAAATATACCTTGAGCTATTCCTTTGTACCAAGCCATGCATATAGAATATTAGCCTGCATTCTGTGCATGACTTGCTGAGTACCAAGTACTCACCCTTGCCACAATACAACACCAGTTGAAGAGGAGACTACACCAGCTTTGGAGGAGGAGCTCCACGAGGAACCGTCTACTTAGGGAGCGAGCCCAGTCAGTTGCCTGTGGTATACTGGATGGCGCCACGAAGTTATCTTATTTTTCCGCTGCTACTATTTCTCTCTTAATAAGTTTCGCCCTGCGAGGCGTACATTTGTAACTTGACCATAAGGTTGAGTAACCAGTTTGACTATTTAATTAAAGTACTTTACTATTATCGAGTGGTATGATTGTGATATTTACCGATGTTAAGACTGTGTGCACTAGCGCGTTCCTGGACTAGTGCTGAATACACAGAGGGTCCGGATTTGCAAATTCGGGGTCCCGACAGAGGTGGTATCAGAGCCATACTGACCGTAGGCTCAACCCTAGCTAGAATGGTCATAGTGAGGATAAAACCTATTTTCTAAAGCTAAAAGTTTTTCAAGACAAGAAATGACATCTCGACTCATCCCCTTCTCTCTTTCCTTGTCTCTTGCTGAATTTTTCCTTACCTTGTCACGATTTAAAATTTTCGAGTTCTTACGTGAGCACTCTTGTGACAGATGGAGGGAGAGTTCAACTACGTCGACCTGGAGGTTGGTCACGCCGCAGAACTTTGGCGTATGCTACAGACTCTCGGAGATTTTGAAAAGCCGCAATACCAAGTGGAAGTGATCAGACAAGCAGGATTGATCAAGGCTTGTGACGTGAAGATTGAGGTACCTGCTAGGAAAAAGGGCCAGGCAATCGCCCGATACACTGCACTGCCAGGAGGTCTACAATGCAGATGGGTATCCAAGAAGTATCACGACGAGCAATGCGACACATTACCCGTATCTACACCAGAGAGTTGGAGAGCACGGTGTTCCGTTATCATCCACGCAGCAATAACCTTCTTGACCCGAAGGCGATTCAGGATGAGGATGCCATGATTACACAGTTGGCACGACTTGTTGTCGCCCAGGAGGATGTACTCGATGATACAAGCAAGGAGCTACAGAAGGCCCGCAAGGAGATCACAACAGAGAAGAACAGATGGCGGGAAGCTCAAGAGTATGTGTCACACCTTCTGCGAAGAATTGACGAGTTGGAGATGGCTTTGTACGGACCAGAACTCGAGCTACACGAGCCAGATCTGGAGGAGTCAGATCTCGATGAGGACACCGCTTCTTCGACTACCACAAATGACACGATTCTTTGGACATGGCAATCGCTTTCGCGCCTATGCCGCAACATCCGCAGTACCAGGCCGTGGAGGTTTTCTCGATGAGTGGCGTAGGTTCTATAGTGAGACTCCTTTGCCGAGTCAGCGTCATAGAATAAAGAGTCACCTTTAGGCGATAGACTCGATGTTAGTTCGATTTGGATTTTCCTTGTTTGCTGAGTGTGCAGTATGTGTTGCAAGGCCCCTAGGCATTGTAAGCAACCATACCAAGTTACTATTGATTAAAATAATAAAGTTGGACCTTAAAGTTACACCTTTCGCCCCGCATAAGTTCCATATTACTTGTCTATTCTTGTTTCCCTCTCATCTCTAAAACCTAGAGTAAATCGACAGATGGTGAACAGCCGTAGAAACTTTGGAAGCACTGGAAGTGGTTCTCGCCCAGCAGAAAACCCCAATGATGGAGCACCGACCGCCACGGATATGCAGAATTTCGAGCTTTTCTCGCCGCTCAGACTCGCTTGATGCATGCTATGATGCAACAAATGCAACACGCCATCGCTCGTGCCATCGCTAACCAAGTCAATCGGGGACAACGCCGTAATACAAGACTGTCGAGTTCATGAGGACTCACCCACCCACTTTCTCTGGGAATGCCAATCCATTGGAGGCCGATGATTGGTTAAGGTCAATTGAGAGGAAGCTACACATAGCTCAATGCATAGGAAATGAGAAGGTACTTTACGCTTCTCATCGCTTGGAAGGAACAAACATGAATGGTGGGAGAACTTCATGCCACGCAAGTGAACCTCGTGACATCACTTGGGAGGAGTTCACGGCCGCATTCCGTCGGTATCACGTGCCTGAAGGAATCATGGATCTTAAGAAGGAGGAGTTCAGAGCATCAAGCAAGGTAATCAGCCAGTGGCCGACTACCTGAACAAGTTCACACAGCTAGCACGCTACGCACCTGAGGATGTAGCGACAGATAAAGCCAGACAGTCTCGCTTCATGAAGGGACTTAACTCAGGACTACAAGTAGGACTGATCACCCACACCTTTCCAGATTTTCAAGAGTTGGTGAATAAGGCGCTTATTCTTGAGGACAAGCGCAAGGAACTGGATGAGAACAGGAAGCGCAGGATGCAACAGCAGGGATCACGCCAGGGAACGCAACAGCGTCTGAGAGTTGCACCAAATCAGTTTTTCAGATTCCAGCCACAGAATGCTACAAGGACACCGTCACCAGCACCAAGACCCGTCAATCAGAACTACCAGACCCCAGCCCCCGTTAGAAACGCCGCTCCAGGCAGTCAGCAAGGAACAGTGAGACGCTGCTACAACTGCAACGAGCCAGGACACTTTGCCAACAGTTGCCCAAAGAAGACAGCAGGAGTGACCCCAGTTCGCTTCAATCTAGGATCCACCCCAGCTAGGACGCCAGCACCAGGAGCCACATCCCAGACCGTGGTGAGAGGCCGAGTCAACCATGTCACCGCAGATGCACTGCAGAATGCTACGGACGTCGTACTGGGTAAGTTACTTGTTAACTCAGTACCTGCAACAGTTTTGTTTGACTCTGGAGCTTCGCATTCGTTTGTTTCGCAAGGCTTTGCTGCTAGAAACGATTTGGGGATTGCAAGACTTAAATACATGCTTTTAGTTCAAACCCCTGGTTCCGAACTCCGAACGAAAGTAGGATGTTCTGGGGTGAGAATACTAATAAATGGAATAGAGTTCCTAGCGAACCTTATTATTTTGGAGACCCAGACCTTAGATGTTATTTTGGGAATGGATTGGTTATCCAAGCACAGAGCCGTGTTGGATTGTGGACGAAGGACTATCTCAGTTGAGAGCCCGTGTGGAAGGAAAGTGGAATTTCAAGCCACTGCAGTTAGAGATGGACAGATGATGGTTAACAGTACCAAGACAATCAGCATAGAGGATGTCTCAAAGAGTGAATGAGTATCCGGATGTTTTTCCCGAGGATCTACAGTATGCCGCTGCACAGGGACATAGAGTTTGTGATAGAGCTTGTACTGCACAAAGACCGATAGCAAAGAGACCCTATCGGATGTCCACCGAGGAGTTGGTAGAGATGAAGAAACAGCTAGAAGAGTTAATGGAGAAAGGATTTATCGAGGCCAGGCTCGTCGCCGTGGGGAGCACCGGTGTTGTTTGTCAAGAAAAAGGACGGAGTTTCAGGATGTGCATTGACTACCGTGCACTCAATGAAGTCACCGTGAAGAATAAGTACCCGTTACCTAGGATTGATGATTTGTTTGATCACCGAGAGGAGCCGGAGTTTTCTCCAAGATTGACCTAAGATCGGGATACCATCGATTGAAGATCAGATCGCAGGATATTCAAGACCGCATTCTCGTCAAGATATGGACATTACGAGTTTACGCTATGTCCTTTGGATCGATTTAATGCGCCAAAGATATTTCATGAATATGATGAATAAGGTGTTCATGGAGTATTTGGACAAGTTTGTTGTCGTGTTCATAGATGATATCCTAATCTACTCCAAGACAGATGATGAACATGCCGAACACTTGAGGCGAGTTTTGTAAAAGCTGATGGAACAACAACTCTTCGCCAAGTTCAGTAAGTGTGATTTTTGGAAGGACAAGGTAGAATTCCTTGGACATGTAATGACCGCATGAAGGAGTTGCCGTTGATCCAAGTAAAGTAGAAGCCGTGTTACACCGAGCACCAAGACCGTAACCCAGATCCGGAGTTTCCTTGGAATGGCAGGATACTATCGCCGTTTCATTGAAGGCTTTTCGACAATTGCGAAACCTCTTACACAATTGCTGAAAAAGGAGAAGAAGTTTGCATGGACGTCGAGAATGTGAGACAGGATTTCGTGAGTCAAGAAGCGATTGACATCAGCACCGGTGTTAGTTCTACCGGATGTTAATCAAAGCTTTGATATTTATTGTGATGCATCGCGCCAAGGACTTGGATGTGTCTTTGTCTGAGAATGGAAAGGTCGTCGCTTATGCATCAAGGCAGTTGAGGCCGCATGAGCAAAATTATCCGACGCATGACCTAGAGTTAGCTGCCGTAGTGCATGCCTTGAAGATATGGCGTCACTATCTGATCGGGAACAGATGTGAAGTGTATACGGATCATAAGAGCCTTAAATACATATTCACCCAGTCGGATCTGAACATGAGGCAGAGGAGATGGTTAGAGTTGATCAAGGACTACAATGTTGGAATTCATTACCATCCCGGGAAGGCCAACGTAGTTGCCGATGCCTTGAGTCGGAAAATCCATACCGTGAGTAAGTTGCTAGCCACAAGTCAGGATGAGTTATGTGAGGATTTTCAGAGAATGAAGATTGAGGTGGTACCCAGCGGATTCTTGGCCGCATTGGAAGTGAAGCCTACCCTAGAGGACCAGATCCGAGAAGGACAGAAGGATGATGACAAGATCCGCAGGATTAAGTCCATCAAGGAGGAAGGCAAGGCAGAGGACTTCAGGTTGGATGAGCAAGGCACGTTATGGATGAAGGATCACATTTGTGTGCCGAACAAAAAGGAGCTGAAGCAGTTGATTCTAGAAGAAGCCCACGACTCCAAGTATTCAATTCACCCAGGAAGTGCCAAGATGTATCAGGATTTGAAGGAAAGATTCTGGTGGCCGAGCATGAAGCGTGAAGTTTTCGAGCATGTTGCATTGTGCGACGTATGCCAGAGAGTCAAGGCAATGCATCAGAGACCAGCAGGATTGCTACAGCCGCTGAAAATACCTGAGTGGAAGTGGGAGGAAATCGGAATGGATTTTATTACCGGTTTGCCTAAGACTCAAGGAGGTTATGACTCCATATGGGTTATAGTGGATCGCTTGACCAAAGTAGCCCATTTTATCCCCGTGAAGACCACTTACTCGGGAGATAAATTAGCAGAATTGTACATGATCAGGATCGTCTGTTAGCACGGAGTGCCAAAGAGGATTGTATCGCATGAGGTACCCAATTTACCTCAAGGTTACGGAATAAGTTGCATGAGGCCATGGGAACCCGTTTGAACTTCAAGATCTGACCTATCATCCACAGACGGATGGACAGACCAGAAAGAGTCAATCAGATTCTGGAGGATATGTTAAGAGCGTGTGCATTGGCTTATGCTACCTCTTGGGATAAGAGTTTGCCGTATGCCGAGTTCAGTTACAATAATAGTTACCAGGCTAGTTTACAGATGTCACCATTTGAGGCACTGTATGGACGACCCTGTCGGACGCCATTGAATTGGAATGAGACTGGCGAGCGCCGTGTCTTCGGGCCTGATATTCTTCAAGAGGCTAAAGAGCAGATTGCCATGATTAGGGAAAGGTTGAAGATCGCCCAATCACGACAGAAGAGTTATGCTGACAACCGTTGCCGGGACCTGAATTTTGAACCAGAAGATTTCGTGTATCTCAGAGTCACGCCGCTCAGAGGAGTTAAGAGGTTCCATGCCAAAGGGAAACTCGCACCCCGTTATGTAGGACCATTTAAGATTTTGAGCCGCAGAGGCGAAGTTGCTTATCAGCTAGAGTTGCCACAGTCGTTAGCAGGAGTACATGACGTATTCCATGTGTCCCAGTTGAAGAAGTGTCTCCGAGTACCTGAGGAACAGACACCGCTAGAGTCAATTGAGTTGCAAGAAGATTTGACTTACAAGGAGCATCCCGTGAAGATTCTGGACACTATGGATCGAGAGACCAGAAATAAGTCAACCCGCTTCTGTAGAGTTCAGTGGAGCAACCACGCGGAGAGTGAAGCAACTTGGGAGCGTGAAGAGGATTTGAAGAAAGAGTTTCCAAGCCTATTCTGTAGTAAGCCCTGAATCTCGGGGACGAGATTCTGTTAAGGGGGGGAGGTTTGTAACACCCCAAAATTTTGCTTGTCTTAAATTCATGTGTGATTTGGCACTTTGGTGAATTTTTGGAATTTTCTGGAATTTATTTGGATTTATTTGAATTTATTCCATTTTGAAATAATTAAAGAATTAAACTTTGCAAATAAAATTTTGTTGGAAATATTTTATTTGAGTCCAAAATGATCCAAAGTATTTTCCAGAATTTTTCTGGAATTTTTCTGAGTCTTTTGATATTTTTAATGAATTAAATGAATTACTGGGAATTATTTTAATTATTAAATCGCTGGAAAATAGAAACCGGTCGATTCTTGTTCCTCGGTCCGAGTTGGACTCGAGTCTAACCGAACCCGACCGAGCCACGTGACTCGACTCGACCGCGTCGGTCATAACTCGCCCGATCGTTGGATCTAGATCCAACGGCCACCACCACCGCCGCCGCGTGAAGGCCGCCCGATCGGGGCCACGTGGACGGCCACGATTGCATCGTCTACCCGAGTCACGCTCGGATTGCGCCGCCGCGGGGCCGCCGTGTCCGTTAGGGTTTCATGGAAAACCCGCACGCCGAGGCTCCATTTAAAGGGCCGACCCCGCCGCCACCTTCTCCTTGTCCCTGCGCGTTGTTTGCCCTAGACGCTGGTGCTTGAGCCGACGATGAACCGTGCCAATTTCTCGCCGAAGTTGGAGCACCACCGCCACGGTTTTCCGCGTGTGACGCCGTCATCGAGGCATCTTCCGCCGCGTGGAGTGCAGATCCGGAGGGAGCACGTCGAGACGCGCTTGGGGCACCCCTTCGTTCCATCGGAGTCGCGCTGACACGCCGCAGCCGTAGTCATCTTCTTCGCTACCGGCCGGAACTCGCCGCCATGCCATTGTCGGAGCCGCAAAGCTTGTCCGCCGTCCGATCCCCATCCGACGCTCAAGGTGAGGCCACGTATTCCTTTTTGCGTAGAGACTTAGATGCATTACGGGCCGTCAGATCTAGATCTTGCGGTGTAGATTGGATCGAGTAGTACCGTTTAGGGCTATTAGTCACCGTTCGATTTAGATCCAAAGGACGAGATGGAGCCACGTAGCGCTTAGCAGCAGTGCACCGGGTTAGATGTGAGACGTTAGATCTAGAATCAAGGGTTGAGACGCACCCACGTGTCTCACGCCGGGTCTATCCATGTCGCTGTTAAACCGCGACGGATGGATGCGATCTGAACCGTCCAATTTCGAATTTAGGGTTTAGATCTATCGCAGCCAGAACCAATCCGGACGTGACACGTGGCCGGGGGCTTGTCACACCGTGCGGGTGTACACGTGCCACTAACCCGTGGGTAGGGATGCAAATGGGCCGACCCTAGGGTCTTCTTTGGCCCACTTTAGTTCATTTGTTTGCACTAAAAACTTAATTTTTACTCCACCTTTTAAGTTTTAGTGCAAACAAATGAACTAGAGTGGGTCAAAGATGACCCTAGGGCCGGCCCACTTGCATCCCTACCCGTGGGTCCCGCATGTCAGTGATAGCGGAGCCGTGTGGGCCGAGTCCACGGTAGACCCGAGCCGAGCGTGGACCAAGTCCATGGACCGGATGGCGTCAGCAAACCAATCAGAGGCTGACACGTGTCCAGGCTGACGCAATAATTAATTTCCGAAAAAGAAAATGATTTATTAATTCGAAATAATGATTTCAGATTTTGTTTCAAACTTCAAACGCTTATAATTTTTGCGTTTCAACTCCGATTTGAGTGATTCAAATTTCTAAATTTGTATAAAATTGAGACCTACCTAAATGTGAATTTTATTTAATTTTTGGACTAAAGTTTTTCTCTATAAAATTATTTAATTGATTATTTAAACTTTAAATAATCATAACTTTTGTGTTTTAACTCCAAATTTGACGATTTCAGTTTCTAAAAATTCATAAAATTATGTTCTCTCTGTTTATGGATTTTATTTGGATGTTTGGATACATTTTGCCTATTGTTTGTTGGTGTATTTGCTATTTGCACGCTTTACGAGTAGACGTTGAAGTGCCGGAAGGATTCGAAGGAGAAGTATTGACTCAGGATCCAACTCAAGACCAAGAGCAAGTAATTTTTGAAGGAAAGTTGTGCTTTGACCATGTTGATCCTATTTTGAAATCTATTTTGATTTAACCTATTGCATGCTAGTTCGATTAGAAAATACTTTATTTAAATATGGGGAATTAGATAAATACCAATTTGCTGTATGACACCTTAATTACTTAAATATGTGCCATGACCCCTGTCACCCTAGTTGTGGTTTACTAGTTGGACATTATTAAATTGCCAACATAGGAAATTAGATCGTTGTAGTATACTGCTTAGACCTGCTACGTGCTCATGACATGATTTTGGACAATCAAATGTTAATATTGACTTAATGATATATTGAACCTGTTTTGGAAAGGTATCATGTGATGTTGATGGCACGTGGTGCATGGTAATCAACTGGGGTTTGATAAATAGTTTTTCGACCGGGGCATGTGGTAAGAATAATCAGGTGGGCCAGTTGTGGCATTGGGGATGTTGATTTGGTTCTTCGGGTAGTCTTGCCCTGGTCACCCTAAGGACTTCACCTTTCAAGCCTTTGAACTGGGTCTAACGTGCAACCACATGTCTGTAATGGGATGGACCTAGTTGACTAAGTTGCTAATAACGTACCTGTGGGACCTCAGGAGGTCAACTACACCCTTTGTGTAAGTTGTACGGGAGCGTCTGGCCGAGGCCGGGTACCCATCTAACGGTTGATTAGCCTAAACTTCGCCTTAGCTAAGGGAAGGGTTAGTGTGCAATAACCGGGGAGGACCACTTGTATTGTTAGAAGTTTCCGAAAGACTTTGTTACGGGAACTCGCCTTTGTGGTGTTTGACTGTATCTTGTGGGTAAAGTGCATAACCTCTGCAGAGTGTAGAATCTATTCGAATAGCCGTGTCCGCGGTATTGGACATCGCTCGGGAATTACAGTCAAGGGTTAGATTTTCTCAAAAATAACTTGGATTTGAAAGGTTGGGTTTAGGGCTGGAAAAAAAGCTCGTTGAGCTGGCTCGGTGGCTCGTTTCAAAATTGCTCTGATTACATTCATTTTTCTTTTAAAATAAAAATTAGTTGATTTGGAACCAGAGTCAACTTCGGCTCGGCTCGTTAGGCTCGGCTCGTTAAGCTCGGTTCGAAGTTGGGTCTCAAACAATACAGGAGATTATAATAAATAAGAATAAATCGGTGTCGAAGAAAGCTCGAAAAAAAGTTCAACTGGCTCGTTATCCACCCCTAGTTGGGTTGGATTAATAATGATGTTGATGGAAATGTGGATTAGGCTGGGAAAGATGTTTATTAAACTCCTTGAAAAGTTATCTATGCTTTACTTATTTCTACTGCTTTCGAATCTATTTATGATACTTGTTAAATGCTGTTTTCTGCAAATATACCTTGAGCTATTCCTTTGTACCAAGCCATGCATATAGAATATTAGCCTGCATTCTATGCATGACTTGCTGAGTACCAAGTACTCACCCTTGCCACAATACAACACCAGTTGAAGAGGAGACTACACCAGCTTTGGAGGAGGAGCTCCACGAGGAACCGTCTACTTAGGGAGCGAGCCCAGTCAGTTGCCTGTGGTATACTGGATGGCGCCACGAAGTTATCTTATTTTTCCGCTGCTACTATTTCTCTCTTAATAAGTTTCGCCCTGTGAGGCATACATTTGTAACTTGACCATAAGGTTGAGTAACCAATTTGACTATTTAATTAAAGTACTTTACTATTATCGAGTGGTATGATTGTGATATTTACCGATGTTAAGACTGTGTGCACTAGCGCGTTCCTGGACTAGTGCTGAATACACAGAGGGTCCAGATTTGCAAATTCGGGGTCCCGACAGCTGTGGCGGCGGCGGCGGCCGCTCCGGCGCAGCAGTCGGCGTCACGGGTGGAGAAGGTGTCGAAATATGCAACATCCTCAACACCGACGTCTGTTGATGCACTGACTCCATCCTTTCCCCTTCCCCTAGGCCTTATCCCTCTCTGCCCGCGCTTTGCTTCGATTCCTGCATGCGGAATTTGGTGTGGGGTTTGGAAATTTTTGTTCTTTGCTTTGGCTTTAGTGGGTGTTGGGCTCTTGGCTGGCTCAATTGCTTTTCGTTTTGGCCGAAATTTTGGTCGATTTTGGCATTAGGACAAGAGGATGCCCTTACAGAATGCATATATGGAGCACTTTATTTGTTCATAAACCTTCGTTTGTATTGTTCTTAGTTTTTGTATTGTTCTCTCTGCAAATAATTAGTTTGTTCATATCTGAATATTGAATATTCCAAATAACTGTTGTTTGAATTTGTGATATTACAGGTTATGGGTAATCATGTCTGTGTTACAGTAGGTGGTTTAAATTAGATATAATCCTTGTTCATTACACATATTTGCATAGGCATATAATATTTGCTTTTTTGTCTTAATCATAATGTGGCCAGTATGATCTTCATAAGTCTCATTCTTGACTTTAACTAAGCCCTTAACCAAAAGGAATTCAAATAGGACTACACCTATATTAAACATTGTATTCAATTTTTTTTTTCATTCTCTTAGAAGAAGAATCATTCTTCTTATAAATAGTTGAAGCAGCCTTCTTCTTTGAAGAAGATTTTTTAACATCCTTTTCACTAATATCTACTTTATTATAGATAATCGATGCAATGTTAGCATCCTTTTCACTAGTACCTGTGTGGTAAGACAACCTAGACTTGAGATTTTAGGAATCTTGTTTTGTGGCACTGCGGCAGCTTTGAATCTGCATTTAATTTTACTATTATTTTGGATTTATTAATTAATTTGATAGATTCTTTTTAGGGCCATAACAGATATATTTACATGAATTAGTAAAGATTCTATTTAATAGATTATACAGTGAGTCACAACAATGCCAAACAGGCCGTAATTTACATATGATGGATAAGTTATGCTAAAATAGAAAAGAAATGATATTCTGGACTCTGGAACCTGTTCTAGTGAACTTGAGCTCTTCTTTGTGCATCAGATGTTGAAGATGCACAAATCTTGATGCCCTTCAATTGGTTTAGCAGCATGCCACAAGCTGATTGTTTTGACCCTGGGGCAACAGGGGTATTATCCGTCTGTATGTAACATATTTGTGTACCTGCTTGCTGCAATCTTCATACTATTTTCCTTTTTAAAGGTAATGATTTCAGTAAAGGATGAACCAGATGCACCGGTATCTCCAACTGTTGATGGATTGCTTAGAGTTCATAAAAGAATAGAAGATGGTTTGGATGGTGAACCTGAACAGTCTCAACGAAGTGCTGATACTATAGGGCCAACACGGCTACTGGTGCCAGCTTCCCAACAAAGCGTCGTTGTATCTGGGCATTGAAGACCAACAGAGGGTACTGAGGCTGCTTTATGTGCTAAATTGTTCGTGGTGTTCGTGCCATATTTTGTTTGAATAAGCAAATCTTCGAAGTTGTTTGATCTTTTGTGTTCATGTAATTGCATTGCAAAATACGTATGTAATAATAATTCAATATATAAGATGAGTTCACTTAGTTGCTTTAGACCTGGTTGTTTGACTTACTACCATGTTGGGACACCGGAGTCCCAACGCATGGCACATGTCCATCTATTCTTCAAGAGTTCCCTTAATGCTACAGCAATGTAAATTAATAATGCTTGGTAGCATCAAAGCAATGTAAATTGGTTGTCCCAAGTTTCAATACAGAAAATCTGAGATGCACTTGATGATTGTGAAAATAATTTCAAGGATATATTATGTTGATCAAGTACAAGCGAATGTATACTGCTTGACATCAAAAGATGCAGGTACAGAGGAAGTATTTGCATTGCAAATCATACAGTTCTAGCTTTCACACCACACACACAAAGGAATAGTAGTTTCAACATTTCATGCATGGATGGAGACCTTTGGAAATTTCACCAGCCCTTTTCAATCATAGGGCTAATTTTACTTTCATTTACATTTTCCTTATTCCCTTTTCTCTAGAGTAGGCCGCCTACGTATTTAATTTCTTCACACACATAACAAGGGTATGTATCCCTGACAGATCCCGCCAAAGTTCTCTTTTTTTTCTATATTCAAAATATGAAGTACATAGGAATCTAGATGTGGCTATTGAGAAAAGAAAGCACACGAGATTCACATTTTGGAGCTAAGCTTAGGACCATAGTAAATATATCCAGGCCAACAAAGGGGCAAGAAGAAGAACACACAATATGACGATATTAAATGTTGCGTCACTAGAATACATGGCCAAACAATGATGTCTGCTTTTTAATGACGATTTGTGCTTTCATTCATGACGATATTTCACGTTCCGTCACTAAAACACATGGGCAAACGACCCCATGCGAGTTCAATGTCGAAATAAAATATATCGTCACAGAAAAGTACTTTTCAATGACAGAATTTAGCAACGTCATGAAGGTTTCGTCATAGAAGATCACTTTTCTTGTAGTGGGAGTTAAGAGATTCCATGCCAAAGGAAAACTCGCGCCGCGATATGTTGGACCATTCAAGGTTCTCGGTCGCAGAGGAGAAGTTGCGTACCAGCTGGAGCTACCACAATCACTAGCAGGAGTACATGACGTGTTCCACGTGTCTCAGCTGAAGAAGTGTCTCCGAGTACCTAAGGAACAGAGACCACTAGAGTCGATCGAGTTACAAGAGGATCTGACTTACAAGGAGCACCCCATGAAGATTTTGGACACTATGGATCGAGAGACGAGAAACAAGTCAACCCGCTTCTGCAGAGTTCAATGGAGCAACCACGCGGAGAGTGAATCAACTTGGGAGCGCGAAGTGGACTTCAAGAAAGAGTTTCTGAACCTATTCTTTAGTAAGCCCTCAATCTCGGGGACGAGATTCTGTTAAGGGGGGGGTTTGTAACACCCCAAAATTTTGTTTTTCTTAAATTCAAGTGTGGTTTGGCATTTTTATGAATTTTTGGAATTTTCTGGAATTTATTTGGATTTATTTGGAATTTATTTAAATTTATTCCCTTTTGAAATAATTAAAGAATTTAACTTTGCAAATAAAAATTTGTTGGAAATATTTTATTTAAGTCCAAAATGATCCAAAATATTTTCTAGAATTTTTCTGGAATTTTTGCTATTTTTAATGAATTAAATGAATTTCTGAGAAATTAATTGGATTATTTAATCGCTGGAAAATGCGAGTGGGTTTGTACTGTTCATCCGACCGGACCCGAGTCCGAAGTCGACTCGAAGTCCGACCGAGCCACCGTTCGGTCGAACCCGCCTAGAACCTAACCCGCGTGACCATTGCATCTTGATCCAACGGCCACGATTGAGCCACGTCGACCGAACCCGAGCCCGACCGAGCCACCAAATCGCCGAGCGGACCCGCGCCCAAACCCCCGCACCGTTGGATCTTGATCCAACGGCTGACGTTGAGCCACGTCACCCAATCCGAATCCCTTTCGGATTCCGCCGCCGCAACGGAGTGGGCCTCGGTTTCCGCGCGTTTCACGGACGTCGAGAGCCCTATTTAATGCGCCGCTGCCGCTGTCGTGTAGCCGACTTCCGTGCGCACCCGTAGCCCTAGCCCACGCCGCATGAGCCGCCGCCGTTTACCCGCGCGAGCTCGCCGTAGTTGGCTTAGCGCTCCGCCGCGTTCGTTTGCAGATTCCGCCGCCGTCCACCGTCCTCCGCCGCCGTTGAGCCCAGATCCGGAACCGTGAGGTCAAGCCGCGTCGGTGAGCACCACTCACTTCGCCGGACGAGCCCCACAGTGCCGTCGGGAGTGTCGCCTTCCCCGTCTCCGGTGACCTTGCTCCGCCGCAAGCCATCGCCGTCGATCGAGCTCCACCAGCCGTCCGATCCAGATCCAAAGGCCCAGATCGCACCACGTCACCCCTCGGTGAGTTTCCACGTCGAAATCCCCAGATCTATTTCCAACCGTTGGATTTAGATCCAACGGTGTAGATTGTGCCACGTAGCCTAAACCGTACAGTACTAGATCCATTCTCAGCCGTTAGATCTAGATCAAACGGTTAGGGTTAGCCGCGTTATAATCCTTAGATTGGATCTTGACCGTCCGATCAAGATCGAATAGTCCAGATCAGCCGAGTTGTTTTCCAAACGCGTTAAGCTAGATCCAATCTGGGCCGTTGATTTTCAAATCAACGGCCAAGATCAAGCCACGTGGCCGGGAGGCTGACCGCCGCATGGCCAAGACGCGCAGGCAGCGACGCTGACACGCTGGGCCCGCGTGTCAACGGCTGTCCCAGCCGTGCGGTGATGTCACCCATGACGTCACCGGTGGGGCCCGCCTGTCAGCGCTGTGGCCAAGCCACGCTGACGTCACCCGATGGGTCCCACCTGTCAGTGAGACATTTGAGAAGTGGACCGAGTCCATGGTGGACCGAGCCAAACCGTGCGCTGGGTCCATGGACTCAAGGCAACGTGGCGGCTCCTGATTGGTCCTCGTGTCACTGCTGACGCAATAATTCAATTTCCGAAAAAGAAAATGATTTATTAATTCGAAATATTGATTTCAGAATTTGTTTCAAACTTCAAACGCTTATAACTTTTGCATTTTAACTCCGATTTGAGTGATTCAAATTTCTAAATTTGTATAAAATTGAGATCTACCTAATGATGAATTTTATTTAATTTTTGGACCAATGTTTTTCTCTGTAATATTATTTAATTGATTATTTAAACTTTAAATGCTTGTAACTTTTGCATTTAAACTCCGAATTTGACGATTCCAGTTTCTAAAAATTCACAAAATTATGCTCTCTCTGTTTTTGAACTTTATTTGGATGTTTGGACAGTTTTTGTCTAATATTTATTTATTATTTGCTATTTGCACGCTTTACGAGTAGACGTTGAAGTGCCCGAAGGCTTCGAAGGAGAAGTGTTGACCCAGGAGCCAGCTCAGGACCAAGAACAAGTACTTTTTGAAGGCAAGTTGTGCTTTGACCATGTTGATCCCATTTTCAAATTAATTTGTCTTAAATTATTGCATGCTAGCTTAATTAGAAAATACTTTATTTAATTATGGGAGATTAGATAAATGCCAAATTGCTGTATGACACCTTGGTTAATTTAAATATGTGCCATGACCTCCTTGTCACCCTAGTTGTGGATTACTAGTTGGACATTATTAAATTGCCAACATGGGAATTTAGATCGTTGCAGTAGATTGCTTAGACCTGCTACGCGCTTATGATATGATTTTTGGACAATCAAATGTTAATATTGACTTAATGATATATTGAACCTGTTTTGGAAAGGTATCATGTGATGTTGATGGCACGTGGTGCATGGTAATCAACTGGGGCTTGATAAATAGTTTTCGACCGGGGCATGTGGCAAGAATGATCGGGTGGGCCAGTTGTGGCACTGGGAACGATGTTTTGGTTCTTCGGGTAGTCTTCCCTGGTCACCCTATGGACTTAACCTTGCAAGCCTTTGAACTGAGTCAAACGTGCAACCACATGTCTGTAATGGGACGGACCTAGTTGATTAACTTGCTAATAACGTACCTATGGGACCTCAGGATGTCAACTACACCCTTTGTGTAGTTATGCGAGAGGCGTCTGGGGCTGCGGCCAGGTACCCATCTAACGGTGGATTGGCCTAAACTTCGCCTTCGCTAAGGGAAGGGTTAGTGTGCAATCACCGGGGAGGACCACTTGTACTGTTAGAAGTTTCCGAAAGACTTTGTTACGGACACTCGCCTTTGTGGTGTTTGGCTGTATCTTGTGGGTAAAGTGCATAACCTCTGCAGAGTGTAAAATCTATTCGAATAGCTGTGTCCGCGGTATTGGACATCGCTCGGGGATTATAGTCAAGGGTTAGACTTTGTTGAAAATGATTCGGACTTGAGAGGTTGGGTTTGGTTTAACAATGATGTTGATGGAAATGTGGATTAGATTTGGGAAACATGGCTATTTAATTGATGGAGAAGTTTTTGCCCTTAAACATGTTTCTACTGCTTTTGAATCTACATATGTAGATTTGAATCTACATATGTTACTTGTCAAGATGCTGTTTAATTGATTAAGAGTAGTGATGGGTGGAAGTGAAGTTGACGGTAGTTCGGTGATGTTTGTTCTGCCATGAACAATTGTCGTCACTAGTTGTTTTGGATTTGAGTTTTGCCTGGGAGAGGATAGAATGAATGTTAGCATCATCGTGTATCGGAAGGGCAAGTGTGCCTTAATGAGTTATTCCCCTCGAGGGAATTTTTTGGGAATGTAGAGAGGTCATTAAAGTAATTGTGACTTGCTTTGATTATGTCATGATGAGTTTAATGGAGTATGGTAGTCAGGTTGGTTGTGATAGAAGTATGAAGTGTTGGCCGTGAGGATTCGAGCGTTTTGGGTTGATGGAGCCCTTTGTGGTTGGTACGCAGATTCTATTTGGAATGGAAGTGAAGGTCGACCTGTGAGAGGTTGCCCTTGGTTGAGCTAGATCATTACTTTTCTCGCCAAGTGTTGGTTTTGAGAACTCGTTTGTCGTTTGTTCTGGTTTTAGTCATTGTGCGAATGTTTTGAGCTGCAGAGAAGCCTTTTGTCCCTTGGGGACTTTGTTGTTGATTATGGCGTCCTTCGGATTCGAGGTCGAATACTGTTGAAGGGGGGAAGAATGTGACACTACGGTATGGTGTGACATTATAAAATGTGAAATTAGAGAATAAAACCTTTCGGCTTGAGGTTTACTCGCGTTTTTGGGCCTTTTGAAGTGTTGTGACACCACGGAGCGTCGTAACCTTATAAAAGGTGCATGATGAGGTCAAAAACATATTGAAATATGATATGGGAGGTTAAAACCTTAAGGTATTGAGGTTAATAGCGTTGTCGGACCGTTTCCGGGGTTTTGGGCCTTCCTGGGGGAGTTTGGGCCTTAAAGAGGGGGTTGTGGGCTTTGGTGGGATGGAGTGGGAATCCATTTAGGATTAGGAAAGGGGCTTAGGGCTAGTTAAAGGGGGGTTTCCCTGCCCTTTTGGGCGTCCTCCCCCTGCCCCTTGCGCCACCAAGTGCCCTAGCCGCCTCCCACACCTCCCCACCTCCTCCTTGGGCGCCTCCACCTCCCCCAAGCCTCTCCCCTTGCGCCACCACCCTCTCCACCACCTCTCCACCTCCCTTGCTGCGCCTAGGTGAGTTCTTGACCGCACCACCTCCAAGATCCATCCATTGGAGCGCTCCGCGACGAGGAGATCCGGTGGATTTGGAAGCGAGGAAGGGGATCGCGCGAACCGGGAGGAGATCTATTGGGTTTTCGTGCGTCGGGCAAAGGTATGTCCATGGAAATCCTTCAGGTTAATCTAGGTACTATTCTAAGGGTGTTTATCAAGTTTTTAGATCAATTGGTGGTGCTGGAATTGAGTAATTTGGATTAGATCTAGATGTTGCCACGTTCTGTTTTTGGGACAACATGAGCAGTCGACCTAGGGTTTACATTTTCGTCAATTTAGAATCCGAATCTGTCCGTATGGATGTTGAAGAAGTTTTAGATAATTTCATTATCTTTCAGTGGGTATAAAGCACGTTAAATTCCGCCCAGACATTTGAAAGTTATGGCTGTTTTACCGAGCGTGATAAAATCTGTGACGTAATTGGAACAGATCACGGTAATCTGTAGATTAAACAACTTTAGATTCCGAATCAGTCTTTCCATATACCTAGAGAAAGTTGGGAAATTTCCTAAGCTATGCGAGGATGTACTCTTTTAATTGATTCGGAGTCCCAGAACTCAAGTTATGCCTTTTGCAGGGCTGCTATCCTGACGGGACAGAACCTCTGTTTTTAGGTTTTGCGAGTAGTTGGCAATGTCGGGGTAGATGAGGGTTTGCGTACTGTTTTGTGGACATGATTGTGAGCATGTGGTACCTATGTGCAGGTGGTGCGACCCCAGGAGTGCCCTCTACTTCCCGCCAATCTGTTGCCCGTGGTTGAGGCAAGTGTGTTGTGATTGATAGCGATTTGTAGGTTGCTTGTTGAGAATAGATGGAATTGACTACATGATATATGATCACTTGCCATGCTTTTATGATTGCCAATGATATGATGAGCATGTTTAATATGTTATGATGCCATTTGTTAATATGTGAGTTAAATATGATGTTGGCATAAATGCATACATGGCATGTTACATGGCTCGGGCGGTGAGAAAGTCATAACTAGTCCGGGAAGGTCGGTGAGAAAGTTATGACTAATCCGGAAAGCCAATGAGTAAGTCATACATCGTGATTCCATTCACCGCGGTGAACGGAAGCGAGGAGTAGGCACCCTCCATCTTCGGGATGGAAGGGGGGAGAGGGTGCACACCGACAGGTGTGTACTCAACCATACCGGTATGAGTTTCCAAGGAGACATGAGCATTGCATTACATTGCATACATAATGATGATGATATTGTTAAGTGTTCATGAATGAGATGATATATATGATGGGAGATGTTATTGCCATGATATTGTTCTTGTTGTCCATTGCAATATGCTTGCTGAGTTTCGAACTCACGCTTGTGTTTTCTTGTTATTTTAGGTACCATGAGAACGGCATGCGGGAAGGGAAATAGTCACACGCCCACACGTAGCTTCACCATATTGATTCCACAAGTCATTCTTTTAGTTTGATAATAAATTGCGTGTGATGATTATTGCTTTAAGGTTTAGCTTTGCTATATGAGAGTTTTATTGTTTGTTTGACCCTTGGAGACATTATGTGTTTGAAACTAGACTTATATTGTTGCTAAGTCGTTAATTATTGCTGTTTTTAGTTGTCTCTCATAATCCATACTTTGATATACTGTTGTTGCTCCTTTAATTCATGTTAAAACAAAGGACATGCTGCCGAAATTTCGGTTTTTAGCATATGTACCTTTGCTGGAATTTATGGTAACTTGTGGTATTTAGATGTTGTTTAGCTTATGTTTGGTAGCATTCAGGCATAGTAAATGCCGGGGTGTTACAGTTGGTATCAGAGCGGGCTGTAGGTCCTTGGAATATGTATTTTTAGTGTCATACCTTAGGTTACAACTAAAATGTGATGTGGAATAACTTAGAAACATGGCTTAGGTTTTTACTAAAATTTTGTTATAGGATAGCAACATTAAAACTTGCAAAAGTGGTATAACTAATCTAAAATTTGACACACAATGGATGCACAGTAGGAAAGGGTATGGGTATCGTTTCCTTACGCTTAAATGTTGTATTTAAGCTTCGATGTTGAATGCTTCATTTGATAATGCATGCTGCTATGTCAATGAGATAAATGATTGAATTGTGCTTGTTGTGGTGATAAAGTGGGGTTGTGGTGCCGAAGGGTTTCGGTCACCACTTTTGTTCATAGTAAGGGTGTGGTTTGACGGTATGGCCGGTTAAAGCCATCACCGAAGAACTATTAACCCATGTAGGAGAAGAGTGCTTACCCTTTCTGTCGTAAATCGGGTAGTTGACTGGAGTCAAATAGAAAAGTTTGGTGGTGGATTCCTTCGGATGTTCTTTATCGTTCTGTGGTCGGTCTTGGTTGGTTTTATTGGTTTTAGTTGATGGAAACCAAAAGAAAAGTATTTGGTATTGGATTTTCGCGGATCGTTCCATATGTGGTGTGTGGTTTTGTCTTCCTTGGTTGAAGACGAAGAAGAGGAGTCTAGGGTGGCGCTTCTTTCGGGCGCCTTTCCACTTTTAATGCTTAGTTTGTTGATTTCTTTATGGGGAAGAAGCATTCAATTTCATTCCTGTGTTAGTCTTTCTCCGAGGTTAAAGAGTTATTGCGGAGTTGTGCCAGACCTGACTGTCAGGGCTGAAGATCTGTGGCTTTGTAGGAGTAAGTGGTGTTTGATTTCGATATTTTACTGGTTTAAGAAATCATTGTTGAAAAACCCTTCTTGTTTCGTGAAAGTTTGGGGTTTGGTGTTAAGGTTTTAATTGCAAAGGTTTAATTGAGCGCTTGGTTCCCTTTCGAGAAAATTGTCTTTCAACCATTTTCCTCTATGGGAGTCCTTGAGATTTAAAAGTGTTTTGGAAAATTCCTTTTGCATGACCAAGTTTGGGTTTGTCTCATTGCAATTTTGAGAGTCAAGTTTCCTTATGAATTCGGGATGAGCTTTAAAACTAAAATGTTGCAAACAATGTAAGTAGTCTTTTGACTGAAATCGTTTGTCCCTAGTAAGAATTGATGTTTAGCATGTTATGTAGCATGTACCGATGTGATTTATGGGATGATGCATTGTTAAGTTAATTTGTGAGTTGAAACAATTCCATTCGGTTGTTATCTCTAGCTTGAGAATAAATAGACTACTAGTGTTGTAGTTTACTCTTAGCGAGAATGATTTAATGTGCTAAAGTACATGCTTAGAATCTGTTGCTTTGCTTTAAAAGTGCTTATGACCCTTGATAATGTTTAAAGTTTTAAACCCTGTTGCATAGTTAGAACATTAAGATGATGTAAACTGCTGATAGTGTTAAAGAAGCTTTCTTTGGTTGTTTAAAGATGTTCTAATTTAAACATGTTAGTAGAGAAATTTGATCATGCTAGCTTGTGACCTTAACTTGGAAGTTGATTAGAGTTGCTATTCATGTTGTTACAAAATATTAGCATGATTGGAAGTATGCAGTCGTGTTCCTAAAATGCTAGTTTTGATATCAATTGAGAAGACATAAGACTATTTGTTAATGATGTTGTTAAAAACATTGTGCTAATCTAACTTATTAAATCCAATTTAATAGTTGGAGTATGTTGTGTGGTGGAAGTTTTGTTATAACCGATGTATAGGGTAGCTAAAAGCAATGTTGTTGATTGATGATTTTGCAAAGAATTGATATTGATGCTTTGGTAGTGTGGTTAATTGTTGGAAACCATTGATCCAATAGAAGAAAAAGTGTAAAACTGTGGTATTATGTCAAGTACATGTTGTGATGGGATGAACAATGGATAATAATCATGATGCAAGATTTTAATCTTAATGATTGCATATCTTAGAATCCTATTTACGAATTTTATCTTGTAGAGATATTACTTATTTGTTGAAGTCATTTTATAGATTGAACAAGTTTCAATTGTCAAGATTTTGACGTATGGATGGTATAAATTGATAGGTTGACCATGCTCAAGTAGCTGTTGAAGTACTATGTTTCAAATTTAGAGTAAGAAGTATTATGATTTAGTGATCCGTGGGGATCATGTCAATGTAGTCTGGGTTGGATGCCTTTGTGATAAGCATCTTAAACCTTAATTAAATGTGTTGGGAATGGTAACTAGAGGAAGAATTTGTTGTGAAGCTTTTGGTTGATTTGTGTTGGGGCTCCTCAAGGAGTAAATAGTGATTACTGAAGTCTTTAATAGAAGCGTAGTGGAGTACTAGAGATGGTTCTTTTTATGCTGAGCTTGTGTTCAAAAGCTTTTGGACTGGTTTGATTGTTTGCCATTTTAGTTGAAGTGTTTTCGGTCAAGGTGTTCCATATCTTTGTGTTTGAGTTTCCTAAAACTCGTATAAATTGGTGCAAATATTAGGTTTTGGCTAATTTGTTTAGTTGGTGCTATGAGTATGGATTTACACCCCAAAAGTTTTTGAGTCGATCGCGCCCTTCGCGTTAGACCGAATTATCTTTGAAATTAATTTTAAAAGGAAGCAGATGGTCATAAAGGGTTGTGTTGGAAACTTTTGAGTTAAGCCCTTGATGTGTAACTCTGTTTGGCTAGAGTTGGAGTCATTTGGAAAATGTGTCTGGTGTGCGGATGTTTCACAGGTCTGGATTTTTATGAATGTTTCATAAGTGAATTTGGTTAGAGAAGAGTTTTCTTTTGGGATTGAGTTTCCCTCTCTTTTGATAAAATTTATGGCAGTTTTTTGTGCAGATGTCTAACTTTGGAGTCAATGTTCTTTTCCAAAACGTTGATCTTGGTTAAAATGCGATGTTTTGCAAAGTTTAAATATCTATCTATGGTGGGTTCTGATTTGATGTGGTGCCTTACTATTAATTATGTTGCCATCATAGTCTATATGATTTAGCGCAACCGTCAGTGTTATGGGTATTTCAATCATTTGATACCGAGGAAGAAGTTATTTGGTGAATGACTATTCGGTACCGTTGTTCCATAATGAATGAATGGTGAAAAGTAAACATGACATCGTTTTTACATGTTAAATGATAAAAGAGTCGTTGAGCCAGGTCGGTGAGAAAGTCATATATGGAGATATGACTAATCCGGAGTGCTCCTGAAGAATGTGCATTTATGTCATGAAACGAGATTTCCCTTGCTTTCTAGTATGAAAAGAAAGAATGAAGAAATTATGGTATCTTGGTTGTGGTGTAGGGGATTTATGCTTCCTTTGTGTGCTCTTTGGATGTTGCCGAATTCTTTCCAAAATGGTTGTTAACGCTTTGGGTTTGAGTTGTCGTGAGTACACTTGGGCTTGATAGCTAAGTGTTTTCGTGTGAGGGCGAGACCCTCTTAAGAAAAGAACCAATTGTGGTTTGGTAAAGTTTTTACGATCCTAGCTTGGGGCTAGGTGTAGAACCTTAGTGGTATAAGGGTGGTTTGTGATGGAGGTTGATGATGTAAGGATTTAACCTTTATTAAGAGTAGTGATGGGTGGAAGTGAAGTTGATGGTAGTTCGGTGATGTTTGTCCAGCCGTGAGCAATTGTCGTCACTAGTTGTTTAGGATTTGAGTTTTGCCTGGGAGAGGATAGAATGAATGTTAGCATGATCGTGTATCGGAAGGGCAAGTGTGCCTTAATGAGTTATTCCCCTCGAGGGAATTTTTCGGGAATGTAGAGAGGTCATTAAAGGAATTGTGACTTGCTTTGATTATGTCATGATGAGTTTAATGGAGTATGGTAGTCAGGTTGGTTGTGATAGAAGTATGAAGTGTTGGCCGTGAGGATTCGAGCGTTTTGGGTTGATGGAGCCCTTTGTGGTTGGTACGCAGATTCTATTTGCAATGGAAGTGAAGGTCGACCTGTGAGAGGTTGCCCTTGGTTGAGCTAGATCATTACTTTTCTCGCCAAGTGTTGGTTTTGAGAACTCGTTTGTCGTTTGTTCCGGTTTTAGTCATTGTGCGAATGTTTTGAGCTGCAGAGAAGCCTTTTGTCCCTTGGGGACTTTGTTGTTGATTATGGCGTCCTTCGGATTCGAGGTCGAATACTGTTGAAGGGGGGAAGAATGTGACACTACGGTATGGTGTGACATTATAAAATGTGAAATTAGAGAATAAAACCTTTCGGCTTGAGGTTTACTCGCGTTTTTGGGCCTTTTGAAGTGTTGTGACACCACGGAGCGTCGTAACCTTATAAAAGGTGCATGATGAGGTCAAAAACATATTTAAATATGATATGGGAGGTTAAAACCTTAAGGTATTGAGGTTAATAGCGTTGTCGGGCCGTTTCCGGGGTTTTGGGCCATCCCGGGGGAGTTTGGGCCTTAAAGAGGGGGTTGTGGGCTTTGGTGGGATGGAGTGGGAATCCATTTAGGATTAGGAAAGGGGCTTAGGGCTGGTTAAAGGGGGGTTTCCCTGACCTTTTGGGCGTCCTCCCCCCGCCCCTTGCGCCACCAAGTGCCCTAGCCGCCTCCCACACCTCCCCACCTCCTCCTTGGGCACCTCCACCTCCCCCAAGCCTCTCCCCTTGCGCCACCACCCTCTCCACCACCTCTCCACCTCCCTTGCTGCGCTTAGGTGAGTTCTTGACCTCACCACCTCCAAGATCCATCCATTGGAGCGCTCCGCGACGAGGAGATCCGGTGGATTTGGAAGCGAGGAAGGGGATCGCGCGAACTGGGAGGAGATCTATTGGGTTTTCGTGCGTCGGGCAAAGGTATGTCCATGGAAATCCATGGGGTTAATCTAGGTACTGTTCTAAGGGTGTTTATCAAGTTTTTAGATCAATTGGTGGTGCTGGAATTGAGTAATTTGGATTAGATCTACATGTTGCCACGTTCTGTTTTTGGGACAGCATGAGCAGTCGACCTAGGGTTTGCATTTTCGTCAATTTAGAATCCGAATCTGTCCGTACGGATGTTGAAGAAGTTGTATATAATTTCATTATCTTTCGGTGGGTATAAAGCACGTTAAATTCCGCCCAGCCGTTCGAAAGTTATGGCTGTTTTACCGAGCGTGATAAAATCTGTGACGTAATTGGAACAGATCACGGTAATCTGTAGATTAAACAACTTTAGAATCCGAATCAGTCTTTCCATATACCAAGAGAAAGTTGGGAAATTTCCTAAGCTACGCGAGGATGTACTCTTTTAATTGATTCGGAGTCCCAGAACTCAAGTTATGCCTTTTGCAGGGCTGCTGTCCCGACGGGACAGAACCTCTATTTTTAGGTTTTGCGAGTAGTTGGCAATGTCGGGGTAGATGAGGGTTTGCGTACTGTTTTGTGGACATGATTGTGAGCATGTGGTACCTATGTGCAGGTGGTGCGACCCCGGGAGTGCCCTCTACTTCCCACCAATCCGTTGCCCGTGGTTGAGGCAAGTGTGTTGTGATGGATAGCGATTTGTAGGTTGCTTGTTGAGAATAGATGGAATTGACTACATGATATATGATCACTTGCCATGCTTTTATGATTGCCAATGATATGATGAGCATGTTTAATATGTTATGATGTCATTTGTTAATATGTGAGTTAAATATGATGTTGGTATAAATGCATACATGGCATGTTACATGGCTCGGGCGGTGAGAAAGTCATAACTAGTCCGGGAAGGTCGGTGAGAAAGTTATGACTAATCCGGAAAGCCAATGAGTAAGTCCTACATCGTGATTCCATTCACCGCGGTGAGCAGGCGAGGAGTAGGCACCCTCCATCTTCGGGATGGAAGGGGGGAGAGGGTGCACACCGACGGGTGTGTACTCAACCATACCGGTATGACTTTCCAAGGAGACATGAGCATTGCATTACATTGCATACATAATGATGATGATATTGTTAAGTGTTCATGAATGAGATGATATATATGATGGGAGATGTTATTGCCATGATATTGTTCTTATTGTCCATTGCAATATGCTTGCTGAGTTTCGAACTCACGCTTGTGTTTTCTTGTTATTTTAGGTACCATGATAACGGCATGCGGGGAAGGGAAATAGTCACACGCCCACACGTAGCTTCACCATATTGATTCCACAAGTCATTCTTTTAGTTTGATAATAAATTGCGTGTGATGATTATTGCTTTAAGGTTTAGCTTTGCTATATGAGAGTTTTATTGTTCGTTTGACCCTTGGAGACATTATGTGTTTGAAACTAGACTTATATTGTCGCTAAGTCGTTAATTATTGCTATTTTTAGTTGTCTCTCATAATCCATACATTGATATACTGTTGTTGCTCCTTTAATTCATGTTAAAACAAAGGAGATGCTGCCGAAATTTCGGTTTTTAGCATATGTACCTTTGCTGGAATTTATGGTAACTTGTGGTATTTAGATGTTTTTTAGCTTATGTTTGGTAGCATTCAGGCATAGTAAATGCCGGGGTGTTACAGTGGTGACCCTTGTTGAATAGTACGATAGAATTGCTTAGGGCCAACATTGATGAAATTGACCCATGGGGTGGGATTGTACAAAAATTATGATTCAAAGTATGATTTGGCAATTATTATAGAGTAATTGGTACTGTTTTTCCAAAATAAAGAGAAAAAGGAAAAAGGATTTGGACTTGGGCGGATTGGAATGTCGGGTGGGTGCGGATTGAGCACAAGTTTCCATTGTGCAAGTACCGCCCCAAGTCAATTAAGGACCGACGCTTATGACTGTCCATTCTAAGCATAACCGTACTACCACATGTCTAACATGGTACGACCTGGCTAAATAATTTGTAGAAACCTAACATAGACTCGCCAGTTGGTGGAATGTGGGTGCCGGATAGAGGCAAGTTGTACTCCCCACACGACGCAAAAGGGGGCTTCTGTACTGGATAGATAGAACCCTAACAGCGGTGAAACCTCAGCGGGTGAGTCGGGTTAGGCGTATACATTGTAAAGGCCTTGTCATGATCTCTCTGCCGACACACCAAAGGAAGTGTGTTAATTGCATGGCGTTAAAGAGATGATCATGTCTTGTGGGTAAAATTGTACACCTTTGCAGAGTTAAAACTATTTGAATAGCCGTGCCTACAGTCAAGGGCAAAGCAAAGAATGCTTTCATACTGGTAGACTTTGGTTTTGGTTTTGAAAATAAATGTTGTTTTGGGATTCGAGAGTGGTTAGAACTCTCGGATGTTGAATTGGCGGATTGAGCCAACCAGGTAGTTGGAACCTGTTTTTATGTCATGACGGATAGAGTCATGTGTAGATAATCTTGATCTTTTCAACTTATGGCGGATAGAGCCCTTATACTAGTGATGGTGATAGAACCTTCACTGAAATATTACATAATTCAATTGTTAAAAAGAATTGCTAAAATATGCTTTACGAAACTTATTATTAAGTATGGTTTGATGAAACTTGGCTTTATGCAAAAGAACCATATTAAGCCTTCTTTGGAAAGCCCTACATGTGCATAATTCCCCAGACTTGCTGAGTACTTTTGTACTCACGTGCTACATAAACTGTTGTCATCAGAAAACTATCAGGATGCCGTTGAAGACGGTGAGTTCTACGCCGTGGAATTCGAGGATGATACCCAGAAGAACTAGTCGCGTGTCTTGTCATCGCCTGTGGTGTTTTTAGTTTTTGCTTTTTTCGTTTTGTTTCCGCTATCGTGTCTCCAGTCTTGTGACCGAGTATTGTAATAAGTAGCCATGTGGCTAATACTTTATAATTATGTTACGATTTCGCTTTGTTCGGCCACTGTTGATTGTGTGTACTAGCTACTGATCTGGGACTAGTACAGAAATACACAGGAGACTTCGGGTAGCTGATCCGGGGGCTCGCAGTAAAGATGCATAAAGAGAACAATTTGAAGAATGGAGTTGGGATTAAGATGGGTCAGCTAGATCCCGTAATAATGAAGAAGGCCACGAAAGAAGGCGCTGGAGGGTAAACTAAACCCGCGCCAGAAAAAAGACTTGAAGATGATGAGATCCTCAGGACAAGGGGTAGGGGAGGACTCACCCGCCGCTGGGCGGGCCCCGATCAGCACCAAAGGAGGAAGAACCCCAACCGAAGCCATGGTGTCCAAACTCTCTTCCATCACAACTGAGACAGCCCAATCTTGCAGCGCGGGCGACGTATCGAGCCCGGTGGCAGTGGAGCCTGCTGTCAAGCACTCGGGCGATGTGAACAGAGGACCGGTGGGCCAAGCCCTCTGCACAAGAACAAAAATCAAAGGCAACTCGATTGCGAAGCACTCGGGGGGCTACTGTGGAGGATACAAGGACCGGGTATGCACGTGTAGGAGGTTCTGGAGGACCATTCAAGAGCGTGAGTCCGATCCATCCAACCATGTTGTAACTAAAATGAAAGATTGTAACCGTAAAGGAAGCTATACTAAATAAGAAAGGATACGATCCCGTTTCTTGTAACCAACTCGTACTTGTGTTCTAGTAACCGAGTTGGATTCCAACCCCCTCCCTGTATATAAGAAAAGGGAGAGGGAGGACGAGAGGACATGATACGACACAACATATAATCCCAGAACACATGACTAGGGTATTACCTCCATCGTTGAGGGCCTAAACCTCTATAATTCCTTGTCTTGTGTTACCATCGAGATCCTGATCCAGCGCCTTGCCCCACAAATTCACACCCCCTAAGATTATTGCCGACATAAAATGTCGACATCACCGATCCCATCGAGTCTTCCTCTGGACCCTCTCTTGATTTCTCTTCAGGTTTTTCTCTCTCCGCTCTTTGTGACGTAAGCAATGAAATTATGGAATGATTTCTAGAAAATGAGCTTGCTCTTATCACTCACAAATGTTCCAACATCTACAAGAGAGTGAGAGTGAGGAAGAGAGGTGGCACCGTGACTTGCTTCGAGTGTGGTGGCCCCAACCACATTCGAGCAAACTGTCCCAAGCTGGAGAGGGCAAGAACGACTGCACCGACAAGAACCGCAACAAGAAGTCTACCATTCACGAGCCAGCGCAAGAAAAGAAGTACCACAACTTTGCTAAGAACAAGAAGCTCTTCCACCGCGTGCTTGCCACTCTCGATGACATCGACTTCTCCGACACGGAGACATAGAGCGATGAGGGTGAGGATGAACTGCAAGAGAAGGTGAAGGGCGGTGACGAATTCTCCGGCATGTCCTTCATGGCGGACGCCAACGGCGTCAGCGACTTTGAGCTGTACAGCGACACGGATGAGGTACCCTCCTATGACTAGCTCAATGATGCCTTCTGCAAGCTAGGAAAAAATCATACTAGATCTAGAGCTATGTGTACGGAGTTAGTGAAGGAAGTAGGTACCTTGTCTCGGGAGTTAGCTTCACTTAAATCATGTTCTTCCCGAGATTTTGATAGCTGTACTCTCTATGTTGCTTTGCTTGTGGAGTTGGAGAACCTAAGGACCTTGCATGATAGTGTGCTTTCTGAACTTGATGGTCTTAGGTCAATGAATGCTAGCTCTAGTTCTTCTGATGTCATTCCTGTTGATGCTAGTTTTCTTCATACTCACACAACTGCATCTTGTAATAATTGCCCTAAGCTACTTGCTGAAATTGATGCCAAGAGCTCTCACCTTAGGAAGATTTCTGCTAAGAATGATGAACTTGAATTGCATGCTTCTAAGGACCCAGTCAGCTCATGTGAGGGCTGTAAGCAACTAAAACTTGACAATAATACTTTGAATGTCAAGTGTGCTCAACTTACTGAGGACTTACTAGTTAAGTCACCAAATGGTTGCTTGCTATGTATTAGGGTTAAGGATGGCGTGGATAAGGTCCATGCAGAGCTTAGGAAGAAGTTAGAGGCCTAGGTTGGTAGAATTAGATATGCTCCCTGTGTTTCCTGTGAGCCTCTCAAAATTAAGGCAGCCGTATATAGGGAGAAATATGCACGTGCTGTACGATCCTCTTCTTCTGGCTCTTCTTCTACTCTCCTTCCCCTTGCTCTTCATGCGCCTCACTTTTTCGAGAGTGTTAGTATCTTATGAGCACTTTTGAGAAATTTGTTGGAGGCAAGAAGAAGTTCAATCTCATTCTAGACCAGTCCAAGATTAGCAGATTCAATCAAGGTCTAGAATTTGATTACTTGGAGCACGCATGGGCGCATCCGCCTACAGTTGTACGTGCCTCCAAGAGTGGAGAGATTGTGGTTGCTCCACAGACGAGCACCACGGTTTTTAGATTAGCCGGGATTGTCCATGGGACTTCTAACGAGAAGGGTGCTTCTCTTGTTACTTCAGCCTCCAAGGCGAAGTATACCTGCACCTTCTGTCAGAATGATGGACATATTGTTGATTTCTGCTTCAGACGAGCCAAGATCACTACGCGTGAGTGTGTTCGTACCCTTAGGTGTATTCAGGGTCATCCCCAAACTCTTAGTGCTCCTAAGGCACACACTACTTCTAGACAGGTTAGAGAGTTGCCTGTTTTTGGACAGCGTATGGGGCTTGGTTTTCGGGCTACTACCTTTGGTTTTTGCCCCAGAGCTGTCCCGAATCAGTCTTTCCGCCGTCCCCTTGATATTCCTTGTTCTTCCCAGCGAGGTGTATATCAGTGGAGCGAGTTTGCTTCCTCCAGTAGGAGGTTTCAGCAGCAGCACTAGGATGGTCCGGCCTTTGCAATTCGGTGAACCAACCCGATACCTGTTCCCAGACGTCCTACAGGAGCGATTTCTGACTTAGTGAGAGTAGAGTCATGGAGAGCCGCTACATTGCATTCATCTGCTTCTGTGACTGGTTCTTCTGCTCGGGTGACTCAGTTTTGGGTTCCTAGATTTTCTTTGATCTATCCCAGTACTGAATCATCTGCATCTCGCTCTCTTTGATTCATGTCCATAGGACAGGGAAGGGAGAGGTTTAAATCATAGACTCCGGCTATTCACGTCATATGACCGGAGACTCCCGTTGGTTCTCTTCCCTAGTCCGAGCTCCCGGTGATGAGGTGATCACCTTTGTGGATGCTTCATTAGGTAGAATTATCGCTAAATGTACCGTTTGCATTAATGATCATTTCATACTTAAGGATGTTGTCTTAGTTAGTAAGCTGCAATACAATCTGCTTTCTGTTTCTCAACTTATCGATGACAATTTCGAGGTAAGCTTTAAGAGCAGCACTTGTAGGATCCTCAATTCTTCTAGGGAGTTTGTTTGCGGGATTTCTCATTTTGGAAGTCTTTCGTGCTGATTTTTCCTCCTCTTCTTGAGACTCTCTCCGTTGCCTTATTGCCTCAGAGTCCCGTGATCTCTCCTTTTGGCATAGGAGACTTGGTCATATTGGCTTTGATCATTTGACTCGAGTTAGCGGCCATGATCTCATTCGTGGTCTACCTAAACTCAAGATGGTCAAAAATATTGTATGCTCTCCTTGCCGACATGGCAAGATGGTTGTTGCTTCTCATCCTCTAGTCACCCGAGTGATAACTGATGCACCAGGATAGCTCTTGCACATGGACACAGTTGGTCCAGCTAGAGTACAGTCAGCGGGAGGAAAGTGGAACATTCTTATCATAGTCGATGATTTTTCGAGGTATTTTTGGGTGTTTTTCATGGCCTCGAAGGATGAGTCCTTTTCTCACTTTAGGAATTTGGTCTGTAGGTTGTCCATTGAGCTCCCCAGTACCTTACGAGTGATTCGCAGTGACAATGGCAAGGAGTTCAAGAACTCCTGCTTTAGCAGCTTCTGTGAGGAGTTAGGCATAGTGCATCGGTTCTCTTCTCCATACGTTCCTCAGCAGAATGGCATAGTGGAGAGGAAGAACATGACCGTGGTTGAGATGGCTAGGACGATGCTAGATAAGTACAATACTCCTGGGAAGTTTTGGGCTGATGCTGTAGCTACGGCATGCCATGTTGCCAACAGAGTTTTTCTTAGGGTACACTTGCACCGCATTTCTTATGAGTTGAGATATGGGCGGAAGCCCATTGTATCTCATTTTCGTGTTTTCGATTGCAAGTGCTTCTTCTTGAAGTCTGGGAACCTAGACAAGTTTGAGTCACGCTCTGCTGACGGAATCTTTCTGGGTTACTTGACTTCTTCCCGTAGTTATAGCATTTGGGCTGTAGACTTGGGTAGGATAATAGAGACCTGTGAGGTGACCTTTGATGAGGCTAGTTGTGGGATGTCAGAGACAGGGGTCCCGCAAGAGGGGCCCGCACCCGACTGGGCTTGACGGGCACAGTAGAAAGCCCAAAGTCCAGAAGCACCACGACGGGCCCGGAGGAGGTTTTCGACTTGTTCCCCAAGGCAACTTCCGTTCCTTCGAGGAAGCTTCGCGCCACGCCCGAATAACCCGCCAAGAACGAAGCATGCAGCCTGACACTGCCAGAGCCTGCGGATGCTGGAACCTGACAGGGCGGCAGGCGTAGGTCGGGGAAAGCATAACCACTTCTCCAAGACGTAGAGCGCGAGGGCCAATAAGGACAAAGTACATGTCGGCCAGGCCACCATGTTCAGGGCCCGGTGGCGCCCATGTATCATGTATCCTTCCCCCAGCATATAAGGGGAGAAGGGAGAAGAAAAAGAGAGAGGCTCATATATCCAAGAACACAGGACTAGGGTATTATCTCCTCCGCGAGAGCCCGAACCTATCTAAACAGATTGCCCTCGCATCCTGTGTTACCATCAAGCTCAGATCCCGCACAAATCCCCTAGAATCACAAATCTCATTGCCGGCGAAACCGATCGTCGACAGTTGGCGCGCCAGGTAGGGGCTTGTGTCAAGATCTTCGTCAAGCTTGATGGCTATGACGAGCGAAGCCTCCACAGCCTTCTTCCCGGGCCAGGTCTTCCGTTTCAGAAGCCTGACCTTCATCTCCAACGACCTCGGAAGCCTTTCCCTCTCTAAGGAAACCGTGCTGCAGCGCGATGAGGTTTCCGGCGAGCCATCGCCACGACTTCCGCGCCGATCGGAGGGTCCCCCTGTCTCGTGCTCTAAAATGCCGAGTGGGGAACCGAAGGCCCATTCCGGCCTGGGAGTCGGACTCGAAGACGCCGAGGTGCGAATGGTGGGGGTTCTCGCCGCCAAGCCACTCGGCACCCCCGAGCGCCTGGATTTATCTTCTCCAGGCTCACCCAGCTCAGCGGCCGAGTCAGAAGAAAGCCTAGAGAGCTGCTGGAATTTCCGTAGAGTCTGCGTAATCGAGGGCTCGCGGGCGGATTCGCAGCAGCACCTCGACACCTCAGCCGTCGCCGACTTGGAAGGTGGCCGAGCAACTGAACCTGACGCGCGGGCGCGTACTCTCCGGGACCGCGCCCGGGCTGTCAATGAAGACATTCTACAAGCCAAGATGGGGGACCAGGCTGTTTTTCGTACCCCACAGCAGAATATCGTCGCCTCCAAGACACTCCTGGATACCCTGACCCCTATGCTGGGGGCGGGTGATCCAGTTGCCCCGATCATGGCCCAAGTAAAGGCCATGGTGACGGCGGCAGCTATCCAGCAGGCCCAAACCGACCAGCCGGCGAAGGAGCTGTCACGTGGTCCGGTGAGGACCCAGACGGCCAGCAGCCGGTCAGGTCGGGAAGCCCGCCAGACACATCATGTTCTACCCCGCGGAGACAACTTGCGACACAGCATCAACCGCGACCTCTGTTCAGACCTCGACGCCAGGCACCGCGACCGAGAAAGGGAGGAACAACGTCATCAAGCCGACGAATATGAACGCTACGGCATCCTTCCGCGAGATCGTGAAGTACGCCAAGCGCAATCCCCTCCGCGTCGATCACCACCCGGAGGGTGTCGCGGGGTCATTGAAGGGGTTCGCGCATTTACCCCTCACCTACGCCGAGTGGTTTGGCCTGATGGATTTAATCCTAAAGGCATCACTAGGTTCGACGGTGAGAGGGACCCGGAGGCTTGGCTACAAGTATATGCTCAGCGGTCGGGCGGCCAGGGGATCGGTAATGGCAAACTACTTACCGGTGACCCTCTCGCCCCTGGCCCAAGCATGGCTCACCGGACTTCCAGCGAACTCTATAGATTCCTGGGGAGATCTGTGTGAGCAGTTCATTTCAAATTTCCAAGGCACTTACGAGCGCCCAGGCACCCCTTGGGACCTATACCAGCTACACCAAAGGAGGAATGAACCCCTCCGGGAGTTCGTCAAGCGCTTCATGCACAGGAAAAGCACCGTTCGGGATGTCACAGATGCGATTGTGATAGCTGCCTTCCAGAAGGGAGTCAGCGACCCCGACCTCATCAAGAAGATGTCCCGGAAGCCACCGACGTCGGTCCGGGAGCTGTTCGCCCTAGCAGACCGTTACGCTTCAGCCTCCGAGGCTTTGGCGGAACGGCGTGACGAGGGGAAGGATCAGGCTGAACCCCCCCGCCGGAAAGAAAAGAAGCGCAAGGGTGAAGAGCTGGTGGCAGTCGCTGCACCAACTCACCCTCGCGCCCTCAAAGAGGATGGATATGATAAGGTTATGAACTCACTTTGCCCTTTCCATCCGAAGGGGAGGCATGCCGCCAAGGACTGCTTCACCCTAAAGAGGTTCGCCCGCGAGAGCAAGAAGCAGGCTGGACAAGGTCCGAGTGGGCACGCCGCTAACAAGCCACCTCCCCCCGAAGCCGAGGAGGACTATCAGGAAGCCGATCTCGAGCTCAACTACATATTCGGGGGCTCAGCTGCATATGAGTCCAAGCGGAAGCAAAAGCTCACCGCCCGGGACATCTACGCGGTGCAGCCGGAAACGCCCCAATATGTACGCTGGTCCGAGGTCGCGATAACCTACGACCGCTCGGATCACCCAGACCACGTCCCGTTCCCCGGCAGGTATCCTCTCGTCTTGGCGCCCGTCATCCGCGGCATCAAACTCAAGAGGGTATTGATCGACGGCGGGAGCGGGCTCAACGTCCTTTTTGTCAAAACCCTTGACGATATGGGGATTCCACGGTCGGAGCTAAAGCACGGATCATCGCCTTTCCACGGTGTCATACCTGGAATTTCAGCGACACCACTCGGACAAATCACTCTGCCGGTCACTTTCGTCGCGAGGGAGAATTACCGGACAGAAAACCTTGGCTTCGAGGTGGCAGATTTCACAACAGCATATCATGCCTTCTTGGGGAGACCCCAGATCGCCAAGTTCATGGCGCATACCCACTACACGTGCCTTGACATTGAAGATGCTGGGGCCGAGTGGTATCATCGCTCTCGCGGTGACATGAAGCGATCTTTTTCTGTGATAGGAAAGTGCGAGATGGCCGAGTCCCTGGAGGCGCAAGGTGTCGAGGGGATCCGGCGAGAAGCGGATTCTGAGAAGCCGGAAGGCGGCGTCCCCACCCGCAAAGCGCGAAACCCCGGGATCGGCCCCGAAGAAGGTACCAAAAGAATCCTCCTTGACCCGTCCAATCCGTCGCGAACCGCCTTGATCGGGACAGGGCTCGGGGACAAATAGGAGGACGTGCTCGTCACTTTCCTGCGGGCGAATAAAGACGTCTTCGCTTGGAAGCCGTCGGACATGCCCGGAGTTCCCAGGGAGGTGATCGAGCATGCATTAAATGTAGACCAATCGGCCAGGCCAGTCAAGCAAAGGCTGCGGCGATTCGCCCAAGACCGCCGACAAACCATCAGGGAGGAGATTACAAAGCTGCTAGCCGCAGGCTTCATCAAAGAAGTGTATCACCCCGACTGGTTGGCAAACCCTGTCCTTGTCCAGAAGAAGAATAAAAGCTGGCGCATGTGAGTTGATTACACCGACCTCAACAAGGCTTGTCCGAAAGATCCCTTTGGTCTCCCCCGTATTGATCAGTGGTGGACTCCACCGCCGATCCCGATCGCTTAGTTTTACGGGCGCCTACTCAGGCTATCATCAAATCCGGCCGAGAGGAGGATTGCGAAGACCTCGTTTATCACCCCGTTCGAGCATATTGCTACATCACCATGCCGCTTTTGAAGAACGCTGGCGCAACTTATCAGCGCGCGATACAGCGGTGTTTTCACCATCAGCTTGGACGCAACGTGGAAGCTTATGTGGATGATATAGTGGTCAAAACCGAGGCAGAAGACAGCCTCACCTCTGATCTGGCCGAGACGTTCACAAGTCTGAGGGCGTTCCAGATGAGGCTAAACCCCGAGAAGTGTGTTTTCGGAGTTTCCTCCGGGAAGCTACTCGGGTTCATTGTCTCTCATCGCGGGATCGAGCCGAACCCGGAGAAAATCGGGGCCATCATGAGGATGGCCCCGCCTACCAGCCAAAAAGAGGTCCAAAAGCTCACTGGGTGCATGGTAGCGCTTGGCAGGTTTATCTCCCGGTTGGGAGTTCAGGGAATGCCTTTCTTCAAGCTCCTCAAGAAGCAGGACCGCTTTGAATGGACAGCGGAGGAGCAGCAAGCCTTTGAAGAGCTCAAGGAGTTCCTCTCCACCCCTCCAATTCTAGTCTCGCCGGTGCAAGGTGAACCTCTCCTGCTCTACATAGCGGCGACAACTCATGTAGTCAGCGCCGTGATAGTTGTGGAGCGGGAAGAATCGGGACACCGCTACGGCGTGCAACGCCCGGTTTATTTTGTCAGCGAAGTGCTGGGCGAATCCAAGACGCGATACCCTCAAATCCAGAAGCTGCTGTACGCCATTTTGATCTCGTCACGGAAGCTGAAGCATTATTTCCAAGGACATTCGATTTCAGTAGTGACTTCTTTCCCCTTGGGAGAGGTCCTCCATAATCGGGAAGCTACTGGAAGAATTTCAAAGTGGGCAGCCGAGCTTGGAGCTTTCGACATCTTATTCAAGCCGCGTGCCGCCGTCAAGTCCCAGGCTTTGGCCGACTTTACGGCCGAGTGGACCGAATCCCAGGCTCCCCGGACGGAAGAAGAGCCAGAATATTGGATCATGCACTTCGATGGATCTCTCATGCTTGGAGGAGCAGGGGCGGGAATTCTCCTTATCTCACCTAAGGGCGACAGTTTGAAGTATGTCCTTCGGATTCACTTCCCGGCCTCGAACAATGCCGCAGAGTACGAGGCTCTCATCCATGGGCTCCGTATCGCCACATCACTCGGAATCCGACGGCTGGCGGTTCGGGGCGACTCCCAGTTGGTGGTGAACCAAGTACAGAAGGACTGGTCGTGCGTGGATCAGACCATGACGACATACTGCCAGCAAGTCCGAGAATTGGAAGATGTCCCGAGTGGTATCTTCGTACAGGATCTTCACGAGCCAACCGTTACAAAACGACAAGAGCCGAGTAAGGATCCTGGGACCGGGGTCCTGCTCATCGATCCCGACTGGACTACCCCGTACCTTGATTACCTCCTGAAGGACAAACTCCCGGAAGCGACCACTCTGGCAGAGCGCGTCTCCCGACAATCCAAGTCCTATGTGGTGGTGGGCGATGAGCTCTTCCGAAAGAGCGCCTCAGGTGTCCTCAGGCGGTGTGTTTCGGGACAAGTGGGAAGAGAACTGCTCCAAGAAATCCACTCGGGGATGTGTGGCCATCATGCGGCATCAAGCGCCTTGGTTGGGAAAGCCTACCGACAAGGCTTCTTCTGGCCAACGGCAGTAACGGATGCCAAGGAGATCGTTCGAACCTGCGAGGGCTGCCAGTTCTACGCAAGACAGACACACTTGCCGGCGTAGGAGTTGCAAACTATCCCCATCTCTTGGCCCTTCGCAGTCTGGGGGCTCGATTTAGTGGGCCCGCTCAAGAAGGCTCAAGGTGGTTTCGCCTACCTCTTCGTAGCTATTGACAAGTTCACCAAGTGGATCGAAGCCAAACCAGTCGCCACTATCACTGCGGTTAAGGCCAAGGAGTTCTTCCAGGATATCGTGGTCAGATTCGAAGTGCCCAACCGGATCATCATGGATAACGGCACCCAATTCAGGAGTGAAGAATTCCAAGAGTGGTGCGAAGGCGTCGGGATCAAGATCTGCTTCGCCTCGGTGGCTCACCCACGAAGCAATGGGCAGGTCGAGCGGGCCAACGGTCTGGTCCTCCAAGGCCTTAAGGCCAGGATCTTCAACCGCCTCAAACCATACGCTGCCCGATGGGTGAAGGAGTTACCGTCGGTACTCTGGGGACTCAGAACCACTCCCAGCCGAGCAACTGGCCAAACACCCTTTTTTCTGGTCTATGGTGCAGAGGCGGTTCTGCCGACCGAACTAGGGTTCGAATCCACGAGGGTTCGGAACTACGACGAAGCCGAGTCCGAGGGAAGCCGAATGGTGGAGCTTGATCAACTCGAGGAGGCTCGGAACGTTGCAGCCATCCAGTCGGCTAAGTACCTCCAAGGACTTCGGCGCTACCACTCTCGCAATGTCAGAAGTAGAACCTTTTCGTATGAGATCTGGTCCTGAGAAGGAATCAGAAAAGCGAGCACAAGCTCTCTCCAATTTGGGAAGGTCCGTACATTGTGGAGAAGATGGTCCGGCCGGGTGCTTATCGACTTAGATGTGAAGACGGCGAGATTTTGGCGAATACTTGGAACGCCGAACAGCTCCGTCGCTTCTACGCATAAGTTATGTACCCGACTCTCACATACTGAATAAAATGGTGATCCCCTTTTATTTTCTGAAGCCCTACTGTGTAATGGTAGTCCCGAGTGGTTATTACCCGACTGGTGTAACGCCTAATCCTGGACGCTACCGGTACAAAACGCACGGAAATAAAAACCGCGATGAGCACAAAACTCCGGCGGTTTATACCAACGCGCATAACGGAATGGGTAGAAAGCACTAACCACTCGGGGACTACAATTCGCAGCGCCAGAATCTAACCGAGATTTGCCTGATCGAGAGTTTCTAGCCGTCAAAAGCTCGTGCCCCAGCGCCTCGTTGCTGGCACTGGAGCAACTGACCAGAATAGTTGATCAGGCGGAACCCTAAACTCGGAATAAACATGACGGCACAGATTGGGCAAGATTCCACTTTTTATTCCTTAATATCAGTAATTTACACTACTGACTTTCTTTTTCTTTTTCTCGCGCTAAAAAAAAGGGAGGCGGGGCGGCTCTCGCCACGCCGCCGCTTCGCCGGGAGGCCCGGGAGAGAGGTCGTCGGGATCAGACGCGACGCGCGCGACGTAGCGCCGCTAGGATCTCGTCCTCAACCACCCAAAGGGGCGGTATGAGGCGGACGATACCTGATGGCCAGGTCATCGCGGCGCTCGCGCCCGATCATCTCCATGATGATCTCAGCCACCTCGTGGAGCCCCGGAGCCACCTCCAGCAAGGCGGCCACTGCGGCGGCGTCGCTGGTGGCTCCTTCCTCCTCCTCCGCCTCTAGAGTGGCGAAGTCGAGCTCCTCCCAAAATTCTGCCTCCTCCCAGTTATGGAGTAGCCCGAAGAATCGCTGGCGGAAGAATGCCGCGTAGGGGCCAATGAATCTCCTCGTGCTAGCCATGGAGGAAGGCTGGGAAGAAGAAGAAGAAGAAGGAGACGATCGCTCAAGGGCGGTGACGTCCCATTTATAACCTGTACCTGGCTCCGGAATCGAGGCGACGCCATTCAAAAATGCAAAAGACGAAGCGACGCCGCAAGACTGACAATTCGTTCGGAGTACCAAAGAAGATCGGTACGTTGAACAAAATCAAGGGGCATTTCGCCAGACATGTGTCATGGGCAGTTCAAGCTCATTCGGCCTTCCCACTTAATTCGCTCAAATTAAGCGAAAAAGCCCGGGGGCTGGAGAGCTAGGAAACGACGCAAGCCTGGGGGCTAAACCACTCAGCCAGGTGGCCACAACGTAAGTCCTGACGCTCGAGAGCTGCACACTAGCCTCTCGGAAAAGCGTGTCTGGGGCAAGAAAGCCACGGGCCAAGACCCTGGCGCCTAGGAGCCAAACCAGTCGGCTGAAACCCACCCAGAAAGGTGCAACGGGATCCAAAAGGCTGTAGGCCTATATTCTAGCAACTCAGACAAAGGAGAAGGAGTGAAAGAGGTCTGGAGCTCATTTAGCAGAGGACAACACAGACAAATTATATTCAAGTGAGAAGACACAATATTTCAGACAAGGAGGGCCAGCACTCGGCATCAAGGTTCACATCGAAGTCAGAATTCTAGATTCTCTAACAAGGCTTGCGATGCACCGGAGACCTCTTCGAGGAGCACGTTGGCCTTGTCTTCATCATAGGCAAAACCTTCTTTCACAGCTTCGAGGTCAACTCTCGGATAATGAGACTAGACCACCGCCAATGCCTGGTTCGCACTCATTGTCGCGGACTCCTTGGCGTAAGCTCTAATCCTGTCGGCTCCTCCGGAGAGAAGCGGAACAGCATCGTCCCCTGGCCCGGCTTGACTCCTTCAATACGCAGAAGGTGCAGGACTGGCTCGCAGGCGACGCGCAGCTCAGTCTGGCCCTGTTCGACAGCGGCCATCTTCTCCTTGCATTCTGCAAACAAAGTCAAATGGCCATCAAGAGCACACCCGACGCCAAGTATGTTCAACCCAAGTCAAAGAAATTTAACCTTCAGCTCCCGCTGCCTCCTCTCCAAGCTGACTCGAGCTTCGAGGCTAGAGTTCTCTGAAGCCTCCAGTCGGGCTCTCAGCTCAGCAACAGTCGAGTCGCGCTCTGAAACACGAGAGCGTCATCATCCTCTCCAACCATCCAAAAAGACATCCAAACCGAGTCCAGGGGAGGATCTCACCTTCGAGCATATGCTCAAGCTTCGTCTTCTCCTCTCGGATCGCCATACATTGGTCCTCGAGCCCGTGGACCTCTTTCCACCTGTCCGCGTTGATCTCGCTGAGCTTGTCCTAGTACTGCTTCTGCTCCTTGAGCTTCGGGAGCACCTTCCGGAAAAACTGCGACCTTTGCTCCGAGCGCTCCCCCATGTCCTAGGTAACAGGCGAGAATCTCGAGGAGAAGTCACAGCAACAAATTGAAGACAAGAAACTCACCCTGACGAGCGTGCTACACCTGACGGTGAGCTCATAAAGCTCCGTCCGAGCCGCTCTCTCCATCTCATCGTCCTCTTCCATCCCTTTCCAGTCGGAACCCCCTTCCCACCATACGGTCCGATTCGGGGGCTTCGGCAGAGGACCGAGCGGCAGTGGCTCTCGATGCACCTCCTCCACTCTGGGAGACGGTGCCGGGTCGATCTCGTCGGCGGACGGACCACCGGATGGTTCGACCGTCGGGCCGCCGGCACCCGGTGGCGACGCCCCGGCAGTCGGCGGCGAGGGTGACCTAGCCGACGCGGCGGGGGCTCCCCTTGGGGAAGCCTGCGCCTGGGGCTCCTTTTCAGGAGACCCCTCCACCGGGACGTCCATAGCAGGAGTCCTGAATCAGCAAAAAGGGAAGACACCTCAGCACAGGCGGTAACAAAAAGACAAGGATCGCCCAAAAGAATACCTTTTGGATTTCTTGAATTTCATCCCAGGTCTCATCCGAGACCCAGCACCACTCGGAGGGAAGTCAGCGCCTGCAGCCGGGGCTGCCCCTGGGACAGAAGGCTGTGGCTCTGTGCTTCGTGATCCGGGTGCATCGGAGGTCGAAGGCCCGGCTGACGAAAGACCGGCGACCTCCTCCGCCGATTCCCGGCGCAGCTCGTCGACCGAGGTGTCAGCCACTCGCTTCGCCTGAGCATTTTTCAGCCGAGAGAGGCCGACGACCGGAGCGTCAGAGAGGAAGGACGCGCGTTCCTGAAAAAAGGAACGATCGCACCCTGTTTGAATCACACATCAGTCAAGAAATCATGGAACAGCTTTTCGAGAGAATAGTGCACTCACAGGAGGGGGAGGCCTTGCCGTCGAAAATTTATGAGGGCAGCCCCTGTTGGTGATCACTGTGCCAGGCACGAAGAGATCAACTACCCGTGCTGCCAGCGCCTCCATCGATAAGGACGTATCCGTTTCCCGAGTAGGATCCTGAGGCCCGTTATACTGGAACCCCAAATGGACTCTCTCCTTTAAGGGCTGCACCCGGCGCTTCACAAAGCTGATCGCGATCCCGGGACCCGTCAGCCCTCGGTTCTTCAGATCGTCAATCAATGCCAGAAGCTCGGGGATTTGGGCCGAACCACCTCCATCCGGGGCATCGCTCCAGCATCGGGAAGCTTTAGGAGCGCGGCCAGCGAAGGGGGCGAGGAAAGGGTCCACATTGGCACAATAGAACCACTCCCGCCTCCAACCTTTGAGGGAGGTCTTGAGGGGAACGACAAAATACTGCTTCTTCGAGCCCTCCCGCAGCTGGAGCCCGGCGCCCCCAACGACGCTGGGAGCGGCCCGGTTCGGATGAGGCTTGAGCAAGAAGAAGGAGCGGAACAAGTCCAAATGAGGACGTATCCCAAGATACGCCTCGCAAAGCTGAACGAAGATAGCGATGTGAAGAATCGAGTTGGGGTTCAAATTGATCAGCTCGATTTCGTAAAAGTGGAGGAGCCCCCGGAAGAAGGCGCTCCCAGGAACGCTAAATCCTCGCCAGAAGAAGGACTCGAACACCACAATCTCATTCTCCAGAGGTGTGGGGTAAGGGTCACCTGCGGCGGGACGAGCGGAGATCAACTCCAGCGGAGGAAGGACGCCGGCGGCGACCAGTCCCTCCAAGCGGGACGTCGTGGTGATGGAGGTCTCCCACCCCGCAGTCGCAGGGTCGGTGCTACCTCCCGACGCTGACGAGGATCCCGAAGAGGAAGACATCTCTGTGAAGGAGACCTGGAGGGAGGAACCGTCGGGGGCCTTGGGCGCGAAATTAGAAACCCTAAGTCGCCCAAATCGCCGAAAGAGGCTCAAAGGTTTCTCAACTGTGGTGGGGGAAGGGCAGAGGTACCTTCGCCTAGCAAGTTTTCCCTCATTTATAAGGAGCAAGCCTTAATTTTCGCCTTACGGCGGGGAAAGCAACGGCCTCCGCTTTCGATTCTGGGCCAGATCTAGGGCACGCCCCATGTTGGGCCGATAGCTGAGTTGCGCAAGACGCAACCAGGTGTCAAATCTGGTTCGAAGTTTGGGATAAAGTGCGCCCCATGATGGGCCTGAATGCCAGCCGCCACGGAAGCTTGGGGCTGGGCACTTTCCGAACATCCTCAAGCGGTATGCCCCATAATTTTGGGTCAATTGCTGGTCACTGCTTCTTCTAGCGTGATTGGGTACCGTGGGAGGATTTTCACTAAATCGGTCTTGAGAATGCGCCCCATGAGGGTCTGAAGCGATCTTGGCCGTAAGCGGGCACAGGCATTACTCTGGATGACCAAGGTATGCCCCATGAGGGTCGGTTGGGTCTCACAAGCCAATCGCCGCACATCGCAAACGGGTGCGGGTACCGCTCGGCCCCAAGCCAAAAAGACTATGGTACGCCCCATGAGGGCCAGCCGAGCGACAAGCCGGTTGCCGCGCACCGAAAACGGGCGCGGGTACCACTCGGCCACGAGCCGAAAGACTACGGTACGCCCCATGAGGGGCGGCCGCGCGACAAGCGGTTGCCGCGCAAAACGGGCGCGGGTACCACTCGCCACAAGCCGAAGACTACGGACGCCCCATGTGGGCTACCGAGCGATAACCGGTTGCTGCCGCGCAAACGGGCGCGGGTACCACTCGGCCACGAGCCGAAAGACTACGGTACGCCCCATGAGGGCCAGCCGAGCGACAAGCCGGCTGCCGCGCACCGAAAACGGGCGCGGGTACCACTCGGCCACGAGCCGAAAGACTACGGTACGCCCCACGAGGGCCAGCCTGGCGATAAGCCGGTTGCCGCGCACCGTAAACGGGCGCGGGTACCACTCGGCCACGAGCCGAAAGACTACGGTACACCCCACGAGGGCCAGCCTGGCGACAAGCCGGTCGCCGCGCACCATGAACGGGCGCGGGTACCACTCGGCCACGAGCCAAAAAGACTGTGGTACACCCCCCGAGGGCCAGCCGAGCGATAAGCCAGTTGCCGCGCACCGTGAACGGGCGCGGGTACCACTCGGCCACGAGCTAACCAACCACGGTGACTTCACACTACAAGTTCTTTACGATCTTTTTTCCCGTATAATCCTTATGACAGGATAAGAGACGGAAATCCGATCCTAAAGCACTTGGGGGCTGCTGTGGGATGTCAGAGACAGGGGTCCCGCAAGAGGGGCCCGCACCCGACTGGGCTTGATGGGCGCAGTAGAAAGCCCAAAGTCCAGAAACACCACGACGGGCCCGGAGGAGGTTTTCGACTTGTTCCCCAAGGCAACTTCCGTTCCTTCGAGGAAGCTTCGCGCCACGCCCGAACAACCCGCCAAGAACGAAGCATGCAGCCTGACACTGCCAGAGCCTGCGGATGCTGGAACCTGACAGGGCGGCAGGCGTAGGTCGGGGAAAGCATAACCACTTCTCCAAGACGTAGAGCGCGAGGGCCAATAAGGACAAAGTACATGTCGGCCAGGCCACCATGTTCAGGGCCCGGTGGCGCCCATCTATCATGTATCCTTCCCCCAGCATATAAGGGGAGAAGGGAGAAGAAAAGGAGAGAGGCTCATATATCCAAGAACACAGGACTAGGGTATTATCTCCTCCGCGAGAGCCCGAACCTGTCTAAACAGATTGCCCTCGCATCCTGTGTTACCATCAAGCTCAGATCCCGCACAAATCCCCTAGAATCACAAATCTCGTTGCCGGCGAAACCGATCGTCGACACTAGTCCCGGTGCTAGACCATACATTTCAGGCTCTTCTCCTCTTTCCCAGTCTATTTTTGCATAGGATGTTGATGACGGAGTTGAAGGCATCTTGCCTGATCCAGTCTCCATTCCTGCTCCCGAGGTGCCTCCAATTTCCATCTCTGCATGTCGTGGGGGCTCTGATCTTTGTAACAGTAACCCGATTACTTACTATTGCATCGGACTGGAATTGATACAACCCGTCAGTAGTCCAGTTACTAATTCCAAACCGTACCCGGATTGAGGCCAATCAATCGGCACGACACACTCTGCTCGTGGTCATATACCAATCGATTGACTCCAACCCGAGCTTCCCCAAGATATGTCTAGTGCTAGTTCCCTGGATCAGTAGCCTAGCACCCACATATTTCACAATAAGTTGCATCAAGAATCAAGCTTAAAGTAATAGTTGAATTAATACTAGTTTGATTACAACTAATTAGTTTACAAGAATAAAACACAACCAACTGGCTGAACAGCGAAACAAGAAAAGTAAAACTACCATAGCAGCAACGGTATGCCTTCCCATACCCAGAGGCAACCGACTGGGGGTGAAAGTCCTAGATAACCGCGCAAACTTGACATCCACCTCGAGGAACTCATCAACCGACGCGTCTTCATTGCCTTCGACGCCATCTTCTATGTATGTTGTTAATATAGAGCAAACAGTGAGTACACGTATGTACTCGCAAGACTTTAGTGTATGGAAATATTAATATAGATGCAGGCTATAGCAAAGAATACAAGTTTCTACACTAAGTCTATTTTGAGCACAAAGCAAGATTTATTTGCAATAACATAATAGATTCTAAATCATTCACAATTTGTAAAGCGATTGTTTTAATCAAACTATAAACATAAACATTTGCTCATAAACCAAAATTTCCCAACCATTCCCTTCCTACAAACCGACAACCGAACTAACCCACCAAACCAAATCCATTTTCCAAAGCCAAATTCCGACCAACCCCATTAAACAATCCAATTCCCATCCAAGTTCCAACCAGAACCATTTCTGAGACCGAACCAAGACCAGACCAGAACCAACACCAGAAAATTCTATACATGATAATACTTCCCAAGCTGCTCATGACCGTGAGCACGGCTAATCAATTATTTTATTTAAATCTCTGCATAGTGTAACATCCCAAAATTTAGGTTTTCAAAAAAATTTCGTTTAGTTTAGCTTCCCAAAAATTTCTACTAATTTTCTCGCTTTAATAAAGCCTAATCTAGTATTTTCTAAAGCAAAAACAATTTAATTTGATTATTCTAAACCTCAAATAAATACATTTAATTTTATTTGGGTTCCTTGTGCTTCAAGAAATTCTTCTGTAATTTTTGAGATTTTTCGGAGCTCGTTTGCTATTTATTGGATTTATTCGGGATCGATTTGTATTAAGCCCTTTTATTGCAATTAATTAATTATTTGGAAAAGTTTATATAAAGTTTTGTTCGAAATTTTTTATTTGTATTCAAAATATCTCAAAATATTTTCTAGAATTTTTCTAGAATTTTTTGGGTATTTTTATTGCCTCAAATGATTTATTTGAATTTTTGGAGTTGTTTTTATTGGGAAAATCCGAATTTCCTGGGCGTGCCACGTGTCGCCACCAGATCGCGCCACGTGTCGCCACCAGAATGGGCCACGTCAGCCCTAATCCGAGACACACACCAACTGCTCGATAAACTGCCTATTTAACCCGTTTTTGCTCCAAACGCGTCCAAACTTGATTTTTCTTGACCTAGCCACCACCCCAACCTAGTATAGACCTCCCATGACCTCTCCCATGCATTTTCAACCTCCGGATCATATACAAAACTCCGAAACCGCTTCCATGTCCTCTGGACGTCGCCCAACGACGGCCGAACTTTGGAGCCGCTTCCCAGGCAGCTCGTCAACTCTTTTTTAGATCCGTCTTTGCCACAGTGTGCTCCTAGGTACCATATATTTACCCTCCAAATTTCATCCATTTTGGCCCATGTAATCTAAAGTTATGGCTGTTTCAATCTTGAATCTTGCCGAGGCCATAGCTCCCTCAATTTTTCGAGTTAGGTGCTGAAATTTTTTGTGTAGACTCCTGGGGATGTCCTCTACATGATAAACATCTTGCCTCATGGTTTTGCTCTCTGCATTTTGTGCAAAAAAATATTTTCTCCATCAGACTGAGATCATACTGCGTTTCAGACAGGGATAATCATCCTCGCGCGTTCCCTGCTGTTCCAGAAGGTAATTGTGACACCCCAGAATATGATATTTTCTAATTCGGCATTTTGGTACTACTTTATAACGTGTTTTTTGGCCGTTTTCGGGTGTTTGGGCCTCTCCGGGGGACTTTGGGCCTTGGGGGTTGAGTTGGGCCTCCGGTGGAAGGGTTTGGGCCCAAGGGGGGACTTTTGGGCAGCCCAATCTGGCCCCCACCCCTTGGTGCGCCCCCACTCCCTTTCCCAACCCTAGCCGCTATCCCCTAGCCCCCCCACGTGTAACACCCCAAAATTTTGCTTCTCTTAAATTCATGTGTGATGTGGCACTTTGGTGAATTTTTGGAATTTTCTGGAATTTATTTGGAATTATTTGGAATTTATTTGAATTTATTCCATTTTGAAATAATTAAAGAATTTAATTTTGCAAATAAATTTTTGTTGGAAATATTTTATTTGAGTCCAAAATGATCCAAAATATTTTCCAGAATTTTTCTGGAATTTTTCTGAGTCATTTGCTATTTTTAATGAATTAAATGAATTACTAGGAATTATTTTAAATATTAATTACCGAAAATCCAACTCGGGTCAAGTAATCGTTTCAATCGACCGAAGTCGGACTCGAGTCCGACCGAGCCGATTGACTCGACCAGACCCACTCCTAACCCTAATCAATCCCAACCGTTGGATCAAGATCCAACGGTGAGATCCGCCCGACCACCGAGCCGTGTCGGACCGGACCGGTCGCGCCCGCGATCGTGGCCGTTGGTTGTGCCACGTGGGACGGCCACGATTTCGTCGTCTTCACCGAGTCCGAAGCCTGGACTCCGCCGCGCCCGCCGCCGTAGCAAGTTAGGTTTCCGCCGCACGGACGCCGAGGCTATTTAATGCCCGGCATACCGAGGACCGCCGTGATTCCGCGCCCTCCCTTCTCTACTTCACCGAGGCTAAGTCGCCGCTGTTTAGCCGTCTGAGCTCGCCGTAGTTGCGCTGGCCGCCCGCGGTCTTTGCTTCGCGCCATCGCCATCCGCCGCCCGTTGACCTCGGTCCGGACTCACCGCGGCGAGACGCACGAAGGGACCCTTCATCTCGCCGAGCAACCCCGAACGCCGTTGGGCTCGTCGTCGTCTTCAACTCCGGCACCGTGCGCCACCACGGCCATCACCGCGAGCTCGTGCACCGTCGGATCCAGACGGACGGTTGAGGTGAGTTCACGTGTTCCAAACCCGATTAGATGCGGGCCGCTGGATCAAGATCCAACGGTTCACAATCGCCACGCGTCGTAGCAAAGGCGATTATAGGATTAGATCTGGACCGTCCGATCTAGATCGAACGGCCCACGAGCATCGAGTAGTTTCAACGTGTTAAACCCTGGATTCAATCCGCGCGGGCTGATTTTCAAACCAACGGACGAGATTGCGCCACGTGTCGGGAAGTTGGACCGACGCGGTCAGCGCCGTCCACGCGCGCGTGCGTGTGACGCTGACACGCGGGGCCCGCGTGTCAGAGGGCCCGCATGTCAGTGGCTAACCCAGCCAAGCGCTGACGTCAGCGATGACGTCACCCGAGTGGGCCCACATGTCAGTCACGTGAGCCGTGGACCGAGTCCACCGTGGACCCGAGCCGAGCGTGGACCAAGCCCATGGACGGTGGCGTCGCAGGCCAATCAGAGCTGCCACGTGTCCATGCTTACTCAATAATTAATTTCCGAAAAAGAAAATGATTTATTAATTCGAATAATGATTTCAAATTTAGATTCAAACTTCAAACGCTTATAACTTTTGCGTTTCAACTCCGATTTGAGTGATTCAAATTTCTAAATTTGTATAAAATTAAGATCTACCTAAATATGAATTTTATTTAATTTTTGGACTAAAGTTTTTCTCTGTAAAATTATTTAATTGATTATTTAAACTTTAAATAATCATAACTTTTGCGTTTTAACTCCAAATTTGACGATTCCAGTTTCTAAAAATCCAGAAAATTATGTTCTCTCTGTTTATGGATTTTATTTGGAGTTTTGGGATGTTTTTGCCTAGTGTTTATTTGTGTATTTGCTATTTGCACGCTTTACGAGTAGACGTTGAAGTGCCGGAAGGATTCGAGGGAGAAGTGTTGACTCAGATCCAACTCAAGACCAAGAGCAAGTACTTTTTGAAGGCAAGTTGTGCTTTGACCATATTGATCCCATTTCAAATCTATTTTGATTTAAACTATTGCATGCTAGTTCAATTAGAAAGATACTTTGTTTAAACATGGGGTTAGATAAATACCAATTTGCTATATGACACCTTGATTACTTAATTATGTGCCATGACCCTTTGTCACCCTAGTTGTGGTTTACTAGTTGGAAATTATTAAATTGCCAACATGGGTTTAGATCGTTGTAGTATGATGCTTAGACATGCTACGTGCTCATAACATGATTTTGGATAATCAAATGCTAATATGGACTTAATGATATATTTAACCTGTTTTGGAAAAGTATCATGTGATGTTGATAGCACGTGGTGCATGGTAATCAAGCGGGGTTTGATAAACGATTTCGGCCAGGGCATGTGGCAAGAGTAATCAAAGTGGGCCAGTGTGGCATTGGGAGTGTTGATTTGGTTTTTCGGGTAGTCTTGCCCTGGTCACTCTAAGGACTTAACCTTGCAAGCCTTTGAACTGGTCATACTTGCAACCACATGGTCGAATGGGACGGCCCTAGTTGACTAAGTCGCTAAGGACTCACTTGTGGAGCCTCAGGGTGTCGCTTACACCTTTTGTGTGATTGTGCGGGGAGCCGATCGTGGTCGTGGCCGATACCCATCTAACGTGTGTTGGTCCCATACTTCGCCTTGGCTAAGGGAAGGGATGGTGTAGAGCACGAACCGAGAGGACCACCTGTGTTGTTTGAGGCTTCCGAAAGGCTTTGTTACGGAACTCGCCTTTGTGGTGTTTGACTGTATCTTGTGGGTAAAGTGCATAACCTCTGCAGAGTGTAGAATCTATTTGAATAGCCGAGTCCACTGTGATCGACAATGCTCGGGAATTACAAAGGTTAGACTTTCTCAAAATAACTTGGATTTGAAAAGTTGGGTTGGTTTAACAATGAAGATGATGGAAATGTGGTTTAGGATGGGAAAAATATTTGTTAAACTTCTTGAAAAGTTATTTATGCTTTACTTATTTCTCTTGCTTTCGAATCTACATTTATTACTTGTCAAAAGTCAAGCATTTCTGCAAATATACCTTGAGCTATTCCTTTGTACCAAGCCATGCATATAGTATATTAGCTTGCATTCTGCATGACTTCTTTGAGTACCAAGTACTCACCCTTGCCTCAACACAATACCAGCTTGAAGAGGAGACTACGCCAGTTTGGAGGATTTCCAAGAAGACCCGTCTACTTAGGGATGCGAGCCGCGATTGCCTGTGGTATCTTTGGATGGCGCCACGGTTTATTTGATTTTCCGCTTATTTCTCTTTTAATAAGTTTCGCCTTGCAAGGCATATATATTTGTATCTTGGCCATAAGGTCAAGTAACCCTTTATTAATAAAGTACTTTGATAGTATCGATTGGTATGATTGTGATATTTACCGATGTTAAAGATCAGTGCACTAGCGCGTTCTGGACTAGTGCTGAATACGAGGGTCCGATTTGCAAATTCGGGGTCCCGACAGAGGTGGTATCGAGCCATACTTGACTGTAGGCTCAACCCTAAGCTAGAATGGTCGTAGTGAGGATAAAACCTATTTTCTAAAGCTAAAAATTTGTGAAGACAAGAAATGACCTCTCGACTTATCCCTTCTCTCTTTTCTTGTCTCTTGCTGGAATTTTTCCTTACCTTGTCACAATTTAAAAATTCGAGTTCTTACGTAAAGCACTCTTGTGACAGATGGAGGAAGAGTTCAACCACGTTGATCTGGGAGTTGGTCACGCCGCGGAACTTTGGCATATGCTACGGACTCTCGGAGATTTTGAGAAGCCCCAATACCAAGTGGAAGTGATCAGACAAGCGGGATTGATCAAGGCTTGTGATGTGAGGATTGAGGTACCCGCTAGGAAAAAGGGCCAGGCAATCGCCTCGATACACTGCCTTTGCCGGAGATCTACAATGCGGATGGGTATCCAAGAAGTATCACGACGCAATGCGCACATTACCCGTATCTACGCCCGAGAGTTGGAGAGTACGGTGTTCCGTTACCATCCGCGCGGCGATAACCTTCTCGACCCGGCGATTCAGATGAGGATGCCACGGTTACACAGTTGGCACGATTTGTCGCCGCCAGGAGGATGTACTAGATAATACAAGCAAGGAGCTGAAGGCCCGCAAGGAGATCACGACAGAGAAGAACAGATGGCGGGAAGCTCAAGAGTATGTGGCACATCTTCTGCGAAGGATTGACGAGGAGATGACTTTTGTACGACCAGACCGAGCCAAGATTTGAGCTACACGAGCGAGATCCGGAGGAGTCGATCTCGATGAGGACATCGCTTCTTCGACTACCACGAGGACACGATTGCTTTGGACATGGCGATCGTTTACGCCTATGCCACACAAAGACCGCATCAGGCCGTGGAGGTTTTCTCGATGAGTGAGCATAGGTTCTATAGTGAGACTCCTTCGCCGAGTCGCGTCATAGAAGAAAGAGTCACCCTTTAGGCGTTAGACTCCAGAGTTAGTTCGATTTGGATTTGCTTTGTTTGCTGAGTGTGCAGTATGTGTTGCAAGGCCCTTAGGCATTGTAAGCAGCCATACCAAGTTATTAATAATAAAGTTGGACCTTAAAGTTACCCCTTTCGCCCCGCATAAGTTCCATATTACTTGTCTATTCTTGTTTCCCTCTCATCTCTAAACCTAGAGCAAATCAACAGATGGTGAACACCCGTGGGAACTTTGGAAGCAATGGGAGTGGATCTCGCCCAACAGAAAACCCCAATGATGGAGCACCAGCACCGCCACTAGATATGCAGAATTTCGGAGTATTTCTTGCTGCCCAGACTCAGTTGATGCATGCTATGATGCAACAAATGCAGCACGTCACTGCTCAGGCCACTGCTAATCAAGTTAATCAGGGACCACGCCAGAATACAAGGCTGTCAGAGTTCATGAGGACTCACCCACCCACTTTCTCTGGGAATGCCAATCCATTGGAGGCCGATGATTGGTTAAGATCAATTGAGAGGAAGCTACACATAGCTCAATGCATAGGGAATGAGAAGGTACTCTACGCTTCTCATCAGTTGGAAGGAAACACGAATGGTGGGAGAACTTCTGTGCACGCAGAGAACCCTCAAGATATCACTTGGGAAGAGTTCACAACATTCCGACAAAGATCACGTGCCTGAAGGAATCATGGACCTTAAGAAGGAGGAGTTCGAGCATCAAGCAAGGTAATCACCGGTCGACTACTGAACAAGTTCACCCGGCTAGCACGCTACGCACCTGAGGATGTAGCGACAGATAAATCCGCATACCTCGTTTTATGAAGGGACTTAACTCAGATTGCAAGTTGGGTTGATCACCCACACCTTTCCGGATTTCCAAGAGTTGGTGAATAAGGCGCTTATTCTTGAGGACAAGCGCAAAGGAACTGGATGAGAACAGAAGCGCAGGATGCAACGGCAAGGATCACGCCAGGAACGCAATACCGAGAGTTGCACCAAACCAATTCTTGATTCCAACCACGTAATGCAACAAGGACACCATCCTCAAAGACCAAGACCTGCCAATCGAACTACCAAACCCCACTTCGCTAGAAACGCTACCCCAGGCAATCGGCAAGGAACAAGGTGAGGCCGCTACAAAGCGCAACGAGCCAGACACTTTGCCAACAGCTTGTCCGAAGAAGACAGAGCGACCCCGGTTCGCTTCAACCTAGGAACCACCCCAGCTAGGACGCCAAAGACCAGAGCCACACCCTGCATCGTGGTGAGAGGCCGAGTCAACCATGTCACCGCAGATGCACCGCAGAATGCTACGGACGTCGTCGGGTAAGTTACTTGTTAACTCTTTGTTTGACTCGAGCTTCGCATTCGTTTGTTTCGCAAGGCTTTGCTGCTAGGAATGACTTGAGAATTGCAAGACTTAAGTGCATGCTTTTAGTTCAAACCCCTGGTTCGAACTCGAACTAAGTAGGATGTTCCGGTGAGAATACTAATAGATGGAATAGAGTTCCTAGCAAACCTTATAATTTTGGAGACCTGCACCTTAGATGTTATATTGGGAATGGATTGGTTATCCAAGCACAAGGTCTGTATTGGATTGTGGACGAAGGACTATCTCAGTTGAGAGCCCGTGTGGGAAGAAAGTGGAATTTCAAGCCACTGCGATTAGAGATGGACAGATTGATGGTTAACAGTACCAAGGCAATCAGCATAGAGGATGTCCCAAAGAGTGAATGAGTACCCGATGTTTTTCCCGAAGATCTACCTGGTATGCCGCACAGGGACATAGAGTTTGTGATAGAGCTTGTACTGCACCGATAGCAAAGAGACCCTATCGGATGTCTACCGAGGAGTTGGTAGAGATGAAGAAACAGCTAGAAGAGTTAATGGAGAAAGGATTTATCGCACCAAGTTCGCTCACCGTGGGGAGCACCGCTTTGTTTGTCAAGAAGAAGGACGGGAGTTTCAGGATGTGCATTGACTACCGTGCACTCAATGAAGTCACCGTGAAGAATAAGTATCCGCTACCCGGGATTGATGATTTGTTTGATCAGTTAAGAGGAGCCGGAGTTTTCTCCAAGATCGATCTGAGATCGGGATACCATCGATTGAAGATCCGATCGTAAGATATTCAAGATCGCATTCTCGTCAAGATATGGACATTACGAGTTTACGCTATGTCCTTTGGGCTGACGAATGCGCCAGCTTATTTCATGAATATGATGAATAAGGTGTTCATGGAATATCTGGACAAGTTTGTCGTCGTGTTCATAGACGATATCCTAATCTACTCCAAGACAGAGGATGAACATGCCGAACACTTAAGGCGAGTTTTGGAAAAGTGAGGAACAAAGAACTTTTCGCCAAGTTCAGCAAGTGTGATTTTTGAAAGGACAAGGTGGAGTTTCTTGGACATGTAATGACCGCAGAGGGAGTCGCTGTGGATCCAAGCAAAGTAGAAGCGGTGTTACATTGGGAACAACCAAAGACGGTGACCCAGATTCGGAGTTTCCTTGGAATGGCAGGATACTACCGCCGTTTCATCGAAGGCTTTTCGACGATTGCGAAACCCCTTACGCAATTGCTGAAGAAGGAGAAGAAGTTTGCATGGACGCCAGAATGTGAGAAAGGATTTCAGAGTGAAGAAGCGATTGACATCAAGACCGTGTTAGTTCTACCGGATGTTGCTCAAAGCTTCGATATTTATTGTGACGCGCTCGCGCCAAGGACTTGGATGTGTGTCTGCAGAATGGAAAGGTCGCCGCTTATGCATCAAGGCGCTTGAGGCCGCATGAGGAAAATTATCCGACACATGACTTAGAGTTAGCCGCCGTAGTGCATGCTTTGAAGATATGGCGTCACTATCTCGATTGGAAACAGATGTGAGGTATATACGGATCATAAGAGCCTTAAGTACATATTCACCCAAATGATCTGAATATGAGGCGGAGGAGATGGTTGGAGTTAATCAAGGACTATAATGTTGGAATCCATTACCATCCCTGAAGGCCAACGTAGTAGCCGATGCTCAGTCGGAAAAGCCATACCGTGAGTACGTGGCTAGCCACAAGTCGGGATGAGTTATGTAAGGATTTTCAGAAATGAAGATTGAGGTTGTACCTAGCGGATTCTTGGCCGTGGAAGTAAAGCCTACTTTAGAGGATCAGATCCGAGAAGGACGAAGGATGATGACAAGATCCGCAGGATTAAGTCCATCAAGGAGGAAGGCAAGGCAGAGGACTTCAAATTGGATGAGCAAGGCACGTTATGGATGAAGGATCGGATTTGTGTGCACGACAAGGAGGAGTTAAAGCGATCGATTTTGGAAGAAGCCCATGACTCCAAGTACTCGATTCATCCCGAAGCGCCAAGATGTATCAGGATCTCAAGGAGAGATTACGGTGGCCGGGTATGAAACGTGAAGTTGCCGAGCATGTTGCATTGTGCGACGTATGCCGAAGAGTCAAGGCAATGCATCGAGACCAGCAGATTGCTACAAATGAAAATACCTCGAGTGGAAGTGGGAGGAAATCGGAATGGATTTCATTACCGGTTTGCGAAGACTCAAGGAGGTTATGACTCCATATGGGTTATAGTGGATCGCTTGACTAAAGTAGCCCATTTTATCCCGTGAAGACCACCTACTCGGGAGATAAATTAGCGTAATTGTACATGATCAGATTGTCTGTTTGCACGGAGTGCCAAAGAGGATTGTATCGGACAGTACCCAATTTACCTCAAGGTTGGAATAAGTTGCATGAAGCCATGGGAACCCGTTTGAACTTGATCTGTATCATCCACAAGACGGATGGACAGACCGAAAGAGTCAACCAGATTACGGAGGATATGTTGAGAGCTTGTGCATTAGCTTATGCTACCTCTTGGGATAAGAGTTTGCCGTATGCCGAGTTTAGTTACAACAATAGTTATCGAGGCTAGTTTACAGATGTCACCTTTTGAGGCCTTTGTATGGTCGACCACTGTCGGACGCCATTGAATTGGAATGAGGACCCGTGGCGCCGTGTCTTTGGACCTGATATTCTTCAAGAGGTGAAGAGCGGTCGCTATGATTAGGGAAAGGTTGAAGATAGCCCAATCTCGACAAAGAGTTATCTTGACAATCGTCGCGGGATTTGAGTTTTGAACCGTAAGACTTTGTTTACCTCGAGTTACGCCTCTCGGGAGTTAAGAGGTTCCATGCCAAAGGGAAACTTGCACCCTGTTATGTTGGACCATTTAAGATTTTGAGCCGCAGAGGCGAGTTGCTTATCACCGGAGTTGCCACGATCGTTGGCAGAGTACATGATGTATTCCATGTGTCCCGATTAAAGAAGTGTCTCCGAGTTCCTAAAGGAATGCAGTTAGAATAATTGAGTTGCAAGAGGACTTGACTTATAAGGAGCATCCCGTGAGGATTCTAGACACAATGGATCGAGAAACTAGAAACAAGTCAACCCGTTTCTGTAGAGTTCAGTGGAGCAACCACGAAGAAAGTGAAGCGACTTGGGAGCGAAAGGATTTGAAGAAAGAGTTTCCAAACCTATTCCTTTAGTAAGCCCTGAATCTCGGGGACGAGATTCTATTAAGGGGGGGAGGTTTGTAACACCCCAAAATTTTGCTTCTCTTAAATTCATGTGTGATGTGGCACTTTGGTGAATTTTTGGAATTTTCTGGAATTTATTTGGAATTATTTGGAATTTATTTGAATTTATTCCATTTTGAAATAATTAAAGAATTTAATTTTGCAAATAAATTTTTGTTGGAAATATTTTATTTGAGTCCAAAATGATCCAAAATATTTTCCAGAATTTTTCTGGAATTTTTCTGAGTCATTTGCTATTTTTAATGAATTAAATGAATTACTAGGAATTATTTTAAATATTAATTACCGAAAATCCAACTCGGGTCAAGTATCTTGTTCAACCGACCGAGTCGGACTCGAGTCCGAGCAGGCGATTGACTCGGACCAACCCACTCCTAACCCTAATCAATCCCAACCGATTGGATCAAGATCCAACGGTGAGATCCGCCCGACTCAGACCCGAGCCGTGTCCGGACGACCGCCGCGATCGTGGCGTTGGTTGTGCCACGTGGGACGGCCACGATTTCGTCGTCTTCACCGAAGTCCGAGCTGGACTCGCCGCCCGCCGCCAGTAGCAAGTTAGGTTTCCGTTTTTACGCAGGACGCCGAGGTTATTTAATGCCCGGCATACCGAGACCGCCGTGATTCCGCGCCCTCCCTCTCTACTTCACCGAGGCTAAGTCGCCCGTTTAGCCGTCGAGCTCGCCGTAGTTGCGCCGCTGCTCCGCCACGGTCTTTGCTTCGCTCACGCCGTCCCGCCCCTGCCGTTGACCTCGGTCCGGACTCACCGCGGACGAGACGCACCGAAGGACCCTTCATCTCGGCCGAGCAACCCGGAACGCCGTTGGGCTCGCTGTCGTTTTCAACTCCGGCAGCCGTGCGCCACCACGGCCATCGACCCTCGCGAAGCTCGGCACCGTCGGATCGGATCGGACGGTTGAGGTGAGTTCACGTGTTCCAAACCCGATTAGATCCGGGCCGTTGGATCAAGATCAAGCGGTTCCACAATCGCCACGCGCCGTAGCAAAGGCGATTATAGGATTAGATCTGGACCGTCCGATCTAGATCGAGCGGCCCACGAGCATCGAGTAGTTTCAAGCGTGTTAAACCCTGGATCCAATCCGCGTTGATTTTCAAACCAACGGCGAGATTGCGCCACGTGTCGGGAAGTTGGACCGACGCGTCGGGCCGCCGCCCAGCGCTGGCAGTGTAGACGCCGACACGCGGCCCGCGTGTCGAGGGCCCGCATGTCGCTGGCTAACCGCCAGCGCCGACGTCGGCGATGACGTCACCCGAGTGGGCCCACATGTCGATCCACGTGAGCCGTGGACCGAGTCCACCGTGGACCCGAGCCGGCGTGGGCCGAGCCCATGGACGGCCGTCGCCAGGCCAATCAGAGCTGCCACGTGTCCATGCCGACGCAATAATTAATTTCCGAAAAGAAAATGATTTATTAATTCGAATAATGATTTCAAATTTAGATTCAAACTTCAAACGCTTATAACTTTATGCGTTTCAACTCCGATTTGAGTGATTCAAATTTCTAAATTTGTATAAAATTAAGATCTACCTAAATATGAATTTTATTTAATTTTTGACTAAAGTTTTTCTCTGTAAAATTATTTAATTGATTATTTAAACTTTAAATAATCATAACTTTATGCTTTAACTCCAAATTTGATTTATTCCAGTTTCTAAAAATCCAGAAAATTATGTTCTCTCTGTTTATGGATTTTATTTGGAGTTTTGGGATGTTTTTGCCTAGTGTTTATTTGTGTATTTGCTATTTGCACGCTTTTACGAGTAGACGTTGAAGTGCCTAAGGATTCGAGGAGAAGTGTTGACTCAGGATCCAACTCAAGACCAAGAGCAAGTACTTTTTGAAGGCAAGTTGTGCTTTGACCATATTGATCCCATTTGAAATCTATTTTGATTTAAACTATTGCATGCTAGTTCAATTAGAAAGATACTTTGTTTAAACATGGGGTTAGATAAATACCAATTTGCTATATGACACCTTGATTACTTAAGTATGTGCCATGACCCTTTGTCACCCTAGTTGTGGTTTACTAGTTGGACATTATTAAATTGCCAACATGGGTTTAGATCGTTGTAGTATCGCTTAGACACTGCGTGCTCATAACATGATTTTGGATAATCAAATGCTAATATGGACTTAATGATATATTGAACCTGTTTTGGAAAAGTATCATGTGATGTTGATAGCACGTGGTGCATGGTAATCAAGCGGGGTTTGATAAACGCTGATTTCGGCCAGGGCATGTGGCAAGAGTAATCAGGTGGGCCAGTTGTGGCATTGGGAGTGTTGATTTGGTTTTTCGGGTAGTCTTGCCCTGGTCACTCTAAGGACTTAACCTTGCAAGCCTTTGAACTGGGTCATACTTGCAACCACATGGTGGAATGGGACGGCCCTAGTTGACTAAGTCGCTAAGGACTCACTTGTGGAGCCTCGGTGTCGATTACACCTTTTGTGTGATTGTACGGGGGAGCGTATCGTGGCTGTGGCCAGATACCCATCTAACGGTGTGTTGGTCCCATACTTCGCCTTGGCTAAGGGAAGGGATGGTGTAGAGCACGAACCGGAGAGGACCACCTGTGTTGTTTGAGGCTTCCAAAGGCTTTGTTACTGAACTCGCCTTTGTGGTGTTTGACTGTATCTTGTGGGTAAAGTGCATAACCTCTGCAGAGTGTAGAATCTATTTGAATAAGCCGAGTCCACTGATGCTTGGACAATGCTCGGGAATTACAATCAAGGGTTAGACTTTCGAAAATAACTTGGATTTGAAAAGTTGGGTTGGTTTAACAATGAAGATGATGGAAATGTGGTTCAGGATGGGAAAAATGTTTGTTAAACTTCTTGAAAAGTTATTTATGCTTTACTTATTTCTCCTGCTTTCGAATCTACATTTATTACTTGTCAAAAGCATTTCTTGCAAATATACCTTGAGCTATTCCTTTGTACCAAGCCATGCATATAGTATATTAGCTTGCATTCTGTGCATGACTTGTCTTGAGTACCAAGTACTCACCCTTGCCTCAACACAATACCAGTTGAAGAGGAGACTACGCCGGGAGGAGGATTTCCAAGAAGACCCGTCTACTTAGGGATGCGAGCCAAGTCGCTTGCCTGTGGTATCTTGGATGGCGCCACGAAGTTTATTTGATTTTCATTCTTGTTATTTCTCTTTTAATAAGTTTCGCCTTGCAAGGCATATATATTTGTATCTTGGCCATAAGGTCAAGTAACCCTTTTATTAATAAAGTACTTTGATAGTATCGATTGGTATGATTGTGATATTTACCGATGTTAAAGACTGTGTGCACTAGCGCGTTCCTGGACTAGTGCTGAATACACAGAGGGTCCGGATTTGCAAATTCGGGGTCCCGACACCACGCGCCTCCACCCTTCCCCTTCCTCTCTATCTTCCCCCATGGCGCCACCACCTCTCCCCTCCCCTCTCCCGCCCTTGCTGCCCTAGAGGAGATCCCCACCTCTCCATCCTATTGATCCATCCTTCAGGAAGCCCCGCGAAGAGGAGATCTGGTGGATTTGGAGGGAGGAAGGAGATCACGTGAACCGGGAGGAGATTCATCGGTTCATCGTTCGTCGGGCGAAGGTATGGCTCGGGGAATCCTTGGGGTTGGTCTAGGTGCTATGCTAGAGGGTATTTGGATGCTTTTAGATCAAGTGGTCGTGCTGTGATTGGGTAGATTAGATGAAAACTAGAGTTTGCCACGTTCTCTGCTTCGTGCAGATTGTGCAGTCGACCTAGGGTTTGAGTTTTCGCAACCTTAGATTCGAAATTTGGTCGGCCGCCTGTTGAGAAAGTTGTAGGTAACTTCAATACCTTTTATTGGACATAAATAACGTCCAATTCCGCCTAGCCGTTTGAAAGTTATGCTCGATTTACTGAGCGTGTTCAAATTTGTGACATATCTGGGACAGAACGTAGTGTTTTTTAGATTAGATAACTTTAGAAGCCGAATCAGCTTTTCCCAATACTTAGAAAAAGTTAGGAAATTTCCTAAGCTATGCGAGGATGTACTCGTTTAATCGATTCGGAGTCCTAGAACTAAAGTTATGCTAGATTGAAGTCTGCTACCCCGGGAGGACAGATTCTCTGTTTTTCGATTTTGGGAGTAGTTTTTGAAGTCGGGGTAGACGAGCTTTTGCGTACTTTTTTGGGGGCACGTTTTGAGTGTGTGGTATGTATGTGCAGGTGGTGTAACCCCGGGAGTGCCCTCATCCTCTCACCAATCCGTCGCCCGAGGTTAAGGCAAGTGTATTGTAATGGGTAGCGTTGTATGTTGTTAATTGTGACTAGGTGCAACTTTATTTACATGATGTGCTATCTTGTCATGATTACATGTTGTGATATCTTGCCATGATTAGTGCTTGCCATGTTATGATGAAAAAAGATTATTATGATGTTATGCCATGTTTAGATCAATTTGGTACAAGTTGTTTATGTTTATGGCATAATCGCATACATGGCATGTGATCTGGCCCGGTCAGTGAGAAAGTCATAACTAGTCCGGTAAGGTCGGTGAGAAAGTTATGACTAATCCGGAGAGCCAATGAGTAAGTCCTACCTCGTGATTCCATCCACCGTGGTGAATGGAAGCGAGGAGTAGGCACCCTCCATCTACGGGATGGAAGGGGGACGAGGGTGCACGCCGACGGGTGTGCACTCAGCAATACAGGTATATGCTTCCAGGAGACATGTGCATTGCATTGCATACATGATGATGATTATGAGTTGTGTACAATGTGCTTTGTCATGGCTATGATGTTGTAGATGAGGTTATGGTTTGATCATGATGTTAAAGTATGGTATGTATTGTTGTTGGCGTTGATCTATTCTTTATGATCCATTGCAATATGTTTGCTGAGTGATGAACTCATGCTTGTGTTTATGTTGTTTTTCTTAGGTACCTTGACACCGACATGTGGGAAAAGGGCTTAGCGGCTCTACATCACATAATTTCCACACGATTAGACAATATTTACCTTTCGGATTTGTGATAATGAATCTAGTGTGACGAAACTAGGATTATGATTTGTTCATGTGCTTGCTTACATCCTTTACTTCGTATTGGTTCATGGAGTGGTTAAATTTTTTTTGCTAGACTAAGTTGCTGCATTATTACCTATTATTGCTGCTTTGGATGATTTCCTTTATGATATATCATGTGGTATTTTGTTGTTGCTCCAAATCATGGATAAACAAAGGAGATGCTGCCGAAATTTTCGGTTCTAGCATTCGCTCCTTTGCTGTAATTTATCTTTATTTGAGGTTTTTAGAAGTTGTTTAATCTATGTTTGATAACATTCAGGCACACTAGATGCCAGGGTGTTACAGTAATTCTTCACGCCACCTGCGTCACGGTGTGCCTCTTGGTCCTATCTAGCTCTCGGTCAAATTTCGTTAAGTTTCGATCATGTCGGGACCCGAATCTGCAATTCCGGACCCTCTGTGTATTCAGCACTAGTCCAGGAACGCGCTAGTGCACACAGTCTCAACATTGGTAAATATCACAATCATACCACTTGATACTAATAAAGTACTTTAATTAGATAAACAAACTGGTTGCTTGACCTTAGGGTCAAGTTACAAATATACGCCTCGCAGGGCGAAACTTATTAAAAGAGAAATAATAGCAGCGGAAAAAGTAAGATAACATCGTGGCGCCATCCAGTATACCACAGGCAACTGACTGGGCTCGCTCCCTAGTTAGACGGTTCCTCTGAAAGCTCCTCCTCCAAAGCTGGTGTAGATTCTTCTTCAACTGGTGTTGTATTGCGGCAAGGGTGAGTACTTGGTACTCAGCAAGTCATGCACATAATGCAAGCTAATATACTATATGCATGGCTTGATACAAAGGAATAGCTCAAGGTATATTTGCAGTAAAGAGCATTTAACAAATAATATAAGTAGATTCGAAAGCAGTAGAAACATGTATATCATTAATAACTTTTCCAAGAGTTAAATAAACATCTTTCCAAATCCTAATCCACATTTCCATCAACATCATTATTAAACCAAACCCAACCTTTCAAGTCCAAGTTGTTTTTGAGAAAGTCTAACCCTTGACTGTAATTCCTGAGCGATGTCCAATACCGCGGACACGGCTATTCGAATAGATTTTACACTCTGCAGAGGTTATGCACTTTACCCACAAGATACAGTCAAACACCACAAAGGCGAGTGTCCGTAACAAAGTCTTTCGGAAACTTCTAATAGCACAAGTGGCCTCCCCGGTTATTGCACACTAACCCTTCCCTTAGCGAAGGCGAACTTTAGGCCAATCAACCGTTAGATGGGTACCTGGCCGCAGCCCCGGTACGCTCCCCCGTACAACTACACAAAAGGTATAGTTGACATCCTGAGGTCCCACAGGTACGTTATTAGCAACTTAATCAACTAGGTCCGTCCCATTACAGACATGTGGTTGCGCGTTTGACCCAGTTCAAAGGCTTGCAAGGTTAAGTCCTTAGGGTGACCAAGGCAAGACTACCCGAAGAACCAACACAACGTTCCCGGTGCCACAACTAGCCCACCCGATCATTCTTGCCACATGCCCCGGTCGAAAACTATTTATCAAACCCCAGTTGATTACCATGCACCACGTGCCATCAACATCACATGATACCTTTCCAAAACAGGTTCAATATATCATTAAGTCAATATTAACATTTGATTATCCAAAAATCATGTCATGAGCACGTAGCAGGTCTAAGCAATATACTACAATGATCTAAATTCCCATGTTGGCAATTTAATAATGTCCAACTAGTAAACCACAACTAGGGTGACAAGGGTCATGGCACATATTTAATTAACCAAGGTGTCATACAGCAATTAGGCATTTATCTAATTCCCATAATTTAAATAAAGTATTTTCTAATTAAACTAGCATGCAATAGTTTTGAATCGAATTAATTTGAAATTGGGATCAACATGGTCAAAGCACAACTTGCCTTCAAAGAGTACTTGTTCTTGGTCCTGAGTTGGCTCCTGGGTCAACACCTCTCCTTCGAAGCCTTCGGGCACTTCAACGTCTACTTGTAAAGCGTGCAAATAGCAATAAATAAATAAACAGTAGAAAAAAAGTGTCCAAACATCCAAATAAAGTTCATAAAAAGAGAGAGCATAATTTTATGAATTTTTAGAAACTGGAATCGTCAAATTCGGAGTTTAAATGCAAAAGTTATAGCATTTTGAAGTTTAAATAATCAATTAAATAATATTACAGAGAAAAAATTTGGTCCAAAAATTAAAAAAAATTCATCATTAGGTAGATATCAATTTTATACAAATTTAGAAATTTGAATCACCTAAATCGGAGTTAAAACGCAAAAGTTATAAGCGTTTGAAGTTTGAATCAAAATCTGAAATCAATAATTCGAATTAATAAATCATTTTCTTTTTTTTTTGGAAATTCTTTTATTGCGTCAGCGTGACACGTGGACCAATCGGGTGCCGCCACGTCGCCTCGGGTCCATGGACCCGGCGCACGGGCGCGGCTCGGTCCACCGTGGACCCGGTCCACGGCTCACGCGTCACACTGACAGGTGGACCCCTCGGATGACGTCAGCAGTGACGTCATCACGCACGGCTGAGGACGGCTGACAGCTGGGACCCACCGTGACGTCAGCGTGACGTCATGGTGCAGCTGGCTGGGCCGCTGACACGTGGGTCCCACTGACACGCGGGCCCCGCGTGTCAGAGACACGCACCCCACGCGCGGGCGCTGACCGCGACGGTCAGCCTCCCGGCCACGTGGCTAGATCTCGGACGTTGATTTGAAAATCAACGACCCAAATTGGATCTGGCTCAATGCGTTAAGAAACTACTTCGCTGATCTGGACCGTTCGATCTTGATCGGACGGTCAAGATCCAATCTAACGAAAACAACGTGGGTTAATGCTAACCGTTCGATCTAGATCTAACGGCTGAGAAAGGATCTAGTACTGTGCGGTTTAGGCTACGTGGCATGATCTAAACCGTTGGATCTAGATCCAACGGTTGGAAATAGATCTGGGATTAGCACGTGAGATCTCACCGGGGTGTGACGTGGCGCGATCTGGACCCTTGGATCTGGATCGGACGGCTGGAGGAGCTCGGGGTCCGGCGATGGCTTGCGGCAGGGCTGGTTCACCAGAGACGAAGACGGCGACCACGACGACGGCGTTGCGGGGCTCCTCCGGCGAAGTGAGTGGTCTCCTCTGGCGCGGCTTGACCTCGCGGTTCCGGATCTGGGCTCAACGGCGACAGAGGACGGCGGACGGCGGCGGAAACTGCAGTTGAACGCGGCGGAACGCTCCTCCAACTCCGGCGAACGATTGCGGCGCAACCACGACGGCTCTGGCGGCGTGAGCTAGGGCTATGGGTGCGCACGGAAGTCGGCGTCACGATAGCGGTGGCGGCGTATTAAATAGGGCCCTCGGCGTCCGTGAAACACGCGAAAACCGAGGCCCACTCCGTTGCGGCGGCGGAATCCGAAAGGGATTCGGATTGGGTGACGTGGCTCAACGTTAGCCGTTGGATCAAGATCCAACGGTGCGAGGGTTTGGGCTCGGGTCTGGCTCGGTCGGGCTCGGGCTCGGGTGACGTGGCTCAATCGTGGCCGTTGGATCAAGATCCAACGGTCACGCGGTTAGGGTTCGGCCGAGCGGGTTCGACCGGAACGGTTGGCTCGGGTCGGACTCGAGTCTGACTCGGACTCGGGTCCGGTCGGATGAACAGTAAAACCCACTCGCTATTTTCCAGCGATTAAATAATTCAATTAATTCCCAGAAATTCATTTAATTCATTAAAAATAGCAAAAGACTCAGAAAAATTCTAAAAAAATTCTGGAAAATATTTTGGAACATTTTGGACTCAAATAAAATATTTCCAACAAAATTTTATTTGCAAAGTTAAATTCTTTAATTATTTCAAAATGGAATAAATTCAAATAAATTCCAAATAAATCCAAATAAATTCCAGAAAATTCCAAAAATTCACCAAAGTGCCAAATCACACATGAATTTAAGAAAAGCAAAATTTTGGGATGTTACAGATCATTATTCTAGAAGTTATGGCCTTCCAAAGTTTAGATCTAAAACCCGTTAATCGGCAGTTTGTGATCAATCCGGAGGGGAGCCACAAAATCTGCCTACCGTTGAGTTCATCTCGCCGTGTTCTATGTGGTAGACATTCCCCCTTTGCCATCCTGTGCTCCGAATTTTTTTTTATATAATTAGGCCGTTGTTTAGCCGTCGCCGAGCGCCGCCTTTTGACACCGGCTATTTTAGTTCGCTCCGGCCGTGTTGTCGCGTCTGGTGGGTCATCCCTTACTGTTTTGGACCATCCTTAGAATTCTTTTGGTCTCCGTTTGCCGTCGGAGCCCGATTCCGACCTAAAACCGTCGTTTTCGGCTTAACCCGTTGTTGCCGATTCGAGATTTGGTTAGCCGTCCTTGGTAGCATTTTGTCGTGGCCATGTCATTGCACCGATGGTTGATACCTTATTTCATGCGCATCTTGCCATCGCTTCGCGTTCGTCATTAACGTTCCGCCGTTAACGTTCCGTTGTTAACGCTTCGTCGTTAACGCTTCGTCGTTAACGTTCCGTCGTTAACATTTCACCGTTAATGTTTCCCTGTTAACGCTCGGTCGTTAACGTTCCACCGTTAACGCTCCGTCGTTAACACTTTGCTGTTAACGTTTCGTCGTTAAAGTTTCACCGTTAACGTTTCGCCGTTAATGTTCCGTCGTTAACGCTTGGCTCTCATTGCTTCGTTGTCATCGCATGCGTGCATTCATGCAAGAGCCCTAGTGCGATGTCCTCATCTATTCTATCATCATGATGTGAGCCTAGCCTCATCGTCATGTCATCTTCAAAGCTGAACCAAAACCCTAACCTACCTAGGACCGGTTCGATGAACTAAGTTCATCGTGAGCCGCATTGTTATCGTTGCAATCTTTCCCGTTGTTTCAATTGTGGTAAGACACTTGTCTTGTCTTATCCCTGAAAACCTAATCTACCATCGATCTGGAATCATTTGTGGACTTGGTTGATAGACCATTGGCCATGTATCATGTCCTTGTACCCAGATCTAATCTATCAGTCTATCCCTCTTTTGTTTGACCGTGTTCCATTCGGTCAAGAAAAGTCAACCTCGAGAATCAGCTTAGTTCATTGTGAACTAATGTATCCTTATGGACCCGGTCTATAGATCGATAGCCAATATGTCCTTGTCCGTCCAATCAAGACAATAACTTCAGAAGAAATATTCTTCGGAATATTATTCTTTCTTTCCCAGTTATTAATCTATCCCTTTTCGGTGTTTTTTTGAAAGCCCGTTCTCTTTTATCTAACCTTCGATCTAATTCGTTCGAGTCCCTAAATTCTCCCAAGCCGTTGTGCCCAATGCTATTCGTTCTTAATTTGGAGTTTACTTGATTTATCTTTTGAGTTAGTTTGTATTTGCTTCTTCTTTAATCATTAGACGCGTCGTCCGGAAGTCACTCGAAGGAGCCGAAGATTGAGAAAGTGGAAGTTGAAGATCGAGGACAAAGAATCAAAGATAAAGAGTAAAGAACAGTAAAAGTTGCAAGGTCCAGGCAAGTTATGCTTTGATCATATTGTTCCCACTTTTGAAAATTATTTTGATTCAAATTATTGCATGTTAATTCATTAAAAAATGTTTTGATTAATTCTGGGGATTAGTTAAATGCCAATTTGCTGTAGTATAATGCTTAGCCCTGCCACGTGATATTGACATGATTTCGGAATATCAAATGTTAATGTTGACTAAATAAGATATGGAACATGTTTTGGAAAAGTGAGATGTGTTGTTGATGATGATGTTGATGGCACGTGGTTCATGGTAATCAACTGGGGGTTTGATAAATGGTTTAGACCGGGGCAAGTGGCAAGAATGATTTGGTGGGCTAGGTGTGGCACCGGGAAGGTTGATTTGGTTTTTTGGGTAGTTTTGCCCTGGTCGCCCTAAGGACTTAACCTTGCAAGCCTTTGAACTGGGCCAAACGTACAACCACATGTCTGTAATGGGACGGACCTAGTTGAGTAAGTTACTAATAACTTGCATGTGGTACCTCAGGGTGTCAACTACACCTTTTGTGTAGCTTGAAGGGGGGAGCGTACTAGGGCTGCGGCATGGTACCCATCCAACGGTATGTCGGTCCCATACTTCGCCTTTGCTAAGGGAAGGGATGGTGTATGGCAAAAACCGGAGAGGTTCACTTGTGTAGTTAGAAGTTTTCGAAAGGCTTTGTTATGATCACTCATTCGCATACTCTTGTATGGCGATTCACGGCTGACGTGTTGAGTTGATTGTATCTTGTGGGTAAAGTGTATAACCTCTGCAGAGTGTAAAACCTATTCGAATAAATTTGTGTTCGCAGATCTTGGACAATGCTCGGGGATTACAGTCAAGGGTTAGCTTTTCATAAAATTGATCTTGGGTTTGGAGGCAGTTTTCCTGTGGAAAAATGATAACTGTTTAAGGATGTGGAATGGTTTACTTGTGAAATAACTATGAAATCTATTACTATTATTATTTGTTTTACCGCTTTATAATCTATTATGAGTATTTGTGAATGTTGTTTATTGCAAAATAACCCCTTCAGCCTGTCATTTGGAATAAGCCATGCATATAGTTATTAGACTTGCATTCTGTGCATGACTTGCTGAGTGCTTTATGTACTCACCCCTTGCAAACAAACAATCACAAGTGAGCAGAAGTCTACATCGTCGAAGAAGAAGAAGTTCCATGAGAAGGCGATTATCTAGGAGTTGAACCCCGTCAGTTGCCTGTGGCGTATTGATGGGATTCACTGGTGTTCTTCGTTCCGCTACTGCTTTTTTGGAGTTGAAGCCGTCAAGGTTTCACAAATGTAATGTTGACCTTAAGGTCATTTAATAGTTTATATTCTATTATTGAGCTATTTTTATTATTCCGCTGTGTATGATTGTGATATTCATCTATGTTGAGACTGTGTGCACTAGCGTGATCCTGGACTAGTGCTGAATACACAAAGGGTCTGGATTTGCATATTCGGGTCCCGACATAGAGGTTGTACACTTTACCCACATGACACATTCTAGCAATCATGTCAACCATGCCACGCGATACTTAACTTACCCGTTTTGCTAGACTGTGATGGGACCTTTCGATAGGTTGGAATTTAAATCTTGCACCAGCCCGGTAATGTGCATCCCTAGCTACGGTCCCAAGAGGATGTCCATTAGTGGTCCCTACGGGCTCCCACTAGCTTTACTGGCCCATACATCCCCATATTAGGCATTACCGTTGTATTCGACAAACTCCCCCTCGATGCTTCGATGAGGGAGTCCCTAGAACACATCGACACGGCAGGTGTGTTCAACTCTCCCGCCTCCTAATGATGCAAGACCCAAATCCTTTCCAATTTACTAGGCCAAGGCCATCCCATACTGGCACATGTGGTTGTACTATTTGACCTAATAATAGCATCAAGTTCAGTCCTTAGGGTGACTCAGGCGAGATCTTCCATACCACTAGCTATGGCCATAGAGGATGGCACTAGTGGTCCCTACGGGCTCTCACTAGCCCATAACCTCCCCATAGTAGGAACCAACCAAAACCAAGCCTCAGGCTTCCCATCCAATCCGATAAACATTCCAAACAAGCCCCTGGCTTGTGATACATTCCAATTACCATACCATCCATACAACCGAAAATACCAAACGAAACCAAATTCTGAACCACCAAACTCTGTACATCTCGCCCAGTCTAAATACTCCTTTTCCATTTTCCAACAACACCAATCCAACCATTTCCCAAACCAATATCCAACTCCGAACCATCGACCAAATCCAACCAAATCGACCATTTCCAAGAAGAATTGAAATTGATCGAGTTGTAACATCATACAGTACATTCTACAGCATAACTAAGCATATGTAGATACTTCTCGTTATTACCCATCTGACATTTATTTTCATGTCTAGGTTTTTAGCCTATGGTTCAATAAGGTTCACAGATCAATTATGATTAAGGAAATCCACCAATTCGGGTCTAACTACAAAGTTTTCCCACAATTAGCATCTTTATTGAACATACACGCATGCATAATAATTTTGACAATTCAAAATAGAATTTGCAAATATAGGATCAAGATGGTCAAAGGAGGTGCTTGCATGTTTGCTCTTTTAACAAGGTCCGACTCTGAAATGAAGTCAGGATCGTCGTCTACCGAATCGCCAATGCCTGACGAAAAGCAATAAGAACGATCAACGATGAATCAAACCGAGCAACTAAGAATCAAATACAAAAGCGAATCAAATCCGAGAAACTAAGTGCAAAAGGACTTGAAAAAGTGTTTAAACTTCTTAGCTCACGCCGACATTGGGGATGTTACAGTATGTCAGACAGCCTCCAGGATTTGAGAACCCCAAGTACCCTAACCATGTATTCAAGCTTTCCAAAGCTTTTTATGAACTTAAGCAAGTTCCACGAGCTTGGTATGAGAGGCTTAAGTCCTACCTCTTGAGTCAAGATTTTCATATGGGTCAAGTGGACAAGACTCTATTTGTCAGATATTCTAATTTAGACTTTCTCCTAGTGCAGATCTATGTTGACGATATCATTTTCGGTGGTTCCTCGCATTCGCTCGTTACTCAGTTCTCAGGTGTGATGAGTATTGAGTTCGAGATGAGTATGAAGGGCGAGTTGAGCTACTTCCTTGGCTTCCAGATCAAGTAAACTCGAGAGGGTACATTCTTGCATCAAGGTAAGTACACTCGAGACCTCCTGAGGTGCTTTGATATGTTTGGTGGGAAGCTAGTCATGACACCTATGGCCACCACAACTATCCTCGAGCCTGACGAGGATGGTGAGCCAGTTGATCAAAAGGAGTATCGAAGCATGATCGGTTCCCTTCTATATCTCACTGCTTTGAGACCTGACATACACTTCTCTGTATGTCTTTGTGCTCGATTTTAGGCTTCTCCTCGTGCCTCCCACCGCCAGGCGGTGAAGCACATCTTCAGGTACCTTCGAGCTACCATTGATTATGGTATCTGGTACTCTTCCTCCTCTTGTCTGTCCCTTAGAGCCTTTTCAGATGCAGACTTTGTTGGTTGTAGGATAGATAGGAAGAGCACATCTGGCACTTAACAATTCATTGGCACCTCTCTTATTTCTTGGTCTTCTAGGAAGCAGTCCAGAGTTGCTTAGTCCACCGCAGAGGCCGAGTGTGTTGCTACAGCCAGTTGTTGTAGCCAGATTCTCTGGATGAGATCGACACTACGGGACTATGGGTTAGCAGTAGAGTGTGCTTCACTTTTCTATGATAACACATCTGCTATTCACATTGCTAAGAACCTAGTGCAGCATTCTCGGACCAAGCACATTGATATTCGATATCACTTCCTTAGAGACTATGTGTAGAAGGGTGACATAGTGCTTATGGAGAGTGACCACCAGTTAGCTAACATTTTAACCAAGCCTTTGGATAGCTATAGGTTTGTTGGCTTGAGAGGGGAGCTTGGGATTATGAGCTCATATGGTATATCTTGAGGGGGAGCTGATGTGTATTATATGTTTATATGTGTATATTCAGCATTTCCTTCTGTTTCTTCTGGGTATCTTTAGGCTATTTTTCATTTTGTTGAGTCCACTTCACCTATACTTCTGGCATGCTTCGGTATGGACATCTCATCTTATGCTTTAGGATTCTCTTCTCTTCTTCTTCTCGGTTGAGCTCACTCATAGTCTTGTAGTTCTAGCAGGTGTTGGGCCCCCTGGGTAGACAGGGTCTGTGTTTGCGCCTAGTCTGAAGATTGAGAACTAGTTTTTCTATGTAAGTCATATAGGGAAGGTGAGAGCGAGTCTGAGCTTAGTGGTCTCTACCATCTTTTCTATGCTCGTAGATCACCCAGTTGTTGTTTCTCCTTTTCCTCTTCTCATTTTGGTTTCTGGTTTTAGTTGAGTTCAATTCTTTTTCTTAGAATTCAAAATTGCTAATAACTCAACTTGAATGAGATTTGTGCTTAAAATTGACTCACTTGTTGAGCGGGAGTTGGGAGCTAACCTTCTTGCATTGCATATAGACTTCTTTCCATTTTTGAGCTTTGTCTTTTATACAAATGATAAAACTGTGATTAGTTGCACCTAGATAGTTTTTTGAAGATTCTTGTTAATCTAGGTTGTATCTAATCTGATGTATCATGTTTAAACTAGCCATCATTTAAATTGAGCTTTCTTGAAAACTTGATGAAACTTAGCTTTTACTTGATATATTTCTTTACTAGATGCTTTTGCCATGCTTAGTGAAATAGTGGGTTTCTACTAGAGTCCCTAGAGCAACTTGGGTTAGCTATATTGTTCCATTACAGAATTCTCAACAAGCTCATGAATCTAAGTGCTGAAATTATAAAAAATTAACTTATTTGTGCTAAAACTGAACTCAACACTTTCCATTCTCAAGACTGCTTTACATTGCACTCGAGATGAACTTGGAATGAATTGTGTATAACCAAAACCACTCTTTTAAGCTTCTTGCTTGAGATGGTTGAATATAGCTTTAGTCAATAAAATTGAAAAATGCAAAATAAACTAGAGGAAGAGAGTGATGCCTAGGAGACCTATGCCGATGGCTCCTAGTCGAGGTTGTGCTTCACTAGGATAAACTCTCTACACCTCAAAGGTTTGAGGAGGAGAGTGAAGCTTAGGAAGCCATTATCGATGGCTCCTAGTCGAGGATGTGCTTCATTAGGCCTAACTCTTTGAACCGCTTTGTGAGCATTAATCTAAAAATTTGCATTTAAAGAGATGTTTGAGCATGAGGGTTCTCTAATGGTCTTGTAGCTTCCCAAAGTGTTGACTAGGTTGAACTCTAGTATATCCATGTGCTCGTTAAGTTGGCTTTTCTTCTAGTCTTGAAATTATTGTAAGTGTTGGTATTGTTGAAATTATACAAAAGTAACATAACTTCTTTTGAGCTAGTTAGCAAAAATTAAAATATGCCATTGGATATGACTTAGGATGACATAATATAAACTTGAGTAGCTTGGTGCCATACTTTGTCTAAATGATCATCTGCATAATCCTCAAAGCTCTTCTAGGTTGCATTTCATGCAAAAATTACTCTCATGATGCCTATATTGCTAAAAGGGGGATAGAAAACGTAGAAAAGGCATTTTAGAGGGAATTTTTTTTAAAAAAAATACTTTCTCATGATCATGTTGAACAAATATCCTTGCATTTGGATCATGAGTAATATTGAGCTTTTTGAGAGATTCCTTGGTTTTTGGAGCTCTTGTCGAAAAATTGTTCTTTCTTGTTTGAGAATTTAAATGGCTAGATTTTGTTTTAGATTTGCGACTGCAATTTACATAGATATGCAACTATTTTTGTAGTATTAGACGGTCTTGAACCTAGAAGTGTCTTGAAACTGGTTTCGCATATTTTAGCTTTTATTTGTAGAAGTTATTAGCATTTTATTTTGTATGTATATGAAAAATGAAATCTATTATGAGCTTAATTCAAAATAACTCAATCATTAAATACTTTTTGTAGATTGGGATGGTCTTGACCTTCAAAACTGATCCTATAAGGCATATATCTATTGGATTTATTTCTATTATTATTTATGTACGAGAGTTTTGTAATGTCGATCTTTTAAACATGGGTGGTAAGGCTGTATATGAACTTGGTTCGAACTAAGCTAAACATTATTTATGTAACACCCCGGCACCTCACGTGCCCGAAGTGCTACCAAAACATATCTAATTTTCACTAAAATTTTTTTTGCAAGACCTCCCCTACTAAGTGGATATCCACTCAGCAGGCAAAAGAGATCACAATAGTCAATATAGCGATAATAATTTCAACATGTCATGGAATCAATCAACCATCATGACATGTAGGCAATTAACAACTACCAAAAATCCATTCATTAACAACTCAACTTAAATACCACATGATTACACAAATAAATTAACTAGTTACAAATTTACTAATTGATTCCAAAAGTCTGAAACATGTCGTGAGACACAGTGGAGGTGCAGCTACGCCCCAAACCCGACAAGTCGCTCTTCCGAGTACCTAAAAATATTAACAAACAAGCGTGAGTTCGAAAACTCAGCAAAGTGCATCAAATCAATATGATTAACAAGTTAGCAATTCCAACCCATCATTAAGAATGTAACTCTTACAAGATTCAACCAATACATAAACAATTGTACCGCTACCACTTACCTCATTGCCCTTTTCATACACATACCTCATTGAATCTTTTTGGGTGAGTCCACGACTCGATCCCAACTCTTCACAACTCCCTTTAACACAAAAAACTCAATCGTTAGCGATGCAATGCACATGTATGCTTTTTTTAGATGCACGTACCGGTACTGCCGAGTGCACACCCGTCGGTGTGCACCCTCACGTCCCTTCCATCCCGTGGAAGGTGCCTACTCTTACTGTCTCGCTCCCATTCACCGTGATCAATGGGACTACGAGGTAGGACTTTCATGTTCACTACGTGTGAACACAGAGGCCCGCATCAGAATGGGTCGCCTCTTCCATTATGAATGCACAAATGCAATTAACACAATTAAGTTGCAAACTGCATTCATTTATATCTTTTCACATGTATGAAATTTGAATACCTACATAGCCATGCATTCTCACAATCATGAAGATAATCATCATCATCATCCACTCACTCATTAGCATTAAACAACTTTAAATGCATAATCATTTACTCTTATAATACCTTCACAATTCATGAAATTCACTTCAACATGCACATATTCATAAGGATTAGCAAGAATCAAATCCTAGCATTATACTAGAAATGCACTTACCTTCTACCCACATGAAACAATGTGGCGCGAGGTTGAAGCCACCTCCGAAGCCACACCTCCTGAAATAAACATTGCGGAATCGATTTCATACAAACTATAACCAACACAACCACAAACAACACTTTTACTCACTAAGTCAAGTTTTCCCCTGTAACATCCCAAAATTTGCCTCTAATATATTTAGTGTGTTTCTGGGATTATTTGTATTTTCCGGAGTCTACTTGGAAGCCTCACGAGTAAGTCGAATTTAGGTTTATTGAACTAATCGTATTAAATAAAAATCATGTATTTTCGAATAAAAAAAATCTAAAATTTTGTTGATAATTAAGATAATTGGTAGACGAGAGTGTTTGCTTCAAATATTCTCAAAAAAATATATGTTATATAACGTAAATCGTTGACTTTACAAAAATCGGTACAAGTGTCTGATCCACGAAAAGAATTTTTGTGAAAAATCTATACGTCGAAAAATCACGAAACCAACTCTGTTTAGCTCCAAATAGTTCCTGGTATTTTAGAGGAATTTTATAGATTTGTAGAACCCCTCTGCTATTTTTTTTTCTCTCTCAAACACATTTTGGAACGTGTGTATATACAAATCACGTGGAGTATTCACTTTTGACATGTATAGGTGTATATAGGTAGCGTGTAGAGGCCCTCTACTAAATTGTCGCAAGCCATGCACATGTAGTTGACGATTCCCTGTGACAGCCGTTTCCTTTTCCTTTACTAGCCAGTTGTCCCTTGCCTGCATTTAAACCTTGGTAGCCGATTTCTCTGATCTTCCAGCCGTTTCTCTGATCAGGCAGGCAGCCCTCTGTACGTCCGTTTGGACGCATGGCAATTGGAGGAAGTAACGTCTCCAACTTTGCACGCATGGCGTTTCTCTAATTACTTTCCTTCGTTAGTCCATTACAATCTCCATTAGCCCTTTACCTCCCAGCCGCTACATCATTCCAGGCGCTTCTATTTTCCTAACAAAGTATGAAGCCTTCCCGTCCAGCCGCAATAGCCTACACGCGCAAGTCAGAAGTTTCATTTCCTCCAAGCATAACTGGCTAGAGACTCCATTCCATTGTTTCATTTTTCATGTCATTCCCGTGCACCAGAAAAGCTTAAGCACCACCTGTTACATCCACGCCACCCTGCCGTCTTCCCGACTTGGTCGTCGCCGCCGTCGTTGTCGACGCCGTCTACGTCTTCGCTGCTGCTGCCGTCTCGTCGCCGCCGATTACGTCGCCACCGCCGTCTCGCCGCCGTCGTCGTCGCCGCCATCGTCTACGTCGTTGTCCCCGTTTACGCCATCGCCGTCGGTGCACTCTCCGGCCTCGCCTTCTTCCGCGTCGACGATCCGCGCTACTGCCTGTCGTTCATCGGTACTCTCTCGCCTTTCTTTTGCGCGCTTTCTATTTCTACCGGTTGGTTGATCCTGTCGATGCGTAATTGTGTATATATATATGTTAGTATATATACGTATAGGTTAGGCGAATGTGTTCTGTAGCCTGCGCATATACATGTCTTCATGTAGGTATACTTGGTCGATTCACATGTAGATATAGTCGCGCGTAGATATATTCGGTTGCTATGCATGTAAAAATATATATCATAGCATTTTGATTCGGTACTCTCTGTTATTAGACGCTAGTAGTATGTATACGTATGGATATATTCGTCGGCTCTGTATGTATATATTCGGCCGGTTCGCAAGTATAAATTTTCTATATGCGAGTATACGGTTATATTAAGAAAAATACGTATTTAAATACACAAATTATAATGTGGTTTCGGTTCCTCACGTGTTCTGGCCGAACAGAAGTATATACATATACACAGTGAACAGTGCCATGCAGAGAAGAAAACGAAGTGTAGTTGTACATGAGTTTTTCCGAAATTGTGAATTTTCTCTTTTTCGCTACAAAATCATTCTAAGTCCAAATCGCGTGCGATCAATTTTATTAATTAGTAAATATTAATACCTAGCTACACTAATTTTACTGGAATTTTATAATCAAATCTATATTGTTAAATTATTCGCCGAAAGTCCAAACTAGCGAATTTTGTAGCTCTTAAACTATACGTCCAAAAATTTCCAAATAAATTTTATAAATCTTATAAAATGCTACACTATAGATCTGGAAGTTTTCATGTGATTACGAATTAATTTGTTTCTTTGTATTTTTCGAATGTCTGTTTATTCGCTGTTTTCCATTTAATAGAAACGTTAGACGACGACTCCGTCGCAGAACCGCAGGAAGACAACCCTCTCCTCACCGACCAAGGCAAGTTTCCGCAAGTTTCCGCAAGTTCCCCGCAAGTTTCTGATAAGTTCCCTTGAAGCATGTTGATCCATGTTTTGAAACGTTTTATAGATTTACTAACTTGCATGCTATGGTTGTTTATATAAAATGATATGTTATGATAGAGTATAGTTATATACCTTGTTAATATGTATGTGTTGCTACATATTAATCTATCTATCCTTTGGTTGCCCTAGAATGATTAATTGAATGGCCTAACACCCTTGTTTAGTCTACTAGTAGTTCCTAGTTATGCTAAATACTATTCGTATGTTTAATTGAAAGCTTGTTATTTGAAATTCCAAATGATTGAGCAAAAATGTTATTTTAAAAAGGGCAGTTGGTGCTGCCAGTTTGGTAAAACAAAAGAAAAGAGAAACTTGGAATTTCAAAAATGAGAATAGGGTGGAAGGTTGCAAGGCGGAGTGCAGTATGCACGAGACTCGGAGTTTGAGGATGTGCCACCTAGTCACCCTAAGGACCGATTCCTTGTGATTGTCAAACAATGTACAACAGTCGACATGAGTTCGATGCAGGGCGGGCCTGGCCGAGTAACTAGTGAAAACTTAATTAAGGCATGCCAAACGGTGGAGTGGGCGTGGTTGTAGCCACAGTAGTCCTACAGGCGCAAGAGGGGGCTTCCAACTTGGTTGTAGCCATTTGGCGGTGAAACCTCAGCGGGCGTGACTTAGTTAAGATGTAGCTAGGAAAATGGCCTTGTGGTTTTTACTTGGGGTTATATGCCAAAGGAAGCAAATGACCAAAAAGAGTGAAATACCTCTCGCGGGTAAAGCGTGCAAGCTCTGCAGAGTAAACAAACTATTCGAATAGCCGTACCCACGGTCAAGGGTGGACAAAGTCTTGTTTGTCGCCGCTGTAGATTTTCTCTATTTGATTCCAAAATCAGATTTTACAAAAGAAAAGCACGGTTGTAGCCGTGAATGTTATGATTTGATAAAATTCGTGGTTGTAGCCACGAGGAAAAGATTTCAAAAGTATTCTTAAAATAAAACCATGGTCGATGCCATGCTTGTTTTGATTTCCACGGTTGGAGCCGTGTCCCAAAAAGTTTAAACTCTGATTTATCAAAAGAAAATACTTTTGAAAAATGCTATTAAAAATTCTAGGATAAAATTTTAAAAATTGGCTTTTGCAAAATTAACCAATACCTTCCCTTGAATCAACTGCATATTGCATTTCTTACCGGACTTGTTGAGTATGTTGCATACTCACCCTCGCTTTTATTATGGGGTGCTTATTCCATGAAGCGGTCGAGGAGATAAAGATAGCTATCCAAGGGCCTGCGTTCCACCATTCGATATCTGCAATGAAGACTTTGAAGAGGAAGATTATCAGGACATCTAGGATCACGTTATCTTCAGTCTTTGCCTGTGGTGTTTCTGAACTTCATTTTATCATGTTAACTTGACAGTTTAATATTTCCGCTGCTATATGACCTACGGGTCCAAGTTTTGTAATAATGGGCCTTGTTGGCTAGTACTCTGTATTAAACTTGATTTATCGCATGGTGATGATCCATACTATTATGATCTGTGTGTACTAGCTATTGATCCAGGGACTAGTACAGGTCAACACAGGTGGGCCCGTGTCCTATTGCGGGTTCCCACATCCCCAAATCTGAATTTTCATACAAAACTGGTTTGGGTAGTCCTCTTTGCCAAAGCAAAACTATTGCTATACAACTCAGAATTGAGTAAACAAAGACACTTTAAGCATCTACTCAGAATGCTCTAATTATCTCTAGGCAAATTTAAATCCAAATTCTGCTTATATCTTGCTCAAAATCACAGATCAAAATTGAATCTTTTATTAGTTGCACTTTTGTAACATCCCAAAATTTTGCTTTTCTTAAAATCATGTGTGATTTGGCACTTTGGTGAATTTTTGGAATTTTCTGGAATTTATTTGGATTTATTTGGAATTTATTTGAATTTATTCCATTTTGAAATAATTAAAGAATTTAATTTTGCAAATAAATTTTTGTTGGAAATATTTTATTTGAGTCCAAAATAATCCAAAATATTTTCCAGAATTTTTCTGGAATTTTTCTGAGTCATTTGCTATTTTTAATGAATTAAATGAATTACTGGGAATTATTTTAAATATTAAATCGCTGGAAAATCCAACTCGGGTCAAATCTTGTTCATCCGACCGAAGTCGGACTCGAGTCCGACCGAGGCAGTTGACTCGACCAGAACCCACTCCTAACCTAATCGATCCCAACCGTTGGATCAAGATCCAACGGTGAGATCCGCCCGACCCCAAACCGAGCCGTGTTCGGCCGGACCCGATCGCGCCGTCGCGATCGTGGCCGTTAATCGCGACACGCGTGGGCGGCCACGATTCGTCGTCTTCCCATAACCGGCCGGACTCACTTCGCCGAGCGCCTTGCGCCGTGACCGATTAGGGCTCATGCGAAACACGCCTCCGGCTATTTAATGCCCGGATCGCACCGAGGACCGCCGTGACCCAGCGCACTTCTTGCCCTAACCCGCCGAGCTCTAGCCGCGTAGGATTCGCCGGAATCGCTCGCCGTAGTTCGTGAAGCGCCACCACAGTCCTTGCCTCGCCTCATGCGCCGCCGTCAGCGATCCTCGCCGCCATTGACCCCATTCAAACCCCGAAGCCAGGCGCACCCGAAGACACCCTCCATCTCGCCGAGCACGCCCCAACCGCCGTTTGGGTGGTCGCGATCCTCTCGGCCGGCGGCCCGCAACTCCGCCAGTGAAGCCATCGCCGACCGAAGCTCCACCAACCGTCCGATCAAGATCCAAAGGCCCGGATCGTGCCCACGTCACTTCGGTGAGTTTCCGATTGAAAATCCTAGATCTAATCCCAACCGTTGGATCTAGATCCAACGGCCCACGATCGATCACGTCGCCCCAAGCACATGAGGCCAAACTCAATCCCGGTAGTCGGATTTCAAACCAACGGCCACGACATTGTGCCACGCGTCCAGAAGCCGAACTGTCGCCGCAGCGGCGTCGTATCAGCGACACGCGGGGCCCGCGTGTCGGCCGATAGCATCGTGGCGTCACCCATGACGTCATCGGTGGGACCCACTGCCGGCACCGTGGTGAGCCTCGCCGACGCCAATGACGTCACCCGAGTGAGCCCACATGTCGGGCCTCTCACGTGGAGCCGTGGACCAGGAGTCCACGGTGGACCCAAGCCGAGTGTGGACCGAGCCCATGGACCCGGCTGACGTCAAGGCCAATCAGGAGCTGCCACGTGTCCATGCCGACGCCAATAATTAATTTCCGAAAAAGAAAATGATTTATTAATTCGAAATATTGATTCAAATTTAGATTCAAACTTCAAACGCTTATAACTTTTATGCTTCAACTCCGATTTGAGTGGTTCAAATTTCTAAATTTGTATAAAATTAAGATCTACCTAAATATGAATTTTATTTAATTTTTGGACTAAAGTTTTTCTCTGAAATATTATTTAATTGATTATTTAAACTTTAAATAATCATAACTTTTATGCGTTTAACTCCAAATTTGTTATTCCAGTTTCTAAAAATCCAGAAAATTATGTTCTCTCTGTTTATGGATTTTATTTGGAGTTTTGGGATCTTTTTGCATAGTGTTCATTTGTGTATTTGCTATTTGCACGCTTTACGAGTAGACGTTGAAGTCTTAGGAAGGATTCGAGGGAGAAGTGTTGACTCAGATCCAACTCAAGACCAAGAGCAAGTACTTTTTGAAGGCAAGTTGTGCTTTGACCATATTGATCCTATTTCAAATCTATTTTGATTTAAACTATTGCATGCTAGTTCAATTAGAAAGATACTTTGTTTAAACAAGGGGGTTAGATAACTACCAATTTGTTATATGACACCTTGAGTATCTAAGTCTGTGCCATGATCCCTTGTCACCCTAGTTGTGGTTTCCTAGTTGGACATTATTAAATTGCCAACATGGGTTTAGAACGTTGTAGTATGTCGCTTAGACACGCTTCGTGCTCATGACATGATTTTGGATAATCCAATGCTAATATTGACTTAATGATATATTGAACCTGTTTTGGAAAAGTATCATGTGATGTTGATGGCACGTGGTGCATGGTAATCAAGCGGGAGTTTGATAAACGATTTCGGCCAGGGCATGTGGCAAGAGTAATCAGGTGGGCGGTTGTGGCATTGGGAGTGATGATTTGGTTTTTCGTAGTCTTGCCTGGTCACTCTAAGGACTTAACCTTGCAAGCCTTTGAACTGGGTCATACTTGAAACCACATGGCTGGAATGGGACGGCCCTAGTTGACTAAGTCGCTAAGGACTCACTTGTGGAGCCTCAGTGGTGTCGATTACACCGTTTGTGTGATTATGCGGGGAGCGTATCGTGGGTGTGGCCAGTACCCATCTAACGGTGTGTTGGTCCCATACTTCGCCTTGGCTAAGGGAAGGGATGGTGTAGAGCACGTCTGGAGAGGACCACCTGTGTTGTTTGAGGCTTCCGAAGGCTTTGTTATGATCGCTCATTCGCATACTCTTGTATGGCGATTCACGGTGACGTGGTGAGTGGATTGTATCTAAAGGGTAAAGTGAATAACCTATGCAGAGTGTAGAATATAATTTAAAAGCCAACTCCACGGTACTGTACATAGCTCGGGAATTACACACAAGGGTTAGATTTTCTGAAAATAACTAGTATTTGAAAAGTTGGGTTGGTTTAACAAAGAAGATGATGGAAATGTGGTTTAGGATGGGGAAAAATGTTATTTAAACTTCTTGCAAAGTTATTTATGCTTTACTTGTTTTTACTGCTTTCAAATCTACTTATATTACTCGCCAAATGCTGTTTACATAAATATACCTTGAGCTATTCCTTTGTACCAAGCCATGCATATAGTATATTAGCTTGCATTCTGTGCATGACTTCTTTGAGTACCAAGTACTCACCCTTGCCTCAACACAATACCGGTTGAAGAGGAGATTACGCCACTTTGGAGGAGGAACTCCAAGAGGACCCGACTACTTAGGGATGCGAGCCCGATCAGTTGCTGTGGTATCTTGGATGGCGCCACAGTTTATTTGATTTTCCGCTGCTATTGTTTCTCTCTGAATAAGTTTAGCCCTACGAGGCATATATTTGTAACTTGGCCATAAGGTCGAGTAACCGCTTTATTACTTTAATAAAGTACTTTTATGGTATCGATTGGTATGATTGTGATATTTACCGATGTTAAAGACTGTGTGCACTAAGCGCTGTTCTGGACTAGTGCTGAATACACGGAGGGTCCGAATTTGCAAATTCGGGGTCCCGACAGCAGGTGGTATCGAGCCATACTTGATTTGTAGGCTCAACCCTAAGCTAGAATGGTCATAGTGAGGATAAAACCTATTTTCTAAAGCTAAAAATTTGTGAAGACAAGAAATGACATCTCGACTTATCCCCTTCTCTCTTTTCTTGTCTCTTGCTGAAATTTTCCCTTACCTTGTCACAATTCGAAAATTCCGAGTTCTTACGTAAAGCACTCTTGTGACAGGATGGAGGAAGAGTTCAACCACGTTGATCACGGGAGTTGGTCACGCTGCAGAACTTTGGCACATGCTACAAACTCTCGGAGATTTTGAGAAGCCCCAATATCAAGTGGAAGTGATCAGACAAGAGGGATTGATCAAGGCTTGTGACGTGAGGATTGAGGTACCTGCCAGAAGAGGGGCCAGGCAATGCTCGATACAATCGCACCGCCGGAGATCTACAATGCGGATGGGTATCCAAGAAGTATCACGACGAGCAATGCGGCACATTACCCGTGTCTCACGCCAGAGAGTTGGAAATGCGGTGTTCCGTTACCATCCGCAGCGACAACCTTCGACCCAAAGGCGATTCAGGATGAGGATGCCACGGTTACACGGTTAGCACGATTCGTCGTCGCCAGGAAGATGTACTAGATAATACAAGTAAGGAGCTACGAAGGCCCGCAAGGAAATCACGGCAGAGAAGAACAGATGGCGGGAAGCTCAGAGTATGTGGCACACCTTCTACGAAGGATTGATGAGTTGGAAATGACTTTGTGCGGACCAGACCCAGAGCCAAGATTGAGCTACGAGCGAGATCCGGAGGAGTCAGATCTCGATGAGGACATCGCTTCTTCGACTACCACAGATGACATAGTCGCTGGACATGGCGATCGTTTCACGCCTATGCCGCGACACCCGTACCGTGCCGTGGAGGTTTTCTCGATGAGTGAGCTTAGGTTCTATAGTGAGACTCCTTCGCCGAGTCGCGTCATAAAATAAAGAGTCACCCTTTAGGCGTTAGATTCCAGAGTTAGTTCGATTTGGATTTGCTTTGTTTGCTGAGTGTGCAGTATGTGTTGCAAGGCCCTTAGGCATTGTAAGCAGCCATACCAAGTTATTAATAATAAAGATGGACCTTAAAGTTACCCCTTTCGCCTCGCATAAAGTCCATATTACTTGTCTATTCTTGTTTCCCTCTCATCTCTAAACCTAGAGCAAATCAACAGATGGTGAACACCCGTGGGAACTTTGGAAGCAATGGGAGTGGATCTCGCCCAACAGAAAACCCCAATGATGGAGCACCCGGCCGCCCTTTGGATGTGCAGAATTTTGGAGCATTTCTTGCTGCTCAGACCCAGTTGATGCATGCTATGATGCAACAAATGCAGCACGTCCTTTGCTCAGGCCCTTTGCCAATCAAGTTAATCGGGGACCACGCCGAATCACAAGGTGTCGAGTTCATGAGGACTCACCCACCCACTTTCTTCTGGGAATGCCAATCCGTTGGAGGCCGACGATTGGTTAAGATCAATTGAGAGGAAGCTACACATAGCCCAATGCATAGGAAATGAGAAGGTACTTTACGCTTCTCATCAGTTGGAAGGAACAGCCGCCGAATGGTGGGAGAACTTCTGTGCCACGCAGGAGAACCCTCAAGATATCACTTGGGAAGAGTTCACAGCTGCATTCCGACAAAGATCACGTGCTCGAAGGAATTATGGACCTTAAGAAGGAGGAGTTCAGAGCACTGAAGCAAGGTAATCAACCGGTGGCCGACTACTGAACAAGTTCACACAAATAGCACGCTACGCACTGAGGATGTAGCGACAGATAAATCCAGACAGTCTCGTTTATGAAGGGACTTAACTCAGGATTGCAAGTAGGGTTGATCACCCACACCTTTCCAGATTTCCAAGAGTTGGTGAATAAGGCGCTTATTCTTGAGGACCAGCGCAAGGAACCGGATGAGAACAGAAGCGCGAGGATGCAACAAAGCAAGGATCACGTCGAGGAACGCCAGCGCTTGAGAGTTGAACCAAATCAATTCTTGATTCCAACCACAGAATGCAACAAGGACACCATCCCGGCACCAAGACCCGCCAATCCGAACTACCAAACCCCAGCCCCGCTTAGAAACGCTACCCTGTGCAAAACGAGGAACGGTGAGACGCCGCTACAAGCGCAACGAGCCAGACACTTTGCCGGCGATTGTCCGAAGAAGACAGCAGAAGCGACCCGGCCGCTTCAATCTAGGAACCACCCAGCTAGGACGCCAAAGACCAGGAGCCACACCCCAGGCCGTGAGAGGCCGAGTCAACCATGTCACCGCGGATGTATTGCAAAATGCTACGGACGTGATCTTGGGTAAGTTACTTGTTAACTCGATACCTGCAGCGATTTTGTTTGACTCACGGAGCTTCGCGTCGTTTGTTTCGCAAGGCTTTGCTACTCGAAATGATTTAAGGATTGCAAGACTTAAGTGCATGCTTTTAGTTCAAACCCTGGTTCAACTCCGAGCGGAAGTAGGATGTTCCGGTGAGAATACTAATAGATGGAATAGAGTTCCTAGCAAACCTTATAATTTTGGAGACCCGGACCTTAGATGTTATATTGGGAATGGATTGGTTATCCAAGCACAAGGTCAGTATTGGATTGTGGACGAAGGACTATCTCGATTGAGAGCCCGTGTGGGAAGAAAGTGGAATTTCAAGCCACTGCAGCTAGAGATGGACAGTTGATGGTTAACAGTACCAAGGCAATCAGCATAGAGGATGTCCCAAGAGTGAATGAGTACCCGATGTTTTTCCCGAGGATCTACAGTATGCCGCCAGACAGGGACATAGAGTTTGTGATAGAGCTTGTACTGCAAGATGCAGACCGATAGCAAAGAGACCCTATCGGATGTCTACCGAGGAGTTGGTAGAGATGAAGAAACAAGCTAGAAGAGTTAATGGAGAAAGGATTTATCGAGACCAAGTTAGTAGCCGTAGGGAGCACCAGTTTTGTTTGTCAAGAAGAAGGGCGGGAGTTTCAGGATGTGCATTGACTACCGTGCACTCAATGAAGTCACCGTGAAGAATAAGTATCCGCTACCCAGGATTGATGATTTGTTTGATCGCTTAAGCGGGCCGAGTTTTCTCTCAAGATTGATCTGAGATCGGGATATCATCGATTAAAGATCCGATCGTAAGATATTCAAGACTGCATTCTCGTCAAGATATGGACATTACGAGTTTACAGCTATGTCCTTTGGGTGACCAATGCGCCACTTATTTCATGAATATGATGAATAAGGTGTTCATGGAATATTTGGACAAGTTTGTCGTCGTGTTCATAGACGATATCCTAGTCTACTCCAAGACGAGAGGATGAACATGCCGAACACTTAAGGCGAGTTTTGGAAAAGTGAGGAACAAAGCAACTTTTCGCCAAGTTCAAGAAGTGTGATTTTTGGAAGGACAAGGTGGAGTTTCTTGGACATGTAATGACCGCAGAAGGAGTCGCCGTAGATCCAAGCAAAGTAGAAGCTGTGTTACATTGGGAGCGTAGAAGACGTGACCAGATTCGGAGTTTCCTTGGAATGGCGAGGATATTACCGCCGTTTCATCGAAGGTTTTTCGACAATTGCGAAACCTCTTACGCAATTGCTGAAGAAGGAAAGGAAGTTTGCATGGGCGCTTGAGAATGTGAGGAAGGATTTCAGAGTGAAGAAGCGATTGACATCGGCTGCCGGTGTTAGTTCTACCGGATGTTGCTCAAAGCTTCGATATTTATTGTGACGCATCGCGCCAAGGACTTGGATGTGTCTTTGATGCGAGAATGGAAAGGTCGTAAACATGCATCAAGGCATTTGAGGCCGCATGAGGAAAATTATCCGACACATGACCTAGAGTTAGGCTGCCGTAGTGCATGCTTTGAAGATATGGCGTCACTATCGATTGGAAACAGATGTGAAGTATATCACGGATCATAAGAGCCTTAAGTACATATTCACCCAATCGGATCTGAATATGAGGCAAAGGAGATGGCTAGAATTGATCAAGGACTATAATGTTGGAATTCATTACCATCCCGGAAGGCCAATGTAGTAGCCGATGCACCGAGTCGGAAAAGCCATACCGTGAGTACGTTGCTAGCCACAAGTCGAGGATGAGTTATGTGAGGATTTCGAGAAAATGAAGATTGAGGTTGTACCTAGCGGATTCTTGGCCGCCTTGGAAGTAAAGCCTACTTTAGAGGACCGGATCCGAGAAGGACGGAAGGATGATGACAAGATCCGTAGGATTAAGTCCAAAATGGAGGAAGGCAAGGCAAAGGATTTCAAGCTAGGCGAGCAAGGCACGTTATGGATGAAGGATCGCATTTGTGTGCCTAACAAAAGGAGTTAAAGCAACTGATTCTCGAAGAAGCCCATGACTCTAAGTACTCGATTCATCCCGAAGCGCCAAGATGTATCGTGATCTCAAGGAGAGATTCTCGTGGCCGAGTATGAAACGTGAAGTTGCCGAGCATGTTGCATTGTGCGACGTATGCCGAGAGTCAAGGCAATGCATCGAGACCAGCGAGGATTGCTACAACCGCTGAAAATACTGAGTGGAAGTGGGAGGAAATCGGAATGGATTTCATTACCGGTTTGTCGAAGACTCAAGGAGGTTATGACTCCATATGGGTTATAGTGGATCGCTTGACTAAAGTAGCCCATTTTATCCCCGTGAAGACCATTTACTCGGAGATAAGTTAGCGAGTTGTACATGATCGAGATTGTTTGTTTGCACGGAGTGCCAAAGAGGATTGTATCGGACAGAGGTACCCAATTTACCTCAAGGTTGGAATAAGTTGCATGAAGCCATGGGAACCCGTTTAAACTTCAAGATGACTTATCATCCACGCACGGATGGACAGACCGAAAGAGTCAACCAGATTCTAGAAGATATGTTGAGAGCTTGTGCATTGGCTTATGCTACCTCTTGGGATAAAAGTTTGCCGTATGCCGAGTTTAGTTACAACAATAGTTATCGAGGCTAGTTTCTGAGATGTCACCTTTTGAGGCCTTTGTATGGTCGACCACTGTCGGACACCATTGAATTGGAATGAGACGGCGAGCGCCGTGTCTTTGGGCCTGATATTCTTCAAGAGGCCGAGGAGCGGATCGCTATGATTAGGGAAAGGTTGAAGATAGCCCAATCTCGACAGAAGAGTTATCTTGACAATCGTCGCCGAGATTTGAGTTTTGAACCGTAAGACTTTGTATACCTCGAGTTACGCCTCTCGGGAGTTAAGAGGTTCCATGCCAAAGGGAAACTTCGCACCCGTTATGTTGGACCATTTAAGATTTTGAGTCGCGGGGTGAAGTTGCCTATCACCGAGTTGCCACGATCGTTAGCGAGGAGTGCATGACGTGTTCCATGTGTCCCAGTTGAAGAAGTGTCTCCGAGTTCCTGAGGAACAGGCACCGCTAGAGTCAATTGAGTTGCAAGAGGATTTGACTTATAAGGAGCACCCTGTGAGGATTCTAGACACAATGGATCGAGAAACTAGAAACAAGTCAACCCGATTCTGTAGAGTTCAGTGGAGCAACCATGAAGAAAGTGAAGCGACTTGGGAGCGCGAAGAGGATTTGAAGAAAGAATTTCCAAACCTATTTCTTTAGTGAGCCCTGAATCTCGGGGACGAGATTCTATTAAGGGGGGGAGGTTTGTAACATCCCAAAATTTTGCTTTTCTTAAAATCATGTGTGATTTGGCACTTTGGTGAATTTTTGGAATTTTCTGGAATTTATTTGGATTTATTTGGAATTTATTTGAATTTATTCCATTTTGAAATAATTAAAGAATTTAATTTTGCAAATAAATTTTTGTTGGAAATATTTTATTTGAGTCCAAAATAATCCAAAATATTTTCCAGAATTTTTCTGGAATTTTTCTGAGTCATTTGCTATTTTTAATGAATTAAATGAATTACTGGGAATTATTTTAAATATTAAATCGCTGGAAAATCCAACTCGGGTCAAATCGTTTCATCCGACCGAAGTCGGACTCGAGTCCGACCGAGCCGCTTGACTCGACCAACCCACTCCTAACCTAATCGATCCCAACCGTTGGATCAAGATCCAACGGCCGAGATCCGCCTCGACCGACCGAAAGCCGTGTTCGGACCGGACCCGATCGCCCGCGGCGATCGTGGCGGTTGATCGCGACTGCGTGGGCGGCCACGATTTCGTCGTCTTCCGTAACGAGCCGGACTCCGCCACGAGTGCGCGCCGCGGACCGATTAGGGCTCCGCCGAGCACGCCTCCGGCTATTTAATGCCGGATCGCACTTCGAGGACCGCCGTGACCGCGCACTTCTTGCCCTAACCCGCCGAGCTCTAGCCGCCAGTAGGTTCGCCGGAATCGCTCGCCAGTAGTTGCGTGAAGCGCCACCACGGTCCTTGCCTCGCCTCGCCGCCGTCGCGATCCTCCGCCGCCATTGACCCCAGATTCGAAACCCCGGCCAGCGCACCGAAGACACCCTCCATCTCGCCGAGCACGCCCCAACCGCCCGTTTGGGTGGTCGCCGTCCTCAGAGCCGGGCAGCCGCAACTCCGCCGTGAAGCCATCGCCGACCCCGAGCTCCACCAACCGTCCGATCAAGATCCAAAGGCCCAGATCGTGCCACGTCACTTCGGTGAGTTTCCCCGTTGAAAATCCTAGATCTAATCCCAACCGTTGGATCTAGATCCAACGGCCCACGATCAGTCACGTGCGCCCCAAGCACATGAGGCCAAACTCAATCCCAGCCGTCGGATTTCAAACCAACGACCACGATGGTGCCACGCAGCGTCGAGGAAGCCGAACCTCGCGCACGCCAGCGTCGCGTGATCAGCGACACGCGGGGCCCGCGTGTCAGCGACAGTACCGTGACGTCACCCATGACGTCATCGGTGGGACCCACCTGTCAGCACCGTGGGCTGAGCCCCGCTGACGTCAGCGATGACGTCACCCGAGTGGGCCCACATGTCAGTCTCACGTGGAGCTGTGGACCGAGTCCACGGTGGACCCAAGCCGAGTGTGGACCGAGCCCATGGACCGGCTGACGTCAGCAGGCCAATCAGGAGCTGCCACGTGTCCATGCTGACGCAATAATTAATTTCCGAAAAAGAAAATGATTTATTAATTCGAAATATTGATTCAAATTTAGATTCAAACTTCAAACGCTTATAACTTTTGCGTTTCAACTCCGATTTGAGTGGTTCAAATTTCTAAATTTGTATAAAATTAAGATCTACCTAAATATGAATTTTATTTAATTTTTGGACTAAAGTTTTTCTCTGAAATATTATTTAATTGATTATTTAAACTTTAAATAATCATAACTTTTATGCTTTAACTCCAAATTTGATTTATTCCAGTTTCTAAAAATCCAGAAAATTATGTTCTCTCTGTTTATGGATTTTATTTGGAGTTTTGGGATCTTTTTGCATAGTGTTCATTTGTGTATTTGCTATTTGCACGCTTTACGAGTAGACGTTGAAGTGCCGGAAGGATTCGAGGGAGAAGTGTTGACTCAGGATCCAACTCAAGACCAAGAGCAAGTACTTTTTGAAGGCAAGTTGTGCTTTGACCATATTGATCCTATTTCGAAATCTATTTTGATTTAAACTATTGCATGCTAGTTCAATTAGAAAGATACTTTGTTTAAACATGGGGGTTAGATAACTACCAATTTGTTATATGACACCTTGAGTATCTAAGTATGTGCCATGATCCCTTGTCACCCTAGTTGTGGTTTACTAGTTGGACATTATTAAATTGCCAACATGGGTTTAGAACGTTGTAGTATGCTGCTTAGACCTGCTACGTGCTCATGACATGATTTTGGATAATCCAATGCTAATATTGACTTAATGATATATTGAACCTGTTTTGGAAAAGTATCATGTGATGTTGATGGCACGTGGTGCATGGTAATCAACTGGGGTTTGATAAACAGTTTTCGACCGGGGCATGTGGCAAGAGTAATCAGGTGGGCCAGTTGTGGCATTGGGAGTGATGATTTGGTTTTTCGGGTAGTCTTGCCCTGGTCACTCTAAGGACTTAACCTTGCAAGCCTTTGAACTGGGTCATACTTGCAACCACATGGCTGGAATGGGACGGCCCTAGTTGACTAAGTCGCTAAGGACTCACTTGTGGAGCCTCAGGGTGTCGATTACACCGCTTGTGTGATTGCACGGGGAGCGTATCGTGGTGTGGCCAGTACCCATCTAACGGTGTGTTGGTCCCATACTTCGCCTTGGCTAAGGGAAGGGATGGTGTAGAGCACGTACCGGAGAGGACCACCTGTGTTGTTTGAGGCTTCCGAAAGGCTTTGTTATGATCGCTCATTCGCATACTCTTGTATGGCGATTCACGGCTGACGTGGTGAGTGGATTGTATCTTGTGGGTAAAGTGCATAACCTCTGCAGAGTGTAGAATCTATTTGAATAGCCGAGTCCACTGTGATCGACAATGCTCGGGAATTACAGTCAAGGGTTAGATTTTCTGAAAATAACTTGGATTTGAAAAGTTGGGTTGGTTTAACAAAGAAGATGATGGAAATGTGGTTTAGGATGGGGAAAAATGTTATTTAAACTTCTTGCAAAGTTATTTATGCTTTACTTGTTTTTACTGCTTTCAAATCTACTTATATTACTCGCCAAATCAAGTTTTACATAAATATACCTTGAGCTATTCCTTTGTACCAAGCCATGCATATAGTATATTAGCTTGCATTCTGTGCATGACTTGCCGAGTACCAAGTACTCACCCTTGCCTCAACACAATACCAGCTTGAAGAGGAGATTACGCCTTTGGAGGAGGAACTCCAAGAGGACCAGACTACTTAGGGATGCGAGCCCGATCGATTGCTGTGGTATACTGGATGGCGCCACGAAGGTTATATGATTTTCAGCAGCTAGTGTTTCTCTCTGAATAAGTTTCGCCCTACGAGGCATATATTTGTAACTTGGCCATAAGGTCGAGTAACCAGTTTTATTACTTTAATAAAGTACTTTTATGGTATCGATTGGTATGATTGTGATATTTACCGATGTTAAAGACTGTGTGCACTAGCGCGTTCCTGGACTAGTGCTGAATACACAGAGGGTCCGAATTTGCAAATTCGGGGTCCCGACAACTTTGGGCAGAATTCGGTAAAACTTTCATAACTTTTTAATGGTTGAACCAAATTTCATGTTCTTGGACTCTAATCGACCGTAAGACAACCATATATCCATACATTAAGCCCATCCAAGTTGGTTCTTCCCCAATCACTACCAGATTTCAAAAGAGTACTCTACCCGAAAAACCTCATTTCTAAAATTTCAGACAAATAGCAGTTTCGGGGAGCCTGTTTCAACAATGCATAACTTATGATTAAATAATGCAAAACAAGCAAACAAATACATTTTATTCATTTACACAAAATTTCTTAGATATGTCTAGGCAAATGGAAAGACTGATTCGGCTTGCAACTTGCCCAAATCAATCGAACAAAATTAAATCTACTACTAGTTCACAACTTGTACAGCAGAGAGTAATTTGGGCATAACTTTTAAATGGTTGATTCAAATTGAGTGTTCTTGAGCTCTACAGAAACTTGAGAGCATTATCTACAACTTCTATGGCAACCAAATTAACAGGGGATGGCTCCAAGAGCTTCTAATCAACCTCTGAACATTCAACCCAATTTCTGAACTTCCAGAAAAACAGATTTCTGGGTAGGAAGTTTAAAACAACATAACTTTTGATTCTTCAACTGGAATCAAACAAACGAGTACATTTTATTAAACAATAGGAAATTTCCCACAACTTTCTAGGCAAATGGAAAAGCTAACTCGGTCAGCAACAAGCTCAAATATGAAGCTCAACTTTTCAGCTCACAGACTCACTTACTCCGGACAGTCTGTAGTAAAATCGACATAACTTTCAAATGGCTTAACGGATTTTCGAGTTCTTGTACTCCATTTAAAGGTAAAAGGAAGGGCTACAACTTCCTCTTCAGCTGAATAAGCATTATACCAACGAAAATACCCCAAAACTGAGCTGCAAAACAGATCAAAAATCTGCTCGAAAACAGATCCTAGGTTTCCCTCGAAAATAGCTAGTTTCCCTCCACAAGTTTCAACTCTAGAACCCTAGAACCACTCCTAGGTAGTGTAGGACGTCCAGATCTGAGCTCACAAGCAAGGAAACTAGGGATTTGCTCCACTTACCTAGGGAAGAAGAAAAGGAACCTGCACAGCTCAGCCTTCTTGTGAGGAGGAGGAGCCACCAGCGAGGCGAGGAAGGAGGGGGTGTTGCAGGCCATGGAGGTGGGGGAAACTCCTTGCTGCAGCTGGGGAAGGAGGAGGAGGAGCCCAAGGTCTTGGTGCTGCTGTCCCACACGCCAAGGAGGAGAAGAAGCCAAGGCCAAGGGAGTGGCTGGTTCGGTTTGGGGCAACCTTGACCAAAATGAGAGGGAGAGAGAGAAAAAATGAGGGGAAATGGAAGGAAAAAGGTGGAGTTGGGGGAAAAAGAATGGCTAGGGGCTTGACTCACTCCACAGATGATTGACTACCCCACAGTACAGCCGGTGGTCCACTGATTTTTCCCCGACGAACGAGCTCTAAACTCGGAACCAACACGAGAACAAAATCCAAAGAACGATAAACACGAGAACAAAATCACTTTTCTCCACAAAAGGACTAACCAAATCGAATACCAAGACGGTAGCAAAAGAAATCCAAAAGGATTCAATACTAAACCTTGCTATTGACTCCAACCAACGAAGTCAAAGGAAACCACAACTTCATCCACACTCTAAACTTTATCGCAAAAAGGCGACGACTCAAACCTACGAAAGGCTCTAGACTTCCGGTTGTGGCTTTACCCAACCACAACCCCCAACACAGCCTCGACCATGGCCACACCACAACAGAAGGTGACCGAAACCCTTCGGCACCACAACTCACTTAAACACAATACTCCTTTAGCTCTTACACAAAATAATAACATTATACATCATGCATAATCAAAGCAATAAGCATCTTTAACTTTAACATTCAGCATCAAAGCTTAGATACAAAATATAAGCGCAACGCAAGGATACCCATACCCCTTCCTACTGTGCATCACAGTGTGTCAAGTTTTAAATTAGTTAAGCACACTATTTCAGATTTTAAGGTTATTGCCCTAAGGCCGAGTTTTCAAGGGTAGAATCCTAAGCCATGTTTCTACTTTTCCAAGTCACATTTTAGTTTACTCTAGAGTAAATTACTACATTCATATTCCACGGACCTAAAGCCCGCTCTGATACCAATTGTAACACCCCGGCACCTCACGAGCCCGAAGTGCTACCAAAACCTATCTAATTTTCACTAAATTTTTTTGCAAGACCTTCCCTACTAAGTGGACATCCACTCAGCAGGCAAAAGAGATCACAATAGTCAATATAGCGATAATAATTTCAACATGTCATGGAATCAATCAACCATCATGACATGTAGGCAATTAACAACTACCAAAAATCCATTCATTAACAACTCAACTTAAATACCACATGATTACACAAATAAATTAACTAGTTACAAATTTACTAATTGATTCCAAAAGTCTGAAACATGTCGTGAGACACAGTGGAGGTGCAGCTACGCCCCAAACCTGGCAAGTCACTCTTCCGAGTACCTAAAAATATTAACAAACAAGCGTGAGTTCGAAAACTCAGCAAAGTGCATCAAATCAATATGATTAACAAGTTAGCAATTCCAACCCATCATTAAGAATGTAACTCTTACAAGATTCAACCAATACATAAACAATTGTACCGCTACCACTTACCTCATTGCCCTTTTCATACACATACCTCATTGAATCTTTTTGGGTGAGTCCACGACTCGATCCCAACTCTTTACAACTCCATTTAACACACAAAACTCAATCGTTAGCGATGCAATGCACATGTACGCTCTTTTTAGATGCACGTACTGGTACTGCCGAGTGCACACCCGTCGGTGTGCACCCTCACGTCCCTTCCATCCCGTGAAAGGTGCCTACTCTTACTGTCTCGCTCCCATTCACCGTGATCAATGGGACTACGAGGTAGGACTTTCGTGTTCACTACGTGTGAACACAGAGGCCCGCATCAGAATGGGTCGCCTCTTCCATTATGAATGCACAAATGCAATTAACACAATTAAGTTGCAAACTGCATTCATTTATATCTTTTCACATGTATGAAATTTGAATACCTACATAGCCATGCATTCTCACAATCATGAAGATAATCATCATCATCATCCACTCACTCATTAGCATTAAACAACTTTAAATGCATAATCATTTACTCTTATAATACCTTCACAATTCATGAAATTCACTTCAACATGCACATATTCATAAGGATTAGCAAGAATCAAATCCTAGCATTATACTAGAAATGCACTTGCCTTCTACCCACCCGAAACAATGTGGCGCGAGGTTGAAGCCACCTCCGAAGCCACACCTCCTGAAATAAACATTGCGGAATCGATTTCATACAAACTATAGCCAACACAACCACAAACAACACTTTTACTCACTAAGTCAAGTTTTCCCCAAATCTGAATTTTCATACAAAACTGGTTTGGGTAGTCCTCTTTGCCAAAGCAAAACTATTGCTATACAACTCCAAATTGAGTAAACAAAGACACTTTAAGCATCTACTCAGAATGCTCTAATTATCTCTAGGCAAATTTAAATCCAAATTCTGCTTCTATCTTGCTCAAAATCACAGATCAAAATTGAATCTTTTATTAGTTGCACTTTGGGCAGAATTCGGTAAAACTTTCATAACTTTTTAATGGTTGAACCAAATTTCATGTTCTTGGACTCTAATCGACCGTAAGACAACCATCTATCCATACATCAAGCCCATACAAGTTGGTTCTTCCCCAATCACTACCAGATTTCAAAAGAGTACTCTACCCGAAAAACCTCATTTCTGAAATTTCAGACAAATAGCAGTTTCGGGGAGCCTGTTTCAACAATGCATAACTTATGATTAAATAATGCAAAACAAGCCAACAAATACATTTTATTCATTTACACAAAATTTCTTAGATATGTCTAGGCAAATGGAAAGACTGATTCGGCTTGCAACTTGCCCAAATCAATCGAACAAAATTAAATCTACTACTAGTTCACAACTTGTACAGCAGAGAGTAATTTGGGCATAACTTTTAAATGGTTGATTCAAATTGAGTGTTCTTGAGCTCTACAGAAACTTGAGAGCATTATCTACAACTTCTCTGGCAACCAAATTAACAGGGGATGGCTCCAAGAGCTTCTAATCAACCTCTGAACATTCAACCCAATTTCTGAACTTCCAGAAAAACAGATTTCTGGGTCGGAAGTTAAAAACAACATAACTTTTTATTCTTCAACTGGAATCAAACAAACGAGTACATTTTATTAAACAACAGGAAATTTCCCACAACTTTCTAGGCAAATGGAAAAGCTAACTCGATCAGAAACAAGCTCAAATATGAATCTCAACTTTTCAGCTCACAGACCCACTTACTCGGGACAGTTTGTAGTAAAATCGACATAACTTTCAAATGGCTTAACAGATTTTCGAGTTCTTGTACTCCATTTAAAGGTAAAAGGAAGGGCTACAACTTCCTCTTCAGCTGACTAAGCATTAGACCAACCAAAATACCCCAAAACTGAGCTGCAAAACAGATCAAAAATCTGCTCGAAAACAGATCCTAGGTTTCCCTCCAAAATAGCTAGTTTCCCTCCACAAGTTTCAACTCTATAACCCTAGAACCACTCCTAGGCAGTGTAGGACGTCCAGATCTGAGCTCACAAGCAAGGAAACTAGGGATTTTCTCCACTTATCTAGGGAAGAAGAAGAGGAACCTGCAGCTGCTGGCACGCTGTGAGGAGGAGGGAGCCACCAGCTAGGAGAGGAAGGAGGGGGTGCTGCCGGCCATGGAGGTGGGGGAAACTCCTTGCTGCAGCCGGGGAAGGAGGAGGAGGAGCCCAAGGTCTTGGTGCTGCTGTCCCACACGCCAAGGAGGAGAAGAAGCCAAGGCCAAGGGAGTGGCTGGTTCGGTTTGGGGGCAACCAACCAAAATGAGAGGGAGAGAGAGAAAAAATGAGGGGAAATGGAAGGAAAAAGGTGGAGTGGGGGGAAAAAGAATGGCTAGGGGCTTGACTCACTCCACAGATGATTGACTACCCCACAGTAAGCCGGTGGTCCACTGATTTTTCCCCGACGAACGAGCTCTAAACTCAGAACCAACATTAAGTGCTATTACAATTTATCTTTACATGAATAGCTGATCTGGACCTATAGAATATTACAAGTTGATGTCTATTACATTAGCATACATTTGCGTTATATGGTCATATACATAACTTTATGTATCTAGCACCTAAAGTCTGTTATAACTTTATATCAAACTTAATCAAATAAGAATTATTTCTACATGATAGGGGTATCATGGTATTAATAGGGCTTAGGAATTGTTTTCAGTATCGGGATGGCAATCAAAGGGGGGGGGTGAATGATCCCAAATAAAATTTCCCCACTCAAAGTACTCCAAAGAATCCTACAAAGAAGATCTAAAACACCCAAAGATTTTCCTTCAAACTGGTGCTCCTAAGATTCGCAAAAGCCACAAAACCCGGAACAACTAGACAACTATGTGTACCCCTAGCTTGCATGGATGAGAGCCATGAAATATGTGAGGGATTTTTCAATCACAATCATGGTTGTCAAGTATCCAAACAAAGAGGAATCAATTCAAATACTTCTTTTCTAAAAGATATCAAGCCAAATCACAAAAGTCTCTTTTAGAAAAGCAAAATCAGAATTTTTAGGAATTGTCCTCACTTCGAGCAGGTGGTTGGTCATTTTTTGTTGCTGTAAAATTTTTGGAAGTTTTTATCTCTATGAGAAAATGAGTCATAAAACACTCCACCAAAAATCACCTCAAAAAGCCTCGTATGAAAATCAGGAAAAATCAAGAACTATAGACAAACAGGAACTTCGATCAGGAAGTTTGAGGCTCGGTTTTCACCTCATAGCTCCCAAACGGTGCAACCAGTGGACTTCAAAATTGTAACACCCCAAAATTTTGCTTTTATTAAATTCATGTGTGATTTGGCACTTTGGTGAATTTTTGGAATTTTCTGGAATTTATTTGGATTTATTTGGAATTTATTTGAATTTATTCCATTTTGAAATAATTAAAGAATTTAATTTTGCAAATAAAATTTTGTTGGAAATATTTTATTTGAGTCCAAAATGATCCAAAGTATTTTCCAGAATTTTTCTGGAATTTTTCTGAGTCTTTTGCTATTTTTAATGAATTAAATGAATTATCGAATTATTTTAAATATTAAATCGCTGAAATCCAAACCGAAGTCGGTTCTTGTTCATCCGATCGAGCCCGAGTCAGACTCGAAGTTCGAGTCCGACCGAAACCACGTGACTCGACCGAACCCACTTCGTGAGCCTAGCGCGTGGCCGTTGGATCTTGATCCAACGCCACGATTGAGCCACGCCATCAGAGCCCGAGCCCGACCGAGCCGGCCCGGCTCGAGTCCGACCGGACCCAAACTCGCGCACCGTTGGATCGAGATCCAACGGTGTCGCGCGTGCCACGCCACCTCTCTCGTGCTGCCGGACTCCGCCGTCGAAACCGTGTCGACCTCGGTCTCCGTGCGTTTCACGGACGCCGAGGCTGCTATTTAATGCGCCGCCACCACGGTCGTGACCTAGACTTCAGCGCGCACCCGTAGACCTAGACAACGTCGCCGGAGCCGCCGCCGTTCAGCCGCAATCGCTCGCCGGAGTTGCCGTAACGCTCCGCCGCGGTTTTCGCTGCGTTCCGTCGCCGTCCGTCGTCCTCTGCCGCCGTTGACCCCAGATCCGGACTCACCGCGACGAGACGCACCCGAAGGGATCTCTCACTTCGCCGGAGCGCGCCAGAAACGCCGTCGGCAAGGTCGTCGTCCTCCGCGCCGGTGAGCCAGCGCCGCCGCAAGCCATCGCCGGACCGCGAGCTCTCTCAGCCGTCCGATCAAGATCCAACGCTCGAGATCACGCCACGTCATCGCACGGTGAGATTGCGTTACGATTTCCAGATCTAATCTCGACCATCGGATCTAGATCCAACGGTCCGAAATCAATGCGTTAACCCAAACGCGTCAACACTGGATCTAATCCGCGCCGTTGATTTTCAAATCAACGGTCGAGATCGAGCCACGCGTCCGGGAAGTTGGACCGACGCGGTCGGCCAGACGCGTGGCGCCGACACGTTGGGCTCGTGTCGGTCGCTCGGCCGAACCACACCATGACGTCCACGCCGACATCATGGCGGGCCCAAGATGTCACGGGCCGTCCCACCGAGCGCCGACGCCAAGAATGACGCCATAGCGGGTCCCACTGCTGGCCGAGGGCCGAGCCCGGCCGATGTCGCCAAGTGGCGTCACCCGAGGGGACCCACATGTCGATCTCACGTAGTCGTGGGCCGAGTCCACGGTGGACCCGAGCCGAGCGTGGACCAAGTCCATGGACCGGTGACGTCGACCAACCAATCAGAGGCTGCCACGTGTCCATGATGACGCAATAATTAATTTCCGAAAAAGAAAATGATTTAATAAATCGGTTTAATAATTGATTTGAATTTCAAAACTTCAAACGCTTATAACTTTTGCGTTTCAACTCCGATTTGAGTGATTCAAATTTCTAAATTTGTATAAAATTGAGATCTACCTAAATATAAATTTTATTTAATTTTTGGACTAAAGTTTTTCTCTGTAAAATTATTTAATTGATTATTTAAACTTTAATAAATCATAACTTTTGCATTTTAACTCCGATTTGAACGATTCCAATTCCTAAAAATCCAGAAAATTATGTTCTCTCTGTTTATGGATTTTATTTGGAGTTTTGGGATGTTTTTGCCTATTGTTTATTTGTGTATTGCTATTTGCACGCTTTACGAGTAGACGTTGAAGTGCCAAGGATTCAAGGAGAAGTATTGACTCAGATCCAACTCAAGACCAAGAGCAAGTACTTTTTGAAGGCAAGTTGTGCTTTGACCATGTTGATCCTATTTCAAATCTATTTTGATTTAAACTATTGCATGCTAGTTCAATTAGAAAAATACTTTGTTTAAACACAGGGTTAGATAAATACCAATTTCTTTGTATGACACCTTGATTATTTAAGTATGTGCCATGATCCCTTGTCACCCTAGTTGTGGATTACTTTTTGGACATTATTAATTTGCCAACATGGGTTTAGACCGTTGTTGTATACTGCTTTGACCTGCTTCGTGCTCTTGACATTTTTTTGGACATTCAATTGTTAATATTGACTTAATGATATATTGAACCTGTTTTGGAAAGGTATCATGTGATGTTGATGGCACGTGGTGCATGGTAATCAAGCGGGGTTTGATAAACAGATTTCGGCCGGGCATGTGGCAAGAGTAATCAGTGGGCCATTGTGGCATTGGGAATGTTGATTTGGTTCTTCTGTAGTCTTGCCCTGGTCACTCTAAGGACTTAACCTTGCAAGCCTTTGAACTGGGTCATACTTGCAACCACATGGCTGGAATGGGACGGCCCTAGTTGACTAAGTCGCTAAGGACTCACTTGTGGAGCCTCAGGGTGTCAATTACACCGTTTGTGTGATTGTATGCGGGGAGCCGTGTCGTGGCTGTGGCCAGATACCCATCTAACGGTGTGTTGGTCCCATACTTCGCCTTGGCTAAGGGAAGGGATGGTGTAGAGCACGAACCGGAGAGGACCACCTGTGTTGTTTGAGGCTTCCGAAAGGCTTTGTTACGGGAACTCGCCTTTGTGGTGTTTGACTGTATCTTGTGGGTAAAGTGCATAACCTCTGCAGAGTTTAGAATCTATTCGAATAGCCGTGTCCGCGGTATTGGACATCGCTCGGGAATTACAGTCAAGGGTTAGATTTTCTCAAAAATAACTTTGGTTTGAAAAGTTGGTTTGGTTTAGTAATAAAGATGATGGAAATATGGTTTAGGATGGGGAAAATGTTTATTAAACTTCTTGAAAAGTTATTTATGCTTTACTTATTTCTACTGCTTTCGAATCTACTTATATTATTTGTCAAATCTTTGTTTCATCGCAAATATACCTTGAGCTATTCCTTTGTACCAAGCCATGCATGTAGTATATTAGCTTGCATTCTGTGCATGACTTGCTGAGTACCAAGTACTCACCCTTGCCTCAACACAATATCAGTTGAAGAGGAGATTACGCCAGCTTCGGAGGAGGAATTCCAAGAGGACCCGTCTACTTAGGGATGCGAGCCCAGTCAGTTGCCTGTGGTATACTGGATGGCGCCACGATGTTGCCTTCGTTGTTTTTCCGCTGCTATTATTATTTTTCTCTGAATAAGTTTAGCCTTACGAGGCATACATTTGTAACTTGGCCATAAGGTCGAGTAACCAGTTTGGTTATTTAAATAAAGTACTTTATTGGTATCGAGTGGTATGATTGTGATATTTACCAATGTTAAGACTGTGTGCACTAGCGCGTTCCTGGACTAGTGCTGAATACACAGAGGGTCCGGATTTGCAAATTCGGGGTCCCGACAAAAATTGTTTCATAGATGGATATATGAGTCACACACCTTTTCCAACAAGAATTACTCAAAAAATAATTTTGTTATATTTTTCTCAAAATCAAATACTGACTGCTGCGCGAAGAACAAGTTCAGAACAGATTTGCAATCTTGATATAAACTTGATCTCTAGTCTATCCTAGGGTGCAAAAAATATGTAAAACTAAATGAGCACCCTCAAGACATCCTTGATTAACCCCATGTGACACTACGGGATGCCGAGACCTTATAAAATGTGAATATTAAGGTCAAAAGCATTATGAAATATGGAATTGGAGGTTAAAACCATACGGTTTGAGGTTTACTTGCGTTTCCGGGCCGTTTCCGGGAGTTCGGGCGTTTCCGAGGGAGTTTGGGCCTAAAGGAAAGGGTCGTGGGCTTTGGTGGGATGGAGTTTGAGTCCAAATAGGAGTAGGAGACCTGGTTGGGGGCCTCCCCCAGCCCCTTTAGGCGTCCACCCCTGCCCCTTGCGCCCCAAGTGCCCTAGCCGCCTCCCACACCTCCCCACCTCCTCCTTGTGGCGCCTCCACCTCCCCCCATTGCTCCCCATTGCTCCACCACCCCTCCACCACCTCTCCACCTCCCTTGCTACCCCTAGGGGAGTTCCCCACCTCAGCACCTCGAAGATCCATCCGTTGGAGCGCTCCGCGACGAGGAGATCCGGCGGGATTGGAGTGAGGAAGGAGATCGCGCTAACCGGGAGGAGATCTATTGGGTTTTCGTGCGTCGGGCGAAAGTATGGCCATGGGAATCCTTGGGATTGGTCTAGGTACTGTTCTAAGGGTGTTTATCAAGTTTTTAGATCAATTTATGGTGCCGGATTTGATTAGATTAGATGGATTCTTGAGTTGGTCACGTTCTCCGTTTCGGACAGCATGAGCAGTCAACTTAGGGTTCGGTTTTTAGCCAATTTAGAGTCCGAATTTGGTCATACAGATGTTGAAGAAGTTGTAGATAATTTTATTATGTTTTCGTGGATATAAAGAAAGCGAAATTCAGATCAGCCGTTTGAAAATTATGGCTGTTTTACCGAGCGTGTTAAAATCTGTGACGTGATTGGAACAGATCACGGTATTTTGTAGATTAAACAACTCTAGAGTCCGAATCAGTCTTTACCTATACCTATAAAAAGTTAGAAAATTTTCTAAGCTATGCGAGGATGTACTCTTTTAATTGATTCGGAGTCTTAGAACCCGAGTTATGCCTTTTGGAAGGCTATTGTCCCGACGGGACAGAACCTCTGTTTTTAGGTTTTGCGAGTAGTTGGCAATGTCGGGGTAGATGAGGGTTTGCGTACTGTTTTGTGGACATGATTGTGAGTATGTGATGCCTATGTGCAGGTGGTGCGACCCCGGGAGTGCCTTCTACTTCCCACCAATCTGTTGCCCGTGGTTGAGGCAATTGTGTTGTAATGGATAGCGATTTGTAGGTTGTTTGTTTAGAATAGATGAAGTTGACTACATGATATATGATCACTTGCCATGCTTTAATGATTGCCAATGATATGATGAGCATGTTTATTATGTTATGATGCCATGTGTTAATATACGAGTTAAATATGATGTTGGCATAATTGCATACATGGCATGTTACATGGCCCGGGCGGTGAGAAAGTCATAACTAGTCCGGGGAAGGTCGGTGAGAAAGTTATGACTAATCCGGAGAGCCATTGAGTAAGTCCTACATCGTGATTCCACGTGGTGTTTGAAAGCGAGGAGTAGGCACCCTCCATCTTCGGGATGGAAGGGGGGAGAGGGTGCACACCGACGGGTGTGTACTCAACCATACCGGTATGAGTTTCCAAGGAGACATGAGCATTGCATTGCATTGCATACATAATGATGATGATAATGTTATGTGTTCATGAATGAGATGATATACATGATGTGAGACATTATTGCCATGTTATTGTTCTTGTTGTCCATTGCAATATGCTTGCTGAGTTTCGAACTCACGCTTGTGTTTTCTTGTTGTTTTAGGTACCATGAGACCGGCATGAGGGGAAGGGGAATAGTCACACTTCCACACGTAGCTTCACTCTTTTGATTTCACAAGTCATTCAATTAGTGTTGATAATAAATTGCGTGTGATGATCATTGCTTTACGGTTTAGCTTTGCTAAATGAGAGTAGTAAGGGTGAGGTTTGACGGTGTGGCCGGTTAGCGCCATCACCGAAGAACTATTAACCCCTGTAGGAGAAGAGTGCTTACCCTTTCTGTCGTAGATCGGGTAGTTGATTGGAGTCAAATAGAAGAGTTTGGTGGTGGATTCCTTCGTATGTTCTTTACCGTTCTGACCGTCGGTTTTGGTTGTTTTTCTTGACTTTAGTTGATTGAAATCAAAAGAAAAGTGTTTGGAATTGGATTTTCGCGGAGAGTCCCTTCGGTGTTTCTTGGTTTTGTCTTCCTTGGTTGAAGACGAAGAAGAGGAATTTAGCGTTGCGGCTTTTTAATCGCCTTTTGGCTTTGACACCGGTTTTGTTGGTTGACTTGCAAAGGAAAGTATAGTTTTGGTTCTTGTGTGTCTTACTCTAAGTTTAAAAGAAGTTATTGAAGCGTGTGCAAAAAGTTTTGTGCCTTTGTCCGCAAAGGTTTATTTGATCGCTTGGTTCCCTCCTGTGGGAGTCTTTGAGATTGAAAAGTGTTTTGGAAAATTCCTTTGCATGACCAAGTTTGGGTTTGTCTCATTGCAATTTTGAGAGTCAAGTTTCCTTATGAATTTGGGATGAGTTTTAAAACTAAAATGCTGCAAACAAAGTAAGTAGTTTTTTTTACTAAAATCGTTTGTCCCTAGTAAGAATTGTTGATTAGCATCTTATGTATCATGTACCGATGCGGTTTATGGGATGATGCATTGTTAAGTTAATTTGTGAGTTGAAACAATTCAATACGGTTGTTATCTCTAGCTTGAGAATAAATAGACTACTAGTGTTGTAGTTTACTCTTAGCGAGAATGAGTAAATGTGTTAATGTGCATGCTTAGAATCTGTTGCTTTGTTATAAAAAGTGCTTATGACCCCCGATAATGTTTAAAGTTTTAAACCTTGATGCATAGTTAAAACATTAAAATGATGTAGACTGTTAAAGAAACCTTGCCAGTTGTTTAAAGATGTTATAAACTAACGAGTTAGTAGAGAAATTTGATCATGCTAGCTTGTGACCTTAACTTGGAAGTTGATTAGAGTTGCTATTCATATTGTTGCAAAATATTAGCATGATTGGAAGTATGCAGTCGTGTTCCTAAAATGCTAGTGTCGAGGCCAATTGGAAAGATATGGGTTTTGTAGTTTGATGATATTGCAAGAACTTTGTGCTGGTCTAACTTATTAAATTTAATTTAATAGTTGGAGTATGTTGTGTAGTGACAATTTTGTTGTAACCTATCTATAGGGTAGCTCAAAGTAATGTGGTTGGTTGATGATTATGCCCTTTTGTTTTTATTGATGACTAAGTAGTGGTGGTAATTGTTTAGATTACTTGTTGAAAACCATGGTTAAAATAGAGGAATTTGTAACATGTGGTGATGGAGTGAACTTTGGGTAATTAACATGATGAATGATTTTATCCTTAATGAATGTATAATTTAGAGTCTTACTTGCGAATTTACCCTGTGTAGATAATATTTACATGTTGAAGTCGTTTGTTAACTGAATAAGTTCCGATTGTCGAGACGTTGACATATAGGAGGTATGAAATTTATATGTTGATTTTGCTGAAAGATTTGTTGAAGTACTATGTTTCAAAGTTATAATAAGAAGTATTATGATTCGGCGATCCGTGGGGATCATGTCAATATAGTCTTGGTTGGGTGCCTTTTTGATAAGCATCATAAAGTTTAATTAAAAGTGTTGGAAATGATAACTAGAGAAAGAATTTGTTACGTCAATTTTGTTAAAACCGGTTGGACTTTCTCAATGAGTAAGTAGTGAATTTCGAAGTCTTTAATGGAAAGCGTAGTGGAACACTAGAGATGATTGTATTTATGCTGAGCTTGTGTTTAAAAGCTTTTGGACTGGTTTTGTTGTTTGCCATTTTGGTTGAAGGGTTTTCGGTCAAGGTGTTCTATATGTTGTGTTTCAGAGTTTCCCTAAAACTCGTAGAAATTGGTGCAAATATTTGGTTTTGGCTAACTTGTTTAGTTTGCACTATGAGTATGGATTTACACCCAAAAGCCTTTGAGTGGATCGCACCCTTCGCGTTCGCACTGAATTATCTTTGGAATTAATTTTAAAGGAAGCAGATGGACATAGTGGGTTGTGTTGGAAACTCTTGAGATTTAATTTGTAACTCTTTTTGACTAGAGTTGGATTTATTTGCATGATGTGTGTGATGTTTGCGAGTGCTTCAAAAAGGTGGATTATATGAGTGTTTCATAAGTGAATTTGGTTAGTGAAGAGTTCTCTTTTGGGAATGAGTTTCCCTTTCTTACGAGAAAAAAATTTGTGGCGGTTGTGTGTGCAGATGTTTGACTTTGGAGTCGATGTTCTTTTCCAAAATGTTGATTTTGGTTAAAATGCGATGTTTTGCAAGTTTAGCTTTCTATCATTGGTGGGTTTTGATACGATGTGGTGCCTTCATCATAACTATCTGCCGACATAGTTTATATGAATTTACGCAATCCTCGATGTTATTCGAGTTTTATTCATGTGATACAGAGGAAGAAGTCGTCTTGTGAATGACTATTCGGTAGTGTTGTTACATGATGAATGAATGGTGAAAAGTAAACATGACATTGTTTATATATGTTAAATGATAAAGGAGTCGATGAGCCAGGTCGGTGAGAAAGTCATATATGGATATATGACTAATCCGGAGTGCTCTTGAAAAGTGTGCATGCATGTCATGAATCGAGATGTCCATTTCTTTCTAGTATGAAAAGAAAGAATGAAGAAATTATGGTATTTTGGTTGTGGTGTAGGGGATTTATGCTTCCTTTGTGATTTGGCTTGGATGTTGCCGAATTCTTTCCAAAATGGTTGTTAACGCTTTGGGTTTGAGTTGTCGTGTGTGGTCCACTTGGGTTCAAAAGAATTGTACTTCTCTTACTCTATAGATGGGAGTGAGGATATAAATGTTCTTGGTTTACGGTTGAATATGCGAAATATGTGTACACAGGCTTGATAACTAAGTGTTTTTGTGTGAGGGTGAGACCCTCTTAAGAAAGGAACCAATTCTTGTTTGGTAAGGTTTTACGATCCTAGCTTGGGGCTAGGTGCCGAACCTTAGTGGTATAGGGTGGTTTGTGATGGAGGTTGATGATGTATGGGTTTAACCTTTATTAAGAGTAGCGATGGGTGGAAGTGAAGTTGACGGTAGTTCGGTGATAATTGTCCTGCCGTGAGCAATTGTCTTCACTAGTTGTTCTTGGATTTGAGTCTTGCCTAGGAGAGGATGGAATGAAATGTTAGTATGATCGTGTATCGGAAGGGCAAGTGTGCCTTAATGAGTTATTCCCCTCGATGGAAATTTTCAAGAATGTAGAGAGGTCGTTAAAGGAATTGTGGCTCACTTTGGTTGTGTCATGTTGAGTTTAATGAAGTGTGGTAGTCAGGTTGGTTGTGATAGTAGTGTGAAGTGTTTGTCGTGAAGTTTCAGGTGTTTTGAGGTTGATGGAGCCCTTTGAGGTTGAAACGCAGTTTCTGTTTGGGAATTGAAGTGAAGATGGAACCGTGAGAGGTTGCACTCTGTTGAGCTAAATCAACATTTTCTCGATAGTGTTGGCTTTGAGAAATCGCTTGTCGTTGTTCCGATTTTAGTTTCTGTGTGAATGTTTTGTGTTGCAAAGAAATCTTTTGTCCCTTGGGGAACTTGTTGTTGATTTTGGCGTTCTTCGGATTCGAGGTCGAATCCTGTTTAAGGGGGGGGGGGAGAATGTGACACTACAGGATGCCGAGACCTTATAAAATGTGAATATTGAGGTCAAAAACATTATGAAATATGGAATTGGAGGTTAAAACCATACGGTTTGAGGTTTATTTGCGTTTCCGGGCCGTTTCCGGGAGTTTGGGCCATTCCGGAGGAGTTTGGGCCTAAAGGAAAGGGTCGTGGGCTTTGGTGGGATGGAGTTTGAGTCCAAATAGGAGTAGGAGACCTGGTTGGGGGCCTCCCCCAGCCCCTTTAGGCGTCCACCCCTGCCCCTTGCGCCCCCAAGTGCCCTAGCCGCCTCCCACACCTCCCCACCTCCTCCTTGTGGCGCCTCCACCTTCCCCATTGCTCCCCATTGCTCCACCACCCCTCCACCACCTCTCCACCTCCCTTGCTGCCCCTAGGGGAGTTCCCCACCTCAGCACCTCGAAGATCCATCCGTTGGAGCGCTCCGCGACGAGGAGATCCGGCGGGATTGGAGCGAGGAAGGAGATCGCGCGAACCGGGAGGAGATCTATTGGGTTTTCGTGTGTCGGGCGAAGGTATGGCCATGGGAATCCTTGGGATTGGTCTAGGTACTGTTCTAAGGGTGTTTATCAACTTTTTAGATCAATTGGTTGTGCTGGATTTGATTAGATTAAATGGATTCTTGAGTTGGTCACGTTCTCTGTTTCGGACAGCATGAGCAGTCGACCTAGGGTTCGGTTTTTAGCCAATTTAGATCCAAATTTGGTCATACTTATGTTCAATAAGTTGTAGATAATTTCATTATCTTTCCGTGGATATAAAGAACGCGAAATTCCGATCAGCCGTTTGAAAGTTATGGCTGTTTTATCGAGCGTGTTAAAATCTGTGACTTGATTGGAACAGATCACGGTATTGTGTAGATTAAACAACTCTAGAGTCCGAATCAGTCTTTCCCTATACCTAGAAAAAGTTAGGAAATTTCGTAAGCTATGCGAGGATGTACTCGTTTAATTGATTCGGAGTCTTAGAACCCGAGTTATGCCTTTTGGAAGGCTATTGTCCCGACGGGACAGAACATCTATTTTTAGGTTTTGCGAGTAGTTGTCAATGTCGGGGTAGATGAGGGTTTGCGTACTGTTTTGTGGACATGATTGTGAGTATATGATGCCTATGTGCAGGTGGTGCGACCCCGGGAGTGCCTTCTACTTCCCACCAATCTGTTGCCCGTGGTTGAGGCAAGTGTGTTGTAATGGATAGCGATTTGTAGGTTGTTTGTTGAGAATAGATGAAGTTGACTACATGATATATGATCACTTGCCATGCTTTAATGATTGCCAATGATATGATGAGCATGTTTATTATGTTATGATGCCATGTGTTAATATACGAGTTAAATATGATGTTGGCATAATTGCATACATGGCATGTTACATGGCCGAGGCGGTGAAAGTCATAACTAGTCCGGGGAAGGTCGGTGAGAAAGTTATGACTAATCCGGAGAGCCATTGAGTAAGTCCTACATCGTGATTCCATACACGTGGTGTTTGGAAGCGAGGAGTAGGCACCCTCCATCTTCGGGATGGAAGGGGGGAGAGGGTGCACACCGACGGGTGTGTACTCAACCATACCGGTATGAGTTTCCAAGGAGACATGAGCATTGCATTGCATTGCATACATAATGATGATGATAATGTTATGTGTTCATGAATGAGATGATATACATGATGTGAGACATTATTGCCATGTTATTGTTCTTGTTGTCCATTGCAATATGCTTGCTGAGTTTCGAACTCACGCTTGTGTTTTCTTGTTGTTTTAGGTACCATGAGACCGGCATGAGGGGAAGGGGAATAGTCACACTTCCACACGTAGCTTCACTCTTTTGATTTCACAAGTCATTCAATTAGTGTTGATAATAAATTGCGTGTGATGATCATTGCTTTACGGTTTAGCTTTGCTAAATGAGAGTCTTTTCGTTCGTTTGACTCTTGGAGACATTATATGATTGGAACTAGACATATATTGTGGCTAAGTCGTTAATTATTGCTGTTTTTAGTTGTCTCTCATATTCCATATATTGCTATATTGTTGTTGTTCCTTCAAATCATGTTAAAACAAAGGAGATGCTGCCAAAATCTCGGTTTTTAGCATGTGCGCCTTTGCTGGAATTTATGTTTAATTGTGGTGTTTAGATGTTGATTAACTTATGTTTGGTAGCATTCAGGCATATTAGATGCCGGGGTGTTACACCCCATTTAGAAGGAGAAGAGGCAAATCCAAATCGCGAGAAAGTAAATTGTAGGAATTTAATTGCGGGAAGGTAAATGCTGAATTTAAATTGCATAAAGACATAATGTAAATGTGCAATTTAAATTCGCAAGAATAGTAAAGATAATCTTTGTATTTTCTGGATGGAGGGTTTACAAAGCATCACTTCATGTGGGCAAAGCTCAATGGAGCAACTCAAACCTCAAGTGAGGGAGGGCACACCTCCCCCTCTATTTATACTACTCTTGGGACACCTACCACCCTTGGATGAGTCCCTCAACCCTAGAGCACTCTTCCAAGGGCTAGAATTAACCCACTCACGCAACCATGCAAGGGCAACTCAAAACCCACACATAATGGGTTTTCTTGCACGGTTTTCAAAGCATACTACCTAGACCTGCTAACCTATCAACTAGACCGCGATTCAACGGCCCTCATCGATCCTTGCGGCATCTAGCTAGTATCTTCGCATTTCCTTGTCTTCTTTGACTTGCCCGGACTCCGTCTCCGATCATCTTCCGACAATCTTTGACTGTCTGGACCTTTGGCGCACCTCGCCTAGTCCCGGTCATCCTGCACCTCACCATGACCTAGCACCGTCATCCTGCAACCATCAAAGACAAGTAAAACTCATCACATAGCAATGTCCAACAATAATATGCAATAATCATTTCTCATTGATCAGTTGGTTCTACCGCTAGCCACAGGCCGGTAGTACCACAAGAAGCTAACATAACTCAAATTGCTTCCTTTTGAATTCCAACTCAAACCTGAGCATAGCTTGCTCAAACAAAGTCAAATACTCCTCACAAATAAGGATGGACCTCCACATGGTCCTTCATAGGCTAACATCACACTTAAAAAAATGACCCAATTCAACCCCTCTTGCACCTCATTTGTGGAACCCCTTCTTCATAGTATATTTTAAAATATACTTGTTCATCCATACATACCGAACATTTCATCAAAAATCATTATGTCGACGAGAGCTTATCATTCCACAAAACAAATACGTAATAATCTTGAAATTTGTAAAACTAATCGGACCACATTGCCTACACTATCATAACATACTATGACCACAACTTCTCCAAATATGAAGACCCTTCAAAATGTATGCTCAAGGAGAACAAAAACATAATTGGTTTTATTTCTACCAAACATTCATAAAGTACATGTAATGCCTAAAGTTTTCCTCTATTTTTTCCTAGTTATTTTGAATATTTCCTTATTAAAGATAACACTATTTCAATTTCTCTGAAATTATACATTATGGAAAAATTTTGAAAATAATTTTAAAAATTTTTATACTCCGTCAACAACATCGCTAGAAGTTTTTAGATTTTTACAATCTATACTAACACTTTTCAAAATTGAAATTCCATTTCTATATTGAGTAAATACGAAAGCGATTTTCAAAATTGTCCTCATTGGTCCCGAGCGACGGAATCCCTATTCGAATTTTGTACGAATTCATTCGAAACTATCACATCCATTTTCACCCTATTCTATGGTATTACATTTCTACAACATAATTCAACTATATATCTACACAACTACTAATCTACAGAATTAAAGACCTAATTATTTCGGTTGCTAAACTACCATGATTTGAAAATATAATTTAAAGGATAAAAAACTAACCTCTAAAATGTGATCCTTTTTATCGAGCTGGTTTCCTTCCCCTTTCCTCCTCTCTTCTCTTCCTCTCCTCTCCCATTTTCCTCTCCTCTTCCTTTTTGTTCTGCTTCCAAATGGCGATAGAACCAATGCGCTAATTTTTATAGCTAATCTTTTGTCGCTATTTCAAATGACAATCAAATGATAACAAAGGCTCTTGGTGTGACATTATAGAATGTGACAATACGGTATGAATTTTTGTCATGTTTTTGGGCCATTCAGGGGTTTTGGGCCTTTCCGGGAGGATTTGGGCTTAGGGGGTTGAATCATGGGCCTTTAGTGGGGGGTTTTTGGGCCCATAGGGGGGGTAATTCCTGCCTACCCAGCCCCATGCGCCCAACCATAGCCCCCAAGTGTGCCCCCCTTCTCCCCTAGCCGCCCCCCACTCTCCCTCAACCCTAGCCGCCACCCCCTCTCCTCCCATGCCGTGCGCCCCTCCCTCCTCCCTAGCGCCTCCCCCTCCACTTCTAGCCGGCCCTAGCTAGGTTTCCTCACCCTCCATAGCTGCCACTACTCCCTCTCCGTTGATCTCTCCGTTGGGAAGCTTTGCAACCGAGAAGATCTAGCGGATTCGGCATTTCGAGGGAGATCGAGGCCCGAAGGAGAAGGATTTCGTCGTTCTTTCGTTTCTTCAAGAGGAGGTAAGCATCTAAGTTTTATTGGTAGTGATTTGGTGCTGTTTAGATGGGGGAATCCATGCATAGAACTTCTACTTAGGTGCTGTGGCTAGATGTACTTAGGGAGAACACAATTCTGTCCCACGTGGTGACCTAGGGCAGATTGGATGCTTGTGCTTAGGGCTCAATTTTAGAATTTTTAGATGCATTTCCTGGTCGGCCGGCTGTTGCGAAAGTTTTAGATAATTGAAATACCTTTAATTTGACACCAAAAACATTAAATTTTGTTCAGCCATTTAGAAGTTATGGTTGATTTACCGAATGCTATCCAATCTGTGATGTGATTGGGACAGACTGTGTTCAACTATAGATTAGAGGACTTTAGAGGCCGAATCAGTTTTCATTAATACTTAGAAAAAAATGGAAAATTTCCTAAGGTTAGAGAAAATGTACTCATTTAATTGATTTGGAGTTGTAGAACTTAAGTTATGCTTGCTGGAAGTATGCTGTCCAGTTGGACAGATTCTCTATTTTTTAGGTTTTAGGAGTGGGTTGCTATGTCATTGTAGATGATTGTTCTTGTATTGTTTTATAGGCATGTTTTTGAGTGTATTATACCTATGTGCAGGTGGTGTGACCCAGGGAGTGCCTTCCACATCTCGCCACTCCATCCCACACGGTTGAAGGCAAGTGTGTTGAGATGGTTTAGGATTTGGATGGTGAAACAGTTTCGTAGCGTTGCATTTAAAACCATATGATGTGCTAGTTTGCTTTATGTGATCCTTGCATGTGATTTGATTAATATGATTAGTTAATGGATATGCATTTGTCATATGGATTATTTATGCAAGTTAAACCATGATTTTGGCATTTGTGCATGCATAAAGGAAGATGCGACCCATTCTGATGCGGGCCTCTGTGTTCACACGTAGTGAACACGAAAGACCTACCTCGTAGTCCCATCCACAGTGGTGAATGGGAGCGAGTTAGTAAGAGTGGGCACCCTCCACGGGATGGAAGGGAAAGAGGGTGCAAGCTGACGGGTGTGCACTCGGCAATACCGGTATGTGCTAAGCAAAGAGGCATGATGCATTGCATAAATGAGAATGTGAATGATAAAATATATGAGAATGTGTTTGAGGAAGTCTTCATGGATTGTTTTCCGTGGTTGGTGATCGGTATGTCGTATGTATGAAAATTTGTTAATGTTTTGTACCATTTCAATACACTTTGCTGAGTGATGAACTCACGCTTGTTGTTTAATGTTTTTTTTAGGTACCTTGAATCCGGCATGTGGGAAAGGGAGCTAGATACACGTCTTCACATAGCGATACACACATAAAAGAAATCCGTACCCTTTCTTAGTGTCAAGGCCCCACTTTTAAGAAAATTCTGGGACATCCGGAGTATCCAGATTAAACCTCCGGAATGTCCGGATATAACCCGGAATGTCCAGATAAAATGTCCGGATTAGCTCGCCCGAGCACCCTAACCCGGAGTATGCGGACTAATTGTCCGGAGTGTCCGAGTTAATCCTACCGAAGACCCCAACACGGAGTCTCCGGGTTGAACGTCCGGAGTATCCGGACCTTGCGGGACTTAGGTATAAAATTCCATTTCATGGCTATTCACTCACCTCACCTCACACTTGTGCTCTCCACCTTGCCCGTGTGCTCTCCTCCAACCAAGCTCGTCTCCGGTGAGCTCCTCACCCCGGCGACCTCCTGTGCTCCTCCCCGGCGACTCCTTCCATCCCGGTGACCTCAAGCTCCTCCCCATGCTGGTGTCCCCTTCCTCCTTCCCGTCTTCCTCTTCCTCTCCTTCATCCTCCTCGAAGGTGAGGCCTCTTCTTGGATTCTATTCTTGGGTTCTTGGGTTCTAGGGAGTCCTTGGGGTTGGATTTTGGGTTTGGTGTGTAGATTGGGAGTTGGAGTTAACTTTGGGGAATGTTAGGGTTTTGGTGGGTGGTTGGGCTTTCGGGGTGGTTTAGGCAATGTTGGGTGTTAGGGTTGTAGATCGGGGGTGGATGATGCCGTTCTAAGCATCGGATTGAGTTTTGGCCCTGAGCTACCCAAATGTGCCTCGTTTTGTCGTGGTTTGGGCTAGCTCGAAGCTTCTTCGGCCTTGCCGATTGTAGGAAAGTCCTAGATCGAGCCTTCGCGAAGTAGTAGGGCTTGGGAGCACTCCAATGTCACTCGTCGATTTCCAAGTCCTGGGTCGTCTGGAGTGTCCGGATGAATTATTCGGAATGTCCGGATGATCCGGACTCTCCGGATATTAAACCCGGACTGTCTGGGTTTGCCTAATCTGTCCGGTGGGGTTTGCGGTGGTATTTCATTTTCAATTGCATTTGCATGCATCTCATTCGTGCATTGTGCTCGTGTAGAGAACGAGACCGCGGTGACTGACGTGACCGTGGTTGAGGGGATTGCAAACGAGCCAGTCACCGTCGATACACAAGCAGAAGTACAAGGCAAGCACCTAAGCATATTCAACCCAAATTGTAATCCTATATTTTTGAGAATGAACTACTTATTCGATGTTAAGTATGCATTAGGAGTTTAATTGTGGGAATGGTACTAGATCCTAATTGTTACACATACCCTCCTTTGTACTTGATGAACACCTTCCTTGGAGCTAGTATAAGGGTAATACAATGTGTCCATGCTTAGTCTTGCTTAGATGTCGGGTACGGGCCAAGTGTTGGATGGTTCCACCGCTTGCGATTGTTCCATGTTACAATACTCGAGTTGCTGTGGTAAATGATGGGGAGTAGAATGGAAAAATGAAGTGAGACCGAGCGAGAGAGTTGGGCGCTTGGGTGTGGAGACCCAAGTGCGGTAGTCTCGCCTGTGTCAGTTGAGGACCGATCCGTTGTTTTCCCTTTGATCGAGCACACTTTGTTAGTCGCATGCCGGTATGGGACGGTAAAGCTATTCTTTCATCGCATGCCATTCGATGGGGCATACACCTCATGTGGTTGGACGTGGTTGAGGGCGAGGCTTAGGCCGACTCTCGAGGGCCAAGCCGGGCTTGGGCCGCTCGAGGGGGTGCTAGGTGCTCGGACCGCATCAAGATGTCACCAACGAATTGGTATGGATGGGAGGATGGTTGACACAAGGTTCTTTGTGGCACGTGTCGTGCGATTAATGATCCCCTGCAGGGTGAATAAGCGATTCGAATTGCCGCGCTCTCGGATATGAGCACACTTGGTCATCGCACATTCAACGTAGTAATGACTTGAACTTGAGGTTAGCTGGTGCGGACAAGGATACTGATGAGGATACTTGTTCCCAATGCTACTTGTTGAAATGAAATGTTAAATTCCAAAGTTAACCTTAGCGATAGGCGCTTGTCCAAAAACGCTATAAAACTGTGAAACTGAGTAGAGGAATTAGTTGAGCAACAAAGTTAAGCTTTTCGCACTTTTACTTTCAGCTTATTCCTTGCTATATCCAAATGCATACCCCTTGTTTTGTGTCGGTCGTATATGGACCACGGGTAAGACTTGCGAGTACCTTCCGTACTCAGGCTTCTGCTTTGGTGGTTTTGCAGGTGAGGACCCAGCGGGGTGTGAGTTCTGCCCCTACTGCCTATCGGTGACCGGGCGGGGCACCGAGTAGAGGCTACCGTTGTCTTGCACGCCCGGCAGTGTTTAGAGGCAGAACACTTCCGAAGATGCTTTACTTTTGGGTCTAGTCTAACAGTTGTGTACTCTTTTGTTGTATAGTTAGTTTCAAACTGTGTCTTTTCTGTCTCCGGATACTTGGTTTCTTTTGTAGTAATCACATGTTGTGTGTTGGTTCCCGCCTCGCACTTGTGTCCCTATTTCTTCCTTTGTTGGCCGTCGTGCCCTGTGTTGGTTGTTGTGGTCGTGGGGTTTTGTCTTTGTGCCGGGGTTTTGTTTGGTTGGTTTTGCTTCCACGTTGCGTGTCTGGTTGTGGGGTTCCGAGTTTGTTGCCCCTTTATGCAAATTGAACTGATATAGAGTTGGAAACCGGTATGCGGGGATCCTGGGTGTGTTTTGGGTCGCATACCGGGGGAATACCGGGATTGTTGACGAGTTATGCGAAGGGTCTCAGCGTCGTCTCAGTTGGGCTTGGGTACTAACACTACTAGCGCTTCCAGCGATCCGTTGTTAGCCTCCAAATTCGATTAGGATGACAAAACCTTCAAATAGCCCAGGGACGGTCTGGTCGGCTCCCTGTCACTTAGACAGGATGGTTACCCTATGGAGTTACTTTATGGTTTTTTGCCTTGTTGGTGGTCATGATTAAGTATTTATTCTTTTTGGACTATGTCATGGTTAAATTATGTGTTGGAATTGAAATGTAGATGAAAACCCTGTTTGCTATGTTCTAGTTGTTTCCAATTTTACTATTCTGTCATGATTATATTATTGATGCTTAAAACCATGGAAAAACAAGGGATATGCTGCTGAAATTTCATGTAAGCTATTAACGTAGTGCTGTAATTTAATGTTAATTATGTGTTTTTGGTTGCTTCTAGTATCGTTTGGGTGACAATCGCGCAAGCCTCTAGCCGCACGGCCACAACTTTTCCCGGCCGTGAGGGCCAGGACAAAGGAAAGGATGCGTAGGTTGCAGCCCCCTCGAGTACTGGGGGACGTGCGTGCGCTCCCACTTCTTCCCGTGTCTCCTCCGAGTCGGCGGGGAGCCGGGGGTATCTGAGGGACCGCTTGGACGAAAGGAGATCTCAGCGTGGTGCTGACTTGCGCGACATCCTTCGGGGGCATCGTGCACTCGGACAACACCGTGGGGACCACCCGATATCAAGCGGACGAGGGGAGACCTCGCTCCCTGATTCCAGGGAGAGCATAGACTCGCACTCCTCGACCCCATCTCAGGGTCGAGGTGCGGGCGAGCGGCGCTGCTCCCCCTACAACGTGGGGTGTCAGGCATTTTTCCTCCGCCTACGCCAAGTGGCGTGGCCAGAGAGATTCCGCCCTGCATCCATCGAGAAGTACGACGGCACCACCAACCCGGAGAAGTTCCTGCAGATCTATACCACGGTGGTGCGTGCCGCGGGAGGACCTGAGAAGGTCATGGCGAACTACCTCCCGACGTCGTTAACGGGTTCCGCCCGCTCCTGGCTGCTGAACCTCCCCCGAGGCTCCGTGCACTCGTGGGAGGAATTGTGTGACATCTTCGTCGCCAACTTTCAGGGCTCCTACACTCAGCCGGGCGTGGAGGACAACCTTCATGCCCTGGAATAGACAAAGGGGGAGTCCATGAGGGAGTTTATTCGGCGGTTTAGCCACTGCCAAAACATGATCCCCCAGATCTCCGAGCAATCGGTGATTATCGCTTTTCGGAGGGGGTCCGAGATCAGAAGATGCGGGAGAAGATGGCTACCCGCATCGTTTTGACCACCTCCGAGATGTTCTCCCTGGCCCACAAGTGCGCCAGGGCAGCGGAGGCCCGAGAGCGCACGGTGGGACCGCCTGGCCACGGCGAGGCAGGGACCTCAAAGGCTTCCGAGCACAAAAAGAAGAAGAAGCGCAAGGAAATCGGTGCCGGAGAGGTCCTAGTCGCCGAACTGGAGGACAAGCCCCAGAAGCGCGATCGCCGGGACAGGAGAGGTGACCGCCGGGGTCCGCAAGGTGATCGCGGGGACCGCCGGTCCCCCCGCCGAGAAGACGATGGAGGCAGACCCTACTGCCCCATCCACAGGACCAATGGGCATGACCTGGCGGATTGCCAGGTCATGTCCAAGCTGGTGGAGCAGTGGCTTAAGGAGCGCCGTGAAGACGACCACGACAACGCGGATGAAGACCCTGCTCCGCTGGCTTTCCAGCGAGCAGAGCACGCGGTGGTGTTCATCCACGGTGGCTCCACCACCTACTCCTCAAACTCGCTATACAAGCGAGAGGTGTGTGCTACCGTGCCAACCCCCGGGGCGACAGGCTGCTAAAGTGGTCGAAGGAGCCGATCACCTTTAGTCAGGCCGACCACCCGGAGAGCACCGCAGGCCCGGGCCATCTCCCGATCGTGGTTTCCCCCATGGTCCGGAATGCGAGACTCAGACGGGCGCTGGTGGATGGGGGAAGCTCCATCAACCTCATGTCTGTGGGGGCGTTCAAGGCACTCCCAATTCCTTATGAGGAGTTGCGTCCGGCCCCCCTCTTCTACGGTGTCACCCCTGGAGTGGGCTTGACACCCTTGGGGCAGGTCCGATTGCATGTCACGTTCGGAAGTGTGAAGAACTTCCGGACGGAGGAAATTAACTTTGAGATTGCGGACTTCGACCTCCCCTACAATGCGTTGCTTGGCCGGCCAGCTCTGGTCAAGTTCATGGCGGCCACGCACTATGCCTATATGACGATGAAGATCCCTGGGCCTGGTGGCCCAATTACTGTGAAGGTGGATCGGCTAGAAGCCCTGCGCCTCAGAAAGCAGGTGCAGGACCTGGCCGGCGCCACCTGCTCGGCCCGAGGCGAGGATGTAACACCCCAAAATTTTGCTTTTATTGAATTCATGTGTGATTTGGCACTTTGGTGAATTTTTGGAATTTGCTGGAATTTATTTGGATTTATTTGGAATTTATTTGAATTTATTCCATTTTGAAATAATTAAAGAATTTAATTTTGCAAATAAAATTTTGTTGGAAATATTTTATTTGAGTCCAAAATAATCCAAAATATTTTCCAGAATTTTTCTGGAATTTTTCTGAGTCATTTGCTATTTTTAATGAATTAAATGAATTACTGGGAATTATTTTTAAATATTAAATCGCTGGAAATTCAACTCGGGTCGAGTACTGTTCATCCGACCGAGTCGGAACCCGAGTCGGACTCGAGTCCGACCCGAGCTAGTTGACTCGACCAAACCAGCTCCCAACCCTAATCAATCCCAACCGTCGGATCAAGATCCAACGGCTGAGATCCGCCTGCACGGTTCGAGCCGTGATCCGCCCGGATCCGATCGCGCCCGTGCGATCGTGGCCGTTGATCGTGCCACGTGGACGGCTGTGCGTCGTCGTCTCCGCCGAGACCGAGCCGGACTCCGCCGCCGCGCCTGCCGCCGTGTAGAATTAGGTTTCCGTCTCGGGCACGAACGCCGAGGCTATTTAAAGCCCTGGTCACGCCCCGAGGTTGCCCTCATCTTTGCGCACCCGTTCCCCGAGCCATCTCGCCTGAGCCGCCGCCGTTTGCCCGTGCGAGCTCGCCGTAGTTGAACGCCACTCCGCTGCGGTTCTTGCCTCGTCTCGCCGCCGTCCGTCGTCTTCCGCCGAGAAGGAGCCCAGAACCGGAACCCCCGAAGCCAGGCGCACCCGAAGAGACCGTTCACTTCGCCGGAACGACCCCGGAGCGCCGTCGGGCTCGTCGTCGTCTTCGTCTCCGGTGGCTGCAGCTCCGCCGCGTCGCCATCGACCTCGCGAGCTCTGTGGACCGTCCGATCTTGATCGTGCGGTTGAGGTGAGTTCACGTGTTCCAAACCCGATTAGATCTGGATCGTTGGATCAAGATCCAACGGTTCACAATCGCCACGTGCCGTGGTAGTGATTATTATAGGATTAGATCTGGACCGTCCGATCTAGATCGAATGGCCCGCGATCATCGAGTAGATTCAACACGTTAGCCCTGGATCTAATCGCGGCCGTTGAATTTCAAATCAACGGTCGAGATTGCGCCACGTGTTGGGAAGTTGGACCGACGCGTCGCCGCTGGCCCACGCTGCTGGCAGGTAGACGCCGACACGCTGGGCCCGTGTCGAGGGCCCGCATGTCGGGCCGCCGACCCAAGCGCCGACGCCACCCATGACGTCATCGGTGGGTCCCACTGCCAAGACCGTGGCCGAGCCCCCGACGTCAGCGATGACGTCACCCGAGTGGGCCCACATGTCAGCGACACGTAGAGTCGTGGACCGAGTCCACGGTGGACCCGAGCCAAGCGTGGACCAAGTCCATGGACCGGCTGACGTCAGCAGACCAATCAGAGGCTGCCACGTGTCCATGCTGACGCAATAATTAATTTCCGAAAAAGAAAATGATTTATTAATTCGAAATATTGATTCAAATTTAGATTCAAACTTCAAACGCTTATAACTTTTGCGTTTCAACTCCGATTTGAGTGATTCAAATTTCTAAATTTGTATAAAATTGAGACCTACCTAAATATAAATTTTATTTAATTTTTGGGCTAAAGTTTTTCTCTGCAAAATTATTTAAATGATTATGCAAACTTTAAATAATCATAACTTTTGCGTCTTAACTCCAAATTTGACGATTCCAGTTTCTAAAAATCCATAAAATTATGTTCTTTCTGTTTATGGATTTTATTTGGATGTTTGGGCACTTTTTGCCTATTATTTATTTGGGTATTTGCTATTTGCACGCTTTACGAGTAGACGTTGAAGTGCCGGAAGGATTCGAAGGAGAAGTATTGACTCAGGATCCAACCCAAGACCAAGAGCAAGTACTTTTTGAAGGCAAGTTGTGCTTTGACCATGTTGATCCTATTTCGAAAACTATTTTGATTTAAACTATTGCATGCTAGTTCAAGTAGAAAAATACTTTGTTTAAACTTGGGGGTTAGATAAATACCAATTTGCTGTATGACACCTTGATTATTTAAGTATGTGCCATGACCCCTTGTCACCCTAGTTGTGGTTTACTAGTTGGACATTATTAAATTGCCAACATGGGTTTAGACCGTTGTAGTATACTGCTTAGACCTGCTATGTGCTCAGGACATGATTTTGGATAATCAAATGCTAATATTGACTTAATGATATATTGAACCTGTTTTGGAAAAGTATCATGTGATGTTGATGGCACGTGGTGCATGGTAATCAACTGGGGTTTGACAAACAGTTTTCGACCGGGGCATGTGGCAAGAGTAATCAGGTGGGCCAGTTGTGGCATTGGGGATGTTGATTTGGTTCTTCGGGTAGTCTTGCCCTGGTCACCCTAAGGACTTAACCTTGCAAGCCTTTGAACTGGGTCTAACGTGCAACCACATGTCTGTAATGGGACGGACCTAGTTGACTAAGTTGCTAATAACGCACTGTGGGACCTCAGAGGTCAACTACACCCTTTGTGTAAGTTGTGCGGGGAGCGTCTGGTGAGGCCAGTACCCATCTAACGGTTGATTGGCCTAGACTTCGCCTTAGCGAAGGGAAGGGTTAGTGCAATAACCGGGAGGACCACTTGTATTGTTAGAGGTTTCCGAAAGACTTTGTTACGGGAACTCGCCTTTGTGGTGTTTGACTGTATCTTGTGGGTAAAGTGCATAACCTCTGCAGAGTTTAGAATCTATTCGAATAGCCGTGTCCGCGGTATTGGACATCGCTCGGGAATTACAGTCAAGGGTTAGATTTTCTCAAAAATAACTTTGGTTTGAAAAGTTGGGTTGGTTTAATAATGAAGATGATGGAAATGTGGTTTAGGATGGGGAAAAATGTTTATTAAACTTCTTGAAAAGTTATTTACGCTTTACTTATTTCTACTGCTTTCGAATCTACTTATATTACTTTTCAAATGCTGTTTACTGCAAATAAACCTTGAGCTATTCCTTTGTACCAAGCCATGCATATAGTATATTAGCTTGCATTCTGTGCATGACTTGCTGAGTACCAAGTACTCACCCTTGCCTCAACACAACACCAGTTGAAGAGGAGACTACGCCAGCTTCGGAGGAGGAATTCCAAGAGGATCCGTCTACTTAGGGATGCGAGCCCGATCGATTGCCTGTGGTATACTGGATGGCGCCACGAAGTTATTTGATTTTCCGCTGCTATTATTTTTCTCTGAATAAGTTTCGCCTTGAGAGGCATACATTTGTAACTTGACCATAAGGTCGAGTAACCAGTTTGGTTATTTAAATAAAGTACTTTATTGGTACCGAGTGGTATGATTGTGATATTTACCAATGTTAAGACTGTGTGCACTAGCGCTGCGTTCTGGACTAGTGCTGAATACACAGAGGGTCCGGATTTGCAAATTCGGGGTCCCGACAGAGGTGGTATCAGAGCCATACTTGACTGTAGGCTCAACCCTAGCTAGAATGGTCGTAGTGAGGATAAAACCTATTTTCTAAAAGCTAAAAAAAATTGTCAAGATAAGAAATGACATCTCGACTTATCCCCTTCTCTCTTTTCTTGTCTCTTGTTGAAATTTTTCCCTTACCTTGTCACAATTTAAAAATTCCGAGTTCTTACGTAAAGCACTCTTGTGACAAATGGAGGAAGAGTTCAACTACGTTGATCTGGGAGTTGGTCACGCTGCAGAACTTTGGCATATGCTACAGACTCTCGGAGATTTTGAGAAGCCCCAATACCAAGTGGAAGTGATCAGACAAGCGGGATTGATCAAGGCTTGTGACGTGAGGATTGAGGTACCTGCTAGGAAAAAGGGCCCAGGCAATCGCCCGATACACAACTGACCGCCAGAGATCTACAATGCAGATGGGTATCCAAGAAGTATCACGACGAGCAATGCGGCACATTACCCGTATCTACGCCAGAGAATTGAGAGTACGGTGTTCCGTTACCATCCGCAAGCGATAACCTTCTTGACCCGAAGGCGATTCAGGATGAGGATGCCACGGTTACACGCTTGGCACGATTTGTCGCCGCCAGGAGGATGTACTAGATAATACAAGCAAGGAGCTACAAGGCCCGCAAGGAGATCACGACAGAGAAGAACAGATGGCGGGAAGCTCAAGAGTATGTGGCACACCTTCTACGAAGGATTGACGAGTTGGAGATGACCTTGTACGGACCGGACCCGAGCCAAGATTTGAGCTACACGAGCCGAGATCCAGAGGAGTCGATCTCGATGAGGACACCGCTTCTTCGACTACCATAGAGGACACAGCTTGTCGGACATGGCGATCAAGTTTACGCCTATGCCACAAAGACCCGCACCAGGCCGTGGAGGTTTTCTCGATGAGTGAGCATAGGTTCTATAGCGAGACTCCTTCGCCGAGTCGCGTCATAGAAGAAAGAGTCACCCTTTAGGCGTTAGACTCCAGAATTAGTTCGATTTGGATTTGCTTTGTTTGCTGAGTGTGCAAGATGTGTTGCAAGGCCCTTAGGCATTGTAAGCAACCATACCAAGTTATTAATATCAATAATAAAGTTGGACCTTAAAGTTACACCTTTCGCCCCGCATAAGTTCCATATTACTTGTCTATTCTTGTTTCCCTCTCATCTCTAAACCTAGAGCAAACCGACAGATGGTGAACACCCGTGGAAACTTTGGAAGCAATGGGAGTGGTTCTCGCCCAGCAGAAACCCCAATGATGGAGCACCAAAGACCGCCACCGGATATGCAGAATTTCGAGCTTTTCTTGCTGCCTGCACTCGCTTGATGCATGCTATGATGCAACAAATGCAGCACGCCACCGCTCGTGCCACAAAGAAATCAAGTTAAGCAGGGACCACGCCAGAATACAAGACTATCAGAGTTCATGAGAACTCACCCACCCACTTTCTCTGGGAATGCCAATCCATTGGAGGCCGATGATTGGTTAAGATCAATCGAGAGGAAGCTACACATAGCTCAATGCATAGGAAATGAGAAGGTACTCACGCTTCTCATCACCTGGAAGGAACAAACACGAATGGTGGGAAAACTTCGTGCCACGCAAGAGAACCCTCAAGATATCACTTGGGAAGAGTTCACAATCGCATTCCGACAAAGATCACGTGCCTGAAGGAATCATGGACCTTAAGAAGGAGGAGTTCAGAGCACTAAAGCAAGGTAATCACCGGTGGCCGACTACTCCGAACAAGTTCACACAGCCTAGCACGCTACGCACTGAGGATGTAGCGACAGATAAATCCGCATACCTCGTTTTATGAAGGGACTTAACTCAGATTGCAATTAGGATTGATCACCCACACCTTTCCCATTTCCAAGAGTTGGTGAATAAGGCGCTTATTCTTGAGGACAAGCGCAAGGAACTGGATGAGAACAGAAGCGCATAATGCAACAAGGACACCATCCCAAAGACCAAGACCTCGCCAATCGTAACTACTGCACCCACTTCGCTAGAAACACTACTCCAAGCAACAAGAAGGAACAGTGAGACGCTGCTACAATCGCAACGAGCCAGGACACTTTGCCAACAGCTTGTCCAAAGAAGACAGCAGAGTGACCCCGGCCGCTTCAACCTAGGAACCACCCCAGCTAGGACGCCAAAGACCAGGAGCCACACCCTGCATCGTGGTAAGAGGCCGAGTCAACCATGTCACCGCAGATGCACTGCAGAATGCTACGGACATCGTCTTGGGTGAGTTACTTGTTAACTCAAGACTGCACAGCTTTGTTTGACTCTAGAGCTTCAGATTCGCTTGTTTCGCAAGGCTTTGCTACTAGAAATGATTTGAGGATTGCAAGACTTAAGTGCATGCTTTTAGTTCAAACCCTGGTTCCGAACTCCGAACGAAAGTAGGATGTTCCGGGGTGAGAATACTGATAGGTGGAATAGAGTTCCTAGCAAACCTTATAATTTTGGAGACCCAGACCTTAGACGTCATATTGGGAATGGATTGGTTATCCAAGCACAAGGCCGTATTGGATTGTGGACGAAGGACTATCTCAGTTGAGAGCCCGTGTGGGAAGAAAGTGGAATTTCAAGCCACTGAGTTTAGAGATGGACAGTTGATGGTTAAGAGTACCAAGGCAATCAGCATTTAGGATGTCTCCGTAGTGAATGAGTACCCAAATGTTTTTCCCGAAGATCTACAGTATGCCGCGCACAGGGACATAGAATTTGTAATAGAGCTTGTACTGCACAAAGACCGATAGCAAAGAGACCCTATCGGATGTCCACCGAGGAGTTGGTAGAAATGAAGAAACAAATAGAAGAGTTAATGGAGAAAGGATTTATCAGACCGAGTTCGTCGCCGTGGGGAGCACCGGTTTTGTTTGTCAAGAAGAAGGACGGAGTTTCAGGATGTGCATTGACTACCGTGCACTCAATGAAGTCACCGTGGAAGAATAAGTATCCGTTACCCAGATTGATGATTTGTTTGATCGGTTGAGAGGAGCCGGAGTTTTCTCCAAAATTGATCTCGAGGTCGGGATACCATCAGTTGAAGATCCGATCGTAAGATATTCAAGATCGCATTCTCGTCAAGATATGGACATTACGAGTTTACGCTATGTCCTTTGGGCCGATTTAATGCGCCAAATTATTTCATGAATATGATGAATAAGGTGTTCATGGAATATTTGGACAAGTTTGTCGTCGTGTTCATAGACGATATCCTAATCTACTCCAAGACAGAGGATGAACATGCCAAACACTTAAGGCGAGTTTTGGAAAAGCTGAGGGAACAACAACTTTTCGCCAAGTTCAGCAAGTGTGATTTTTGGAAGGACAAGGTGGAGTTTCTTGGACATGTAATGACCGCAGAAGTAGTCGCCGTAGATCCAAGCAAAGTAGAAGCTGTGTTACATTGGGAGTAGAAGATCGTGACCTGATTCGGAGTTTCCTTGGAATGGCAGGATACTACCGCCGTTTCATCGAAGGCTTCTCGACAATTGCGAAACCTCTTACGCAATCGCTGAAGAAGGAAAAGAAGTTTGCATGGACGCTTGAGAATGTGAGAAAGGATTTCAGAGTCAAGAAGCGATTGACGCCAAGACCGGTGTTAGTTCTACCGGATGTTGCTCAAAGCTTCGATATTTATTGTGACGCATCGCGCCAAGGACTTGGATGTGTCTTTGTCACAGAATGGAAAGGTCGCCGCTATGCATCAAGGCGCTTGAGGCCGCATGAGGAAAATTATCCGACACATGACTTAGAGTTAGGCTGCCGTAGTGCATGCTTTGAAGATATGGCGTCACTATCGATTGGAAACAGATGTGAAGTATATACGGATCATAAGAGCCTTAAGTACATATTCACCCAATCGGATCTGAATATGAGGCGAGGAGATGGTTAGAGTTGATCAAGGACTACAATGTTGGAATCCATTACCATCCCTGAAGGCCAACGTAGTAGCCGATGCCCTGAGTCGGAAAAGCCATACCGTGAGTACGTTGCTAGCCACAAGTCGAGGATGAGTTATGTGAGGATTTTCGTAAAATGAAGATTGAGGTAGTACCTAGCGGATTCTTGGCCGCATTAGAAGTAAAGCCTACCCTAGAGGATCAGATCCGAGAAGGATGAAGGATGATGACAAGATCCGCAGGATTAAGTCCATCAAGGAGGAAGGCAAGGCGAGAGGACTTCAAGTTGGATGAGCAAGGCACGTTGTGGATGAAGGATCGCATTTGTGTGCCTAACAAAAGGAGTTAAAGCAATCGATTACGGAAGAAGCCCATGACTCTAAGTACTCAATTCATCCCGAAGCGCCAAGATGTATCAGGATCTCAAGGAGAGATTCTCGTGGCCGAGTATGAAACGTGAAGTTGCCGAGCATGTTGCATTGTGCGACGTATGCCGAGAGTCAAGGCAATGCATCAGAGACCAGCAGGATTGCTACAACCGCTGAAAATACCCGAGTGGAAGTGGGAGGAAATCGGAATGGATTTCATTACCGGTTTGCCGAAGATTCAAGGAGGTTATGACTCCATATGGGTTATAGTGGATCGCTTGACTAAAGTAGCCCATTTTATCCCCGTGAAGACCACTTACTCTGAGATAAATTAAGCGGAATTGTACATGATCAGGATTGTCTGTTTGCACGGAGTACCGAAAAGGATTGTATCGGACAGAGGTACCCAATTTACCTCAAGGTTCTGGAATAAGTTGCATGAAGCCATGGGAACCCGTTTGAACTTCAAAGATGCCTTATCATCCACGCATCGGACGGACAGACCGAAAGAGTCAACCAGATTCTGGAGGATATGTTGAGAGCTTGTGCATTAGCTTATGCTACTTCTTGGGATAAGAGTTTACCGTATGCCGAGTTCGATTACAACAATAGTTATCAGGCTAGTTTACGATGTCACCTTTTGAGGCATCATATGGTCGACCGCTGTCGGACGCCATTGAATTGGAATGAGACCCGGCAAGCGCCGTGTCTTTGGGCCTGATATTCTTCAAGAGGTCAAGAGCAGACGCCATGATTAGGGAAAGGTTGAAGATAGCCCAATCTCGACGAGAAGAGTTATGCCGACAATCGTCGCGAGATTTGAGTTTTGAACCGTAAGACTTTGTTTACCTCGAGTTACGCCTCTCGGGGAGTTAAGAGGTTCCATGCCAAAGGGAAACTCACACCCCGTTATGTTGGACCATTTAAGATTTTGAGTCGCAGAGGCGAAGTTGCTTATCAGCTGGAGTTGCCACAGTCGTTGGCAGGAGTGCATGATGTATTCCATGTGTCCCAGTTGAAGAAGTGCCTCCGAGTTCTTGAGGAACAGACACCGCTAGAGTTAATTGAGTTGCAAGAGGACTTGACTTATAAGGAGCATCCCGTGAGAATTCTGGACACAATGGATCGAGAAACTAGAAACAAGTCAACCCGTTTCTGTAGAGTTCAGTGGAGCAACCATGAAGAAAGCGAAGCGACTTGGGAGCGCGAAGAGGATTTGAAGAAAGAATTTCCAAACCTATTCCTTTAGTAAGCCCTGAATCTCGGGGACGAGATTCTATTAAGGGGGGGAGGTTTGTAACACCCCAAAATTTTGCTTTTATTGAATTCATGTGTGATTTGGCACTTTGGTGAATTTTTGGAATTTGCTGGAATTTATTTGGATTTATTTGGAATTTATTTGAATTTATTCCATTTTGAAATAATTAAAGAATTTAATTTTGCAAATAAAATTTTGTTGGAAATATTTTATTTGAGTCCAAAATAATCCAAAATATTTTCCAGAATTTTTCTGGAATTTTTCTGAGTCATTTGCTATTTTTAATGAATTAAATGAATTACTGGGAATTATTTTTAAATATTAAATCGCTGGAAATTCAACTCGGGTCGAGTACTGTTCATCCGACCGAGTCGGAACCCGAGTCGGACTCGAGTCCGACCCGAGCCAGTTGACTCGACCAAACCAGCTCCCAACCCTAATCAATCCCAACCGTCGGATCAAGATCCAACGGCTGAGATCCGCCCGTACCGGTTCGAGCCGTATCCGGCCCGGATCCGATCGCGCCCGTGCGATCGTGGCCGTTGATCGTGCCACGTGGACGGCTCCCAGTCGTCGTCTCCGCCCGAGTCCGAGCCGGACTCATGCCGCTACCGCCGTAGAATTAGGTTTCGTCTCGCACGAACGCCGAGGCTATTTAAAGCCCTGGTCACGCCCCGAGGTTGCCCTCATCTTTGCGCACCCGTTCCCCGAGCCATCTCGCCTGAGCCGCCGCCGTTTGCCCGTGCGAGCTCGCCGTAGTTGAGCGCCACTCCGCTGCGGTTCTTGCCTCGTCTCGCCGCCGTCCGTCGTCTTCCGCCGAGAAGGAGCCCAGAACCGGAACCCCCGAAGCCAGGCGCACCCGAAGAGACCGTTCACTTCGCCGGAACGACCCCGGAGCGCCGTCGGGCTCGTCGTCGTCTTCGTCTCCGGTGGCTGCAGCTCCGCCGCGTCGCCATCGACCTCGCGAGCTCTGTGGACCGTCCGATCTTGATCGTGCGGTTGAGGTGAGTTCACGTGTTCCAAACCCGATTAGATCTGGATCGTTGGATCAAGATCCAACGGTTCACAATCGCCACGTGCCGTGGTAGTGATTATTATAGGATTAGATCTGGACCGTCCGATCTAGATCGAACGGCCCACGATCATCGAGTAGATTCAACACGTTAGCCCTGGATCTAATCGCGGCCGTTGAATTTCAAATCAACGGTCGAGATTGCGCCACGTGTCGGGAAGTTGGACCGACGCGTCGGCTGGCCCACGCGCTGGCAGGTGTAGACGCCGACACGCGGCCCGCGTGTCGAGGGCTCGCATGTCACGGCCGACCCAGCTAAGCGCCGACGTCACCCATGACGTCATCGGTGGGTCCCACCTGCCACCGTGGTGAGCCCCCCGCCGACGCCGATGACGTCACCCGAGTGGGCCCACATGTCAGCGACACGTAGAGTCGTGGACCGAGTCCACGGTGGACCCGAGCCAAGCGTGGACCAAGTCCATGGACCGGCTGACGTCAGCAGACCAATCAGAGGCTGCCACGTGTCCATGCTGACGCAATAATTAATTTCTGAAAAAGAAAATGATTTATTAATTCGAAATATTGATTCAAATTTAGATTCAAACTTCAAACGCTTATAACTTTTGCGTTTCAACTCCGATTTGAGTGATTCAAATTTCTAAATTTGTATAAAATTGAGACCTACCTAAATATAAATTTTATTTAATTTTTGGGCTAAAGTTTTTCTCTGCAAAATTATTTAAATGATTATGCAAACTTTAAATAATCATAACTTTTGCGTCTTAACTCCAAATTTGACGATTCCAGTTTCTAAAAATCCATAAAATTATGTTCTTTCTGTTTATGGATTTTATTTGGATGTTTGGGCACTTTTTGCCTATTGTTTATTTGGGTATTTGCTATTTGCACGCTTTACGAGTAGACGTTGAAGTGCCGGAAGGATTCGAAGGAGAAGTATTGACTCAGGATCCAACCCAAGACCAAGAGCAAGTACTTTTTAAAGGCAAGTTGTGCTTTGACAATGTTGATCCTATTTCGAAAACTATTTTGATTTAAACTATTGCATGCTAGTTCAAGTAGAAAAATACTTTGTTTAAACTTGGGGGTTAGATAAATACCAATTTGCTGTATGACACCTTGATTATTTAAGTATGTGCCATGACCCCTTGTCACCCTAGTTGTGGTTTACTAGTTGGACATTATTAAATTGCCAACATGGGTTTAGACCGTTGTAGTATACTGCTTAGACCTGCTACGTGCTCAGGACATGATTTTGGATAATCAAATGCTAATATTGACTTAATGATATATTGAACCTGTTTTGGAAAAGTATCATGTGATGTTGATGGCACGTGGTGCATGGTAATCAACTGGGGTTTGACAAACGCTGATTTCGGGGCATGTGGCAAGAGTAATCAGGTGGGCCAGTTGTGGCATTGGGGATGTTGATTTGGTTCTTCGGGTAGTCTTGCCCTGGTCACCCTAAGGACTTAACCTTGCAAGCCTTTGAACTGGGTCTAACGTGCAACCACATGTCTGTAATGGGACGGACCTAGTTGACTAAGTTGCTAATAACGTGCACTGTGGGACCTCGTGAGGTCAACTACACCCTTTGTGTAAGTTGTATGGGAGCGTCTGGGCCGAGGCCAGGTACCCATCTAACGGTTGATTGGCCTAGACTTCGCCTTAGCGAAGGGGGTTAGTGCGCAATAACCGGGGAGGACCACTTGTATTGTTAGAGGTTTCCGAAAGACTTTGTTACGGGAACTCGCCTTTGTGGTGTTTGACTGTATCTTGTGGGTAAAGTGCATAACCTCTGCAGAGTTTATAATCTATTCGAATAGCCGTGTCCGCGGTATTGGACATCGCTCGGGAATTACAGTCAAGGGTTAGATTTTCTCAAAAATAACTTTGGTTTGAAAAGTTGGGTTGGTTTAATAATGAAGATGATGGAAATGTGGTTTAGGATGGGGAAAAATGTTTATTAAACTTCTTGAAAAGTTATTTACGCTTTACTTATTTCTACTGCTTTCGAATCTACTTATATTACTTTTCAAATGTCAAGCATCGCAAATAAACCTTGAGCTATTCCTTTGTACCAAGCCATGCATATAGTATATTAGCTTGCATTACATGCATGACTTGCTGAGTACCAAGTACTCACCCTTGCCTCAACACAACACCAGTTGAAGAGGAGACTACGCCAGCTTCGGAGGAGGAATTCCAAGAGGATCCGTCTACTTAGGGATGCGAGCCCAGTCAGTTGCCTGTGGTATACTGGATGGCGCCACGAAGTTATTTGATTTTCCGCTGCTATTATTTTTCTCTGAATAAGTTTCGCCTTGAGAGGCATACATTTGTAACTTGACCATAAGGTCGAGTAACCAGTTTGGTTATTTAAATAAAGTACTTTATTGGTACCGAGTGGTATGATTGTGATATTTACCAATGTTAAGACTGTGTGCACTAGCGCGTTCCTGGACTAGTGCTGAATACACAGAGGGTCCGGATTTGCAAATTCGGGGTCCCGACAGAGGACGACCGCCCAGAGCTCCCCCCGGTCAAGGCCCGCGCCTCACCTGGTTCCTCAGGTGAGGTGAAGGCGGTCCCCGTGGGCGAGGACGGCTCTGGGAAGGCCGTGAAGATTGGTGCCAACCTCAACACCAAATAGGAAGACGCGCTCGTCACCTTCCTCCGGTCTAACTTAGATGTGTTCGCCTGGGAACCATCTGAGATGACCAGGGTCCCTAGGGAGGTGATTGAGCACCGATTGGCAACGCTCCCTGGAGTGCACCCAGTCCGACAGAAAGTCCGGAGGCAGGCACCAGAGCGGCAAGACGCCATTCGGGATGAGGTAGAGAAACTGCTGCAAGCGAGGATTGTACGGGAGGCCGCCTACCCCGAGTGGCTGGCCAACCCTGTGCTCGTCAGGAAGTCGAACGGGAAGTGGCGGATGTGCATCGACTTCACCGACCTCAACAAAGCTTGCCCCAAGGACCCATACCCCCTGCCGCGGATAGACATCGTCGTCGATTCCACGGCAGGGTGCGAGGTCCCGTGCTTCCTGGACGCCTACTCCGGCTACCACCAGATCAGCATGGCGCGGGAAGATGAAGAGGAGACCGCTTTTATGACCCCTCTAGGCATGTACTGCTACGGACCAAGTTTTTGGGTTTGTCGTGGACGTGCTTTTGAGATCATGAGCCGGACTCAATTTTCCAAGAAACCAGTAAGTTTTGCATGTACGACGGACTGATTTCTTTAGTCTGTCGTGAACATGTTTTCGTCGGAATGATTTCTTCTTGAAACCGAGACTTTCACTTGTACACCGGACCGATTTTGTTGGTCCGTTGTGAATGGTTTTTTTGAGTGACTTTTTCATGTGTACGCCGGACCATATTTTTTGGTCCGTCGTGAATGCGTTTTTGCTCGATTAGGGTTTTGAGCAAAATTGGAATTGTGGTTGATTTGATTTTGAGATTATGAAATTTGTGAGAATTTCATGATGCTTGAAGTGGACTTTATGCAATGCTCGTGTGACTATTTGCATGGATTGATGTGAGTCAAGTCGTGGACTTGTGCTCGGAATTGTTTTGTGGTTTGTTCATGTGCAGGTATTGCTCGAAGACGAACGTGGTCGATGACGGGACCGGAACTAGGTTCATGGAGGAGCTGAGGTTCGGGACTAGGTTCAGGGAGGAACTGAGGTCTTGGTGGTCAAGGATGTCATGCGAGACGTTCGGGCTAAGAGAATGGTGCACATGAAGAATGGTTAGTCACGTGAGAATGGCAGGAGGTCATTCGCGTGCAAAGTGTTAGTCACGTGAGTATGGCAGGTGGCCATACGCGTACAAAGTGTTAGTCACGTGAGTATGGTAGGGTTGCCATACGCGTGTAAGAGTTGTACTCGGCCAGGTTTGGCCAAGAGGAGTTGTATACATACTCCTTCTAGATTAGGAATTGTATTCAGAACTCCTTGTGTTTTGCTCCTTTAAATAGGAGGGGTGTCTCTTGTTGAAGGGCATCAATCGCATCAATTGGAGCTGAGCGCATTGAGAGCCTCAAGCTCAGTTTTAGGGTTTGTACTCTTTTGATCAGAGTACTTTAGATAAAAGAAATAAAGATCAATTCTTCTAGATCCTTGCGTGCTACAGTAACCGCGTTGCTACAGTGTTTCCTGTTTTGGTTCTTGTTTGCATGCTTGTTCTTTTCTAGATTGGTTTTGTTCTTTGAGTTTTATCTTGATTTGATCCATCAAAACCTTTCTAGAGAATTGATTTAGGGTTTCTCTAAGTTTAGTTGATTAAACTTTTGTCGTTTCTGTTAAACTTCAAGTTTACGTTAGATCAATTCTCGTCATCTTCTGTCACAGCAAGTTTGCGAGGTTCATAACTTTTGATTTGTAAGTCCGATCGAGTTGATTCTTTTTGGGTTCGATGCGTATTAGAATCTAGTTTCTTGTGTCCAAATTTCAGATCGAACCGACGGTTGGATCTCCGGGAATTCGCGTTTTACCGAACCTCTATCATTCTGTTTTTGTCGAAAACGAGGCAATTATTTGGTTCTGTTTTGGGGTGAACTTTTAATAGATCAAGAATTTTGGTTTTAGCTTCCGCACAATCATTCACCCCCCTCTGATTGCTATATTCGTATACTTCGATCCTACAGATCCCGTCATGGCGGAGTACTTGGCAGAGGTCAGAAGGATGGAGCGACATTTCGATGGGCAGGGGTATACCCATATCCCCCGGCGCGATAACTACTTGGCGGACGAGCTCGCGTAGCTCGCCTCGACAAGGTATTCTGTTTCGGTCGGAGTCTTTTAAGAAAGACTTCCGCGACCGTCCATCGCAGCCCCCATTTCTGGTGGGGACGATGGCCACGCTGCTTCGGCCCTCATTTCGAAGGGGAAAGCGGTACCGGCGGAAACGCCAGGCCAGGCGGAGTACCCAGGTGATCACCCTGTGGTCGCCACACTTGACCGGGAAGGCACATGGATGGATCCGATCCTGGCCTACCTGCGGGATCAAGTGTGCCCCGACGATGATGCATCAGCAGAGAAGATTGCACGAAGGGCCAAGTGCTATACTGTCGGGACCCCGAATTTGCAAATCCGGACCCTCTGTGTATTCAGCACTAGTCCAGGAACGCGCTAGTGCACACAGTCTGAACATCGGTATATATCACAATCATACCAATCGATACTATCAAAGTACTTTATTTAAATAATCAAAGGGTTACTCGACCTTATGGCCAAGTTACAAATATATGCCTTGCAAGGCGAAACTTATTAAAAGAGAAATACGAATGAAATCAAATAAACCGTGGCGCCATCCACATTATACCATTGGGCTCGCTTCCCTAAGTAGACGGGTCCTCTTGGAACTCCTCCTCCACGGGCGTAGTCTCCTCTTCAACTGTATTGTGTTGAGGCAAGGGTGAGTACTTGGTACTCGACAAAGTCATGCACGAGAATGCAAGCTAATAGACTATATGCATGGCTTGGTACAAAGGAATAGCTCGGGGTATATTTGCGATGAAACAGCTTTTGACAAGTAATAAAAGTAGATTCGAAGCGGTAGAAATAAGTAAAGCATAAATAACTTTTCAAGAAGTTTAACAAACATTTTTCCCATCCTAAACCATAATTCCATCATCTTCCTTGTTAAACCAACCCATCTTTTCAAAACCAAGTTATTTTGAAAGTCTACCCCTTGACTGTAATTCCCGAGCATTGTCAAGATCAGTGGACTCGGCTTATTCAAATAGATTCTACACTCTGCCGAGAGGTTATGCACTTTACCCACAAGATACAAGTCAAACACCACAAAGGCGAGTTCCCAGTAACAAAGCCTTTCGGAAGCCTCAAACAACACAGTGGTCCTCTCCCAGCGTTGCTCTTACACCATCCCTTCCCTTAGCCTAAGGCGAAGTATGGGACCAACACACCGTTAGATGGGCACTGGCCACAAACACGATACGCTCCCTCGATAATCACACAAGCGGTGTAAGCGACACCCTGAGGCTCCACAAGTGAGTCCTTAGCGACTTAGTCAACTAGGGCCGTCCCATTCCCAGCCATGTGGTTGCAAGTATGACCCGATTCAAAGGCTTGCAAGGTTAAGTCCTTAGAGTGACCAGGGCAAGACTACCCGAAACCAAATCATCACTCCCAATGCCCACAATGGCCCACCTGATTACTCTTGCCACATGCCCGGTTGTTTATCAAACCCCGATTGATTACCATGCACCACGTCTGTCAACATCACATGATACTTTTCCAAAGCAGGTTCAATATATCATTAAGTCCATATTAGCATTTGATTGTCCAAAATCATGTCATGAGCACGTAGTCTAAGCAAAGATACTACAGCGGTCTAAACCCATGTTGGCAATTTAATAATGTCCAACTAGTAAACCACAACTAGGGTGACAAAGGGTCATGGCACATACTTAGATAATCAAGGTGTCATATAGCAAATTGGTGTTTATCTAACCCCTTATGTTTAAACAAAGTATCTTTCTAATTGAACTAGCATCGATAGTTTAAATCAAAGTAGATTTTAGAAATAGGATCAACATGGTCAAAGCACAACTTGCCTTCAAAAGTACTTGCTCTTGGTCTTGAGTTGGATCTGAGTCAACACTCTCCTCGAATCCTTAGACACTTCAACGTCTACTCGTAAAAGCGTGCAAATAGCAAATACACAAATAAACACTAGGCAAAAAGATCCCAAAACTCCAAATAAAATCCATAAACAGAGAGAACATAATTTTCTGGATTTTTAGAAACTGGAATAAATCAAATTTGGAGTTAAAGCATAAAAGTTATGATTATTTAAAGTTTAAATAATCAATTAAATAATATTACAGAGAAAAATTTAGTCAAAAATTAAATAAAATTCATATTTAGGTAGATCTCAATTTTATACAAATTTAGAAATTTGAATCACTCAAATCGGAGTTGAAAGCATAAAAGTTATAAGCGTTTGAAGTTTTGAAATTCAAATCAATTATTAAACCGATTTATTAAATCATTTTCTTTTTTGGAAATTAATTATTGCATCGGCTGATGGACACGAAAGTCAGCTCTGATTGGTGTGGCGTCGGCCAAGTCCATGGACTTGGTCACGCGCACGCTCGGGTCTCGGTGGACTCGATCCACGGCTTCCGCGTGATGGGCCCGACATGTGGAGCCTCACGATGGCGTCATTCTTGGCCGGCCTGCTCGACAGCTGGCGACAAGCGGGCCCGCCATGACGCGTCATCGTGGCGTCATGGTGCGATTTAGGCCGGGCGGCGACATGCGGGCCCGCCGTGTCGGAACTGCGCGTTCTCATCGCTTGGCGCTCGACGCGTGGCCGCGGCGTTAGTTACTTAGGCCACGTGGCTAGATCTAGGCCGTTGGTTTGAAAATCAGCGGCGGATTAGATCCAGGAGTTTAACACGTTGAAACTACTCGATGCTCGTGGGCCGTTCGATTTAGGATCGGGACGGTCCAGATCTAATCCTATAATGAATGCGCTTTCAGACGCGTGGTGATTGTGAACCGTTGGATCTTGATCCAAGCGGTCGAATCCAATCGGGTTTGGAACACGTGAACTCACCTCAACCGTCCGATCTAGATCCAAGCCAGTTCACCGAAAGCTCGCGGTGCAGCGATGGCGCGGCGAAAGCTTGGGGCACGAGACGAGAACGAGCGGCAGCCGACCCGGCGGCGTTCGGGGTTGCTCCGGCGAGATGAAGGGTCGCCAGTGCGTCTGCGTCAGCGGGGATCCCAGATCTGAGCTCCTTCTGGCGGAAGAGCGACCAGACGGCAGACTAAACGGCGCAAACCTTGGCGGAGGGAAGAGACAACTCCGGCGGCGATTGCGGCTCAACGGCAGCGGCTTCAGGCGAGATGGCTCGAGAGCAGTGCGCAAGGATGAGAGGGCAACCTCGGGGCGTCTCACGCTTTAAATAGCCTCGGCGTTCGTGCCTAGGCGGAAACCTAATCCTACACGGCGAGCGCGGCGGCGGAGTCCGGCTTTCCGGTCTGGCGAAGGCGAGCTCGGCCCATCCGCGTGTAGCACGATCAGCGGCCCACGATCGCGACGCGCGATCGGATCCGGGCCGGATACGGCGAACCCGGCTCTGAAGGCGGATCTCGCCGTGGATCTTGATCCAACGGTTGCAGGATTGATTAGGGTTAGGAGTGGGTTCGGTCGAGTCACGTGGCTCGGTGGACTCGAACTTCGAGTCGACTCGGGCTCGGTCGGATGAAACGACTTGACCGAGTTTGATTTTCCAGCGATTTAATATTTAAAATAATTCCTAGTAATTCATTTAATTCATTAAAAAATAGCAAATGACTCAGAAAAATTCCAGAAAAATTCTGGAAAATACTTTGGATCATTTTGGACTCAAATAAAATATTTCCAACAAAATTTTATTTGCAAAATTAGATTCTTCAATTATTTCAAAATGGAATAAATTCAAATAAATTCCAAATAAATCCAAATAAATTCCAGAAAATTCCAAAAATTCACCAAAGTGCCAAATCACACATGAATTTAGGAAAAGTGAAATTTTGGGGTGTTACATATACCCTGGTGGGCGGGGACCTTTACCACCGGGGTAAAACAGAGTTCTTCTGAAATGCATCACTCGGGAAGAGGGGAGCAGCCTGCTCTTTGATATCCGTGGAGGCGTGTGCGGGAGCCATATGTCCAGTCGAACGATGGTGGGAAAAGCTTTCCGCCAAGGGTTCTATTGGCCAACCGCCCTCCAGGATGCCTGCGAGCTGGTGAGGAGGTGTGAGGTGTGCCAGTTCCATGCCAAGCAGATCCACCGACCAGCCTAGGCTCTGCAAACTATCCCGCTCTCATGGCCCTTCACAGTCTGGGGGCTGGATATCCTGGGCCCGTTCCCGCGGGCCACAGGGGGCTACACCCATCTGTTCGTCACCATCGACAAGTTTACCAAATGGGTGGAAGCCGAGGCAATAAGGACAATTACAGCCGCTGCTGCGATCAAGTTCATTTGAGGGATCTTCACCCGCTTCGGGGTCGCCAACCGCATCACCACCGACAACGGCACACAGTTCACCATTACCGCTTTCTTGGATTTCTACGAAGAGATGGGCACCAAGGTCTGTTTTGCCTCGGTATCCCACCCAAGGAGTAACGGTCAAGTCGAGCATGCCAATGCGCTGGTGCTGAAGGGCCTCAAGACCAGGGCGTTCGATCGACTCCACAAGCGCAGGGCCCGGTGGACCGAAGAGCTCCCGGTAGTGCTGTGGTCGCTACGTACTACCCCCAGCCGGGCCACCGGGGAAACCGCCTTTTTATTGGTCTACAGCGCGGAGGCGGTCCTACCCTCAGAGCTGGCCCTGGGGTCACCGCGTGTGGCGGCGTTCACTGAGGAAGCCCAAGCCTCAGGCGGTACCACGGCGGGAGGACGTCAACCTCTTGGAAGAAGTACGGGATCGCGCGGCCTTGCGCATTGCCCGATACCAGCCAAGCCTCAGGCGGTACCACGACGCTCGGGTTAGCGAGAGAACACTGGCAATCGGCGACCTGGTCTTGCGCAGAGTCCAAATGCATGCCGTGTTGCACAAACTGTCTCCCCAGTGGGAGGGCCCCTTTAAGGTGGTCTCAGTCTCTCGCCCCGGGGCGGTCAGGTTGGCCACTAAGGACGGGGAGGAGTTGGCAAACTCACAAAACATAGAGCTTCTGCGCAAATTCTATCCCTAAGAAGGCTAACCAGCATAGTGAAGGCGCGAACAGGCACCCAAACATAAGAGGCGCAAAGGGAAATCCATGTATTTATAAGATAAGACCCTAACTTGCAGAGGTCCATTACAAGGAGCGACAAAACAACAGCAAAATGAAGGTCCTCAATCTTCATCTGCCGCAGCTTTCGTGGCCTCCTGGTCCTCCACCAGGGCGACGTCCAGCTCGAGTGCCACATCCTCGGCCATAGCTTCAAGCACCGGATTGACCATCTCGAGCTGATCGGTGACCCGCTCGGCGGCACTGCTGACTTGCGCCTCGGCGCGGGCCCAGTCTCCTTCCACCCCCTGGATGGCGACCAGGGGGTCGAAGTTGGCGTCCTGGCTAGCGCAGCAGGCGAGCATGTACGACGCCGTGGCCGCCCCGACTGCCCGCCCTTCTTGGCTGGACCGGGTGGCCAAGGCGCTAGGCAGGAAGGTGAGGAAGTCGGAGATCCAGCTCATGCAGAAAGCATAGTGCCGGGCCGTCTGCTCGACCGGGTTCGGCTGCTCCAACCCTAGTGGAGCCAAGCTGGCCACCATTCGGCCAAAGGCAGGGCGCAGCATGAAGGTGACCTCGGCCTCCGCGCGAAGGCGCTCGCCCTTCTCCTCATCGCGCTCTCGGGTGAGCGCCTCGACGCGGAGGGCTCCTTGCTCCCTCTCCTGCTGCAAGCTTCGCTCCGACATCTCCACTCGACCGCGCAAGTCCAGCACCTCTGCGCGGAGTCGGGAGTTCTCCGCAGCGGCCTCCCTCAGCCTCTCCTTGCTTGTTGCAAGGCTACCGCTCAAGCGGGAGCCCAGCTCGCCAAGAGCGGCCAGCAAAACGTCTGCATCCGCCGAGGGGATTGGGGCGCTGGCGACCTCCGGGGTAGCCGGCAAGCCTATCACACTGTCGGGTGGTAAGACGGCCGCCCCTGCGGCGATCACAGGGTGGTCGCCGGGGCCGCCTGGGTGCTCAACCGCTGCAGCCGGCGCAGCGGAAGCTGCTACTACAGCTGCCGCGGCGTCCTGGTCAACCCCGGCGGGAGCCCTCGAGGTGGACGCCCTGAAGATGAAAAAGGGGGGGTAAGTCTGTCAAATTAAAAAGAACTTGACAGTTTGCTAGTGTCTATGAGCGTACCCAGCAGAAGGCCTCCTGAAGTGGGGTATAGCTGGGGCGAGTGTTATACCCCCGCGCGGCGCCAGTACCGGCGGAGCGATCAGCGCCGGAGGCGGCGGAGGAAGAACCGGGGCCGGCGGCGGGGGTGGATCACCCTGCGCTGGCGCCGGTAGCAGGGGAGGATCACCCTGCTCTGGCGCCGGTAGCGGGGGCGGATCAACCCGCACCGACGACGGTGGTGGAGGCAGATCAACCGATGCTGGCGGTGGCGGAGGCAGATCAACCGGTGCCGGCGGGGGCGGATCACCCTGCGCTGGTGGCGGCGGATCGGCCTGCGCCAATGGCGGCGGTGGAACCAGAGCCGGAGCCGACGGAATTGTTGCCGGGGCGGCACCAGCCGAAGTGGAGGAGGTGGCCGCCGTGGAGCTTCCCGCTCCGGTCGTGGTCGCCGCGCCCCCTGGAGTAATGCGGACCCTTCTGGGGCTGGCGCCGGAGGCGTCGTCATCGGCCGGGCGCTTGTCCCTCCTCGGATCGCCAGCAGGAGGGGGGCCCCGGATCATCAACGCCGTACGGCGAGGCACGTTCACCAGCCCCATGGCGTCCATAGAAGGCATGGCGCGGGTGATCGTCACGCGCTCCCTAGGCTCCACTTGGCAGAGCGGGAGCGCGCCCGCTGGAAAAGGCGGGATGGGGCCAAAGATGCCCAGCTGCGCCAGCCATGCGTCGATTTTCGCAAAAGATAAATCCCCCGTGGCTAAGAGAAAAGAGAGAATGGAGGGAGGTCGCCGTTAGTTCGGCGGCAGTTCAAAAAACAAAAATAGAGAGAGAGAGAAAAAAGGAAAAGAAGGGGAGCAAAGTAGAAAGTAACTTACTCCCGGGAGCCGTCCTGGTCAGGTCATCAGGGCCCGTGTACTGCCAGGCGAGGCGGGCGCGGCGATGCATGGGACTAATTCTCCGGGAGACGTAGTCCCGGATGACCATGGCCCCCGTCAGGCCCGCTGTCCGCAACTGGTCCACACGGGCCAGCATCACCTGGAGCTCAGGCGTCTCGTCGACGTGAGCTCCCCAGGTAGGGGTGCTGGCCGCTGGCCCAGTTGGCAGCTCCAAGACCTCTACGCCGCTGTCATCTTCGGCATAGAGCCACTCATTGCGCCAAGCCCTCCAGTTGGAGCGGAGGTCTAGCGGAATGTAGCGGGAAGCTGCGCCGTCCCGAAGGCGAAGGTGGTAGGAGCCTACCGTGGTGGAAAGGTCCTTGGCCGCACGCAGGGAATAGAAGAAGCGGAAGAGCGGGAGGTTAGGAGCCACTCCCACGAACATCTCACAGAAGTGGGCAAAGACCGCAAGGAGAACGATAGAGTTGGGAGGAAGATGAATGTTGTGAATGGAGTAGAAGTTGAGGACAGCGAGATAAAAGTCGGAAATCGGTGGAAGGAGGCCCGCCAGCATCCCCCATCCGAAGAAGATCACTTCTCCTGGACGGTAGCCGGGCGCCGCGGTCCCGGCGCGGGTATGGACGGAGCCGCCAGCAACGTACACGGAGAACCTCTCGGCGTCGATCTCTTCGACGATCGACGGAGGGAGCAGAGGGGCTGGCGGCGCCATGCGAGCAAGGGAGCAGTTCGCAAAAGGCAAAGACGAGAGAGTAGTACGCAAGAAGCAGGAGCAAGGAAAGAATGAACCGCCTCCTCCCCAGGGCCACCGGTATATATGAGCGTGAAGGAGTGCCTTAGTGGGGAACCCGAGGAGGCGCGGCGGTTCGAATGGCGGGGCACCCGAGGGGCGGCGGCGGTTCGCTGGCGGGAAACCCAAAAGAATCAGAAGGGGTACAGATACGCTACCTCGAGCCGCCTGGGTCGGACCGTAATGTGCTGAACGTCGAGTCCGACTGGAGGCAACCCCTCATCGACCGGTTGACAGACGGATCGCTCCCCGCTGACTCCACCGAGGCTCGGCGCCTCGCTCAGCGGGCCAAGTCCTTTGTCCTGGTTGAGAAGATCCTTTACAAGAGGAGTCCCACCGGGATCCTCCAGAAGTGCATCCCGGAAGACCAAGGGAGGCCTCTTCTGCTCAACATCCACAGCGGGGTCCGCGGACACCATGCCGCGCCACGATCCCTGGTAGGAAAAGCCATTCGGCAAGGCTTCTACTGGCTGACCGCTGTGGCCGATGCTACGCAGATTGTCCGCACTTGCGAAGGATGCCAATTCTTCACCAGGCAAACGTACCTCCCGGCACAAGTCCTGCAGACATCCCCATCACGTGGCCCTTCGCGGTCTGGGGACTCGATCTGGTCGTACCCTTCAGAAAGGCGCCCGAAGGTTTCACTCATCTGCTCGTCGCCGTAGACAAGTTCACGAAATGGATAGAAGCCAAGCCGCTGGCGACCATCACCTCCGCGCAGGCGGCGAGCTTCTTCCGCGACATTGTCTACCGTTTTGGGGTTCCGAACTCCATCATCACCGACAACGGAACGCAATTCACGAGGAAAAAGTTCCTCGAGTTCTGCGACGACTTCAACATCCGTGTCGACTGGGCAGCGGTCGCGCATCCCTGTGCCAACGGCCAGGCCGAGCGGGCCAACGGCATGATTCTCCAAGGGCTCAAGCCGCGAATCTTCAGTTGACTTAAGAAATTCGCGGGACGGTGGGCGGCCGAGCTGCCCCCCCGTTCTCTGGAGTCTGCGGACCACGCCCACACGGTCGACCCGATTCACACAATTCTTCCTGGTGTTCGGAGCGGAAGCCGTCCTCCCGACCGACCTCGAGTATGGCGCCCCAAGAATGCAAGCCTACGACAGCGCGTGGGGGTCGGAGGCGCAACAGGACGACCTCGACCAGCTCGACGAAGCACGAGATGTCGCCATCCTGCGGTCGGCCAAGTACCAGCAGACGCTACGGCGGTACCACAGTCGACTGGTCCGCGGCCGGTCGTTCGAGGTCGGCGACTTAATGCTGCGCCAAGTCCAGTCCACGAAGGACAGGCATAAGCTCTCCCCGCCCTGGGAGGGCCCTTTCACCATCGCGGAGGTCCTCCGACCCGGCACCTTTCGTCTCAAGGACACCGAAGGCAACCTCATTGCGAACGCGTGGAACATAGAGAAGCTGAGAAGGTTTTATCCTTAGCAGACTTCCCTTCTCCTTGTACCACTCAAGAAATTTCTAAACCAAGAAATCACGGCAGTCGGTCATCCGACCGAGTGACCGTTTTCTCCTCTTTTGCGCCTTTTTTTGCTGACCCGAGCACTATGACCTGCGCCCCGGCGGCGGGGGTCCCGAAATAGTGCCCTACGGGTCGCAGAAACTATGCGTACAAAAGCGGCCAACAGTTGGTCAGAGTAACTACTCTCCCGCGCGAACTCGCGTAAACGCCGCCTCAGACCTACGCTTGACCCGTTGCGGTCCCTAAAGGCTACGGTCATCGAAGCGCGCTTCCCAAAGGCAAGCCCGCGGAAGCGAAGAAGAATTAGAAAATAGAAGAGGGAAGCAGAGTAAGGAAACTTCTTTATTTATTTCATTTACATAAAGGGGGGAACACTAGTCCCCCCCGGCGGAATAAGCCCGTCCGGGCCGAAGCTGCTCATCACAGCGGGGCTACTCCAGGCGCCCGCCGATCCAACTGAACGACGCGTGGCGCTGCTTAGTCAGCGCCTCGATCAGTGGCGCCCTCACCACCCGAAGGCGAGGGACTGTCGCGATCAGGGCGTCGACCCGTCTAGCATCCCAGATGACGGTGCCAGCCTCCACATCAGCACGATCTTCTGCCAGGCTTCCTCAGCGTCCGCGGCGGACTCCCGAAGGAGTCGAGCGAAACGATCGTCCATGGCAGTTTTAAGGAATGGCACAAGTCCAAAAGGGTCCCGGCGCGCCTCCTTTTATACCCCGCGGAACGGAAGACGAAGCGCGTCGAGTAATAACGAGGAGCAGAAGCCGAAACGTCCGACACCAGTTCCAACCACGGCGCGGCCCTCCAAAAAGTTAAGACAGCCTAATCCCAAAGGCTCCTTTCCGATTTTTCACACATCTTTTCCCCCGAGCTTAAAGTAGTACGCGATGACTGTACCCCAGTCCTCGCGCACCACTCGGGGGCTACTTATGACCACACGAGTCGATGACCTAGGTCAGTAACCTGACCGACCAAATGGTCTTCCTCACGGTAACTCTTTCAACCCAAAGTGCTACAACCTACGCCCCCGCGGCTACGGTTTCGAAGTGGCACTTCACGGAAGAAAGAAATTACCCGAGCAAGGAAAGCCGAAGCCGGTCGGAAGTACCCCGACTTATGTCAGCGACCCGACCGACTGAACGGCCTCCCTCGCGGTAACCCTTTCAACCCAAAGTACTACAACCTACGCCCCCGCGGCTACGGTTTCGAAGTGGCACTTTGCGGAAGAAAGAAACTACCCAAGCAAGAAAAGCCAAGGACGGTCGGGGCTACCGACCGAACGGTCTCCCTCGCGGTAACCCTTTCGACCCAGAGTGCTCTAAAGTCGTAGTCTCATCCCGTGTTTCCCTCGAACGTGATCAACACAACACCCACGCTCTCGGGATGCCCCTGCGGATCCCTTGGCTACGGTCATAAAAAGTTCATTACATAAAAGAGACATGGGATGAGCAAGGGGAAACTGGTCATTAGCGACACTAATCGTTCTTTACATATTTTTTACCAAACATAAAAACTAATCGTCCCCTTCTTCTCGGCGGAGGATGCTCTGCGGCGAGTTCCGCTCGGTAATCTCACGGGCATACGGGTCGACCTGGGCCTCAAACCTGTCGACTTCTTTGTCGCTCCGGTTCGCGGCAACCCCGCTCCCGACCGTCTCAAGGTCGATGCCATCATAGTAGGAGATGGCGTTGACCAGTGCCGAGGAAGCGCCAAGCATCGCCGCCTCCCGCACCGAAGCTTCGACGTGCTCCGGAACCCCCTCCAGCCAAACGGAAAGGGAGCTTGGGCCTGGAGTAAGCCCAAGCAACCGGTCGCAGACAGCCTGGCCGACCCCCCGAAGGGTCGTCAGCTCGGCTATCACATCGGCCGCCTCCTTCTCCGCTATCTGTTGAGCCGACAGGGCCACATCCCGTGATGTGACCTCTGCATCTCGTTCCTCCGCCGCCAACCTTCGCGACTCCATGGCTTCGCCGAGATTCCTCTGCAGCTCTGCAAGGGCAAAACAGCGTTAGAAGACACCCGTTGCAACGACCACTAAGATGTTGAACTACTCACCAGCCACGGAAGCCTCCTTGGCACGAAGCTCCTCCTCCGCCTTGACGCGCGCTTCCCAGTCGGACGCTGCACGATCGGCGAGTGCTCTCGCCGACGCTAGCTCCTCCCGAGCGAAGTTTCGCTCGGCGCGCAGTTGGTCGGCCTCCCTCCGGGCCGACTCACATTCGTCCCGGTAGAGGGCGACCTCCGCCCGCGCAGACTCCTCCGCGCTAGCCGCGGAGGCCCTAGCTCTCTCGGCCCCCACCAGGGAGGCCTTGGCCTGAGCCACCTCGCCGCTCAAGGACTGCGTCAGCCGCTGGGCCCCCTGCAGGGCCTTGGTGACTTCGCCCAGTCGCTAACTGTCGGCGGTGGCCTTCTCCTGCTCAGCGGCAAGCGCCCCGTGAGCATCGCGTAACATCGCCCCGAAGCGGTCACGCTCCTCTTCGACTGCATTCCCCCGACCGTGCATATGTCGGAGGAAGCCAGATTTCTCTGACGCATAGACCCGCAGACGCTGCAAGAAATCACCTATCCGGTCAACCGCTGTCCAGTTCAGAAATTGCAAGAACAAGGTTTTTTCTCTTGACCTTACCGATCCGACCGGACGGGCCTCTTTGATGACAAGGTTCATTGCCCTTGATGAGGATTCGAGAGCGAGGAGAAGATCCTTGCAGATTCGACCGATCTCGTTCTCGATCTTCCGCTCACTTTCCTCCAAAGCCGACCACTCGCGGTACTCCGCCGAGTCATCCAGGATGAGCAACGGCTCTCTGGACGGGCCGCTGTCCTGCCAGGTCAGCACGGGGATGGACTCCACGGTGAGCTTCGGCTGCGCTGTCCCGGCGGCTTGCCCTTCCAGAGACCGACCCTGAGAGCCCGATCCGACCTCGATCGTCTCTCGGACCGCTCCGCCCGGAGAGGCCTCGACAATCCGTCGCAGGACCTCTTGCGGCACCCGGCCTGTGCCAACTAGTGGTTGCCCTGGCGGTGGGGGCAGCAAGACTTCCTCGATCCCCTCGACCGGCATCACGGTGGGTAGCAAACCCAGTGGGGCTCCCTCGACCGGCGTCACGGTGGGCAGCAGACCCAGCGGGGCTCCCTCGACCGGTGTCACGGTGGGCAGCAGACCCAGCGGGGCTCCCTCAACCGACGTCACAGTGGGCGTCCGACCCAGCGGGGCTCCCTCGACCGGTGTCCCGATGGCCGCCGGACCCAGCGGGCCCCCCGTCTGCGGCACCACCTCTCCTTCCACCGGCCCCACAGCGGGGACCGCACCCCTGGGGCCCCCACTCCGGACGGTCGTGGACGCGGACCATGCCGGCTGGGGCGAAGAAACGCGACTCCTCGCCCCTGAGGTAGGGCTCAACACCACCCCCATGCTTGAAAATCCCCTACACGCAACAACTAGTCGGGAACCGCGCAAGAAAGCCCAAGCGGAGAGCCAGTCGGAGGATGGACGAGACACTTACCGCGTCGAGCGGACGAGCATTGCCCGACACGCCCTTTTCGCCGGACCCCTGCGCGGAGGCATGGTGGATCTCCGTCTACTCAGAAGGAACCCCGAGCTTGGGGCTTCCTCTTGGGACTCGCGAGCGCCGACCCCTTGGTCGGAACCCGCATCAGAGCCGCTCGAGTCGCCCCCGGCACTCTCGCTGCTCTCGCCCGAAGTCGGCTCCTCGTTGCTGTCACTCAAGGTTGTGTCAGAGACCTCCTCGCCCCGCGCGGCCCGCGCCGCGCGCTCCTCTTTCTTTCGTGCCGCCGCGGCTTTCTTCCTCTCTGCCCTCCGCGCCCGGCAGGCGGTGTTGTGCTGATCCGCGATGGCGTGCACCGCGGCTCTCGCTTCTTTTTCTCCAGGCAGGAAGGCTCGGGAGGTCATGCCGCCGAGCCCCTACGAAAGCACACTCGGATAAGCGGAGAGAAGAGCAAGGGAAAAAGAGTCAGAAAGGTAGGCACCGTCTGACCTACTAGGTTCGGTGGATTCCGCGCCGAGAACGGCACGGGGACCTCGCCCTCTGCCTCGGTGTCGCCCACGCAAACGACCGCAGATACGCGGGCAAAAAGCTCCGACCACGGGAGCTCCGTCTCGAACGACCTCATGGGGTCGGACGTCCCGGTGTACCTGAACATGGGGTGCACCCGATCCTTGAAGGTTTGGACGCGCCTCTTCATTAACGCGCGGACGACCACCTCACCCGTCAAGCCCCGCGCCTTCAGACCCCCGATCTGCTCGATGATTATCTTCACCTTCTTTCTGTCTCTCGCCTCGGGACCCCAACCCTAGTGGGGACCCGGCACAGGCAGTCTGCCGGTGAAGGCTGGGGCGCTGTTGCCTGGGTTCTGGACATAGAACCATTCGGTATGCCACCCCCGGTTCGACGATGGCAGCTTCACGTCGATGTAGCCCGCCTTGCGGCCGCCGCGCAGTTGGATGGCAACGCCGCCCAGGGGAGCGGCCACGTCTAACAACGACCGCGCGAAGAAGAAGTGCCTCCAGAGCCCCAAGTGGGGTTTGATCCCCAAGAAGGCCTCGCATAGCGTAATGAAGATCGCGATGTGGAGGAAGCCATTTGGGTTCAAGTGGTGCACTTCCCCCCGGTAGAAGTGTAGCAGCCCGCGGACGAACAGGTGGAGGGGGAGCCCGAACCCGCGCTCGTAGAAGGAGGCGAGTGCGACGATCTCTCCGGCGCCCGGCGCAGGGGTTGCGGCCCCCGCCGGTACCCTCCACCCCGACTCATCCCTCGGAGGAAGGAACCCTTTCCTCTCCAACCCGAGGATGCGGCCGGCCGCCGGCGAGCACGGAGGTCACGACATCACCAAAACCGGCGAGGAGGCGAGGCGAGAAGCGAAGAAGCGAGGAGTTTTTTCTCCTGGTTTTCTCTTTTTGCAGAAAGCACGAGCGAGTGCGTCCCTCTACGCGCCTCCCTCGCCCTCTTTTATAGGCACCGGGCGGGAACGGACGCCTCTTTGCGCCAACCGGTGCCTCTTCGAGCAAACCGACGTGTTCACCGACCACCTCTGCCACTACCCCGGTAACGTGCCGCAATTCATTTAATTTCCACTGAACATTAAATGCTCTAACAGGACAGCCGCCTCGCGCCGTGCGCCACGCAGCTCCGTGGACTCCGCCAGGCATAACGGGCCAAGGCGCCCCGAAAAAAGGTATGAACAGCCCATTGGGCCGCCCGGCCTTGGGGCAGCGGACCGCCTTCGGGCTCGCACCCGAGGCCCGGCACCGTGCTGAGGGTTACGAATGCCAAGTCCAGTTGACTTGAACGAAAGCCGCCCCAGCACATAAAACAGAGCGAGGGGCGGACCAGGGTGAGCTCCCAGAGGGCCTCCAGTTGGGTCGGGGGATGACCCAATCACCCTGTCCCGCATCTGAGACCACACCTCACACTCTCCCGCGGAACTCATCGATGACTGGCGGCCAGCCGCGCTCCGGGTCGGCGGACGACCCGGCAGCCCGATACGGGATCGAGTAAAGAAAGGTTCTCATGGAACGCCCCACAGTGGGCCGGACGCCCGCGCCGGGATTTACGTCCGCTTGGAAATGGTCCCCCCGAGGGAGATCGCCAAGGTTCCAATCGGATTGCCCGTTAGTAGCTCGCATGAGCACGGCGTTCAAACCGAAGAAGGTAAACGCGCGTTCGCTCACCCGACTCTAGGTCCCACGACCGTGGCCGACCAGAGTCCGACCGGGTAAGCCCCCGACCGGCTCTCCGACCCGCTCGGCGGCTACACCCACCGGGTGCGCCAGCACCGCCCTTCTGGCCGACTCCAGCTAATGCAGCGCGCCGAGCCGAACCACGCCGACCTCCCGGTCGGCGGGCTGCCTTCAACTGGGTAAACCCCTGACCGGCTCTCCGATCCGCTCGGGTTACACTCCACCGGTGCGCCAAGACACCGCCCTTCGGCCGACTCCAACTAACAGCAGCCGTGCCGACCGAACCACGTCGACCTCCCGGTCGGCGGGCCGCCTTCGACCGGGTAAACCCCGACCGGCTCTCCGATCCGCTCGGGGGCTACACCCACCGGGTGCGCTCGTGCACACCCGGCCCTTCGGCGGATGCAGCTGACAGGCGGGCTGCACCCACATGACCTCGCCAACCTCCCAGATGGCCGGACACCATCAACTGGGTTAACCCCCCGACCGGCTCTCTGACCCGCTCGGGGGCTCGGGGGCTACACCCACTGGGTGCGCTCGCTCGCACCACTTCTCTCCGGACAAAGCAGTTCTCAGCAGGCTGCCCCGAACGGATCTTATCGATCGACCCCGACACTGCGTTGACCTCGTCAAACCCCCGACCGACTCTCCGACCCGAACGGGGGCTCGGGGGCTACTGACGAGTACACATACCATGGGTATCCCCATCAGCCCGGAACCACGAACGGGCTAACCTCCTTAGAAGCCAAGTTCTGGTGAAAGGTCCGTGGGCCGCGAAGAGTGGGCCTGGCCCTATTTAGAGCCAGCCCCGGGCGACCGGCAGACTCCGACCTCCTAGGTCGGAGCGCGCGGTCGGTCGGCTCCACTAGCGCTCGAGGGGCCAAGAACCACGCTGGTGGAGGGCCAACTGCTCTGCGTACGCGACGTCCTCTGACATCCGTACTAGGGTAGGTGGTCCCTTCCCAAGGATGTCAGAGGACGTGCCAGGAAGTCAAGCCCCGGTCCCATCGTCACTGATACATCACGGAGGAGAGCGCCCCCTCCCGAGGCCAAGCTGAGGTCAAATACAATTAACTATCGGAGCTGACGTTCGTACGGAGTAGTGCGTCACCCTGTCAACACGGCCGAAGACCCCCTGCTGCAGGACTACTAACCCGGCATGGGGATAGTCGGAGCCCGGTCGGACGACAAGACGGAAGACCAGACTCCAAGGCATACAGTACCCCTTCCTTTTTCTCTCCAAACTCCCATGTAACCTGCCACCTTCGGGTATATAAGGAGAAGCAGGGCTCTGGGGGAAGCGGGCGAATAGGCGGGCAACAGAAAAACGAAAGAGCAAAAACGACGGTAGGAGAGATCAGTCGATCGGATCCCTGCCTCGTCTGTAATTCCTTGACCGCCTCACGAATCAATACCTCCCAATAGCACGAACTGGAGTAGGGACATTCAGCCCGAACCAGTATAAACCCTGGCTTCCTGAGTCAACCATTCGAGGAGAGGTAGCGCGCGACCCCCACTAACCAAAAATTCGTATTGCCGGTGCACGAAACACCGACATGTGGTGTTTCAGAGTTTCCCTAAACTTGTAGTGGTTGGTGCCAATCTTTGGTTTTGGATTATTTCTTTAGTTTATGCTATGTGTATGGATTTACAACCAAAAGTATATGAGTGGATCGTGCTCTTTCGCATTCACACCTAATTATCTTTGGATTCAATATTTAAAGGAAGCAAATGGACATAGTGGGTTGTGTTGGAAACTCTTGAGTTAAGCATTTAATTTGTAACTCTATTTACTAGAGTTGGATTTATTTGGAAAATGAGTGCTTCAAAAGGTGGATTTTATGAATGTTTCATAAGTGATTTTGTTAGTGAAATGTTCTCTTTTGGGAATGAGTTTCCATTTCTCTTTGACATAATTTGTGGCGGTTGTGGAAGCAGATGTTTGACTTGAGAATTGATGTTCTCTTCCAAAATGTTGATTTTAGTTGAAATGCGATGTTTTGCAAGTTTAGCTTTCAATTGATGTTGGGTTGTGATTCGATGTGGTGTTTTACTGTTAACTATGTTGCCGTCATAGTTTATATGAAATATCGCAATCATCGATGTTATGTGTGTTTCAATCATGTGATATCGAGAATGAAGTCTCTTTGTGAATGATTATTTGGAATTGTTGTTACATGATGAATGAATGGTTAAAAGGAAGCATAACATAGTCTATATATTTAATCGTAAAAGAGTCTGTTGGCACCGAAAATCGTGGCCTCCGCCGCCAGCACGCGTGAACCGCTTGAGGGTTCAGGGGTTCTTGAGCGTGCCAGTCGATTTGATCGCGCAATCGGCAAGAGACGTATCTACAAGCGATGATCGCTCCAAAAGAACGATCCGTGCCTCGTCGATAAGGTGATCTATGTCGGCTCAAGAACGAACCAACTCGAATCGGATAATTGGGCCCGTTCGACTCTCGTGTATCGATCGGAAGGGTAAAAGCCTGCTTCTCTGAAAAAGGCGATGCGCAGCAAGATCGAAAGAAACGAGAGCTTGGTAGGGAGTAATGCAGCAAAGATCAACAACTGGCGATACACAACTCGTGTTGATCAAAGTGTATTACAGAGGAAAGATTACAATGCTACGAAAAACTACTCCTAGTACAGGAAAGATAAAGGTATTGGTAAATTGACTGGTTTTTGTGGATGTGTGTTTGATATCCTTCTACGCATCACGTCCTCTTTTATAGTCGATCCAGCATTGATCGTGATCATCATGGATTCTTCAATCGTATCGTCCTCGGTCCCGTCTTTCCATCCTAATCGTAACTGTACCAAATCCAGATCATACCGATTTTGGTTTCCTTTTGTCTGCGCCTTCTATAGCCATACCTTCTCCGATACGACCTCTGTTCCATTATTCATTGCTATCCTGACTCGCGCCAAGTTGTTGGCCCGTGCCTCGACTAGACCCATCTCGGTCGGTCAATTTTAGGTGCTAACACATGCCCCCCATTTTTAGGATATGTGTCATGTCCCAAAAATCACCCGTTGCTCACCTCAGAAAACAGCCTTTTCCCACTGCTCCTCTTCCTTCAACGGTTTATCTCTCAATTCTTCACGCCGTAATAACGTCAGCTTGCTTCATATTCTATTGGCATTTACTTGATCGACGCTTCGTCATCTGCATAGCAGCAGTCCCGATGTGTATTTGGCTTTATAAATCCCCGACTCCCGCTGTATCATCACTTATAGTCTCCTAGCACAACCACTATGTCTTCATCTCTTTCTAGCCCTTCCTTTGATCACCATCAAATGAGGATGCGGCCATCGTCTTGGCCTTCCAAGGAGAACCATCAACTGAGGTCGCAGCCGCTCTTCCTCTGGCAGAAACCGAAGTTTCTAGTGCCGGAGTAAATATTATTCTAAATGGAGATGACAGCTAGGGTCGTTGCTCCTATGCCCGCCGACAAACGGCCCGGTGCAATCGGCCACAATCTCTCAGGATGGTCGAATAGCTTCAAAGCTTGGCCTTCGGATACCTCAGGTTGGAGGAGTTGGTACAACCGAGTTGCCGCCCGCAAGAAAGCAGACTGGGAGACTTGGGGAATAGCTGATTGCATCATCCTTTCCCTATCGGTTATGTGCCGACATGAATCCTTAATTGCCGCCGCTTCTTATTTCTGGTCAGATGCCTTCAATGCTTTCTCTTTTCGGCCCGGCTTCCTTGGTCCGACTCTCATGGATGTGGTAGTACTAACCGGCCTTAAGCCGATGGGTCAACAGTTTCAAGCTTTTGATGCAACTCATTCTCATCAGCTGCCAACCAAGACCAATTGGTCCCGTTATCTTAATGAGTTCAACAAATCATCGGGTCCGGTGGGGACTCGTGAGCATGTTGCCTTCCTGACCATGTGGTTGGAAAAATTTCTCTTCTGCGGTGCCACAGTAGGTCCCACCACCAACTCCCAAGCTTTGGCAGAGGCTCTGGTCACCGGCAAGGACATAGCTATGGGTAAGCTGTTTTTAGGCGCAGTTTTCCCGACAATGCACCTTATTACTTCGAAGTTAAATAGTGCGACTGAATCTCATACCATTGGGCATCTAGGAGGACCTCTCTGGTTCATTCAACTGTGGTTATTGGCCCAATTCCAGACACCTTTCATATACACCCCTTCATCCGACCTTTGCTTCCCGCGTGATGATGCATCAGAGGAAGCAATAGCATCCGCGGAACCCCCTCTCAGACGCTGCCGATCATACAGAGAATCTTTATCTCGGGTTTTCTTTAGTGACCGCAGACTGGATATAGTGTTTTCGCCGGATACTTCTCTTATTTCTACTCCACAGAGCACCTCTCTACTGCGGAATTCCTCCCATATCGGAAAATTGACTCTTTGGAATACGAATGTCCCAGTCTTTGCCAACCGAACAACCCTGATGCTGAGTGGCTCAGACATTTCATTTCCCCGGGCATCTTCTCAGTCGGTCTTAGCTCTTCCAGCCATACGCAAAAACCATCATACGAGTATTATCATCCGGCCGTCTACGCTAGGCAACTGGGATTTGGGCAGATTCCTCCCCGGCTGGTACTCTTCGACAGGCTTTGGGAATGAGATGTACTGGAAGTTTCCCTCGACGTGAACATTGCACTGGATGAGAGTGGAGAATTACTGGTCGACTCTGTTGCTGGAGTCATCATGGCATCGCGATGCCGTTCATCTTTCACCCGTTGGTAGGAAGGATGGAGTCACCAGCTTTTCTTCCTTTTGTTGGACGAGATTCTTCATCATTTTTATGAATCACATTCGTTGCCTTCTCCACCCCAGGTATTCCCAAAGTACCATCCTTATCCGCGGAGTACCTGTTGTTGACCCTCTTTTGTTGTTTTTATGTTTTTAGGATGCTGCAACTGTGTGTCCAATGCTGTTGGCTAGTGGTAAAGTTATCACATTTCAGGACAATATGCCTAGCCGCACGAACATTGGCCTTACTTCCCCAACTCTGGAGGACATCAAGAAGAAGGGCCGTGGAGGGGTATCAACCCAATTTCGATGGAAAAGAAAATCGGCCATGTGTCCAAGAGCCGATCCCTTCCAAGATCCGGAGCAGTTGGTGTAGCGCAGCCGATGCCTCCCTCAACTGGTACATCTTTTGTTAAGCGTAATGAATGCAGGTTTCCTTTAACGGCTTGTTGGGTTTGCGTTTTACTTACAGCCTTTGTCCCTTTATTTAGTCCCAGTGCATCATAAACGGCTTGCTGGCCTGAGAAGACTTGCGAAGGCCTCTACTCCTTCCCCGCCTGCCTCATTGGTTCCTCAGGTATCCTTGTTTTACTTTTAACTCCCTGCTTCATTACTTTTGCGAATTACGTCTTGGGTACAGTAGATTTCCAGGAACACGGTGTCAGGAGACCCTGTAACGGCCTGTGGTGCACCGGTGGCTTTACCCACGGACCCCCCGGGAGAAGTTGCTATGAAGATACCACCTCGGAAACCATTGAGCGAAGTGACGCTGCAGGGGGCACCCAGATGGTTGAGGTGGAAAGGAGTGTTGACGTTGCTCCTACAGAGGCTGCAGTGGAGGATGTGGTAGCGGGAACTGAGGCGACCATTCCCGTGGGAGTTGCCATGGAGGTGCAGTCTCCCATGATCATCCCACCTGAGTCGGCCGTTGCTTCTTCTGCTACTGAATCTCCTGTTGTCGTTCTTCCTTCAAACCCTTCCTTTGATGAAGGAGTATACCTTCAACTTACTATTTCTGTTTCTCTCATCTCCTGACCGGTGTTCTGTTTTTTTAGTTACTTACGAGCACTCTTCTTGGATTCACCCTAGGAGAACTCGGCTTTTCTCCTGATGACGTGCCTCCTATCGATCAACCGCTTTGGGTAGAGCTAGGCCCTTCATCTGTATCGATGCGGGACAGCTTGAAGCAGCTCCATCGGCTATTGGTACGGTCAGGGCCGATGGTGCTGGACTCGTACTAGTCGGTTTCTACCTTGCTTGCCGAAGTCTCTTCTCTCCTTCCGTCGACGTCTACAGAAGCTTTCCGTCGGTTGCATGAGCTCTTTTTGGCCAGGGACGCCGTTCAGTCAGCCCGGGAGTGACATCAGCGACGGGAGGAAGTTGCGAAGGAACGTGCGGAGCTTGTCCTTCAAGCAGCCGATGTGAAGAAGGAGAAGGCCGAGTTCGACGTGGCGGTTGCTTCGGCCCAGGCTTTAGTGTCATTGAAGGTTGAGCTGGCTGATGAGATAAGCCGCCGGAAGTAGGTGCTAGCTAAAGCCGAGGCCCGCCTCTCTAAAATGAACCGTGAGGTCGACTTGGCGAAGACCAATGTACAATCACGTTGAGCCAATCTGGTTGAATCCTTCAAGAGGATTGATGCCAGAGACAAAACGATCGCGCCAGTCCCGGGCAATGCATCGGACGATGAAGCCTTGATCTTGAGCATAGGCCAGGCTGCACAAGAGGCTGCTAATAGTATTATTCACCTTCTTTAGATGATGTATTGAAACCTTTCTTAGCCGTGAATTGCCTTTTGTCTTTGTAATATTCTGACTCATGTTTTTGTTCATACTGGCTTTGATTCGGCTGTCGATATTCCACTATTTTCCTAAGCTTCGATCCATATGCTAGGGTAGTACTTCTTCAGGTATCTCCCATTTATAGCCTTGATGAACGTTTCTCCTTCTAATGTTTCCAATATGTATGAGTTTCCCGGTACTAGCCGATTGACTTTGTACGGTCCTTCCCACGTGGGCGACCACTTGCCGTATTTGCTGTCTCTTGTTCCGACCGACAAGATCGTTTTCCACACCAGATCACCTTCCTCGAACGATTTAGGCATCACCTTTTTGTTGTAGGTTCTTGCCACCCCTGGCTTTGTTCTTCTGAATATGCTCGAACGTTCTCACTCTTAATTCCGCCAGGTCTTCCAAATTATCAGCCAAAGCATTCCTGTAATCGTCTGCCGATAAAGTATTTTGCTGGGTGGTTCTAAGTGAACTTATGCCAATTTATATTGGCAACAGTGCTTCCTGCCCATACACCAGTTGGTATGGCGTCACCTTGGTAACTCTGTGGTACGACACCCTGTATGCCCATAGTGACTCGGCTAACGTCGTATGACATCCTCTAGGTTTGTCGGCTATTTTCCTTTTAATCAGTTTTATCTCGTCTTGTTTGATGACTCAGCCTGCCCATTGGCCTGAGCGTAGTATGGCAAAGAATTTAACATCTTGATCCCTAAACTTCGGGCAAAGTTTTGGAATGCTTCTGACATGAACACAGAGCCTTGATCGGTTGTGATGGTTTGTAGGATCCCAAACCAATAGACGATGTGTTCTTGTACAAACGCTATTGCTTCTACGCTCGTGACCTTTCTTAGTGGAGTAGCCTCCACCCACTTTGAAAAGTAGACTATAGCGGCCAATATAAACTTGTGGCCTTTACTCGAGGCTGGTTAGATTTGTCCGATGATGTCAATGCCCCACCTGCGGAACGGCCAGGGTTTTGTTATTGGACAAAGAATCGATGCGGGGGCGTTCTGTAGATTTCCGAATTTCTGGCAGTCCTGGCATCCCTTGTAGTACCGAAAACAATCTTCCAAAATTGTCGGCCAATAATAACCAGTGCACTTGAGAAACCATCTCATTTTGTGTGCCGATTGATGGGTTCCACAAATCCCTTCGTGGACCTCACCCATAGCCGATTTGGCCTCCTCAGCACCGAGGCAATGGAGGAGCAACCCCTCTAGCGTCCGATAATATAAGATATTATCGATAAGCACATATTTCAGGGCTTGCCTCTTGACCTTCGTGTCTGCTTTGGCCGAAGGATCTGCGAGGTAGGCCATAATCTTTGTGCGCCAATCAGAGGTTGTTAAGCACATCACTGCCTTCTCGGCGACTTTGCAATCGGTCGACTGCTCGAGAGACACATACTCTGATGCTTGTTGGGCCAAGGCATTAGCTCGGTCGTTGTCCCTTCTAGGTATATGGCTGATGGTGACGGAACTGAATGTCTTCATTAGTTCGTGGCAACACGCTAGGTACCGAATTAGGACCTGAAGGACCATGTGGAGGACCATCCATATTTGTGATGAGTATTTGACTTTATTTGAGCAAGGTGTGCTCATATTTGAGTTTGATTTGAATCAGAATTCAAAAGGAAGCAATTTGGGTTGTGTTGGTCTCTTGTGGTACTACCGGCTTTTGGCTGACAGTAGAACCGATTGATGAATGAGATATGATTAATTGTGAGCATTTGTGATGTTTATTACATATTATTGGACAATGCTATGTGATAGTTTTCCTTATCTTTGATGGTTGCAAGACGACGGTGCTAGGTCATGGTGAGGCGGATGATGATCAGGACTAGGCGAGGTGCGTCAAAGGTCCAGACTGTTGGAGATCGCCAGAAGATGATCGGAGACGGAGTCCGGGAAAGTCAAAGAAGATAATAAAAGGGGATGATATTAGCTAGATGCCACGAGGATCGATGAGGGCCGATGGATCGCGGTCTAGTTGATAGGATAGCGGGTCTAGTAGTATGCTTTGAAAACCGTGCAAGAAAACCCATTATGTGTGTAGGGTTTTGGGCGTCCCTTGCATGGTGGAGTGAGTGGGTTAATCCTAGCCCTTGGTGGAGTGCCCTAGGGTTTGGGACTCATCCAAGCGTGGTAGGTGGCTCAAGAGGAGTATAAATAGAGGGGTGGAGGGAGGCCTCCATGCCCATTCATTCTTGGAGTTGTTGTGTTGGTCATTTTAGCTTTGCCCACATGAAGTGAGGCTTTGTAATCACACATCTCTGAATGAAATAGAAGTTCCAAAAGCCAAATTTATTTTCTCGCAATTTAATTCTTGCAATTTACATTATGTCTTTACTTTCGGCATTTACTTTCATGTATTAAATTCAGCATTTACATTCCCGCATTTGCATTTATGATTGCTGGATTTTGTTCTTGACTTGAGCGATTCGCATTCACCTCCTTCTATACTCTATTTGGATATTCACTCAAGATCAAGTTCATTTGCCAAAGTTTGTATGCCGCAAGAGTTTATTTGTTAAGTTTCTATCAAGATCGCAAATCTGTCTAGAACTTGTTCTTCGCGCAATAGTCAGTCTTTGATTTTTAGAAAAATATAGGAAAATCCTTTTTGATTTATTCTTCTCGGAGAATATGCATGACTCATATATCAATCTGTATAAAAAATTTGGAGTCCATTGGTTGCACCATTTGGGAGCTATGAGGTGAAAACCGAGCCCCAAATTTCCTGATCGAAGTTTCTAACTGTCTGTAGTCGTGATTTTTCATGATTTTTCTACAAGGATTTCGGATGTGATTTTTGGTGGAGTGCATCATGACTCATCTTCTCATAAGGTGAAAAATTCCCAAAAAATTTGGAGCAACAAAAGTCCACCAACCACCTGCTCCAAGTGGGGACCATTCCTGAAAAATCTGCTTTTGCTTTTCTAAAAGAGGCTTTTTGGTGATTATGCTTGATCTCTTTTAGAAAAGAAATCTTTGAATTAATTCCTCTTTATTTTGGACACTTAACAACCAGGATTTTAATTTACAAATCCCTCACATGATTCATGGTGGTCATCCATGCAAACTCAGGATACACATAGTTGTCGAGTCGTTCCGGTTTTTGCGGGTTTTGCGAATTTGAGGTGCACCGGTTTCCTTGCGGGATTGTTTTGAGTAATTTGAGTGGGGAGAATTTTATTTTGGGATCATTCAGCCCCCTTTGATCGCCATTTCGGTCTTTCATGACCTCATCATAACAATTGAACTTCCCTTGCACTTGCTGTACCACTAGTAGGGAATCTCCGAAGGCTTCGACAGAATCTGCCCCGATATTCTGCAGCATGATCAATCCTTTAATTAGGGCTTCGTAGTGAGCCTGGTTATTTGACCATCGGCTGTTTAGCCTGAAGGCAAATTCATATTGATGCCCTTTGGGAGACACCAAGACTATTCCGATGTTGTTTCCTTCCTTGCACACCGACCCATTAAAGTATAGTCGCCATGGGGCAAGTCCTACTAACCCGCAAGTAGGGGTGTGGTCTGCAATGAAATCGGCTATTACTTGGCCCTTTATTGCTTTAGCTGATTCAAATGCGAGGTCAAACTCTGTAAGCTTATAAGCCCATTTCCCAAGTCGTCCTTTCATTATGGGGGCCGATAACATATACTTTATGACATCAGTGTTGCCGATGATGGTTGAAGGATAGTTATTTTTGATCCATTTGATTTTGATGATGAGTATTTGAAAAAGATTTCAAACCAGTTTGATATTTCGACAAGATTTATTTTTTTGGTTTCTTTATTTGAAAAGATCTGAAATTAGTTTCATTATTTGAAAAGCTTTTTGATTTTTGCAAAGGTTTTGGTTCGTGTTTTGAAATCGTGTTCTTAGAATATTTAATGCAATGCACTCCTGTGAGTGGTTGCATGGTTTAATGTGAGTCAAGTCATGGATTTGTGCTCGGAATCGTTTTGTGGTTTGTTCATGTGCAGGTATTGCTCAAGGGCGAATGTGGTCGATGGAGGAACTGAGGTTCGGGACTAGGTTCAGGGGGAACTGAGGTCTTGGTGGTCAAGGATGTCATGCGGGACGTTCGGGCTAAGAGAATGGTGCACATGAAGAATGGTTAGTCACGTGAGAATGGTAGGAGGTCATTCGCGTGCAAAGTGTTAGTCACGTGAGTATGGTAGGGTTGCCATACGCGTGCAAGAGTTGTACTCGGCCAGGTTGGGCCAAGAGGAGTTGTGTTGAATACATACTCTTTCTAGGATTAGGAGTGGGACTCCTTCTAGGATTAGGAGTGGGAATCCTTCTAGGATTAGGAGTAGGAATTGTATTCATGACTTCTTGTGTTTTGCTCCTTTAAATAGGAGGGGTTGTCTCCTGTTGAAGGGCATCAAGCATTGAGCAAGCTTTAGGGTTGTACTCTTTTGTTTGGAGTACTTTAGAAAAAAGAAAGGAGAAATAAAGATCAAGTTCTTCAAATCTTTCGGCGAGCTATAATTCTAGTTAGATCTATTCTCGTCATCTTCTATCACAGCAAGCTTGCGAGGTTCATAACTTTTGATCCGTAAGTCCGATTGAGCTGATTCTTTTTGGGTTCGATTCGTATTAGAATCTAGTTTCTTTTGTCCAAATTTTAGATCGTTCCGACAGTTGGATCTTCGGGAATTTGCGTTTTACCGAACCTCTGTCATTCTATTTTTGTCGAATATGAGGCAATTATTTGGTTCTGTTTTGGGGTGAACTTTTAGTAGATCAAGAATTTGATTTTAGCTTCCACACAATCATTCACCCCCCCTCTGATTGCTATATTCGTGTCTTTCGATCCTACAAGTGGTATCAGAGCTTGGCTCTACTAATCCATCTTAACAGGTGATTAGTAAACGGTAAGTTATGGCAACAGAGAAATACTCGAACAAGCCGCCAATCTTCAATGACACAGACTTTCCCCACTAGCGGATTCGGATGACTGCATACCTTCAAGCTCAAGGTAACGCTATTTGGCGCAAGGTAAAGATTCCATACGAGCTTCCTTCAAATGATGATATTGATAAAATCGAGTTTGAAAAAGATGTTGAAAACAATAATAGAGCTAGAAACATATTGCTTCAAGGACTTGCTAGAAAAGAATTCGATAGAGTCTGTCATTTACTCACTGCTCATGAAATTTGGAAATCTCTTCAAGATTATCATGAGGGCACTGACTCTGTAAAAGAAGCTAGGCAAGATCAATTTAAAAAGGTATACACTAGATTTGAAATGAACTCTGGAGAATCTCTAGATGATTGTTTTGCTCGCTTTAACAGAATCTTAAACAATCTTAGAGCTGTAGATGTAAAGTACACTAACTCTGAAAATGCTAGACATTTCCTATCATCTCTTGATCTTAAAATCTGGCAAATGAAAGTGACTGCTTTTAGGGAAGCTCACAAGATGAGTGAAATGACTTTGGATAAACTATATTCTAGTCTCAAGATTTTGAGATAGACATTGTTTCAAGAACATCCAATGATAACTCTATGGCTCTTATTGCTAATTCCTCTTCATATGATAATGCTACTAGTTCTTCATCATCATATTCCATTACTGCTTTGAGTGCTCTTAGTGATGAACAGCTAGATCAAATACCAGAAGATACACTTGCTCTTCTTTCCAAGCGTGTCAATGCAGCTTACATGAGATCAAGGGAGAGAAGAGGAGCCTCCATCCACTGCTACAACTGCGGCAAGGCAGGGCACATCCGTGCTAACTGTTTCAAGAACAAAGATAGAGAGGAGAAGGAGCAAAGCAACTCCTCCAAGTCCTTCCGGCCAAGAGAGAGCAAGGATAAAAATAAACAACGGACGAAGATGATGCTCAACAAAGTCTTCGAGGCAATTGGTCTCTTAGACTTAAGCGACATTGATGACTCAATTGAAGATGAGAAGGAAGCGAAGCAAACGAAGCTGAATGAGAAGGATTTCACCAGACTGTACTTCATAGTAAAAGGGAACACTAGTGATTCTAGTGACAACGACAGCACCTCCAGCGACGGTGATGAGGTAATGCCTTCGTATGATGAGCTTTGTGAAGTTTTAGTCATATTGAGAAAATCTTTAAGAAAATCTTCACTCGAAAATAAAAACTTAGAAAAAGATCTATCCATGCTAAAATCTGAAAACTTTGATCTTAGAAATTCAAATTCTGAAAATATTTGTGATACTTGCTTAGATCTCAAATTTGAAATTAAGTCTCTAAAAGAGGAACATGTGATTAAACTAGAACAAGTTTATGCCGAACAATTGAAAAATGAAAAACTTGTGAAAAATATTGGTTGCTCTACTGATAGTTTACATGATCAAATTGCTTGCTCTAAATGTTCAATTCTTGAGTTGAAATTAAAAGATGCAAATTGTAGAGTTACTCAATTAACAAATGACATGTTCACTCATGAAATTAACTCGTGTTCAAATTGCCAGAAACAGAAAGCTAAAATTGACACTCCTTGTGATAATTGTTTAACTCTTGCTAAGAAAGTTGATTACTTGCAAAATTCTTTGGAACGTTTCACTGATGGCAAGAAAAACCTAAACATGATTTTGGATCAATCAAAAGTCATTTTTCGTAACAAAGGTTTAGGTTTTGATTCTTATGCTCATCATAAATCACATGCTCCCACTGTTGTCAAAACACTTGAAAGTGGAAAATTTTGAAATTGTCAATGAGCCTAAGAAAACTATCTTTAAATCTGCTGGTCTTTTATCTTCTACTATGATGAATGCAAAATGTGCTTCTACTGTTAAAACAAAACATCATGTTAAGTACACTTGCACTCATTGTGGTAGAGATGGACATTTAGTAGACTTTTGCTTTAGACTAGCTAAACAACAAAAGAGAGAAAGGTTTAATGCTAGGTCTAATTTCAGACAGGCACGTTTCATTTCTCATTATGTGCCTAGGGTGATGCAAACACCTATTGTTGCTAAGAACACGAGAAAAGACAAATCTGCTTTTATGCATAAGAATGCTCATGTTGTGCCAACTGTTGTGCGTCGTGTGTCTCAGTACTTGATTCCTAAACATCTTATTTCTAACCCCAGTACCGAGACATCGACACTTTCTGCTTCTATGTAGGCTTCTCACGCGAGGAAGGAGAACATATGACTAGTGGATTCCGGATGCTCACGCCACATGTCCGATGATAAGAATTGGTTCTCCTCCTTCACTCGTGCATCTCGTGCTAAAAGTGTTATTTTTCAAGATGCTTCTTCCACATCTGTTTTCGCAAAAGGCACTAGTCCAAATAGTGCAGGTACAGGTGCATATGTTCAGGGGGAGAGTATCTTTGTTGATGAAGATGATGATGATGTTGTTGAGGATGAGATAATTGGAGTTTGCTGTGTGCTTGTGTGCTCGTTTTCAAGCTTCCCCGCGCGCTTCACATCGACAAGCTATCAAGAGGATTTTAAGGTATCTCCGTGGTACTCAAGATTTTGGCATTTGGCTTTCTGCTTCCTCATGCATTAGTTTAAGAGCTTTCTTTGATGCTGAATTTGGAGGATGTAGAATTGATAGAAAAAGTACATCTGGTTCATGCCACTTCTTGAGTAATTCTCTGTCTTGGACACATTGACATCAGATTTCATTTTCTTAGAGATCATGTTGAAAAAGGAGCTATTGAACTGAAATTTGTTGATTCGGGTGCTCAACTTGCTGATATTTTCACTAAACCGCTTGATTCTTCTCGTTTTGCTTTCTTACGCGGTGAACTTGGGATCATTAATCCCCATGGGTTGATTTGAGGGGGAGTATTGAGTTTATCTCCTTTTGGGTTACTTGACTTTGGTTCCTACAAGTGATTTTTTTATAAGTGGTATTTTGACTTTACACCTCAAGTAAAATCCCCTGTTTACATTGCATCATGTAGTACAAAGCTTTGGTGATTATTCTTGTGTATATAGCCAAGATAATGCTCAATGCTTTACTTATCACTAAAAGGCTAAAATAATTCAATTTGAGATGTTTTTCGAGAATATTTTGGCTCTTGCTCATTATGGTATTGCATTTGTGAAATAGGCTTAAAAGTTTCTTGTCATCTGTTGAAAGGCTAGAGCTAATTAGAAACTATGTGTGAGCTTTTTGTTGGACTTCAAATGATCATTATGAGTCTCAAGCAAAATCAGTGTTTTAATGTTAAAAGCAAGTTGAAAAAGATGCAAGCAAAAGCTACTTGTCTAAACACAAGTTTAGTACAATGTGCAGCTTCCTTGCTAGGGATTTAAATGCAAAAGATGCAAGAAAAGCCTACTTGTCTAAACAAAAGTTCAGAACAATGTGAAGCCACTTGCCAATTTAAACTGAGAAAGATACAAGAAAGAACTACCTACTCATACACAAGTATGGGCTAGTGTGCAGTTATTTGTCATCCCTGTTGATCACAAAGCAAAATTGTCAAACTTGCTAAAAGAGAAAAAGGAAATTCAAATGGTTGAAAAAGGCTTGAGACAAATATTAGTGAATTTGAAAGTCTCTCTATGCTCATGATAGATTTCTTTTTCGCTTTGGCAAAATCAGTTTATGACATTTTACTTGTTTGCTCTAATTTGCTTATGCAATAACTATTCTATATGTTAGAGCCTCCATATTCTCACAATTTGCTTTCTCATTGGATAAATTGATACAAAATGAGAAAGTTGTCCTAAAAACTCTCCAAATGCTTTACTTTGATTATATACCTTGAATATACTTCAAAGCTTGAGATACTGCATTCATTAAGGGGGAGTTTTGAGATCTTGATGACTATTTTGTCAAAAAGGGGGAGAACAAGTCAAGGAGGTTTTTGAATTGCGATTTTTTGGTCTTTTGGTTCTTGCTCAATCTCTTGTCAAATCTTATATTGTGTTTTGTCAAATTACTCATCAAGGGGGAGATTGAAAGATCATTATTTTTTATCCATTTGATTTTGATGATGAGTATTTGAAAAAGATTTGAAACCAGTTTGATATTTCGACAAGATTTATTTTTTTGGTTTCTTTATTTGAAAAGATCTAAAATCAGTTTGATTATTTGAAAAGCTTTTTGATTTTTGCAAAGGTTTTGGTTCGTGTTTTGAAATCGTGTTCTTAGAATATTTAATGCAATGCACTCCTGTGAGTGGTTGCATAGTTTAATGTGAGTCAAGTCGCGGATTTGTGCTCGGAATCGTTTTGTGGTTTGTTCATGTGCAGGTATTGCTCGAGGGCGAATGTGGTTGATGACGGGACCGGAACTAGGTTCATGGAGGAACTGAGGTTCGGGACTAGGTTCAGGGGGAACTGAGATCTTGGTGGTCAAGGATGTCATGCGGGACGTTCGGGCTAAGAGAATGGTGCACATGAAGAATGGTTAGTCACGTGTGAATGGCAGAAGGTCATTCGCGTGCAAAGTGTTAGTCACGTGAGTATGGTAGGGTTGCCATACGCGTGCAAGAGTTGTACTCGGCCAGGTTGGGCCAAGAGGAGTTGTGTTGATGTAAGACCCTCACTTTTATGCTACAGTGTAACATAAAAGAAAGGTTCTAATGCGCATACTGTGCTAGTCCCATGATCAGTAGCTAGCACGCACAAACACAATTTGGAATCACAACCATACAAAAGTTTCATATTTTATTACAGCGGAAGTAATGATACAATATGACCGAGAAGGTCGACTAAACATAGCCAAAAGAATCAGATGTCTCGTAGTTTGCCACAAAATCCACAGGCAACTGACAAGGTAAATCCTTAGAAAGAAGTATCGTTAATAAACCCGTTTTCCTGCATCGCAATAACTGTCGAGGATTCCTGCCTAAAGACAACAATAATAGCAAGGGTGAGTACGTTGCGTACTCAGCAAGACTTGTAGTGTTTGCAAAACCTTAAATATATGCAGGCTGAATAGAAAGTGGGTTTCTACGGTTGTTTTGCATAAAGCGAAACTTGAATTGTAAATACTGAATAATAGAGTGAAAGCGAAACTTGTAAAGGAAATGAAATAACAAGTATGTAAATACAGAAGTAATATGTAAGAATATCATAAACAGAATAAGAGACTCACATCCCTTCGTCCATTCTCATCATGACTGTAATCAATTAGCTTTGCCAAGCACAAGGCTGTAATTTGAATTCAATCTTGCCAACGAAATGTCAAGAATTGAATCATCTGTAAGGGTAAGCTCACCAATTCCAAATTATCTGGTCCAGTTTTATAAGAATATAGAAAATGTCTAGCTATGTGATGACTTTACCAAGTGCTCATGACCGCGAGCGCGGCTAATCGATTAGGTTTAGACTCTGCAGAGTTTGTACAGCTTTACCCACAAGATATGTCCTCCCTTTGTGGCAATGCATATAGACACACTTCCTTTGGTGTGCCGCCAGAGAGTTCATAACGAAACCGTTCGATTACTTGGACCTAACTTTGCACTAGCCCAATGACGTTACCCCTGACTATGATGGAAGCTAAAAAGGTAAAAGGAATTCCGGAGTCAGTAACCCACCAGGAATAGAAATTCCGGAGTCAGTGACCCACCAGGAATAATAACAGCCCCAAATTCATAGCCAGCGTGACACTGCTACAACGGCAGATGCCAACACCTCGGTGATGACACCTCCCTCGAGCAAACCTATATCTGGAATGCCCGTGCTACAACTGCCTACCAATGTGCAAAGCTAGTTCCAAATAATTTTAATAGGTTAAGACTGTCCCACTCCAGTACTTGTGGATGTACGGTTATCTTGGCCTGAAAACAACACATCAGCTCGGTCCTTATTGTGACATGGGCAACACTCCACCCTATCTACGTACACGTTAAAACATGTACAACTGGCTATTGCCAATAATCACCCACGTCAAAACAGTAGTTTTATTTTCCAGAAAATGAAAGTTTCAATAATCACAATATTCCAACATGTCCATGAACAGAGTCCATCATGTCTACAATTTAAGTTCTTCACGAGCAGATAACCATCTGTTCGTGTTCCCAGTCTAAAGCATGGCTGAGCATATGCAAGTAATAATCGAATGTACCCATTTTGACATTAAGTGTCAATCCTTGAGCTAGGGTTATCAAGGTGCACATATCAATGCCAATTGAGGAAATTTATCAATGATAAGGTATATCTACCAATATCCAAAAATAATTTTATAGAACATAGCATATGCAAGCAAGTTTTAATCAACATTTTAGTTGATTATGAAAAATTAGGATCAATATGATCAAGGGGTGCTTGCCTTGCTATCCGTCGTTTTCAGGGATGAAGTCGAAGTTGGACTCTTGAAGTTGTCGACGACGGAGTTTGGAACGTCGGAATCTACACGTCGTTCAATGAAAAAGAGCAAATAGCAAATAACATTTTCAATAAAGGACAAAAGGAAATCAGATGGAAAATCAAATAATAAACATTACATTAAACAAGCACGAGTGTGGACTAGGGCTTGTGAACGTATAAGTGTGTCATCTTTATGTTATAATCTTTGTCATTGATCAACTGTCTGAGGGTTGTATCGCAAACGACACCTATTCCTTATGATTCATTTTATTTTATTTTACGAATTCAGGAAGCTAAGATTGTGAGATTAAATACACTATGATTCATTTTCAGGGTATGTAGCTGCTTATAATAATACTAATTAGTATATAAAATAACGGGCGAGATAGAGAGAGTAAATGCAAACTGCATGGTTAAACTTTGGCATATGTATCAATAATACAGATCTTAGGGTTTAGCTCTTGTAGGGTCATGTTTTAATAGGATTCAGATGCAAAGCATTATATAATATAAATGATTTTATATGAAATGAGACAATAGAGCCTTAAGGAGCATTCCAAGGATGAATCTATAGATATTAGCGTTCATGATTTATTCAAAATGAATTATATATACACACATTTACTTTTACGGGAGGTCATGATTATGTTCTATATAGATATATTACGCAAGTATGCTTATTTACTAATTTAGTTCGACCTTTGGAATTCTCATTTTTCTAGAAACACATATTACTATTATTATTGTTTTATTATCCCTTTTATTCTCTCCTTCTTTATTCTTTTTATTTCTTTCTTTCTCTTTCTCCTACCCTTTTCCTTTCCTTTCCTTTCCTTATTCTTATCTCATTTCCTCATCTCTCTATTTTTCTTTATCTCCTCCACCGATTACTCTGCTTTCTCTCTCTTCTCTTTTCCCCAATCCTTTGGTCTCTGTGATCTGGCCTTGTCGCCACTTTGGCGCCTCACTTGGATGGTCCCGAGTCCCCAGCTCAGCCGTGGCCGCCGACGGCCGCCGACGCTTAGCCTGCGCGCTGACTCCACTTTTTCTGGTTCCTGTCGACCTCGGCTTCGCCGGCTCGCCTCCATGCCTACTCGCGTCGGCTCAGCACTGCGCCGCCTCCATCGAGGTCACATGCCGGCTCCACCGGCTCTTCCCTGTCCTCGCGGTTTGGTTCTCCATCCCCTTCTCCATTCTCTTAATTAAGGTTGGTAACCCTAATCTTCTCTCTTCCTCACTCCTTCTCTGGATGCCTGATGATGATGGTTCCGGTTTGATTTAGGGTTCGATGGTTCCTAAATTAGTTGCCCCTTTTTTCTCTAAATGCCGAATCCTTCACTATGATTGGGACGATTCTATGACGCTTGATGCTAGGGTTTTATGATGCTTTGAGATTAAAATGTTAATACTGAGATCATGTTTGTATTGATCTGTGATGTTTAGAAAATGTTTTAATAGTTCATTGTACTGAGGTCATATTACCGTGATCCATGATGTATTGGAAAGATTTGATGGAGGGTTATGTACTGCGGTTATTATGGCAAGGATGAATTTGATCCAAGATAGATTAAGGCTATACTTAGCTCTAATGTCCCTAAGGTTTAATTGTGGCATGCTGGTACTGACTTCGATTAGTTCGCATAGCAAATGATAAAATTGATGCTATGCTAGGCTTTGCTGTTCTCAAATGTTTAATCATAACATGATGATCATGGTTAATGTTTTGGGTCACATGCTAACAGTGGCTTCCAATTAATTGGTAATACATGGTAAATGATGAGATACTACTATGTTATTGAATGATTCTCTGAATGCTTATTTAAAGCATGATGACAATGACTTAAAGAGGTTTATTGCATGGCAAATGATAATCTGATGCCATGCTATGCTCTGGTATTCGTAATACTTGGCTATAACATGATGACATAAGCTTCAACTTAGATTACATAGTAAATGATGAAGTTGATACTATGTTTGGTGATTGAGTTATTTCTTTTGGTCTGTGATGAATCATGCATTTTCAAATTTGCGGGTTGGATGGCGTCATAGTGACGACCTTGATTTGCAATACGCCGGGGGAGTATATGCAATTCAAAGGGGACACATGACGTAACCCTTGTAGTTTTGTTATGCATACAAACTGAGACCACTACTCCTATGTTTTCTCCTTTAACCTTCAACTGTCACTTTCATTTCTAGTGCATTCCATTCTTTACTGGGTATGACTATATGCTTCTAATGGAATCACATTTGTGGGGACTTACTTGATAATAAAAGGGGATAGATGGATATTTGTACGGCTTGATTTCCCCTTCTTGCGCCTGGGATTCGGTTCTCCTGACTTCTAGCTAGTTGCGCTAGTTTCTGAAACTTGCCTTTCCTGGCTTCTTTTAACTATGCGGGTATTCTTGTGCGGGATGGTGATCTTGGAGGTGGCTTGGTTCTGTGATGCTAGATGAAACTTGGCTAGCTATTATATAGCCATGGAAGTGGATTTGCAACAGGGTTAGAAAGAGGACTTAAGGCTTGCGGCTGGAATGATTGCACATATTAAAGACTTAGTTGGTGCAATGGTTTTGGTCTTGTAGCTTGAATGGCCGGCTGGCTTGAGCTCTCGAGCTTGAGATAAGAATGAAGTAGATGCATTGGTCCTAGTCATGTGCTTGGGTAAGGTGAAGCGAATGCATTGTATATAGTCTAGAGGTTGGGATAAGGCTAGAATAAATTCATTGCTCCAAGTCATGTGGTTGGATGAATGCACCTAATGATTGTCTTGGCCAATGCATTGCTCTTGGTCTTTGAGACCCATGTGCTTGGCTAGCTTGGTGCAATGCTTGGAATATGGTTGGGTTATCGAAATGCCTAGTGCTCATGTTTATCTCTTTATCTTTCTATCACGCGATATTTTCTAAATAATCGTGTCTACGGCTTAAACAGGTTTGTTTATTGCCGAATGATGCAAACCTAATCGCGAGAGGAGCCAGATTGGCCCCCGAACAATCTAGGGTACCTCATTGAGCGATTCAACTTAGCTGACGGCAATTCTTTCTTCTTTTTATTTATTGAACTTAGTTTAATGCATTTATTTTATTCTCAAACTTAAACAGATGCAGTTGATTATGCAGGTCTAACAATGCAGAACAAGTCAGCATAGAAGCCAAAGCTTAGGATCTTGTAGCCTACTTTTTAGAATGTAACCATTTATGTAATTAGATAGTTTTGTGAGTTGTAATTGTAATTGTATATGTAATCAAATGATTGTAAGAGTTGTATTCCATATAACTGTTGTATGCCATTGTAAAGATCTTTGTATTTCCTATGTATTGTGGATGTGAGCTATGATGTATCAATAAAACTTGTGTTACAGTTCAATCCTTTGTAATGAATATTCTTGATCAGCAAATGGCAATTGACTTACTTTATCTTCTTACCATTTTCTTCTATAACTTTTTCCTTCTTTAATTTCAGGAATTCAATTATCTTTTAACAAAAACTTTTAAATTTGCAAAAAGATATTAATAAATCAAATTCACATTTTAATATTTTATTTTTATCTGTTTGGTAAATCCTGGGATGTTACAGTTGAATACATACTCTTTCTAGGATTAGGAGTGGGACTCCTAGTATTAGGAGTAGGAATTGTATTCATGACTCCTTGTGTTTTGCTCTTTAAATAGGAGGGGTTGTCTCCTGTTGAAGGGCATCAAGCTTTGAGCAAGCTTTAGGGTTGTACTCTTTTGTTTGGAGTACTTTAGACAAAAGAAAGGAGAAATAAAGATCAAGTTCTTCAAATCTTTCGGCGAGCTACAATTCTAGTTAGATCTATTCTCGTCATCTTCTGTCATAGAAAGCTTGCGAGGTTCATCACTTTTGATCCGTAAGTCCGATCGAGCTGATTCTTTTTGGGTTTGATTCCGACGGTTGGATCTCTAGGAATTCGCATTTTACCGAACCTCTATCATTCTGTTTTTGTCGAATACGAGGCAATTATTTGGTTCTGTTTTGGGGTGAACTTTTAGTAGATCAAGAATTTGGTTTTAGCTTCCGCACAATCATTCACCCCCCTCTGATTGCTTTATTCGTGTCTTTCGATCCTACAATGTTGCAGGTTAACGTCAATATATAATGCCTTAGTTTTATGCACACAGAGTAGAGGGATAGGCAAAGTTTCTCAACTGGTAGGTATCTAGTTTCCGCATCTATCAACCGCCGACTTAAGTAGAATATCGGCTGTTCTTTTCCTTTGACCTCTTGCATAAGAACCGCTCCGATTGTTAGTTCTTCTGCCGATATGTTTAATCTAAACGGCACTCCTTTCTGTGGTGCAATCAACACTGGTGGTTTTGACAGATACCTTTTGATATCATCAAAACCTTTCTGTTATTCTTTTCCCATACGAATTCCTGATTTTCTTTCAACCTTAACAATGGGGTGAATGCGTTGATCCTCCCTAACAGGTTCGAGATGAACCTCCTCAGATAATTAATCTTCCCAACCAGTTTCTGTAAGTCCTTGTTCTTTGGGGGTTTTGTATTGGCTATGGCCTTAACTCATTCCTAGTTCACCTCGATTCTTCTTTCGTGTACCATGAACCGAAGGAATTGCCCCGCTGATACTCCGAAGGCACACTTTAATGGATTCATCTTCAAGCCATGCGTTCGAGTCTTCTCGAGTACTTCCTGTAGGTCGGCTAAGTGCTGTTGATCTTCTACCGACTTTACCACCACATCGTCTATATAGATTTCCACAATGCGGCCAATTAATTCATGAAAAATTAGATTCATCGCTCTCTGGTATGTAGCTCCATCGTTCTTCAGCCCGAACGTCGTGACGACCCACTCGAATAATCCCAATGCTCCAGGACATCTGAAGGCCATTTTATGGATATCGGCTTCGGCCATGAAGATCTGATTATAGCCTGCATTGCCATCAAGGAAACTGATAATTTTGTGTCCTGATGCAGCTTCGATAAGCATATCGGCATCGGGTACTCATCCTTGGGAGTGGCCTTATTTATGTCCCTAAAGTCAACGCACACTCTAATCTTCCCATTTTTCTTTGTCATAGGAACGATGTTGGAAACCCATTCATCATACCGACATGGTCTGATGAATTTAGCTTCTAGTAATCGTTCTATTTCTTCTTTAATTTTGTCGTACATTGCCGAGTTAAAGCGTCTCGATGGTTGCTTGAACGGCCGATACCCGAGCTTTATTGGTAACCGATGTTCGACAAGTCGGTGGTCTAACCCAGTCATCTCATGATACTCCCAAGCGAAGCAATCATTGTATTTCCTTAATAATTTTACAAGGCTTTCTTTATACTCGGGGCACAACCTAGCATTGATGAAGGTTGGCCTTTTTCGATCCCCATCTCCTATGTCCACCTCTTCCAACGGATCGGCTGAAGTGAACCCTTGCCCGAATCTTTCATCGTCTTCAAAATCCCCTATAGTCTTGGAACTATCGACCATGCATTGACAGCTTTCTGTCTCCCCCCGTGATACTCTCGTATTCAGGCGGGCTTCCATCGTCGTAGGATTTCACTTGTCCGATCAATTGTGCTAGGCCTTATGCTGATCGGATGTATCCTCGCTTCATTGATGCACACGAAGTCGCAGTCCTCTAGTAGTTTGCCCGAGATGCATCGGGCCCCTTCATGTGGCCAATTTGCGTCGGGACTAGCCATAGCAATATGAGCCGATGTATCGGCTTCTACGATCTCGACTGCGTCCCCGTTCCATTGTACCAATTTCTGATGCATAGTGGACGGGACACAGCAATTTGCATGGATCCAGTCTCTTTCTAGCAACACACTGTAGCTGCCTTTGGCATCTACCACGAAGAAAGCAGTCGGCAAAGTTTTGCTACTGACAGTCAATTCCGTGACTATGATGCCTCTAGCCTCCGTGGGATCCCCGGTGAAGTCATTAAGAACCATATTAGTCTTGATGAGGTCTTCATCGGATTTTCCCAGCTTCCTGCACGTCGAATATGGCATTAAGTTGACGGTTGCACCTCCATCTACCAGCATCCTGGAGATTGGTTTGCCGTTTATATACCCCTTTAGGTATAATGGCCTCAAATGCTGGTGATCTTCCTGTGGTTTCTCAAAGATTGCTTCCTGGGATCCTAGGCACAACTATGCGCATGATTCCAGGACCGTTGCGGCCTGAGCCCAGAACACGGCTGGTAAGGCGAACACCATGTTGATGTTTACTGGAGGGGAATAACGTCCCAGGCCGTTGGTGCTTTCCCGTCGCCTGCTACAGTATCGTCGACCACAGGTGTGCTTAAACCTCCAACCACATACGTCTCCGTCCCTTCGGTCTCAGACTCTTCCTCGTATTTGGCCAGAAAAGTTCACACGTCCTCGTCTGTAGGGGTCTCTACATCCTCCGCCATAGGTGTGTCCACTTCTTCAACTATGGACGAGCCTCATGGACCGATCTCCTTCCTGTGCCACTCCTTCCTTGGGGTTTTTATTGGGCGTAGTTCGTTGAAGGTGCCACTTCTCTGTTTTTATTCTTCGGCCTTCCTAGACTCCTGTGTCTTGAGGCGCTAGAGTCGACGTTTCTGTGACTTCGTAAGGCTAGGAGGGCACCACCCTGGTTTTGGTTCCATAGGTCGGCGTATTTTCCCGGCCAACTCAGCTGTACGGTCTTTCCCTTGTGGGGTTGCCTCTTTAGAGTCCTCTATTTTAGCCGATTCCATTTGATCGGCTCTGCGTTTTTTCCCAATGTCCGCTTGATTTCCTTCTGGTCACGACGGTTTATCCTTTTTTTATTTTTAAATTTATCTTTGAACCCCTTGTTCTCGTAAAACCAGCCTTCTTGGGCTAATACTCGGTGTACCAGATGGCTCAGATCAATAAACTCCTACCCACCGAACTTTTCCCGTAGAGGGGGAATCAGGCCCTAAAAAGCCAGAACGGCGAGTTGATTATCAGGCAGAGGAACGCTAAAACATCGGTTCCGTACTTCTCTGAACCTTTTGATGTATTCAGTCACTGATTCCCCGAACTTTTGTCTCACGGAGCTCAGATCGAAAATCCGTAACTCCAAGTTTCAGCAGAAGAAGTATTCATGGAATCAGCTTTCCAAATCGATCAAGTGTTGACCGAATTGGGTGGCAGAGTAGTGAACCATGTAAACGCTGCCCCGGATAGGGATAACGGGAACAATTTTATCTTGAGCCAGTCATAATGCGTCGCCTCTCCGCATTGCACCACGAAGCGGCCGATGTGTTCCATGGTGGTGGTCCCATCATCCCTCAAGAAATTGGCAAAGTCAGGAATCCGATATCCATTAGTATATGGGATTCTGTCAATATTATCGGGGTAAGGTTTTCTATAGCAGAGGGTTCGCCCTCTCGGCTGAATGCCGAACTGGTCTCGTAGGACATTAGTGATCGCGTCCATCCAGTCAGCTTCCCTGGGTGGTGTGACTGGTGGTGGGAGCGCTGGTCGACCTAACCCAGTTCGGTGCCCCCCGAGTGCAAACTCAGGTCCTTCATGGCGCTGCCCCCCGAGTGTGAACCCGGGCCTGTCATGGTGGTTTCCTTCAAACGGGAGCTCAAGCCGAGCTTGGCGCTGCCCCTCGAGTGCGAACTCGGGTTGCGTCATCGGTCCGTGCTATCGGTGATTTTGTCCTATTTCTTGGTCGATGACTTGGTACCGCGTAGGCTCTGGCTGTGGTGCGAAAGGTTCTGTGTACGCAACCACCCGATGCATGGGTCGTACCCTTGACTCTGGGTTAACCATGGCATTTATTTTGGCGCCATTGGTATGGGCGTAGTATTGCCTGACCTCGCTTGTCCCAGGATCTCTGGGCAAAGTAATGGTCGGCTGTAATGGTGCAGGCGTCATAATTGCGGACGACGGCTTATTTTCAGCCGCCGGCCTCAGCCCTTGTGTCCCGGGACCGATCGAGTAGACCGAGTATGTGGGGAGAGCCTGTGGTGGATCGAATAGGGTTTTTGTTGCCACCAGCTCTTGTGCCGCTTCCTTCACGCTATTAGATATCAACGGCTTGAGTGTAGTAACTAAAGCCGATGACTGATTTAGCAACGCGTGATTGATAGACTGGTTAATCATCTCTGATAGGTATGTTTGCGTAGGTAGGTATCGGCTTACCTTAGTCTTATCGCCAATACTTGGGGTAATGGCTCTGAACGGATTGACCGTTGGCAGGGCTGTCTTTTGGGTTACACCGCGCCGGATCTTCTTGAAGCAGTTAAGCATCATCTTTTCAAATGCCGCCTTCTGATCTTCAATTTCCTGGCGTTGCTCTGGTGTTAAATTGGCCAAGGTTGGCGTGATTATTGCGTCGGCGTTGACGTCAGTAGGAGCGACAATTTTTCCTGATGATGCCATTGATGTATCTTCGGATCCCACCGGGCGTGCCAAAGGTGTGTTGGCGCCAAAAATCGTGGCGTCCGCCGCCAACACACGTGAACCGCTTGGGGGTTCAGGGGTTCTTAAGCGTGCCAGCCGATTTGATCGCGCAATTGGCAAGAGACGTATCTTCAGGTGATGATCGCTCCAAAAGAACGATCCGTGCCTCGATGGTAAGGTGATCTCTGTCGGCTCAGGAATGAACCAACTCGGATCGGATAACTGGGCCCATTCGACTCTTGCGAATCGATCGAAAGGGTAAAAGCCTGCTTCTCCGAAAAAGGCAATGCACAGCAAGATCGGAAGAAACGAGAGCTTGTAGGGCGTAATGCAGCAAAGATCAACAACTGGCGATGCGCAACTCGTGTTGATCGAAGTGTATTACAGAGGAAAGATTACAATGCTACGAAAAACTACTCCTAGTGCAGGAAAGATAAAGGTATTGGTAAATTGACTGGTTATGTGGATGTGTGTTTGATATCCTTCTTCTACGTAGCACGTCGTCTTTTATAGTCGATGCAGCATTGATCGTGATTATCATGGATTCTTCAATCGTATCGTCCTCGATCCCATCTTTCCATCCTAATCGTAACTGTACCAAATCCAGATCATACGGGTTTCGGTTTCCTTTTGTCTGCACCTTCTATAACCATACCTTCTCCGATACAAGTTGCTGGCCTGTGCCTCGACCCCGACCCATCTCGGTCGGTCAATTTTAGGTGCTAACAGAGTCGATGAGCCAGGTCGGTGAGAAAGTCATATATGGATATGTGACTAATCCGGAGTGCTCTTGAAAAGTTTGCATTCATGTCATGAATCAAGATTTCCATTGCTTTCTAGTATGAAAAGAAAGAATGAAGAATTTCTTGTATTTTGGCTGTGGTATAGGAGATTTGTGTTTCCTTTGCGTTTTGGCTTAGGAAAAGAAAAATGAATGTTCTTTGGATGTTGTCGAATTCTTTCCAAAGTGAATGCTAGCGCATTGGATTCAAATTGATGTATGTGGATCATTTGGGTCCATGGTTTATAGTTGAGTATGCGAAATATGTATACTCTTAGGCTTGGTTACTAAGTGTTATTGTGTGAGGGCGAGACCCTCTTAAGAAAGGAACCAATTGTGGTTTGGTAAGGTTTTACGGTCCTAGCTTGGAGTTAGGAGCTGGACATTAGTGGTATAAGGGTGAATTGTGATGGAGGTTGATGATGTCTGGGTGCAAACTTTTATTAAGAGTATCGATGGGTGGTAGTGAAGATGACAGTAATTCTGTTGATAAATGTCCTATCGTGAGCAACTGTCTTAGCTAGTTGTCTCTAGGATGAGACTTGCCTGGGAGTGGATAGAATGAAATTGTAGCATGATTGCAGATTGGTTAGGCAGTTGTGTCTTAGTGAGTTATTTATTTCGATGGCATTTTTCGGTAATGGTCCGTTCGATTAAAAAGGGCAATCAATTGCAAGAGTTGAGAACCAGTACTTTCTTAGTTTTTGGGGGTTCATGTCTAGAAACCCAGATATTATCGAGATACCATTGGTTGGTGGTAGAGAGATTGTTAAAAGAGATGTGACTCGCTTTGATTGTGTCATGTTGAGTTTAATGAAATGTGGTAGCTAGTCAGGTTGTTTGCGATAGTAGTATGAATTATTTGATGTGGGGAATTGGGCGTATTTAGTATTTTGATTGAGCTTATAGTGGGTGAAATCGAGGATTTCGGTCGGGGAAATTGAAGGAAAGGTGGAACCGTGAGAGGCTGTATCCTAAGGTTCATGGCAGTATCATAAGAGTAATATTCACTCCTAAGGTACAATGTAACCAAAATTATTGTATAAACAGTAATAGCAGACCGCTTAATTTTCTTTAGGCCCACTGTCTTAGCAAGTAAAAGTACATGCACGAAAGCACCAATATTTCACATAAACTCTCCTCAGAAAAGTTGATCTGGAAACAACACAAACAATAACAAGGTGCAACAAAAAGTTGCAAAGTTCGCATTAGCTCAGACACATCTTTACATTGATAAATTCGCTAGTCCTATTTGCATTAATGTGATCTTCCATACCTTCCCAAGCCCAACATGCACTATAGCGGTTTCATCTATTTTGAAATCAACCCGGCCTGATTTTGCTGCTTTAACAACACCAAAACATCATTTGTCACAGACCCTAGCTATACAGCAACCAAAGGCAGAATATTAAGCATGATATCACAATAACATGAAAGATGAAAATGCTTACCTTAGGATTTGGCATCAGACCACGTGGAACTAATATTCTTCTACACAAATAATCATAGGTAGTAGGTAGAAATAAAAATTTCAATCAACAAGGGTGTCAAATATCGGACATGGAGAACTAAGGAAAACACACTTTTGAACAATAGGTAGTAAGAGACCAAGAACAGGTAAAGCAGGTGATAATTGAAGGGGGGAAAGTCAAGTCTTCAGCTTTTTGCTACTATTTCTCAAACTACGACATATCATAATATGTGCATTTAGATGTATAAGTAAAGGAGCTTATAGAGAAATGAAAGGAAATTATGTACCTGTCCTGATATCCTCAATTATAAGCTCATCACTACTAATGACATCTGCTCCAGCAGCTCTAGCTTCATCTGCTGCAGGACCGCAGCAAATACGGCAACCCTAACAGTCTTACAAATACAAAGACCTCATTATAAAACACCTATAGAACACCGATGGGAAAAATGACACTTAAAAATGTACCTTGCCAGTGCCATGAGGTATTGTTAAGGCACCACGCACCATCTATACCCCAGGTAGAAATATGATCAGTATGATATAAGATATCTTTTCATTAATCTAACATAACAACCACAACAGATTAACACAAGCAAAAAGACTGTAATGTCCAGGCATGGACATGGCTATTGGATTGACAAGGCATTAGTATAACACGACTGTTCAGCTTGTTACAAAGGCTCTGGACCTCATGTAGTAGAGGTTTGGTCTGTGCTTGGATAGGAGGGATAGTTGGAGTAGGATTGAACACAATAGCAGCAGGTAGATGGGGAAACAGAAAGAAGACACAGGGGAAGGTACTCTGGCAGGAGAGCAGAGAACAGAGAGAGACGCACATGGATAGTATCTTGGTTTGTTCTTGCTTAACTCAGAGAGTAGATGTGGCAGCCCTTAAGTAGACACCCCTAACATGATTATCTCTGAAAGAGATATCTAATTAAATGCCTAACAAACTAGATAACAAATCCCAAACTAACTTATCTGCTGAACTAACTCCTGCGTACCAAGTCACGGCTATGCTGGCCGTGCCATGCTGCCGCTTCCTGGATTGCGAACAAACAAAAGATACTTATCTCTACTAAGAGCATCTCCAAGAGAGAGCCCTAGAAAGGAGCCTTAAACTTCAATTTAGGACCCCAACTAATTAGATTTAGGGCTCCAACGAAATATTCACTCCAGCAATTAGGCCTTAAAACCCAATGAAGATAGGGCTCAATCACAGAGTTGCTAAATATAGCTACTCTCATAGGAGCCCTAAAATAATTTGCTAAATTTTAACAATTTAGGGTTCTTGTTGGAGTCAATCTTTTCTCCAAAAGCCCTATAATTCAAGTTAGGGTCATATTTAAGGCCCCTCTTGGAGATGCTCTAACAATGTGTCATGTGGGGCTTGACATATGGCCGGCGCAGCAGGCATGGCACAGCAGCTGCGCCATCTGTGGGGGCAGTCGCACCAACTAGCATTAGTTAGATTGTTTGCTATCTATTAGTTAAGTTGTTAGATTGTTAGATGAAGTTGTTAGCTAGATCTTCATTATAAGATCAGCAGTTTGGGAATAAAGGATAAGAAAGAAGTTATCTCCTACCTTCCCCCTTTTCCACTCTTTCTCTCTTTCCCTGTGCACAGCCCTTCCCTGCGCATTCTCCTTCTCCCAGCTACCCATGTTCGACCACCACAAGCCATGGCTCCCACCAGGAAGCCGCAGCCCCAACACTCTCAAGCACACAATTACTGGTTACAATCCTCGGGTCGTAACAATTTGGTATCAGAGTCAGCACGCCCCCCTACAATGGGCAGCAGCAAAAGATTTGATGCCACGGCCAACCAGCTAGCGACCATCATGACGAAGCTCGAGCACATGGACGCCAAGATCAACGACCTCGACAATCAGCAGAAAGCAGACCATCTGCCCATTGGCCGGCTAGAGAATGGCAAGAGTATTGTGCCAAGTGGCAGTAGGATCCTCGACGACGGCATCCTTCCTTGACCATACCAATCGGAGCACGAATATTCATCTCCAGACGGGCGCGCTCCTCGCTATCACAAACTGAATTTTCAAGTTTATGACGAGAAGACAGATCCTCTACCTTGGTTGAACCACTGCAAGCAATTTTTTCGCGGCCAATGAACCCTTCAGGAGGAGAAAGTATGGTTAGCAGCATTCCACATGGCGAACTCAGCACAGCAATGGTACACACGACTGGAGCGAGAACATGGCACCCCGCCATGGAGATGCTTCTCAAAGATGGTCAACCTGCGTTTTGGACCACCCACTCAGCGAGCTTGCAATTCTCAAGGGCACGGGTTCCATTTCAGATTACCAAGAGCAGTTCCTCATTCTCCTCAACTGCGCGGGCATGATCTCGAAGGAACAACAAATTCAACTATTCACTGTGGGCTTGTAGGCCTACAGGGCACCCTGCGCATCGATGTCGAACTTCAAGCACCGGCCACACTAGATGTCACCATGAGTCTGGCACAAGCCTATGAGCTTCATGCATAGATTCAAGAAGCCAACAAAGGGACACCTCCACACCAATAATAGTGGCATCTAGCTATCCCGGTGGCCATGCCGGCCGTCCTAGCGGCCATTCAGGTTGCTCCAGTAGGCACAGCACATGCCAATAAGGTGGAGCCACGGCGTCTTCCACGGAGGGTGTTGACGCTCGACGAGATGCGAACAAGAGGAGAGGAAGGACTCTGCTACAGTTGTGAAGAGAAGTTCACACCAAATCATCGGTGCAAACTCTTGTTTATGCTATGGTCACCTGTAGAAGCGGAGGATGACGATGACGACCTAGAAATCTCCCTCTACGCACTGGTCGGTGCACGCCTACGCGAGAGTGAGACCATGCGGCTCAAGGTCTCAGTTGGGGGCAAAGATCTCATTGCACTCTTCGACATCGAGTGCACTCACAATTTCATATCAGAAGAAGCAGCTGCCCGTGCGAAAATTGCCCTTCAACCGCACATAGGATTTAAAGTGATGGTGGCCAATGGTGATCGGCTCACCTGCAGCGGGGTTTGCGGTGGTCTAAACATCAATGTCGGTCAAGAGGCATTCCATTTTGACTATTTAGCCATTCCGCTAGAAGGTTTCAACATCATACTCGGCGTCAAGTGGATGCGCACGCTTGGACCCATACTTTGGGACTTTGCGCACCTCAAGATGTCCTTTTCACGCTAAGGATGATAGGTGATCTGGCAGGATCAGACTGCCCCAAGTCACAGTAGCCACATACTAGCCTGCACAGGATTGTATGTTATGGCAGATCTTTTGGAGGAATTCAATGGAGCATTCGCCGAACTGTGAGGTCTTCAACCCCCCCCCCCGGCGTGGCCCCAAGACCACCATATCCACCTCCTGCTGGTGCAGAACAAGAAAGATGAGCTCGAGCATCAATGCGACAACATGCTAGCCCAAGGAGTTATCAACAGGAGCTCGTCCGCATTTTCAACACTAGTATTACTTGCCAAGAAGAAAGACGACACATGGCGCTTCTACATCAATTATCTCGCCTTGAATGACAGGACCATGAAGGACAAGTTCTCTTCAACCCCCCCTGCGCGGCCCCGAGACCACCATATCCACCTCCTGCTGGCGCAGAATGAGAAAGATGAGCTCGAGCATCAATGCGACAACATGCTAGCCCAAGGAGTTATCAACAGGAGCTCGTCCGCATTTTCAACACTAGTATTACTTGCCAAGAAGAAAGACGACTCATGGCGCTTCTACATCAATTATCTCGCCTTGAATGACAAGACCATGAAGGACAAGTTCCCAATCCCAGTGGTAGAGGAACTGCTAGATGAGCTGCAGGAAGCCCAGTTTTTCACCAAATTAGATCTGCGAGTAGGATACCATCAAGTGCTCATGCATCCACCTGATGTGGAGAAGACAGCATTCAGAACACACCAAGGGCTGTTCGAATTTTTGGTGACGCCATTCGGCCTCACCAATGCGCCGGCAACCTTCTACGCACTCATGAACAAAGTACTACAGCCATACCTTCGACGATTTGTCCTTGTGTATTTTGATGACATTTTAATCCCGAAGTCGGTCCGAGCATTGCGTGGTTTCTTGGGACTGGCGGGCTACTATCGCAAGTTCATTCAGGACTATGGCATGTTTGCAGCCCCACTAACCTGTCTTCTCAAGGAGGCTTTCCCTTGGACTGATGATGCGCACCAGGCATTTCAGGCACTGCAACGAGCACTCATGATGGCATCAACATTGCAGCTACCCTACTTCACCAAAGAATGTGTGGTAGAGTGCGATGCATCGGGCTCCAGGTTCGGTGCCATCCTTCATCAAGGCGTAGGACCATTGGCCTTTTTCAGTAGGCCTATCACCCTCCGTCACGCTAACCTGGTGGCATATGAACGGGAGCTCATAGGATTGGTACAAGCCATACGCCATTGGCGCCCGTACTATGGGGTCGCTCCTTTCTTGTACGCATAGATCATTACATTCTAAAATTTCTATTGGATCAGCGCCTCTCCACCATTCCGTAGCACGCTTAGGTGAGCAAACTCCTTGGATTTAATTTTCGAGTTGAGTTTAAGCCTGGACGCCAGATCATTGCTGTTGACACCCTCTCCAGGCACGATGCAGAAATGGGCCACATCTTGGCTCTGTCTGCATCAACATTCACAATCTTCAACGACCTTCGCCACGAACACACCATCGACCCATCCATGGTGACCCTCCGACAGCATCTAGCTGCTGGTCAACTTGAGGGGCAGTGGTTAGAGGTGGACGGCTTGCTTCTTTTTGCTGGCCGCGTGTATGTTCCATCCACATCAGACTCTCTTTTGGCCATACTGGAAGCAGCCCACACGACTGGGCATGAAGGGGTGCAGAAGACGTTGCATCATCTTTGAGCCGACTTCCACAAGCCTCGCATGCATACCTGTCGAGACCCGAATTTGCAAATCCGGACCCTCTGTGTATTCAGCACTAGTCCAGGATCACGCTAGTGCACATAGTCTCAACATTGGTAAATATCACAATCATACCACTTGATAATAATAAAGTACTTTAATTAGATAATCAAACTGGTTGCTTGACCTTAAGGCCAAGTCACAAATATACGCCTCACAGGGCGAAATTTATTAAAAGAGAAATAATAGCAGCGGAAAAAAATAAGATAACATCGTGGCGCCATCCAGTATACCACAGGCAACTGACTGGGCTCGCTCCCTAGTTAGACGGTTCCTCTTGGAGCTCCTCCTCCAAAGCTGGTGTAGACTCTTCCTCAACTGGTGTTGTATTGTGGCAAGGGTGAGTACTTGGTACTCAGCAAGTCATGCACAGAATGCAGCTAATATACTACATGCATGGCTTAATACAAAGGAATAGCTCAAGGTATATTTGTAGTAAACAGCATTTAACAAGTATCATAAGTAGATTCGAAAGCAGTAGAAACAAGTATGACATCAATAACTTTTCCAGGAGTTAAATAAACATCTTTCCTATTCCTAGTCCACATTTCCATCAACATCATCTATTAACCAAACCAAACCTTCCAAGTCCAAGTTGTTTTCACGAAAGTCTAACCCTTGACTGTAATCCCCGAGCAATGTCCAATACCGCGGACTCGGCTATTCGAATAGATTTTTCACTCTGCAGAGGTTATGCACTTTACCCACAAGATACAGTCAAACACCACAAAGGCGAGTGATCGTAATAAAGCCTTTCGGAAACGGCTAACTACGCAAGTGAACCTTTCCGGTTTTTGCCCTACACCATCCCTTCCCTTATCAAAGGCGAACTATGGGACCGACATACCGTTGGATGGGTACCATGCCTCAGCCCTGGTACGCTCCCCTTTCAAGCTACACAAAATGTGTAGTTGACACCCGAGGTATCACATGCAAGTTATTAGTAACTTACTCAACTAGGACCGTCCCATTCCGGTCATGTGGTTGCACGATTAACTTACTTCAAAGGCTTGCAAGGTTAAGTCCTTATGTTGACCAGGGCAAGACTACCCGAAGAACCAAACCATCACTCCCGATGCCACAGCTGGCCCACCTGATCATTTCTTGCCACATGCCCCGATCGAAAAACTATTTATCAAACCCCCAGTTGATTACCATGCACCACGTGCCATCAACATCACAACACATGATACCTTTCCAAAATAGGTTCAATATATCATTAAGTCAATATTAACATTTGATTGTTCAAAATCATGTCATGAGCACGTAGCAGGTCTAAGCAATATACTACAACGATCTAAATTCCCATGTTGGCAATTTAATAATGTCCAACTATTTAATCCTCAACTAAGGTGACAAGGGGTTCATGGCATACAATTCTTTATGTCAAGGTGGCATACGGCAACTAGGCAATTAACTAATCTCCCAAAATTAATCAAAGCATTTTCTAATTGAACTAGCATGCAATAATTTAAATCAAATTAATTTCAAAATGGGATCAACATGGTCAAAGCACAACTTGCCTTCAAAAAGCACTTGATCTTGGTCCTGAGCTGGCTCCTGGGTCAACACTTCACCTTCGAAGCCTCCAGGCACTTCAACATCTACTCGTAACGCGTGTAAATAGCAATAAATGAATGAAACAGTAGACTAAAAGTGTCCAAACATCCAAATTAAGTCCATAAAAAGAGAGAGCATAATTTTGTGAATTTTTAGGAATTTGAATCGGCGAAATCGGAGTTAAAACGCAAAAGTTACAAGCATTTAAAGTTTAAATAATCAATTAAATAATATTACAGAGAGAAACTTTGTCCTAAAAATTAAATAAATTTCACCATTAGGTAGATCTCAATTTTATACAAATTTAGAAATTTGAATCACTCAAATCGGAGTTAAATTGCAAAAGTTATAAGCATTTGAAGTATGAATCCATTTTTGAAATCAATAAACCGAATTAATAAATCATTTTCTTTTTTCGGAAAATAATTATTGCGTCATGGGTGACACGTGTCAGCACCCCATTGGTCCACGTGGACCTGCAGACGTCAGCGCCGGCCGAATCCCATGATGACGTCACCATGACGTCATCACGCCACGTGGCACCACCTGGGTGCTGCCACGTGTCCCGGTCCATGGACCCGGTCTACGGGCCTGGTGGGTCTATGGTGCGCTCGACGCACGCCACAGTCGTTGACATGCGGGCCCCGCATGTCAGTGGCGTGCTCACATGCGCACGGTGCTGCGGCTGGGCTACGTGACACGATCTCGTGCGTTGGATCTAAATCCAACGGCTGAGATTGGATCTGGACGCCGCAACGTGGATTTCGTTGAGGTGACGTGGGCTAACGTGGGCCGTTGGATCTTGATCCAACGGTCCAGATCTAATCTGGTTCGTTACTGCTATGGCTACGTGGCGAGATCTAAACCGTTAGATCTAGATCTAACGGCGGAGATTAGATCTAGGAAATCAAACGTGGGAAAATACCTCCGGGCGACGTGGACAGATCAGGCGCGTTGGATGGCGATCGGACGGCTGAGGGAGCTCGCGAGCGGCGATGGTGATGCGGCGGCGTTGGCAGACCGGAGCTGTTGAAGGCGACACGGGCGACGGCGTTTGTGGGCTTCTCCAGCGAGGTGAGATATCTCCACGGACGCGGCTCGACCTGGGGGTTCCGGATCTGGCTCGACGCCAGCGGAGGATCGCGACGACGGCGGGGCGAAGCAAAAACCGTGGCGGTGCTTCACGCAACTACGGTGAGCAATCCCGGCGAATCTATGGCGGCTGGACTTCGGTGGGCTAGGGCAATACGTGCGCATGAAAAAGGGCTATGGTGATGCGGCGATGACCCATGCCTTAAATAACCGAGGCGCGCTAAAATCGAACCCTAACGAACGCGCGGCGATGCGGCGGAGGAATCCGACCGAACTTCGGCGGAGGCAGCGGACAGCCGTCCACGTGGCGCGATCAACGGCCACGATGGCGCGGGCGAGATCGGATCCAGGCCAGATCCGGCCGAATCGGTACGGCTGATCCTGACCGTTGGATCTCGATCCAACGGTTCGCGCGGAATAGGGTTTGGTCCGGCTCGGGCTCGGGTGCGGTTTGGTCCGAGTCAGAATCGAGTCTGGTTCGGTTCCGGCTCGGTCGGATGAATAGTACAAACCGATTCGACATTTTCCAGCGATTTAATTATTCAATAATTCATAGAAAATTCAAATAAATCCAGAAAAATAGCAAAATACTCAGAAAAATTCCAGAAAAATTATGGAAAATATTTGAAAACATTTTGGACCCAAATAAAATATTTCCCACAAAACTTTATTTGAAATTTTTTATTTCTTTAATTATTTCAATATAGAATAAATTCAAATTAATTCCAAATAAATCCAAATAAATTCCAGAAAATTCCAAAATTTCACCGGAGTGTAAAATAACATCTAATTTCATGAAAAGCAAAAATTAGGGTGTTACAAGAGGCATCAAAATAAACCGTGAAACGCTTCCCAGGCTCGGGAAGAGTAAGAACATGAGCAGTCACTAACTTCTCCTTCAAAGTGCAGAAACTGTGCTCACACTCTGCAGTCCACTGAAATTTCATCCCCTTCTAAGTTAGCTGCGAAAGTGGCTTGGCAATGATAGAGAAATCCTGCACAAAACGCTGATAGTAGCCAGCCAACCCAAGGAAACTACACACCTCTTTGACATTGGAAGGCCTCTTCCAATCCAAAACTACTGAGACTTTGCTAGGATCTACAGATATGCCCTCTGGATTGATGATGTGGCCAAGAAAACCCACTTCTGAAATCCAGAACTCGCACTTTTTCAGCTTAGCGAAGAACTGATTCTCTCTCAAAGTACTCAGCACAAGCCTCAAATACCATTCATGCTCCCCTTCTGATTTTAGAGTAAACCAGAATGTCATCGATGAACACTACCATAAACTCATCAAGGTACTTGTGTAGCATATTGTTCATCGCCTCCATAAAGATAGCAGGAGCATTAGTTAGTCCAAAAGACATAACTTTAAATTCATAATGCCCATACCTAGTGGAGAAAGCAGTCTTCTCAATGTCCTGCTCCCTCACGCGAATCTGATTGTACCCCGACTGAAGATCAATCTTGGAGAACACCTTTGCTCCCTTCAGTTGGTCAAACAGATCCTCAAAGCGAGGCAAAGGATACTTGTTCTTGACTGTCACTTGATTAAGAGCACGATAATCAATGCACATGCGCCAACTTCCATCCTTCTTCGAGACGAAGAGGACGGGTGCTCCCCATGGCGAAATGCTACACCGAATAAAGCCCTTGGCCAACAGATCCTCCAACTGCTTTTTCAACTCATCTTGAAAAGGATGAGCCAAGCGGTAAGGAGAGATAGAAATAGGTCGAGTGCCAGGAATAAGATCAATACGAAACTCCACATTCCTCACGGGAGGTAAACCAGGCAACTCATCAGGGAACACATCAACAAACTCCTTCACTACAGGAATCTCGTCAATGGAAACTGAAGAAGATGGCTTTTCTGACATAGCCATGAGGAAACCCAACTGCCTCAAACGGCGACCAGAAAACAGACTAGCCAAAGCAAAGATGGAACTGGAAGGTATACCACCCTGAAAGTTCAACTCTACCCCTAACGGGGCCTGCAAGGTAACCGTCTTCCAGAAGCAACAGATCTTGGCACGGTACTGATGCAACCAGTCCATGCCCAAAATGACATCAAAAGGAGCCAACTGAATCACCATAAGATTGGCAAAGAAAACCTCATCATCAATGGCAATGGTGCAACCCGGGCAAACCAAAGAACTAGCAATCAAACCCCCAGGAGAACTGACTATCACAGACTCAGAAATCCGCTGAACTCCCAACTTAGCTCTACTAGCAAACTCAGACGACACAAAGGAATAGGATGCTCCGGAATCAAACAGAACAAAGGCATCAACTGAATCCACAAGCAAAGTACCTGAAACCACCTTTGGATGCCCGGCTGACTCGGCGGTCGGCAAGGCGTACACTCCCGGTGGCGCCGAGACAGTGGGAGCCCCGACACCCGGCTGATGCCCCAACAAAGCTGGGGGCAGAGGAGGCAACTGAGGAGGAGCCGACAGTTGCGGGCACCAGTAGGCTGGTGGTGACACCCACGCAAAGGGCGGATGAGGAGCGAGAGCCGCCATCATGTGCACCGACCCTCTAGAAGACGCCGCTGGAGTGGGACGAGAAGGCACCGTCTCCCACTTAATGATGATACCGGGATTCATCCGGCAGACTCGCCCCATGTGGGCGAGCTTGCCATAGTGGTTGCGACTCCCAGTCCAACCACACTCCGAAGCACGGTGCTCACCACCGCACTTGAAACAAATCATGCCCTGCCCAGGCACAGGACGAACAGCCGCTCACGAGGAAGACGACTGGGGCGGCTTCATCTTAGCCCCTGAGGAGGAGCCCTGTCCTCCCTTGAACTTCTTGAAGATGGGTCGCTGAGAAGACCCTTCTTGAAGATGGGTCGCTGAGAAGACCAACCTCCTCCACCAAAAGTCCTCTTCTGACCCCTGCATGGGGCCGCTGGAATCCCAGAACCACCAGGGTTTTGCTTATCCCTGGAGAGCTCCAACTCGAGCTCCATGCCTTTCGCCTGCTATACCACGGAGCAGAAGTCACGAGGGACAGTCGCCCCCATGAAAACTCTGAACTCCTGGTTGAGGCCCCTACGGAACCTCCTCGCCTTCTCCCTGTCGTTGGCTGCCACAGACGGCACAAAGCGCACCACATTATTGAACTCAGCCTCATACTCTGCCACGGACCTCTTTCCCTGGGAAAGAGTCATCAGAGTATGCTCCATCCTCTCAAGGAAAGACTCTGGGTAGAACTTGGCTCGGAAGCGAGCCACAAAGTCCTCCCAGGTGACCGGTCCAAGAGCGGGGGCTCTAGCAGCCAGAACCCCCTCCCACCAGATATCAGCTTGGCCCTTCATCTGAAAGGCCACAAAGCGAGCCCTCTGGACCGAGGTCAACTCTAGGACCTCAAATTGCCGCTCCATGTACCGCAGCCAATCTGCGGACTGGACCGGCATGCCCGCTCTGTCAAAAGGGTCAAGACGGAGGGACATCCACTCCCGGAGACTCATACTCGGCTCCGGCACAGCAGGGGCAGCAACTTGGGCCACTTCAGGGGGAGGCACAACAGCAGCGGCTGCCCGCAACTGCTGGCGCAGCTCCTGAACCTTCCTCTTCAGAGCCTGAACTAAGTCTGCGGTAGCGACGGGTACCTCAGCCCCTGACTGTGCCGCCGGGAGCTCCTCCTGTGCTAGCCCATGAGCATTGAGCGAAGCGCTACCCTTAGCTACAGACTCAGCAACTCCCTGAGAACCTCGCCCCTGGCCTCCACGGCCACGGCGACCACGGCCTCTACCCCTCGGCATGGCTGCTACAGACAGACAACCATCCAATCACATAGTATAAACACAACATCATATAATCAAGAATAAAGATCAAACATCATCATAAACATAGTCTTCATCAAATAAGCAAGCGCAATGCAATGATGAACCAAAACCCCATCCTACTGTGCAACCAAGTGTGTCAAATTTTAAATTACTTATTCCACTTTTGCAAGTTTTAATGTTGCTATCCTATGACAAAATTTTAGTTAAGACCTAAGCCATGTTTCTAAGTTATTTCACGTCACATTTTAGTTGTAACCTAAGGTATGACACTAAAAATACACATTCCAAGGACCTACAGCCTGGCTCTAATACCAACTGTAACACCCCGGCATTTAGTATGCCCGAATGCTACCAAACATAGACTAAGCAACCTCTAAAATCCACAATTACAAGTAAATTACAGCAAAGGAGCAAATGCTAATACCGAAAATTTTGGCAGCATCTCCTTTGTTTTTCCAAGAATTGAAGCAACAACAATAGCATAGCAATATATGGCAATATATGAGACATCTAAAATAGCAACAAATAATGGCATCACAGTTTTTAACACGTTCGGTAAAACGAGCATAACTTTCAAACGGCTGATCGGAATTAAGCGTTCTTTACGTACAATTAAAGGTATTTCAATTAACTACAACTTCTTCAACAGGCGGATGACCAAATTCCGAATCTAAATTGGCGAAAACTCAAACCGTAGGTCGACTGCACAATCTGCCCGAAACAGAGAACGTGGCAACTCTAGTTTTCTCCCAAATCTACCCAATGGCAGCACCACCACTTGATCTAAAAACATGAAATCGACCTCTAGAGCAGTACCTAGACCATCCCCAAGGATTCCCCTAGCCATACCTTCGCCCGACGAACGAAGAACCAACGGATCTCCTCCCGGTTCGCGCGATCTCCTTCCTCGCTCCAAATCCACCGGATCTCCTCATCGCGGAGTGCTCCAATGGATGGATTAGCAGGGTGGTGAGGTGGAGAACTCCGCTATGGGCAGCAAGGGTGGTGGAGAGGAGAGGAGAGGTGGTGCAATGGGGAGCATGGGGGGGCGCACGCAAGGGAGAGCGGTAGATGGGGGGCGGCTAGGGCTTCAAGGGGGTGGCGCACAAGGGGAAAAAAAGTGGGGGCTGGAGCCCCAAGGAGTCCAACCAGGATTCCCACTCCCACATGGGCCCAAACACCTCCCCACTAAAGCCCATGACCCTTTCCTTTAAGTCCAAACTTCCCCGGAAAGGCCCAAACTCCCGAAAACGGCCCGAAAACTCGATCAAACTTCATACCGTAAGTTTCAACCTCCGATTTCACAATTTTTATAATGTTTTGACCTCAACATTCACATTTTATAAGATTACTACACTCCGTGGTGTCACACTTACCACGGTTGAAACAACGAGAAAGATTCCAAAGATAACAGCGCGGCTCACGATGAACTTAGTCCATCGAACCGGTCTTAGGTTAGGGTTTTAATTCAGCTTTGAAGATGACATGACGATGAGGCTAGGCTCACATCATGATGATAGAGAAGATGAGGACATCGCACTAGGGCTCTTGCATGAATGCACGCATGCGATGACAACGAAGCGATGAGAGTTAAGCGTTAACGATGAAACGTTAACAGCAAAACGTTAACGGAGGAACGTTAACGGTGAAACGTTGACGGAACGTTAACGGCGAACGCGAAGCGATGGAAAGATGCACATGAAATAAGATACCGGCCGTCGGTGCAACGACATGGCTGCGAAGGAATACCAACAGAGATGGCAAACCGAACGCGAACCGGTAGCAACGGGCTAGGTTGAAAGACGACGGTTTTAGGTCGGAACCGGGCTTTGTCGGCGAACGGAGGCCAAAAGAATTCTAAGGATGGTCCAAAATAGTACATGATGATCCATCGGATGCGACAACACGGCCGGAGCGAGCTAAAATAGCCGGTGTCAAAAGACGGCGCGCGGCGGCGGCTAAACGACGGCCTAAATATATAAAAAAAAATTCGGAGGACGAGATGGTAAAGGGGGGATGTCTACCACATAGAACGCGGCGAGACGAACTCAGCGGTATAGTCGGATTTTGCGACGCCCCTCCGGATTAATCACAAATTGCCGATTAACGGGTTTCGAATCTAAACTTTGGACGGCCATAACTTCTAGAATAATGATCGGAACTTAACGAAATTTGACCGAGAGCTAGATGGGACCAAGAGGAACACTGTGACATAGGTGGCTCAGAGATTTACCTGCTGGAACAGCAGGGAACGCGCGAGGATGATTGTCGCTGTCAGAAACGCAGTCTGATCGCAGTCTGATCGGAGAAAATATTTTTCTGCACACAATTTAGAGATAAAAACTATGAGGAAATATGTGCATCATGTATAGGACATCGACAAGAGTATACACAAAAAATTTCACGGTCAAACTCCAAAAATTGAGGGAGATATGGCCTCAGCAAGATTCGAGATTGAAACAGACATACCTTTTGATTCCATGAGCCAAATTGGACGAAATTTGGAGGTTAGATAGATGGTACCTTGGATCACACTGCTACGAAAACAGATCTTGAAAAGAGTCGACGACCTGCCCGAGACATGGCTCCAAAGTTTGGCCGTCGTCGGGCGACGTCCGGAGCTTCTTGCGGCGGCTCGAAGGTTTCGAGAGATTAATATGTGGTTGTGGCCATGGGGGAGAGCCATGGGAGGTCTACCAAAGTTAGGGGAGGCGGCTAGGTCAAGAAAAATCATGTTTGGAGGTATTTCGGTCGGTTTGGGCATTTAACTGAGCACTTGGCGTGCGTGGATCGGATCCGGGCGACGTGGCGCTCTCTGGGCGTCCGATCGGCATCGAACGGGCCAGCGCGAGGGGGCGACATGGCCCATCGGGGCTGGGCACGTGGCTAGCTTGGTGCGGGCGAGCGGCTGGGCCTGGCCTTGCCAGCCAGTGCGTAGGAGGGGTGGCTGGGCCGGCTGGCCGAGCTGGGCCGAAGGCGAGGTGGGGGTGGGGCACGGGGCCCGGTGGCGGTGTGGGCTGGTGGAGGGAGAGAGGGAATTTGGCCCAACGCCATTTTTGAATTTTCCAGCATTTTGCGAATAAAAATAATTCCAATAAATTCAAATAAATCATTTGATGCAATGAAAATACCAGAAAAATTCTAGAAAATATTTTGAGATATTTTGAACTCAAATAAAATATTTTCAAAAAACCTTTATATAAAATTTTCTAATATTTAATTAATTTCAATAAAAGGTCTTAATACAAATCAATTCCGAATAAATCCAATAAATAGCAAACGAGCTCCGAAAAATCTCAAAAATTACAGAAAATTTTCTTGGAGCACAAGGAACCCAAATAAAAAAAAATAATTTTATTTAAAATATAAAATAATCAAATTAAATTGTTTTAGCTTCTAGAAAATTCAAATTGCACTTTATAAACGTGAGAAAATCAACGAAAATTTTTGGGAAGGTAAACTAAACCAAAATTTTTTGAAAAGCCAAATTTTGGGATGTTACACCTAGAATGTTGTGCAGGGTTCTTAGCAATGCATATCGCATTAGTGTTATCACACAAAAGAGGAACACTATCCAAATTAACTCCACAATCCTTAAGTGTAGCTACTATCCAAAGAATTTGAGAACAACAACTAGCAGTAGCCACATGTTCAGATTCAGCAGTTGATTGTGCAACAGAAGATTGTTTTCTAGATGACCATGCAATAAGAGAATGACCTAAGAAGTGACATGAACCAGATGTACTTTTTCTATCAATTCTACATCCTCCAAAATCAGCATCAGAAAACGCACTTAAACTAATGCATGAGGAAGCAGAAAACCAAATGCCAAAGTCTTGAGTACCATGGAGATACCTGAAAATTCGCTTGACATCTTGTCGGTGTGAAGAACGCGGGAAAGCTTGAAAACGAGCACATAAGCACACAGCAAAGTGTATATCCGGCCTTGATGCAGTGAGGTACAAAAGTGAATCTATCATGCTTCTATATTCCTTTTGATAAACCGTCTCACCATCTTCATCTGGATCAAGTGTGCAAGTGCTTTCCATATGTGTCAAAATTAGCATGCTGTTTTCCATCCCAAACCGATGCAGCAAGTTTTTCGTGTATTTGCTTTGATACACAAAAGTACCATCCTTTGTTTGCTTGATTTGAAGTCCCAAAAAGTATGTCAACTCACCCATCATACTCATCTCAAATTCCTTCCTCATGATTTCTGAAAACTTAGACACTAAAACATGAGAGGGACCACCAAAGATAATATCGTCAACATAAATCTGAACGAACAGTTGATCATTGACTTGCTTGAGTAAAAAGAGAGTTTTGTCAACCTTTCCTATTGTAAACCCCTTCTCAAGTAAAAAGGTTTTTAGCCTATCATACCATGCTCTAGGGGTTTGCTTTGAACCATACAAAGCTTTTGATAATTTGTATACATGATCTGGAAACTTGGGATTTTCAAAACTAGGTGGTTGCTTAATATACACCTCCTCATTAATATAGCCATTAAGAAAAACACTTTTCACATCCATTTGATACAATCTAAATCCTTTGATGCAGCAAATGCTAAAAGAATTCTAATGGCTTCAATTGTAGTATAGGAGCAAAGGTTTCATCAAAATCTAAGCCTTCAACGTGAGTAAAACCTTGAGCAACCAATCTAGCCTTGTTTCTAATAACAACACCATCCTCACTTTGCTTATTTTTGAAAACCCATCGAGTTCCAATAATATTAAAATCAGGAGGTGGTGAAACTAGCTTCTAGACTTTATTTCGTTCAAAATTCTCTAATTCTTCATGCATGGCATTGATCCAAGATTCGTCAAATAATGCATGAGATATATCTTTAGGTTCAAAAGAAGCAACTAAAGCAGAATGAGCATGAGTGTCAGAATGGATAAACCTGGATCGGGTGATTCTCTCATTTAAGTCTCCAATTATTTGTTCAGGTGAATGCATTTTCTGAATGTGCAATGGAGTTGTAGCTTCAGAAACTTCTTCTTCTCCTTGTTCGATTTCAGCATGAACAAATGATGTTGTAGCTTGAGGATATTTAGCTGTAGATGATGTAGTAGTAGGTGCAGAAGGTGCTACAACTGGTTGTGCATTAGGAAGAGTCAAAACCTCATGCTCAACATCATCATCGTTGTCCTCATGAGCAAATATATTCTCCCCCTGAACATATGCACCTGTACCTGCATCATTTGGACTAGTGCCTGCACTAGCCTCATCAAAAGTAACTTCACAGATTTCTACAATTTTTTTAGTCTCAAAAACAAGTACACGATAGCCACGAGTCTATATAGGTACATATTTTTCATGTAAATTACCTCTTATCAATCCAGCATTACATGCAAGCACAGCTTGTAGGAGAGTTGGACATGGAGGCTACGTCCATGTTGGCGCGCCTCCAAGCAGGCATCCAGGTGACCGCCGCTGAGGCTAAGGCAGCTTGGGAGCGGGTCCGCGACAAGGTGAGGTGATTGGGTCACTGTGCGGGCTACCAGGGGGTGGAGATGTTGTCAGACATAGCACACTGCGTCTGCGTTGGCCAGCACCTCACCATCCCCTGGTGGCTCCTTGTGGACCTATGCTCGCACCTCCCCGTGCCAGTCGGCTTCCATGGGCTGACGTCGGCTACAGCGAGCCCCTATTCCGGCCTCCCGCATAGCAGCATTGGGGTCACGAGGGGCAGTCTTCGTCTCACACCCCACCAGGACCCCAGTGTGGTTTCGGCTACGACGACCGGGAGGAGGCAGCATTCGATGTGGAGCAGTACCTGTTGACGGAGTACTTCGGCCCCTCTCAGCTCTCGGGAGCACCACACCTAGACACACCCGAGTCGCCGGCAGACTACACTACCCTTGCACCGCAGGGCCGGCCTAGGAGGGTCGTTCGTCCTCCGTCGCCACTCACGTACTCCACGGACCAAATCAAGAGGTGTGGCCGTGACTAACTTGTTATATTGCTGTACTTTTGTACTTTCTTTTTTTCAGCACCATGTTGTATAACTGTCTGAACTCAGTGCTCGTATTTTTTTAGCTTATCCTTCTCAATTAGTAACGCGTGTGACTTTTCCGATTTTTGCAACTCCGTGTTGGGGCAACGTCCGAGCATCTCGCCCATAGATAAGTGGTAATCCGCGTTGCGTATGTCCAGAACAATGAAACGCTTAAGCCTTTTCGGCAGCTCGTAAATATCCTGTTGAAAGGTATTTTTTTGAAAGAATGGAGCAGATTTTCTATTTAATATATGGACTACCATATTCTAGAAAAATATTTTATTTACACCTTTCTTTGCATGTAAATTCTACTAGTGCAATAACCCTAAGTATTATAGTCGACAACAAACGATAACGCTTAAGCCTTTTCAGTAGCCCGTAAAATACCATGTTTAAATGTGTTTTTTGGAAGAATGGAGCAGATTTGCTATTTGATATATGGACTACCATATTCTAGAAAAATATTTTATTTACACCTTTCTTTGCATGTAAATTCTACTAGTGCAATAACCCTAAGTATTATAGTCGACAACAAACGATAACGCTTAAGCCTTTTCGGCAGCCCATAAAATATCATGTTGAAAGGTATTTTTTGGAAGAATGGAGAAGATTTGCTATTTTATATATGGACTACCATATTCTGGAAAAATATTTTATTTACACCTTGCTTTGAATCTAAATTCTACTAGCGCAATAACCCTAAATATTATAGTCGACAATAAACGATAACGTTTAAGCCTTTTCGACAACACGTAAAATATCCTCTTGAAAGGTATTTTTTTTGGAAGAATAGAGTAGATTTGCTATTTGATATATGGACTACCATATTCTGGAAAAATATTTTATTTACACCTTTATTTGCATCTAATTTCTACTAACGCAATAACCCTAAGAAGCATAGTCGACAACACCTTTATTGCAAAACGAGGGTGGGAGAGGTTGGAGAGGGAGATTAGAGAGAGGGCGATTCACAAATCAGATGTTACTGCGGAAAATAAGGTAGGCCACACTCTTTATTTATTATGGCTTAAAACTGAAAGGAGTACCACGAATAAAGAAAATAATAGTTACAACTAGACGTCTACTGAGTGCTTTGAGGCCACTTCCCCTTCGCCCATGCCTCCGGTGGGGCTTCTCTAGCACGACGCGCCCTCTCTTGTTTCCTCTCTCTCCCTCAGCCTCCTTCTCCTCCGCTTCCTTTCTACGTGCCTCCTCGCGTGCGGCATCACAGTGCTCTTAAAGCTACCGCGTGAACTCCTCGGCCCGGTTGGCTTGATCAAGGAGCCTTTGGTCTTCGGGGTTGATCTCCATATCAAACCATTCGTCAAATTCACATAGTGGCGGAGGCGACTACATAAAACATAAATTAGTAAAGTTTCATGTACAAATATTGCGAAACAATTACGCTTATTACCATTTGGCGATTCTTTAGGCTCTTCTCCAGCGGGTTGAAGGCGTAGTTGCGGCACTTCCAATACCTCCTCTTCCAAGTTGGCATTTCCCAAGAGCGGACAAGCCTGCAAGGATCTCCGCACATACACATCGGTGGTACAGCTCCAGGAGGTAGGAAGAGATCCAGGTATGCTGAATTGCACGGCCAAGCGCTTCCCTCTTCCTTTGCTTTCCCTTTTCCTTTTCCACTTGCATGCCTCGGCATTTTGGATTGATCCTCTACTTCTTCTTTTTTTCTCCCTCTCCTTCCCTTCTCTTCTTTTCTTTCTTCCTCTTTCGCTGCTGCCTTTGCCATACCGCGAGTGAGAACGAAGGTTATAAAGGGTAGATATCGCCCAACAATGGAGTGATCGCTCGGATATGGAGTGATCGCCCCATATTAGGGCGATATTTACCCCGAGCGTGTGCCCCCTGACAACAATGACGGCATTGAACGGTACTTCCTAACGTTTCCTGCCGAAATTCTGCCATGGCAACTGGAACCGAAACGCAACAGGCGTTTTTTGCTGCCGCGAGAGGTGGAATTTTTTACTTTTAGAATTCTTTGTTTTCGTACTTCAGCCCAATGTGGAGGTCACCTGTTGGCCGTGAGTGGTATGAAATAAAGGGCACCTGTCGCCCATGCATGGGGCGATCTCCGCCATGGCACAAACGGCAGCGTTGAACGCTACCACGGCAGGCAACCAATTGCCGTAGGGATGGGTGATCGTCGGCATCGGCAAAAGGCAACACGGCCAACGTTTCCCGCCGAAACCCCGCCATGGCAACTGAAAGCGAACCGTGACATGCATTTTTCGTTTCCCGCCGAAACCCCGCCATGGCAACTGAAAGCGAAGCGCGACAAAAGTTTCTCGCTGCCGCGACAGTTTTCATGGCAACTGAAAGCGAAATTGCTATATCGCTAAAACGTTAAGTCGTTAAAACGCTAAGTCGCTAAGTCGCAAAAATGCTAAAACGCTAAGTTGCTGAGTCGCTAAAATGCTAAGTTGCTAAATCGCTAAAACGCTGAGTCGTTAAATCTCTAAAATGTTATGTCGTTAAAATGCTAAGTTGTTAAATCGCTAAGTCGCTAAAACGCTGAAACTCTAAGTCGCTAAAACGCCTGGATATAGAGCGATCGCTCCATATTAGGGCGATATTTACCCCAGGCAGTGTGCCCCCTGACAGCATTGACAGCATTGAACGATACTTCCTGATGTTTCCCGCCGAAATCCCGCCGTGGAAATTGGAACCGAAGCGCAATAGGCGTTTTTCGCTGCCGTGATAGGTGGAATTTTTTGCTTTCAGAATTCTTTGTTTTCGTAATTCGGCCCGATGTGGAGGTCACCTGTCGGTTGTGAGTAGTGTGAAATAAAGGGCACCTGTCGCCCATGCATGGGGCGATCGACGCCATGGCATAAACGGCAGTGTTGAACACTACCACGGCACGCAACCTATCGCCACAGGGACGGGCGATCGTTGGCATCGGCCAAAGGCAACACGGCCAACATTTCCCGCCGAAACCCCGCCATGGCAACTGAAAGTGAAGCGTGACAGGCGTTTCTTGCTGCCGCGACAGTTTTCGTGGCAACTAAAAGCGAAGCGCGACAGGCATTTTTCGTTTCTCACCAAAACCCCGCCATAGCAACTGAAAGCGAAGCATGGCAGCCGTTTATTTTGCAGGGGAGCCACCTGTAGCCCCTGGTTGGGGCGATCGCCCCTGAGTGGGGTGATAGCTGCCACGGCAGCTAAACGGCAGTGATGGCAGGATATAAATGTTGCTGTGGCAGGCTATTATCGCCCCACTCACGGGCGATCGCCCCAATCACGGGCGACATGAGCCTATTCCTGTCATTTTTGTTTTCGTCGATTAGTTTTGAAAATATATATATATATATATATATATATTAAAGAAAAAAAATTCGTGCCCACAAAGCATCAGTCTCAGGCTGAATTTATCAGTGTTGTCCACAATGGATAGGCCCACACGCAGTACAGTTATTGTGCATTGGAGTCCACAAATAACTGGACCCATTAACATCTGTTCCGAGAGAAACTGGGCTCATCTACTCCCTCGTTTGGGTTGTCAGCAGCTGCCTCTACTTCGTATCTATCTTAAACCCTGGGGCCCATTTTTAGCCGGCCCAACGTTGGGAGGGCCCATGATCGCCGTGAAGCACTCGAGCAGTTCGTACATGCTAATCTTGTCATTACTAATCAAAGGGAAATCTGCAATTTTGTCCGAAAGTACAGATTTTTTTGGATCAATTTCATCTTCCAGATATGTTTAAACGACGAAAGATACCCGAGACAGTCGAGTTTCAACAGGGAATTTTTCGAGATGAATGATATCAGTATTCAACAGGCAAGGAAACAACGAAGTTGCACATGAGTACAAGCCTACTCCTTGTCTTATCCGCTGTTGAAATTGGATTACACGGGGATGGGAATTATACGACAAAAATGGTCGGTGCCAGCAGCTCTCCACAGTTCATCCATGCATCTCTATGAGTGGGTGAGGTTCCTATACCATTATTAATCAGTTGGATGTGTGCGCTATATTTAACGTTTTATCTATCCGTCGTTCAGGTTAAAAGTAGCGTACGTACTCCCTCCAGTAAAAAATAAGTGTTGTTCTAGAATAAGTGTAGTAAAACAATTTTAACTTTGATCAACAGTATATTTACAAAAATTTAGATGGGTCATATGAAAATGATATAATTATTTTTATTAAACAAATACTTTCATGATATTAAAAATACATATATATTGTAATTCAAGTGATGATGCTGTTTAATATATGCATGGTTCATAAAACAGTAAAATAATATGGCACAAAACAAAGTCCCGATGAAGTCTTCAATAAAATTATAAAAGGAAAGTCAGCAATGTGTATGCAGCATCCTTCAACGCAGAAGATCTGGATCTAACGGAATATATTGCCTGCATTTCCGGCGGGTCTTCAGGTAAACAGTGATTATGTACAGACTAAACACCAAACAAAAAAAATTAAAATTTAGAGAAAGTACAACACTTGAGGGCACAACGAAGTCCACAAGGAAACTACTAAAGCTGAGCAACTCAGGCTGCATGCACTGAACAGAGCTTAATAATTAATCAATAGAGGTAGGGACAAGGGTCTCTGAGCTACTAGATCTCTGACTCCATCTACTTTATTTATTCCATTGTGGACTAAAACCTTATTGGATTACTAGTAGTTAATTATTGGTTGTCCTCTATAGACTCTATCCTGAAATACCTTTTATTTCCTATTTATCTTAATCAGATCATATTTGACTTCAGCAGGGCATTACAGTTAATGTGTCAATGTTTGGCAAAATGTGACCAGTCTCAATGAGCATTGATATATGTACCGAATTTAGTTGGATGGTCTATATCAAGATGCTAGGTGAAAAATGAGCTTCTATTTACATAACTGGTTCAAAAAGACCATAAACCGTAACTTGAGCGACTCATTCAATCATTTATGTGCGAAGCATGCATATTTCTGTATCTAAGAATATATGTGCATATGGCTGATCGAATGACGTGCCAGAATTCTTTAGAGCATGCTTATAGCTAGATGATTGTGATTCTCCTACTGATTAATAAAGATTACAGCTGCCTTCGCTTAAAAACCACACAAAAATGGAAATCAGCTAATTGACAGCGAAACACTGACATACCTGAAATATTACCCTGATAACTAGCTTGTACCCTTGTGTATCACAGAGAATTAGACCCCCACAAAATTGTACTACATACGTATATAGTTTTGCCACCTCTATCATAACCATCCTTTAGCTTCCCTTCTCCACATCTAGCGCAGAACCCGGCCGTCCCTGTGAAGTTTCTTGGATTCGATTAACCACACCCAGTTAATTACCTCGATCGGGCAGCAAGGACAGCTGCTAGAAATTTTCGGAAGTAGTAATAGCAACCTTAGTACAACAGGGGTTGCAGTATTTTAATTGTGGTAGCCCTGGAATATTTGTCGTCTACTACATTTGGAATCCCTAAACCCATGTCGTGGGCATTCTGGTCGGTGTTGCTCATGCATCCACACATGTACTCGATCGAGTAACTAAATATCTTTTTATAATATTGATTTTTTTTTCGAGGAAGAGGGCTTGATCTATGTGTCATTCGGACTACATTAATATCCAACCTATTGCAATCAGGAGGTTTCCCACAAGAGAAGCCTCTCCACGTGTCCTTTCTCTCATTTTTGCGAAAAAGCCTCTACATTCCTTCAAATTACGGATAGGTCCTTCCGAATAACAAAAAGGTCCTTTATGATTTTTTGTGAGAGGAAGAAAATCGCGCCGATATTGCATTTAGGTCCCTCGTGGCGCGATATTGCATTTAGGTCCCTCGTTTGTTAATTTACCGGAAAAAACTCCCGTTAAATAGAAATCACAAACGAGCCTTTTCTAATTATTCGGGAAGTGGTTAGATCCAAAGAAATTACGAACAGGTCCCCGGTTTTTACATCCAGATCCTTTCTCCGTTTTCTCCGAAAAAAATATTTGCATCAACAGAAAGATGTGTACTTTTTTCCGGCTCGGTCTCTAAGGTTTTTCGAACCTCCAAAAATTCGAAAAATACATTTATGTCTACTTTTTCTCCGGAAAAAAAACGCAGAGTTATTTTTCGTTCACGCGCTTGGCGTGCGCATTTAAAAATAAGTCTAGATTTATTTTTTTCTCCGGAAAATTATTTTTGCTCTAGAAAAAAAATGCAAAATTGTATTTTTTTTTTTTTACGACTCGGTCTCTAAGGTTTCTCGAGCCTCCAAAAATTTGAAAAATACGTCTGTCTACTTTTTCTCCAAAAAAAAAAACGCAGAGTTATTTTTCGTTCACGCGCGCGGCATGCGCATTTAAAAATACATCTAGATTTATTTTTTCTCCGGAAAAAAAAATGCAAAATCATTTTCCGTTCATGCACGGTGTGCGCCGTGTACTTTTTCCCTAACGCGGTCTCTAAGGTTTCGCGAGCCTACAAAAATTTAAAAATACATCTAGATCTATGTTTTCCCTGAAAAAAAAACACAATCATTACCCGTTCACGCGCGCGGCGTGCGCCGCGCTTACGTCCTAGTTATACTGATAGTTATTCCTAACTATGCATCGTCTGACTACTTCATGATTCAAATAGGAAAAACATTTGTACTAACATCTCACGCACAATGCCATCTAACTAATCCAAGATGTATGATCCAACTAAGGCCACGTTTGAAGTGTGGGAGTTTCATGCCAATATATCCTGAAAAATAGCATAGCTTCCTGCAATGTTTATTTATAAAAAAACATAATTAGAATGTAAAATTTAGGAGATATTAAACAAAAAGTTTATGCCTCTTTTAAGAATATCTAATAATGATCATAAGATACTTCAAAGTGAGCTACACGAAAAAATTCATCAAATTCCACTTTCTATAGCATAATTTGCGTATATACTCTTTTTTCTGATGGGAAAACTATATATTCCTTTTACATATGGAAAATGGTATATAGCAAAAATAAAAGATCTTGATGAATTTTTCAACTATATCGCATTGGAGTATCTTAGAATAAGTATTTAAGTATACCGAAGTGATAAAGAAGTAGAACACGTTCATTTAAGCAGTATATTATAAGTGGGAGTATGTACTCCCAAGAGATACTCGCATTGGAGTATCTTGGGAGTACGTATTCCCACCTTCAGTATACTACTTAAATGATGTTGTTATACCTCTATCATTTTGAGTATACTGTAATGTTGATTATAAGATATTTGAAAGTGATTTCTAGGAAAAATTACATCAAAGTCCACTCTTTATAGCATAATTTGTATACATACAATTTTTCTACATTGAAAAGGCTATATAACAAAAAATAAAGGGTGTCATTGAAAATTTTTCAACCAAATCACATTATAGTATCTTAAAATTACTATTGAATTATACTAAATGTAATAAAGGAGTATAACACATTCGTTTAAGTAGTATATTAGAAGTGGGAGTATGTACTTCTAGGTGTACAATAAAGAAGTCATTGTGCTTTAAAACGGGTATTCCCCTAGGTATCGTGTGTGAAAAAGTTTGGAATTTTGAATGTTGAGTTTAACTAGTTTACTAACTACCTCAAAATGGGTTGACCTAAAATTCAAATTAGAGTTGCCTTTTTATGGTAGTTTGATTGTAGGTATGTGCTGATTATCTATATAAATCAGCAAAGTACGTGATCTAAATTCATTCAACATCTTTGAATTCAAGGATTATTTTTCAAAGGTATGCATTTCATTTGAATTATTATAGATGGGTATATACCCTAAAACAAAAATTTGCAAAAACATATACTTGAATTTGGCTTGAATTCATGCATTTGAAATCATGGTGCCGAAAAACATTCATTAGCTCCATGTCCCAAACCTGTCCAAAGCTGGCTAATATTTAGGCCTATAAACAAGCTGAGCTCGAGCGAACCTAGTCTCTTAAACGCGATCTCGGTAAAAGCTCGAGCCGATCTTGAGCGATCCTAACTTGAAATCCGAGCTTGGACCAAGTTTGAGCCTAGCTCCGTCCAAGCTCAAGTTGGCTCGAGCTCGGCTCAAGTAATGCAATAATCTAGAAAAAAGAGAAAGGGGAACCTCATGGGCCAAGCCACTGGCTGAGTCAGCCTTGGCTAAACAATGATTATGTGTTGAGGAAACTAAAGAAGCATAAACAAAACTATCCCACTCATGACCTAGATCTAGATGTAGTGGTCTTTGCTTTAAAGAATTGGAGGCATTATTTGTATGGGGAATCTTGTGATATTTTTACTAATTATAAGTGCCTCAAGTACATTTTCACCCAGAAAGACATGAATTTAAGGCAACAGAGGTGGTTAGAACTGAAAAAAGACTACGATCTTATAATTCAGTATCATCCTAGCAAGACAAATGTAGTGACAGATGCTCTTAGTCTTAAAGTGACACCGCTTGCTCTTGATTGCCTCATTGTTGATGTTGTTCGTATGGGAGTCCCTTTTTGCTTTGAGGGTATAGTGAAAGTTGAAACTCAGTTGATTATGGAGTCGGCGATTTTAGAACGTGTTAGAGAGGTACAACAATATGATTGGCTTCTTCAGCAATTGAGAAAATGCATCGATGAGGGCCAGTCTGAGGATTTCAACAATGATGAGATAGTTGCTTTGCGGTTTAAGGGATACCTTTGTGTACCCTAGAAGTCCCATGTCAAGGATGATATCCTAAAAGAAGCTCATTGCACCCCATATATAGTTCATTCTGGTGAGATCAAAATGTATCGGGACCTAAAAAAGGGCTTCTGGTGGAAAAGGATGAAGGTTGATATTGCTCATTATGTGGCATCCTGTGGTATTTGTCAACAGGTGAATGCTGAATATAAGCATCTGGCAAGGTTGTTGCAACCTTTAGAGGTTCCTATATTGCTATGGGATGATATATCTATAGATTTCATGGTTAGCCTACCTCGTACATAGTGAGGGAAGGAAGCTATATGGGTAGTGGTGCACCATCTTAGTAAGTTTGCACATTTCATTCCCATTCACACGACAAATTCAGCGAGCATTTTGGTTCTTATTTATGTGCGAGAGATTATGAGGCTGCATGTATGTGCCAAAGTATATTATTTTTGTACAAAAGACTATTGTTTTTTATCGGGACACCAAGTTTGTCTCCATGTTTTGGGAGAATTTGCAGAGTGCTTTGGGCATGCAACTTCACCTTAGCACTGCTTTTCATCCTCAAATAGATAGCTAATCTGAGCATACTATTTAGACTTTGGAGGATATGCTTAGATCTTGTGTTTTGGCATGGAAAGACAGTTGGGAGGATTATTTGACACTTACTGAATTTGCCTATAACAATAGCTACCACACCAGCATTCGAGCAGTAATCATTTGAAGTGTTATATGGGTGGAGTTGTAGATTACCCTTTGCTGGGATGCGTCAGGGAGAAGGCAGTTTTGGGTCTCGATCGGATTCAGCAGATTGTAGATCAAGTGGTAGAGGTTTGGCAGAACCTTCTTGCAACTCAGAGTATGCAGAAAAACAATGCTGATGTGAGAAAGCAGAAATTGGAGTTTGAGGTCCTTCTGAGGGTGTCTCCCACCAAGCGAATTATTTCCTTTAGTACCAAAGGGAAGTTTAACCCAATATACGTTGCGCCAATCCCAATTGTGGCACGAGTTGGAAAGTTGGCTTAATGTTTGGAACTTCTTGAAACCTTGCAAGAAGTGCACAATGTGTTTCATGTGTCCATGTTGAGGAAGTTCTTGCATAACCTAGAGCATATCTTATCGCTTGAGCTATTGGTGATTGAGTAGGATCTCACCTTTGAATCCTGGCTAGTGCGGATACTAGGGGAGTCAGCGAGTATTGAAATATAGAACCCTGAAGTATGTCAGAGTGTTGTGGTCGCATCAATATGAATGAGAAGTGATTGGGAATTGGAGTCTCTCATGGATGAGAAGTATCTAGAGCTATTCATGTTGGGTATGTGATCTGATGTGATTTATTTTCCATGTTGATTATGTTTCCATGTAGATGGCAAGGGGAGAATTCATGGTCAAATTTTGTTAAGGGAGGAACAATGTGACAATCCAATAAAAGAGAAAGGAGAACATTGTGGGCTAGGCCACCGACTGAGTTGACTTTGATGTGTGTGTGCCCTACCGCTTGGCCCAACTGGCTTTCAATAGGGTACGGGGGAGTACTAAGCACTAACCCTAGCCACCTTCCCCCAAGGTGTTGCACACCGTGCCACCGACCCCTCATGCACCATCGCTGTGTCACCCATCACCGTGCGCCTCGCCATCGCCATCACCGCTGCCAAGACTGCTACGTGGTCGTGCCCTTCTCCGCGAGTAGGCCATGAATTGACCGCGCCCTAGTGACACCCTTTTCCCTCTTTTCATGTTCCATATCAATTGGTGCACCCGATTTAAAATCCATTTATGTAACCATGTAGAAGGTGACCAACATATTGGAGGACACTACTACAGATCTGGCCTTCCATACCGGCCCATCAGTATCGGTTATGCATGAACCGAGACTGACAACTACATCAGTACTGGTTAAACGGTCTACTGGTTCGGGGGCATCTCAGTACTGGTTTAATATACCAACCGGTACTAATGTTCTACCATCAGTACCGGTTTGTTACACCACCCGGTACTAAACAGCTGTGGACCCAGCAGGATGCGTAGAACCGGTTGGTGTAACCAACCGGTACTGATGATCCCACATCAGCACCGGTTTAATATACCAACTGGTACTGATGGTCTAACATCAGTACCGGTTGTTTATGCAACCCGATACTAAGCAACCGTGGGACCATCAGGCTGCTTAGTACTGGTTGGTGTAACCAACCGATACTAATGATACCACATCAGCACCGGTTGGTGTTTTAAACCGGTACTAAATCTCTTCGTCTCCCGTGCCCACCCTCGATCCCGCCCCGTGCTCCTTTTCGATGAAACTCTTCGTGTTCATCAGAATTGAAGTGCTTTCTCTTCGTCTTCCAATTTCCACCTATAAAACGATTAGATGACTGAGGGAGACATACGAGCAGTGAGACATATAGTTGCCCAATTAAAATGGCATCTCCATCTCCTTCTCCCTCTGGCGCACCATCACCACCCCCATCACCACCCCCAGAGGAGGAGCGGGAGGAGGAGGATCCAGAGGAGGTGGAGTGGGAGGAGGATCCAGAAGAGGAGACGAAGGAGGAGGAGGAGGAGGAGGCCATGATCCACTGGGGGAGCTTGTCGGAGGAGGAGGAGGACGAGGAGGGAGGGGGGATGGGATGACGACGACAGCCCCCCCAGCAGCGACGACGAGTGGTGGTTTCCGTGATCGCGCCACCCGCCACTCGTCACTAAATATTATATATATTTATATATATATATATTGTAATTAATATATTGTAATGTTATTAAATATTGTAATGCAATGAATATAATATTTTGTGTTCTATATGTCATGTTTTACATTCAATTTTCGTGCCATTGTCGCAGCAATAATGAGCCAAAAATTATGGTCGCCACAATTATGAAACATTAAAAAAAATTATGAAACGTTAAAAAAAATGTTCAAAAAAATTATGCCACAATGAGAGAAAATCATTCAAAAAATCGGCATCGAGAAACATTCAAAAGTGAAAAAGTAGGCCATTTTGTCGCAAAAATAATGAGCCAAAAATTATGGTCGCCTCCCGTCGCCTCAACTGTTAAATTCAAATATTCAAAACAATTATGAAATGTTCAAAAAAATTATGCCACAATGAGAGAAAATCATTCAAAAAAAATCAACTTCGACAAACATTCAGGAGAAAATCGGATTTTTTTTCTTCAAAATTTTGGTTCAACGGTCACTAGGGGGCGCATCAGTACCCTAGGGGGCGATTCCACCGTTCAACTTGGCATGCGGCTTCCACGTCAAGAACCACGTGCCAATTAGCATCGCGAAATGGGAGAATGTCCCCAAAGATACAAAGAACATGATCTGGACCTATTTGAAGGAGACATTCACCTTCCTCGAAGGGACCGAAGAGAAGGTGAAGAGTTACGCATTGAAGAAGATGGCCATCGCATTCCAGACATATAAAATGAAGTTGAACACAGAATATATCAAGAAGGACCTAACGCCTGACTTCAACAAGCACCCAAAGTTGCAGGATCACTGGGACGTGTTCGTCAACTACAAGAATTCGGAAGAAGGCCGAAGTTTGACCGACAAGAACATCCGGAATGGATAGAAGAAGCAATACCACCACCGCCTCGGCACTGGTGGTTACCGCCGGGCGATGCCCAAATGGGAGACGAGAGAACAGGGATTGCTTGTGAAGGGTGTCACGCTGGTGACTTTGGAATGCCCAGACAGAGCGAAGAACTGGTTCTATGCTCACGGCGGTGCCCTTGATGATGATGGAAACCCGATGTTCTGTGTTGTGCTGATAGATGTGGCTAGTAGACTTGTACAGTCGATCTAAGATTATTCCCAGGGCACCTTCGTGGCAAACAGGGAGCACGGCGAGCTAACAACGGCCCTACAAAAACCGGAGCACCCTGGACGCACACGAGGCATTGGAGTTGTTCCGTGGAAGATTGGTTTTGCTAAGGACGCCAAGACCTACAAGAGTCGGGTGAGAAGCAAGTCCCGACAGGCATAGTGGCTGCTAATGCTTGACGAACACTTGAAGCAAACACATGAAAGCATAAAAGAAGAGGTCCAAAGACAGTTGGAGATAGCCTTGAGCCAACAGATGGATGCGAGCCAAGAACCTCCTACTAATGCAGACGTCATTGGCCCCACAGGGCGGTGGAGCAGCTGTGCTTCTAGTGGGCTGCCCGAAGAGGATTTGGGACACTGGCCTGTAGATTACATCACGCAGCAGGCACCTTGTGAGCTGCACGTCCAAGCGAAAAACATCTCCTTTATAGCGACTCACGGCAGGGCTCACCAAGTGGAACCAGGGCAGGTCATCCATGGCCAGCATATACCGCCGGCTACTCCAAGGTCTCGGTGGAGGAGGTATGCCCAGGGTGCGAGGACTTTGACCTCGACATTCCCGGAGGTGACGGGACTACAAAGTTAGGAGAGGCAGTGCACAATTTCATACTATGGTGTAAGAAGTACATCATTTTTGGAGACATACATAAGCGGTCCTCTCCGACACCTCTGACACCTCCATCGTCACCTCCGTCACCTCCATACTCACCAAAGAAGATTACCATCAGAAGAATCATGTCTCCTGCACCAACCTCGCACACGAAATTCCAATTCCAACATCGTCGCCCAAGAGTAGCCAGCCAGCTTAGCCAACAGCTCGCAAGAAGATGCGGTCCACCCAAAGCAATAAGCTGGATGCACCTCCAAAGCAGGTGTCGACGTATAGTGTCGGTAATAATATCGGGGGGGGTGTTGATCTAGGGGGCAAGGTGCTGGATCGGGGACTCGATGGTAACACAAGAAAAGAATCTAGACAGGTTCAAACCATCTGCGGTGGATGTAATACCCTAGTCCTGTGTTCTGGGATTATCTGGTCTCTCTCCTTGAGATACTCCCACCCCTCTTATATACCGGGGGGGAGTCCAACTCGGTTACTAGGGGAAGAGTCCGAGTTGGTTACAAGTAAAGGGATCGTATCTTTCCTTATCCAGGGTGGTTTCCCCTGTAGTTACAATCTTTTCGTTATAACGGGGTAATAGGTAGATCTCCGGGGTATGCACGCTTGACTTCATCCGGTCTTCTTAGGTCTTCATGCGAATACTCGGTTCCTATGCCCTCCATAGTAGCCCCCGAGTGCTTTGCAATCAATTTTCCCTTGATTACACTTTTTATCCTCATGCGGAGGGTATGACCTGCTGGCCTTTACATTGCTTCATCCGAGTGCCTAATGGAGAGCAAGGAGTTTGCAAAGGACTCTGCATCAACTTACTTTTTGATTGCCTCGGGATACCTCCTTCGCGATGAGGTGCCAGCATTCGACCCTTGTAGGGGCGCGCCTGCTGAAATACTAGTGGTCAACCTGACTTGGGGTACCTCGAATGTACATCTGTGCTGCATCCAAAAGGACGCTGGTGATCATCCCAACTTAAGGCACACCAAAGAAGCATCCAGTAAGATTCCAGTGATCAGCCCGACTTGGGGCGCACCAAAGATGCATCCAATAGAACGCTGGTGATCAGCCCGACTTGGGGTGCACTTATGTTACACCCAATAGGACCCAGGTGATCAGCCCGACGTAGGGTGCACTGGAGGTTCCTCAATAGGACACTGGTGATCAGCCCGATTTGGGGCACACCAAAGATGCATCCAATAGGATGCTGGCCAAGTGGTCCCTACGCTATGCGCAGATCCTCTTATGTGGCCACACTTTTGTTGTCTAGCAGCATCCTCCTCTCTTGCACGGTTGGGTAGGAAGCGTTCTCCGGAAGCTTTAACATAGTCTGGGTCCATAACTTTTAGTTAGACCCAAGCTAGGAATGCGCCTTCAAATCCAAACTGTCCTTTTTTTGGAAAAAAAGGGGCTCCATTTTCCCCGCCCGAAATGCGGCACCCTAGCATTGCACAACGTCTTTAATGCGATTTTACGGCGGGGGGGGGGAGAGTTTTTCTTTTCCCTGTTCTCAGTTCTTCCGCTGTCACCCTTCGCGTTGCATTTTCTTAGGGCTCCCCGCTTCTCCCAGCGTCTTCCAAATTCTGGAATGGCTTCTTCCTCCGCCACTGTGCCCGATGCGTCGCCCTCACCTCAGGATTGGGCCGTCTCGGTGGTGACGAAAACGCGCCTGGAGGCAATGATTTCCGCCGGGGTTCTTCCACCATTGGTATTGATCGAAGTGTGCCCAGCGGCGGGTGAGTCTTCCCCTACCCCTCGTTCAGAGGAGGTTGTTGTTTTCGAGTCTTTTTTCCGGCACGGGTTTAGTTTGCCTTCTAGCGCCTTCTTCCGTGGCCTTCTCCATTATTATGGGATTGAGTTGATTCACCTTCACAATACTGTTGATGTGTGACTGCCTGTTCCGCCTCGGTGCCCAGAAACCGTGGCAGGCATTTAAAGCTACGACGTTATGTGGGCATTTATAATGGACCCACCCGGGAGACTGAGCCATTTTCCAAAAAGGGACAAAGGTGCTCCGGGTGGGCCCGAGGGCTACTGTCGGTGTATTCTACACCAGGGTGCCCACTTCACCGCAGTAAGGGTGCAAGGTGGTCGCCCAGCGGACAGGTGGCGTCCAGGCCACGCCGCTGGCGGTCAGCAAGATGGTCGCCCAGCGGACAGGTGGCGTCCAGGCCACGCCGCTGGTGGTCAGCAAGATGGTCGCCCAGCGGACAGGTGGCGACCAGGCCACGCTACTGGCGGTGAGTAAGGTGGTCGCCCAGCGGACAGGTGGTGTCCAGGCCACGCTGCTGGCGGTCAGCAAGATGGTCGCCCAGCGGACAGGTGGCGTCCAGGCTAAACCACTAGTGCTCAGCTCCCGAGGCCACCTAGTGGTCTGTGCCACCACACAAAGGATCAAAAGCATTTAATGCGTATCGTGTGCATTAAATGGGGGTAATGAAAGCCACAGTGTGATAGCGCATGTTCCCAACACGGCATTTATTACGGGTGACGTCACGGTGAAATCCCCCCTGGCGAGGCGAGCGGAGCCGGCAGGCACGCGGGGCCCGAGGCCGGGGTGAAGTCGGCTATGTCAGAGCATTAAGTGCGACGCAAGAATAGTGACAGGTGCATTAAATGCGGTATGGCACTGTAATGAGTATGGTACACTGATGTAAGCTCCCTTGCGCCCCAGCCAGCCCAAGTATAAAAGGAAACCGGGGTGCATGGGAGAAGAGGTGGGAGGGATTCGGTTCGGTTCTTCAACCTCTGAAGAGCGGTTCTGTCTGTTGGATTTGTCTCAGTTTCCCCCACGAATACAAGCAAGAACAGAAAAACAGGACTAGAGCTATTACTCGTTAGGAGGGCCCAAACTTGGGTAAACCTAAGCTTCGCCATTGATTCCTTTTCTCCATCTTTCGAGCGATCTCCACGAAAGCCCCCCCCATTCGAACTTCATATACACCCGATCCGGAGATGTCTGTTGGCTCTTACGCCGACATACAGTATAATCACATTCACAGTATACTCACAGATTGACAAATTCACAGTATATTCACGGATTGACAGTATATGCACAATTGACAATTTCTATATTCACATTCACAATACTGTTGATGTGTTCCCTGACGAGTTGCCTGGTTTACCTCCTGTGAGGAATGTGGAGTTCCGTATCGATCTTGTTCCTGGCACTTGACCTATTTCAATCTCTCGATACCGCTTGGCTTGTCCTTTTCAAGACGAGTTGAAAAAGCAGTTGGAGGATTTGTTGGCCAAGGGTTTTATTCGGCGCAGTGTGTCGCCTTGGGGAGCACCTGTCCTCTTCGTTTCGAAGAAGGATGGAAGTTGGCGTATGTGCATTGATTATCGTGCTCTTAATCAAGTGACAGTCAAGAACAAATATCCTTTGCCTCGCATTGAGGATCTGTTTGACCAACTGAAGGGAGCAAAGGTGTTCTCCAAGATTGATCTTCAGTCGGGGTACAATCAGATTCGCGTGAGGGAGCAGGACATTGAGAAGACTGCTTTCTCCAGTAGGTATGGGCATTATGAATTTAAAGTTATGTCTTTTGGACTAACTAATGCTCCTGCTGTCTTTATGGAGGCGATGAACAGTATGCTACACAAGTACCTTGATGAGTTTGTGGTAGTGTTCATCGATGACATTCTGGTTTACTCTAAATCAGAAGAGGAGCATGAGTGGCATTTGAGGCTTGTGCTGAGTACCTTGAGGGAGAATCAGTTCTTTGCTAAGCTGAAAAAGTGCGAGTTCTGGATTTCAGAAGTGGGTTTTCTTGGCCACATCATCAATCCAAAGGGCATATCTGTAGATCCGAGCAAAGTCTCAGTAGTTTTGGATTGGAAGAGGCCTTCCAATGTCAAAGAGGTGCGTAGTTTCCTTGGGTTGGCTGGCTACTATCGGCGTTTTGTGTAGGATTTCTCTATCATTGCCATTCAACTTTCGCAGCTGACTCAGAAGGGGATGAAATTCCAGTGGACTGCAGAGTGTGAGCACAGTTTCTGCACTTTGAAGGAGAAGTTAGTGACTGCTCCTGTTCTTACCCTTCCCGAGCCTGGGAAGCGCTTCACTGTTTATTCTAATGATTCTCGTTTGGGACTTGGTTGTGTGCTCATGCAAGATGGCAAGGTGATTGCTTATGCATCGAGGCAGTTGAGAAAGCATGAGCAGAACTATCTCACACATGATCTTGAGCTAGCTGCTGTGGTGTTTGCATTGAAGATTTGGAGGCACTATCTGTATGGCGAGTCTTGTGATATCTTCACTGATCACAAGAACCTCAAGTACATCTTTACTCAGAAAGATTTGAACTTGAGGCAGAGGAGGTGGCAGGAATTGATAAAGGATTATGACCTCACTATCTAGTACCATCCGGGTAAGGCAAATGTGGTGGCTGACGCTCTCAGTCGCAAGACAATGCCCCCTGTCATTGATTGTCTTGTTGCTGATTTTGAGCGATTGGGAGTCTCCTACTGCTTTGCGGGGACCATGCAAGCTGAAACTCAATTGATTCTTGAGTCAGCGATTCCCGAGCGTGTGCGGGAGGCACAACAGCATGATCGTTTTCTCCAGTAGGTGAGGAAGCGCCTTGAGGATGGCTATCATAGTTATATGAATTATCGCAATCATAGATGTTATTTGTGTTTTAATCATGTGATAAAGAGAGTGAAGTCTCTTTGTGAATGATTATTCGGTATTGTGGTCTACTTGGGTTCAAAACAATCGTACTTCTTTTGCACTGTAGATGGGAGTGAGAATATGAATGTCCGCGGGTTATTGTTGAGTATAATAAAGATTTATACCCTTGGGCTTGGTTGTTTGCGTGAAAAAATTGTGAGGGTGACACCCTCTTGGGAAAAGAACCAATTGTGATTTGGTAGTGAGTTACGACGCTAGCTTGGGCCAGGTGTAAAACTTTGATTGGGGTTTGAAAGGTGGATCATGATGGAAGTTGTGATGTTGGTTCAAATCTTTTGAGAGTATCGCTGGTTGTGAAGAAGGTGATGGTAATTGATGTAAGGTGTCCGGTTGTGAACATCTGTTTTAGCTAAATGTCTCTAGGGATGAGATATGCTTGGGAGAGGATGGAATAAAAAAAATGTGTATCATGGTTTGTGACTTGGAAAGGAAGTTGTTCCTTAATGAGTTATAGCTTTTGATGGCATTTCTTAGTAATGATCCTTTCAATTTAAATGTCAATCAACTGGAAAAGTTAGGAATCAATGTTTTCTTGGTTCTTGGGGGTTCACGTTGGGGACCCTAGTCATTCAAACAGATACCATTAGTGACTTGGTGGTCGAGCAGTGGTTAAAGAGATGTGACTCGCTTTGAGTGTGTCATCTTAAGTTTAAAGAATTGTGGTAGACAGGTTGAGAAATGAGATTAAGGTTTTGGTGAATGAAGTTGAAAAAGGAATTTAGAGTTGAGTTCGGATTTTGGTCTTTTGTTTTTCGGAAGAGAGTTACTATTTATACGGGTCGTATTGAGAAAAATTCTTGTGAGAGTCCTTGTTCGAGAAGTTCTCCGGATTATGGAATACTAGGGAGTGTTGTCTTTTGCAAATTTTATTTGGAATTGAAATGAAAGTTGGAATCGTGAGAGGCTGGGCACGGTTAGGCTAAGTCAACTCTTTCTCACTAAATGTTGGTTTTGGGAGTTTGTTTGTCGTTTGTTTCGGTTTGAGTTTTTGTGTGGTTGTCTTGTGTTGCAAAGAAGTCTTTAGTTCCTTGGGGACTTTGTTTTGTTTGTGGCGTGTCTTGGATTCGGGGTCGAATCCTTTTAAGGGGGGGGGAGTGTGACACTAGAGAATGTGACTTTATAGATTACGGCTTTTCGGTACGACTTTATATCGTGTTTTCGGACCGTTTTCGGATGTTTGGGCCTTTTCAGGGAAGTTTGGGCTTTGGGAGACCTTTTTGGGCCGTAGGTGGAGGCTTTTTGGCCCATGTGGAGGAGGAGGTGGGCAGCCACCCTGCTCCTTGCGCCCCAAAACCCTAGGGTGGGCGTCCCCTCCCAATCTCTCCCACCTAACTGCCCCCCTAGTGTGTGCGCCCCCTTGCCCTCTCCCCTCTAGCAGGCCCTAGCGCTCTCCTCACGTCGCTCTTGCACAGGTTGGAGGCCTTCCATCCATCGAGATCTGGTGAACCCGGCGTTTCCGGCGATTGGAGGGAGGATTGGACCGAGGAGAGGAGGAGTTCGTCGTTCATCAGTTCCTTCAAGCGAGGTAAGTGATTGTAGATGAGTTCGTAGAGTTTTGGTTCTGGTTAGATGGGGAAGATCATGGTTAATTTTGGTGTTTAGGTGATGTGATTAGAAGGATTTAGGGTGATTGCAACTCTGTCCTGCATTCTGTCCTCGGACAGATTAGGTTGTCGGTTTTCGGAGAATTTGGCAATTTTAGGTGTGTTTTCTGGAGGGCCGGATGTTACAAAAGTTGTAGGTAATTCAATAACCTTTAATTGGACACCAAGAACGTTAAATTCCATTCAGCCGTTTAAACGTTATAGCTGTTTTACCGAGCGATGTCCAATATGTGACATGATTGGGACAGATTGTGTTCAACTGTAGATTAGAGGATTTTAGAGGCCGATTCAGTTTTCGCGAATACTTATAAAAAGATGGAAAATCACCTAAGCTTTGAGAAAATGTACTCATTTACCTTATTTGGAGTTTTAGAACTCAAGTTATGCTTGTTGGAAGCATGCTGTCCCGTTGGACAGATTCTCTGTTTTTCGGGTTTTAGGAGTGGGTTGCGAAGTCGATGTAGATGATTGTTCTTGTATTGTTGTGTGGGCATGTTTTTAAGTGTATTGTACCTATGTGCAGGTGGTGTGACCCCGGGAGTGCCCTCAACATCTCACCACTCTGTCTCGCGTGGTTGAAGGCAAGTGTAGTGTAGTGGTTGTGATGATTCGCATTGGAATAGTTTAACCATGTGTTTTGATAAGATGCCATGATTGATTCTTGTTTGTGACATGATGAGTATAATTTGTTAAATGGCTATGCAATTGTTAAATCGAGTTTATATGCAAGTTATTCATGTTTATGGCATATGTGCATGCATAAAGAAAGAGGCAACCCATTCTGATGTGGGTCTCTGTGTTCACACGTAGTGAACACGAAAGTCCTACTTTGTAGTCCCATACACGCGATTGTACGGGAGCGAGTCGGTAAGAGTAGGCACCCTCCACGGGATGGAAGGGGATGAGGGTGCATACCGACGGGTGTGCACTTGGCAATACCGGTATGTGCTAAGCAAAGAGGCATGATGCATTGCATTGCATAAATGAGAATGTGAATGAGGAAGTATGTGAGAATGTGAATGAGAAAGTCTTCATGGATTGTTTCCCTGGTTGGTGATCGGTATGACGTATGTATGTGAATTGTTTTTATTTTGTTCCATTGCATTACACTTTGTTAAGTGTTGAACTCACGCTTGTTGTTTAATGTTTTTTTAGGTACCTTGAATCCGACTTGGGGAAAGGGAGCTAGACTCACATAATCACTTAGTATCACACATTTATACAATGACATGCTCCTTCCATAGTTGTGATGGTTGTCTTATCAAGTTAGACCTTGGAATAATTACCTCGTTGGATGCCTTGAATAATCGTTTACTTCTTAATGGTTTAGGTGACGATTAAATCTATGTGTTGAGCTTGAATTGATGTTGGAACCATGGATTGTCATGTTATTGTTGTCTCCCTTTATGCTATCTTGTTATGCTATTTGTAACACCCCGGCATTTAATATGCCTGAATGCTACCAAACATAAGCTAAACAACATCTAAATACCACAATTAAACATAAATTCCAGCAAAGGCGCACATGCTAAAAACCGAGATTTCGGCAGCATCTCCTTTGTTTTAACATGAATTGAAGCAACAACAATCATAACATGTCAATATAGCATAATGAACGATAGCAATATCATGATCAAACGGAAAAAACAGCCACCATACCACTAAGGATAGAAATTCTATCCATCACATGACAAATATGGACTAATCAATTACTCATAACGACCAACGAATCATCGAAACCATAGATTAGCTTAAGGGATTAACCATAACCATAAGGGAAGGAACATGTCAAATGTTTAAATGTGTGATGTTAAGTGATGACGTGTGACTAGCTCCCTTTCCCGCATGTCGGATTCATGGTACCTAAAAGAAAACAACATAAACACAAGCGTGAGTTCATCACTCAGCAAGTATATTGCAATGGACAACAAGAACAATATCATGGCAATAAAATCGCCCATCATGTATATCATCTCATTCATGAACACTTAACAATATCATCATCATTATGTATGCAATGTAATGCAATGCTCATGTCTCCTTGGAAACTCATACCGGTATGGTTGAGTACACACCCGTCGGTGTGCACCCTCTCCCCCCTTCCATCCCGAAGATGGAGGGTGCCTACTCCTCGCTTCCGTTCACCGCGGTGAATGGAATCACGATGTAGGACTTACTCATTGGCTCTCCGTATTAGTCATATCTTTCTCACCGACCTTCCCGGATTAGTTATGACTTTCTCACCGCCCGGGCCATGTAACATGTCATGTATGCAATTATGCCAACATCATATTTAACTCACATATTAACACATGGCATCATAACATAATAAACATGCTCATCATATCATTGGCAATCATAAAAGCATGGCAAGTGATCATATATCATGTAGTCAATTCCATCTATTCTCAACAAGCAACCTACAAATCGCTATCCATCACAACACACTTGCCTCAACCACGGGCAACGGATTGGCGGGAAGTAGAAGGCACTCCCGGGGTTGCACCACCTGCACATAGGCATCACACACTTACAATCATGTCCACAAAACAGTACGCAAACCCTCATCTACCCCGACATTGCCAACTACTCGCAAAACCTAAAAACAGAGGTTCTGTCCCGTCGGGATAGCAGCCTTGCAAAAGGCATAACTTGAGTTCTGGAACTCCGAATCAATTAAACGAGTATATCCTCGCGTAGCTTAGGAAATTTCCCAACCTTCTCTAGGTATAAGGAAAGACTTATTCGGAATCTAAAGTTGTTTAATCTACAGATTACCGTGGTCTGTTCCAATTACGTCACAGATTTTAACACGCTTGGTAAAACAGCCATAACTTTCAAACGGCTGGGCGAAATTTAACTTTCTTTATACCCACTGAAAGGTATTGAAATTATCTACAACTTCTTCAACATCCGTACGGCCAAATTCGGATTCTAAATTGGCGAAAAACCGAACCCTAGGTCGATTGCTCATGCTGTCTGAAACAGAGAACGTGGCAACTTCTAGATCTAATCCAATATACTCAAATCCAGCACCACCAATTGATCTAAAAACTTTATAAACACCCTTATAACAGTACCTAGATCAATCCCAAGGTTTCCCATGGTCATACCTTTGCCCGACGCACGAAAACTCAACTAGATCTCCTTGCTCCTCACTCCTCGCTCCTCGCACCTCGCTCCTCGCTCCTCGCTCCTCGGATGGATCCATGAGGATGCAGGGGTGGGGAGGACACCCTAGGGCAGCAAGGGGGTGGAGGAGAGGTGGTGGAGAGGTGGAGAGGTGGAGAGCAATGGGGGCAAAGGGGGCGCAAGGAAGAGGAGGAGGTAGGGAGGTGTGGGAGGCGGCTAGGGCACTTGGGGCGCAAGGGGCAGGGGGAGGACGCCCAAAAGGGCAGGAAGAGGCCCCCCAAACAGGACTCCTACCCTAAATGGACTCGAACACCATCCCACCAAAGCCCACGGACCTTTCCCTTAGGCCCAAACTCCCCCGGAAAGGCCCAAAACCCCTGAAACGGCCCGGAAACGGCCCGGAAACGCTATTAACCTCTATACCTTATGGTTTTAACCACCCATACCATATTTCATAAAGTTTTTGACCTTAACATGCACCATTTAAAAGGTTACGACACTCCGTGGTGACACATCACTTAAAAGGCCCAAAAACGCGAGTAAACCTCAAGCCGAAAGATTTTAATCTCTAATTTCACATTCTATAATGTCACACCATACCGTAGTGTCACACTATTATTGCTGATGTTTAAAACCATGGAAAAACAGAGAATATGCTACCAAAATTTTGTTAAAGTTATTAGTGTAGTTGCTGTAATTTTACCTTTAAAGATGATATTTGGTTGTTGTTTTATCTTTTGTGGTGACATTCTGGGCATACTAGGTGCCCGGGTGTCACAGGATAGCTGCGTTCACATTGAATAGGGTCCATTGAGAAAATGCCATATGAGATATGGACTGGGAGAAGTCCCATGTTGTTTTTTCTCAAGATATGGGGATGTGAGGCTTATATAAAACCTTTACAATTAGATAAACTCACACCTAAATCAGAAAAAATGCTTCTTTGTGGGGGTCCTCTAAAGAAACAAAAGGATATTACTTTTACAAAAGAAGCGAGAACAAAGTTTTTATTGCTCGAAATGGTGTCTTTTTGGAGAAAGAGTTTCTCTCAAAAGAAATATTGGGAGTAATGTGTGACTCAATGAATGTCGAGAATCACATGAATATGTTCAAGCCACCACTGAACCTTCACAAAATGTACAAAGTGTTGTACAACCTATGGAAGAGACACCGGCCCTACGTAGGTCGGGAAGGCTGCGCCATGAACCCATAAGATGTCGACATGATATAATATTGTTGGACAATGATGATGTGACACTACGGAAGGTCAAAACATTATAAAATGTGAAAATAGAGGTTAAAACCTTTTGCTATAATATTTAATCGCGTTTCCGGGCTAATTTCGGGAGTGTGGGCCTCTCCGGGGCATGTTGGGCCTTAGGGGGGACCCCTCGTGGGCCAAAAGTGGGGCTCTCTGGCCCATGAGGGGAGAGGGGGCAGCATGAAGCCCTTGGTGCGCCCCCCTGCTGCCCTAGCAGCATCCCCTTCTCCCCTTAGTAGCCGTCCCCCTCCCTCTCCCTTGGTGCGCCGCCTCCCCCATCTCCTTGCCCCTTGCGCCCCACACCTCCCCCTCCCCTCTCCACCTCCCTTGATGCCCTAGGGGTGCTCCCCATCACGCCATCCCAATGTTTTCACCATTGAAGCGCTCCGCGATGAGGAGATCCGTTGGATTTGAAGCGAGGAAGGAGATCGGGTGAACTGGGAGGAAGGACTTCGGCATTCGTCGTTCGTCGGGAAGAGGTATGTTATGGGTGATCCTTGGGGATGGTCTAGGTGCTATTCTAGGGGTTGATTTGATGCTTTTAGATCAAGGGGTGGTGCTGTGATTGGGTAGATTGGATGAAAACTAGAGTTTGCCACGTTCTCTGTTTCGGGCAGATTGTGCAGTCGACTTAGGGTTTGAGTTTTCATGATTTTAGATTCGGAATTTGGTCGGCCTCCTGTTGAAGAAGTTGTAGATAACTTCGATACCTTTCAGTGGACATAAAGAACGTCCAATTCCGATCAGACGTTTAAAAGTTATGGCTGTTTTACCGAACGTGTTCAAAACTGTGGCGAGATTGGAAAATATCACGGTATTATGTAGATTAAACCACTTTAAAGGCCGAATCACTTTTTCCAAATACTTAGAAAAAGTTAGTAAATTTCCTAAGCTTCGCGATGATGTACTTGTTTAATCAATTCGGAGTCCTAGAACTCAAGATATGATAGTTTGAAGTCTGTTGTCTAGGAGGGACAGATTCTCTGTTTTTAGGTTTTGGGAGTAGTTTGTGAAGTAGGGGTAGACGAGCTTTTGCGTATGGTTTTGGGGGCACATTTTGAGTGTGTGGTATGTTTGTGCAAGTGGTGTGACCTCAGGAGTGCCCTCAACCTCTCGCCAATCCGTCGCCCGAGGTTAAGGCAAGTGTATTGTAATGGGTAGTGTAATGTATGTTGCTAATTGTGACTAGATGCAAATTGCTTACATGTTGTGATATCTTTCCATGATTAGTGCTTGCCAATGTTATGATGAAAATGGACTATTATGGTGCTATGCCATGTTCAGTTCAGTTTGATGCAAGTTGTTTACGTTTATGGCATGTGTTGCATACATGGCATGAAAGCTGGCCCGGTCGGTGAGAACGTCATAACTAGTCCGGTGAGGTCGGTGAGAAAGTTATGACTAATCCGGAGCGCCATGGTTGTATGACCTACCTCGTGATTCCACCGACGTGGTAAGTGGAAGCGATGCGTAGGCACCCTCCATCTACAGGATGGAAGGGGGATGAGGGTGCACGCTGACGGGTGTGCACTCAACAATACCGATATATGCTTCCAGGAGACATGTGCATCGCATTGCATTGCATACATGATGATGAAAAAGAGTTCTAAACAATGTGCTTTGTTATGGCTATGATGTTGTGGATGAAATTATGATTTGATCATGATGTTAAGATTTGGTATGTATTATTGTTGGCCTTGATTTATTCTTTATGACCTATTGTGATATACTTGCTGAGTGATGAACTCACGCTTGTGTTTTATGTTGTTTTTAGGTACCATGAAACCGACATGCGGGAAAGGGGCTTAGTGGCACATCTTCACAAAGTTTCACTCATTAAGATATATACAATTTTGCCATTCGTAGTTGTGATTACAAGTTAATGCGTTGAGAACTTTGAGTATGACCTATTTGTGTGCTTGGTCTTATTATTTACTTCGTTTTAGATCATGGAGTTGTAACACCCCATAAATCTCAACTGTTGTATAAGAACAAATCGACAGCATTTCCCCTAAAACAAGACAATACAGAAGCAATTCAAATAGGAATAATATCACGACATTAGTACTAGAGACAACGAGTCTAAATCAACCATAAATATAACACATCTCTAGTGGGACAACCATAAACGAGAACAAGTTTAAAGTGAACAACAATGGGTCTATAAATAATAAAATTTCATTCAACTAATGAATTATTTAAAGCACTAGATCATGTGAGTCGTGATGACATCAGAAACTTTATTGTGCTGCTAGCCCACCCTTCATGCCTACGACTCACGTGCGCTACCTGAAAACATCAAAACAGCAAGTAGTGAGATTGGGTAATCTCAGCAAGCGGAACAATTAATACAAATATAACATCCACCATATAACTAGCATTCCACATTCCTCATATACAATACCACATCAAATAGACCACACCACTTCAGTAAAATGCATATGATTGATGCACATGCTTATGCCATGTTCCTCCTCACCGTGCCCTTTCTCAGGAACACACGGTGTTGTACCGTCTGATCGCGCCTGACTGGCGTCGACAAACTTCCAATGCATGATTATGCAGTTAATGCTTCATGCATGAATTCATTCATAACCCCTCCCACTGAGTCCACATGTTTGCATATCATCATAAAGCATGGATAGAAAGCAGATATCATAGAGATGAAATGTTTAGCAAACAAAACAACTACTTCCACTTGCCTTTACCGATGTGGACGATGAACCTAGTTACGCCCAGCAGTGGCACCACCTGAACAAACATTATTTCAGTACATAACGACATCACAATTCATCACACAATTCAAACACACGCTTCCTACTCCACGTTCCCGTTTAAACGCCAAAAACCCCGATCTGTCCGTATCGAACAGCAGCACCCTCTCTTCCCAATTTCGTATCTTTTTTTCTACTGTTCATAAAAATACATAAAAATTACAGTAGCTATATATTGACGAGATCTACAACTTTCATGAAGGTCAAAAATTTCAATTCTGCTGTTAAATATGCCTAAACAACCGTCCAACACAGTGGACGAAATCTGTTTCCAGATTCTGTTCTTCATCTTCCAACAGAGATAACTCTCAGACCGACGGCCCAAAAATTCTGAAAAAAATACATAAGCTAGGTCTCGACGTTATCTACAACTTTATAGTTATAGGTTTTTGCAGGAAAAATCATCTATGCCACGTAAAACGTGAAACAATCCGCGCTGCACAATCTCCCCTTCCAAAAACAGCACCACGTGAACATCTACCCTTCTCCCCCATCAAGATCCATCCAAACCACTCACCACCAGATCTAATACACTCCTAATCCCTAGGTAGAACAGGGGTAAAAGATTAGGAATTTTACCTTGAGTTCCCCCTTGCGAACCCACGAAGAACGCGCGACGATCCCCGTAACGGAAATCTGTTCGTCCTCCTCGCCTCCACGGATCCTCTTCTCGTTTTCTCCTTCGCGTTTCGCGGTGGATCTTGAGCCACCACGCAAGGGGAGGAAGAGGTGGAGTGGGGCGGCTGCTAGGGGGAGAGGGGGAGGCGCCCTAGGGTTTGGGGTGGGGTGGCCGGCCACATGGGGAGGCGCCACCCCTTTAGGGGGAGGTGGGCCGGCCCACTAGGGCGTGGGGAGGGGGAGGTGGGAGAAGAATTCCCGGCCCAGGCCCAAGTTTTCCTCGGCCCACTGTTTCTAGCCTTGCTTTGCTTTGCTTTGCTTTGCTTTGAAAGTGCTTATGACCCTCGAATATGTTTAAAGTTTTAAACCCTAATGCATAGTTAAAACATTAAGATGATGTAGACTGCTGATATTGTTAAAGAAACTTTGCTGGTTGTCTAAAGATGTTCTAATCTAATGGATTAATAGAGAGATTTAATCGTGTTGACTAGTGACTTTAATTTGGAAGTTGATTAGAGTTGCTTTTTATATTGTCGCAAACCATTAGTATAATTGGAAGTATGCAGTTGTGTTCCTACGATGCTAGTATCGATGTCAATTGTGAAGACATAGGCTTTGCTGTTTATGTTATTGCTAAAGCATTGGGATGGTCTAACCTATTAAATTTGTTTTTATAGTTGGAGTATGTTGTGTAGTGACAATTTGTTATGGTATATGGATAGTGTAACTAAAAACAATGTAGTTGTTTTTATGATTATGCCTATTTATGGATATTGATGATTTAGTAGTGGTGGTAATTGTTTGGATTACTTTTTGGAAGCCATTGTAAAATAGAGGTTATTATAACATGTGGCGATGAAGTGAACCATGGATATTTTAGCATGATATAGAATTGTATCCTAAAGAAGGTATATCTTAGAATCATAATTTTCGACTTTGTCTTATGGAGATACTATTTGTATGTTGAAGTCATTTGTTAGTGGAATAAGTTTTGATTGTCAAGATGTTGACGTATTTATGGTATAAAAATTGATAGGATGATCATGCTTAAGTATCTGTTGAAGTACTACGTTTGAAATATAGAATACGTTGTTTTATGATGTGTTGGTTTGTGGGGTTCTTGAGGAGGTAGTATGGATTGATTTAAGATGGGTTTTCTCGATAAGTAAATAGTGATTATGGAATGCTTAAATGTTAAGGATAAGTGGGACACTTGGTTATGGTGAGTCTCATCTTTGAGCTTGTGTATAAAACCTTTTGGTCTGGGTTGGTGGTTTGCTATCTTGGTTAAATGTTTTTTTTTGGTCAAGGTGTTCTTTCTGTTGCATTTTCGAGTTTCCCTAAAACTCGTAGAGGTTGGTGCCCATCTTTGGTTTTGGCTAAGTTGTTTAGTTTATGCTATAAGTTTGATTTTGCACCCAAAAGCCTTTGAGTGGATCGCGCTCCTTCGCGTTCGCACTGAAGCATACTTGGAGTAAATCTTAAAAAGGAAGCCGATGGACATAGTGGGCTGTGTTGAAAATTCTTGAGATTTAATTTGTAAGTCTATTTGATTGGAACTGGATTTATTTGGAAAAGGTCATGTGGTGTTTGCGAGTGTTTCAAAAGGGTGGATTTTGTGAATGTTTATAAGTGATTTGGGTTGGTGAAGTGTTCTCATTTTGGGAAAATGAGTCTCCCATTTCTCTTTGAGAATTGATGTTCTCTTTCAAAATGTTGATTTTGGTTAAAACGCGATGCTTTACAAATTTGGCTTTCAATTGTCGATGGGTTATGTATGACGTGGTGTTTTCCTGTTAATGGTGTTCCCCTCATAGTTTTATGATTTGGCGCAATCATCGATGCTATCCAAGTTTTAATCATGTGATGCAGAGGAAGGAGTTGTCTTGTGAATGACTATTTGGTAGCGTTGTACATAATGAATGAATTGTGAAAAGGAAACATGACACCATTTATAGATGTCTATTGATAAAAGAGTCGTTGAGCCAGGTCGGTGAGTAAGTCATATAGGGAAATATGACTAATCCGGTGTGCTCTCGAAAAGCTTGGATTCATGTCATGAATCTAGATTTCCATTTGCTCTTTAGCATGAAAAGAAAGAGTGAAGAGTTCCTGACATTTGGCTTTGTTGTAAGAGGATTGGGTTTCCTTGTTTCCTTGAGAGTTATTATGGCGGTTGTGGATTCTTTCGATTGATTTGAGAATCGTTTTTCTCTTCCACAATGTTGTTTTTATGAGATGCTTGGCTGTGGTGAAAGTGAGTTGAGTTGTCATTGATTGTTGAGAATTTCTGACAAAGAATTGTGTGGAGTCTCTCTTTTTGTTTGAGTGGTCCCCGATGCGAGATTTATCGCATTGATTTGAGATTGGAGTTTTTCCTTTGCGACTTGACTTAGGAAAAAAGATCGAGTGATCTTTCGAGGTTGTCAAACCTTTGTTCCAAGTGATTTGTTGTGTTTTGGGTTCGAGTTGATGAATGTGGTTCATCCGACTAAGGGAGTTGCTCTTTGTTGGCATTCTCGTTTGAGATGTGAATAGAAATGTCTATGGAATTGTTGAGCATAATGGAGGATTATACTCATGGGTTTGGTAGTTTTTGAGTGAGAAAGTGTGAGGGCGAGACCCTCATAGGAAAAGAACCAGTTGAGGTTTGGTAATAATTTACAACTCTACCTTGGGCTAGGCGTAGAACTTTGGTTGTGGTTCGAAGGGTGGTCATGTTGGAAGTTGGTGATGTCGGTCCAAACCTTGTTGAGAATATGGTTGGATTGTTAAAAAGTGATGATAATTTGAAATATAGTGATCTGTCGTGAACTTTGTCGTAGCTAGTTGTCCCTGGGTGTGTGTTATGCCTGGGAGGGGGTAGAATGAAAGTGTAGCGTGGTTTGTGGAAGAAAAGAAAAGTTTTGTCGATGAAGGCTATGTACGTAGCTGACATTAGTTAATTTTGATTCTTTGTGAAAAGGGTCAAATAATTGGAAGAGATGGGATTATGTGTCATGATTGAGTTTGATAGAGTGTGGTAGTCAGGTTGGTTGTGATAGAAGTGCGAAATGTTTGTCGTGAGGATTCGAGCGTTTTGGGTTGATGGAGCCTTTGCGGCTGAGAAGCCTTTTGTCCCTTGGGGACTTGGTAGTTGTTTTTGGTGTCCTTCGGATTCGAGGTCGAATCCAGTTGAAGGGGGGAAGAATGTGACACTACGTTTTGGTGTGACATTACAAATTGCGAAATTAGAGAAGAAAATCTTACGGCTTGAGGTTGTAGGATCGAAGTATACGAATATAGCAATCAGAGGGGGGGTGAATGATTGTGCGGAAGCTAAAACCAAATTCTTGACCTATTAAAAGTTCACCCCAAAACAGAACCAAATAATTGCCTCGTTTTCGACAAAAACAGAATGACAGAGGTTTGGTAAAACGAGAATTCCCGGAGATCCAACCGTCGAAACGATCTGAAATTTGGACACAAGAAACTAGATTCCAATACGAATCGAACCCAAAAAGAATCAGCTCGATCGGACTTACGGATCAAAAGTTATGAGCTTCGCAAGCTTGCTGATCCAGAACTTGACGAGAATCAATCTAATCAAAACTTCAAGATTAAACAAGAACGACAAGATTGATCAACTAGACTTTGAGAAACACTAGATCAATACCCTAGAGAGGTTTTTGATGGATCAAATCAAGATAAAACTTGAAGAACAAAAACCAATCTAGAACTAGAACAAGCATGCAAACAAGAACCAAAACAGAAAATAGTAGCGACGTGGTTCTTGTAGTACGCAAAAATCTTGGAAGAATTGATCTTTATTTCTTGTCTAAAATACTCTCATCAAAAGAGTACAAACCCTAAAACCAAGCTCAAAGCTTGATGCGCTCAGCTCTACTTGGTGCCTTTCAACAGAGACCCCCACCTATTTAAAGCACCAACCCACAAGGAGTTACGAATACGATTCCTATTCCCTAGAAGGAATCCGTATCCAACTCAACTCTACTTGGCCCAACCAGGCCGAGTACAACTCTTGCACGCCAGCGTATGACAACCCTACCATACTCACGTGACTAACACTTTGCACGCGTATGGCCACCTGCCATACTCACGTGACTAACACTTTGCACGCGAATGACCTCCTGCCATTCTCACGTGACTAACCATTCTTCATGTGCACCATTCTCTTAGCCCGAACGTCCCGCATGACATCCTTGACCACCAAGACCTCAGTTCCTCCTGAACCTAGTCCCGAACCTCAGTTCCTCCATGAACCTAGTTCCGGTCCGTCATCGACCACATTCGTCTTCGAGCAATACCTGCACATGAACAAACCACAAAACAATTCCGAGCACAAGTCCACGACTTGACTCAATGTCAATCCATGCAACTACTCACATGAGTATTGCATAAAGTCCATTTCAAAAGAAGCATCATGAAATCATCACAAATTTCAAATTCACATTCAAAATTCAAATCCAAATCGCTCAAAACCCTAATTGAGCGAAACGATTCACGACGGACAAACAAAGTTGGTCCGTTGTATAGAAAAGTTTCTGTTCCAAGAAGCCAACCAAACGCGGAAAAACACGTTCACAACGGACAAACAAAGTTGGTCCGTTGTACATGCAAAAATGGCTTCGGTCATGAGCTCAAAACAAGTTCACAACGGACCCCAGAAGCTTGTCCGGCGCAAACGTGCCACGCTCGGTTTCACAAAAGTAAAACCCTAGAAAAAGTCCATTCACGACGGACAAAAGAATTAGTCCGTTGTACATGTGAAAATCTTGGTTCCAAGGAATTATCCAAACCGAAAAGCTTGTTCACAACGGACCAAGAAAAAGCATCCGTTGTACATGTGAAAATGACTTCGGTCATGGGCTCAAAACATGTTCACAACAGACCCAAAAACAACATCAGTCGCGGATGGGAAACTTCTTGTTTCTTGAGAACTTTGTCCGGCGCTAATGCGTAACTTATTGTTTCTTGTCAAATTGTCAAAACACATGAACAAACACATTTTGCAAATTCAAATCTAAGTTAATTTTTCAGTTCAAAGCCAATTTTTCAGCACATGATTTCACAATCTCCCCCTTGATGAAAACATTGGCAACACCACTTAGAATTGATCATTTGGCATTCACTTTACCAAAGATTTTGAAATCCAAAGGATCAAAGACCAAAGTAAGAAAACACAGAAATCCCTCTTTGACCAAAATGCAAAACAAAATCTCCCCCTGAGAATGAAAATGTGTGTGAATGTGCAATGCGCCCAAAAATTTCAAAAATTCTCCAAACTTCTCCCAAAATTCTCAAATTTCCAAATACAACTCTCCTTTTTCTTTAAACTTTTCAAAGAAAGATTTCCAAATTTCTCCCCCTTTGACAATGGATTCATCAAGAGTAAAAGAGAGAACAGGTTCAAAATTTTTCCTGAAACAATGATTTCACCAAGAGAAACAAGGGAGTGCCAAGATAGGAAAAGATGAGCTCATTCGATCATATAACCTTATATATCACATAATATGCAAAATACATGATCTTGATGTGATTTTAACAAGTTAGGGAATGACATGCATCTCAACCTCAATTTAGTCAACTATAGCCAAGTACTAAGCAAGATCTTAGCAGAAAAAGCAAGGCTTTAAAAAAAATTGAAGCAACTAACAACTTAGGGCGAGCAAGTAGTTTCAACTCCAATCTAGTAGACCAATTTAATCTTTAAACAATAAATCGCATGTGGCATGCTTGAAGCATACTTCTTTTATTTTCTAGGAGTGGCATGCTTGAAGCATACATCTTAACTTTGAGGGAATGGCATGCTTGAAGCATACATCTTATCTTTTAGGGAAAGCATCCTGAAGCTCATAACTTGAGGCTTTTGCTTTTAACTAACCTTTTTTATTGATTCCCTTTTCTTTTCATTTTTCTTTGATCATAAACATGCAAAAGTGATTAAAAGGTCTTATGAAAGAGTAAAGTTGAAACCACACTTGCTTCATTGCCCAAATTTGTCAAGAGGATTCAATATGAAGCCTAGAAGAGTAAGATATCACAGAGTATTTAGCTATAGGCAATCAGATCAGGGAATTCCGCAATGTCATTCTTAGTTCAAGTGAGACAATTTAGATTATCATATATTAGCTCAATTATATAGTATATAAAGAAATATGATAAAGTGAGCTCATCAAGTGAAAGAACTTGGCAAAGAAACTCCCCCTCAAAACAATCCCATTGGATGAACAATTCCAAGTTCTCCCCGAATAAAAGCAAAACGAGAAGAAGACAAAGGTTTTGTGAAAATGTCTGCCAATTGATGTTCAGTATCCACATGATGAAGCACAATGTTGCCTTTTTCAACATGATCTCTAAGAAAGTGAAATCTGATGTCAATGTGTTTTGTTCTAGAGTATTGCACGGGGTTCTTAGCAATGCAAATTGCACTAGTGTTATCACACAAAAGAGGAACACTGTCCAAATTAACCCCATAATCTTTTAGTGTAGCTACTATCCAAAGAATTTGAGAACAACAACTAGCAAAGACCACATATTCAGATTCAAGCTTGATTGTGCAACAGAAGATTGTTTTCTAGATGACCATGCAATGAGAGAATTTCCCAAGAAGTGACATGAACCAGAAGTGCTCTTCCTATCAATTCTACATCCTCCAAAATCAGCATCAGAAAAAGATCTCAAACTAATGCATGAAGAAGCAGAAAGCCAAATGCCAAAATCTTGAGTTCCATGAAGATACCTGAAAATCCTTTTGACAGCTTGTCGATGTGAAGCACGTGGGGAAGCTTGAAAATGAGCACACAAGCATACAGCAAATTGTATATCCGGCCTTGATGCAGTGAGGTACAGAAGTGAACCTATCATGCTTCTATATTCCTTTTGATCAACCTGCTCACCATCTTCATCAGGGTCAAGTGCGCAAGTGCTCTCCATGGGTGTCATGATCGGCTTGCTGTTTTCCATTCCAAAGCGATGTAGCAAGTCTTTCGTGTATTTGCTTTGATGTACAAAAGTACCATCCTTCGTTTGCTTGATTTGAAATCCCAAAAAGTATGTCAACTCACCCATCATACTCATCTCAAACTCCTTCCTCATTGTTTCTGGATCGAGTGACTCTCTCATTTAGGTCTCCAATCATTTGTTCAGATGGATGCATTTTTTGAATGTACAAAGGAGCATTGGCTTTTGAGACTTCTCCTTCTCCTTCTTCATTTTCAGCATGTACAGATGATGTTGTAGCTTGAGGATGGTTAGCTGTAGGTGATGTAGTAGTAGGTGCCAAAGGTGCTACATCTTGTTGTGCATTAGGAAGAGTCAAGACCTCATCTTCAACATCATCATCATCTTCAAAGATTTTCTCCCCCTGAACATATGCGCCTGTACCTGCATCACTTAGACTAGTTCCTGGACTAACCTCATCAAAAGTAACTTTACAGGTTTCTAGAATTTTGTTAGTTTCCAAAACAAGCACAAGATAGCCACGAGTATGAGCAGGATATCCAAGAAAAATGCCATCCGTTGATCTAGCTTCAAATTTATCAAGATTTCCAGATTTCAAGACAAAGCATTTGCATCAAAAAAACTCAAAAGTGAGAAACAGAAGGTCTATGTCCAAACCGAAGTTCATATGGAGTCTTACCCAGTTTTGATCTAAAAAACACACGGCTTGAAACATAATATGCAGTTGAAATCGCTTCAGCCCAAAAATTCCTAGGAGTGTGATGTTCATCTAGCATAGTTCTAGCCATTTCAACTAATATTATGTTTTTCCTTTCAACTACACCATTCTGTTGAGGCACTCTAGGAGAAGAAAATTGATGATCAATTCCTTTTTCAGCACAAAAGTGATCAAAAAAGAATTTTTAAATTCAGTTCCATTATCACTTCTAATAGCTCTAAGAGCTCCTGGATGATCAACAGAGAGCCTAAGCACAAGACTTCTAAAATGACTAAAAGCCTCATCCTTAGATGCCATAAAGTATACCCAAGAGTATCTAGAAAAATCATCAACAATCACAAGCACATACCATTTGCCTCCAAAGGATTGAACTCGAGATGGTCCAACTGTATCAAGATGTAGAAGCTGTCCTGGAGCGTTTGTCATCACCATGGTAAGAGGTGGATGTGAACCTGCAATCATCTTACCATGTCTACAAGAAGAACATACTAGATTGCTATCACCCATAAGCTTAGGCAGGCCACGTATAAGATCTAAACCACTTACACGAGTAAGATGATCAAAACCAACATGACCAAGTCTACGATGCCAAAAGAATAAATCTTTAGAAACATTGGCAACTAGACACCTATGCTTAGAAGAAGGTGATGCATCAAAATCAGCTTTAAAGACTCTTCCAAAACGAGAAATTTTGAACACAAGATCACCTGAAGCATCTAGCACTTTGCATTCATTTTTCTTAAAGCTTATCTCAAGATCTTCATCAAGCATTTGAGAGACAGAAAGCAAGTTATATTTCAAGTTTTCAACAAGAGCCACATCCTTGAACATAAACTTGTCACTTACCTTTACTGTACCTTTTGCCACAACAAAAGAGGAAGAAGCATCTCCAAAAGTAACACTTTCAGCACGAGATGCACGAGTGAGGGAGGAGAACCAATTCTTATCACCGGACATGTGGCGTGAGCATCCGGAATCCACTAGCCATATGTTCTCCTTCCTCGCGCGAGAAGCCTACATAGCAACAAAACATGTCGAGGTCTCGATCTTGGGGTTAGGAATGAGATTTTTGGGAATCCAGTACTGAGACACACGACGCACAACAGTAGGCACAACACGATAATTTTTATGCACAAAATCAGATTTGCCTTTTCCCATGTTTGTAGGAACAGAAGGTGCATAAAAATGTGCTTTGCTGAAATTTGACCTAGCCTTAGTTCTTTCCTTCTTTTGCTGTTTGGCTAGTCTAAAGCAAAAATCTATTAAGTGTCCATCTCTACCACAATGAGTGCAGGTGTACTTGACATGATGTTTAGCTTTAACAGTAAAAGCACATTTTGCATTCATCATAGTAGAAGATAAAAAACCAGCAGATTGAAAAGCAATTTTCTTAGGCTCATTAGATAACTCAATTTTGCAAGGAGCCTGAACAACAGTGCGAGGTTTAGTTTCATATGTGGCATAAGGATCAAAACCTAAACCTCTCTTGTTTGTGCTAACCTTAGATTGATCCAAAATCATGTTCAACTTCTTCTTGCCATTAGTGAAACGTTCCAAAGAATTTTGCAAGTAATTAACTTTCTTAGCAAGAGTTAAACAATTATTGCAGGGAACATCTACTTTTCCTTTTTGCTTGCGACAAGTTGAGCATGAGAGAATTTCATGTTAAAGCAAATTATCAGTTAATTGAGAAACCCTAGCATTTGCATCTTTCAATTTTAATTCAAGAGTTGAGCATTTAGAACAAGAAGTTGAACTATGCAAATCATCAGTGGAGCAGCTAGCATGTACAACATGTTTCTCATTTTTCTCATTTAGATGCAACAAAAGAGCATGTTCTTTCCTAAGCAAGGTGAGCTCATTGTAAATTAAGTCACATGATTTGCAAGTATCATCACTAGGAATCAAAGTCTTAAGTCTAGCAATTTCAGCATTCAATGATTCAATAATGAAATCATGTTTCTTAATTTTCTTATCACGTTTGTCAAGCAATTTTCCAAGACGAGCAACAGCAATAGCTAATTCATCATAAGAGGATCTACCTCATTGAAGTCATTTGTCGTGGTCGCCCTCAGTGAAGCTATCCTTGCAGCTTGCCATGAGACATAATCCTATCAAATCATGCTTGCTTGGAGTTGCATCATCTTCGCTGCTCTCCGAGTCCACATCGCTCAAATTGACTTGTTCAAGAGCGAAAGAACTCAGTGAACCACCTTGCGGTTGATGAAGCTCTTCTTCTTCCTATCATTTGACGAGAACCTTTTCTTCTCATTCCTTCATCGTTGTCCTTCTCCTCCTTTGATGTTTTTCCTGCAAGCTTAGGACAATTTGTGCGAATATGGTTGAGGTCACCACACTCATAGCATCTTGGAGGACCACCTCTCTTTCTCATTCTCACATTCTCGCAAAGCTTTGTTAAAGCGAGAAGAGAGTAGTGCCAGATCTTCTTCAGGAAACTCTTCAAGTTGCTCATCTGTTAAAGAAGACATGGAAGACAAGGCAAAGCTAGAAGAAGAATTTGCATTTGACATGTTAGGGTTAGAGATCAAAGCAATTGATTTAATGTTACCCTTCCGGCAAGAACATCCAACTCATGAGTTTTCAACTTAGAGTAAAGAACATCTAATGTGAGTGTGCTCATGGTAGTAGATTCTTGTATAGATGTTACTTTCATCTCCGACACTGACATGTCCAAAGCACTAAGCAATTGTCGAGCATTTTCAGCATCAGTGTAGCTAACTCCAACAAAGACGTAGATTGCTAAGAATTTTATTGAAACGTGCAAAGAAGTCATCTACAGATTCACTAGGTTTCATCTCAAAACGCATGTATTCTTTTTTGTAAATATCTTGGCGAACCTCTTTGACAGTGTTAGAACCCTCATGGTAATCACAAAGAGATTTCCATACCTCATATGCGGATCGAAGATGAACCACGCGATCAAAGTCGCTGCGTCCCAAGCCTTGGATGATCAAGTTGCGCGCCTTGCTATTTGCTTCAACATGTGTGCGATTGGTGTCGTTGACGTTGTTGTTTGCAGGGACTTCATATGGCTTGTAGACCTTTTCCCAAATTGTGAAGCCCTGTGCTTGGATGAACGCCTCCATCTTGGCCTTCCAAAACTGAAAATCAACACCATCGAACACACATGGTTTTGTCGAATAACGATCCATTGATCTAATCACCGGTTAAGATAGATTAGAGAAACCTTGCTCTGATACCACTTGTAGGATCGAAGTATACGAATATAGCAATCAGAGGGGGGGTGAATGATTGTGCGGAAGCTAAAACCAAATTCTTGACCTATTAAAAGTTCACCCCAAAACAGAACCAAATAATTGCCTCGTTTTCGACAAAAACAGAATGACAGAGGTTTGGTAAAACGAGAATTCCCGGAGATCCAACCGTCGAAACGATCTAAAATTTGGACACAAGAAACTAGATTCCAATACGAATCGAACCCAAAAAGAATCAGCTCGATCGGACTTACGGATCAAAAGTTATGAGCTTCGCAAGCTTGCTGATCCAGAACTTGACGAGAATCAATCTAATCAAAACTTCAAGATTAAACAAGAACGACAAAAGATTGATCAACTAGACTTTGAGAAACACTAGATCAATACCCTAGAGAGGTTTTTGATGGATCAAATCAATATAAAACTTGAAGAACAAAAACCAATCTAGAACTAGAACAAGCATGCAAACAAGAACCAAAACAGAAAATACTGTAGCGACGTGGTTATTGTAGCACGCAAAAATCTTGAAAGAATTGATCTTTATTTCTTGTCTAAAATACTCTCATCAAAAGAGTACAAACCCTAAAACCAAGCTCAAAGCTTGATGCGCTCAGCTCTACTTGGTGCCTTTCAACAGGAGACCCCCCACCTATTTAAAGCACCAACCCACAAGGAGTTCTGAATACGATTCCTATTCCCTAGAAGGAATCCGTATCCAACTCAACTCTACTTGGCCCAACCAGGCCGAGTACAACTCTTGCACGCGTATGGCAACCCTACCATACTCACGTGACTAACACTTTGCACGCGTATGGCCACCTGCCATACTCACGTGACTAACACTTTGCACGCGAATGACCTCCTGCCATTCTCACGTGACTAACCATTCTTCATGTGCACCATTCTCTTAGCCCGAACGTCCCGCATGACATCCTTGACCACCAAGACCTTAGTTCCTCCTGAACCTAGTCCCGAACCTCAGTTCCTCCATGAACCTAGTTCCGGTCCCGTCATCGACCACATTCGTCTTCGAGCAATACCTGCACATGAACAAACCACAAAACAATTCCGAGCACAAGTCCACGACTTGACTCAATGTCAATCCATGCAACTACTCACATGAGTATTGCATAAAGTCCATTTCAAAAGAAGCATCATGAAATCATCACAAATTTCAAATTCACATTCAAAATTCAAATCCAAATCGCTCAAAACCCTAATTGAGCGAAAACGCATTCACGACGGACAAACAAAGTTGGTCCGTTGTATAAGGAAAAGTTTCTGTTCCAAGAAGCCAACCAAACGCGGAAAAACACGTTCACAACGGACAAACAAAGTTGGTCCGTTGTACATGCAAAAATGGCTTCGGTCATGAGCTCAAAACAAGTTCATTACGGACCCCAGAAGCTTGTCCGGCGCAAACGTGCCACGCTCGGTTTCACAAAAGTAAAACCCTAGAAAAAGTCCATTCACGACGGACAAAAAGAATTAGTCCGTTGTACATGTGAAAATCTTGGTTCCAAGAAATTATCCAAACCGAAAAAGCTTGTTCACAACGGACCAAGAAAAACTGTCCGTTGTACATGTGAAAATGACTTCGGTCATGGGCTCAAAAACATGTTCACAACAGACCCAAAAACACTGTCCGTCGCAGATGGGAAACTTACTGTTTCTTGAGAACTTTGTCCGGCGCTAATGCGTAACTTACTGTTTCTTGTCAAATTGTCAAAACACATGAACAAACACATTTTGCAAATTCAAATCTAAGTTAATTTTTCAGTTCAAAGCCAATTTTTCAGCACATGATTTCACAGAGGTTTACTTGCGTTTTTGGGCCTTTTGAAGCGTTGTGACACCACGGAGTGTCGTAACCTTATTTAGCGTGCATGATAAGGTTAATAACATTATGAGATGTGGAATTAAGGTTAAAACTATAGGTTATGGAGGTTAATAGCTTTTCCGGGCCATTTCCGGGCCATTTTCGGGGTTTTGGGCCTTCCCGGGGGAGTTTTGGGCCTTGGTGGGCTTTGGTGGGATGGATTAGGTCTCCGTAACGGACTAGGATTGTGTTGAGGGCTGGTAAAAGGGGCTTCCACCAGCCCCCTTGCGCCCCATGCAGCATTGGTGCGCCCCTCTCCCTCCCCCTCCTAAGCCCTAGCCGCCACCCCCTCTCCCTCTCCCTCGTGTGCGCCTCCACCTCCCCCTTTGCCCCATTGCTCCCCACCTCTCCACCACCTCTCCTCCACCCCCTTGCTGCCCTAGGGTGGTCTCCACACCTCTGCACCTTGTGGATCCATCCGTTGGAGCGAGGAGCGTGGAGCGAGGAGCGATCCGCGAGGAGATCTATTGGAGATTCATTCGTTGGGCAAAGGTATGATCATGGGGATCCTTGGGTTTGATCTAGGTACTGTTCTTAGGGTGTTTATGAAGTTTTTAGATCAATTGGTGGTGCTGGGTTGGAGTTCTTTGGATTAGATCTAGACGTTGCCACGTTTCTGTTTTCGGGCAGATTGAGCAATCGGTCTAGGGCTCGAGTTTTCGTCGATTTAGAGTCCGAATCTGTCCGTACGGACTTAAAAGAAGTTGTAGATAATTTAATTATCTTTCCGTGGACATAAAGAACGTTAAAATCTGATCAGCCGTTTGAAAGTTATGGCCGTTTTACCGAGCGTGTTAAAATCTGTGACGCGATTGGAACAGATCGTAGTAATCTGTAGATTAAACAATTTTAGAGTCCGAATCAGTCTTTCCGTATAACTAGAAAAAGGTAGGAAATTTCCTAAGCTTCGCGATGGTGTACTCGTTTAATCTATTTGGAGTCCCAGAACTCAAGTTATGGCCTTTGCAAGGCTGCTGTCCCGCCGGGACAGAACCTCTGTTTTTAGGTTTGCAAGTAGTGGGCAATGTCGGGTTAGATGGGGATTTGTGTACTGTTTTGCGGGCATTATTGTGAGTGTGTGATGCCTATGTGCAGGTGGTGTGACACCGGGAGTGCCCTCTACGTCCCACAAATCCGTCGCCCGCGGTTGAGGCAAGTGTGTTGTAATGTATAGCGGATTGTAGGTTGTTTGTTGATATTGGGTGAAAGATTGAATACTTGCTATGCTCACTTGCCATGCTTGCTGTTTTCCAATGAAATATTGAGTATGATTATCATGGTTCGATGCCATGTGTTTATATTTGTCATGATGAGTTGCCATATGTTTATGTACATGTGAAATATGATAATTGGCATAGTTGCATGCATGACATGTTACATGGCTCGGGCGGTGAGAAAGTCATTAACTAATCCGGGAAGGTCGGTGAGAAAGTTATGACTAATCCGGAGAGCTATTAGAGTAAGTCCTACATCGTGATTCCATCTACCGTGGGTTGTGGAAGCGAGGAGTAGGCACCCTCCATCTTCGGGATGGAAGGGGGGAGAGGGTGCACACCGATGGGTGTGTACTCAACCATACCGGTATGAGTTTCCAAGGAGATATGAGCATAACATTGCATTGCATTGCATTGCATTGCATTGCAATACATATTTAATGATGATGATGTTGTTATGTGCTCAAGTATGAGATGTTATATGTGATGTAAGGTATTATTGTCTTGTAAATGATCTTGTTGTCCATTACAATATGCTTGCTGAGTTTTCGAACTCACGCTTGTGTTTTATGTTGTTTTTAGGTACTTTGAGATCGGCATGCGGGAAAAAGGGGTCTAGCTACACTTCTACACGTAGCTCCACCATCATAGTCCATAATTAATCACTTGGAGACATGATATTAAGAGTTGTGCCATAAACTTAATGTAGGGTTTAATTTAGCATGCTTGTGATTCCCTATTTGCTTGGTTATAGCTTATGAAGTGGTTGAGCATGTTTTTATTGGCGTAATTTGATGATATATCCATTTATGTTGATGTTTTATTTGTCGTGTGCTATGACATATCTTGCCATGATATTGATATTGTGTTAATTCATGTTAAAACAAAGGAGATGCTGCCGAAATCTCGGCTTTTAGCATGTGCGCCTTTGCTAGAATTTATGTTTAATTGTGGTATTTAGATGTTGTTTAGCTTATGTTTGGTAGCATTCAGGCATATTAAATGCCGGGGTGTTACAGGAGTGGTTAAATTCATTATGCTAGACTTAAATAGTTGCTATGACACCTGTTATTTTTGCTAGAGATGCTTCCCATTTTGATATAACTTGTGATATTATTGTTGATGCTCCGTACTATGAAAAAAATAAAGGAGATGCTTTTTGGTTTTTGCATGTACTTCTTTGCTGTAATTTACCTTTAGATGTGGTATTTAGATGTTGTTTAGTCTATGTTTGGTGACATCCAGGGCATACTAGATGCCGGGGTGTTACAGTTGGTATCAGAGCGGGCTGTAGGTCCTTGGAATGTATATTTTTAGTGTCATGCTATAGGGTACAACTAAAATGTGATGTGGAATAACTTAGAAACATGGCTTAGGTTTTAACTAAAATTTTATCATAGGATAGCAACATTAAAACTTGCAAAAGTGGAATAACTAATCTAAAATTTGACACACATGGATGCACAGTAGGAAAGGGTATGGATATCGTTGATTTACGCTTAAATGTTATATTTAAACCTTGATGTTGAATGTTTTATGTGATAAAGTATGCTGCTATGTGTATGAGATAATTGATTAAATTGCTCATGTAATCGTGATAAAGTGGGGTTGTGGTGCCGAAAGGTTTCGGTCACCTTTTTGTTTATAGTAAGGTTGTGGTTTGACGGTATGGCCGATTAAAGCCATCACCGAAGAACTATTGACCCTTGTGGGGAAAGAGTGCTTACTTTTTCTATCGCAGTTTGGGTAGTTGTTTGGAGTCAAAAAGAAGAGTTAGTGGTGGATTCCTTCGTATGTTCTTTACCGTTCTGACGGTCAGTTTTGGTTGTTTTTTTGGCTTTAGTTGATTGAAAACAATGAAAAGTTTTTGTTATTGGATTTTCGCAGATTGTTCCGTATGCGGTGTGTGGTTTTGTCTTCCTTGGTTGAAGACGAAGAAGAAGAGTTTTGTGTTGCGCATCTTTTGGTTGTAATTTTTGCTTTGACACCCGGTTTTGCTGGTCATTGTGGACTATCTTGGGGAGGAAACTTATGTGGTGGTTGTTCTCCCTATCTAAGAAAGTGTTGAAGTTTCTCCTTGTGCAGACCTTAAGTTGGGTGGCGTTAAGTTTGAATCTTTATCGGAAAAGATTTGGTTGAACATTTGGTTTTCACTGGTGCATCCGACTTCCTTCTTGGATATTGTAGATCTCGAGATTTCTTTAGGAGTTTTGGCTATCAGAGTTGGAAATTTGAGAGTTGAGCTCTCCTGCATTTCTGTTGGAGTTTTGTTTTTCTTCCTTGCTTGGAAAGGAGAAATTGTCTATCGGTGTTCGTTCTGGTTCTTGAGTTGTGGTTATCTTTACAAGTTGAGTTGCATCCTGTTTGTCAAAAGTGAAAATGGTTGTTTAGCATGTTATGTAGTATGTAACAATGTGGTTTATGGAAATAATTTACTCCTAAGTTAATTGGTGAGTTGAATTAGTTAAATGTAATATTTATCTTTGGCTTAAGATTAAATGAACTTCTAGTGTTGTAGATTACTCTATAGCGAGAATTATTAAAGGTGTTAATGTACATGCTTAGATTCTGTTGTTTACTTTAAAAGTGCTTATGACCCCCGATAATGTTTAAAGTATTAAACCCTGAAGCATAGTTAGAACATTAAGATGATGTAGACTGCTGATATTGTTAAAGAAACTTTGCTGGTTGTTAAAGATGTTCTAATTTTACATGTTAATAGAGAGATTTAATCGTGTTGGTGACCTTAACTTGGAAGTTGATTAGAGTTGTTATTTATGATGTTGCGAGCTGTTAGTATATTTGGAAGCTTGCATATGTGTTCCTATAATGCTAGTACCGATGTCAGTTGGGAAGACATAGGTTTAGTGGTTGTGGTAAGAGCTTTGTGATGGTCCAACTCATTCAATTTGTTTTAAATAGTTGGAGCATGTTGAGTAGTGACAATTTGCTATAGCCTTTGGATAGGGTAACTAAAACTAATGTTGCAGTTTTTAAAATTATGCAAATAATTGATATTGATGACTTGGTAGTGTTGTTAATTGTTGGAAACCATTGTTCCAATAGAGAAAAGTGTAAAACTGTGGAATTATGTCGAGTACATGTTGTGATGGGATGAACAATGGATAACAATCATGATGTAAGATTTTAACCTTAATAAATGCATATCTTAGAATCCTATTTACGAATTTTATCTGGTAGAGATAATACTTATTCGTTGAAGTCATTTTATTGATTGAGCAAGTTTTAATTGTCAAGATGTTGATGTATGGATAGTAAAAAATTGATAGGTTGATCATGCTTAAGTATCTGTTGAAGTACTATGTTTGAAATATAGAACACATTGTTATATGATGTGTTGGTCTGTGGGGATCATGATGAGGTAGTACTGGTTGGATGACTTTTTTTATAATCATCATAGTTTTATTTATAAGTATTGGGAAAGGTAATAAGAGAAAGAATTTGTTTTGTAGTTCTTGTTGTAACCTGAGGGGCTTTCTCGATGAGTAAATAGTGAATATTGAATGCTTAAATGGTAAGTGTAGTGGAATACAAGATATGGTGGGATTCATGCTGAGCTAGTGTCTAAAACCTTTTGGACTGGTTTGGTTGGTTGCTATTTTGGTTGAATACTTTTGGTCGAAGTGTTTCTTCTGTTGTGTTTCAGAGTTTCCCTAAAACTCGTAGTGATTAATGCCAACCTTTGGATTTAGCTAACTTGTTTAGTTTGCACTATGAGTATGGATTTACACCCAAAAGTTTTTGAGTGGATTGCGCCCCTTCGCATTCGCACTGAATTATCTTTGGAATTAATTTTAAAGGAAGCAGATGGACATAGTGGGTTGTGTTGGAAACTCTTGAGATTTAATTTGTAACTCTTTTTGACAAGAGTTGGATTTATTTGCATAATGTGTGTGATGTTTGCGAGTGCTTCAAAAAGGTGGATTATATGAATGTTTCATAAGTGAATTTGGTTAGTGAAGAGTTCTCTTTTGGGAATGAGTTTCCCTTTCTTTTGAGAAAATTTGTGGCGGTTGTGTGTGCAGATGTTTGACTTTGGAGTTGATGTTCTTTTCCAAAATGTTGATTTTGGTTAAAATGCGATATTTTGCAAGTTTAGCTTTCTATCATTGGTGGGTCCTGATACGATGTGGTGCCTTACTATTAACTATGCTGCCATCATAGTTTATATGAATTAGCGCAATCCTCGATGTTATTCGAGTTTTATTCATGTGATACAGAGGAAGAGGTCGTCTTGTGAATGATTATTCGGTAATGTTGTTACATGATGAATGAATGGTGAAAAGTAAACATGACATTGTTTATAGATGTTTAATGATGAAAGAGTCGATGAGCCAGGTCGGTGAGAAAGTCATATATGGATATATGACTAATCCGAAGTGCTCTTGAAAAGCGTGCATTCATGTCATAAATCAAGATTTCCCTTTCATTCTGGTATGAAAAGAAACAATGAAGAATTTCTGGTGTGTTGGTTGTGGTGTAGGAGATTTGTGTTTTCTTTGCGTCTTGGCATAGGAAATTAAATGAGTGCTCATTGAATGTTGCTGAATTCTTTCCAAAGTGGTTTTTTTTGCGCTTTGGTGTTCGAGTTGTTTTTGTGGATCAATGGGGTTCATGGTTTATGGTTGAGTATGCTAAAGATGTATACTCTTGAGCTTGGTTGGTTGCGTGAAAAATTGTGAGGGTGACACCCTCTTGGGAAAAGCACTAATTGTGGTTTGGTAAGGTTCTACGGTCCTAGCTTGGGCTAGGTGTTGGACATTAGTGGTATAAGGGTGGTTTATGATGGAGGTTGTTTATGTCGATGTTCAGTTCTGTATTAAGAGTATCGATGGGTGGTAGAGAAGATGAAGGTAATTCGGAGATAAATGCCCTGTTCGTGAGCAATTGTATTAGCTAGTTGTCTCTGGGTATGAGATTTTCCTGGGAGTGGATGGAATGAAATGTTAGCATGATTGTGTATCGGAAATGTAGATTGTGCCGTAGTAAGTCATTTCGTTCGGTGGTATTTCTCGGGTATGGTTCGCTCGGTTTAAAGGGTGCCCAATTGCAAGAGTTGAGAACCCGTGTTTTCTTGGTTCTTGATTGGTGTTTGGTGGTAGCGTTGTAGGTTACGATAACTGTACAAAATGATTGATGTGAGGATTTGGGCATATGTAGTATGTTCAATTGAGCCCTTTTGTGGGTGAAATCGAGGATTTCGATTGGGGAATTGGAAATAAAGGTCGAGCTGTGAGAGGCTACACCCAATTAAGCTAAGTCAGCTCTCTCTCGCTAGTTGTTGGTTTTGGAAGTTTGCTTGTCGTTTGATTCGGTTTGAGTCTTTGCGTGGATATTTTGTGTTGTTTATTTGGCGTAGTGGCGTGTCATGGATTCGGGGTCGAATCCTGTTGAAGGGGGGTAGAATGTGACACTACGGAAGGTCAAAACATTATAAAATATGAAAATGGAGGTTAAAACCTTTCGCTATGAGATTTAATCGCGTTTCCGGGCTGATTTCGGGAGTGTGGGCCTTTCCGGGGCATGTTGGGCCTTAGGGGGGACCCCTCGTGGGCCAAAAGTGGGGCTATCTGGCCCATGAGGGGAGAGGGGGGCAGCATGAAGCCCTTGGTGCGCCCCCTGCTGCCCTAGCAGCCTCCCCTTCTCACCTTGATAGCCCCCCTCTCTCTCCCTTTGTGCGCCGCCTCCCCCATCTCCTTCTCCCTTGCGCCCCACACCTCCCCCTCCCCTCTCCACCACCCTTGCTGCCCTAGGGGTGCTCCCCATCGCACCATCCCGCTGTTTTCACAATTGGAGCGCTCCGCGACGAGGAGATCCGGTGGATTTGGAGCAAGGAAGGAGATCGGGTGAACCGGGAGGAAGGATTTCGGCGTTCGTCGTTCATCGGGAAGAGGTATGTTATGGGTGATCCTTGGGGATGGTCTAAGTGCTGTTCTAGGGGTTGATTTGATGCTTTTAGATCAAGGGGTGGTGCTGTTATTGGGTAGATTGGATGAAAACTAGAGTTTGCCACGTTCTCTTTTTTGGGCAGATTGTGCAGTCGACCTAGGGTTTGAGTTTTCATTATTTTAGATTCGGAATTTGGTCAGCCTCCTGTTGAAGAAGTTGTAGATAACTTCGATACCTTTCAGTGGACATAAAGAATGTCCAATTCCGATCAGGCGTTTGAAAGTTATGGCTGTTTTACCGTACATGTTCAAAACTGTGACGAGATTGAAACAAATCACGGTATTCTGTAGATTAAACCACATTAGAGGCCGAATTAGTTTTTGCCAATACTTAGAAAAAGTTAGGTAATTTCCTAAGCTTCACGATGATGTACTCGTTTAATCGATTCGGAGTCCTAGAACTCAAGATATGATAGTTTGAAGTCTGTTGTCTGGGAGGGACAGATTCTCTGTTTTTAGGTTTTGGGAGTAGTTTGTGAAGTAGGGGTAGACGAGCTTTTGCGTACGATTTTGGCGGCACGTTTTGAGTGTGTGGTATGTTTGTGCAGGTGGTGTGACCCCGGGAGTGCCCTCAACCTTTTGCCAATCCATCGCCCGAGGTTAAGGCAAGTGTATTGTAATGGGTAGTGTAATGTATGTTGCTAATTGTGACTAGATGCAAATTGCTTACAAGTTGTGATATCTTTCCATGATTAGTGCTTGCCAATGTTATGATGAAAATGGACTATTATGATGCTATGCTATGTTTAGTTCATTTTGATGCAAGTTGTTTACGTTTGTGGCATATGTTGCATACATGGCATGAAAGCTGGCCCGGTCGGTGAGAACGTCATAACTTGTCCGGTGAGGTCGGTGAGAAAGTTATGATTAATCCGGAGCGCCATGGTTGTAAGACTTACCTCGTGATTCCACCGACGTGGTGAGTGGAAGCGATGCTTAGGCACCCTCCATCTACGGGATGGAAGGGGGAAGAGGGTGCACCCCGACGGGTGTGCACTCAGCAATACCGGTATATGCTTCCAGGAGACATGTGCATCGCATTGCATTGCATACATGATGATGAAAAAGAGTTGTGAACAATGTGCTTTGTCATGGCTATGATGTTGTGAATGAAATTATGATTTGATTATGATGTTAAGATTTGGTATGTATTGTTGTTGGCCTTGATTTATTCTTTATGACCTATTGTGATATACTTGCTGAGTGATGAACTCACGTTTGTGTTTTATGTTGTTTTTAGGTACCATGAAACCGACATGCAGGAAAGTGTCTTAGTGGCACATCTTCACAAAGTTTCACTCATTAACATATATACAATTTTGCCATTCGTAGTTGTGATTATAAGTTAATGCGTTGAGAACTTGGAGTATGACCTATTTGTGTGCTTGGTCATATTATTTACTTCGTTTTAGATCATGGAGTGGTTAAATTCATTATGCTAGACTTAAATAGTTGCTATGACACCTGTTATTTTTGCTAGAGATGCTTCCCATTTTGATATAACTTGTGATATTATTGTTGATGCTCCGTACTATGGAAAAAACAAAGGAGATGCTGCCAAAATTTTCGGTTTTTGCATGTACTCCTTTGCTGTAATTTACCTTTAGATGTGGTATTTAGATGTTGTTTAGTCTATGTTTGGTGACATCCAGGGCATACTAGATGCCGGGGTGTTACAGATGAGCTCACGACTTATGAAGAAGCGACCCACTACATCGACGCGCGAAGGATTCTGTAACTGCGCCTCTAGTGGTAATCTGATCTATGATCCCCTTCTTGCGAGTAGCCTCCTGTTATGCGGTAGAAATTTTGGTTTGTGCTAGCGTAGCATACTGCGTAACTCAACAAGTTAGGCCCCTAACGTAGGGTTCCACCGAGACTATATCAAGGGAGTATTTAAGGGCATTTGTTAGACCACTGTACCCATCAAAAACTCTAGCTGTCACCGTTCTGGTCCTGCCGTGCGCGTGTGTGCTAGCACACCGATGCATGACGTACCTCCTCGAATGTGTGTGGGCTTTCATAGAGTCGTGGCTACTACTGCGGCACTGGTCGGGACTATTGTTTGACCTGTTTGGTCAACGCTTGAGGACGCACGCTACGTTCAATCGGGCAACTTCAACTCTCCTTCTGTTGCACTGCACGTCTAGTGTTAACAATGCATGATGTCTGGCTTGCTTGATTTCCTAATTTACAGGATAGAATTTTTAGTTTAAATTAGTGTAATCTACCTGTATTCCTTCGCTAAGATCTTTTTTTAGTCTGCATTAGTGAAAATGGGTCGGGCCTGGGCCGGCACGGCACGAAACAGGCATGAAGCGCAAATGGGCCGGGTTTGGGCTCGTCAAAGGTGATTCGGGCCGGCACGGCCCGGCATGGTGGGCACGATGGGCCGTCGTGGCACGGCACGGTTTCGACCTGAAGTACGATGGGTCCGGACCGAACCGACACGGCACGGCACGACGCCCACCTCTAGTCTGCATGCGCACGAGATGGGGCTTATGCTAGCTAGCTAAGAGCTCATGTGAAACGGTCAATCTGGCTCGAATCCAAAAGCAATTTGTTTTTCTAAGCTGTTTCGATTGGGTCGCTGACCCCCTTGTCGTGTGGATCTGATCGTCCTCTCCGTGACGCGATGATAAAACAAACCTTTGTTAGTTGACCTCTGCCTGCAGCCTGCATGTATGCATGGTCCTTCTCTTGCATAAAAGGATTCTTTCTTTAATCAGCTACATATGCTCACAGAGAGACAGATGAAGTTCATTGGTCACTTCATGCCATGCAAGGACAGTTTTTTTGTTTTGTTCAGAAATTCATGTCCACATCTCTCGGACGTATTCTCTTTGCTTGTAGAGAACGAGTCCCCTTGGACGTTCTGAGTACGTCAAGAGAGACCTAGCAAAGATAAAATGCAATTATGCTTGGAACACTTCGGCGCTTGCATGCTATTATAAATTGTACGTAGATGTAACTTTGAGTTTTGACCATTGAATTTTTACAAAAATACATAAATTATACTATTTATGTCGCTATTGTTTTCGATAAATATATGGATTTCATTTTCGAGTGGTCATTCAGATTTCAATCCAACTTCCTTTTCAAATTAGTGATCAAAATTAATTGGAGAAGTGATATGGACATTAATTAATTTGTAAAACAAGGTTTATATCATTCATAACACTTGAGGGCTGGCTATAGAGATTAACTAGCTCTTATCAAATTTCTTTCGAAATTGATATAGTTTAATATAAAATTATTTTATTGACCATTTAAGTGGTTCTTTCAAATTCGAGCTAACGAGTCTTTAGCCGAACCTCATTAACCTTTCAATTTTGATCTCATTAACTGTTGTAAACAAAATAATTTTGGTTCGAGCCCTAACTACTTTTTTACCAGCCCTGAAATCAAAGATTGGAAAGTACATCCGAGAACTAACGAAATCAACTACTCCCTCCATTTCCGAATACATCTTATTCTAGCTTTCAAATTTTATTTCTAAATACATGTCATTACAAATTTTCGAGATGACTTTTTACTATTTTTTCTTCCACCCCTCTCCTTTAGCTATTTGCAATGCCATTTACTGCCATAAACTAGAATAAGACATATCATTCAAAGATATAATCATATAATAAAGTGGGGTAATGCAATTTTTTTTGTAGTTGTCCCTTGGTAAAAGTGAAAAAAAAATCTAGAATAACATATATTGAGAAATTGTAACACCCCGGCATCTAGCATGCCTGAATGCTACCAAACATAGGCTAAACAACATCTAAATACCATAAATTAATGTAAATTACAGTAAAGGAGCAAGTGCTAAAAACCGAAATTTCGGCAGCATCTCCTTTGTTTTAACATGAATTGAAGGAACATCAACAGCATAGCAATATATGACAATATAAGAGGCATCTAAAACAGCAATAATTAAAGGCATGATAGCAATATAAGTCTAATCCCAAGAATTCAATGTCCCCATGAGCCAAACGAACAATAAGACTCCCATATCGCAAAACTAAACCATAAATCAATATGCATCACACTTAATGTATTATCAAGACCCAATTGAGTGACTATGGGAACAATTGAGTGACGCTACGTGTAGAAGTGTGACTAATTCCCTTCCCCGCATGCCGATCTCATGGTACCTAAACAACAAGAAAACACAAGTGTGAGTTCAACACTCAGCAAGCATATTGCAATGGTACACAAAAACAATTACATGGCTATAACAACTCATATCATGTCTTTCATCTCATTCATGATCACATATCAATATCATCACCATTATGTATGCAATGCAATGCGATGCTCATGTCTCCTTGGAAACTCATACCGGTATGGTTGAGTACACACCCGTCGGCGTGCACCCTCTCCTCCCTTCCATCCCGAAGATGGAGGGTGCCTACTCCTCGCTTCCAAACACCACGGTGGACGGAATCACGATGTAGAACTTACTCATTGGCTCTCCGGAATATTCATAACTTTCTCACCGACCTTCCCCGGACTAGTTATGACTTTCTCACCGCCCGGGCCATGTATGCAAACATGCCAACATCATAATTAACTTGTACATTAACATATGGCATCATAACATAATAAGCATACTCATTATATCAATGGCAATCATTAAAGCATGGCAAGTGATCATATCATATAATCAATTTCATCTAGTCTCAACTAGCAACCTACAAACCGCTATCTACTACAATACACTTGCCTCAACCACGGGCAACGGATTGGCGAGAAGTAGAAGGCACTCCCGGGGTCACACCACCTGCACATGGGTACCACACACTCACAATCATGTCAACAAAACAGTAAGCAAACCCTCTTCTACCCCGACATCGCAAACTACTCGCTAAACCCAAAAACAGAGGTTCTGTCCCGTCGGGACAGCAGCCTTCCAAAAGGCATAACTCGGGTTCTAAGACTCCAAATCAATTAAACGAGTACATCCTCGCGTAGCTTAGGAAATTTCCCAACTTTTTCGAAGTATATGAAAAAACTGATTCGGACTCTAAAGTTGTTTAATCTACAAAATACCATGATCTGTTTCAATCACATCACAGATTTTAGCACGCTCGGTAAAACGATCATAACTTTTAAACGGATGGGCGGAATTGGACGTTCTTTATACCTACGGAAAGATATTGAAATTACCTACAACTTCTTCAACAACCGTACGACCAAATTCTGAATCTAAATTGACGAAAACCCAAGCCCTAGGTCGACTACTCATGCTGCCTGAAACAGAGAACGTGGCAAACTCAAGATTCCATCTAATCCACTCAATTCCAGCACCATCAATTGATCTAAAAACATGATAATCACCCTTAGAACAGATCCTAGACCAACCCCAAGGATTCCCATGGCCATACCTTCGCCCGACGACCGAAAACCCAATGGATCTCCTCTCGGTTCGCGCGATCTCCTTCCTCGCTCCAAATCCACCGGATCTCCTCGTCGCAGAGCGCTCCAATGGACGGATCTTCGAGGTGTTGAGGTGGAGAACTCCCCTAGGGGCAGCAAGGGAAGTGGAGAGGGGAGGAGAGGGGTGGTGGAGCCATGGGGGAAGATGGAGAGGAAGGGGAAGGGTGGAGGCGCATGGGGGGGGCTTGGGGGTGGCGGCTAGGGTTGGGAGAGGGAGTTTGGGGCGCACCAAGGGGTGGGGGCCAGATTTGGCTGCCCAAAAGTCTCCCCCCCTTGGGCTCAAACCCTTCCACCGGAGGCCCAACTCAGCCCCCAAGGCCCAAAGTCCCCCCGGAGAGGCCCAAACACCCGAAAATGGCCCAAAAACATGCTATTAACGGCATAACGTAAAGTTTTAAGCTCTATTTTCACATTTTATAAAGTTTTTGACCTCAACATTCACATTTTATAAGATACGACACTCTGTGGTGTCACATTCTCCCCCCCTTCAACAGGATTCGACGTCGAATCCAAGACACACCAATACGCAACCCAGCAAAGCAAAAGATAGCTAGGTTTCACATCTCATACTTGAGGCGAAAAGCTCGGGGTACTTCTCGCGCATGCGAGACTCCAGTTCCCAAACCGCTTCTCTCTTTGACTAAAGCCACTGGAACTACACTGATCGAGACCCGATGGTAGGATGCTTAGGCTCGAAGACCCACAGTTCTAACGATAACCCACGATCAACCTCTTGCAAGAACTTTACTCAACATTGAAACCCATAGCACCCATACAAGGCCTCGGCATGACCCAAGCGATAGGATAAAATCCCAAATAGACAACGAAAGGAAACGGTCTCACACTCCTCCTTCGATACATCCCTTGGCACTAAGGTGCCCGATCCCTTTAACCAAAGCCACTCTCCAGAAGGACATGGTACCAACTTCTAGATCCATCTTTCGCTCCCACGCACAACAGTGATTGACGTCTCAACCTCTCAACTGTGGTTCGTCGTATTCGCGATGACGCAAACCAAGTGAGACACAACACTCTAAGATTACTAACTGATTGAACCATCGGGGTTACATTCTGATCTTTTACAACAAGACCAACACCCACCCCACTACCACCGAAAGGAGAAGCCTACTTTATGGCCAGGGTTCTGAAAATCCGCAAAATCAATAACAGCTGAACATTCCACTCTGGTTGGCACAACACGCTCAATAGCCCGGCGACAAAAAGATCCAATACTCTTCGAAAACCGAAAGCAATTACTAGCAACCACCAAGTGGTCCACTAATAATTTGATCAACCCTACCGAGGGACACATAAACGGAAACAATTCTCCAAGAAGGTTTGAATTGGGACATAGATAACCTTCCTTTACTCTTCACTTCTACACCATTTACGATCAACTACTAGCCACACCAGATTTCTCTTACTAAGAAAGCCTCACCCTTACATCCTTCCACTTAAAGGACCAGGACAAACAATACCATTGATGAGTCAGCCCAACCGTAACATGAACCCAATTGGTCCACATACAACAAGTCGAACTCCAAAGCGCTAAAAGCCACATTGGAAAGAGTTCGGCAACAACCAAAGAGTACTCATTTTATTTTTCCTAAGCCAAGATGCAAAGAAAGCTCAGATCTCTTACACTAGAACCAACATACCAGAAGATATTCATTCTTACTTCTCGTACTAGAAGGCAATTGAAATCTCGATTCAGGACATGCATGCAGCTTTCCAAGAGCACTCCGGATTAGTCATATATCCATATATAACTTTCTCACCGACCTGGCTCAACGACTCTTTTATCATTTAACATCTAGAAACGATGTCATGATTACTTTTCACCATTCATTCATCATGTAACAACACTACCGAATAGTCATTCACAAGACGACTTTTTCCTCTGTATCACATGAATAAAACTCTAATAACATCGAGGATTGCGCTAATTCATATGAACTATGACGGCAGCATAGTTAACAGCAAAACACCACATCGTGTCAAAACCCACCATCCATTTAAAGCTAACCTTGCAAAACCTCGCATTCTAACCAAAATCAACATTTTGGAACAGAAGATCAACTCCAAAGTCAAATGTCTGCACACACAACCACCGCAATTTTTTTTCAAAGAGAAAGAGAAATTCATTTCAAAAGGGAACACTTTACTAACAAAATCACACTCATAGCATAAACTGAACAAATTAGCCAAATCCAAAAATAGACACCAATTTCTACGAGTTTTAGGGAAACTCTGAAACACAGCATAAGGAATACTTTGACCAAAAGCATTCAACCAAGATAGCAAACAACCAAACCAGTCCAGAAGGTTTTAAACACCAGCTTAGAATAAATACAATCATCTCTAGTGTTCCACTACGCTTTCCATTAAAGACTTCAAAATTCACTACTTACTCATTGAGGAAGTCCAACCGGATTTAACAAAATTTACATAACAATTTGTTTCTCTAATTACCATTCCCAGCACTTATAAATAAAGTTCACGATGCTTATCAAAAAAAAAAACATCCAACCAATACTACTTCATCCTGTTCCCCAAAGACAAACACATCATACAACATCTTATTCTCATTCTAAAACATAATACTTCAACAAATACTTTAGCATGATCAACCTATCAATTTTATACCATCCATAAGTCAACATCTTGACAATTGGAACCTGTTCAATCAATAAATGACTTCAACAAGTAAATGTTATCTCCACAAGGCAAAGCTCGTAACTATGATTCTAAGACATACATTCATTATGGATAAAATTCTACATCTTATTAATTATCCATGGTCCACTCCATCACAACATGTTATCACAACATGTTACAGTAACCTCCATTTTTAACAAGGATTTTCAACCATTAATCTAAGCAATTACCACCACTACTAAGCCATCAATATCAACAAACGGCATAATCATCAAACAACAACATTACGTTTAGCTACCATATACATAGGTTATAACAAAATTACCACCACACAATATACTCCAACTATTGAGAATAGATTGAATACTAGCATTAACACTGCCCTTAACAACATCATTAACAATAAGTCTTATGTCTTCTCAATTGATATCAATACCAGCATTGTAGAGACACAACTGCATACTTCCAAATATACTAGTAGGTTGCAACAACATAAATAGCAACTCTAATCAACTTCCAAATTAAAGCCACTAGTCAACATGATTAAATTTCTCTATTAACCCGTTAGATTAGAATATCTTTAAACAATCGGCAAGGTTTTTTTAACAATATCATTAATTTACATCATCTTAATACTCTAACTATGCATCAAGGTTTAAACTTTTAACATTAACAAGGATCATAAGCACTTTTAAAGCAAGGCAACAGATTCTAAGCATGTACATTAACCCATTTAATCATTCCCACTATGGGGTACTCTACATCACTAGAGGTTCACCTAATCTTAAGCTAAAGGTAACAATTACATTTAATTGATTCAACTCGCAAATTAACTTAACAATACGTCATTCCATAAACCACATTGGTACATACTACATAATATGCTAAACAACAATTCTCACTATTGACAAACGATTTCAGTCAAAAGACTACTTACTTTGTTTGCATCATTTTTTTAAAAAAAAAACTCAACCCAAATTCACACGGAAACTTGACTGTCAAATTTGCAATGAGACAAACCCAAACTTGTTCATACAAAAGGAATTCTCCAAAACACCTTTCAATCTCAAGGACTCCCAGAGAGGAGAATGGTTGAAAGACAATTTTCTCGAAAGGGAACCAAGCGATCAAGTAATCCTTTTCAAATAAAACTTTAACACCAAACCCCAACCTTTCACGAAACAATAAGGGTTTTCAAAGATGATTTCTTAAACCAGTAAAATGATGAAATCAAACATCACCTACTCCTACAAAGCCACAAGACTTCAGCCCTGACAACAGGTCTGGCATAATGCCGCAATAACTCTTTTGACCTCGGAGAAAGACAAACACAGGAATAGATTAAAAGCTTCCCCCCATAAAGAAATCAACAAACTAAGCATCAAAGCTGGAAAGGCGACCAAAAGAAGCGCAACACTAGACTCTTCTTCTTCGCCTTCAACCGAGGAAGACAAAACCACACACCGCATACGGAACAATCCGCGAAAAATCAAATGCCAAACACTTTTCTTTTGGTTTCAGTCAACTAAAACCAAGAAAACCAACCAAGATCGACCACAGAACGATAAAGAAGATCCGAAGGAATCCACCACCAAACACTTCTATTTGCCTCCAGTCAACTACCCGATCTACGATAGAAAATGTAAGCACTCTTTCCCCACAAGGGGTTAATAGTTCTTCTGTGATGGCTTTAACCGGCCATACCGTCAAACCACACCCTTACTATGAACAAAAGTGGTGACCGAAACCCTTCGGCACAACAACCCCACTTTATCACCACAACAAGCACCATTCAATCTTTTATCTCATAAACATAGCGACATGCATTATCAAATGAAGCATTCAACATCGAAGCTTAAATACAACATTTAAGCGTAAAGAAACGATACCCATACCCTTTCCTACTGTGCATCCATTGTGTGTCAAATTTTAGATTAGTTATACCACTTTTGCAAGTTTTAATGTTGCTATCCTATGACAAAATTTTTGTTAAGACCTAAGCCATGTTTCTAAGTTATTCAACATCACATTTTAGGTGTACCCTATAGCATGACACTAAAAATACACATTCCAGGGACCTACAGCCCGCTCTGATACCAACTGTAACACCCCGGCTTCTAGCATGCCTGAATGCTACCAAACATAGGCTAAACAACATCTAAATACCATTTATTAATGTAAATTAAAGCAAAGGAGCAAATGATAAAAACCGAAATTTCGGCAGCATCTCCTTTGTTTTAACATGAATTGAAGGAACATCAACAGCATAGCAATATATGGCAATATAAGAGGTATCTAAAACAGCAATAATTAAAGGCATGATAGCAATATAAGTCTAATCCTAAGCATTCAATGTCTCCATGAGCCAAACGAACAATAAGACTCTCATATCACAAAACTAAACCATAAATCAATATGCATCACACTTAATGTATTATCAAGACCCAATTGAGTGACTGTGGGAACAATTGAGTGACGCTACGTGTAGAAGTGTGACTAATTCCCTTCCCCGCATGCCGATCTCATGGTACCTAAAACAACAAGAAAGCACAAGGGTGAGTTCAACACTCAGCAAGCATATTGCAATGGTACACAAAAACAATTACATGGCTATAACAACTCATATCATGTCTTTCATCTCATTCATGATCACATATCAATATCATCACCATTATGTATGCAATGCGATGCGATGCTCATGTCTCCTTGAAAACTCATACCGGTATGGTTGAGTACACACCCGTCGGCGTGCACCCTCTCCCCCCTTCCATCCCGAAGATGGAGGGTGCCTACTCCTCGCTTCCAAACACCGCGGTGGATGAAATCACGATGTAGGACTTACTCATTGGTTCTCCGGAATAGTCATAACTTTCTCACCGACCTTCCCCGGACTAGTTATGACTTTCTCACCGCCCGGGCCATGTATCATGCCATGTATGCAAACATGCCAACATCATAATTAACATGTACATTAACATATGGCATCATAACATAATAAGCATACTCATCATATCAATGGCAATCATTAATTCATGGCAAGTAGTCATATCATATAATCAATTTCATCTAGTCTCAACTAGCAACCTACAAACCGCTATCCATTACAATACACTTGCCTCAACCACGGGCAACGGATTGGCGAGAAGTAGAAGGCACTCCCCGGGTCACACCACCTGCACATGGGTACCACACACTCACAATCATGTCCACAAAACAGTAAGCAAACCCTCTTCTACCCCGACATCGCAAACTACACGCTAAACCCAAAAACAGAGGTTCTGTCCCGTCCGGACAGCATCATTCCAAAAGGCATAACTCGGGTTCTAATACTCCGAATCAATTAAACGAGTATATCCTCGCGTAGCTTAGGAAATTTCCCAACTTTTTCTAAGTATATGGAAAAACTGATTTGGATTCTAAATTTGTTTAATCTACAAAATACCGTGATCTGTTCCAATCATGTCACTGATTTTAACACGCTCGGTAAAACGATCATAACTTTCAAACGGCTAGGCGGAATTGGACGTTCTTTATACCCACGGAAAGATATTGAAATTACCTACAACTTCTTCAACAGCCGTACGACCAAATGATGAATCTAAATTGACGAAAACCCAAGCCCTAGGTCGACTGCTCATGCTGCCCGAAACAGAGAACGTGGCAAACTCAAGATTCCATCTAATCTACTCAATTCCAGCACCATCAATTGATCTAAAAACATGATAATCACCCTTATAACAGATCCTAGACCAACCCCAAGGATTCCCATGGCCATACCTTCGCCCGACGACCGAAAACCCAACAGATCTCCTCCCGGTTCGCGCGATCTCCTTCCTCGCTCCAAATCCACCGGATCTCCTCGTTGCGGAGCGCTCCAATGGACGAATCTTCGAGATGTTGAGGTGGAGAACTCCCCTAGGGGTAGCAAGGGAGTTGGACAGGGGAGGAGAGGGGTGGTGGCACCATAGGGGAAGATGGAGAGGAAGGGGAAGGGTGGAGGCGCATGTGGGGGGGCTAGGGGGTGGCGGCTAGGGTTGGGAGAGGGAGTTTGGGGCGCACCAAGGGATGGGGGCCAGATTTGGCTGCTCAAAAGTCCCCCCTTGGGCTCAAACCCTTCCACCGAAGGCCCAACTCAACCCCCAAGGCCCAAAGTCCCCCGGAGAGGCCCAAACACCCAAAAACGGCCCAAAAACACGATATAAACGGCATAACGTAAAGTTTTAACCTCCATTTTCACATTTTATAAAGTTTTTGACCTCAACATTCACATTTTATAAGATACGACACTCCGTGGTGTCACAGAAATAGAGTCTATTAGACTCACTACTACAAAAAATGTTATATTAGACACGTCATCACTGACGTTTTAAAAAAACTGTCTGTGATGAGACTTGGGCACATCCCTGACGGTTTTAACAAAAAAAACTGTCTGTGATGAGGGGCGCATCACTGTCGATTTTATCCACAAACTATCTGTAATGAGGTTCCCCACATCATAGATGGTTTATTTCCAAAAACCATATGTGATAAGAAATTCATCACAGACGGTTTTAAACAAAAACCATTTGTGATGTGCAGGATCTCATCGTAGACGGTTCATGGATAAAACCGTCTGTGATATGGGCCCGCATCACAGACGGTTTTTATTTAAAATCGTCAGGGATGTCCCATGTCCCATCACAAATAGTTTTTTTTTAAAAAAATCCGTCAGTGATGAGACCGCTACATCACTGTCAATCTTCTATAACCCTAAACTGGCATGCACGTACTGGTAGTTCAAAAAGGAGCAAAAAAAAATCAAACAGAAGGAGATGAAACAGATGAAGTGATCAAATAATAATCTAGCATAAGATAACATAATTAACAAAAACATAACTATATATAAAAAGGTTAACATAAAATAATTATAACATATACACATTATAATTAATTACAATATAACATGCAACGTGTGCTATCACCACTCACTGCTGCTGCCTGAGGGTAAGGAGTCGCTGGAGTCATCGACGACAAGCACTACCAGAGCCACGTGATGCGTTGGATCAACTACAAGCGCTACCAGAGCCATGTGCTACACCGAAGGAGCCCACCAAATCGTCTATTGTGTCCCATTAGGCATAGCCCAAGTCGTCTCCTGTGAAGACGACATTTGGTAGACGGCGATGAGCGGCTAGGGCAAATCGAAAGGGATGACCAGGTCAGCCCAAGACTTTTTGTTTGCCCTGTTGGTGTGGCAATTCCAGCTGGGATAGCCATTCATACTGAAAGAGCATGTGGAGGTGCTTACATTAACCTGCGTTAGATTGCAAGATTGGTGCATGGAACAAGCCAACAAGCCGGCGGCACAACGGGCATCGAGTATCTCGGTCAGATTCGAGGAGCATTTCTTACACTAGTATGGGTTTCTTCGACCCACATATGGTGTCCATGCAAACCATGGACAAAAATATACAAGTCATCCACGAGTACATGGAAAAAGTATTGCTGGCTCAACGTGACAAAAACTACATACTTTTACCCCAAAACCCAGGGTAAGTGCTTCATCCAATTGTTATACTTGTTGATTTGTACTATATAACACAGCTTGAAGTTAGGTTGAATGACCATGGTGACATACCTGTGTAGGTTTCACTGGGTTCTACTAGTAATTATGCCAAGACTGAACCGAATAATTTACCTTGATTCCAAAAAGGGCGGCACCCACGACTTGGTGCCTATCAAAAATTTACTCGATGCGTCGTTCTCTATCTACAAAGCTCGTGGAGCCACATAGGAAGGACGAAGCAAAGCTAAAGCATACTTATAACTTTCCAGTGTCCGCTAGTATGCAATAATCTTTCACACACACCATAATGAAACATTCGAACTAATTAACCTATTTATATTTTGGCAATGCCACCAATAGCCAAGGCCACTAACCTATGTGGATTCTACATTTGCCACAACATGCATCTCCTCATTGGTTCAAAGAAGATCAATGACATAGGGGTTTGTCAATCTTGAAACAATTATTCCACTTATTAATTTATATAAATGCAAAGACTTTACTCTTTCAATCGCCAGGCTTGGCAATGCACTAAATCTGTGTTGGAACAGGCTGACCTGCTGGGTATTTGTGGACAACTCTATGCCTTCTTGAATCGTGAGGCCATTAATACAAAAGGCGAATACCACTCATGCCTCGCCTGATGAGTTGTGAATCTGTTAGATACCATTTGGATTAATTTGTGAACCTTGTGCTATGAATTTGTCAATTATAGTTCTGAATTCAATTGGCTCTTATATATGTATGTTGATTTTTGAAATGGATGCGTTGTACATTGTAATGTGCTATCAAAGTTGATTTCTAAAATGGATGCGTTGTATGTTGTAATATGTGATCCGATTGACTTTATTTCTGAAATGTATGTCATAATAATATACTAGTGATGCTCTGTACTATCTTTTGTTTTAGAGGGCATTGCTAGCATTTCCTGAGGCTAGCCAATAAATCGAAATTACTAAAAAAATGTAAAATCAACATCCCAGACGGTTTTTATTTGGAACCATCTCTGTGACGATGTGCTCATTCCAAACGGTTCCAAATAAGACCTGTCTGTGATTATGTGCTTAGCCCAGATGGTTCCAAATTAGAACCGTCTAGGATGACTTTTTTCACAGACGGTTGGAAAACCGTCTGTGATGACTATAAGTCATCACTGACACTTTGATACAGACGGTTCACAAAACCGTCTGTGTTGCGGTTTGTGAACCGTATGTGATGAGGGTTTGTATAGTAGTGACTAGACTAAATTGACATGAGTTATCCCAGTAACCATAAGACTGGTGGGCAGGGATCAGGTGCAGCTGCTATGGGGACTGCAATTTGAATAGTCCCCATAGCTTTGGACATCCGATCGAGCTCACCGACGATTTGGACTAAAAAAATTGTATGAACAGTTATCTACTATAGTACCATGAACATGTCTATGCATAGTAAAAAAATTGCACAGTATTTTTAGCAAATCTAGGCCATCGATTTTGAATGAACTGTTCTACTGGGACTGCTTAAGTTGTAGTCCCACGAGACTGCATCTGATCTCGGTTCAAGACTGGTATGACGGAGAAAAAGAAGTTGGAATACAGTTGCTTGATTAGGGATGGTATCAATGGGAAGAAAAATGTAGGTTTCAGGTCTCATTTTTAGCGCTACATCCGAAAAGGGTGACGTTCGCAAGAATGCTGGTCCATGGTTGCGTCCTCTCACTGCTTCCATGCTCTTTCCCATCTGCATATGCGTGGTGGATTTGCTGCAAAAGCCAAACTAAAGGATTAACCGGGCGGGCACCCCTGTGTGTGCGTGAGGGCAATGACGAACTAGACGCCAATTAATACTGCTGCGCTATGTCTTGTAAGCTTAACTAGATAAAGCTGCCTTCCTAGGCCAGATATCGACATGGTTAGTTTTTTGTGGTTTTTCTTTTCTTTTCGTTATTGACGCGGAGAATTATTGTTGGGTCTTGTTTTGGGGAGGTTATACGGAAAGAGCTATCGATCTCTCATTCTGTAGCATTTATCGCAACAAAAAATGTCTTCACTACTACAAGAATGTACATTAGAATTGGTTCTTTTTCGTCATCACAATCGGTTTTGGTGGTGATAGAAAGTCCAACGACAGTAATAAGGAAACGCTATCACAGTCGGTTTTCTCCTCGATTGTGATAAACGGTCATCACAATCAGTTCTATGTATCTATCTACAGTGCAAGTGAGAGGGAGAGCAGGAGAGGGAGAGGAGCAAGTGGAGGAGATGAGTGGTGAGCACAAGGGTGTGTATAAATATATAGGACAGTGGCTTTCCCAGTAAAATTAATTCAAAATTGGAACCCACTCGATGCCCAAATTTCACTTTGGCGCATAATTTTCACTTTGGTGAGACTATCTCGAGCACAGCACAATCGGTTCTGAGCTAGAACCGATTGTGATGTGGTGTCCATCACACCTTAATTCTATTGGACATCTAATTTAAGTTCAAGTGCAATAAAAAAACATAAGAAAAACAAAGGACAAGATAACCATTGGTTAAGAACCAATGAAAAAGGAAAAGATTGTGTTTTACGACAGAATCATAATGTTATAATACATGTTCAAATAAGATATGGACCATACAGCCAAGTTTGGAATATACTAGAGGTTCTCGATGATAATTTACTTCAAAAACACACTAGTGTTGTTCATGTTTAAAACAGCATGAATCATACTGTCAAATTTGGGGCATGCTAGATGAGCTCAAAGAAATTTCCATCACCACTGCTGTATATATTAGATCAAAGAAATTTTCACCACCACCACTATAGGAATCTGATATATTTTCGTCGGCCAAAAGCCGACGAAAATAAGCCAAAAACCGACGAAAATAGATAGTTTCGTCGGCTGGCCGACGAAAATAACTCGATGAAAATACAACTATTTTCGTCGGCGGCCGACGAAAATACACTATTTTCGACGGCTTTGGGCAGCCGACGAAAATACTTTGCTGTCGTCCAGCTTCCGTAGACAAGCTGACGTGGCATCTTATTTTCATCGGCCTGGTCGACGAAAATACTTGTTTTCCACGGCCTCGTTGGCCGACGAAAATACTTGTTTTCCACGGGTACTGTCGACGGCCAGGCCGACGAAAATATGTAATTTTATTTAAAAAAATAACAAAAATTCTCAGAAAATCACACAAATCACAGAACAATCACAGATATTATGACAACACAATTCACAGAACAATCACATAAATTATGCCATCCACATACCACACATAACATTCATTATTTTTAACATCTCATACACATTGTTTGCATCCACATGCATCATTTCATCCACATCCACAAAACAATCATCATTTGCATCATCTCATCCACATGAACAAAAACAAATCATTGCAAGACATTTAACATAAAATTACATTGTTCAATTTGGAGGTGTATGAAAATTGTGGCCACTACCTGCATCACCCCCTGTATTGAGAAATTGTTCAACAGGCGTCCCCGAACAACTAGCATCATCACCTCCAACATTTGTTTCTGGTCCAGCAGGCGGTGTTGTCGATCCCTATAGGAATCAAAATGGTTATTAATTAATTTCACATGAAAGACCAACTTTCTAAAAATGACAAGTTACTAGTAAATACCATTTGCGGGGATTGGAAGAAAGGAGGTGGAGAAGGAGGACGAAATGTTGGCAAGTTAATGGCAGCGGATCCAAGGTGCGAAGCTAAAATGTCCTAAAAAAAATTATTGATAGAAGAACAAAAACAAATATATGTATTGTGACACCAATTAGCAACAAAATGATTAAGTTCATAAAAAGTACATATAATTTGGCCATTAGCACTATATGCAAGCATTGATCATCAAAATTTGTCACTCCACTTCATAAGGCACGCATGATATGAATTTGATAAATTTAATGAAAATGATCATATCAAGTGCTTTAAGCGTAAATAATCAATTATGGAGGATCATCAAAATTCGCCATTCCACATACATGGTCAACCATAACAAAGCATTTACAAAACATATCTAGCACATATGATATAAATTTAATAAATGTAGCTAAACAGACATTATGAAGTGATTTAAGTCTAAATGAAAAAGTCTACACAAATAATACAATATACTCATTGTAGGCATGAAATCGTAAACAACTGACAACTTTACTTACTTGAAAGTATTGTTGTTGTTGTGCCTGCCATTGAACAAAATAGGCTTGTGTTTGCATTGCACTCTCATGTTGGTGCCTCATCATATCTTGTTGTTGCCTCAGCACCTCCCGTTGTTGCCTTAACTCCTCCTCTAGTCTTGCCTCACGTGAACTCCGTGCACTGCTTTGGGATGATTGAGATGACCTCGCCTCTCCTAAGGCTTCACTTGAATCCACGACCCCATTGAACATGGCAAACCTGCCATGTTTTTTACCACCTCCGCTTGTGTACAAGGCCACAATATCAACATCTTCTCTCCTCCAATCGTACTCTTCCCCATGACGTTCGACCATTGTTTCTCCGTAGTGTGCCTACAATATTAATTTAGTTAAGGTAATAATAGGGAATTTCATTTAAACCAAATGTACCATGTTGATACTACTAACCATGTTCTGCGTTGCCGATAAGCTGCAAAGCTGTTCTGGGTGAGTAGGATCACCTCCTTTGTGGCCTCGGATATATGCTTCAATGTAGCTTGGCGCATTGCCACTTTCAGCTTCCTATAGCTCATTGTTAATTAGCAAGCATAAGTATAACCGAAGTTAAATAAATTAGAAGCTCACCATGTCGAACGTACCATTCGACATGCGAGACGAAGGTGTCCATCAGCGCCATACCGTTGAGTCACCCTTGGACCCGCCTGTCGGTTGCCCCTCTTCTTGCGTGACTGCTCCACGAAAGCTGCTGACGACCAGTAGGCACAGAGCGCTTGCCATGCATCTGGGCATTTCCGTAACCAAGGCAAGTCCACCTCGAGGTACTCATCCTCTCGAAGGTATATCTGTGACGCACCTAACTTCTTGTTCATGTCCTCATTTTTGATCTTCTTGTAGTACAAGCACACCGCTTGTATACGAGCATTTGGCATCATGTCCTTGATAACCCTGGTTGCAGCTTTGTCAAACACACATCTGGCTTTAGCAGCAAGTAAGTCCTCCTGACCCTCTGGCAAACGGTACCTCTCCTAATTGGAAAATATTATGAGTTAGACGATTTAGTATAGACGTCAAAATCTATTAAGTAAAGTGTAACCAATATCATTACCCAAAAGTCCTTCCACACCCTCTGTGCAACATTTCCCTCTTGGCCATTTATAGCCAATGTATAGTGATCCCACTTAATTGTTGGCTGAGAAACACCTCTAACCAGAACCATCCCCGGATAGTGGTACCGACAGAGAGATCCTAATGTAGCGTTCACAGGCCTTAACCGATTTCGACCCTCCCAAGCAACATCAATACATTGCCTGCAAAATACAATTCTCAAGTAAACTAGATCATTAATAGTCAATTAAAAACAAATTTTTAGTTCAAACTTACCAATCACCATGTGGCACGATCACCCTTCTTAACCTAGGGTCTGCAATTGCGGGAGGAATCAAATTAGATCCCCTGTACCTGAAGACGGTTTCAGCATTTTCCCCCTCATCCCCTGCATCATCACCATCTCCAGAAACATGCTCTTCCTCAGCCCCATCTTCCCCAACCTCATTCTCCTCCTCCGCCTCTGCATCTTCATTATTCCCACTTCTATCTTCAGCCTCATTCTCCCCCTCCCCTACCTGTACAAATAAGATGCAAGAATAAGTATCATATAAATGTGAAAGAAAATTTGTATTAATTACAACTAGAACCTCTGCTAAAGCCTCGTCTGATGGAGCCACCTCACGCGAAGCGTCGTCAAGGCATTTTTGAAATGCGCTTTGTCGACTGTGCTGAGAAGAACTGCCCATAAATAAAGAACCGCCTGTTGAACCGTGGTTGTTTGAAGATAAAGATCCATCTTTCTTCTTGCCCTTTGAGAGAAACTGTAACACCCCAGCATCTAGTATGCCTGAATGCTACCAAACATAGACTAAACAACATCTAAATACCACAAATTAACATAAATTACAGCAAAGGAGCAAATGCTAAAACCGAAAATTTCGGCAGCATCTCCTTTGTTTCTCATGCTTCGAGGCAACAACAATAGTAAGACAAGATATAGCTTGGTAAATGACAACTAAAACAGCAATAACAATTGATATGGCAACACTTATATCTACAAACAGCGAATTCAACCATTTCACCAATTATAGTGAAGAAAAAGATGAACTTAAGCTCAAAACCAAGCCGAGCACCAAGTTTCATGGCACAAATCTTATTATCATGTCTCCAAGTGATTAAACATAGACTATGAATGTTGAGCTACGTGTAGAAGTGTAGCTAAACCCCTTTCCCGCATGCCGGTCTCAAAGTACCTAAAAACAACATAAAACACAAGCGTGAGTTCATCACTCAGCAAGTATATTGCAATGGGCCAAAAAAACACAATTCAATGTAACATCACTACATTCCATGCTCAACTTCATGGTCAAGTCATAATCTCATATTCAACATCATATTCATGTCTCAAAATCATTGTTCACATATCATCATCATCATGTATGCAATGCGATGCAATGCAATGCTCATATCTCCTGGAAGCTTATACCGGTATAGCTGAGTGCACACCCGTCGGCGTGCACCCTCTCCCCCCTTCCATCCCGTAGATGGAGGGTGCCTACTCCTCGCTTCCATTCACCATGTGGATGGAATCACGATGTAGGTCTTACTCAATGGCGTTACAGACTAGTCATAACTTTCTCACCGACCTTACCGGACTAGTTATGACTTTCTCACCGCCCTCGCCATGTTTCATGCCATAAATGCAAAGATGCCAACATCATAAAATAATTTGCACATTTACTTAAACCAAACATGGCATAGAATCATAATGGATCATTTTCATCATACCAATAGCAAGCAGTAAAGCATGGCATGTTATCGCATCATAAATTCAATTTCAACTCATTAAAACTAGCGATCTACAACTCGCTACCCATTCCAATACACTTGCCTTAACCTCCGGCGACGGATTGATGAGAAGTAGTGGGCACTCCCAGGGTCACACCACCTGCACATAGGCATCACACACTCACAAACATGCCCACAAAACATTACACAACATTCATCTAACCCGACTTCGCACCCTACTTGCAAAACGCAAAAACAGAGGCGCTGTCCCGCCGGGACAGCAGAGTTCCAACGGCCATAACTTGAGTTCTAAGACTCCAAATCAATTAAACGAGTACATCCTCGCGTATCTTAGGAAATTTCCAAACTTTTTCTAGTTATAGGGAAATACTGATTCGGACTCTAAAGTTGTTTAATCTACAAAATACCGTGATCTGTTGCAATCACGTCATAGATTTTAACACGCTCGGTAAAACAGTCATAACTTTCAAACGGCTGATCAGAATTTAACGTTCTTTATGTTCACGGAAAGATAATTAAATTACGTACAACTTCTTCAACGTCTGTACGACCAGATTCCAAATCTAAATTGGCGAAAAACTGAACCCTAGGTCGACTGCTCATGCTGTCCCAAAACCGAAACGTGGCAACATTTAGATCTAAACCAATCTACTCAAGTCCAGCACCACCAATTGATCTAAAATCATGATAAACACCCTTAAAACAGATCCTAGACCAACCCCAAGGATTACCATGGCCATACCTTCGCCCGACGACCGAAAACCCAACGGATCTCCTCTCGGTTCGCGCGATCTCCTTCCTCGCTCCAAATCCACCGGATCTCCTCGTCACGGAGCGCTCCAATGGACGGATCTTAGAGGTGTTGAGGTGGAGAACTCCCCTAGGGGCAGCAAGGGAGGTGGAGAGGGGAGGAGAGGGGTGGTGGCGCCATGGGGGAAGATGGAGAGGAAGGGGAAGGGTGGAGGCGCATGGGGGGGCTAAGGGGTGGCGGCTAGGGTTGGGAGAGGGAGTTTGGGGTGCACCAAGGGGTGGGGGCCAGATTTGGCTGCCCAAAAGTCCCCCCCCTTGGGCCCAAACACTTCCACCGGAGGCCCAACTCAACCTCCAAGGCCCAAAGTCCCCCGGAGAGGCCCAAAACACCCGAAATGGCCCAAAAACACGCTATAAACGGCATAACGTAAAGTTTTAACTTCCATTTACATATTTTATAATGTTTTGACCTCAACATCCACATTTTATAAGATTACGACACTCCGTGGTATCACAACAACTTGCCACCAATATGAACAAACGACCTCATACTATTTCTGAAAATGCAAAAAACATTAGTGCATAGAAAAAACCATTAAGATTACATAATACAAAATGCAATAGTAGTAATTTTGTCATTACACTGATTAGAAGTCATCGGCATCGGGAGGTTCAATGTCAGTATTATGCAAACTACCACGTCGACGCTGTTTCTTTTTTTGAGTACCCAAGTCATGCCTTGGTCGTTTCTTTTTGTGAGTATTGTCCACAATAATATCATTAGTGTCACCGACTATTTGATCAAGTGCCAACCTAGTCTCTATTCCAAATGAGTTGGGTAAATCTCCTTCTTGGTATGCCTCTTGACCGTTGTTATCGATCTCATTTTCCACATAACAATCATCTCCAGGGGTGATTAACCGGCCAGGAGGATTGACCTTATGAACAACCCACCACGGTGCCAAATAGGACTTGTTGCATGGATATGACATATAATAAACTTGTTCAACTAGGTTCGCTAGTACGAATGGATCGTAGCCTGTAAGGCGCGACTCATGATTAACTTCCACCATCCCTATTTTGTTGTTACGTTTTGTTCCTTTCTTAGGATCAACGCTAAACCAATCACAGTAAAAGAAGATTACCCTGATGTATTTCGCCCCCCCAAACTTGAACTCTATTATATCCTGAATAATGCCATAAAACTCGGTGGCACGACCATTAACGTCATATACCTTAGTAACAATTCCACTATTCGTTGTGGGTGTTTTGCTTCAAATTTGGTGGAACGAAAGCGCCATCCATTGGCATCATAACGTCCATAACTCTTTGCAGTTGTGCTTCCATGTGATAATCGGCGTAGGTCCTCATGTACGTCACATTCCCTCATGCACTGCAATATTAGTTTACTCTTAGAAGTGAATTAGTTAAATACAATTTGTTATAGTTAAGTGGTATAAGTACAATACATGTTGTCGAAACCAAGCGACGAAACTAGGACCACCGTGTAAACCCTGACGTCATAATTTGTCAAGTTGTTTAGGGGTAGGTTGTCGTGTGGATCTCCAATATTGATCGTCAAACAACCTGCAAATTATTCAATAGATATTGAGTCCTTGTGTGTTAACAGATTTATGAGGACATTCAATGGAAGTACTTACTTGAAATACTTGTCCATTTCCTCGATGTTGGCATACATATACAACAACGCGGCATTCCATTCTTGCGGAGACAGCTCATGATTAGAACCACCACCCACAGATTTGCCATTCCATTGGAATATTTTCAAATTACTGATAGGGGTGTCACCAGATGTGTGGTATCGTGGTATATGAGCATTTATGTTGTGTTCATCTGCAAAATATGTACTCGCGTAATATGATATCTCCTTAAGGTAGAATGCTTCTGCGATACATCCTTCAACTCTTGCTTTGTTACGCACAGTTCCTCGAAGTTTTTTCAGGTTCCGTTCTATTGGGTACATCCATCGGTACTGTACAGGCCCTGCAACCTCGGCTTCATATGGCAAATGTACCAATAGATGTTGCATTACATTCATAAAACCTGGTGGGAATACCTTCTCCATCTTGCATATAAGCACTGGTATGTCCTTCTTCAACTTTTTCATTATTGTTTTATTAATTTCCTTAGCACATAGCTGTCTATAGAAGAAACTTAGCTCTGCCAACATTGTCCAAAGTTCCTCCTGCAGATAACCACGGAACATTACAAGTAGTATCCTTTCCATGATAATATGGTAGTCATGGCTCTTTAAACCATTTAGCTTGCCTGTTACAATGCTCACTGCTCTTCTTAGGTTCGCTGCGTAACCATCGGGAAATTTAACATTTTTCAACCACATAAGTACCTCCTTTCTCTTGGCAGATTTGAGGTAGTAGGGAGCACGTGGCTTCCCTGTCCGTCCGGCTTTGTCTGACCTCATCTCAAGGGTAGGTCGATTACATATCTCGGCCATGTCCTTACGTGCTTTAATATTATCTTTTGTTTTGTCTTTGAAATCAAAAATAACACTAATGATGCTTTCTGCAACATTTCGTTCCTGATGCATCACATCGATATTATGCCTGAGGATTAGGGATTGAGCATAAGGAAGACTCCAAATGCAAGATATGTGAGTCCAATTGTGTGTCTCTTTTACCCCTTCGTATCCATCCTCTGTACGGACTAAATTATTGTGCCAACTAACAATCTCATGACCGGTCAACCATTTCGGTGGCCCTTTACTAATGGTCGTGGCTTTGCGGAAAGCATTGCTCTGGGTCCTGAACGGGTGATTAGGAGACGTGAAACGTCGATGACAGTCGAAGAAGAAGAATTTACCACCGTTTTTCAAACGAAAGGCATCTGTGTCACCCATGCATATTGGGCAACACAATCTACCATGTGTGCTCCATCCCGAGAACATGCCATAAGCAGGAAAATCGTGAATAGATCAAAGATATGCACCACGCATGTTAAAGTACTCTTTTCTGTTGCTGTCATATGTCATCACCCCATTCCATAACTCTTTCAACTCATCGATCACGGGTTGCATGAACATATCTAAGTGCTTTCCTGGATGGTCAGGCCCTGGTATGATGAGGGTTAAAAAAACGTACTCATCTTTCATGCATATCGAAGGTGGTAGGTTATATGGAATTGCAAAAACGGGCCAACATGAGTACGAGGCCGCACTTGTGTTGAAAGGTGTGAAACCATCAGTCGCCAACCCAATACGCACATTGCGGGGGTCTTTGGCAAAATCTACGTCATATTGATCCAACGCCTTCCAGGCCTCGGCATTAGAAGGATGGCCCATTAGCCCATTGTTCTCATGAACGCCTTCCTTGTGCCACCTCATATGCTTCGCAGTCGTCCTAGATAGGTACGACCGTTGAAGCCTTGGTATTAGGGGCATGTGTCGTAACACCTTCACTGGCACAGTTGTCATCTGCATATTCCCCTCTTCGTCGACCATCTCCATATATCTCGATTTCATGCAATACACACAACGATCCTTGTCCTCGTGTTCCTTCCATAACAACATGCAATTGTTAACACATACATCAATCTTTTGGTAAGGCATCCCTAAACCGGCCAACAGCTTCTTCGAACGGTAGAAGTCCTTGGGCATCTTATGAGGTTTTGGAAGGATATCACAAATCAGATCGACTATATCATTGTAACAACTTACAGAGAGATTGTACTTTGATTTTATAGCCATGAGTCGTGTCACAGCGCCTAGCTGTGTCACATCTGTAGACTCATGCAAGGAATCTTCTGAAGCAGAAAGTAGCCTAAAGAAATTCTCGACCTCCGGCCCAGGGACATCCTCAAACTGATGAGCAATATCATTGACCAGCTCATCCATTCTATCCTCAGGCTCATCTGATTGATCGACAAAATTCGACGTCGCTCCTATTTGTGACTCACCATGCTCAAACCACGTGAGATAATCCGGCATGAAACTGTATTTACATAAGTGATGCTCCATACTAGGCTTGGACTGTCGAGCAAAGTTCCGGCACCTAGAACATGGACATTTCGCCAATCCGCCACCGGGAGACGAGGAATAAGCGTGATCCACAAAACCTTGTGTCTTAACCATCCATTCTTGTGTGTGTGCCCCAGTGCTTGTCCAACCATTGTACATACATCTACGGTCATCTCCCATTTTGTATGTTATACTAAATGCATGAATAATTGTGAAAGTGAGGTACACATCTCCCATGGCCTAGGTAAGGATAGGTCCTAAACCCACCTAGGAATAGACGGTTAAGCCCGGTTTTTATGACATGCCGTACAATCCGAACGAAATTTCGGCAGCATAACCCCGCTGTTCTCCGAATGCACGACCGGTTGATGTGCATCGGAGAACAACTGGGTTACGCTGCCGATATTCCCGTGCGAATTATACGACATGTCATAAAAACTAAGCTTAACCGTCCATTCTTAGGCTGTCCAAAATTGTGGACAATTCAGGAACGACAAAGCACACAAGTTAATGTGAACCGTGTCGCTCCCGAACGGGTGACGTATAGGTTGGGTGACTTGTGTGTATAAAATAATTAAATTCGATACATATCACTTGTGTGTATCAAATGATTAAATGTTTATGGTATCAAAAATTAAATTAACCCCTTGTTCAATGAAATTACATAACATAAATAAAATAAGCAATAATTATATTAATTTTCAACAATAAGGATATTAACATACAATCATGCAAATATCAATGCCCTTTAATGCAACATGCTGCAAACATAATCTCCATTTAACTTATCATTCATGTACCAAATTCATTGCATGCTACCTTTATAACTTCATTGCATACTAGCATCAAATGAACATACTAGCATCTAAAAGACTTACCCTAATTGAATCCAAAAGACTTAACACAATTATGACTTCATGACATACTAGCATAACATGAACATACTAGCATCACATATACCCTAATTGAATAAAAAAGACTTCATGGTCATACCCTAATTGAGTCGCATATAGCTAATTGAATCGAAACAACTTAATCGCAAAACCTAATTTCATGGTCATACCCTAATTGGGTCGGCATGATGGCGGCGCGCTGCCGTCGGCAGCGTGAAGCGGCGACGAGGTAGCCGGCGAGGTCGGCGCGATGGCGGCGCGACGCCGCCGCCGGCGGCGCGGCACCGCCGCCCGGCGTGTGGCGGCGGGGCGAAGCGAGGCCGGGCGCCGGCGTGGTCGGGCGGGAGCCAGCGCGAACAGGGGCGCAACAGCTAGGCGCGCGAGTGTGTGTGTGGACTGGTTGCTTTGCGCGGGCGGTCTGTCCCTGAATAGGTAGGTTAGGCACTATTAACCTCAGTCGGGCCGACGAAAATACAGCCGACAGCTATTAACATCAGCCTAGCCGACGAAAGTGAAGTTAGTTTCGTCAGCTATGTGGAGGCTGACGAAAATGATGTTTGTTTCATCAGCTTCGGGGTGGCCTGTGACACCACGGAGTGTCGTAATCTTATAAAATGTGGATGTTGAGGTCAAAACATTATAAAATATGTAAATGGAGGTTAAAACTTTACGTTATGCCGTTTATAGCGTGTTTTGGGCCGTTTCGGGTGTTTTGGGCCTCTCCGGGGGACATTGGGCCTTGGAGGTTGAGTTGGGCCTCCGGTGGAAGGGTTTGGGCCCAAGGGGGGGGACTTTTGGGCAGCCAAATCTGGCCCCCACCCCTTGGTGCGCCCCAAACTCCCTCTCCCAACCCTAGCCGCCACCCCCTAGCCCCCCCATGCGCCTCCACCCTTCCCCTTCCTCTCCATCTTCCCCCATGGCGCCACCACCCCTCTCCTCCCCTCTCCACCTCCCTTGCTGCCCCTAGGGGAGTTCTCCACCTCAACACCTCGAAGATCCGTCCATTGGAGCGCTCCGCGACGAGGAGATCCGGTGGATTTGGAGCGAGGAAGGAGATCGCGCGAACCGGGAGGAGATCCGTTGGGCTTTCGGTCGTCGGGCGAAGGTATGTCCATGGGAATCCTTGGGGTTGGTCTAGGATATTTTCTAAGGGTGTTTATCATGATTTTAGATCAATTGGTGGTGCTGGACTTGAGTAGATTGGTTTAGATCTAGATGTTGCCACGTTTCTGTTTTGGGACAGCATGAGCAGTCGACCTAGGGTTCAGTTTTTCGCCAATTTAGAGTTGGAATCTGGTCGTACGGACGTTGAAGAAGTTGTAGGTAATTTAATTATCTTTCCGTGGATATAAAGAACGTTAAATTCCGATCAGCCGTTTGAAAGTTATGACTAGTCCGGAACGCCATTGAGTAAGACCTACATCGTGATTCCATCCACGTGGTGAATGGAAGCGAGGAGTAGGCACCCTCCATCTACGGGATGGAAGGGGGGAGAGGGTGCACGCCGACGGGTGTGCACTCAGCTATACCGGTATAAGATTCCAGGAGATATGAGCATTGCATTGCATCGCATTGCATACATGATGATGATGATATGTGAACAATGATTTTGAGACATGAATATGAGATTATGACTTAACCATGAAGTTGAGCATGGTATGTAGTGATGTTACATTGAATTGTTTTTTTTTTTGACCCATTGCAATATACTTGCTGAGTGATGAACTCATGCTTGTGTTTTATGTTGTTTTTAGGTACTTTGAGACCGGCATGCGGGAAAGGGATTTAGCTACACTTCTACACGTAGCTCCACATTCATAGTCTATGTTTAATCACTTGGAGACATGATAATAAGATTTGTGCCATGAAACTTGGTACTCGTCTTGGTTTTGAGGTTAAGTTCATCTTTTGCTTCACTATAATTGGTGAAATGGTTGAATTCCCTGTTTGTAGATATAAGTGTTGCTTCACTATAATTGGTGAAATGGTTGAATTCACTGTTTGTAGATATAAGTGTTGCCATATGAATTGTTATTGCTGTTTTAGTTGTCATTTACCAAGCTATATCTTGTCTTACTATTGTTGTTGCTTCGAAGCATAAGAAACAAAGGAGATGCTGCCGAAATTTTCGGTTTTAGCATTTGCTCCTTTCCTGTAATTTATGTTAATTTGTGGTATTTAGATGTTGTTTAGTCTATGTTTGGTAGCATTCAGGCATACTAGATGCTGGGGTGTTACAGTTGGTACCAGAGCGGGCTGTAGGTCCTTGGAATGTGTATTTTTAGTGTCATACCTTAGGTTACAACTAAAATGTGATGTGGGATAACTTAGAAACATGGCTTGGGTTTTAACTAAAATTTTGTCATAGGATAGCAACATTAAAACTTGAAAAAAAATGGTATAACTAATCTAAAATTTGACACACATGGATGCACAGTAGGAAAGGGCATGGGTATCGTTCCTTTACGCTTAAATGTTGTATTTAAGCTTTGATGTTGAATGCTTCATTTTGATAATCCATGTTGCTATGTCTATGAGATAAATGATTAAATTGTGCTTGCTATGGTGATAAAGTGGGGTTGTGGTGCCGAAGGGTTTCGGTCACCACTTTTTTTAATAGTAAGGGTGTAGTTTGACGGTATGGCCGGTTATAGCCATCGCCGAAGAACTATTAACCCCTTGTGGGGAAAGAGTGTTTACCTTTTCTATCGTAGATCGGGTAGTTGGCTGGAGACAAATAGAAGAGTTGATGGTGGTTTCCTTCGGATGTTTTTCACCATTCTGACGGTCGGTTTTGGTTGGTCTTCTTGGTTTTTAGTCGATTGAAATCAAAAGAAAAGTGTTTGGTCTTGGATTTTCGCGGATTGTTCCGTATGCGGTATGTGGTTTTGTCTTCCTTGGTTGAAGACGGAGAAGAAGAGTCTAGTGTTGCGCTTCTTTTGGTCGCCTTTCCAGCTTTGATGCTTAGTTTGTTGATTGCTTTATGGGGAGAAGCATTCAATTTATTCATGTGTTTGTCTTTCTCCGAGGTCAAAAGAGTTATTGCGGCGTTATGCCAGACTTGGTTGTCAGGGCTAGGATCCAAAAACCTTACCAAACCACAATTGGTTCCTTTCTTAAGAGGGTCTCGCCCTCACACAAAAACACTTAGCTATCAAGCCCAAGTGTACACACGACAACTCAAACCCAAAGCGTTAACAACCATTTTGGAAAGAATTCGGCAACATCCAAGCCAAATCACAAAGGAAGCATAAATCCCCTACACCACAACCAAAATACCATAATTTCTTCAATCTTTCTTTTCATACTAGAAAGAAATGGACATCTCGATTCATGACATGCATGCACACTTTTCAAGAGCACTCCGGATTAGTCATATATCCTTATATGACTTTCTCACCGACCTGGCTCGTCGACTCCTTTATGATTAATTATGCATAAACAATGTCTCGTTTTCCTTTTTCACCCTTCATTCATCATGTAACAACGGCACCAAATAGTCATTCACCAAATGACTTCTTCCTCGGTATCAATTAATGGAAACACAATTAACATCGAAGGTTACGGAAATTCATATAGACTATGACGGCAGCATAGTTGATAGTAAAACACCACGTCGCACCACATCCCACATCAATTGAAAACTGAACTTGCAAAATATTGCATTTCATCCAAATTCAATCATTTTGGAAGAGAACATCAAAATTTCAAGTCGTGCTTCTGCTCCCACAACCATCACAAACTTCCTCAAGGAGAGGGAAACTCATTCCCAAAAAGGGGAACACCTCACTAACAAAATCACTTTGTAAAACATTCATAAAATCCACCTTTTTGAAGCACTCGCAAACATCACACACATTTTCAAAACAACTCCAACTCTAGCCAAAAAGAGTTACAAATTAAATCTCAAGAGTTTCCAACACAACCCACTATGTCCATCTGCTTCCTTTAAAATTTATTCCAAAGATAATTCAGTGTGGATGCGAAGGAGCGCGATCCACTCAAAAACTTTTGGATGTGAACTCAAACTCATAACACGAACTAAACAATTTCGCCAAAACCAAACGTCGACAACAAACACTACGAGTTTTGGGGAAGCTCTGAAACTCAACATAAGGAACACCTCAACCGGAAGCATTCAACCAAGATGGCAAACAACCGAACTAGTCCAGAAGGTTTTGAACACAAGCTCAGCAAGAAACCCTATACTTATCCTTTTAAACATTCAATATTCATTTTTTTCTCATCGAGAAACCCCTCAGGTTACAACAAGAACTTCAAAACAAATTCTTTCTCTTATTATCTTCCCCAATACTTATGCTTACGAAAAGACATCCCACGAAGACTAAGTCATCAAAATCCCCACTGACCAACATAACAAATAACATCATATTCTAGATTTGAAACAAGTGCTCCAACAAACTTTCAGCGTGACCAACCAATAAATTTCATACCACCTGTATGTAAACGTCTCGACAATCGAAACTTATTCAGTTAACAAGCGACTTCAACATGTAAATATTATCTCCACAAGACAAGGTGCGTAAATATGATTCTAAGACATACATTCATTAAGGATGAAATTCTACATCATGTTAATTACCCATGGTTCACTCCATCACAACATGTTACAATAATCTCCATTTTAACAATGGTTTCCAACAAGTAATCTACACAATTACCACCACTACTTAGTCATCAATAACAACAAACGGGCATAATCATTAACCAACAACATTACTTTTAGCTACCCTATACATAGGTGATAACCAAATTACCACCACACAACATACTCCAACTATTTAAAATAAATTGAATACTAGCATTAACACTGCCCTTAACAACATCATTAACAATAAGTCTTATGTCTTCTCAATTGATATCAATACTAGCATTGAAGGGACACAACTGCATACTTCCAAATATACTAGTAGTTTGCAACAACGTAAATAGCAACTCTAATCAACTTCCAAATTAAAGTCACTAGGCAACACGATTAAATTCCTCTATTACTCCATTAGATTAGAACATCTTTAAACAACCAGCAAAGTTTCTTTAACGGTAACAGCAGTCTACATCATCTTAATGTTTTAACTATGCATTAGGGTTTAAAACTTTTAAACATTATCGGGGATCATAAGCACTTTTATAACAAAGCAACCGATTCTAAGCATGTACATTAACCCATTTAATCATTCTCGCTAAGAGTAAACTACAACACTAGTAGTCTATTTATTCTCAAGCTAGAGATATTAATCACATTGAATTGATTCAACTCAAAATTTAACTTAGCAACACATCAATCCATAAACCACATTGTTACCTACTACATAACATGCTAAACATCAATTCTTACTAGGGACAAACGATTTCAGTCAAAAGACTACTTACTTTGTTCGCAGCATTTTAGTTTTAAAACTCATCCCAAATTCATAAGGAAACTTGACTCTCAAAATTGCAATGAGACAAACCCAAACTTGGTCATGCAAAGGAATTCTCCAAAACACTTTTCAATCTCAAAGACTCCCACAGGAGGGAACCAACCGATCAAATAAACCTTAATACCAAACCCCAATCTTTCACGAAACAAGAAGGGTTTTTCAAGGATGATTTCTTAAACCAGTAAAATAACGAAATCAAACACCACGTACTACTACAAAGCCACAGAACTTCAGCCCTGACAGCTAGGTCTGGCACAACTCTGCAAAAACTCTTTTAACCTCGGAAAAAGACAAACACAGGAATAAATTGAATGCTTCTTCCCCATAAGCAATCAACAAACTAGGCATCAAAACTGGAAAGGCGCCCAAAAGAAGCGCAACACCAGACTTCTCTTCTTCGTCTTCAACCAAGGAAGACAAAACCACACACCACATAAGGAACGATCCGCGAAAATCCAATACCAAACACTTTTCTTTTGGTTTCCATCAACTAAAACCAAGAAAACCAACCAAGACCGACCACAGAACGATAAAGAACATCCGAAGGAATCCACCACCAAACTTTTCTATTTGACTCCAGTAAACTACCCGATTTACGACAGAAAGGGTAAGCACTCTTCTCCTACAAGGGTTAATATTTCTTCGGTGATGGCGCTAACCGGCCACACCGTCAAACCTCACCCTTACTATGAACCAAAAAGAGGTGACCGAAACCCTTCGGCACCACAACCCCACTTTATCACCACCACAAGAACAATTCAATCATTTATCTCATAGACATAGCAACATGCTTTATCAAATGAAGCATTCAATATAAAAGCTTAAATACAACATTTAAGCGTAAGGAAACGATACCCATACCCTTTTCCTACTGTGCATCCATTGTGTGTCAAATTTTAGATTAGTTATACCACTTTTGCAAGTTTTAATGTTGCTATCCTATGACAAAATTTTAGTAAAAACCTAAGCCATGTTTCTAAGTTATTCCACATCACATTTTAGTTGTTCCCTATAGCATGACACTAAAAATACACATTCCAAGGACCTACAACCTGGCTCTGATACCAACTGTAACACCCCGGCATTTAGTATGCCCGAATGCTACCAAATATAGACTAAGCAACCTCTAAATACCACAATTACAAGTAAATTACAGCAAAGGAACAAATGCTAATACCGAAAATTTCGGCAGCATCTCCTTTGTTTTTCCATGATTCAGAGCATCAACAAAGTATCACAAGTTATATCATAATGGAAAGCATCTAAAACAGCAATAACATGTGACATAGCAACAATATAAGTCCAGGATAAAGCCTTCAACCACTTCATGAGCTAAACGAATCAAATAGTAAGACCGAGCACACAGTTAAGCAATTCTCCAAGTTTCATGGCAATACTTTCATTATCATGACTCCAAGTGGTAACACTGTCTAATTTGTGTGGAGCTACGTGTAGATGTGTAGCTAACCCCTCTTTCCCGCATGTCGGTTTCATGGTACCTAAGAAAAACAACATAAACACAAGCGTGAGTTCATCACTCAGCAAGTATATTGCAATGGAACAAGAAAACACATTCCAATACCTTCATCACCACTTTTCACATACAACATCATACATATCTCATATTCATAGTGTAAGCATATCATTGACATCATCATAAATCAACCTCATATAACATCCTCATATAATGCAATGCAATGTAATGCAATGCGATGCACATATATCCTGGAAACTCATACCGGTATGGTTGAGTACACACCCGTCGGTGTGCACCCTCTCCCCCTTCCATCCCGAAGATGGAGGGTGCCTACTCCTCGCTTCCGTTCACCGCGGTGAATGGAATCATGATGTAGAACTTACTCATTGGCTCTCCGGATTAGTCATAACTTTCTCACCGACCTTCCCGGACTAGTTATGACTTTCTCACCACCCGGGCCATGTAACATGCCATGTATGCATTTATGCCAACATCATATTTAACTTGTACATTAACATATGGCATCATCGTGGATAAATTGTACATTAACACATGGCATCATCACATATTAAACATACTCATCATATCAATGGCAAACATTAAGGCATGGCATGTGAACATATCATATATTCAACTTCAATCTCAATCAATCAAACAACCTACAATCACTATCCATTACAATACACTTGCCTCAACCACGAGCAACGGATTGGCGGGAAGTAGAAGGCACTCCTGGGGTCACACCACCTGCACATAGGTACCACACACTCATAATCATGTCCACAAAACAGTACGCAAACCCTCATCTACCCCGACATTGCCAACTACTCGCAATAACCAAAAAACAGAGGTTCTGTCCCGTCGGGATAGCAGCCTTCCAAAAGGCATAACTTGAGTTCTGGGACTCCGAATCAAATAAACGAGTACATCCTCGCATAGCTTAGGAAATTTCCCAACTTTTTCTAGGTATATGGAAAGACTGATTCGGAATATAAAGTTGTTTAATCTACAGATTACCGTGATCTGTTCCAATCACGTCACAGATTTTAACACGCTCGGTAAAACAGTCATAACTTTCAAACCGCTGATCGGAATTTAACGTTCTTTATGTACACTGAAAGATAATTAAATTATCTACAACTTCTTCAACGTCCGTACGGCCAGATTCGGACTCTAAATTGGCGAAAAACTGAACCCTAGGTCGACTGCTCATGCTGTCCCAAAACAGCAACGTGGCAACATCTAGATCTAATCCAATCTACTAAATTCTAGCACCACAAATTGATATAAAAACTTGATAAACACACATAGAACAGTACCTAGCCCAACCCCAAGGAGTCCCATGGCCATACCTTCGCCCGACGACCGAAATCCCAACGAAACTCCTCCCGGATTGCTCGTCGCTCGTCGCTCGTCGCTCCTTGCTCCTTGCTCCAACGGATGGATCCTCGAGGTGCAGGGGGTGTGGAGGCCGCCCTAGGGCAGCAAGGGGGTGGAGGAGAGGTGGTGGAGAGGTGGTGGAGATGTGGGGAGCAAAGGAGAGCAATGGGGGAGGTGGAGGCGCATGCAAGGGAGAGGGGGAGGTGGGGGGTGGCGACTAGGGCATGGAGGGAGAGGTGGGGGCGCCCAAGGGGCAGGGTGGGGTGCAACAAGGGCAGGGGGAGGCCCTTTTACCAGCCCACACAAGTCTCCTAGTCCTAAATGGACTCATACTCCATCCCACCAAAGCCCACAACCCCTTCTTTTAGGCCCAAACTCCCCCGGAAAGGCACAAACTCCCGGAAACGGCCTGGAAACGCAATTAAACCTCATACCATATGGTTTTAACCTTAATTCCACATCTCATAATGTTTTTGACCTCATCATATACCATTTATAAGGTTCCGACACTCCGTGGTGACACAACACTTCAAAAGGCCCAAAAACGCGAGTAAACCTCAAGCCGAAAGGTTTTATTCTTTAATTTCACATTCTATAATGTCACACCATACCGTAGTGTCACACTGAAGTTCTGTGGCTTTGTAGGAGTAAATGGTGTTTGATTTCGTCATTTTACTGGTTTGAGAAATCATCTTTGAAGGCCCTTCATTATTTCGTGAAAGTTTGGGGTTTGGTGTTAAGGTTTTATTTGAATTGGATTACTTGATCGCTTGGTTCCCTTTTAAGAAAAATGTGTTTCAACCATTTTCCTCTATGGGGGTCTTTGAGATTGAAAAGTATTTTGGAGAATTTCCTCTTGCATGATCAAGTTTGGGTTTGTCTCATTGCAACTTTGAGAGTCAAGCTTCTTTGTGAGTTTTGGTTGAGTATTAAAAGAAAAAAAATGCTGCAAATAAAGTAAGTATTCGTTTGACTGAAATTACTTGTCAAAAGTGAAAATTGTTGTTTAGCATGTTATGTAGTATGTACCAATGTGGTTTATGGAATGACGTATTGTTAAGTTAATTTGCGAGTTGAAACAATTAAATGTAATTGTTACCTTTAGCTTAAGATTAGGTGAACCTCTAGTGATGTAGAGTACCCTATAGTGGAAATGATTAAATGGGTTAATGTACATGCTTAGAATCTGTTGCCATGCTTTAAAAGTGCTTATGATCCTTGTTGATGTTAAAAGTTTAAACCTTGATGCATAGTTAGAACATTAAGATGATGTAAATTAATGATACTGTTAAAGAAACTTTGCCGATTGTTTAAAGATGTTCTAATCTAACGGGTTAATAGAGAGATTTAATCATGTTGACTAGTGGCTTTAATTTGGAAGTTGATTAGAGTTGCTATTTATGTTGTTGCAACCTACTAGTATATTTGGAAGTATGCAGTTGTGTCTCTACAATGCTAGTATTGATATCAATTGAGAAGACATACGACTTATTGTTAATGATGTTGTTAAGGGCAGTGTTAATGCTAGTATTCAATCTATTTTAAATAGTTGGAGTATGTTGTGTGGTGGTAATTTTGTTATCACCTATCTATAGGGTAGCTAAAAGTAATGTTGTCGTTTGATGATTATGCTCGTTGGTTGTTATTAATAACCTAGTAGTGGTGGTAATTGTTTAGATTACTTGTTGAAAACCATGGTTAAAATAGAGGAATTTGTAACATGTGGTGATGGAGTGAACTTTGGGTAATTAACATGATGAATGATTTTATCCTTAATGAATGTATAATTTAGAGTCTTACTTGCGAATTCTACCCTGTGGAGATAATATTTACATGTTGAAGTCGTTTGTTAACTGAATAAGTTTCGATTGTCGAGACGTTGACATATAGGTGGTATGAAATTTATAGGTTGATCATGCTGAAAGATTTGTTGAAGTACTATATTTCAAATGTAGAATAAGATGTATTATGATATGGTCCGTGGGGATCATGTCGATGTAGTCTTGGTTGGGTGTCTTATTTTATAAGCACCATAAATTTTAATTAAAAGTGTTGGAAATGGTAACTAGAGAAAGAATTTGTTACGTCAATTTTGTTAAAACCGGTTGGACTTTCTCAATGAGTAAGTAGTGAATTTCGAAGTCTTTAATGGACAGCGTAGTGGAACACTAGAGATGATTGTATTTATGCTGAGCTTGTGTTTAAAAGCTTTTGGACTGGTTTGGTTGGTTGCCATTTTGGTTGAAGGGTTTTCGGTCAAGGTGTTCCATATGTTGTGTTTCAGAGTTTCCCTAAAACTCGTAGAAATTTGTGCAAATATTTGGTTTTGGCTAATTTGTTTAGTTGGTGCTATGAGTATGGATTTACACCCCAAAAGTTTTTGAGTGGATCGCACTGTTCACGTGCACCCTGAATTATCTTTGGAATAAATTTTAAAGGACACAAATGGACATAGAGGGTTATGTTGGAAGACTCACGAGGTTTAATTTGTAATCTTTTCTTTGCTAGAGTTGGAGTTATTTGGAAAAAAGTCTGTGTAGAGTTTGCAAGTGCTTCAAAAAGGTGGATTTTGTGAATGTTTTATAAAGTGATTTTGTTAGTGAGGTGTTCCCTTTTGGAAATGAGTTTCCCTCTCCTTGAGAAAATTTGTGACGGTTGTGGGAGCAGATGCTCGACTTGAAATTTTGATGTAATCTTCCAAAATGTTGAATTTGGATGAAATGCAATGTTTTGCAAGTTCAGTTTTCAATTGATGTGGGTTCTTTTACGACGTGGTGTTTTGCTGTTATCGGTGTTGCCGTCATAGTTATAAGTTTTAGCGCAACCGTAAATGTTATGTGTGTTTCAAACATGTGATACCGAGGAAGTAGTCGGTTGGTGAATGATTATTCGATATTGTTGTTACATGAAGAATGAATGGTGAAAAGGGAAGCATGACATTGTTTATAGATGTTTAATGATGAAAAAGTCGGTGAGCCAGGTCGGTGAGAAAGTCATACATGGATATATGACTAATCCGGAGTGCTCTTGAAAAGTGTGCATGCACGTCATAAATCGAGATTTCTATTTCTGTCTGGCATGAAAGAAAACAATGAAGAATTTCTGGTATGTTGGTTGTGGTGTAGGGGATTTGCGTTTCCTTTGTGTCTTGGCATAGGAAATTAAAATGTGTGCTCTTTGGATGTTGTCGGATCCTTTCCAAAGTGGTTTTAGCGCTTTGGGGTTTGAGTTGTTGTAGGTGGACCATTTGGGGTTCATGGTTTATGGTTGAGTGCACCCAATGCAAACCTTCTTGGAGAATCGGGTCGTTGGTGCATTCCACGGTAGGGTTGATTAAACTATTAGTGGACCACTTGGTGGTTGCAAGTAATTGCTTTATCCTTTCGAAATGTATTGGATCTTTTGTCGCCGATCTTTGAGCGAGTTGTGTCGACCGATGTGGATTGCTCGGTTAACAGTGTTTTTGTGGGTTTTAAGGACCCTGGTTATAAAGTAGGTTTTTTTCCTTCGGTGGTAGTGGTGGGTATTGGTCTTTTGTAAAATGTCAATCTTTTGCAAGGTGTTAGCCGATTGTTCAAGCAGTTGGTAGTCTTGGAGTGTTGTGTCTTGCTTGGTTCAAGGCTGCCTAGAATACGACGAACCACAGTAGAGAGGTTGAGATGTGAAAGCACTTTTGTGCGTGGGAGCTGAAGAGGGTTCTAGAGGTTGGTGCCGTGTTCTTCTGAGGAGAAACATCGATTAAAGGGATCGGGCACTTTAGTGCCAAGGAATGCATAAAAATGAGGAATATGAGACCGTTTCCCTTCATTGTCAGCTTAGGAAGTTATCCTTTTGCTTGGGACGTTCTGAATCCTTATGTTTGTACTCGGTGTTTCAAAGTGGAGTAAGAATTCAGGCAAGTTTTGAATGTGAGTTATCTTTAGAGATGTCAGTCTTTGATCCTTAGCTCCTTGCTTCTGAGTGATGGCTGGTGCAAATCGTAGGGGCTTCTAAGCGGGTTCTGAGGCATGAACGCTCCCTTCGATTTGGTTGTTTGCGAAGTGGCATTCTCGGATTCGGGGTCGAATCCTGTTGAAGGGGGGAGAATGTGACACCACGGAGTGTCGTAATCTTATAAAATGTGGATGTTGAGGTCAAAACATTATAAAATATGTAAATGGACGTTAAAACTTTACGTTATGCCTTTTATAGCGTGTTTTTGGGCCGTTTCGGGTGTTTTGGGCCTCTCTGGGGGACTTTGGGCCTTGGAGGTTGAGTTGGGCCTCCGGTGGAAGGGTTTGAGCCCAAGGGGGGGACTTTTGGGCAGCCAAATCTGGCCCCCACCCCTTGGTGCGCCCCAAACTCCCTCCCCCAACCCTAGCCGCCACCCCCTAGCCCCCCCATGCCCCTCCACCCTTCCCCTTCCTCTCCATCTTCCCCCATGGCGCCACCACCCCTCTCCTCCCCTCTCCACCTCCCTTGCTGCCCCTAGGGGAGTTCTCCACCTCAAATCCTCGAAGATCCGTCCATTGGAGCGCTCCGCGACGAGGAGATCCGGTGGATTTGGAGCGAGGAAGGAGATCGCACGAACCGGGAGGAGATCCGTTGGGTTTTCGATCGTCGGGCGAAGATATGGCCATGGGAATCCTTGGGGTTGGTCTAGGATCTGTTCTAAGGGTGTTTATCATGATTTTAGATCAATTGGTGGTGCTGGACTTGAGTAGATTGGTTTAGATCTAGATGTTGCCACATTTCTGTTTTGGGACAGCATGAGCAGTCGACCTAGGGTTCAGTTTTTCGCCAATTTAGAGTTGGAATCTGGTCGTACGGACGTTGAAGCAGTTGTAGGTAATTTAATTATCTTTCCGTGGATATAAAGAACATTAAATTCCGATCAACCGTTTGAAAGTTATGACTAGTCCTGAACGCCATTGAGTAAGACCTACATCGTGATTCCATCCACGTGGTGAATGGAAGCGAGGAGTAGGCACCCTCCATCTACGGGATGGAAGGGGGGAGAGGGTGCACGCCGACGGGTGTGCACTCAGCTATACCGGTATAAGCTTCCAGGAGATATGAGCATTGCATCGCATCGCATTGCATACATGATGATGATGATATGTGAACAATGATTTTGAGACATGAATATGATGTTGAATATGAGATTATGACTTGACCATGAAGTTGAGAATGGTATGTAGTGATGCTACATTGAATTGTTTTTTTTGGCCCATTGCAATATACTTGCTGAGTGATGAACTCACGCTTGTGTTTTATGTTGTTTTTAGGTACTTTGAGACCGGCATGCGGGAAAGGGGTTTAGCTACACTTCTACACGTAGCTCCACATTCATAGTCTATGCTTAATCACTTGGAGACATGATAATAAGATTTGTGCCATGAAACTTGGTGCTCGGCTTGGTTTTGAGCTTAAGTTCATCTTTTGCTTCACTATAATTGGTGAAATGGTTGAATTCGTTGTTTGTAGATATAAGTGTTGCTTCACTATAATTGGTGAAATGGTTGAATTCGCTGTTTGTAGATATAAGTGTTGCCATATCAATTGTTATTGATGTTTTAGTTGTCATTTACCAAGCTATATCTTGTCTTACTATTGTTGTTGCTTCGAAGCATGAGAAACAAAGGAGATGCTGCCGAATTTTTTGGTTTTAGCATTTGCTCCTTTGCTGTAATTTATGTTGATTTGTGGTATTTAGATGTTGTTTAGTCTATGTTTGGTAGCATTCAGGCATACTAGATGCTGGGGTGTTACATGGCCGACGAAATAAAAGTTTTTTTTTCGTCGGCTAGATTTCAACCGATGAACGTGTCTGGCCGTCGAAAACAAATCGTTTTCCTGTAGTGCACTACTACTGGCATATCTAATGGAGAATAGAGGTATTAGTTCCCACATACAACAGAACCAACGTCCCTACCAAATTTCTATCACCACTATTGTATATATTAGCTCAAAAACTTTGAATTTTTGGGTATCCTCTAACTTGATTTTCAGTTCATCACATACATGGTTAGAATTTGCCTCTCTTGACTGAGAGCTTCCCACTTTGCTCTTCCGAGTTAGCTCCACTTCTACTGATTCAAGTGGCTCATCGGCACGCGAAGCTTGTTCAACTGCCTTACCCTCCTCACTGAAGCGAAACACCACATGAGATCAAACAAAATGGTGCATGGCTAAATGGAGTAAATTTGATATGCTATAGAGCTAGCCTTCAGCAAATACACATACAACAACAAATGCAGAGCCACTCGATAGCATCTCATCACAATCGGTTCTAGCTGAAAACCGATTGTGATGAGGTATCTCATCACAATCGGTTCTTAGCTAGAACCGATTGTGATAACCCATTGCCAAAATTTACAGATTAAATACACGTATCACAATCGATTTTTTAGTCAAAAGTTTGGAACCGACACAGATGAATCGATGGTGATGTACCATTTTCTAGTAGTGCTTGCACCCTCAAATGTTCGAAGAAGGAAGCTACCACATAGAAGAAAATTACGAACCATTAAAATGAGTCAAATAGATAGCTTTGAAATCGTCACCGAAAAATAGTCAATGATGACAAGTGGTCATCATAGACATTTTAGGAACTATCTGTGCTAGATACACATCACAGACAATTATCCACAAAAAAACCATTTGTGATAGTTACACATCACAGACAATTAGTACCTAAGAAATTGTATGTGATAATGATAAATAACAAACAGAACCATCTACGACAATGATAAATAATAGACGATTCCAATTACGAATTGTCTGCAATAAAGATAAATAATATATGATTTGTATCTATGAACCATCTGTGATATGCATTTTTTATACATAATTTTAGTTTTTATGGCTAGCCTTAGGAGACACGTTAGCCATGCCCTCTGTACAGATACACAACACAATAAAATAGATATAAGAAACAATTCATATTTGAGATAAATTAATACACACAACACACATTCAAACAAACATAAAACACATACGCAATTCACAGTTAAGATATATACACATAACACATTCAAATAGAATAAATGACTTAAAATTCACAATTCAAATACATCTACACACACTTTACATAATTCACATTAGCAATGTCCTCGGCACCACACTGTCACAAGTGTAACACTCCGGCATCTAGTACGCCTGAATGTTACCAAACATAGACTAAACAGCATCTAAATACCACAAATAAAGATAAATTACAGCAAAGGAGCAAATGCTAAAATCGAAAATTTCGGCAGCATCTCCTTTGTTTTTCCATGAATTGAAGCAACAACAATATGATCACAGGAATAGCATAAAGAAAGACATCTAAATCATCAATAACGAGGATTCTAGCAACAATATAAGTCTAGAATAACGAATTCAACCATCTCACGAGCTAAACGAAGCAAATGAGGGAAACAAGCACACAATTTAACCATGCACCAAGTTTCATGGCACTATTCTTATTATCATGACTCAAGCTGATAAATCTGCCTAAAGGTGTGGAGCTACGTGAAGATGTGTAGCTAATGCCCCTTCCCACATGCCGGTGTCATGGTACCTAAAACAACATAAAACACAAGCGTGTGTTCATCACTCAGCAAGTATATTGCAATGGACCATAAAGAACAATTCAACGTAAACATCACTACCATGCTCAACATCACGTACAAGCCATAATTTCATATACCACATCATTCTCATGTCTCGATATCATTGTACTCATTTCATCATCATCATCATCATCATCATCATCATCATCATCATCATGTATGCAATGCGATGCAAATGCTCATATCTCCTCGAAGCACATACCGGTATTGCCGAGTGCACACCCGTCGGCGTGCACCCCCTTCCCCTTCCATCCCGTAGATGGAGGGTGCCTACTCTTACTGACTCGCTCCCAATGCACACATCTGGATGGGACTACGAGGTAGGTCTTTCGTGTTCACTACGTGTGAACACAGATGCCCGCATCAGCATGGGACGCCTCTTCCATTATGAATGCACATATGACATAAACATGTAAATATTGGCAAAAAACATTAAATACCACACAATCATAATCAATATGAAATCATGTTCATCATGTCATAGGCAAACATCATTCTTAGCATCATATCGTAAAGCAAGTTGTATCCAATCAAGTCTAACAACAATCTAAACGATACCCATTCCAATACACTTGCCTTAACCTTGGGCGACGGATTGGCGAGAGGATGAGGGCATTCCCGGGGTCACACCACCTGCACATACATACCACACACTCAAAATGTGCCCGCAAAACAGTACGCAAACACTCTTCTACCCCGACTTCGCAAACTACTCGCAAAACCCAAAAATAGAGGTTTTGTCCCGTCGGGACAGCAGACTTCCAACAAGCATAACTTGAGTTCTAAGACTCCAAATTGATTAAAAGAGTAAATCCTCGCATAGCTTAGGAAATTTCCTAACTTTTTCTAATTATATGGAAAAACTGATTCGGCCTATAAAGTGGTTTAATCTACAGAATACCGTGATCTGTTCCAATCTCGTCACAGTTTTCAACATGCTCGGTAAAAGAAGCATAACTTTCAAACGGCTGATCGGAATTAAGCATACTTTATGTCCAATTAAAGGTATTTCAATTACCTACAACTTCTTCACCAGGCAGATGACCAAATTCCGAATCTAAATTGGCGAAAACCCAAACCCTAGGTCGACTGCTCATGCTGCCCGAAACGGAGAACGTGGCAAACTCTAGATTTCATCTAATCTACCCAATTATAGCACCACCAATTGATCTAAAAACATGATATCAACCCTTAGAACAGTACCTAGACCAATCCCAAGGATTCCCCTAGCCATATCTTCGCCCGACGAACGATGAACCGACGAACGGCGACGAAACTCCTCCCGGTTCTCCCGATCTCCTTCCTCGCGCCGATTCCGCCGGATCTCCTCGTCGCGGAGCCTCCCAACGGAGAGGACAACAGGGTGGAGAGGTGTAACACCCCAAAATTTTGCTTTCCTTGAATTCATGTGTGATTTGGCACTTTGGTGAATTTTTGGAATGTTCTGGAATTTATTTGGATTTATTTGGAATTTATTTGAATTTATTCCATTTTGAAATAATTAAAGAATTTAATATTGCAAATAAAATTTTGTTGGAAATATTTTATTTGAGTCCAAAATGTTCCAAAATATTTTCCAGAATTTTTCTGGAATTTTTCTGAGTCTTTTGCTATTTTTAATGAATTAAATGAATTACTGGGAATTATTTTAAATATTAAATCGCTGGAAAATCAACCGAATTCATCGCTCATCCGACCGAGCCCGAGTCAGACTCGAGTTCGAGTCCGACCCGAGCCACGTGACTCGACCGAACCCACTCCTAAACCTAATCAATCCCAACCGTTGGATCAAGATCCAACGGCTGAGATCCGCCCCTACCGGTTCGAGCCGTATCCGGCCCGGATCCGATCGCGCCGTGCGATCGTGGCCGTTGATCGCGCCACGTGGACGGCTGAGCGTCGTCGTCTTCGCCGAGTACGAAGCCGGACTCCGCCGCCGCACTCCGCCGTGAAGAACTAGGTCCCCGTCTTCGCCGCAGACGACGAGGCTATTTAATGCCCGGATCGCACCCCGAGGACCGCCGTGACCCCGCGCACTTCTTGCCCTAATCCGCCGAGCTCTAGCCGCCGTAGGTTCGCCGGAATCGCTCGCCGTAGTTGCGTGAAGCGCCGCCACGGTCCTTGCCTCGCCTCGCCGCCGTCCGCCGTCCTCCGCCGCCATTGACCCCAGATTCGAAACCCCCGAGGCCAGGCGCACCCGAAGACACCATCCATCTCGCCGGAGCACGCCCCAACCGCCGTTTGGGTGGTCGCTGCCCTCAGCCACGGCAGCCGCAACTCCGCCGTGAAGCCATCGCCGACCCGAAGCTCCACTCAACCGTCCGATCAAGATCCAAAGGCCCGGATCGTGCCACGCCACCTCGGTGAGTTTCCGCTGAAAATCCTAGATCTAATCCCAACCGTTGGATCAAGATCCAACGGCTTAGGTTGCGCCGCGTATCAAGAATCGCACCAGGTTAGATTGGATCTCGACCGCTGGATCAAGATCCAACGGCCCCACGATCGATCACGTGCGCCCAAGCACATGAGGCCAAACTCAATCCTAGCCGCCGAATTTCAAACCAACGGCCACGATTGTGCCACGCGTCCCAGAAGCCGAGCCGCCGCGCCACGCGTGCTGGCAGTGGTCACCGACACGCCGGCCCGCGTGTCGGGCCGACAGCATCGCGGACGCCACCCATGACGCCATCGGTGGGACCCACTGCCGCCACCGTGGCCGAGCCCCGCCGACGCCGATGACGCTACCCGAGTGGGCCCACATGTCGGCCTCACGTAGAGTCGTGGATCGAGTCCACGGTGACCCGAGCCGAAGCGTGGACCGAGTCCATGGACCTACCGACGCCAGCCAACCAATCGAGGCTGCCACGTGTCCATGCCGACGCAATAATTAATTTCAAAAGAAAAATGATTTAATAAATCGGTTTAATAATTGATTTGAATTTCAAAACTTCAAACGCTTATAACTTTTGCGTTTCAACTCCGATTTGAGTGATTCAAATTTCTAAATTTGTATAAAATTGAGATCTACCTAAATATGAATTTTATTTAATTTTTGGACTAAAGTTTTTCTCTGTAATATTATTTAATTGATTATTTAAACTTTAAATAATCATAACTTTTGCGTTTTAACTCCAAATTTGACGATTCCAGTTTCTAAAAATCCAGAAAATTATGTTCTCTCTGTTTATGGATTTTATTTGGAGTTTTGGGATGTTTTTGCCTATTGTTTATTTGTGTATTTGCTATTTGCACGCTTTACGAGTAGACGTTGAAGTGCCTAAGGATTCGAAGGAGAAGTATTGACTCAGATCCAACTCAAGACCAAGAGCAAGTACTTTTTGAAGGCAAGTTGTGCTTTGACCATGTTGATCCTATTTCAAATCTATTTTGATTTAAACTATTGCATGCTAGTTCAATTAAAAATACTTTAAACATGGGGTTAGATAAGTACCAATTTCTTTGTATGACACCTTGATTATTTAAGTATGTGCCATGACCCTTGTCACCCTAGTTATGGTTTACTAGTTGGACATAATCAAATTGCCAACATGGGTTTTAGACCGTTGTAGTATAACGCTTAGACACCTTTCGTGCTCATGACATGATTTTGGACAATCAAATGTTAATATTGACTTAATGATATATTGAACCTGTTTTGGGAAAAGTATCATGTGATGTTGATGGCACGTGGTGCATGGTAATCAACTGGGGTTTGATAAACAGATTTCGAATGTGGCATGTGGCAAGAGTAATCAGGTGGGCCAGTTGTGGCATTGGGAGTGTTGATTTGGTTTTTCGGGTAGTCTTGCCCTGGTCACTCTAAGGACTTAACCTTGCAAGCCTTTGAACTGGGTCATACTTGCAACCACATGGCTGGAATGGGACGGCCCTAGTTGACTAAGTCGCTAAGGACTCACTTGTGGAGCCTCAGGGTGTCAGTTACACCGTTTGTGTGATTGTACGGGGGAGCGTATCGTGGCTGTGGCCAGATACCCATCTAACGGTGTGTTGGTCCCATACTTCGCCTTGGCTAAGGGAAGGGATGGTGTAGAGCACGAACCGGAGAGGACCACCTGTGTTGTTTGAGGCTTCCGAAAGGCTTTGTTACGGGAACTCGCCTTTGTGGTGTTTGACTGTATCTTGTGGGTAAAGTGCATAACCTCTGCAGAGTTTGGAATCTATTTAAATAGCCGTGTCCGCGGTACTGGACAATGCTCGGGAATTACAGTCAAGGGTTAGATTTTCTCAAAAATAACTTGGATTTGAAAGGTTGGTTTGGTTTAATAATGGAGATGGTGGAAATATGGTTTAGGATGGGGAAAATGTTTATTAAATTTCCTGAAAAGTTATTTATGCTTTACTTATTTCTACTGCTTTCGAATCTACTTATATTACTTGTCAAAAGCTGTTTACTGCAAATATACCTTAAGCTATTCCTTTGTACCAAGCCATGCATATAGTATATTAGCTTGCATTCTGTGCATGACTTGCTGAGTACCAAGTACTCACCCTTGCCTCAACACAATACCAGTTGAAGAGGAGACTACGCCAGCTTCGGAGGAGGAATTCCAAGAGGATCCGTCTACTTAGGGATGCGAGCCCAGTCAGTTGCCTGTGGTATACTGGATGGCGCCACGAAGTTATTTGATTTTCCGCTGCTATTATTTCTCTTTTAATAAGTTTCGCCTTGCGAGGCATATATTTGTAACTTGACCATAAGGTCAAGTAACCTGTTTGGTTATTTAAATAAAGTACTTTGATAATATCGATTGGTATGATTGTGATATTTGCCGATGTTAAGACTGTGTGCACTAGCGCGTTCCTGGACTAGTGCTGAATACACAGAGGGTCCGGATTTGCAAATTCGGGGTCCCGACAGAGGTGGTATCAGAGCCATACTTGACCGTAGGCTCAACCCTAAGCTAGAATGGTCGTAGTGAGGATAAAACCTATTTTCTAAAAGCTAAAAGTTTTTCAAGATAAGAAATGACATCTCAACTTATCCCCTTCTCTCTTTTCTTGTCTCTTGCTGAAATTTTTCCTTACCTTATCACAATTTAAAAATTTCGAGTTCTTACGTAAAGCACTCTTGTGACAGATGGAGGAAGAGTTCAACTACGTTGATCGGGGATTTGGTCACGCCATGAACTTTGGCATATGCTACACTCTCGGAGATTTTGAGAAGCCGCAATACCAAGTGGAAGTGGTCGGACAAGCGGGATTGATCAAGGCTTGTGACGTGAGGATTGAGGTACCGCTAGGAAAAAGGGCCCAGGCAATCGCCCGATACATCAGACCGCCAGAGATCTACAATGCAGATGGGTATCCAAGAAGTATCACGACGCCGCAATGCGCACATTACCCGTATTCACGCCAGAGAGTTGGAGAGCACGGTGTTCCGTTATCACCAGCGCAGCGATAACCTTCTTGACCCGAAGGAGATTCAGGATGAGGATGCCACGGTGACACGCTTGGCACGATTTGTCGCCGCCAGAGGATGTACTAGATAATACAGCAAGGAGCTACGTAAGGCCCGCAAGGAGATCGCAGAGAAGAAGAACAGATGGCGGGAAGCTCAAGAGTATGTGGCACACCTTCTACGAAGGATTGACGAGTTGGAGATGACTTTGTACGGACTGCACTCCAGAGCCAAGATTGAGCTACACGAGCCAGATCCAGAGGAGTCGGATCTCGATGAGGACACCGCTTCTTCGACTACCATAGAGGACACAGCTTTGGACATGGCAATCGTTTCGCGCCTATGCCACAAAGACCCGCATCTGTGCCGTGGAGGTTTTCTCGATGAGTGAGCATAGGTTCTATAGTGAGACTCCTTCGCCGAGTCGCGTCATAGAATAAAGAGTCACCCTTTAGGTGTTAGACTCCAGAGTTAGTTCGATTTGGATTTGCTTTGTTTGCTGAGTGTGCAGTATGTGTTGCAAGGCCCTTAGGCATTGTAAGCAACCGTACCAAGTTATTAATAATAAAGTTGGACCTTAAAGTTACCCCTTTCGCCCCGCATAAGTTCCATATTACTTGTCCGTTCTTGTTTCCCTCTCATCTCTAAACCTAGAGCAAATCGACAGATGGTGAATACCCGTGGAAACTTTGGAAGCAATGGGAGTGGTTCTCGCCCAGCAGAAAACCCCAATGATGGAGCACCAGCACCGCCACTAGATATGCAGAATTTTGGAGCTTTTCTTGCTGCCTGCACTCGATTGATGCATGCTATGATGCAACAAATGCAGCACGTCACCGCCAGGCCACCGCTAATCAAGTTAATCAGGCCACGCCGAATACAAGGTCACTGTCGAGTTCATGAGGACTCACCCACCCACTTTCTCTGGGAATGCCAATCCATTGGAGGCCGATGATTGGTTAAGATCAATCGAGAGGAAGCTACACATAGCTCAATGCATAGGGAATGAGAAGGTACTCTACGCTTCTCATCACTTGGAGGAACAATGGCCAGAATGGTGGGAGAACTTCGTGCCCGCAGAGAACCCTCAAGATATCACTTGGGAAGAATTCACACCGCATTCCGACAAGATCACGTGCCTGAAGGAATCATGGACCTTAAGAAGGAGGAGTTCAGAGCATCGAAGCAAGGTAATCAGCCGTTGGTCGACTACCTGAACAAGTTCACACAGCCTAGCACGCTACGCACCGAGGATGTAGCGACAGATAAATCCAGGCAGTCTCGTTTTATGAAGGGACTCAACTCAGATTGCAAGTAGGATTGATCACCCACACCTTTCCGGATTTCCAAGAGTTGGTGAATAAGGCGCTTATTCTTGAGGACAAGCGCAAGGAACTGGAAGAGAACAGAAGCGCAGGATGCAACAAAGAAGGATCACGCCAGGAACGCAATACGCGAGAGTTGCACCAAATCAATTCTTGATTCCAACCACGAATGCAACAAGGACACCATCCTCAAAGCACCAAGACCTGTCAATCAAAACTACTGCACCCCAGCCCCGCTAGAAACACTACTCCGAGCAGATAGCAAGGAACAAGTGAGACGCTGCTACAAGCGCAACGAGCCAGACACTTTGCCAACAGCTTGTCCAAAGAAGACAGCAGGAGCGACCCGATTCGTTTCAATCTAGGAACCACCCCAGCTAGGACGCCAAAGATCAGGAGCCACACCCTGCATCGTGGTGAGAGGCCGAGTCAACCATGTCACCGTAGATGCACCGCAGAATGCTACTGACGCCGTGATCGGGTAAGTTACTTGTTAACTCGCACTGCACAGCTTTGTTTGACTCGAGCTTCAGATTCGCTTGTTTCGCAAGGCTTTGCTACTAGAAATGATTTGAGGATTGCAAGACTTAAGTGCATGCTTTTAGTTCAAACCCTGGTTCCGAACTCCGAACGAAAGTAGGATGTTCCGGTGAGAATACTAATAGGTGGAATGGAATTCCTAGCAAACCTTATAATTTTGGAGACCTGCACCTTAGACGTCATATTGGGAATGGATTGGTTATCCAAGCACAAGGCCGTATTGATTGTGGACGAAGGACTATCTCGATTGAGAGCCCGTGTGGGAAGAAAGTGGAATTTCAAGCCACTGCGATTAGAGATGGACAGCTTGATGGTTAACAAGACTAAGGCGAGCAGCATAGAGGATGTCCCAAAGAGTGAAAGAGTACCCGATGTTTTTCCCGAAGATCTACCTCGTATGCCGCCAGACAGGGACATAGAGTTTGTGATAGAGCTTGTACTGCACAAAGACCGATAGCAAAGAGACCCTATCGGATGTCCACCGAGGAGTTGGTAGAAATGAAGAAACAGCTAGAAGAGTTGATGGAGAAAGGATTTATCGAGGCCGAGTTCGTCGCCGTGGGGAGCACCAGTTTTGTTTGTCAAGAAGAAGGACGGAGTTTCAGGATGTGCATTGACTACCGTGCACTCAATGAAGTCACCGTGAAGAATAAGTATCCGCTACCCAGGATTGATGATTTGTTTGATCAGTTGAGAGGAGCCGGAGTTTTCTCCAAGATTGATCTGAGATCGATACCATCGATTGAAGATCCGATCGTAAGATATTTCAAGACTGCATTCTCATCAAGATATGGACATTACGAGTTTACGATTATGTCCTTTGGGCCGATTTAATGCGCCAAATTTATTTCATGAATATGATGAATAAGGTGTTCATGGAATATTTGGACAAGTTTGTCGTCGTGTTCATAGACGATATCCTAGTCTACTCCAAGACAGAGGATGAACATGCCGAACACTTGAGGCGAGTTTTGGAAAAGCCGAGGAACGACAACTTTTCGCCAAGTTCAGCAAGTGTGATTTTTGGAAGGACAAGGTGGAGTTTCTTGGACATGTAATGACCGCAGAAGGAGTCGCCGTAGATCCAAGCAAAGTAGAAGCTGTGTTACATTGGGAGCAGCCAAGGACGGTGACCCAGATTCGGAGTTTCCTTGGAATGGCAGGATACTATCGCCGTGTCATCGGAGGCTTCTCGACACTTGCGTACCCTCTTACGCAATTGTCAAGAAGGAAAAGAAGTTTGCATGGACGCCGAATGTGAGAAAGGATTTCAGAGTGAAGAAGCGATTGACATCAAGACCGTGTTAGTTCTACCTGGGATGTTGCTCAAAGCTTCGATATTTATTGTGACGCATCGCGCCAAGGGCTTGGATGTGTGGATGCAGAATGGAAAGGTCGCCGCTTATGCATCAAGGCGCTTGAGGCCGCATGAGGAAAATTATCCGACACATGACTTAGAGTTAGTCAGTAGTGCATGCTTTGAAGATATGGCGTCACTATCTGATTGGAAACAGATGTGAAGTATATACGGATCATAAGAGCCTTAAGTACATATTCACCCAGTCGGATCTGAATATGAGGCAAAGGAGATGGCTAGAGTTGATCAAAGACTATAATGTTGGAATCCATTACCATCCCGGGAAGGCCAACGTAGTAGCCGATGCTCTGAGTCGGAAAAGCCATACCGTGAGTACGTTGCTAGCCACAAGTCAGGACGAGTTATGTGAGGATTTTCAGAAAATGAAGATTGAGGTTGTACCTAGCGGATTCTTGGCCGCATTGGAAGTAAAGCCTACTTTAGAGGACCAGATCCGAGAAGGACAGAAGGATGATGACAAGATCCGTAGGATTAAGTCCATCAAGGAGGAAGGCAAGGCAGAGGACTTCAAGTTGGATGAGCAAGGCACGTTGTGGATGAAGGATCGCATTTGTGTGCCTAACAAAAAGGAGTTAAAGCAACTGATTTTGGAAGAAGCCCATGACTCTAAGTACTCAATTCATCCTGGAAGCGCCAAGATGTATCAGATCTCAAGGAGAGATTCGTGGCCGAGTATGAAACGTGAAGTTGCCGAGCATGTTGCATTGTGCGACGATGCCGAGAGTCAAGGCAATGCATCGTAGACCAGCAGGATTACTACAGCCGCTGAAAATACCTGAGTGGAAGTGGGAGGAAATCGGAATGGATTTCATTACCGGTTTGCCGAAGACTCAAGGAGGTTATGACTCCATATGGGTTATAGTGGATCGCTTGACTAAAGTAGCCCATTTTATCCCCGTGAAGACCACTTACTCGGGAGATAAATTAGCAGAATTGTACATGATCAGGATTGTCTGTTTGCACGGAGTGCCCAAGAGGATTGTATCGGACAGAGGTACCCAATTTACCTCAAGGTTCTGGAATAAGTTGCATGAAGCCATGGGAACCCGTTTGAACTTCAGTACAGCTTATCATCCACAGACGGATGGACAAACCGAAAGAGTCAACCAGATTCTGGAGGATATGTTGAGAGCTTGTGCATTAGCTTATGCTACCTCTTGGGATAAGAGTTTGCCGTATGCCGAGTTCAGTTACAACAATAGTTATCAAGCTAGTTTACAGATGTCACCTTTTGAGGCACTGTATGGTCGACCCTGTCGAACGCCATTGAATTGGAATGAGACCGGCGAGCGCCGTGTCTTTGGGCCTGATATTCTTCAAGAGGCTGAAGAACAGATCGCTATGATTAGGGAAAGGTTGAAGATAGCCCAATCTCGACAGAAGAGTTATGCTGACAATCGTCGCCGAGATTTGAGTTTTGAACCAGAAGACTTTGTATACCTCAGAGTTACGCCTCTCAGGGGAGTTAAGAGGTTCCATGCCAAAGGGAAACTTGCACCCCGTTATGTTGGACCATTTAAGATTTTGAGTCGCAGAGGCGAAGTTGCTTATCAGTTGGAGTTGCCACAGTCATTGGCAGGAGTGCATGACGTATTCCATGTATCCCAGTTAAAGAAGTGTCTCCGAGTTCCTGAGGAACAGACACCGCTAGAGTCAATTGAGTTGCAAGAGGATTTGACTTATAAGGAGTATCCCGTGAGGATTCTGGACACAATGGATCGAGAAACTAGAAACAAGTCAACCCGTTTCAGAGAGTTCGATGGAGCAACAATGAAGAAAGCTAAGACACTTGGGAGCGCGAAGATGATTTGAAAAAAGAGTTTCCAAACCTATTCTCAGTGAGCCACGAATCTCGGGGACGAGATTCTATTAAGGGGGGGAGGTTTGTAACACCCCAAAATTTTGCTTTCCTTGAATTCATGTGTGATTTGGCACTTTGGTGAATTTTTGGAATTTTCTGGAATTTATTTGGATTTATTTGGTATTTATTTGAATTTATTCCATTTTGAAATAATTAAAGAATTTAATCTTGCAAATAAAATTTTGTTGGAAATATTTTATTTGAGTCCAAAATGTTCCAAAATATTTTCCAAAATTTTTCTGGAATTTTTCTGAGTCTTTTGCTATTTTTAATGAATTAAATGAATTACTGGGAATTATTTTAAATATTAAATCGCTGGAAAATCAACCGAGCCGCCATCGCTCATCCGACCGAGCCCGAGTCAGACTCGAGTTCGAGTCCGACCCGAGCCACGTGACTCGACCGAACCCACTCCTAAACCTAATCAATCCCAACCGTTGGATCAAGATCCAACGGCTGAGATCCGCCCATACCGGTTCGAGCCGTATCCGGCCCGGATCCGATCGCGCCGTGCGATCGTGGCCGTTGATCGCGCCACGTGGACGGCTGAGCGTCGTCGTCTTCGCCGAGTACGAGCCGGACTCCGCCGCCGCACCCGCCGCCGTGAAGAACTAGGTCCCCGTCTTCCGCACGGACGACGAGGCTATTTAATGCCCGGATCGCACCCCGAGGACCGCCGTGACCCCGCGCACTTCTTGCCCTAATCCGCCGAGCTCTAGCCGCCGTAGGTTCGCCGGAATCGCTCGCCGTAGTTGCGTGAAGCGCCGCCACGGTCCTTGCCTCGCCTCGCCGCCGTCCGCCGTCCTCCGCCGCCATTGACCCCAGATTCGAAACCCCCGAGGCCAGGCGCACCCGAAGACACCATCCATCTCGCCGGAGCACGCCCCAACCGCCGTTTGGGTGGTCGCTGCCCTCGCCACGGCAGCCGCAACTCCGCCGTGAAGCCATCGCCGACTCCGAAGCTCCACTCAACCGTCCGATCAAGATCCAAAGGCCCAGATCGTGCCACGTCACCTCGGTGAGTTTCCCCGTTGAAAATCCTAGATCTAATCCCAACCGTTGGATCAAGATCCAACGGCTTAGGTTGCGCCGCGTATAAAGAACTGCACCAGGTTAGATTGGATCTGGACCGTTGGATCAAGATCCAACGGCCCACGATCGATCACGCGTCGCCCAAGCACATGAGGCCAAACTCAATCCTAGCCGCCGGATTTCAAACCAACGGCCACGATTGTGCCACGCCGTCCGTGAAGCCGAGCCGCCGCGCTTCACGCCAGCGGCAGTGGTATCACCGACACGCGGGGCCCGCGTGTCGGCCGATAGCATCGCGGACGTCACCCATGACGCCATCGGTGGGACCCACTGTCGCCGACTGGTGAGCCCGCCGACGTCGCCGCCGATGACGTCACCCGAGTGGGCCCACATGTCAGCGACACGTCGAGTCGTGGACCGAGTCCACGGTGGACCCGAGCCGAGCGTGGACCGAGTCCATGGACCGGCTGACGTCAGCCAACCAATCAGAGGCTGCCACGTGTCCATGCTGACGCAATAATTAATTTCCGAAAAAGAAAAATGATTTAATAAATCGGTTTAATAATTGATTTGAATTTCAAAACTTCAAACGCTTATAACTTTTGCGTTTCAACTCCGATTTGAGTGATTCAAATTTCTAAATTTGTATAAAATTGAGATCTACCTAAATATGAATTTTATTTAATTTTTGGACTAAAGTTTTTCTCTGTAATATTATTTAATTGATTATTTAAACTTTAAATAATCATAACTTTAACGCCTTAACTCCAAATTTGATTTATTCCAGTTTCTAAAAATCCAGAAAATTATGTTCTCTCTGTTTATGGATTTTATTTGGAGTTTTGGGATGTTTTTGCCTATTGTTTATTTGTGTATTTGCTATTTGCACGCTTTACGAGTAGACGTTGAAGTGCCGGAAGGATTCGAAGGAGAAGTATTGACTCAGGATCCAACTCAAGACCAAGAGCAAGTACTTTTTGAAGGCAAGTTGTGCTTTGACCATGTTGATCCTATTTCGAAATCTATTTTGATTTAAACTATTGCATGCTAGTTCAATTAAAAAAATACTTTAAACATGGGGGTTAGATAAGTACCAATTTGCTGTATGACACCTTGATTATTTAAGTATGTGCCATGACCCTTGTCACCCTAGTTATGGTTTACTAGTTGGACATAATCAAATTGCCAACATGGGTTTTAGACCGTTGTAGTATACTGCTTAGACCTGCTACGTGCTCATGACATGATTTTGGACAATCAAATGTTAATATTGACTTAATGATATATTGAACCTGTTTTGGGAAAAGTATCATGTGATGTTGATGGCACGTGGTGCATGGTAATCAACTGGGGTTTGATAAACAGATTTCGACCGGGGCATGTGGCAAGAGTAATCAGGTGGGCCAGTTGTGGCATTGGGAGTGTTGATTTGGTTTTTCGGGTAGTCTTGCCCTGGTCACTCTAAGGACTTAACCTTGCAAGCCTTTGAACTGGGTCATACTTGCAACCACATGGCTGGAATGGGACGGCCCTAGTTGACTAAGTCGCTAAGGACTCACTTGTGGAGCCTCAGGGTGTCAATTACACCGTTTGTGTGATTGTACGGGGGAGCGTATCGTGGCTGTGGCCAGATACCCATCTAACGGTGTGTTGGTCCCATACTTCGCCTTGGCTAAGGGAAGGGATGGTGTAGAGCACGAACCGGAGAGGACCACCTGTGTTGTTTGAGGCTTCCGAAAGGCTTTGTTACGGGAACTCGCCTTTGTGGTGTTTGACTGTATCTTGTGGGTAAAGTGCATAACCTCTGCAGAGTTTGGAATCTATTTAAATAGCCGTGTCCGCTGATGATCGACAATGCTCGGGAATTACAGTCAAGGGTTAGATTTTCTCAAAAATGACTTGGATTTGAAAGGTTGGTTTGGTTTAATAATGGAGATGGTGGAAATATGGTTTAGGATGGGGAAAATGTTTATTAAATTTCCTGAAAAGTTATTTATGCTTTACTTATTTCTACCGCTTTGAATCTACTTATATTACTTGTCAAAAGTCAAGCATCGCAAATATACCTTAAGCTATTCCTTTGTACCAAGCCATGCATATAGTATATTAGCTTGCATTCTGTGCATGACTTGTCGAGTACCAAGTACTCACCCTTGCCTCAACACAATACCGCTTGAAGAGGAGACTACGCCACGGAGGAGGAATTCCAAGAGGATCCGTCTACTTAGGGATGCGAGCCCGGTCAGTTACTGTGGTATCTTTGGATGGCGCCACGAAGTTATTTGATTTTCCGCTGCTATTATTTCTCTTTTAATAAGTTTCGCCTTGCGAGGCATATATTTGTAACTTGACCATAAGGTCAAGTAACCTGTTTGGTTATTTAAATAAAGTACTTTGATAATATCGATTGGTATGATTGTGATATTTGCCGATGTTAAGACTGTGTGCACTAGCGCGTTCCTGGACTAGTGCTGAATACACAGAGGGTCCGGATTTGCAAATTCGGGGTCCCGACAAGAGGCAGGGATCTCCCCTAGGGAAGCAAGGGGGTGGAGAGGAGAAGGGAGAGGTGGAGGCGCATGGGGGAGAGGGAGAGAAGGGGTGGAGGCGCATGTGGGGGAGAGGGAGAGGCGGCTAGGGTTGAGGGGCGCATGTGGGCAGGGGGAGGACGCCCCCAAGGCAGGTTAACCTGCCTCCCCTTCCCTCATGGGCCCAAAAATCCTCCCACCAAGGCCCACGACACATCCCCCTTGGGCCCGAACTTCCCAGAGAGACCCAAACCCCCGAAAACAGCTCGGAAACACGATTAAACTTCATACCGTATAGTTTTTAATCTCAAATTTCACAATTTATAAAGTTTTGACATTCCGTAGTGTCACAACAAGATACTCATAGGGAAAGAAGAAGTAGATAATTTCACTACTTGGTCGACACTAAATATATATGAGATGCTTGGACCACCAGACTACTCCTAGTCCTTAGTCTCACAATTACTATCAAATTTCTACTGCTAGTATTATCCTCCTACCATATCTTTGCTCTTAACTAAAGCAATGAAGTTCTAGGCTGATGGCAGCACCGGAGAGGTGGTCGAGGACAGCGATGGCATAGTGCGAAGAAGAAAGGCACGGGCGACAGAGTGGTGCACAAAGGATAGAAATAGCGATGACATGGTGCCAAGGGTGATGGAGTGGTACAGAGAGGACAGGTTGGCAACGGCGTAGTGCCAAGGGTGATAGAGCGATGCAGATAGGACAGTACTGCGTGGTGATGAGGTGTAACATCCCAAAAATTTTCCCATAAATCGAATATTGATTTGGTAAATTGTTCAACTAAATTTTTTGATGGATTTTTCATAAATTTCTAGCTTTTCTAGAATTCTCTACATTTAAAGAGAATAACTTTTCATTTCCTAGTGGCATAATTTGATTTTAAAATTAAAATTCAAAAACTGAGCAATGTTAACAATATTTTCTTTAGGCTTCGAACAATCTAAAGTGCCTCTCCAATAAGTTTTATGAATTTTGGAGTTGGGTTGACACTTTTGCAAAATCAAGTACTATTGTATTAAACCTAAAGCCATAAATGAATTTATGAGAAATATTCTATAATGTCAAAAATTTTGAAAATTTTGCAAAAACATCATAATCATGTTAGGTCCTCCCACAAAACTTTTTGAAAATTTTGGAGCCCTTTAGCTAAGCCTAAAAATTCACAAAAGGTCCTTGAGCTAAAACCAAATTCCAAATTACTCACCTTATCTCATTGACAGGCTACGCTAGTGCATCAACCTCTCCTCTCGCTGACATGCTGATCCCACCTGTTAGCAATAATTGCCCCTCAAGATGTTTCCTTGAGCTAAGGTGTCATTTCGCTAATGCATCTTCAGATTGCGCGCAAAAGCTGGGCATCTTGCTCGTGGCCGAGAGAAAGGCGATGAAGAGAATCACGACCTGCCACCTACTTAAGCCCTACTGCCCTACCCCTTGGCTTCTCTGTACGCCGTCGAACCCATTTTGGCCTGCAGCAGAGCTTCTCCTTCACCGAGCTGCCCAGAACGCGAATGCTGCACATGATGTAACACCCCAGCATCTATTATATCTGAATGTCACCAAACAAAGTCTAAACAACATCTAAATACCACAATTTAAGATAAATTACAGCAAAGGCACAAATGCTAAAACCGAAAACTTCGGTAGCATCTCCTTTGTTTTAACATGAATTGAAGCAATAGCAATAACAAGGCAAGTTATATCATAACATAAGACATCTAAAGCAACAATATAAATGGATATAGCATCAACATAAATCAATAATACCAAATCCAACCACTCCATAAACTATAGCGAAGCAAATAAGGAACACAAGCACACAATTTAATCCATACAGCAAGTTTCATGGCACTTATTATGATCATCACTCAAGTTGATAAATCTGCCTATAGGTGTGGAGCTACGTGAAGATGTGTAGCTAAAGCCCCTTCCCACATGCCGGTGTCATGGTACCTAAAACAACATAAAACACAAGCGTGAGTTCATCACTCAGCAAGTATATTGCAATAGACCATAAAGAACAATTCAATGTTAACATCACTACATACCATGCTCAACATCATGAACAAGTCATAATTTCATATACAACATCATACTCATGTCTCAATATCATTGTACTAATTTCATCATCATCATGTATGCAATGCAAATGCACATATCTCCTCGAAGCACATACCGGTATTGCCGAGTGCACACCTGTCGGCGTGCACCCCCTTTCCCCTTCCATCCCGTAGATGGAGGGTGCCTACTCTTACTGACTCGCTCCCATGCACAACCGTGGATGAGACTACGAGGTAGGTCTTTCGTGTACACTACGTGTGAACACAGAGGCCCGCATCAGCATGGGTCGCCTCTTCCATTATGAATGCACATATGACATAAACACGTAAAGATTGGCATAAACATTTAATACAACGAAATCATGATCAATATGAAATCATGTTCATCATGTCATAGGCAAACATCAATCATGGCATCATATCATAAAACATGTGTAAACCATCTCATATTCAAACATTACGGCTCCCTAAGCCGCAACCACTACAATACACTTGCATTAACCGCGGGCGACGGATTGGCGAGAGGATGAGGGCACTCTCGGGGTCACACCACCTGCACAAACATAACACACACTCAAAACGTGCCCCAAAACAGTACACAAAAGCTCGTCTATCCGACTTCATAAACTACTCCCAAAGCCGAAAAACAAAGAATCTGTCCCCCGGGACAGCAGGCTTCAAACTAGCATAACTTGAGTTCTAGGACTCCAAATCAAGTAAACGAGTACATCATCGCGAAGCTTAGGAAATTTCTTAACTTTTTCTAAGTATTGGGAAAAGCTTAGTAAACCCTGGGTATGCACACGATGGCCCACCAGGACCCATCAAGCAGAGATGTCCATGGACGATTATAGAGGCTCGGGTAACACTCGGACTCTAATGATCGTGGGCTACAAGGAAAGATAGAAGATGGTAACTAACTATTGTTAGAAAAGATATGATTGTATTTTGGGGATAGAATCTCCGTCATGTAACCGATCATGATTCCACCATGTAACCGACTCGGGTCCTTCTGCCACTTACCTATATAAAGGGGGCAGGGGATACCGGGCAGAGAGAGACACACTAGAAAACACAACAGAGATACGTACATCTCACAATCACATAACACAGGACTAGGGTATTACCTCCACTGTCGAGGGCCTGAAACTGTCTAATCCCTTGTCTTGTGTTACCATCGAGTTCCGATCCAGGGCATAGCCCCATATAAATTATTGCCGATAACAAACGTCGACAGTTGGCGCGCCAGGTAGGGGCAGCGCGAAGATCAACCTCAACAAGCTCGATGGCTTCCGTCAACAGAGATAGCATCACCTTCTCTCCTGGTCAGGTATTCTACTTCGGGAGTTTCCACTTCGTCGCCAACAAGCTTGGCGCGCTCACACTTTCGGACTCGGATTAGATCCGATTTGGGGTGAACCCGACAGTGTTTCTGCCGAACTCACGCTCTGATCCGGAAAGGCCATGGCCACCTACCCATGGGTGGTGCACCAGAAGCCCTCTCCCCGACCCGAACACGGCAAAAACTTAGCCAGGGACGAGTTTCTTCTATATTCCCCTACACAAAGATCGACTTTCGTACGGTGTGCATGATTGAGGATGGTCGGTACGAATCACAATACCGATGGGAGAACAAAGAAGCAATGGAGGTAGAGTGCCCTCGCCAGAAGACCCAAGAAGCATGCACTCAGTCACTCCAAAACCGAGCCCGCAATGCAATGAGGACATCCTGCACGAAAGGGTGGGAAACCAATCGGTTTTCCTCATGCCACAGCAAAACATTGTGGCCTCTCAGACGCTCCTCGACACCTTAGGCTCAATCCTCGAGCCTGACAGCCCGGCTGCCCCGATTATGGCATAAGTTAAAGCCATGATAACAGCGGCAGCAGTCCAGCACAACCAGCAAGATCATGCGGCGACGAAACCCCCTCGCACACATCTAGAGATGCACACGGCAAGCAGTCGGACTAGCAGCAGTAGGGTGGGGAGTAGTCGACGCAGGCTCCCTTATGATGGGGACTTGCGCTCGACCATCCACCATGACCTCCGCCATGGTCTCAACACCAAGAGACAGGAGCGGGAAGCCGATGAGCTACGCCAACGCGAGGACGACTGCGAGCGCTTCGGTACCAACCACCGCCAAGACAACCAGCGTCACGATGACAGCTGATGTCACGATGACCACCACCTTCCAGATCATCGCAACAACAACGATCACCGAGTGGAATCCCCACCACGACGACACTCACCCCGCCGGGAAGAGGAGCCCATTGACAGAGTTCGAGCGTTTACCGCTCGGCTCCGCCGAGTGGTATGGCCCGACGGTTTCAACCCGAAGGGCATTGTCAAGTTTGATGAGGAAATAGACCACGAAGCCTGGCTGTAGGTCTACGCCCTAGCGGTTAAGGCAGCCGGCGGTGATAGCAGCATAATGGAAAACTACTTGCCAGTCATGCTCGCCTCATCAGCTCAAGCGTAGCTTACAGGTCTACCAAGGAACTCCATAGACTCCTAGGGAGATCTCTTTAAGCAGTTCATTACAAATTTTTAGGGCACTTACAAGAAGCCTGGAACTCCGTGGGATCTGTACCAGCTTCATCAGAAGAAGAATGAATCCCTGTGAGACTTCATTCGATGCTTTATGCAGAAAAAGAATATGGTTCAGGACGTCTCGGGCGTGGTTGTCATCGTGGCATTCCAGAAGGGAGTTAGCAATCCTGACCTCATCAAGAAGATGTACCGGAAACCTCTGGCCAGGGTAAGGGAATTATTCACCCTAGCTGACCGATATGCTGCAGCCTCAGACGCCTTATCCGAGCGCCGAGAAGATCGTTCGCAACAGAAGGGCAAGAAAGACAATGTCGAGTCCTCAAAATAGATGGACAGGAAGCGGAAAGGCGAGGAGCTAGTCGTTGCAGCTGAGCGCGCCCAGACAAAGGCACCACAAACCAAGGGCTACGATGAGGTAATGAACAAGCAGTGCCCCTTCCATCCAAAAGGAAAGCACGCTGTGAAAGACTGCTTTACCCTGAAGAGATTTGCGTGGGAGAATAACAAGCAGTCGGACCTCAAAAAAAAAGGAGAGGATAGTAAAGAAAGGAGATTCTCCAACGGAAGATGATTATCAAGAGATTGAGAATGAACTCAACTTCTTATTTGGGGGCTTGGGGGCATATGAGTCCAAGAGGAAGCAAAAGCTGACCGCTCGGGACATCAATGCAATCACACCTGTGGCTCCCCAATACTTGCGATGGTTCGAAGTCTGTGATGCCTTAGAGCGTCAGAGCGATTTTAGGGTTCCTTTTCCTGGTTTTGTTTCGGGAGAGGAATGAAGGATTTGTCGGGGGATGAAATAATTGAAGTTTATCCGGCGTATTAATATTAAATTTGGAGTTGTCGGGCTAGAAACAGTGGGCCGAGAAAAACCTAGGCCTGGGCTGCGAATCCCCTCCCCACCTCTCTCTCTTTTCCCCTAGTGGGCCGGCCCACCATATAAAAGGGGTGTCACCCCCCCCAAAAGCCCTAGGGCGCCCCCCTTCCTCCCCTAGCAGCCACACCACCCCTCCTCTTCCTCCCCTTGCGTGGTGGCTCAAGATCCACCGCGAAACGCGAAGGAGCAAGCGAGAAGAGGATCCGTGGAGGCGTGGAGGACGAGCAGATTTCCGTTTCGGGAATCGTCGCGCGTTTTTCGTGAGTTCTCAAGGGAGAACTCAAGGTAAAATTCCCAATCTTTTACCCCTGTTCTACCTAGGGATTAGGAGTGTATTAGATCTGGTGGTGAGTGATTTAGATGAATCTTGATGGGGGAGAAGGGTAGATGTTCACGTGGTGCTGTTTTTGGAAGGGGAGATTGTGCAGCGCGGATTGTTTCGCGTTTTACGTGGCATAGACGATTTTTCCTGCAAAAACCTATAACTAGAAAGTTGTAGATAACATCGAGATCTAGTTTCTGTAATTTTTTCAGAATTGTTGGGGCGTCGGTCTGAGAGTTATCGCTGTTTCAAGATGACGGACAGAATCTGGAAATAGATTTTGTCCACTGTGTTGTACGTTTGTTTAGGCATATTTAACAGTGGAATTGAAATTTGTGATCTTCATGAAAGTTGTAGATCTCGTCAATATCTAGCTACTGTAATTGTTTTGTATTTTTATGATCTGTATAAAAAAAAATACGAAATTGTGAAGAGAGGGTGCTGCTGTTTGACCCGGACAGATTGGGGTTTTTGGCGCTTAAGAAGGGAACGGGGATTAGGAAGCGTATGTTCGAGTTGTGTGATCATTTGTGATGTCGCTATGTACTGAAATAATACTTGTACAGGTGGTGCCCCTTCTGGACGCAACTAGGTTCGTCATCCACGTTGGTAAAGGCAAGTGGAAGTAGCGGTCTTGCTAAACTATAACTCGCTATTTGTTTCGTCTTCAATATAAACCTTAATTGCAGCACACCTACATGGTTTAACTACTTGTTTATGAGATTACAATATCCTATCCTGCATTGTGATGTGGTTGTTTGGCTTTTTAATCATGAGTAAGAATGAAGAAAGATGTTGTTTGCAAGATGAATTGTGGAGATATTCTATCTCAATGATGTTCGCATTCTATCCATGTTATTTGATGGTATGCAAGCATGTGAATTCAGAGTGGGAAGTTATGAATGTATTTATGCATGAAGCATTAACTGCATAATCATGCATTGAAGTTTGTCGACGCCTTGGCGGCGCGATCAGACCAGTACAACACCGTGTGTTCCCCGAGAAAGGGCACGGTGAGGAGGATCATGGCATAAGCATGTGCACAATCATATGCATTTTACTGAGGTTGTGTGAACTCTATAATGTGGTATTGGACATGAGGAATTTGGTATGCTAGTTTTACTGTGGCTGTGTTATTCGTTAGAAGTTGTTCCGCTTGCTGAGATTACCCAATCTCACCCCTTGTTATTTTGTTGTTTTCAGGTAGTTCTCGCGAGTCGTAAGCTTGAAGGGTGGGCTTAGTAGCACAATCAACCCTCTAGGGTCATCACGAATCACATGGACTAGTGCATTTAATAATTCATTAGCTTGCTGAAATTTTATTAATCATAGACCTGTTGATGTCCTCTTTGGAGCTGTTTTATGTTTATGTTTGTTTTCTGGTTGATTTAGATTTGTTATCTCTAGTATTGATGCTTTTATGTTATTCCTGTTTATAATGGTTATTATGAATCTTGTTGTCGCTTCCGTTTTGTCCTAATTTTAGGAGAGATGCTGTCGAAATTTTCTTGTACGACAGTTTAGATTTGTAGGGTGTTACAAAGTCCCTATCACCTTCGATTGCTCGGACCACCCTGATCATATACCATACCCAGGCAGATACCCCTTAGTGCTGTACCCGATCATCCGCAGTGTGAAGCTCAAAAAGGTGCTCATCGATGGCAGAAGCGGGCTCAACATCCTATTCGAGAAGACCTTCGACGACATGAAGATCCCTCACTCCGAATTGAGGTCAAGCTCATCACCATTCCATGGGGTAATCCCTGGGATATCCTCCGTACCACTTGGGCAGATCACCCTACCCGTTACATTTGGCACGAAGGACAATTACCAGACCGAGCACATGAGTTTTGAGGTAGCCAATTTCAAGACAGTGTATCACGCTATCTTAGGGAGACCGGGCTTAGCCAAACTCATGGCGGTGCCCCACTACACCTACTCAGCGCTGAAAATGCCGGGCCCAAAGGGCGTTATCACGGTGCGTGGTGACGTCAAGCAGTCTTTCATGTGCGACAGGGAGAGCTGCGAGCTGGCCGAGGCAATACGGGAGTCGGCCGACTTGGAAAAACTCCGACTGATAGCTTCCATCCAGCAAGATGAAGACATCCCCACCAGAAAGCAGGCTAAGTCAGGAATCAAGCCTGACAAAGATGTAAAATAGATAGCACTCGACCTGTCCAGCCCAGCCAAAATGGCTTTAGTTGCGATAGGGCTCAATGAGAAATAGAAAGATGCGCTCGTTACCTTCCTCTGGGCGAACCAGGACATCTTTACGTGGAGGCCGTCTGACATCCCCGTTGTTCCAAGGGAGGTGATTGAGCATGCCCTCAACGATGATGAGAAGGCGAAGCCCGTCAAGCAGTGACTCCAGCGGTTTGCTCAAGACCGGCGGGATGCGATCAGGGAGGAGATCACTAAACTTTTAGCTGCAGGCTTTATAAAAGAAGTGTATCGTCCGGACTGGTTAGCGAAGCTGGTTCTCATCCACAAAAGAATAAAAGTTGGTGCATGTGTGTTGACTATACCGATGTCAACAAAGCATGTCCCAAAGACCCATTCGGGTTGTGTCGCATCGATCAAGTGGTGGACTCAACCGCTGGCAGCAAGCTCCTGAGTTTCCTTGATACCTACTCGGGGTATCACCAGATCAATCTAAAGGAAGAAGATTGCATCAAGACTTTGTTCATCATGCCGTTCGGAGCCTTCTACTATGTCACAATGCCATTCGGGTTAAAAAACGCTGGCGCGACCTATCAGCGCACAATACAGCGGTTTTTTCACACTCAACTCGGATGCAACATGGAGGCATATGTGGACGATGTCGTGGTCAAAACTTGGCTAAGGGGGGACCTCATCTCCGACTTAGCCGAGACGTTTGAAAGCTTAAGGGCTTACAGGATGAGGCTCAATTTCGAGAAGTGTGTTTTCAGAGTCCCTTCGGGAAAACTGCTTGGATTCATTGTGTCCCACTAGCATCGAGGCAAATCCTGAGAAGATCAATGCCATCTTGAGGATTAAGCCACCGACTGATCAAAAGGATGTTCAAAAACTCACAGGTTGCATGGTGGCACTCGGCAGATTCATCTCTCGCTTTGGGACACGGGGGACACCGTTTTTTAAGCTCCTCAAGAAGCAGGACAAGTTCTAATAGACCACGAAGGCACAGCAGGCTTTGGAAGACCTTAAGACCTTCTTAACGACACCCCTAACACTGGCTTCCCCAATGCTTGAAGAGCCCCTCATGCTTTACATAGCAGCAATAACTCACGTAGTCAGCGCAGCGATCGTTGTGTAGCGAGAGGAGCTAGGACACGTACAAAAGGTACAACGTCCAGTCTACTTCATCAGGAAAGTATTGGATGAGTCCAAGGTATGGTATCCACATATACAAAAATTGTTGTAGCTGTATTGGTCACTTCCCGCAAGCTCAAGCATTATTTCCAAGAGCACGCAATTTTGGTGATCACCGCCTTCTTGATCGGAGACATACTCCACAACAGGGAGGCCACTAGGAGGATTGCAAAGTGGGTAGCCAAGCTTGGAGCCTTCGAGATTACATTCAAGCCATGCACCATCATCAAATCATAGGCACTTGCCAACTTCACCGTCGAGTGGACGGAACTGCAAAACCCTACACCTTCCAAGGATCTCAAGTACTGGACATTGCATTTTGACGGGTCCCTCACACTCAACGTCCTGGGAGCAGGTATAATATTTGCCTCTCCTAAAGAAGAAAAGCTGAAATACGTCCTTCAGATTCATTTTCCAGCATCAAACAACGCTACCAAGTACGAGGCTCTCATCCATGTTACAAATGTTGTGTCAGATATGGCTGGGAATGTATCATTAATCATAATCATGGAGGATTGTGAGTTTCTCATATTTATGCTATATACTTGGTATTTACATACTTTTCAACTGCTCTTCACAAATTCCATTTGCAATCTACTACTTGTTATCGTTGACTAAATTTCGATTTATGAATAAAGAATATGGTAGGATAGCCATTTCCTTTGACAAATCCAAGTATATATGTATAATTTTGATACTACAAGTCTTGCTAAGTACAAATGTACTCACCCTTGCTTGTTGATATGCAGTGGCTCAAGAAAACGAGGTCCTCGACAACTCCTATTTTACCTCAAGTTTCAAGGAATACGGCAATACCTTTTCTAGGCTTAATCTAATCAGTTGCCTGTGGATATTTTTGGGTTGACGTATACCACTAAACTTTAATATTTAATTCACTACCTTTTCATTGTGTTTCATTTAGCGAATGGGACTATTATTTTATGAACTATGCACTGTTGACCTATGTACTTATATTTATGTCATAATGTGTATGGATGTGATGACCATGTTGTGAATGTATGTACTACCTACAAATCATGGGACTAGTACGGAATACACATGAGGCCCTCAGGTATTCGACATGAGCGTGATTGTGTGAAGAGGAAACCCTAGATTTGGCATGAGAGACGCTAATTGTGATCTAAATCGATCAAATGAGAAGTTAAATGGACATAATCTTATGTTTGTCACTACATACGGTTAGAAGATGACAACCATATGTGATATTTGATAATCATCGATGTTTTTGATAAAAGAATCGTATGTGATAATTCATATCATAGACGGTTATTTAGGTAATAACCATATGTGATATGCATTTTTTTTTACATTTTTTTCTATTTTATGGTTAGCCTCAGGAATCACACAAGTCATGCCCTCTATACAGATATAACACAAAACAAAAACATTTCACAATTGAAAAATATGTACAACAACATAGTAAGTTAATAAAACACGAGGGAAAGTTAATAATATTACTGAGTTAACAATAGAGTACAACACATTTCATAGTTTACAAAAGTACTCACACACCTCGCCTTCTATTTCGAAACATAGCAACATAAGGCTATGGCTTAATAGCACTAAAGAGTACAACATTTTGGACTCTTCAAAAGATAGCACTTTATGAACGCATTTGAATGTCACATCGTCGCATGCAAACCTCTCACAGCAACCATCCAGATCCTTCACAATAGATGAATCTAGCAAGGAGACAAATATTTGGCCATCATAATGCACAGAGAGGTTGAATGGGCCTTCGTGGTTCTTCGCATGTAACACGTGAGGCCAAGAACACAATATCAAAGTCCCACCATCTAAAGTAGTGAAAGCACATCATCCACATTACCATACTGGATATCCAGCATTTTTACGGTGCAACACTGTTGGTGAGATGCCCTAGAGGCAATCATGTGAGATGATTATATCATACGTCTATGTTCATGTACTTATAAATTCCATGAATAAATGTCACTCCTTTGTTCATTGAGTATGACTTAATTGTGAAACACATTGGTTATATGATATTATTCTACATGATCCCTGGTCACATATCATTATGTGGGACAATAATGATTTGACCCGTACATATATTGATTGATGGTAATGTTTCACATACCATAGATATGGAGATATCAAATCAATAATGTGGGCACATGTTAGAGAACATGGGGTTGGATAGACCCGCTCCGAGACAATGCTGAGATTGTTATCTTAAGAAGTGCCATCAGGATGTAGTATCGAGTGGTATACCTATATGATCCTTTGACCTGAGATTCTTATTAATTCTCAGCATGTGTAATTGTATACTTTGGGGCTATCAAACGCTTCACCATAACAGAGGAGTTATAAAGGTAGCTTATGGGTATGCCATGAAACATAACGTGAGATATGAGAGATCAAGATGGAATTTGCCCCTCCTTGATAACGGGAGAGATATCTCTGGGCCCATCGATGTGGATGGATAAGGAAAAGTGCATGGCCATGGCAAAGTGATTAAAGAGTTAATCACGAATTATATCCATTACATTGACGAGTGAATTTGTCGAGCTATCACAAGGGTGGCACGCTTCTCGCCTTGAGCTTGACTGATATCATGTGGCAAAAGGATCCTATTTAAGTATATCAAGGTTCAACTGATTCGATCATTGTGTACATTCAGGGGTCAATATGTGCTGCTAGGTACCGCTATTGACTTGTGGTCTAGAAAAGGGGTTCTCCGAGACCGCGGCCGAGTTGTACATGAGCCTAATGGGTCACACACTTGATGGGTTGGATCATGTCTAATGGATTGGATCCATTAGTGGGTTTATGTTGATTTGGATCCTCTAGCGTCTTAATGGATTTCTATTGTAGAAGATCCATTAGTGCGAGCCCTAGTGGGCTTCTATTACAGAAGGCCCGTTAGTGCGCTCTATATAAAGGAGGCGTGGGGGCGTGCAGAGTGATAATCTCCCCACCACAAGCCCTAGCTGCCACCACGTCCCACTACCCCTAAAACCCTAGCCACATGCATGAGTGCTAGCACACCAGCGTGTGGTGATCCCACCCCAGAAAGTGTGGATACCGTAGAGGCGTCATCGCTCTTGCGTTGGCACTAATCGATTCAATCGGCTACATCAACTGTGCGACTACGATGACGCTGTTGTGACGGCGATCCGCGATGAGGAGGAGTTGTACCACGTCGTGTTCGACTACGTACTGTGCTTCAGAGCATGCTGGGAGGCTTCACCCACTCTACTTCCACTGCTAACGTGCTCCAAGGGTAAAGCTCCATGATCTCTGACTCGCATGTTTCCTGGGTGTTCGCGGTAGAAAAGTTTTGTTTTTGGCTAGCGTAGCACCGCGTTCTCCTTCAGTTGTATCAGAGCCGATCTTACGTTGTCTTGGATCTAGATGCTGCACATATGTTGATATGTTGTTGAGTTGGTCACGGGTTGATGCGATCAATCGGTATAGGGTTCATGAGGTACGAGTTGGTAGTGCTATGAGGCCAGAAAGATTAGTCCATGCTTTATCTAGATAGTGCCGCGATTGGTCCATACCGGCTGGAAACACCATCTGGACTTCCGTCATGTGGCATCTATGATATTAGCCAACAGATCGAGGCTACATGCGCACAACCTTCTTGAGGGGCCTACATGATCAAAAGATTAGTTCGTGCTCGTTTTCTTTCGTGCCGTGCATTACCCCTACCGGCTGGTAACACCATCGGGTTAGTAGCTCATGCCGAATAGATCGTGCCAATAGATCGAGATCGGTGTGGTCGCCGCCTTCTTAAGGATCTTATGGAAATTGAGGCATTCTGATGGCTTGGGATCGGTATGATTTGATCAATCCAATTGAATTTCCATAGCGTTTTCGTAGATGTAATCTACATTCCCCGAAATTTTTTCTACGGGCGCTACCCGCACCCGCGAGGGGCGCTGCCCCTTTGAACCCCGCCCGCTAACCAGCTAGCGGGATCGCCTTGATAGTCAACGTAGCGCCCACTAATTCGATCCAGCGCCTAACTTGTTTTTGCAGGGAATGATGTGAATGGTATGGCTCCCTTGTGTGTATGTGATGCATTAATGTAATTTTCATAGTCTGCGTGCTATGGTTAATTGCAGCTTGGGCTGCCATGTTATTATATAACAGCCTGCGTGCTGATTTGTGATGCCTCATATCCTCATGTAATTTGTTACTAGCTATTATGAGTAGTATCTTGGTGTATTATCATGGAGGCTTCTAGCATGGTGACTCGGTGTACATGAAGCGCGACGATGGAGATTGGAACGCCGCGGGCCATACCATTTTCACAAGTCAATATGATTGTTTGTGATGATTCCTTTCATGCTATTCCTTCATATTTCATAGTTGGTGGATCTGATTTTCATATGATAGAATAGTTTCCCTCAAAAAATTAAGTGTTCGATGCCCTTCCAATAGCTGTGCCCATAAGGTCTTGTACGTTAATTGGTAGTTTCAGCATACAGGAGGGTGCCATTATTTTCCTTGACCATTGCGATGAAGTCAGACTTCACACGCATAGTATTGGTTTACTTATCGAGGCTATCAAAATGGTTTTGGGCCTCGGGGCATCAGTGTTGGGAGCCGGGGCATTGGATGCCACCCAACGAACAAGAGTCACATACGATGTGATTGGCAAGGGGTTGCCTACCTATGTCACTTAGTCCTAGGAGTCGTGTAACACCCCGGCGTCTAGCATGCCTGAATGCTACCAAACATAGGCTCAACATCTAAATAACATAAATTAAGGTAAATTACAGCAAAGGAGCAAATGCTAAAAACTGAAATTTCGGCAGCATCTCCTTTGTTTTAACATGAATTGAAGGAACATCAACAGCATAGCAATATATGGCAATATAAGAAGCATCTAAAACAGCAATAATTAAAGGCATGACAGCAATATAAGTCTAATCCCAAGCATTCAATGTCTCCATGAGCCAAACGAACAATAAGACTCTCATATCGCAAAACTAAACCATAAATCAATATGCATCACACTTAATTTATTATCAAGACCCAATTGAGTGACTGTGGGAACAATTGAGTGACGCTACGTATAGAAGTGTGACTAATTCCCTTCCCCGCATGCCTATCTCATGGTACCTAAAACAACAAGAAAGCACAAGCGTGAGTTCAACACTCAGCAAGCATATTGCAATGGTACACAAAAACAATTACATGGCTACAACAACTCATATCATGTCTTTCATCTCATTCATGATCACATATCAATATCATCACCATTATGTATGCAATGCGATGCGATGCTCATGTCTCCATGGAAACTCATACCGGTATGGTTGAGTACACACCCGTCGGTGTGCACCCTCTCCCCCCTTCCATCCCGAAGATGGAGGGTGCCTACTCCTCGCTTTCGTTCACCGCGGTGAATGGAATTATGATGTAGGACTTACTCATTGGCTCTCCGGAATAGTCATAACTTTCTCACCGACCTTCCCCGGACTAGTTATGACTTTCTCACCGCCCGGGCCATGTATCATGCCATGTATGCAAACATGCCAACATCATAATTAACTTGTACATTAACACATGGCATCATAAAATAATAAGCATACTCATCATATCATTGGCAATCATTAAAGCATGGCAAGTGATCATTTCATATAATCAATTTCATCTAGTCTCAACTAGAAACCTATAAACCGCTATCCATTACAATACACTTGTCTCAACCACGGGCAACGGATTGGCGAGAAGTAGAAGGCACTCCCGGGGTCACACCACCTGCACATGAGTACCACACACTCACAATCATGTCCACAAAAAAGTAAGAAATCCCTTTTCTACCCCGACATCGCAAACTACTCGCTAAACCCAAAAACAGAGGTTCTGTCCCGTCGGGACAGCAGCCTTCCAAAAGGCATAACTTGGGTACTAAGACTCCGAATCAATTAAACGAGTACATCATCGCGTAGCTTAGGAAATTTCCTAACGTTTTTTAAGTATATGGAAAAACTGATTCGGACTCTAAAGTTGTTTAATCTACAAAATACCGTGATCTGTTCCAATCACGTCACAGATTTTAACATGCTCGGTAAAATGATCATAACTTTCAAACGGCTGGGCGGAATTGGACGTTCTTTATACCCACGGAAAGATATTGAAATTAACTACAACTTATTCAACAGCTGTATGACCAAATTCCGAATATAAATTGACGAAAACCCAAACCCTAGGTCGACTACTCATGCTGCCCGAAACAGAGAATGTGGCAAACTCAAGATTCCATCTAATCTACTCAATTCCAGCACCACCAATTGATCTAAAAACATGATAATCGCCCTTAAAACAGATCCTAGACCAACCCGAAGGATTCCCATGGCCATACCTTCGCCCGACGACCGAAAACCCAACGGATCTCCTCCCGTTCGCGCGATCTCTTTCCTTGCTCCAGTTCCGCCGGATCTCCTCATCGCGGAGCGCTCCAATAGACGGATCTTCGAGGTGTGGAGGTGGAGAACTCCCCTAGGGGCAGCAAGGGAGGTGGAGAGGTGGTGGAGCAATGGGGAGCAATGGGGGAGGTGAAGGCGCCACAAGGAGGAGGTGGGGAGGTGTGGGAGGGCGGCTAGGGCTTGTGGGGGCGCAAGGGCAGGGGTGGGGGCGCAGAAAGGGGCATGGGGGCCCCCAACCTGGACTCCTACTCCCAATTGGACTCAAATTCCATACCACCAAATTCCGCTCCTTCTTCTTGCTCAAGCCTCATCCGAACCGGGCCGCTCCCAGCGTCGTTGGGGGCGCCGGGCTCCAGCTGCGGGAGGGCTCAAAGAAGCAGTATTTTGTCGTTCCCCTCAAGACCTCCCTCAAAGGTTGGAGGCGGGAGTGGTTCTATTGTGCCAATGTTGACCCTTTCCTCGCCCCCTTCGCTGGCCGCGCCCCTAAAGCTTCCCGATGCTGGAGCGACGCCCCGGATGGAGGCGGTTCGGCCCAAATCCCCGAGCTTCTGGCATTGATTGACGATCTGAAGAACTGAGGGCTGACGGGTCCCGGGATCGCGATCAGCTTTGTGAAGCGCCGGGTGCAGCCCTTAAAGGAGAGAGTCCATTTGGGGTTCCAGTACAACGGGCCTCAGGATCCTACCCGGGAGGCGGACACGTCTTTGTCGATGGAGGCGCTGGCAGCATGGGTAGTTGATCTCTTCGTGCCTGGCACAGTGATCACCAACAGGGGCTGCCCTCATAAATTTTCGACGGCAAGGCCTCCCCCTCCTGTGAGTGCACTATTCTCTCGAAAAGCTGTTCCATGATTTCTTGACTGATGTGTGATTCAAACAGGGTGCGATCGTTCCTTTTTTCAGGAACACGCGTCCTTCCTCTCTGACGCTCCGGTCGTCGGCCTCTCTAGGCTGAAAAATGCTCAGGCGAAGCGAGTGGCTGACACCTCGGTCGACGAGCTGCGCCGGGAATCGGCGGAGGAGGTCGTCGGTCTTTCGTCAGCCGGGCTTCGACCTCCGATGCACCCGGACCACGAAGCACAGAGCCACAGCCTTCTGTCCCAGGGGCAGCCCCGGCTGCAGGCGCTGACTTCCCTCCGAGTGGTGCTGGGTCTCGGATGAGACCTGAGATGAAATTCAAGAAATCCAAGAGGTATTCTTTTTGGGCGATCTTTGTCTTTTTGTTATTGCCTGTGCTGAGGTGTCTTCCCTTTTGCCGATTCAGACTCTCGCTATGGACGTCCGGTGGAGGGTCTCTGAAAGGAGCCACTGGCGCAGCTTCCCAAGGGAGCCCCGCCGTGTCGGCTAGGTCACCCTCGCCGCCGCCGGCGTCGCCACCGGGGCGCCGGCCGCCCGACGGCCGAACCATCGTGGTCCGCCCGCCGATGAGATTGACCCGAGATCGTCTCCGGAGTGGAGGAGGTGCCTCGAGCCACCGCCGCTCGGTCCTCTGCCAAGCCCCGAATCGGACCGTATGGTGGGAGGGGGTTCCACCGAAAGGGATGGAAGAGGACGATGAGATGGAGAGAGCGGCTCGGACGGAGCTTTATGAGCTCACCGTCAGTGTAGCACGCCTTCGTCGGGGTGAGTTTCTTGTCTTCAATTTGTTGCTCTGTGACTTCTCCTCGAGATTCTGTCCTGCTACCTAGGATATGGGGCGCTCGGAGCAATGGTCGCAATTTTTTCGGAAGGTGCTCCCGGCTCAAGGAGCGAAGCGATGCAGGACAAGCTCAGCGAGATCAGCGCGGACAGATGGAAAGAGGTCCACGGGCTCGAGGACCAATGTATGGCGATCCGGGAGGAGAAGGCGAAGCTTGAGCATGCGCTCGAAGGTGGGATCCTCCCCTGGACTCGGTTTGGATGTCTTTTTGGATGGTTGGAGAGGATGATGACGCTCTCGTGTTTCAGAGCGCGACTCGACCGTTGCTGAGCTGAGAGCCCGACTGGAGGCTTCAGAGAACTCTGGCCTCGAAGCTCGAGTCAGCTTGGAGAGGATGCAGCGGGAGCTGAAGGGTAAATTTCTTTGACTTGGGTTGAACATACTTGGCGTCGGGTGTGCTCTTGATGGCCGTTTGACTTTGTTGCAGAATGCAAGGAGAAGATGGCCGCTGCCGAACAGGGCCAGACTGAGCTGCGCGTCGCCTGCGAGCCAGTTCTGCACCTTCTGCGTATTGAAGGAGTTGAGCCGGGCCAGGAGGACGACGCTGTTCCGCTTCTCTCTGGAGGAGCCGACAGGATCAGAGCTTACGCCAAGGAGTCCGCGACAATGAGTGCGAACCAGGCATTGGCGGTGGTCAAGTCTCATTATCCGAGAGTTGACCTCGAAGCTGTGAAAGAAGGTTTTGCCTGTGATGAAGACAAGGCCAACGCGCTCCTCGAAGAGGTCTCCGGTGCATCGCAAGCCTTGTTAGAGAATCTAGAATTCTGACTTCGATGTGAACCTTGATGCCGAGTGCTGGCCCTCCTTGTCTGAAATATTGTGTCTTCTCACTTGAATATAATTTGTCTGTGTTGTCCTCTGCTAAATGAGCTCCAGACCTCTTTCACTCCTTCTCCTTTGTCTGAGTTGCTAGAATATAGGCCTACAGCCTTTTGGATCCCGTTGCGCCTTTCTGGGTGGGTTTCAATTGATCGGTTTGGCTCCTAGGCGCCAGGGTCTTGGCCCGTGGCTTTCTTGCCCCAGACACGCTTTTCCGAGAGGTTGGCGTGCAGCTCTCGAGCGTTGGGACTTACGTTGTGGCCACCTGGCTGAGTGGTTTAGCCCCCAGGCTTGCGTCGTTTCCTAGCTCTCCAGCCCCCGGGCTTTTTCGCTTAATTTGAGCGAATTAAGCGGGAAGGCCGAATGAGCTTGAACTGCTCATGACACGTGTCTGGCGAAATGCCCCTTGATTTTGTTCAACGTACCGATCTTCTTTGGTACTCCGAACGAATTGTCAGTCTTGCGGCGTCGCTTCGTCTTTTGCGTTTTTGAATGGCGTCGCCTCGATTCCGGAGCCAGGTACAGGTTATAAATGGGACGTCACCGCCCTCGAGCGATCGTCTCCTTCTTCTTCTTCTTCCCAGCCTTCCTCCATGGCTAGCATGAGGAGATTCGTTGGCCCCTACGCGGCATTCTTCCGCCAGCGATTCTTCGGGCTACTCCATAACTGGGAGGAGGCAGAATTTTGGGAGGAGCTCGACTTCGCCACTCTAGAGGCGGAGGAGGAGGAAGGAGCCGCCAGCGACGCCGCCGCAGTGGCCGCCTTGCTGGAGGTGGCTCCGGGGCTCCACGAGGTGGCTGAGATCATCATGGAGATGATCGGGCGCGAGCGCCGCGACGACCTGGCCATCAGGGCTCTCGTTCGCCTCATACCACCCCTTTGGGTGGTTGAGGACGAGATCCTAGCGGCGCTATGTCGCTCGCGTCGCGTCTGATCCCGACGACCTCTCTCCCGAGCCTCGCAGCGGCAGAAGCGGCAGCAGCAGCAGGATTGGCGGCAGGAGCCGCACCGCCTTCCCCTTTTTTTTTAGCGCGAGAAAATGAAAAAGAAAGTCAGTAGTGTAAATTACTAATATTAAGGAATAAAAAGCGGAATCTTGCCCAATCTGTGCCGTCATGTTTATTCCGAGTTTAGGGTTCCGCTTGATCAACTATTCTAGTCAGTTGCTCCAGTGCCAGCAACGAGGCGCTGGGGCACGAGCTTTTGACGGCTAGAAACTCTCGATCGGGCAAATCTCGGTTAGATTCTGGCGCTGCGAATTGTAGTCCCCGAGTGGTTAGTGCTTTCTACCCATTCCGTTATGCGCGTTGGTATAAACCGCCGGAGTTTTGTGCTCATCGCGGTTTTTATTTCCGTGCGTTTTGTACCGGTAGCGTCCAGATTAGGCGCTACGCCCGATCGGTAATAACCACTCGGGACTATCATTACACAGTAGGGCTTCAGAAAATAAAAGGGATCACCATTTTATTCAGTATGTGAGAGTCGGGTACATAACTTATGCGTAGAAGCGACGGAGCTGCTCGGCGTTCCAAGTATTCGCCAAAATCTCGCCGTCTTCACGTCTAAGTCGATAAGCACCCGGCTGGACCGTCTTCTCCACAATGTACGGACCTTCCCAAATTGGAGAGAACTTGTGCTCGCTTTTCTGATTCCTTCTCAGGACCAGATCTCCTTCTGAAAAGGTTCTACTTCTGACATTGCGAGAGTGGTAGCGCCGAAGTCCTTGGAGGTACTTAGCCGACTGGATGGCTGCAACGTTCCGAGCCTCCTCGAGTTGATCAAGCTCCACCATTCGGCTTCCCTCGGACTCGGCTTCGTCGTAGTTCCGAACCCTCGTGGATTCGAACCCTAGTTCGGTCGACAGAACCGCCTCTGCACCATAGACCAGAAAAAAGGGTGTTTGGCCGGTTGCTCGGCTGGGAGTGGTTACGAGTCCCCGAGTACCGACAGTAACTCCTTCACCCATCGGGCAGCGTATGGTTTGAGGCGGTCGAAGATCCTGGCCTTAAGGCCTTGGAGGACTGCATCGTTGGCCCGCTCGACCTGCCCATTGCTTCGTGGGTGAGCCACCGAGGCGAAGCAGATCTTGATCCCGACGCCTTCGCACCACTCCTGGAATTCTTCACTCCTGAATTGGGTGCCGTTATCCGTGATGATCCGGTTGGGCACTCCGAATCTGACCATGATATCCTAGAAGAACTCCTTGGCCTTAACCGCAGTGATAGTGGCGACTGGTTTGGCTTCGATCCACTTGGTGAACTTGTCAATAGCTACGAAGAGGTAGGCGAAACCACCTTGAGCCTTCTTGAGCGGGCCCACTAAATTGAGCCCCCAGACTGCGAAGGGCCAAGAGATGGGGATAGTTTGCAGCTCCTGCGCCGGCAAGTGTGTCCGCCTTGCATAGAACTGGCAGCCCTCGCAGGTTTGAACGATCTCCTTAGCATCCGTTACTGCCGTTGGCCAGAAGAAGCCCTGTCGATAGGCTTTCCCAACCAGGGCGCTTGATGCCGCATGATGGCCACACATCCCCGAGTGGATTTCTTGGAACAGCTCTCTTCCCACTTGTCCCGAAACACACCGCCTGAGGACACCTGAGGCGCTCTTCCGGAAGAGCTCGTCGCCCACCACCACATAGGACTTGGCTTGTCGGGAGACGCGCTCTGCCAGAGTGGTCGCTTCCGGGAGTTTGTCCTTCGGGAGATAATCAAGGTACGGGGTAGTCCAGTCGGGATCGATGAGCAGGACCCCGGTCCCAGGATCCGTACTCGGCTCTTGTCGTTTTGTAACGGTTGGCTCATGAAGATCCTGTACGAAGATACCACTCGGGACATCTACCCGAGTGGCTCCCATTTTAGCCAACTCGTCAGCTGCCTCATTATTGCGGCGGAGGACATGAACCACCTGCATCACAAACTTGCCTTCCAATTCTCGGACTTCTTTGGCGTTATGTCGTCATGGTCTGATCCACGCACGACTAGTCCTTCTGTACTTGGTTCACCACCAACTGAGTCGCCTCAACCTCCAAATTCGATTCGAAAGTGATGTGGCGTCTGAGCCCATGGATGAGAGCCTCGTACTCTGCGGCATTGTTCGAGGCCGGGAAGTGAATCCGAAGGACATACTTCAACCTGTCGCCCCTAGGCGAGACAAGGAGAATTCCCGCCCCTGCTCCTCTGTAACACCCCAAAATTTTGCTTTTCTTAAATTCATGTGTGATTTGGCACTTTGGTGAATTTTTGGAATTTTCTGGAATTTATTTGGATTTATTTGGAATTTATTTGAATTTATTCCATTTTGAAATAATTAAAGAATTTAATTTTGCAAATAAAATTTTGTTGGAAATATTTTATTTGAGTCCAAAATGTTCCAAAATATTTTCCGGAATTTTTCTGAGTCATTTGCTATTTTTAATGAATTAAATGAATTACTGGGAATTATTTTAAATATTAAATCGCTGGAAAATCAACTCGTGTCTAGTACTGTTCATCCGACCGAAGTCGAACCCGAAGTCGGACTCGAACCGACCCGAGCCGCTTGGCTCGATCAAACCAAATTAAAACTCCTAATCAATCCCAACCGTTGGATCAAGATCCAACGGCCGAGATCCGCCCGTCACGGTTCGAGCCGTATCCGCCCGATCCGATCGCGCCCGCGATCGTGGGCCGTTGATCGTGCCACGTGGGACGGCCGAGCGTCATCGTCTCCGCCGAGTCCGAGCCGGACTCGCCGCCGCGCGCCGCCGTAGAATTAGGTTTCCGCCTCGCACGGACGCCGAGGCTATTTAAAGCCCTGGTCACGCCCGAGGTTGCCCTCATCCTTGCGCACCCATTTCCCGAGCCATCTCGCCGAGCCGTCGCCGCTTTGCCGTGCGAGCTCGCCGTAGTGGAGGAGGTGACCGCCGCGGTTTTGTTCGATTCCGTCGCCGTCCGCCGTCTTCCGCCAGAAGGAGCCTGCATCCGGAATCCCGTGACAAGACGCACCCGGCGGGAGGACTCATCTCGCCGAGCAACCCCGAGCGCCGTCGGGCTCGTCGTCGTTCGTCTCCGGTGGCTGCAGCCCGCTGCCGCCATCGCCCTCGCGAAGCTCGTGGACCGTCCGATCTTGATCGTGCGGTTGAGGTGAGTTCACGTGTTCTAAACCCGGTTAGATCTGGACCGTTGGATCAAGATCCAACGGTTCACAATCGCCACGTGCTGTAGTAGTGTTATTATAGGATTAGATCTGGACCGTCCGATCTAGATCGAACGGCCCACGATCATCGAATAGATTCAACGTGTTAACCCTGGATCTAATCGCGGCCGTCGAATTTCAAATCAACGGCCGGGATTGCGCCACGTGTCGGGAAGTTGGACCGACGCGGTCAGCGCCGTACGCGTGTGAGCGCGTGTCCCTGACACGCGGGCCCCGCATGTCAGAGGGCCCACACGTCAGCCGCGTTTGCGTGAGACCCCAGACCGGCAATTGGGTCCCACCGTCGACCTCACCCGAGCTGTGGACCGGGTCCACCGTGGACCAAACCGCGCCGTGGGCTGAGCCCATGAGCCGGCTGACGTCAGCCAGCCAATCAGGAGCTGACACGTGTCCATGCTGACGTAATAATTAATTTCCGAAAAAGAAAATGATTTATTAATTCGAATAATGATTTCAGATTTTGTTTCAAACTTCAAACGCTTATAACTTTTGCGTTTCAACTCCGATTGGAGTGATTCAAATTTCTAAATTTGTATAAAATTGAGATCTACTTAAATATAAATTTTATTTAATTTTTGGACTAAAGTTTTTCTCTGTAATATTATTTAATTGATTATTTAAACTTTAATAAATCATAACTTTTGCGTTTTAACTCCAAATTTGACGATTCCAGTTTCTAAAAATCCGTAAAATTATGTTCTTTCTGTTTGTGGATTTTATTTGGATGTTTGAACACTTTTTGCCTAGTGTTTATTTGTGTATTTGCTATTTGCACGCTTTACGAGTAGACGTTGAAGTGCCGGAAGGATTCGAAGGAGAAGTATTGACTAAGGATCCAACTCAAGACCAAGAGCAAGTACTTTTTGAAGGCAAGTTGTGCTTTGACCATGTTGATCCTATTTCGAAATCTATTTTGATTTAAACTATTGCATGCTAGTTCAATTAGAAAGATACTTTGTTTAAATCTGGGGGTTAGATAAATACCAATTTGCTATATGACACCTTGATTACTTAAGTATGTGCCATGACCCTTTGTCACCCTAGTTGTGGTTTACTAGTTGGACATATTAAATTGCCAACATGGGTTTAGACCGATGTAGTACACTGCTTAGACCTGCTACGTGCTCATGACATGGTTTTGGACAATCAAATGTTAATATTGACTTAATGATATGTTGAACCTGTTTTGGGAAAAGTATCATGTGATGTTGATGGCACGTGGTGCATGGTAATCAACTGGGGTTTGATAAACAGTTTTCGACCGGGGCATGTGGCAAGAGTAATCAGGTGGGCCAGTGTTGGACTGGGTATGTTGTTTTGGTTTTTCGGGTAGTCTTGCCCTGGTCACTCTAAGGACTTAACCTTGCAAGCCTTTGAACTGGTCATACTTGCAACCACATGGTCGGAATGGGACGGCCCCTAGTTGACTAAGTCGCTAAGGACTCGCTTGTGGAGCCTCAGGGTGTCAATTACACCGCTTGTGTGATTGTGCGGGGAGCGTATCGTGGTCGTGGCCGATACCCATCTAACGGTGTGTTGGTCCCATACTTCGCCTTGGCTAAGGGAAGGGATGGTGTAGAGCACGAACCGGAGAGGACCACCTGTGTTGTTTGAGGCTTCCGAAAGGCTTTGTTACGGGAACTCGCCTTTGTGGTGTTTGACTGTATCTTGTGGGTAAAGTGCATAACCTCTGCAGAGTTTAGAATCTATTTAAATAGCCGAGTCCACGGTACTGGACATCGCTCGGGAATTACAGTCAAGGGTTAGACTTTCTGAAAATAACTTGGATTTGAAAGGTTGGTTTGGTTTAATAATGAAGATGATGGAAATATGGTTTAGGATGGGGAAAATGTTTATTAAACTTCTTGAAAAGTTATTTACGCTTTACTTATTTCTACTGCTTTCGAATCTACTTATATTACTTTTCAAATGCTGTTTACTGCAAATATACCTTGAGCTATTCCTTTGTACCAAGCCATGCATATAGTATATTAGCCTGCATTCTGTGCATGACTTGCTGAGTACCAAGTACTCACCCTTGCCTCAACACAATATCAGTTGAAGAGGAGACTACGCCAGCTTCGGAGGAGGAATTCCAAGAGGATCCGTCTACTTAGGGATGCGAGCCCAGTCAGTTGCCTGTGGTATACTGGATGGCGCCACGAAGTTATCTTATTTTCCGCTGCTATTATTTCTCTTTTAATAAGTTTCGCCTTGCGAGGCATACATTTGTAACTTGACCATAAGGTCAAGTAACCAAGTTTGGTTATTTAAATAAAGTACTTTATTGGTATCGAGTGGTATGATTGTGATATTTACCAATGTTAAGACTGTGTGCACTAGCGCGTTCCTGGACTAGTGCTGAATACACAGAGGGTCCCGATTTGCAAATTCGGGGTCCCGACAGAGGTGGTATCAGAGCCATACTTGACCGTAGGCTCAACCCTAAGCTAGAATGGTCGTAGTGAGGATAAAACCTATTTTCTAAAGCTAAAAATTTGTCAAGATAAGAAATGACATCTCGACTTATCCCCTTCTCTCTTTTCTTGCCTCTTGCTGAAATTTTCCCTTACCTTGTCACAATTTAAAAATTCCGAGTTCTTACGTAAAGCACTCTTGTGACAGATGGCGGGAAGCTCAAGAGTATGTGGCACACCTTCTACGAAGGATTGACGAGTTAGAGATGACCTTGTACGGACCAGACCCAGAGCCAGTACTCGAGCTACACGAGCCAGATCCAGAGGAGTCAGATCTCGATGAGGACACTGCTTCTTCGACTACCATAGAGGACACAGTTGCTGGACATGGCGATCGTTTCGCGCCTATGCCACAAAGACCCGCACCGTGCCGTGGAGGTTTTCTCGATGAGTGAGCATAGGTTCTTTAGTGAGACCCCTTCGCCGAGTCGCGTCATAGAATAAAGAGTCACCCTTTAGGCGTTAGACTCCAGTGTTAGTTCGATTTGGATTTTCATTGCTTGCTGAGTGTGCAGTATGTGTTGCAAGGCCCTTAGGCATTGTAAGCAGCCATACCAAGTTATTAATAATAAAGTTGGACCTTAAGGTTACACCTTTCGCCCCGAATAAGTTCCATATTACTTGTCTATTCTTGTTTCCCTCTCATCTCTAAACCTAGAGCAAATCGACAGATGGTGAATACCCGCGGAAACCTTGGAAGCAACGGAAGTGGTTCTCGCCCAGCAGAAAACCCCAATGATGGAGCACCAGCACCGCCAGTTGATATGCAGAATTTTGGAGCATTTCTTGCTGCTCAGACTCAATTGATGCATGCTATGATGCAACAAATGCAGCACGTCACTGCTCAGGCCACTGCTAATCAAGTTAATCAGGGACCACGCCAGAATACAAGACTGTCAGAGTTCATGAGGACTCACCCACCCACTTTCTCTGGGAATGCCAATCCATTGGAGGCCGATGATTGGTTAAGGTCAATCGAGAGGAAGCTACACATAGCTCAATGCATAGGAAATGAGAAGGTACTCTACGCTTCTCATCGCTTGGAAGGAACAATTACCGAATGGTGGGAGAACTTCGTACACGCAGAGAACCCTCAAGATATCACTTGGGAAGAGTTCACGGTGCATTCGACAAGATCACGTGCCTGAAGGGATCATGGACCTTAAGAAGGAGGAGTTCAGAGCATCAAGCAAGGTAATCAGCCGGTGGTCGACTACGAACAAGTTCACACAGCTAGCACGCTACGCACTGAGGATGTAGCGACGGATAAATCCCATACCTCGTTTTATGAATGTACTTAACTCAGATTGCAAGTAGGGTTGATCACCCACACCTTTCCAGATTTCCAAGAGTTGGTGAATAAGGCGCTTATTCTTGAGGACAAGCGCAAGGAACTGGATGAGAACAGAAGCGCAGGATGCAACAAAGAAGGATCACGCTGGAACGCATAGCGCCTAAGAGTTGCACCAAATCAATTCTTGATTCCAACCACGTAATGCAACAAGGACACCATCCTCGGCACCAAGACACATCAATCGTAACTACTGCACCCACTCCCGCTAGAAACACTACTCGAGCACACAGGAACAAATGAGACGCTACAATCAGCAACGAGCCAGACACTTTGCCAACAGCTTGTCCAAAGAAGACAGCGAGAGTGACCCCGTTCGCTTCAATCTAGGAACCACCCCAGCTAGGACGCCAAAGACCAGAGCCACACCCTGCATCGTGGTGAGAGGCCGAGTCAACCATGTCACCGCAGATGCACCGCAGAATGCTACTGACGTCAGTCTTGGGTAAGTTACTTGTTAACTCGATTACACCAGATTTTGTTTGACTCGAGCTTCAGATTCGTTTGTTTCGCAAGGCTTTGCTACTAGAAATGATTTGAGGATTGCAAGGCTTAAGTGCATGCTTTTAGTTCAAACCCCTGGTTCCGAACTCCGAACGAAAGTAGGATGTTCCGGGGTGAGAATACTGATAGGTGGAATAGAGTTCCTAGCAAACCTTATAATTTTGGAGACCCAGACCCTAGACGTTATATTGGGAATGGATTGGTTATCCAAGCACAAGGCCGTATTGGATTGTGGACGAAGGACTATCTCAGTTGAGAGCCCGTGTGGGAAGAAAGTGGAATTTCAAGCCACTGCAGTTAGAGATGGACAGTTGATGGTTAACAGTACCAAGGCAATCAGCCTAGAGGATGTCCCAGTAGTGAATGAGTACCCCGATGTTTTTCCCGAAGATCTACCTGGTATGCCGCCAGACAGGGACATAGAATTTGTAATAGAGCTTGTAATGCACAAGACCGATAGCAAAGAGACCCTATCGGATGTCCACCGAGGAGTTGGTAGAGATGAAGAAACAAATAGAAGAGTTAATGGAGAAAGGATTTATCGAGGCCGAGTTAGTCGCCGTGGGGAGCACCAGCTTTGTTTGTCAAGAAGAAGGGCGGGAGTTTCAGGATGTGCATTGACTACCGTGCACTCAACGAAGTCACCGTGAAGAATAAGTATCCGCTACCCGGATTGATGATTTGTTTGATCGCTAAGAGGAGCCGGAGTTTTCTCCAAGATTGATCTCGAGATCGGGATACCATCGATTGAAGATCCGATCGTAAGATATTCAAGATCGCATTCTCGTCAAGATATGGACATTACGAAGTTTACGATTATGTCCTTTGGGCCGATTTAACGCGCCAAATTTATTTCATGAATATGATGAATAAGGTGTTCATGGAATATTTGGACAAGTTTGTCGTCGTGTTCATAGACGATATCCTAATCTACTCCAAGACAGAGCGAACATGCCGAACACTTAAGGCGAGTTTTGGAAAAGCCGAGGAACGGCAACTTTTCGCCAAGTTCAGCAAGTGTGATTTTTGGAAGGACAAGGTGGAGTTTCTTGGACATGTAATGACCGCAAGGAGTCGCCAGTAGATCCAAGCAAAGTAGAAGGCTGTGTTACATTGGGAGCAGAAGACTGTGACCAGGTCGGAGTTTCCTTGGAATGGCAGGATACTACCGCCGTTTCATCGAAGGCTTTTCGACAATTGCGAAACCTCTTACGCAAGCTGAAGAAGGAAAAGAAGTTTGCATGGACGCCTTTAATGTGAGAAAGGATTTCAGAGTCAAGAAGCGATTGACATCAGCAGGTGTTAGTTCTACCGGATGTTGCTCAAAGCTTCGATATTTATTGTGATGCATCGCGCCAAGGACTTGGATGTGTCGATGCGAGAATGGAAAAGTCGTCGCTTATGCATCGAGGCAGTTGAGGCCGCATGAGGAAAATTATCCGACGCATGACCTAGAGTTAGCTGCCGTAGTGCATGCTTTGAAGATATGGCGTCACTATCTGATTGGAAACAGATGTGAAGTGTATACGGATCATAAGAGCCTTAAGTACATATTCACCCAGTCGGATCTGAATATGAGGCAGAGAAGATGGTTAGAGTTGATCAAAGACTATAATGTTGGAATCCATTACCATCCCGGGAAGGCCAACGTAGTAGCCGATGCCCTGAGTCGGAAAAGCCATACCGTGAGTACGTTGCTAGCCACAAGTCAGGACGAGTTATGTGAGGATTTTCAGAAAATGAAGATTGAGGTAGTGCCTAGCGGATTCTTGGCCGCATTAGAAGTAAAGCCTACCCTAGAGGATCAGATCCGAGAAGGACAGAAGGATGATGACAAGATCCGCAGGATTAAGTCCATCAAGGAGGAAGGCAAGGCAGAGGACTTCAAGTTGGATGAGCAAGGCACGTTGTGGATGAAGGATCGCATTTGTGTGCCTAACAAAAGGAGTTAAAGCAATCGATTACGGAAGAAGCTCATGACTCCAAGTACTCAATTCATCCCGAAGCGCCAAGATGTATCAGGATCTCAAGGAGAGATTCGGTGGCCGAGTATGAAACGTGAAGTTGCCGAGCATGTTGCATTGTGCGACGTATGCCGTAGAGTCAAGGCAATGCATCGAGACCAGCGAGGATTGCTACAACCGCTGAAAATACCGAGTGGAAGTGGGAGGAAATCGGAATGGATTTCATTACCGGTTTGTCAAGACTCAAGGAGGTTATGACTCCATATGGGTTATAGTGGATCGCTTGACTAAAGTAGCCCATTTTATCCCCGTGAAGACCACTTACTCGGGAGATAAATTAGCGGAATTATACATGATCGAGATTGTCTGCTTGCACGGAGTGCCAAAGAGGATTGTATCGGACGAGGTACCCAATTTACCTCAAGGTTCTGGAATAAGTTGCATGAAGCCATGGGAACCCGTTTGAACTTCAAGATACCTTATCATCCACGAGACGGACCAGACACCGAAAGAGTCAACCAGATTCGAGGATATGCTAAGAGCTTGTGCATTAGCTTATGCTACTTCTTGGGATAAGAGTTTACCGTATGCCGAGTTTAGTTACAACAATAGTTATCAAGCTAGTTTACGATGTCACCTTTGAGGCCTTCAGATGGTCGACTCGCTTGACGCCATTGAATTGGAATGAGACCGGCGAGCGCCGTGTCTTTGGGCCTGATATTCTTCAAAAGGCTGAAGAACAGATCGCCATGATTAGGGAAAGGTTGAAGATAGCCCAATCACGACAAAAGAGTTATGCTGACAATCGTCGCCGAGACTTGAGTTTTGAACCAGAAGACTTTGTATACCTCAGAGTTACGCCTCTCAGGGGAGTTAAGAGGTTCCATGCCAAAGGGAAACTCGCACCCCGTTATGTTGGACCATTTAAGATTTTGAGTCGCAGAGGCGAAGTTGCTTACCAGCTGGAGTTGCCACAGTCGTTGGCAGGAGTGCATGACGTATTCCATGTATCCCAGTTAAAGAAGTGTCTCCGAGTTCCTGAGGAACAGACACCGCTAGAGTCAATTGAGTTGCAAGAAGATTTGACTTATAAGGAGCATCCTGTGAGGATTCTAGACACAATGGATCGAGAAACCAGAAATAAGTCAACCCGTTTCAGAGAGTTCAAAGGAGTAACCATGCAGAGAGCGGCGACTTGGGAGCGAAGAGGATTTGAAGAAAGAGTTTCCAAACCTATTCCTTTAGTAAGCCCTGAATCTCGGGGACGAGATTCTATTAAGGGGGGGAGGTTTGTAACACCCCAAAATTTTGCTTTTCTTAAATTCATGTGTGATTTGGCACTTTGGTGAATTTTTGGAATTTTCTGGAATTTATTTGGATTTATTTGGAATTTATTTGAATTTATTCCATTTTGAAATAATTAAAGAATTTAATTTTGCAAATAAAATTTTGTTGGAAATATTTTATTTGAGTCCAAAATGTTCCAAAATATTTTCCAATTTTTCTCGAATTTTTCGAGTCATTTGCTATTTTTAATGAATTAAATGAATTATTGGGAATTATTTTAAATATTAAATCGCTGGAAAATCAACTCGGGTCTAGTATCGTTCATCCGACCGAAGTCGAACCCGAAGTCGGACTCGAAGTCCGACCGAGCCGATTGGCTCGATCAAACCACTCAAAAACCCTAATCAATCCCAACCGTTGGATCAAGATCCAACGGTACCGAGATCCGCCGTCACGGTTCGAGCCGTATCCGCCCGGATCCGATCGCTGGCGATCGTGGCCGCTGATCGTGCCACGTGGGACGGCCGAAGCGTCATCGTCTCCGCCGAGTCCGAAGCCGACTCGCCGCCGCGCCCGCCGTGTAGAATTAGGTTTCCGCCTCGCACGGACGCCGAGGCTATTTAAAGCCCTGGTCACGCCCGAGGTTGCCCTCATCCTTGCGCACTGCTTCCCGAGCCATCTCGCCGAGCCATCGCCGCTTATTCGCGTGCGAGCTCGCCGTAGTTGGAGGAGGTGACCGCCGCGGTTTTGTTCAATTCGCCGTCCGTCGTCTTCCGCCGAGAAGGAGCCCAGATCCGAATCCGTGACAAGACGCACTGGCGGGAGGACTCATCTCGCCGAGCAACCCCGAGCGCCGTCGGGCTCGTCGTCGTTTCGTCTCCGGTGGCTGCAGCTCCGCTGCGTCGCCATCGCCCTCGCGAAGCTACGTGGACCGTCCGATCTTGATCGTGCGGTTGAGGTGAGTTCACGTGTTCTAAACCCGTTAGATTCGGGACCGCTGGATCAAGATCCAACGGTTCACAATCGCCACGCGCTGTAGTAGTGTTATTATAGGATTAGATCCGACCGTCCGATCTAGATCGAACGGCCCACGATCATCGAATAGATTCAACGTGTTAACCACTGGATCTAATCGCGCCGCCGAATTTCAAATCAACGGCCGGGATTGCGCCACGTGTCGGGAAGTTGGACCGGACGCTGGCCGGGCCAGACGCTGTGGCGGTGAGTGTCAGCCGACACGCTGGCCCGCATGTCGAGGGCCCACACGCCACCGCGTTTGCGTGAGACCCGCGACCGACAGTGGGTCCCACCTCGCCGCCTCACCCGAAGCCGTGGGACCGGGTCCACCGTGGACCAAACTGCGCCGTGGGCCGAGCCCATGAGCGGCCGACGCCACCAGCCAATCAGAGCTGACACGTGTCCATGCCGACGTAATAATTAATTTCCAAAAGAAAATGATTTATTAATTCAATAATGATTTGATTTTGTTTCAAACTTCAAACGCTTATAACTTTTGCGTTTCAACTCCGATTGGAGTGATTCAAATTTCTAAATTTGTATAAAATTGAGATCTACTTAAATATAAATTTTATTTAATTTTTGGACTAAAGTTTTTCTCTGTAATATTATTTAATTGATTATTTAAATTTTAATAAATCATAACTTTTGCGTTTTAACTCCAAATTTGACGATTCCAGTTTCTAAAAATCCGTAAAATTATGTTCTTTCTGTTTGTGGATTTTATTTGGATGTTTGAACACTTTTTGCCTAGTGTTTATTTGTGTATTTGCTATTTGCACGCTTTACGAGTAGACGTTGAAGTGCCGGAAGGATTCGAAGGAGAAGTATTGACTAAGGATCCAACTCAAGACCAAGAGCAAGTACTTTTTGAAGGCAAGTTGTGCTTTGACCATGTTGATCCTATTTCGAAATCTATTTTGATTTAAACTATTGCATGCTAGTTCAATTAGAAAGATACTTTGTTTAAATCTGGGGGTTAGATAAATACCAATTTGCTATATGACACCTTGATTACTTAAGTATGTGCCATGACCCTTTGTCACCCTAGTTGTGGTTTACTAGTTGGACATATTAAATTGCCAACATGGGTTTAGACCGATGTAGTACACTGCTTAGACCTGCTACGTGCTCATGACATGGTTTTGGACAATCAAATGTTAATATTGACTTAATGATATGTTGAACCTGTTTTGGGAAAAGTATCATGTGATGTTGATGGCACGTGGTGCATGGTAATCAACTGGGGTTTGATAAACAGTTTTCGACCGGGGCATGTGGCAAGAGTAATCAGGTGGGCCAGTTGTGGCATTGGGGATGTTGTTTTGGTTTTTCGGGTAGTCTTGCCCTGGTCACTCTAAGGACTTAACCTTGCAAGCCTTTGAACTGGGTCATACTTGCAACCACATGGCTGGAATGGGACGGCCCTAGTTGACTAAGTCGCTAAGGACTCGCTTGTGGAGCCTCAGGGTGTCAATTACACCGTTTGTGTGATTGTATGGGAGCGATCGTGGTCGTGGCCAGATACCCATCTAATCGGTGTGTTGGTCCCATACTTCGCCTTGGCTAAGGGAAGGGATGGTGTAGAGCACGAACCTGAGAGGACCACCTGTGTTGTTTGAGGCTTCCAAAGGCTTTGTTACTGAACTCGCCTTTGTGGTGTTTGACTGTATCTTGTGGGTAAAGTGCATAACCTCTGCAGAGTTTAGAATCTATTTAAATAGCCGAGTCCACTGCATCGACATCGCCGGGAATTACAACAAGGGTTAGACTTTCAAAATAACTTGGATTTGAAAGGTTGGTTTGGTTTAATAATGAAGATGATGGAAATATGGTTTAGGATGGGGAAAATGTTTATTAAACTTCTTGAAAAGTTATTTACGCTTTACTTATTTCTACTGCTTTCGAATCTACTTATATTACTTTTCAAATGCTGTTTACTGCAAATATACCTTGAGCTATTCCTTTGTACCAAGCCATGCATATAGTATATTAGCCTGCATTCTGCAGCATGACTTGTCGAGTACCAAGTACTCACCCTTGCCTCAACACAATATCGCTTGAAGAGGAGACTACGCCCGGCCGGAGGAGGAATTTCAAGAGGATCCGTCTACTTAGGGATGCGAGCCGAGTCAGTTGCCTGTGGTATCTTGGATGGCGCCAACGGTTATCTTATTTTCCGCTGCTATTATTTCTCTTTTAATAAGTTTCGCCTTGCGAGGCATACATTTGTAACTTGACCATAAGGTCAAGTAACCAAGTTTGGTTATTTAATTAAAGTACTTTATTGGTATCGAGTGGTATGATTGTGATATTTACCAATGTTAAGACTGTGTGCACTAGCGCGTTCTCGGACTAGTGCTGAATACACAGAGGGTCCGGATTTGCAAATTCGGGGTCCCGACATCCTCCAAGCATGAGAGATCCATCGAAGTGTATGATCCAATATTCTGGCTCTTCTTCCGTGCGGGAGCACAGGATTCGGTCCACTCGGTAGTAAAGTCGGCCAAAGCACTGGACTTGACGGCGGTCGCGGCTTGAACGAGACGTCGAAAGCTCCAAGCTCGGCTGCCCACTTTGAAATTCTTCCAAGAGCTTCCGACACGGAGGACCTCTCCCACGGGGGAAGAAGTCACTACTGAAATCGAATGTCCTTGGAAATAATGCTTCAGCTTCCGTGATGAGATCAAGATGGCGTACACCAGCTTCTGGATTTGAGGATATCGCGTCTTGGATTCGCCAAAGACTACCGACAAAATAAACCGGGCGTTGCGCCGTAGCGGTGTCCCGATTCTTCCCGCTCCACAACTATCACTGGCCGACTACATGAGTTGTCGCCGCTATGTAGAGCAGAGAGGTTCACCTTGCACCACGAGACTAGAATTGAGGGGTGGAGAGGAACACCTTGAGCTCTTCAAAGGCTTGCTGCACCTCCGCTGTCCATTCAAAGCGGTCCTGCTTCTTGAGGAGCTTGAAGAAAGGCATTCCCCGAACTCCCAACCGGGAGATAAACCTGCCAAGCGCTACCATGCACCCAGTGAGCTTTTGGACCTCTTTGGCTGGTAGGCGGGGCCATCCTCATGATGGCCCCGATTTTCTTCGGTTCGGCTCGATCCCACGATAAGAGACAATGAACCCGAGTAGCTTCCCGGAGGAAACTCCGAAAACACACTTCTCGGGGTTTAGCCTCATCTGGAACGCCCTCAGACTTGTGAACGTCTCGGCTAGATCAGAGGTGAGGCTGTCTTCTGCCTCGGTTTTGACCACTATATCATCCACATAAGCTTCCACGTTGCGTCCAAGCTGATGGTGAAAACACCAGATCGCTACCGATAAGTCGCGCCCGGTTTCAAAATTTCAAACGGCATGGTGATGTAGCAATATGCTCGAACGGGTGATAAACGAGGTCTTCTCGCAATCCTCCTCTCGGCCGGATTTGATGATAGCCTGAGTAGGCGCCCGTAAAACTAAGTAGTTGGGATCCGGCGGTGGAGTCTACCACCGATCAATACGAGGAGACCAAAGGGATCTTTCGGACAAGCCTTGTTGAGGTCGGTGTAATCAACACACATGCGCCACTTTTATTCTTCTTCCGACAAGGATGGTTTGCCAACCACCGGGTGATACACTTCTTTGATGAAGCCTGCGGCTAGCAGCTTTGTAATCTCCTCCCTGATGGCTTGTCGGCGGTCTTGGGCGAATCGCCGCAGCCTTTGCTTGACTGGCCTGGCCGATTGGTCTACATTTAATGCGTGCTCGATCACCTCCCTGGGAACTCCGGGCATGTCCGACGGCTTCCAGGCGAAGACGTCTTTATTCGCCCGCAGGAAAGTGACGAGCACGTCCTCCTATTTATCCCCGAGCCCTGTCCCGATCAAGGCGGTTCGCGATGGATCGGACGGGTCGAGGAGGATTCTTTTGGTACCTTCTTCGGGGCCGATCCCGGGGTTTCGCGCTTTGCGGGTGGGGACGCCGCCTTCCGGCTTCTCGGAATCCGCTTCTCTCCGGATCCCCTCCCGACCTGCTTGCGCCTCCAGGGACTCGGCCATCTCGCAGCTTTCCCTGTCACAGGAAAAAGACTGCTTCATGTCACCGCGTAGAGCGATGATACCACTCGGCCCCGGCATCTTCAATGTCAAGTACGTGTAGTGGGGAACTGCCATGAACTTGGCCAGTGCCGGTCTCCCCAAGATGGCATGATATGCTGTTGCGAAATCTGCCACCTCGAAACCAAGGTTCTCTGTCCGGTAATTCTCCCTCGCGCCGAAAGTGACCGGCAGAGTGATTTGTCCGAGTGGTGTCGCTGAAGTTCCAGGTATGACACCGTGGAAAGGCGACGATCCATGCTTTAGCTCCGACCGTGGAATCCCCATATCATCAAGGGTTTTGACAAAGAGGACATTGAGCCCGCTCCCGCCGTCGATCAATACCCTCTTGAGCTTGATGCCGCGGACGACAGGCGCCACGACGAGAGGATACCTGCCGGGGAACGGGACGTGATCCGAGTGATCCGAGCGGTCGTAGGTTATCGCGACCTCGGACCAGCGTACATATTGGGGCGTTTCCGGCCGTACCGCGTAGATGTCCCGGGCGGTGAGCTTTTGCTTCCGCTTGGACTCATATGCAGCTGAGCCCCCGAATATGTAGTTGAGCTCGAGATCGGCTTCCTGATAGTCCTCCTCGGCTTCGGGGGGAGGTGGCTTGTTGGCGGCGTGCCCACTCGGACCTTGTCCAGCCTGCTTCTTGCTCTCGCGGGCGAACCTCTTTAGGGTGAAGCAGTCCTTGGCGGCGTGCCTCCCCTTCGGATGGAAAGGGCAAAGTGAGTTCATAACCTTATCATATCCATCCTCTTTGAGGGCGCGAGGGTGAGTTGGTGCAGCGACTGCCACCAGCTCTTCACCCTTGCGCTTCTTTTCTTTCCGCCGGGGGGGTTCAGCCTGATCCTTCCCCTCGTCACGCCATTCCGCCAGAGCCTCGGAGGCTGAAGCGTAACGGTCCGCTAGGGCGAACAGCTCCCGGACCGACATCGGTGGCTTCCGGGACATCTTCTTGATGAGGTCGGGGTCGCTGACTCCCTTCTGGAAGGCGGCTATCACAATCGCATCTGTGACATCCCGAACGGTGCTTTTCCTGTGCATGAAGCGTTTGACGAACTCCCAGAGGGGTTCGTTCCTCCTTTGGTGTAGCTGATACAGGTCCCAAGGGGTGCCTGGGCATTCGTAGGTGCCCTGGAAATTTGAAATGAACTGCTCACACAGATCTCCCCAAGAATCTATAGAGTTCGCTGGAAGTCCGGTGAGCCATGCTTGGGCCAGGGGCGAGAGGGTAACCGGTAAGTAGTTTGCCTTGACTTTCTGATCCCCCCGGCGGCCCTGACTGCCAGAGCATATACTTGTAGCCACGCCTCCGGGTCCCTCTCACCGTCGAACCTGGTGATGCCTTTAGGATTAAATCCATCAGGCCAAACCACTCGGCGTAGGTGAGGGGTAAACGCGCGAACCCCTTCAATGACCCCGCGACACCCTCCGGGTGGTGATCGACGCGGAGAGGATCGTGCTTGGCGTACTTCACGATCTCGCGGAAGAATGCCGTAGCGTTCATATTCGTCGGCTTGACGGCGTTGGTCCTCCTTTCGGTCGCGGCGCTGGCGTCGAGGTTCAGACGGAGGTCGCGGTTGATGCCGTGTCACGTGTCATCTCCGCGAGGAGGAACATGATGTGTCTAGCGGGCTTCCGCCCCGACGGCCACGCCGTCTGGGTCCTTTCCGACCGCGTGGATGCCTCCTTTGCCGGTTGGTCGGCCTCTTTGGATCGCCGCCGCCGTCACCATGGCCTTTACTTGGGCCACGATCGGGCGATTGATCACCCGCCCCAAAGATAGGGGTCGTGGTGTCCAGAGTGTCTTGAGGCGACAATATTCTGGCCGAAGTGCGAAAAACAGCTTGGTCCCCCATCTTGGCTTGCAGAATGTCTTCATTGACAGCCCGGGCGCGATCCCGGAGAGTACGCGCCCGCGCGTCAGGTTCAGTTGCTCGGCCACCTTCCAAGTCGGCAGCGGCGGAGGCGTCGAGGCGCTGCTGCGAATCCGCCCGCGAGCCCTCGATTACGCAGACTCTACGGAAATTCCAGCAGCTCTCTAGGCTTTCTTCTGACTCGGCCGCTGAGCTGGGTGAGCCTAGAGAAGATAAATCCAGGCGCTCAGAGGTGCCGAGTGGTTTGGCAGCGAGAACCCCCACCATTCGCACCTCGGCGTCTTGAAGTCCGACTCCCAGGCCGGAATGGGCCTTCGGTTCCCCATTCGGCATTTTAGATCATGAGACAAGGGGACCCTCCGATCGGCGCGGAAGTCATGGCGATGGCTCGCCGGAAATCTCGTCGCGCTGCAACACGGTTCCCTTAGAGAGGGAAAGGCTCCCAAGGTCGTTGGAGATGAAGGTCAGGCTTCCGAAACGGAAGACCTGGCCCGGGAAGAAGGCTGTGGAGGCTTCGCTCGTCGTAGCCATCAAGCTTGACGAAGATCTTGACACAAGCCCCTACCTGGCGCGCCAACTGTCGACGATCGGTTTCGCCGGCAATGAGATTTGTGATTCTAGGGGATTTGTGCGGGATCTGAGCTTGATGGTAACACAGGATGCGAGGGAAATCTGTTTTAGACAGGTTCGGGCTCTCTCGGAGGAGATAATACCCTAGTCCTGTGTTCTTGGATATCTGAGCCCCCTTTCTTGTTTCTCCCTCCTCCCCTTATATACTGGGGGAAGGGTACATCATAGATGGGCGCCACCGGGCCCTGATCATGGTGGCCTGGCCGACATGTACTTTGTCCTTATTGGCCCTAGCGCTCTACGTCTTGGAGAGGTGGTTATGCTTTCCCCGACCTACGCCTGCCGCCCTGTCAGGTTCCAGCATCCGCAGCTCGGCAAAGGTCAGCCGCATGCTTCGTTCTTGGCGGGTTGTTCGGGCGTGGCGCGAAGCTTCCCTGAAGGATCGGAAGTTGCCTTGGGGAACAAGTTGAAAACCTCCTCCGGGCCCGTCGTGGTGCTTTTGGACTTTGGGCTTTCTACTCCGCCCGTCAAGCCCAGTCGGGTGTAGGCCCCTCTTGTGGGACCCCTGTCTCTGACATCCCACAACAGTAAAACACCACGTCGCATCACATCCCACATCAATTGAAAACTGAACTTGCAAAACATTGCATTTCATCCAAATCCAACATTTTGGAAGAGAGCATAAAAATTTCAAGTCAAGCATCTGCTCCCACAACCATGACAAATTTTCTCAAGGAGAGGGAAACTCATTTCAAAAAGGGAACACGTCACTAACAAAATCACTTTATAAAACATTCATAAATTCCACCTTTTTGAAGCACTAGCAAACATCACACACATTATGCAAATAAATCCATCTCCAGTCAAAAAGAGTTACAAATTAAATCTCAAGAATCTTCAACACAACCCACTAAGACCTTCTGCTTCCTTTAAAATTTACTCTAAAGATGATTCAGTGCGAACGCAAAGGAGCGCGATCCACTCAAAGACTTTTGGGTGTAAAACCATACACATAGCACAAATTAAACAAAATAGCCAAAACCAAATATTGGCAACAATAGCTACGGGTTTTAGGGAAACTCGGAAACACAACACAAGTAATACCTTGACAGAAGGCATTCAACCAAAATGGAAAACAACCACAACAGTTCAAAAGGTTTTAAACACCATCTCAGCATGAATCCAACCATAACTTGTATTCCACTACACTTACCATTTAAGCATTCAATAATCTCTGTTTACTCATCAAGAGAGTCTGTCCGGATTTAACAAAATTTTACATAACAATTTCTTTCTCTGGTTACCATTCCCAACACTTTTAATTAAGGTATAAGATGCTTATCACAAAGACACCCAACCATGACTACATTGACATGATCCCCACGGATCACCAAATCATATAACCACGTCTTCTATATTTCAAACATAGTACTTCAACAGCTACTTGAGCATGGTCAACCTATCAATTTATACTATCCATACGTCAAAATCTTGACAATTGAAACTTGTTCAATCAATAAAATGACTTCAACAATTAAGTAATATCTCTACAAGATAAAATTCGTAAATAGGATTCTAAGATATGCATTAATTAAAAATTAAAATCTTGCATCATGATTATTATCCATTGTTCATCCCATCACAACATATACTCGACATAATACCACAGTTTTTACACTTTTCTTCTATTGGATCAATGGTTTCCAACAATTAACAACACTACCAAGGCATCAATATCAATTCTTTGCATAATCATCAATCAACAACATTACTTTTAGCTACCTTACACATAGGTTGCAACAAAATTGTCACTACACAACATACTCCAACTATTAAATTAGATTTAATAAGTTAGATCAAAGACAATGTTCTTAACAACATCATTAACAAAAAGTCTTATGTCTTCTCAATTGATATCAATACTAGCATTGTAGACACACAACTGCATACTTCCAAATATACTAGTAGTTTGCAACAACGTAAATAGCAACTCTAATCAACTTCCAAATTAAAGTCAGTAGTCAACACGATTAAATTTCTCTATTAATCCATTAGATTAGAACATCTTTAAACAACCAGCAAACTTTCTTTAACAATAACAGCAGTCTACATCATCTTAATGTTTTAACTATGCATCAGGGTTTAAAACTTTAAACATAATCGGGGGTCATAAGCAATTTTAAAGCAAAGCAACCGATTCTAAGCATGTACATTAACACATTTAATCATTCCCACTATGGGGTACTCTACATCATTAGAGGTTCACCTAATCTTAAGCTAAAGGTAACAATTACATTTAATTGATTCAACTCACAAATTAACTTAACAATACGTCATTCCATAAACCACATTGGTACATACTACATAACATGCTAAACAACAATTCTCACTATTGACAAACGATTTCAGTCAAAAGACTACTTACTTTGTTTGCAGCATTTTTTTTTAAACTCAACCCAAATTCACACGGAAACTTGACTCTCAAATTTGCAATGAGACAACCCCAAACTTGGTCATACAAAAGGAATTCTCCAAAACACCTTTCAATCTCAAGGACTCCCATAGAGGAGAATGGTTGAAAGACAATTTTCTCGAAAGCGAACCAAGCGATCAAGTAATCCTTTTCAAATAAAACCTTAACACCAAACCCCAACATTTCACGAAACAAGAAGGGTTTTCAAAGATGATTTCTTAAACCAGTAAAATGATGAAATCAAACACCACCTACTCCTACAAAGCCACAGGACTTCAGCCCTGACAGCAGGTTTGGCATAATGCTGCAATAACTCTTTTGACCTTGGAGAAAGACAAACACAGGAATAGATTGAAAGCTTCTCCCCCATAAAGAAATCAACAAAGTAAGCATCAAAGATGGAAAGGCGACCAAAAGAAGCGCAACACTAGACTCTTCTTCTTCGCCTTCAACCAAGGAAGACAAAACCACACACCGCATACGGAACAATCCTCGAAAAATCCAATGCCAAACACTTTTCTTTTGGTTTCAGTCAACTAAAACCAAGAAAACCAACCAAGATAGACCACAGAACGATAAAGAAGATCCGAAGGAATCCACCACCAAACTCTTCTATTTGCCTCCAGTCAACTACCCGATCTACGATAGAAAAGGTAAGCACTCTTTTCCCACAAGGGATTAATAGTTCTTTGGTGATGGCTTTAACCGGCCATACCGTCAAACCACACCCTTACTATGAACAAAAGTGGTGACCGAAACCCTTCGGCACCACAGCCCCACTTTATCACCACAACAAGCACAATTCAATTTTTATCTCATAAACATAGCAACATGCATTATCAAATGAAGCATTCAACATCAAAGCTTAAATACAACGTGTCGGGACCCCGAATTTGCAAATCCGGACCCTCTGTGTATTCAGCACTAGTCCAGGAACGCGCTAGTGCACACAGTCTTAACATCGGTAAATATCACAATCATACCAATCGATACTATCAAAGTACTTTATTTATATAATCAAAGGGTTACTTGACCTTATGGCCAAGGTACAAATATATATGCCTTGCAAGGCGAAACTTATTAAAAGAGAAACAATAGCAGCGGAAAATCAAATAACTTCGTGGCGCCATCCAGTATACCACAGTGCAACCAGTGGGCTCGCATCCCTAAGTAGACGGGTCTTCTTGGAAATTCTCCTCCGAATCGCGTAATCTCCTCTTCAACCGGTATTGTGTTGAGGCAAGGGTGAGTACTTGGTACTCAAGTCATGCACAGAATGCAAGCTAATATACTATATGCATGGCTTGGTACAAAGGAATAGCTCAAGGTATATTTGCAGAAATGACTTTTGACAAGTAATAAAAGTAGATTCGAAAGCAGTAGAAATAAGTAAAGCATAAATAACTTCTCAAGAAATTTAATAAACATTTTCCCCATCCTAAACCATTTTTCCATCAACTTCACTACTAAACCAACCCAACTTTTCAAATCCAAGTTATTTTCAGAAAGTCTAACCCTTGATCAGAATTCCCGAGCATTGTCCAAAGATCAGTGGACTCCGGCTATTCAAATAGATTCTACACTCTGCAGAGGTTATGCACTTTACCCACAAGATACAGTCAAACACCACAAAGGCGAGTTCTCAGTAATAAAGCCTTTCTAAGCCTCAAACAACACAGTGGTCCTCTCAGGTTCGTGCTCTACACCATCCCTTCCCTTAGCCAAGGCGAAGTATGGGACCAACACACCATAGATGGGTATCGGCCACACCACGATACGCTCCCCGCATAATCACACAAACGGTGTAATTGACACCCGAGGCTCCACAAGTGAGTCCTTAGCGACTTAATCAACTAGGGCCGTCCCATTCCAGCCATGTGGTTGCAAGTATGACCAGTTCAAAGGCTTGCAAGGTTAAGTCCTTAGAGTGACCAGGCAAGACTACCCGAAGAACCAAATCAACATCCCCAATGCCACAACTGCCCACCGATTACTCTTGCCACATGCCCCTGGCCGAAAATCGCTTATCAAACTCCCGCTGATTACCATGCACCACGTGCCATCAACATCACATGATACTTTTCCAAAACAGGTTCAATATATCATTAAGTCAATATTAGCATTTGATTATCCAAAATCATGTCATGAGCACGAAAGTGTGTCTAAGCAAAGATACTACAACGATCTAAACCCATGTTGGCAATTTAATAATGTCCAACTAGTAAACCACAACTAGGGTGACAAAGGGTCATGGCACATACTTAAGTAATCAAGGTGTCATATAGCAAATTGGTATTTATCTAACCCCATGTTTAATCAAAGTATCTTTCTACTTGAACTAGCATGCAATAGTTTAAATCAAAATAGATTTCAAATAGGATCAATATGGTCAAAGCACAACTTGCCTTCAAAAAGTACTTGCTCTTGGTCTTGAGTTGGATCCTGAGTCAACACTTCTCCCTCGAATCCTTCCCACTTCAACGCTCTACTCGTAAAGCGTGCAAATAGCAAATACACAAATAAACACTAGGCAAAAACATCCCAAAACTCCAAATAAAATCCATAAACAGAGAGAACATAATTTTCTGGATTTTTAGAAACTGGAATCGTCAAATTTGGAGTTAAAACGCAAAAGTTATGATTTATTAAAGTTTAAATAATCAATTAAATAATATTACAGAGAAAAACTTTAGTCCAAAAATTAAATAAAATTCATATTCGAGTAGATCTGAATTCTATACAAATTTAGAAATTTGAATCACTCAAATCGGAGTTGAAACGCAAAAGTTATAAGCGTTTGAAGTTTGAATCTAAATTTGAATCAATATTTCGAATTAATAAATCATTTTCTTTTTTCGGAAATTAATTATTATACAAGAAAGACACGTGGCAGCCTCTCGATTGGGCGGCCGACGTCACCGTCCATGGACTTGGTCCACGGCTCGGCTCCACCGTGGACTCGGCCCACGACTCCACGTGAGATCGACATGTGGGCTCACTCTCGGGTGACGCTATCGCCGACGTCGGCGGGCTCACCACTGCCGGCTGTGTGGGACCCACCGTGGACGCCATGGGTGACGCGCCGCTGGCGGGTCACCATCGACATGCGGGCCCTCGACACGCTGGCCTCGCTGTCGGCGCACGCACGCCGCTGCTGGACGCCGACCGCCGGTCCAACTTCCGACACGCGGCGCAATCACGACCGTTGATTTGAAATTCAACGGCGGATTAGATCCAGTGGTTAACACGTTGAAACTACTGCTGATCGTGGGCCGCTCGATTTAGATCGGACGGTCCGTATCTAATCCTATAATCGCATCAAGCATAAAGACGTGGCGATTGTGAACCGCTGATCTTGATCCAACGGTCCGCATCTACTCCGGTTTATAACACGTGAACTCACCTCAACCGTCCGACCGATCGACGGTCCACGAGCTCGCGCGAGTCCGGCGATGGCGCGGCGAGGCCTGGCACCGAGACGGAACGATGACCAAGGGCGCGGCGCTACGGGCTTCTCCGGCGAGATGAATCCTTCCTTCGGTGCGTCTCGTCAGCGGATCCCAGATTCCGAGCTCCTTCTCGGAAGACGACGGACGACGACTTTAAAATCTGCGCAAACCTCGGCGGAGGGAAGAGACAACTCCGCGAGCGATTGCGGCTCAACGGCGGCTCAGCGAGATGGCTCTGGGAACGGTGCGCAAGGATGAGGGCAACCTGGGACGCCTCACGCTTTAAATAGCCTCGGCGTTCGTGCCCTAGACGGAAACCTAATCCTACACTGGCGCGCGCGGCGGCGAGTCCGGCTCGGTCTCGGCGAAGACGACGACTCTCACCGCCCACGTGGCGCGATCAACGGCCACGATCGACGGCGCGATCGGATCCGGGCCGGATACGGCTCGAACCCCAGACGGGCGGATCTCACCGCTGATCTTGATCCAACGATTGGGATTGATTAGGGTTAGGAGTGGGTTCGCCGAGTCACGTGGCTCGGTCGGACTCGAGTCCGACTGGTTCACTTACGGATGAACAAGATTTGACCCGAGTTTGAATTTCCAATGATTTAATATTTAAAATAATTCCCAGAATTCATTTAATTCATTAAAAATAGCAAATGACTCGTAAAATTCGAAAAATTCGAAAATACTTTGATCATTTTGGACTCAAATAAAATATTTCCAACAAAATTTTATTTGCAAAATTAAATTCTTTAATTATTTCAAAATGGAATAAATTCAAATAAATTCCAATTAAATCCAAATAAATTCCGAAAATTCCAAAATTCACCAAAGTGCCAAATCACACATGAATTTAGGACAAGTAAAATTTTGGGGTGTTACAAACCTCCCCTTAATAGAATCTCGTCCCGAGATTCAGTGGCTTACTAAAGGAATAGGTTTGGAAATTCTTTCTTCAAATCCTCTTCAAGGCTCCCAAGTCGCTTCGCTTTCTTCATGGTTGCTCCACTGAACTCTACAGAAACGGGTTGACTTGTTTCTAGTTTCTCGATCCATTGTGTCTAGAATCCTCACTGGGTACTCCTTATAAGTCAAATACTCTTGCAACTCAATTGATTCTAATCTGTTCTGCTCTCGTGAACTCTGAGACACTTCTTTAATCGGGACACATGGAATACATCATGTACTCCTCGCCAACGATCGTGGGTAACTCCACCGATAAGCAACTTCGCCTCATGCTCAAAATCTTAAATGGTCCAACATAACGGGTGCAAGTTTCCTTTGGCATGGAACCTCTTAACTCCCCGAGAGGCGTAACTCGAGGTATACAAAGTCTTCGTTCAAAACTCAAATCTCGGCGACGATTGTCAAGATAACTCTTCTCGCCGAGATTGGGCTATCTTCAACCTTTCCCTAATCATGGCGACTGTTCTTCACTTCTTGAAGAATATCAGCCCAAAGACACGGCGCCGCCGGTCTCATTCCAATTCAATGGCGTCCGACAGGGTCGACCATACAAAGGCCTCAAAAGGTGACATCTCAGAACTAGCCTCGATAACTATTGTTGTAATCGAACTCGGCATACGGCAAACTCTTATCCCAAGAGGTAGCATAAGCCAATGCACAAGCTCTTAACATATCCTCCAGACCATTGACCCTTTCTTCTGGCTCCATCCGTCTGCGGGATGATAAGTCAGATCAAGTTCAAACGGGTTCCTATGGCTTCATGCAACTTATTCCGAACCTGGAGGTAAATTGGGTACCTCGTCTGATACAATCCTCTTTGGCACTCCGCAAACAGACAATCCTGATCATGTATAATTCTCGCTAATTTATCTCCCGAGTAAGTGGTCTTCACGGGATAAAATGGGCTACTTTAGTCAAGCGATCCACTATAACCCATATGGAGTCATAACCTCCTTGAATCTTCTAAGAACCGGTAATGAAATCCATTCCGATTTCCTCCCACTTCCACTCGTATTTTCAGCGGTTGTAGCAATCCTGCTGGTCTCTCGATGCATTGCCTTGACTCTCCGGCATACGCCGCACAATGCAACATGCTCGCAACTTCACGCTTCATACTCGCCACCGAGAATCTCTCCTTCGTGATCCTGATATATCTTGGCGCTTCCAGGATGAATTGAGTACTTGGAGTCATGGGCTTCTTCCAGATCGCTTGCTTTAACTCCTTTTGTTAGGCACACAAATGCGATCCTTCATCCACAACGTGCCTTGCTCATCCAACTTGAAGTCCTCTCGCCTTGCCTTCCTCCTTGATGGACTTAATCCTCGCGGATCTTGTCATCATCCTTCCTGTCCTTCTCGGATCTGGTCCTCTAAGGTAGGCTTTACTTCCAATGCGGCCAAGAATCCGCTAGGTACAACCTCAATCTTCATCTTTTGAAAATCCTCACATAACTCATCCCCGACTTGTGGCTAGCAACGCACTCACGGTGATGGCTTTTCCGACTCAGAGCATCGGCTACTACGCTGGCCTTCCCGGATGGTAATGGATTCCAACATTATAGTCCTTGATCAACTCTAACCATCTCTCTCGCCTCATATTCAGATCCGATCGGGTGAATATGTACTTAAGGCTCTTATGATCCGTATACACTTCACATCTGCTTCCAATCGATAGTGACGCCATATCTTCAAAGCATGCACTACTACGGCCTAACTCTAAGTCATGTGTCGGATAATTTTCCTCATGCGGCCTCAACGCCTTGATGCATAAGCGACAACCTTTCCATTCTCAGACAAGACACATCCAAGTCCTTGGCGCGATGCGTCACAATAAATATCGGCTTTGAGCAACATCCTAGAACTAACACCGGTCGACGCCAATCGCTTCTTCAGCTCCAAATCCTTTCTCACATCCCTGGCGCCCATGCAAACTTCTTTTCCTTCTTCAGCAATTGCGTAAGAGGTTTCGCAGAATTGTCGAAAAGCCTTCGATGAAACGGCGGTAGTATCCTGCCATTCCAAGGAAACTCAACTGGGTCACGCCTTCTGCTCCCAATGTAACACCGCTTCTACTTTGCTTGGATCTACTGGCGACTCCTTCATGGTCATTACATGTCCAAGAAACTCCACCTTGTCCTTCCAAAAATCACACTTGCTGAACTTGGCTTAAAAGTTGTCGCTCCTCGCCTTTCCAAAACTCGCCTTAAGTGTTCTGCATGTTCATCCTCCTGCCTTGGAGTAGATTAGGATATCGTCTATGAACACGACGACAAACTTGTCCAAATATTCCATGAACACCTTATTCATCATATTCATGAAATAGGTCATGATTCGTCACCCAAAGGACATAATCAGAACTCGTGAATGTCCATATCTTGACGAGAATGCGCTGAATATCTTCCGATCGGATCTTCAATCGATGGTATCCCGATCTCGCATCAATCTTGGAGAAAACTCCGCTCCTCTTAACTGATCAAACAAATCATCAATCCTGGTAGCGGATACTTATTCTTCACGGTGACTTCGCTGAGTGCACTGTAGTCAATGCACATCCCGAAACTCCCGCCCTTCTTCTTGACAACAAAACTCGTGCTCCCCACTGACTAACTCGGCCTGATAAATCCTTTCTCCATTAACTCTTCTAGCTGTTTCTTCATCTCTACCAACTCCTCAGACATCCGATAGGGTCTCTTTGCTATCGGTGCGTACCGGTACAAGCTCTATTACAAATTCTATGTCCCTCGCTCAAGCGGCATACTGTAGATCTTCTGAAAGACATCTGGGTACTCATTCACTACCGACATCCTCTATGCCGATTGCCTTGGTATCTGTTAACCATCAATCGACCATCTCTAACCGCAAAGTGGCTTGAAATTCCACTTTCTTCCCACACGGGCTCTCAATCGAGATAGTCCTTCGCCCACAAATTAATACGGCCTTGTGCTTGGATAACCAATCCATTCCCAATATGACGCCTAAGGTCCTGGTCTCCAAAATTATAAGGTTTGCTAGGAACTCTATTCCATCTATTAGTATTCTCACCCTTAACATCCTACTTCCGCTCGAGTTCGGAACCAGGGGTTTGAACTAAAAGCATGCACTTAAGTCTTGCAATCCTTAAATCATTTCTAGTAGCAAAGCCTTGAAACAAACGAATGCGAAGCTCCGTAGTCAAACAAAATCAAGCAGTGTACTGAGTTAACAAGTAACTTACCCAAGACGACGTCTCGTAGCATTTTGCAAAGGCATCTGCGGTGACATGGTTGACTCGGCCTCTCACCACGGTCCTGGGTGTGGCTCCTGGTGCCGGGCGCCCTAGCTGGGTGGTTCCTAGGTTGAAGCGAATCGGGTCACTCCTGCTTTTCTTGGACAATCAGTTGGCGGTCCTGCTCGTTGCGCTTGTAGCAGCTGTCTCACTATTCCCTCGACCGCTGGGTAGCGTTTCTAGCGGGGTCGGGTCCGTAGTTTTGATTGATGTGTCTTGGTGCCGGGATGGTGTCCTTGTTGCACTCTGTGGTTGGAATCAAGAATTGATTTGGTGCAACTCTCGCGCCGCATGCCTCGCGTGATCCTTGTCGTTGCATCCTCGCGCTTCCTGTTCTCATCCAGCCTTGCGCTTGTCCTCAAGAATAAGCGCCTTATTCACCAACTCTTGGAAATCTGGAAAGGTGTGGGCGATCAACCCTACTTGCAATCCCGAGTTAAGTCCCTTCATAAAACGAGACTGCCTCGATTTATCCGTCGCTACATCCTCAAAAAGCGTAGCGTGCTAGCCGTGTGAACTTGTTCGTAGTCGGCCACCGGGCCGATTACCTTGCTTCATTGCTCAACTCCTCCTTCTTAAGGTCCATGATTCCTTCAGGCACGTGATAATCGGAATGCAAATTGAACTCTTCCCAAGTGATATCTTGAGGGTTCTCTGCGTGGCAATGTGGTTCTCCCACCATTCGGCAATGTTCTTTCACCGATGAGAAGCGAGAGTACCTTCTCATTCCCTATGCATTGAGCTATGTGTAGCTTCCTCTCGATTGATCTTAACCAATCATCGGCCTCCAATGGATTGGCATTCCCAGAGAAAGTGGGTGGGTGAGTCCTCATGAACTCGACAGCCTTGTATTCTCAAGCGTGGTCCCCGATTAACTTGATTAGCAAAGTGGCCTGAGCAGGACGTGCTGCATTTGTTGCATCATAGCGTGCATCAACCGAGTCCGAGCAAAGCAAGAAAGGCTCCAAAATTCTGCATATCAACTCAAGCGGTCGGTGCTCTATCATTGGGGTTTTCTGGGCAGAACCACTCCCATTGCTTCCAAAGTTCCCACTGTGTTCACCATCCTGCCGATTTGCTCTAGGTTTAGAGATGAGAGGGAAACAAGAATAGACAAGTAATATGGAACTTATGCGGGCGAAAGGGGTAACTTTAAGGTCCATCTTTATTATTAATAACTTGGTATGGTCACATAATGCCTAAGGGCCTTGCAACACATAATGCACACTCAAAGAAACAAAGCAAATCCAAATCGAACTAACTCTCGAGTCTAACGCCTAAAGGGTGACTCTTTATTCTATGACTCGACTCGCTAAGGAGTCTCACTATAGAACCTATGCTCACTCATCGAAAACCTCCACGGCCTGGTACGGGTGCCGTGGCATAGGCGCCAAACGATTGCCATGTCCAAAGAATCGTGTCATCCGTGGTAGTCGGCAGCGTTGTCCTCATCGAGATCCGACTCCTCTCCGGATCTGGCTCGTAGCTCGAGCATCGCTCTCGGGTCCGTCCGTACAAAGTCATCTCCAACTCGCCAATCCTTCGTGAGAAGGTGTGCCACATACTCTTGAGCTTCCTCGCCATCCTGCTTCTTCTGCCGTGATCTCCTTGCGGGCCTTCGTAGCTCCTTGCTTGTATTATCTAGTACATCCTCCTGGCGACGATTTACAAATCGTGCCAACCGTGTAACCGTGGCATCCTCATCCTGAATCTCCTTCGGTCGAAGGTTATCGCTGCGCGGATGGTAACGGAACACCGTACTCTCCAATTCTGCGCAGATACGTAATGTGCCGCATTGCTCGTCGTGATACTTCTTGGATACCCATCTGCATTGTAGATCTCCTGGCAAAGGTCAGTGTATCGGCGATTGCCTGGCCCTTTTCCTAGCGTGTACCTCAATCTTCACGCCACAAGCCTTGATCAATCCCGCTTGTCCGATCACTTCCACTTGGTATTGGGGCTTCTCAAAATCTCCGAGAGTCTCAGAGCATATGCCAAAGTTCCACAAGTGACCAACTCCCATCAACGTAGTTGAACTCTTCCTCCATCCTGTCACAAGCGTGCTTTACGTAAGAACTCGGAATTTTTAAATTGTGACAAGGTAAGGGAAAATTTCAGCAAGAGACAAGAAAAGAGAGAAGGGATAAGTCGAGAGGTCATTTCTTATCTTGACAACTTTTAGCTTTAGAAAATAGGTTTTATCCTCACTACGACCATTCTAGCTAGGGTTGAGCTTCTACAAATAAGTATGGCTCGATACCACCTCTGCCGGGACCCCGAATTTGCAAATCCGACCTCTCAGGTATTCAAGACTAGTCCAGAACGCGCTTAGTGCACAGCCTTAACATCGGTAAATATCACAATCATACCAATCGATACTATCAAAGTACTTTATTTATATAATCAAAGGGTTACTTGACCTTATGGCCAAGGTACAAATATATATGCCTTGCAAGGCTAAACTTATTAAAAGAGAAACAATAGCAAATGAAAATCAAATAACCGTGGCGCCATCCAAGATACCACAGTAACCTGATCGGGCTCGCATCCCTAAGTAGACGGGTCTTCTTGGAAATTCTCCTCCGAACCGGCGTAATCTCCTCTTCAACTGTATTGTGTTGAGGCAAGGGTGAGTACTTGGTACTCAAAGAAGTCATGCACGAATGCAAGCTAATATACTATATGCATGGCTTGGTACAAAGGAATAGCTCAAGGTATATTTGCAAGAAATGCCTTTTGACAAGTAATAAAAGTAGATTCAAAGCAGAGAAATAAGTAAAGCATAAATAACTTCTCAAGAAATTTAATAAACATTTTCCCATCCTAAACCATTTTTCCATCAACTTCACTACTAAACCAACCCAACTTTTCAAATCCAAGTTATTTTCGTAAAGTCTAACCCTTGATCTGTAATTCCCGAGCATTGTCCAAAGATCAGTGGACTCGGCTTATTCAAATAGATTCTACACTCTGCAGAGGTTATGCACTTTACCCACAAGATACAATAAACACCACAAAGGCGAGTTCAGTAATAAAGCCTTTCTAAGCCTCAAACAACACAGTGGTCCTCTCCTGCCTCAGGCTCTACACCATCCCTTCCCTTAGCCAAGGCGAAGTATGGGACCAACACACTGCTAGATGGGTATCTCGGCCACGCCCACGATACGCCTCCCCGCACAATCACACAAACGGTGTAATTGACACCCCGAGGCTCCACAAGTGAGTCCTTAGCGACTTAATCAACTAGGGCCGCCCCATTCCACCCATGTGGTTGCAAGTATGACCCAGTTCAAAGGCTTGCAAGGTTAAGTCCTTAGAGTGACCAGGGCAAGACTACCCAAGAACCAAATCAACATCCCCAATGCCACAACTGCCCACCTGATTACTCTTGCCACATGCCCTGGCCGAAAATCGTTTATCAAACCCCGCTTGATTACCATGCACCACGTGCCATCAACATCACATGATACTTTTCCAAAACAGGTTCAATATATCATTAAGTCAATATTAGCATTTGATTATCCAAAATCATGTCATGAGCACGTAGCGTGTCTAAGCAAAGATACTACAACGATCTAAACCCATGTTGGCAATTTAATAATGTCCAACTAGTAAACCACAACTAGGGTGACAAAGGGTCATGGCACATACTTAAGTAATCAAGGTGTCATATAGCAAATTGGTATTTATCTAACCCCATGTTTAATCAAAGTATCTTTCTACTTGAACTAGCATGCAATAGTTTAAATCAAAATAGATTTCAAATAGGATCAATATGGTCAAAGCACAACTTGCCTTCAAAAAGTACTTGCTCTTGGTCTTGAGTTGGATCCTGAGTCAACACTTCTCCTCGAATCCTTCCCACTTCAACGCTCTACTCGTAAAGCGTGCAAATAGCAAATACACAAATAAACACTAGGCAAAACATCCCAAAACTCCAAATAAAATCCATAAACAGAGAGAACATAATTTTCTGGATTTTTAGAAACTGGAATCACAAATTTGGAGTTAAAACAAAAGTTATGATTTATTAAAGTTTAAATAATCAATTAAATAATATTACAGAGAAAAACTTTAGTCAAAAATTAAATAAAATTCATATTCGAGTAGATCTGAATTTTATACAAATTTAGAAATTTGAATCACTCAAATCGGAGTTGAAACGCAAAAGTTATAAGCGTTTGAAGTTTGAATCTAAATTTGAATCAATATTTCAATTAATAAATCATTTTCTTTTTTGAAATTAATTATTGCGCCAAGAAAGACACGTGGCAGCCTCGATTGGGCGGCCGACGTCACCGTCCATGGACTTGGTCCACGCCGGCTCGGGTCCACCGTGGACTCGGCCCACGACTCCACGTGAGATCGACATGTGGGCTCACTCGGGTGACGTCATCGCCGACGTCGGCCGGGCTCACCACTGGTGCCGAGTGGGACCCATCGTGACGTCATGGGTGACGTCGGCGCTTGGCGGGTCGACCATCGACATGCGGGCCCTCGACACGCTGGCCTCGCGTGTCGGGCCGTCACGCACGCGTGCGGACCGGCCGCGTCGGTCCAACTTCCCGACACGTGGCGCAATCACGACCGCTGATTTGAAATTCAACGGCGCGGATTAGATCCGTGGTTAACACGCTGAAACTACTCGTTGATCGTGGGCCGCTCGATTTAGATCGGACGGTCCAGATCTAATCCTATAATCGCCTTTCAAGCATAAAGACGTGGCGACAGGAACCGCTGGATCTTGATCCAACGGTCCCGTATCTACTCCGGTTTATAACACGTGAACTCACCTCAACCGTCCGATCTGGATCTCGACGGTCCCACGTAGCTCGCGTGAGTCCGGCGATGGCGCGCGAGGCCTGGCACCGGAGACGGAACGATGACCAAGGGCGCGGCGCTACGGGCTTCTCGGCGAGATGAATCCTTCCTTCGGTGCGCCTCGTCGGGATCCCAGATCCGAGCTCCTTCTCGGCGGAAGACGACGACGATTTCGGAAAACGGCGCAAACTCCGGCGGAGGGAAGAGACAACTCCGCGAGCGATTGCGGCTCAATCGGCGGCGGCTCAAGCGAGATGGCTCGGGAACGGGTGCGCAAGGATGAGGGCAACCTCGGGGACGCCTCACGCTTTAAATAGCCTCGGCTCGTTCTAGACGGAAACCTAATCCTACACGGCGGCGGCGCGCGGCGAGTCCGGCTCGGTCTCGCGAAGACGACGACTCTCACCGCCCACGTGGCGCGATCAACGGCCACGATCGCACGCGCGATCGGATCCGGCCGGATACGGCTCGAACCGCAGACGGATCTCACCGCTGGATCTTGATCCAACGGTTGGGATTGATTAGGGTTAGGAGTGGGTTCGGCCGAAGTCACGTGGCTCGGTCGGACTCGAGTCCGACTCGGTTCCGACTCGGTCGGATGAACAAGATTTGACCCGAGTTTGAATTTCCAGCGATTTAATATTTAAAATAATTCCCGATGAATTCATTTAATTCATTAAAAATAGCAAATGACTCGGAAAAATTCCAGAAAAATTCTGGAAAATACTTTGGATCATTTTGGACTCAAATAAAATATTTCCAACAAAATTTTATTTGCAAAATTAAATTCTTTAATTATTTCAAAATGGAATAAATTCAAATAAATTCCAATTAAATCCAAATAAATTCCAGAAAATTCCAAAAATTCACCAAAGTGCCAAATCACACATGAATTTAGGACAAGTAAAATTTTGGGGTGTTACACAACGTTTAAGCGTAAAGAAACGATACCCATACCCTTTCCTACTGTGCATCCATGTGTGTCAAATTTTAGATAAGTTATTTCACTTTTGCAAGTTTTATGTAACACCCTGGCATTTAATATGCCCGAATGCTACCAAACATAGACTAAACAACAACTAGATACCATGAATTAAGCTAAATTACAGCAAAGGAACAAATGCTAATACCAAAAAATTTCGGCAGCATCTCCTTTGTTTTTCCTTGATTCGGAGCAACAACTAAATAGCACAAGTTATATCATAATGGAAAGCATCTAAAACAGCAATAACATGTGATATAGCAACAATGTAAGTCCAGGATAAAGCCTTCAACCACTTCATGAGCTAAACGAATCAAATAGTAAGACCGAGCACACAGTTAATCAATTCTCCAAGTTTCATGGCAATACTTTCATTATCATGACTCCAAGTAGTAACACTGTCTAATTTGTGTGGAGCTACGTGAAGAAGTGTAGCTAAACCCTTTTTCCCGCATGCCACTTTCATGGTACCTAAGAAAAACAACATAAACACAAGCGTGAGTTCATCACTCAGCAAGTATATTGCAATGGAACAAGAAAACACATTCCAATACCTTCATCACCACTTTTCTCACACAACATCATACACATCTCATATTCATAGTGAAAGCATATCATTGAATCATCATAAATCATCCTCACATAACATCCTCATATAATGCAATGCAATGTGATGCACATATCTCCTGGAAACTCATACCGGTATGGTTGAGTACACACCCGTCGGTGTGCACCCTCTCCCCCTTCCATCCCGAAGATGGAGGGTGCCTACTCCTCGCTTCCATTCACCGCGGTGAATGGAATCACGATGTAGGACTTACTCATTGGCTCTCCGGATTAGTCATAACTTTCTCACTGACCTTCACGGACTAGTTATGACTTTCTCACCGCCCGAGCCATGTAATCATGCCATGTATGCAATTATGCCAACATCGTAATTAACTCGTACATTAACACATGGCATCATAACATGATAAACATACTCATCATATCATTGGAAATCATTAAAGCATGGCAAGTGATCATCTCATCTAGTCTCAACAAGCAACCTACAAACAGCTATCCATTACAATACACTTGCCTCAACCACGGGCGACGGATTGGCGAGAAGTAGAAGGCCCTCCCGGTGTCACACCACCTGCACATAGGGACCACACACTCACAATCAAGCCCACAAAACAGTACACAAACCCTCATCTACCCCGACATTGCCAACTACTCGCGATAACCAAAAACAGAGGTTCTGTCCCGTCGGGACAGCAGCCTTCCAAAAGGCATAACTTGAGTTCTGGGACTCCGAATCAATTAAACGAGTACATCCTCGCGTAGCTTAGGAAATTTCCCAACTTTTTCTAGGTATAAGGAAATACTGATTCGGATTCTATAGTTGATTAATCTACAGATTACCGTGATCTGTTCCAATCGCGTCACAGAATTTAACACGCTCGGTAAAACAGCCATAACTTTCAAACGGCTAATCAGAATTTAACGTTCTTTATTTCCACTGAAAGATAATGAAATTATATACAACTTCTTCAACTTCTGTACGACCAAATTCCAATTCTAAATTTCCGAAAAAGTGAACCCTAGGTCGACTGCTCATGCTGTCCCAAACAGAAACGTGGCAACATCTAGATCTAATCCAATCTACTCAATTCCAGCACCACCAATTGATCTAAAAACTTGATAAAAACCCTTAGAACAGTACCTAGACCAACCCCAAGGATTTCCATGGCCATACCTTCGCCCGATGCATAAAAACTGAATGGATCTCCTCCCGGTTCGCTCCTCGCTCCTCGCTCCAATGGATGGATCCTCGAGGTGCAGGGGGTGGGGAGGCCACCCTAGGGCAGCAAGGGGGTGGAGGAGAGGTGGTGGAGAGGTGGGGAGGCAAGGGGGCAAGGGGGCAAAGGGGAGGGGCGCTCGGCCAAAGGGGAGAGGGGAGTACGGCTAGGGCCAAGGGGAGGAGGGGTGGGGGCGCACACAAGGGGCTGGGGGCGCACAAGGGGCAGGGAGGCCCCCCCTTTACCAGCCCCAAACCTGAATCCTAGTCCTAAATAGATTCCCACTCCATCCCACCAAAGCCCACAACCCTCTCTTTTAGGCCCAAACTCCCCCGGGAAGGCCCAAAACCCCGGAAACGCAATTAAACCTCCTACCATATAGTTTTAACCTCTAATACCATATTTCATAATGTTTTTAACCTCATCATTCACATTTTATAAGGTTACGACACTCCGTGGTGTCACATCACTTCATAAGGCCCAAAAACACGAGTAAACCTCAAGCCGAAAGGTTTTATTCTCTAATTTCACATTTTATAATGTCACACCATACCGTAGTGTCACATTTTAATGTTGCTATCCTATGACAAAATATTAGTTAAAACCTAAGCCATGTTTCTAAGTTATTCAACATCACATTTTAGTTGTATCCAATAGCATGACACTAAAAATACACATTCCAAGGACCTACAGCCCGCTCTGATACGAACTGTAACACCCCGGCATCTAGCATGCCTGAATGCTACCAAACATAGGCTCAACAACATCTAAATACCATAAATTAAGGTAAATTACAGCAAAGGAGCAAATGCTAAAAACCGAAATTTCGGCAGCATCTCCTTTGTTTTGACATGAATTGAAGGAACATCAACAGCATAGAAATATATAGCAATATAAGAGGCATATAAAACAGCAATAATTAAAAGCATGACAGCAATATAAGTCTAATCCCAAGCATTCAATGTCTCCATGAGCCAAACGAATAATAAGACTCTCATATCGCAAAACTAAACCATAAATCAATATGCATCACACTTAATTTATTATCAAGACCCAATTGAGTGACTGTGGGAACAATTGAGTGACACTACGTGTAGAAGTGTGACTAATTCCCTTCCCCGCATGCCGATCTCATGGTACCTAAAACAACAAGAAAGCACAAGCGTGAGTTCAACACTCAGCAAGCATATTGCAATGGTACACAAAAACAATTACATGTCTACAACAACTCATATCATGTCTTTCATCTCATTCATGATCACATATCAATATCATCACCATTATGTATGCAATGCGATGCGATGCTCATGTCTCCTTGGAAACTCATACTGGTATGGTTGAGTACACACCCGTCGGTGTGCACCCTCTCCTCCCTTCCATCCCGAAGATGGAGGGTGCCTACTCCTCGCTTTCGTTCACTGCGGTGAATGGAATCACGATGTAGGACTGACTCATTGGCTCTCCAGAATAGTCATAGCTTTCTCACCGACCTTCCCCGGACTAGTTATGACTTTCTCACCGCCCGGGCCATGTATCATGCCATGTATGCAACTGTGCCAACATCATGAATAACTTGTACATTAACACATGGCATCATCATGGATAACTTGTACATTAACACATGGCATCATCACATAATAAACATATTCATCATATCAATGGCAAACATTAAAGCATGGCATGTGAACATATCATATATTCAAATTTCAATCTCAATCAATCAAACAACCCACAATCCGCTACCCATTCCAATACACTTGCCTCAACCACGGGCGATGGATTGGCGAGAAGTAGAAGGCACTCCCGGGGTCGCACCACCTGCACATAGGTACCACACACTCACAATCATATCCACAAAACAGTACGCAAACCCTCATCTACCCCGACATTGCCAACTACTCGCAAAACCTAAAAATAGAGGTTCTGTCCCGTCGGGACAACAGCCTTCCAAAAGGCATAACTCGGGTTTTAAGACTCCGAATCAATTAAACGAGTACATCCTCGCATAGCTTAGGAAATTTCCTAACTTTCTCTAGGTATAAGGAAAGACTGATTCGGAATCTAAAGTTGTTTAATCTACAAAATACCATGATCTGTTCCAATCACGTCACAGATTTTAACACGCTCGGTAAAACAGCCATAACTTTCAAACGGCAGATCGGAATTTCACGTTATTTATACCCACTGAAAGGTATTGAAATTATCTACAACTTCTTTAAAAGGCGGTGACCAAATTCGGACTCTAAATTGACGAAAACTCTAACCCTAGGTCGACTGCTCATGTTGCCCGAAACAGAGAACGTGGCAACTTCTAGATTTCGTCTAATCTACTCAATTCCAGCACCACCAATTGATCTAAAAACTTGATAATCACACTTAGAACAGTAACTAGACCAACCCCAAGGAGTCCCATGGCCATACCTTCGCCCGACGCACGAAAACCCAATAGATCTCCTACCGGTTCGTGCGATCTCCTTCCTCGCTCCAATCCCGCCGGATCTCCTCGTCGTGGAGCGCTCCAATGGATGGATCTTCGAGTTGGCAAGGTGGAAAACTCCCTTAGGGGCAGCAAGGGAGGTGGAGAGGTGGTGGAGGGGTGGAGGAGCAATGGGGAGCCATGGGGAGGGGCGCACGCAAGCAAGGGAGGTGGAGATGGAGTTGTGGCGGCTAGGGTATGGGGGTGGGGTGCACAAACAGCAGGGGGCGCACAAGGGCTGGGGTTGGCCTCCAACCAGGTCTCCTTCCCCCAAAAGGACTCAAACTCCTCCCCACCAAGGCCCACGACCCTTTCCCCTAGGCCCAAACTCCCGGAAATGGCCCGAAAACGCTAATAACCTCCATACCCTATGGTTTTAACCTTAATTCCAAATCTCATAATGTTTTTGACCTCATCATGCTCAATAAATAAGGATCCGACACTCCGTGGTGTCACATTCTCGCCCCCTTCAACAGGATTCGACCTCGAATCCAAGACATGCCACTACGCCAAACCAACAACACACAGAGATCTAATCTTCGCGGTTCAAACCTGAAGAAAAGAGCTTTGGGTAAAGCTCGCCTCCGCGAGACTTCAACTGCCAGGTCGCTTCTCTAAATAAAACCACTGGAATTTACACTGATCGAGACTCGATGATAGGACTCCTAGGTTCGAAGACCAACAGCTCTAACGATAACCCACGATCAACCTCTTGCAAGAACTTTACTCGACACTGAAACACAAAGCACTCACAAATGGTCTCAGCACGACCCAAGAGATAGGATAAATCCTCAAACAGACCACAAATGAAACGGTCTCATACTCTCCATTTCATACATTCCTTGGCACTAGAGTGCCCGATCCCTTAGACCAATGTTACTCTCCAGAAGAAACACGGTACCAACCTCTAACTCCGACTCTTGATCCTCCTTCAGCTCTCGCGCGCAAAAGTGTTTTCACACCTCGAACTCCCTACTGTGGTTCATCGTAAGCAAGACGACGCGAACCAAGCAGGACACAACACTCCAAGACTACCAACTGCTGGAACAAACGAGGTTAAAACCTTGCAAAAGATTGATCTTTTACAACTGGGCCAACACCCACCGTTACTACTGAAGGAAAAACCTACTTTATAACCAGGGTCCTTAAAATTCGCAAAAACACTATCAACCGAGCAATCCACATCGGTCGACACAACTTGCTCTGAGATCGGCGACAAAAGATCCAATACACTTCGAAAGGATACTTGCAACCACCAAGTGGTCCACTAATAGTTTAATTAACCCTACCGTGGAACACATCAACGACCCGATTCTCCAAGAAGGTTTGCATTGGGTGAACTCAACCATAAACCATGAACCCCAAATGGTCCACCTACAACAACTCAAACCCCAAAGCGCTAAAACCACTTTCGAAAGGATCCGACAACATCCAAAGAGCACACATTTTAATTTCCTATGCCAAGACACAAAGGAAACGCAAATCCCCTACACCACAGCCAACATACAAGAAATTCTTCATTGTTTCTTTTCATACTAGAAAGCAAGGGAAATCTCGTTTCATGACATAAATGCACACTCTTCAAGAGCACTCTAGATTAGTCATATCTCCATATATGACTTTCTCACCGTCCTGGCTCATCGACTCTTTTATGATTGAATAAACATAAACGATGTCATGCTTCCTTTTCACCATTCATTCACCATGTAGCAACAATACCGAGAAATCATTCACCAAACGACTACTTCCTCGGTATCACAGGTTTGAAACACACATAACATTGATTGTTGCGCTAAATCATATAACTATGATGGCAACGCCGATAACAGCAAAACACCACGTCGTAAAAGAACCCACAACAATTGAAAACTGAACTTGCAAAACATTGCATTTCCTCCAAAGTCAACATTTTGGAAGATAACATCAAAGAAAACATTGCATTTCCTCCAAACTTGCATACATGATGATGATGAAATGATTTCCATGAGGTTAAGATATGAATATGATGTTGCATATGATGTATGACTTAATCATGATGTTCAGTTTGTTATGTAGTGATGATAATATTGAATTGTTCTGTATGACCCATTGCAATATACTTGCTGAGTGATGAACTCACGCTTGTGTTTTATGTTGTTTTAGGTACCATGACACCGGCATGTGGGAAGGGGCATTAGCTACACATCTTCACATAGTTCCAGTCACATTTACCAATTTGAGTCATGATCATAATAAGTGCCATAAACTTGGTGTATGGAATAGTTTAGTGTGCTTGTGATCCTTATTTGCTTAGTTATAGATTATGGACTGGTTGGATTCGGTTTTATTGGTTTATGTTGATGCTTTATCCATTGATATCGATGTTTTAGATGTCTTATGATATGATATAACTTGCTATGTTATTGCTATTGCTCCAATTCATGATAAAACAAAGGAGATACTGCCGAAATTTCTGTTTTAGCATTTGCGCCTTTGCTGTAATTTATTTTAATTTGTGGTATTTAGGTGATGTTTAGTCTATGTTTGGTAGCATTCGGGCATATTAGATGCCGGGGTGTTACAGTTGGTATCAGAGCCAGATTCAGGTCCGTGGTGTATGAACTTAGTGGAATACCATAGGGTTAACTTAAATTTTGATGTGGAGTAACCTAGAAACATGGCTTAGGTTATAACTAAAATTTTGCTATAGGATAGCAACCTTAAAACTTGTGTATGTGGAATAACTAATTTAAAATTTGACACACATGGATGCACAGTATGAAAGGGTATGGGTATCGTTGCTTTACGCTTAAATGTTATATTTAAGCCTTGATGTTGAATATTTTATGTGATAAAGTATGCTGCTATGTGTATGAGATAAATTGATTGAATTGCTCATGTTATCGTGATAAAGTGGGGTTGTGGTGCCAAAGGGTTTCGATCACCTTTTTGTTTATAGTAAGGTTGTGGTTTGACGGTATGGCCGATTAAAGCCATCACCGAAGAACTATTAACCCTTGTGGAGAAAGAGTGCTTACCTTTTCTGTAGCAGTTTGGGTAGTTGATTGGAGTCAAAAAGAAGAGTTAGTGGTGGATTCCTTCAGATGTTCTTTACCGTCCCGACGGTCGGTTTGGTTGGTTTTCTTGGTTTTAGTTGATTGAAACCAAAAGAAAAGTGTTTGGGTATTGGATTCTCGAGGATTGTTCTTTTGGCGGTTTGTGGTTTTGTCTTCTTTGGGTGAAGACAAAGAATAAAAGTTTTGTGTTGCACGTCGTTGGTCGTTCTTTGCTTTGACACCCGGTTTTGTTGGTTATTATGGACTGTCTTGGGGAGAAAACTTATGTGGTTGTTGTCCTCCCTATCTGAGAAAAGTGTTGGAGTTTCCCCTTGTGCAGACCTTAAGTTGGGTGGAGCTAAGTTTGAATCTTTATCGGAAAACATTTAGTTGAACATTTGGTTTTCCCTAGTGCATCCTTCTTCCTTCTTGGAAGTATAGATCTTGAGATTTCTTGAAGAGTTTTGGCTATCAGAGTTGATCTCTTTTGCATTTCTGTTGGAGCTTTGTTTTCTTCCTTGCCTAGAAAATAGAAGTTGTTTATCAGTGTTCGTTCATGTTCTTGAGCTGTAGTTATCTTTAAAGTTGGGTTGCATCCTGTTCGTCAAGAGTAGGTGACCTATGAAGGTGTTTAGAAAAGTTTATGTCCGTGTTATGTAGTATGTAACAATGTGGTTTATGGAAATGATGTACTCCTAAGTTAATTGGTGAGTTGAATTAGATAAACGTAAATTTTTATCTTTAGCTTAAGATTAAATGAACTTCTAGTGTTGTAGATTACTCTATAGCAAGAATGATTAAAGGTGTTATTGTACATGCTTAGAATCTGTTGCTTTGCTTTAAAAGTGCTTATGACCCCCCGATTATGTTTAAAGTTTTAAACCCTGATGCATAGTTAGAACATTAAGATGATGTACACTGCTGTTATTGTTAAAGAAACTTTGCTGGTTGTTTAAAGATGTTCTAATCTAACGGGTTAATAGAGAAATTTAATCGTGTTGGCTAGTGGCTTTAACTTGGAAGTTAATTAGAGTTGCTATTCATGTTGTTGCAAAATATTAGCATGATTGGTAGTACGCAGTCGTGTTCCTAAAATGCTAGTATCGAGGCCAATTGGAAAGGTATAGGTTATGTTGTTTGATGATATTGTAAGAGCTTCGTGAAGGTCTAACTCATTAAATCTAATTTAATAGTTGGAGTATGTTGTGTAGTGGCAATTTTGTTGCAACCTATGTATAGGGTAGCTAAAAGCAATGTTGTTGATTAATGTTTATGCAAATTATTGATATTGATGGCTTATTAGTGGTGGTAATTGCTTACATTAATTGTTCAAAATCCTTGTTAAAATGGAGGTTACTGTATCATGTTGTGATGGAGTGGACCATGGATAATTAACATGATGTAGAATTTTATCCTTAATGAATGTATGTCTTAGAATCATAGTTACGAGCTTTGCCTTGTAGAGATAATATTTACTTGTTGAAGTCATTTATTGATTGAACAGGTTCCAATTGTCAAGATGTTGGCGTATGGATGGTATAAAATTGATAGGTTGATCATGCTTAAGTATCTGTTGAAGTACCATGTTTGAAATAGAGAATATGTTGTTATATGATGTGTTGGTCTGTAGGGATCATTATGAGGTAGTATTGGTTAGTTGTCTTTTGGTAATCGTCATAAACTTTATTTATAAGTGTTGGGAAAGGCAACTAGAGGAAGATTGGTTATGCAGCTTTTGGTTGATTTATGATGGGGTTTCTCGATGAGTAAATAGTGAATATTGAATGTTTAAAAGGTAAGTATAGGGTTTCATGCGGAGCTTGTGTCTAAAACCTTTCGGACTGGTTTGGTTGTTTGTCATTTTGGTTGAGGGGTTTTCGGTCAAGGTGTTCCATATGCTGTGTTTCAGAGTTTCCCTAAAACTCGTAGAAATTGGTGCAAATATTTGGTTTTGGCTAATTTGTTTAGTTGGTGCTATGAGTATGGATTTACACCCCAAAAGCTTTTGAGTGGATCGCGCCCCTTCGCGTTCGCACAGAATTATCTTTGGAATTAATTTTAAAGGAAGCAGATGGACATAGTGGGTTTTGTTGGAAACTCTTGAGATTTAATTCGTAACTCTTTTTGGCTAGAGTTGGAGTTATTTGGAAAATGTGTGTGGTGTTTGCAAGTGCTTCAAAAGGTGGATATTATGAATGTTTCATCAGTGATTTTGTTAGTGAAGTGTTCCCTTTTTGGAAATGAGTTTCCCTTTCTCGTTGAGAAAATTTGTGGCGGTTGTGTGTGCAGATGTTTGACTTTGGAGTTGATGTTCTTATCCAAAATGCTGATTTTGGTTAAAATGCGAGGTTTTGCAAGTTTAGCTTTCGAGAAATGGTGGGTTCTAACATGACATGGTGTGTTCCTGCTAACGGTGTTGCAGTCATAGTTTATATGATGTAGCGCAACCGTCAATGTTATGTGTGTTTCAATCATGTGATACCGAGGAAGAAGTCTTTTGGTGAATAACTTTTCGGTATTGTTGTTACATGATGATCGAATGGTGAAAACGAAGCATGGCATCGTTTATAAATGTTCAATGTTAAATGAGTCGGTGAGCCAGGTCGGTGAGAAAATCATATATGGATATATGACTAATCCGGAGTGCTCTTAAAAAGTGTGCATTCTTGTCATGTATCGAGATTTCCATTTCTTCCTAGTATGAAAAGAAAGAATGAATAAATTATGGTATTTTGGCTGTGGTGTTAGAGATTTGTGTTTTCTTTGCGATTTGGCTTAGAAAAATAAAATGTGTGCTTTTTGGATGTTGCCAGATCCTTTCCAAAGTGGTTTTTAGCGCTTTGGGGTTTGAGTTGTTGTATGTGGACCAATTGGGTTCATGTTTTACGGTTGAGCTTACTCAATAATGGTACTCTTTGTCCTGGTCCTTTAAGTGGAAGGATGTGAGGGCAAGACTTTCTTAGTAAGAGAAACCTGGTGTGGCCAGTAGTTGTTCGTAAATGGTGTAGAAGTGAAGAGTAAAGGAAGGTTATCTATGTCCCAATTCAAACCTTCTTGGCAGAATTGTGTCATCGATGTGTTCCTCGGTGGGGCTGATTAAATTTTTAGTGGACCACTTGGTGGTTGCTAGTAATTGCTTTTCCTTTTGGAAGTGTATTGGATCTTTTCTTGCCGATCTCTGAGCGAGTTGTGTCGACCGATGTGGATTGCTCGGTTGATAATGTTTCTGCGGATTTTAAGGACCCTGGTTATAAATTAGGCTTTTCCTTCGATGGTAACAGTGGGTGTTGGCCTAGTTGTAATAGATCAATCTATTGCAAGATTTTAACCCCGTTTGTTCAAGCAATTGGTAGTCTTGGAATGATGTGTCCTGCTTGGTTCGCGTCGTCTTGTTTATGACGAACCACAGTAGAGAGGTTGAGGTGTGAAAGCATTTTTGCACATGAGAGCTAAAGGGGGATCTAGAGTTGGAGTTAGAGGTTGGTACTGTGTTCTTTTGGAGAGTAGCATTGGTTAAAGGGATCGGGCACTCTAGTGCCAAGGAATGTATGAAATGAGGAGTGTGAGATCGTTTTCTTTTGTGGTCTGATTTATCCTACCGCTTGGGTCGTGCTGAGGCTGTATGTGAGTGCTTTGTTTTTCAATGTTGAGTAAGATTCTAGCAAGTTTTGATTGTGAGTTATCGTTAGAGCCATCAATCTTCGAGCTTTAGCTCCTTGCTTTTGAGTTCGGGCTAGTGCAAATCGTAGGGGTTTCTGAGCGGGTTCTGAGAAGTGAACCTTAGCTCCCTTAGATTTGATTGGTTGCGAAGTGGTGTGTCTCGGATTTGGGGTCGAATCCTGTGAATGGGGAGAGAATGTGACACCCCAGAATATGATATTTTAGAATTCAGCATTTTGGTACGACTTTGTAGCGTGTTTTTGGGCCGTTTTTGGGTGTTTGGGCCTCTCCGGGGGACTTTGGGCCTTGGGGTTGAGTTGGGCCTCCAGTGGAAGGGTTTGGGCCCAAGGGGGGGACTTTTGGGCAGCCAAATCTGGCCCCACCCCTTGGTGCGCCCCCATTCCCTTTCCCAACCCTAGCCGCCACCCCCTAGCCCCCCATGCGCCTCCACCCTTCCCCTTCTTCTCCATCTTCCCCCATGGCGTCACCACCTCTCCCCTCCCCTCTCCACCCACCCTTGCTGCCCTAGAGGAGATCCCCACCTCGCCATCCCATTGATCTCTCCATCGGAAGTCCCCGCGACGAGGAGATCCGGCGGTTCCGGCGCGAGGAGGACGATCGGGGAGCCCGGGAGGAAGGATTTCGTCGTTCGTCGGGCGAAGGTATGGCTTGGGGAATCCTTGGGGTTGGTCTAGTAGCTGTGCTAGAGGGTATTTGGATACTTTTAGATCAAGTGGTGGTGCTGTGATTGGGTAGATTAAATGAGAACTAAAGGCTGCCACGTTCTTTGCTTCGGGCAGATTGTGCAGTCGACCTAGGGTTTGAGTTTTTGCGACCTTAGAATCAGATTTTGGTCAGCCGCCTATTGAGAAAGTTGTAGGTAACTCAATACCTTTCAGTGGACATAAAGAACGTCCAATTCTGCCCAGCCGTTTGAAAGTTATGCTCGATTTACCGAACGTGTTCAAATCTGTGACGTAGCTGGGACAGAATGTAGTGTTGTATAGATTAAACAACTTTAGACTCCGAATCAGTTTTTCCATATACTTAGAAAAAGTTAGGAAATTTCCTAAGATACGCGAGGATGTACTCGTTTAATCGATTCGAAGTCCTAGATCTAAAGTTATGATAGTTTGAAGTCTGCTGTCCCGGGGGGGACAGATTCTCTGTTTTCGTTTTCGAGAGTAGTTTGCGATATCGGGGTAGATGGGCAATGGCGTACTGTTTTTTGGGCACATTGTGATTGTGGGGCATCTTTGTGCAGGTGGTGTGACCCTAGGAGTGCCCTCCTCATCCCACCAATCCGTCGCCCGAGGTTAGGGCAAGTGTATTGGGATGGGTAACATGTGGTTTATTTGCTTGTCTTGACTAGATGCAATTGTTTCCGTGTTATGCTATTTTGCCATGCTTAGTGTTTGCCATGATATGATAAAAAGGTTATGTTAAGATGCTATGCAATGGTTTATGGTTAATGATTATGGCATATGTTGCATACACGGCATGAAACTTGGCCCGGTCGGTGAGAACGTCATAACTATTCCGGTAAGGTCGGTGATAAAGTTATGACTAATCCGGAGCTCCATGGATGTAAGACCTACCTCGTTATTCCACCCACGTGGTGAGTGGAAGCGAGGAGTAGGCACCCTCCATCTACGGGATGGAAGGGGGACGTGGGTGCACGCCGACGGGTGTGCACTCAGCAATACCGGTATTTGCGTCGAGGAGACATGTGCATTGCATTGAATACATGATGATGATGATGATGATGAAATGATTTCCATGAGGTTGAGATATGAATATGATGTTGCATATGATGTATGACTTAATCATGATGTTAAGTTTGTTATGCAGTGATGATAATATTGAATTGTTCTGTATGACCCATTGCAATATACTTGCTGAGTGATGAACTCACACTTGTATTTTATGTTGTTTTAGGTACCATGACACCGGCATGTGGGAAGGGGCATTAGCTACACATCTTCACGTAGTTCTAGTCACATTTACCAATTTGAGTCATGATCATAATAAGTGCCATGAACTTGGTGTATGGAATAGTTTAGTGTGCTTGTGATCCTTATTTTCTTAGTTATAGATTATGGAGTGGTTGGATTCGGTTTTATTGGTTTATGTTGATGCTTTATCCATTGATATTGATGTTTTAGTGTGATGCCCTAGAACTTGAGAGTGGTTGTAGGGTTTTTCTTCCTTGTTTTTGTTTCGGAAAGGAATGTCGGTTTTGTCGGGGGATGAAACAATTGAAGAAAATGCTGTTTTTAATATTAATTTTGGGGTTTTGGGCTAAGGGAAAAAGGCCGAAGAAAACCTGGGCCTGGACCGGGAATCCCCTCCCCACTTCCACCTTCCCACCCCCCCTAGTGGGCCGGCCCATTAGTGGTGCGCCCCCCCCCTTGGCCGGCCACACCCCCTCCAACCCTAGGGGCGCTCCACCTCTCTCCCACTTCTCCCCTAGCAGCCACCTCTCCCTCCCTTCCTCTCCCCACGTGGTGGCTCAAGATCCACCGCGAATCGCGAGAAGCGAGAGCGACTCGTGGAGGCGTGGAGGACGAGCAGATCGCCGATTCGGGTTCATCGCTGTTCTTCGTGGGATCGCAAGGGAGAACTCTTAGGTAAAATTCCCAAACTTTTACCTCTGTTTTACCTAGGTTTGGGAGTGTTTTAGATCTGGTGGTGATTGGATTGGATGGGATTTGAAGGGGGTGAAGGGTAGATGATCACGTGGTGCTATTTCTGGAAGGGGATTTGTGCAGCGCGGATTGTTTCGCGTTTTACGTGGCATAGATGATTTTTCCTGCCAAACCTATAACTAGAAAGTTGTAGATAACGTCGAGACCTAGCTTCTGTATTTTTTCAGAATTTTTGGGAAAGTGTTCTGAGAGTTATCGCTGTTGCAAACCGACGAACAGAATCTGGGAACAGATTTCATCCACTGTGTTGGACGACTGTTTAGGCATATTTAACAGAGGAATTAGAATTTATGATCTTCTGGAAAGTTGTAGATCTCGTCAATATCTAGTTTCTGTAATTTTTTCATATTTTTATGTTCTGTAGAAAAAAGATACGAAAAAGAGAATGGGGTTGCTGCTGTTCGATCCGGACAGATCGGGGTTTCGTGTTGGAAAAGGGGAACGGGTTGTGGTAGGAATTATGGTTTGAGTTGTGTGATCAGTTGTGCTGTTATTACATACTGAAAATATGCTTGTACAGGTGGTGCCCCTTCTGGACGGCGCCAATTCTAGATCCGTCGTGCCCACGCCGGTAAAGGCAAGTGGAAGTAGTGTTATGGTTGAGCTATACCGTGGTTTGCATTGCCTTCGTTATAATCTCCCGTTACATTAATCATACATGGTTTAATCCAATTAAGTATGATGATTGCGATATCTAGATTAGCATTGTGATGATGTGCTTTGGCTATGAATCATGAGTAAAAGAGAAGAATGATGTTGTCTACTTGTTGAATTGTCTAAATAGTTCATCTCAATGTTATTTTTTTTCTACCCATGTTATGTGAGGGTATGCAAACATGTGGACTCCATGTGGAAGTTTGTGAATGAATTCATGCATGAAGCATTAATCTGCATATTCATGCATTGGAAGTTTGTCGACGCCAGTAAGGCGACGTGCAGACGTGTACAACACCGTGTGTTCCCGAGAAAGGGCACTATGAGGAGGATCATGGCATAAGCATGTGCATCAATCATATGCATTTTATCAAGTGGTGTGGACTCTTTGATGTGGTATTGTATATGAGGAATGTGGACTCTTTGATGTGGTATTGTATATGAGGAATGTGGAATGATAGATATATGGTGGATGTTTTATTTGTATTAGTTGTTCCGCTTGGTCGAGATTACCCAATCTCACCCCTTGTTATTTTGCTGTTTTCGTAGTTCTCAATGAGGTCGTAAGATTGAAGGGTGGGCTTAGTAGCACAATCAACCCTCCTGGTCATCACGAACCACATGGACTAGTGCATTTAATAACTCATTAGCTTGCTGAAATGTTATTAATCATAGACCGTTGATGTCCTCTTGGAGTCGTGTTTACGCTTATGTTTGTTTTCTCAAGTTGATTTAGACTTGTTATTTCTAGTATTGATGCTTTTATGTTATTCTGATTGTAATGTTTATTATGAATCTTGTTGTCGCCTGCTTTTGTCCTAATTTTAGGGGAGATGTCATTGTAAATTTTCTTGCAACGATATGCTTTAGATTTGTAGGGTGTTACGCTTGGTATCGAGCGGGCTTGTGTCCATGTGTATGAATTTAGTGAAATACCATAGGGTTAACTAAAATTTTTTGATGTGGGATAACCTAGAAACATGGCCTAGGTTTTAACTAAAATTTTGTCATAGGATAGCAACATTAAAACTTGTGTAAGTGGAATCACTAATTTAAAATTTGACACACTTGGATGCACAGAGGAAAGGGTATGGTACCTCTAAGCTCGCTTAATTATTGTATCTAAGCTTTGATGTTGAATGCTACTTTCGATGTTGTATAATGCTATATTTATGATGGATTTGTTTGAGTTGCTTCATTTGTGATGAAGTGTGGTGGTGCCGAAGGATTTTCTAGGTCATCTCTTTTTGTTCTTAGTAAGGGTGTGGTTTGACGGTGGGCAGCTAACGCCATCACCGAAGAATTATTAACCCCAGTGAGGAGGAGTGCTTACCCTTTCTGCGTGGATTGGGTAGTTGGACTGAGTCAAATAGAAGAGATTGGTGGTAGAATCATTCGGATGTTCTTTATCGCTCAGACGGCCGGTCTTGGTTGGTTCTCTTGGTTTTAGTTGATTGAAATCAAGAAAAGTGTTTGGAATTTGGATTTTCGTGGAGTGTGCCTTCGGTGTTTATTTTGGTTTGTCTTCTTTTGGGTGAAGACAAAGAAGGGAGTTTTGTGTTCTGCCTTTAGTTGCCTCGCATAAGAAAGGTTTAGTTTTTGGTTCTCAGGTGTCTTGCTCGAGTTTAAAAGAAGTTATTGAAGCGTGTGTAAAAGTTAAGTTGTGTCGATTTATGTTTTGTGCCTTTGTTCGTAAGGTTTACTTGATCGCTTGGTTCCTCTGTGGGGAGTCTTTAAGATTGAAATGTATTTTGGAGTCATGTGTCCTATTGCAACTTTGATTATCGAGCTTCTTGTGAGTTTTGGTTGAGTATTAAAAGAAGAATGTCAAATAAAGTAAGTATTCGCTTGACTCAAATTACTTGTTAAAAGTGAAAATTGTTGATTAACATGTCTTGTAGGGTGTAACAATGTGGTTTATAGAAATGATGTACTCTTTAGTTAATTTAAGCGAGTTGAATCAATTAAGTGTAATTGTTACCTTTAGCTTAAGATTAAATGAACCTCTAGTGATGTAGAGTACCCCATAGTGGGGATGATTAAATGTGTTAATGTACATGCTTATAATCTATTGCTTTGCTTTGAAAGTGCTTATGACCCCCGATAATGTTTAAGGTTTTAAACCCTGATGCATGGTTAGAACATTAAGATGAGGTAGGACTTTCATATTGTTAAAGAAACTTTGTTTAAGTTGTTTAAAGATGGTCTAATCTAACGGATTAATAGAGGAAAATTTAATCGTGTTGACTAGCGACTTTAATTTGGAAGTTGATTAGAGTTGCTATTTACGTTGTTGCAACCTACTAGTATATTTGGAAGTAGGTAGTTGTGTCTCTACAATACTAGTATTGATATCAATTGAGAAGACATAAGACTTATTGTTAATGATGTTGTTAAGGGCAAGTGTTAATGCTAGTATTCGATCTATTTTAAATAGTTGGAGTATGTTGTGAGTGGTAATTTTGTTATCACCTATGTATAGGTAGCTAAAAGTAATGTTGTTGGTTGATGATTATGCCCATTTGTTGTTATTGATAAGTTGGTAGGGTTGTTAATTGTTGGAAACCATTGATGCAATAGAAAAAAAAATGTAAAACTGAAATTATGTCGAGTACATGTTGTGATGGGATGAACATTGGATAGCAATCATGATGCAAGATTTTAACCTTAATGAATGCATGTCTTAGAATCCTGCTTACTTAATTTTATCTTGTAGAGGTAATACTTATTGGTTGAAGTCATTTTATTGATTGAACAAGAGTTTTAATTGTCAAGATGTTGATGTATGGATGGTATAAAATTGATACGCTGATCATGCTTAAGTATCTGAGGTACTATGTTTGAAATATAGAATACATTGTTATATGATGTGTTGATGTCTGCGGGGATCATGATGAGGTAGTATAGAATGGAAGACGCTTTGTTAATCATCATAAACTGTATTTTTTAAATGTTGGGAAAGGTAACTAGAGAAAGAATTGGTTATGTAGCTTTTGGGGAATTATTGAGGCTTCTCGATGAGAAAATAGTGTATATTGAATGCTTAAATGGTAAGTAGTGGAATACTAGATATGGTGGTTTTCACCTCGAGCACATGTCTAAAAAAAAAAAAAAAAAAAAAAACCTTTGGACGGGTTTGGTTGGTTGCTATTTTGGTTGAATACTTTTGTCGAAGTGTTTCTTCCGTTGGGTTTCAGAGTTTCCTAAAACTCGTAGTGATTAATGCCAACCTTGATTTGGCTAACTTGTTTGGTTTGCACTATGAGTTTGGATTTACATCCAAAAGTCTTTAGTGGATCGCACCCTTCGCGTTAGATCAATTATCTTTGATTTAATTTTAAAGGAAACAGATGGACATAGTGAGTTGTATTGGAAACTCTTGAGATTTAATTTGCAACTCTTTTTACTAGAGTTGGATTTATTTGCATGATGTGTGTGGCGCTTATGCAGTGCTTCCAAAAAGGTGGATTATATGAGGGTTTCATAAGTGAATTTGGTTAGTGAAGAGTTCTCTTTTGGGAATGAGTTTCCCTTTCTTTCAAAAAAAAAAAAAAATTTGTGGCGGTTGTGTGTGCAGATGTTTGACTTTGGAGTCGATGTTATTTTCCAAAAAGTTAATTTTTGTTAAAATTCGATGTTTTTAAAGTTTATCTTTCTAACAATTGTGGGGTTTTTTAAGATGTGGTGCCTTCTTTGTTAACTATGATGCCAAGCATAGTTTATATGAATTAGCGCAATCCTCGATGTTATTCGAGTTTTATTCATGGGTTACATAGGAAGAGGTCGTGTTGTAAATGACTATTCGATAGTGCTGTTACATGATGAATGAATGGTGAAGAGTAAACATGACGTTGTCTATAGATGTTAAATGATAAAAGAGTCGTTGAGCCAGGTCGGTGAGAAAGTCATATATGGATATATGACTAATCCGGAGTACTCTTGGGTTGTTGCCGAATTCTTTCCAAAGTGGCTTTTAGCGCTTTGGAGTTCGAGTTGTTGGATGTGAATCATTTGGGGATCATGGGTCTTGGTTGAGCTTCCTCAATGATTCTACCCTTGGTTATGATTCTTTGAAAGGAAGAATGTGAAGGCGAAACCTTCTTACAAGGGAAAACTAGTGTGGGTCATTTACGATCGTAAGTAGTTTAAAAGTGAAGAGTAAGGAAGGTTGTGTTTAACTCAATTCAAACCTTCTTGGAGAATTGGGTCATTGATGTGTTCCTCGGTGGGGTTTATTTTAGTAGTGGACCAATTAGTCTGAGCGGGATGCAACTTGGGAACTCGAGGGACTAGATGCGAAGAAGTATCCCGCACTCTTTGAGGATGTCAGAAGGTAAATTGTTGTTTACCTTTTGCCTTCCTTTTCTTTTTCTTTTCTTTCCGTAGCTAAAAGGAGAAGATTCAGACTAATCCTTTTAAGGAGGGGAGAATGTGATGCCCTAGAACTTGAGAGAGTGGTTGTAGGGTTTTTCTTCCTTGTTTTGTTTTGAAGGAATGTCGGTTTGTCTGGGATGAAACAATTGAAGAAAATGCTGTTTTTAATATTAATTTTGGGGTTTTGGGCTAAGGGAAAAGGTCAAGAAAACCTGGGCCTGGGACCGGGAATCCCTCCCCACTTCCACCTTCCCACCCCCTGGTGGGCCGGCCCATTAGTGCGCCCCCTTGGCCGGCCACACCCTCCAACCCTAGGGCGCCTCCACCTCTTCCCACTCCCTCCCCTAGCAGCCACCTCTCCCTCCCCTTCCTCTCCCCACGTGGTGGCTCAAGATCCACTGAATCGCGAAGGAGAAGGCGAGGAGCATTTGCGGAGGCGTGGAGGACGAGCAGATCGCCGATTCGGGTTCATCGCGTGTTCTTCGTGGGATCGCAAGGGAGAACCTTAGGTAAAATTCCCAAACTTTACCTCTGTTTTACCTAGGTTTTGGGAGTGTTTAGATCTGGTGGTGATTGGATTGGATGGATTTGAAGGGGGTGAAGGGTAGATGATCACGTGGTGCTATTTCTGGAAGGGGGATTTGTGCAGCGCGGATTGTTTCGCGTTTTACGTGGCATAGATGATTTTTCCTGCCAAAACCTATAACTAGAAAGTTGTAGATAACGTCGAGACCTAGCTTCTGTATTTTTTCAGAATTTTTGGGAAAGTGTTCTGAGAGTTATCGCTGTTGCAAACTGACGAACAGAATCTGGGAACAGATTTCATCCACTGTGTTGGACGACTGTTTAGGCATATTTAACAGAGGAATTAGAATTTATGATCTTCTGGAAAGTTGTAGATCTCGTCAATATCTAGTTTCGTAATTTTTTCATATTTTTATGTTCTGTAGAAAAAGATACGAAAAAAGAGAATGGGTTGCTGCTGTTCGATCCGGACAGATCGGGGTTTCGTGTTGGAAAAGAGGAACGGGTTGTAGGAATTGCGTGTTTGAGTTGTGTGATCAGTTGTGCTGTTATTACATACTGAAAATATGCTTGTACAGGTGGTGCCTTCTGGACGCGAATCTAGATCCGCCGCTACGTCGGTAAAGGCAAGTGGAAGTAGTGTTATGGTTGAGCTATACCTCGTGGTTTGCATTGCCTTCGTTATAATCTCCGATTACATTAATCATACATGGTTTAATCAATTGCTATGATGATTGCGATATCTAGATTAGCATTGTGATGATGTGCTTTGGCTATGAATCATGAGTAAAGAGAAGAATGATGTTGTCTACTTGTTGAATTGTCTAAATAGTTCATCTCAATGTTATTTTTTTTCTACCCATGTTATGTGAGGGTATGCAAACATGTGGACTCCATGTGGAAGTTTGTGAATGAATTCATGCATGAAGCATTAACTGCATATTCATGCATTGGAAGTTTGTCGACGCCAGCGTGCGATCAAGAGCCGACAACACCGTGTGTTCCTGAGAAAGGGCACGGTGAGGAGGATCATGGCATAAGCATGTGCATCAATCATATGCATTTTATCAAGTGGTGTGGACTCTTTGATGTGGTATTGTATATGAGGAATGTGGACTCTTGATGTGGTATTGTATATGAGGAATGTGGAATGATAGATATATGGTGGATGTTTTATTTGTATTAGTTGTTCCGCTTCTTTGAGATTACCCAATCTCACCCCTTGTTATTTTGCCGCTTTCGTAGTTCTCGCGAAATGAAGATTGAAGGGTGGGCTTAGTAGCACAATCAACTCCTCCGGGGTCATCACGAACCACATGGACTAGTGCATTTAATAACTCATTAGCTTGCTGAAATGTTATTAATCATAGACCGTTGATGTCCTCTTTGAGCTGTGTTTACGCTTATGTTTGTTTTCTGTTGATTTAGACTTGTTATTTCTAGTATTGATGCTTTTATGTTATTCCTGATTGTAATGTTTATTATGAATCTTGTTGTCGCTTCCGTTTTGTCCTAATTTTAGGGGAGATGCTGTCGAAATTTTCTTGTACGACAGTTTAGATTTGTAGGGTGTTACATTTAGATGTCTTATGCTATGATATAACTTACTATGTGATTGCTATTGCTCCAATTCATGATAAAACAAAGGAGATGCTGCCGAAATTTCGGTTTTAGCATTTGCGCCTTTGCTGTAATTTATTTTAATTTGTGGTATTTAGGTGATGTTTAGTCTATATTTGGTAGCATTCGGGCATACTAGATGCCGGGGTGTTACAGGTGTCTTTTTGGAATATGAGTTTTTCAAAAGAGCCAGTGGGAGCAAGGTGCAACTCAAAGAAATTCAGGAAACATCTGAAAATGTTTCAGCTCCCACTGATCCACATGAGGAGATGCAAAACGTTGTAGAACCGATGGAAAAGGCACCAGTCCTATGAAGGTCTACAAGGGCAAACTGCGCTCCTGAGAGGTATATGTTCCTCGCTATGGAACAACGCGACATTTTCTTGTTGGACAATGATGAGCCCAATAACTATGCAGAAGCGATGGTGGGACCGGACTCTGAGAATTGGCTGGAGGCCATGAGATCTGAAATAAAGTCCATGCATGATAATCAAGTTTGGGACTTGGTTGATCTGCCTGATGGTGTGAAAACTATCAAGTGCAAATGGGTCTTTAAGAAAAAGATAGATGTCGATGGAAACGTTCACATCTATAAGGCACGGTTGGTGGCAAAAGGGTATAAGAAAATTCATGGTATCGACTATGATGAAACTTATTCGCCTGTAGCCATGCCGAAGACTATCTGGATCATGCTAGCGATTGCCGCATTTCACGACTATGAGATACATCAAATGGATGTCAAAACGGCTTTCCTAAATGGAGACCTAAGTGAGGATGTGTACATGACACAACCTAAAGGTTTTGACGATCCTAAGAATGTTGGCAAGATATGCAAGCTTTGAAAGTCCATTTATGGACTGAAGCAGGCATCTCGGAGTTGGAATCTTCGTTTTGATAAAGTGGTCAAAGAGTTTGATTTCATCAAGAACGAAGAGGAGCCCTGCGTTCACAAGAAGGCAAGTGGGAGCGCAATTGTATTTTTGGTCTTGTATGTGGATGATATTTTATTAATTGGAAATGATATTCTAATGTTAGAAACTGTTCAATCTTATCTGAGAAAATGTTTCTCGATGAAATATTTAGGAGATGTAGCTTACATTTTGGGCATAAAGATCTATAGAGATAGATCGAGGAGGCTAATCGGATTAAGCCAAATTACGTACATTGACAAGGTTTTGAAACGGTGCGAAATGCAGAATTCCAAGAAAGGTTTCCTACCAATATCACATGGTGTTAGTCTTAGCAAGACTCAGTGTGCTTCGACACCTGATGAGCTGGATAGAATGAGTAGGATTCCATATGCCTCTGCTATTGGATCCATCATGTACGCCATGTTATTCACAGCAGTACCCTTCTGATGAGCTACAGAAGACCAACCCTCAGCAGTACCCTTCTGATGAGTTACTGAAGACCAACCCTCCCGCAGTATTACGTGGAGACGATGGTTTTAGCAATACCCCTTCTGTAAACCTGCACTCGGGGAATTATGTCATCTACTATCGATGTGGTGGAAAAGGACATTTTGCTTCTGAATGTCCCCAAAAGGGTAAGGCAAGTGAAAATACCTATTGTGGTAACTGTGGCGGAACAGGACACCAATTCCGTAAGTGCCCTCGAAAGAAGGAGATCCAATACAAGGTCTGCAACCTTTGTGGCAAGGAAGGACATTATGTGAAACAATGTCCATTGGGAAAACAAAAGGTCATATCACCACAAGTAGTTCCAGCATCAGAAGTCAGGATAGAAGTACCTCCTAAGCTGCACCAAGTAGCAAAGATTCCGCAAGCTGACAAAGGCAAAGCAATTTCTCTGGAAGACAACTCTCGTCAACAGGAATCCCGAAAAAGGGGGGTAGTAAGTCAAGATCAATATACTACCAGTAGTTCTCGGCTTCGTGTGAACCCAGTTCAACTTAACCAAGCACCGGAAGTAGCCTTAATCAAGACCCAGGATCAGAAGTGCAACCAGTGATGCAAGGACGCCAGACATCTATTTCCAATCCCAACATTCCGGATGCTGTTCTTCTTCTGACCATAACCCCAGAAGCAGGTGGGAGGCGCAATCGGAAACTTCTGTCACAGGTTCTGCGATATAGGACATCAGGTCTGGCTATGATCGCTGAAGATGAAGAAGGGACACCTAAAACTTGATGTTATCAGTAAAGGATAATGTATGATACATCTAGTAGCACCATACCTCTTCTAAGGAATAAAATAAAAGAGTTGTGTAATGATCAGTCTGTAAGATGTAATCGTCAGTATTGTTATCAATAAAGGTTTGGAAGAATTATAGTTGTGGATGTGGATTTCTGTTGATAGTTCGGGAAACATAATTGTATTTGGGCACCAGTACTGAGAGGTTTACAGGATGGCCGTAGAGCCATAGTTCTCGTCTGAACCATGGGAAAAAAAATAAGAAGAAAATGAAGGGCACCAGTGAACTCCTTGGAACTAAGTCCGGATATGATTTTTTTTCTAAGGGGGGTAGTGGGGACAGGTTGACCAAAGTTGCACACTTTGCTCCGTGGAAGATAACCCCTATTTGGTGATAAACTTTTGGAACGTTGTGTGGCTAAAACAGTGCATTTTTACTGTGCGCCCAAGGAGGACGTGCCAAATCGAGGTTCTCAGTTCCCCTCGCGGTTTTGACAGAAGTGGTATACAGTTTTGGGGTACGAATGGGAATTCCAGTGTTGCTTACCATCCCCCGACCGATGGCCAGACGGAAAGAATCAATCAGATCTTAGAAGATGCGTTGAGAGCGTGTGCGCTGACAGGTCAAGGTTCGTGGGATCAGAATTTACCCTAGGCAGAATTTTCCTATAACAACAGCCCCCGTCGAGTTGGAAGATGGCGCTTTTGAAGCTCTGTATGCAAGAAAAGGTAGAATACCCTTGTTTTGGAAAGAGACAGATTGTGGACAAATCAGTAGACCTAATATTCTGAAAGGAGCCGAAGAGCAGGTCAGACAGATCTGTGTACATCTGAAGACAGCTCAGTCGAGACAGAAGAGCTATGCGGATAACCGCCGTCAGGAATCAAGTGCAGCACAGTGCCCGAGCATCAGAGGCCATTTGAAGAGATGGAATTGAAAGGGGACCTGTCATGTCCGGAGTATCCCGTCAGAATGTTGGATGAAGCTAAGCGCCGAACTCGAAGTCGTGTGACCAAGTTCTGTAAGGATTCAGGAGAGCAGTCAGTCTGAGAAGAGAGTTACCTGGGAGCAAGAAGAAGATCTCCGAGCAGAGTTCCCTGACCTCTTTCTTTCTCCGTCTGAATCTCGGGGACGAGATTCTTTCTAAGGGGGGTAGGTTTGTAACGCCCTAGTTTTCGCTTTCTGAAGAAAAACCTAATTTAAATAAAGTAAATTCAAAAGTTGGAGTTTGTTTGGTGTTTGTATTAACCTGGCATCCATTCCCCTCCAAAATCGGGATTTAAATCCCTTCCGTTCGAAAAATCGAATTTCTAAATTCCCGCCGGTTCCCGAAATTTCACCCGAGTCCAAAAATGCTCCAAAAATCCCCAAACCACCTCAATTGTGTTCCAAATATTCTAAAATGATTTTTGAAATCATTCCCCGGATTTTTGGACCTCCGCTCCTATTTTATCTCGCGCGGCTTTTGTTTAATGCCTGCGATCCGCGCCCGAATATTCAATTCCACAAATTTCATCCAAATTCAGCGGAACCAATTTTATTGGGTCCCAAATATTCTAAAATGGTTTAGAAATTTTTCCGGAATTTTTAGACCATTTTTCCCCATTTTTCTCTAGGGCGAATCATTTACGTAAAGGAGGACCAATGGGAGAGCGCCACGTGTCACGTGAATAGTGCACCTTCTTCAACCTCCACCCAAGCCAATTACCAGAGAAGAGCTTCAACGTGTTCATGGCTAGGGCTTGATTCCAATGCTTATAACTCCTTCAATTCAACTCCAAAATGCGAACGGCCAGCTCCGTTGGATTCGTAGCGTCGATCTCTTGCCATTCTCCACCTTCCCTCGCCGCCAATCTCACCGGAAACGGCCCCATTCAAGAGAAACCGAAATCCACTAAAATGGCTTTAACTCATCCGTTTCTCGTCCAAACGCCGCACCACCACCTCCATTCACTCCGTATAAGTACCCCCGTTCCGGGAGTGTGCTCCCCTTTCCCTCTACTCCATCCTTTTGCCCGTGAGATTGAGAAAACCGACGGTGTGTCACACTTTTTCGGTGTTCTTCGTGTTCTTGCTCATAGCTTCGTCTCCGGTGAGCCATTCTTCATGCCACTTGGTTCCTTGTGACCGTGGATGAGTCTAGCTTCTAACCCAATCGTTGATTTTAGGATTTCTCAACCGCGGGCGACGAATTTCGAGCTTTGGTGCTTTCGACCGCACCTCCGTTCGTCGTCGATTTCTTCCAATCTAGCAAGGTTTGGCTCAATTCCTTCCTCCTAGGTGTAGCTAAGGATGTAATCTAGAGGTTCTAGGTTTTTATTTGACTCAATTCCATGCGAAAATGAGGCCAAAAATCGATTTTTTTTTTGGAGCAAAGTGTTCTCTGTAGTTTTGGTTCTGTTCTGGAAGAACACCTCTCACGAGTTACTGTAGCAACAGTAACTTTTCTCTTTTTCTTGATTTTCCATCATTTTCCAACTTCGAACGCTTATAACTTTTGCGTCCGAACTCCGTTTGACTCCATTCAAATTTCTAAATTCATCTAAAATCAAGACCTTCCTGCCAGTACTAATTTTATAATTTTTTGGATTTTATTTATGTTCTTTTATGTATTTATTGCCTCGTTTTGCGCGTAGTCGACGCTTCCGCCGAGTCCGCCGACCCCGTCGCCGGACTTCAGAGAGTTCAACCTTCTCGCTGTGACCGAGGCAAGTCCCTTGACGCATTTTGATCCCATGTTTATGAAATGTTTTTAATCTGTTTATAAAGTTGCATGGCTATGTTTAATTAAATATGTCAAATATAAGAGCTAGTTATTCCGACATTGTTGATTCCTCCTTGACATTGTTAATCATATCCCTTGTAACCCTAGAACATTGTTTATACCATGCTTATGCTTATATGGTATCCGTTGATATGTAGTACGCTAGAATTGCTTAGGATCTTTTCCGATGAAAACAACCCATGGGTGGGATTATTCAAAAAGAATGTTATCAAATGTGAATTGAAGGTTATTACTATGATTTTAGTACTGTTTTCTAAAATGAAAAGAAAGGAAAAATGATTTCGACTTGGACGGCATGGAATGTCGGGTGGGAGCGGATCAAATCTTGGTCCTTTTGTGCAAGTACCGCCCCAAGTCATATAAGGACCGACGCTTGTGATTGTCCATTCTAAGCAATACCGTACTACCACATGTCTATAATGGTACGACCTGGCCCACTAATTTGTAGAAGCCTAGTTTAGACTCACCACTCGGTTGTTGTGTGAGAGCCGGAAGGAGGCATTGTTGTGGTTGTTGTTTTGCTCACACGGCGCAAGAGGGGGCTTCTGTACTGGGTGGAGGGAACCCTAACAGCGGTGAAACCTCAGCGGGTGGGTCTAGCTAGGTAGATACACTGTAACGGCCTTGTCACGATCTCTCTGCCGGCACACCAAAGGAAGTGTGTTAATAGCTTGGCATTAGGAGATGATCGTGTCGTGTGGGTAAAGTTGTACACCTCTGCAAGAGTAAAATATTCGAATAGCTGTGCCTACGGTCAAAGGCAAAGCTTGCTGAATGCTTTCATACTGGTAGACTTTGGTTTTTGGTTTCAAACTAAACAATGTTTCGTTTTGGGATCCGAGAGCGGTTAGAACTCTCGGGTGTGCTTCTGGCAGCTAAAGCCAGGTAGGTGGAAGGAACCTGATTTTGTGAACTGTGGCGGACAGAGCCATGTCATTGGAAGGAACCCTGATTTTGTTGGAATGTGGCGGATAGAGCCTGTATATTAGTGAGTGGTGGTTAGATCCTTCACTACAATATTACATAATTCAATTATTAAAAAGAATTGCTCAATTATGCTTTGTGAAAATTATTAACAAGTATGATTTGATGAAACTTGGCTTTATGCAAAAGAACCATATTAAGCCATCTTTGGATAGCCTACATTATGCATAATTTCCCAGACTTGCTGAGTACTTTATGTACTCACGTGCTACATTCCAATCCTCTCTCAGAAGTGAAAGAAGCTGTTCAAGATTTCAACGACTAGGGCCCGCTCCCCACTCGATTGCCTGTGGGCATTTGGATGGGTCGTTTGGTGTTTTCGTCTTCCGCTGCAGTTGTTCAAGTTGTTCAGCCTGTTCAGGCCGTAATGGTAAACCTTGACCATAAGGTCTTTGCTTTTATTTGGTATTATTCTTACTTAGTTATTTGTATTCGTGATATGGTTGTTGATTCATCACTTTTGACTGTGTGTACTAGCTACTGATCTGGGACTAGTACAGAAATACACAGAGGACTCCGGATAGCCGATCCGGGGGCCTACATTCCCCCATGTGTAACATGTGGGGCTATGGAGCGAGTTGTTATATCTTCCTAGACTTAAATTGATGCGTATTCTTTTGCTTACGATGCTTATTGATGTTTTAGTTGATGATTAGCTATCATTATCGCTGCGTATGGAGATCTTGTTTGTCCTACATATTGATATGATGTTATGTTGTTAAGTTTCATGCATAAACAAAGAAGATGCTGTCAAAATTTTCAATTTGTGCTAAATGATTAGTTGCTGTAATTTTACCTTAAATTATGGTATTAAACGTGTTATGGTCTATGTTTGGTGACATTCTAGGCTTAGTACAAGCTGGGGTGTTACAGTTGGTATCAGAGCGGGCATTAGGTTCTTGGAACATGAAATTAGTGTCATACTATAGGTGCAACTAAAATATGAAGTGGGATAATTTAGAAACATGGCTTAGGTGGAACTTAAAACTTTGTAATAGGATAGCAACCTTAAAATTTGCAAGAGTGGTATGACTAAACTAAAATCTGACACACTTGGATGCACAGTAGGATGGGTTTATGGATTACGATTTTATCGCGCTGTTTATTTGTTGAAAGCTTTGATTATGTTGATGTTGTGATTATGATTGTGATTATGCTTGCTTGTGTGTCTGTAGCAGCCATGCCGAGGGGTAGAGGCCGTGGTCACCGTGGCCGTGGAGGCCAGGGACGCGGTTCCCAAGGAGTTGTTGAGTCCGTAGCTGAGGGTAGCGTTTCCCTCAATGATCGTGAGCCAGAGCAGGAGGAGACCCCGGCGGCACATTCGGGGGCTGAGGTGCCGGCTGCCACTGCAGCCCTTGTGCTTGCACTATAGAGGGAGGTTCAGGAGCTGCGCCAGCAGTTGCTGGCAGCCCCTGCTATTGTGCCACCCCCTGTAGTGGAGCCTGTTGTTGCCCCCGCTGCGCCGGAGCCGAGGATGAGTCTCCGGGAGTGGGTGTCCCTCCGTCTTGATACTTTTGACGGAGCGGGCACGCCGATCCAGTCCGCAGATTGGCTGCGGTACATGGAGAGGCAGTTTGGTGTCCTAGAGTTGACCTCAGTCCAGAGCGCTCGCTTTGTGGCCTTTCAGCTGAAAGGCCAAGCTGATATCTGGTGGGAGGGGGTTCTGGCTGCTAGAGCCCCCGATCTTGGTCCCGCCACCTGAGAGGACTTTGTGGCTCGCTTCCGAGCCAAGTTCTACCCAGAGTCTTTCCTTGAGCGGATGGAGCATACTCTGACGACTCTTTCCCAGGGAAAGAGGTCGGTGGCAGAGTATGAGGTGGAGTTCAACAGCGTGGTGCGCTTTGTGCCGGCTGTGGCAGCCGATGATCGGGAGAAGGCAAGGAGGTTCCGTAGGGGCCTCAACCAGGAGTTCAGAGTTGTCATGGGGGCGACTGTCCCTCGTGACTTCTGCTCCGTGGTGGAGCAGGCGAAGGGCATGGAGCTCAAGTTGGAGCTCTCCCGGGATAAGCAAAACTCGGGTGGTTCAGGGGTTCCTATGGCCCCAGGCGGGGGCCAGAAGAGGACCTTCGGTGGAGGAGGTGGGTCTTCTCAGCGACCCACTTTCAAGAAGTTCAAGGGAGGACAGGGCTCCTCCTCAGGGGCTAAGATGAAGCCGCCCCAGTCGTCTTCCTCGCGAGCGGCTGTCCGTCCGGTGCCCGGGCAGGGCATGATGTGTTTCAAGTGCGGTGGTGAGCACCGTGCTTCAAAGTGTGGTTGGACCGGGAGTTGAAACCACTGTGGCAAGCCCGGCCACATGGGACGAGTATGCTGGATGAATCCCGGTAGCATCATCAAGTGGGAGACGGTGCCTTCTCCTCCCACTCCAGCGGTGTCTTCCAGAGGATCGGTACACATGATGGCTGCTCCTGTTTCTCAGCTGCCCTTTGCGTGGGCGCCACCAGCGGCGTACTGGTGCCCGCAGCCGTCTGCTCCTCCGCAGTTGCCTCCTCCGCCCCCAGCTCTGTTGGGGCATCAACCGGGAGTCGGGGCTCCTACCGTCTCGGCGCCACCAGGGGTGTACGCTTTGCTGACCGCTGAGTCAGCCGGGCATCCAGAGGTGGTTTCAGGTGCTCTGCTCGTGGATTCCGTTGATGCCTCTGTTCTGTTTGATTCTGGAGCATCCTATTCCTTTGTGTCGTCTGAGTTTGCTAGTAGGGCTAAGTTGGGAGTTCAGCGGATCTCCGAGTCTGTGCTAGTCAGTTCTCCTGGGGGTTTGATTGCTAGCTCTTTGGTTTGCCCGGGTTGCACCATTGCCATTGATGATGAAGTTTTCTTTGCCAATTTTATGGTGATCCAGTTGGCTTCTTTTGATGTCATTTTGGGCATGGACTGGCTGCATCAGTACCGTGCCAAGATCTATTGTTTCTGGAAGACGGTTGCCTTGCAGGCCCCGTCAGGAGTAGAGTTGACCTGTCAGGGTGGTATACCTTCCAGTTCTGTCTTTGCTTTGACCAGTCTGTTTTCTAGACGCCGTTTGAGGCATTTGGGTTTTCTCATGGCTTTGTCAGAAAAGCCATCTTCTTCAGTTTACATTGAGGAGATTCCTGTAGTGAAGGAGTTTGTTGATGTGTTCCCTGACGAGTTGCCTGGTTTACCTCCTGTGAGGAATGTGGAGTTTCGCATCGATCTTGTTCCTGGCACTCGACCTATTTCTATCTCTCCATACCGCTTGGCTCGTCCTTTCCAAGACGAGTTGAAGAAGCAGTTGGAGGATCTGTTGGCCAAGGGCTTCATTTGGCGTAGCGTTTTGCCATGGGGAGCACCCGTCCTCTTCGTTTCGAAGAAGGATGGAAGTTGGCGTATGTGCATTGATTACCGTGCTCTTAATCAAGTGACAGTCAAGAACAAGTATCCCTTGCCTCGCATTGAGGATCTATTTGACCAACTAAAGGGAGCAAAGGTGTTCTCCAAGATTGATCTTCAGTCGGGGTACAATCAGATCCGTGTGAGGGAGCAGGACATTGAGAAGACTGCTTTCTCCACTAGGTATGGGCATTATGAATTTAAAGTTATGTCTTTTGGACTAACTAATGCTCCTGCTGTCTTCATGGAGGCGATAAACAGTATGCTACATAAGTACCTTGATGAGTTTGTGGTAGTTTTCATCGATGACATTCTGGTTTACTCTAAATCAGAAGAGGAGCATGAGCGACATCTGAGGCTTGTGCTGAGCACCTTGAGGGAGAAGTAGTTCTTTGCTAAGCTGAAAAAGTACGAGTTCTGGATTTCAGAAGTGGGTTTTCTTGGCCACATCATCAATCCAGAGGGCATATCAGTAGATCCTAGCAAAGTCTCAGCAGTTTTGGATTGGAAGAGGCCTTCCAATGTCAAAGAGGTGCGTAGTTTCCTTGGGTTGGCTGGCTACTATCGGCGTTTTGTGCAGGATTTCTCTATCATTGCCAAGCTACTTTCGCGGTGACTCGAGAAGGGGATGAAATTCAGGTGGATTTGCAGTGTGAGCACAGTTTTGCACTTTGAAGGAGAAGTTAGTGATCGCTCCTGTTCTTACCCTTCCCGAGCCAGGAAGCGCTTCCTGTTTATTCTCGATGCTTCTCGTTTGGGACTTGGTTGTGTGCTCATGCAAGATGGCAAGGTGATTGCTTATGCATCGAGGCAGCTGAAAAAGCATGAGCGAGAACTATCCCACGCATGATCTTGAGCTAGCCATTTGTGGTGTTTGCATTGAAGACATGGAGGCATTACAGATGGCGAGTCTTGTGACATTTTCATCGATCACAAGAGCCTCAAGTACATCTTTACCCAGAAGATTTGAACTTGAGGCGGAGGAGGTGGCTAGAATTGATAAAGGATTATGACCTCACAATCCGGTATCATCCGGAAAGGCAAATGTGGTGGCCGACGCTCTCGATCGCAAGACAATGCCCCCTGTTGTTGATTGCCTTGTTGCTGATTTTGAGCGTTTGGGGTCTCCCTCTTGCTGCGGGGACCGTGCAAGCTGAAACTCAATTGATTCTTGAGTCAGCAATTCCCGAGCGTGTGCGGGAGGCACAGTAGCATGACCGTTTGCTCCAACAGGTGAGGAAACGCCTTGAGGATGGCAAGTCAGGAGACTTTACCGTTGATGATGCAGGAGTTTTGAGGTTTCAGGGCCGTCTGTGCGTGCCTTAGAAATCTCAAGTGAAAGAAGACATTTTGAAACAAGCTCATCGCACCCCGTACATGGTCCATCCTGGGGAGACCAAGATGTACAGGGAATTGAAGAAGAATTTCTAGTGGAAAAGGATGAGAGTGGATATTGCCAAGTATGTGGCGTCTTGTGGGATCTGTCAGAAGATCAAAGCTGAGCATAAGCGTCCCGCCGGTCTGCTGCAGCCATTGGAAATTCCTGTGTGGCCATGGGATGACATCTCCATGGATTTTGTGGTTGGTTTACCTCGTTCCCCACGAGGGAAGGATGCTGTTTGGGTTGTGGTGGACCGTCTCAGCAAGTCGGCGCATTTCATTCCTATCCGCACTACCAATTCAGCGAGCGAGTTGGCTCCCATCTATGTGCGGGAGATTGTGAGACTGCATGGTGTACCCAAGACCATTATTTCTGATCGGGATGCGAAGTTTGTCTCCAAGTTCTGGGAGAGTTTGCAGAGTGCCTTGGGTACGCAGCTCCGCCTTAGTACCGCCTTTCACCCTCAGACGGATGGGCAGTCTGAGCGTACCATCCAGACTTTGGAAGACATGCTCAGGGCATGTGTGATGGCTTGGAAAGGTAGCTGGGAGGATCATCTACCTCTTGCGGAGTTTGCTTACAATAACAGCTATCATTCCAGCATCCGGGCTGCTCCTTATGAGGTACTATACGGCCGGAAGTGCAGATCGCCACTTTGTTGGGACGCCGTGGGAGAGAGAGCAATTCTTGGTCCAGACTGGGTTCAGCAGACAGTAGATCGTGTGGCAGAGGTGCAGCGTAATCTTCTCGCGGTCTGAGCGCATGAAAAGTTATGCTGATGTGAGAAGGCGGGATTTAGAGTTTGAGGTGGGTGATAGTGTGCTCTTGCGAGTGTCTCCCACAAAGGGTGTGGTACGTTTTGGTACCAAAGGAAAGCTTAGCTCGAGGTATGTTGGGCCATTTCCTATTTTAGCTCGAGTCGGTAAGTTGGCTTACCGCTTGGAGTTACCGGAATCGATGCAAGGAGTTCATAGTGTGTTCCATGTTTCCATGTTGAGGAAATACCTACATGATCCGGAGTTGGTGGTTCCGTTAGAGCCACTAGTGATTGAGCAGAACCTTACTTTTGAGTCCCGTCCTGTGAGGATCCTGGAGAACTCAGAGCGAGTACTGAAGAACAGGACACTTAAATTTGTTAAAATCTTGTGGTCGCACCAATCTGAGAGGGAAGCGACTTGGGAGCTGGAGTCTCGCATGCGCGAGCGGTATCCTGAGCTATTTACATCAGGTATGAGTTGCGATATCTAGCTAACTTTTGTTTTGCTGGGTTGCATAGTGGTGTGTCTTGGATTCGAGGTCGAATCCTATTGAAGGGGGGTAGAATGTGATACTGCGGAATGTCGAGACTTTATAATTTGTGATAATAGGTTATAAAATGTGGTAAAATGGGGTAAGTTGGGGATTTTGCAATTAAACCCCTGAGATTTCACGTTTTAACGCGTTTCGGGCCGTTTTCGGGCGTTTGGGCCGCTCCGGGGAGGTGTTGGGCTTGAGGGAAACTTCGTGGGCCGGATGGTGGGACTTTCTTGGCCCATGTGGGGGTGAGAGGGGGGAGCAAATCCTGCTGCCCTAGCCCTCCCCACCCCCATGCGCCGCCCCCCCATCCCCTCTCCGCTCATTCCCCACTTCCTCCTCATCTCCCCTCTCCTCTCCCTTCTCAACCGCCCCCTTCCTAGGTGCTGCTGCCCCTCCCCTCTCCTCCCTTGTGGGCGCACCCCAAGGTCTCCTCCTCGCTGCCAAGGCGCTGTCCAAGCTGTTGGGAGGAGCTGCGACGAGGAGGATTGGTGGAAACGGCGCGTGGAAGGAAGTCGGGGGAGGAACGCGAAGGTTTGATCGTTAATTGGTGATTCTCCAAGAAGGTAATGGGGGGATCTTGTGGGGTAGATCTCTTGCTGCTGTAGAGGGGGATTACCATGTTTTTTTAGACCAAGGGAGGTGCTGCCGTGGGTTAGATCTAATGAAAACTAGAGATGTTTTCACGTTCTGTTCGGGCAGATTGGGAACCCAAACTAGGGCAGGCGTTTTCGCCAATTTAGAGTTGGATTATGTCCGTACAGATGTTGAAGAAGTTGTAGATAATTTCATTATCTTTCAGTGGACATAAAGAACGTTAAATTCTGATCAGCCGTTTGGAAGTTATGGCTGTTTTACTGAGCGCTATCAAATCTGTGACGAGATTGAGACAGTTTGTGTTCAACGTTAGATTAAACAATTTTAGAGGCCGATTTGGCTTTTCCCAATAACTAGAAAAAGTTGGGAATTTTCCTAAGCTACGCGAGGATGTACTTGTTTATTCAATTTGGAGTCCTAGAACAGAAGTTATGCCCATTGGAAGTCCGCTGTCCCGAAGGGACAGATTTGCTGTTTTCTGATTTTAGGAGTTGTAAGCGAAATCGGGGTAGTGGGATGTATGTGTGCTGTTTTGTGGACCCGATTTGAGTGTGTGGCACGTGTTTGCAGGTGGTGTGCCTCCGGGAGTGCCCTCAACCTCTCGTCACTCCGTTACTCGTGGTTGAAGGCAAGTGTGTTGCGTGGATTGTATGCTATACGTGTTGCTAGAATTGCTTGATAGTATTTGTAATAGATAACATGTTGTTTTGCCATGATTTACATGTTATAATTGATAGGAGGTCCTTAGGCCATGATTTAAATGTTATCGATGGTATGGTGTCCTCATGCCATGATTAACAATGCTTGTTGTTGACAAATGATTCACATGCCATGTTTGGAACGGTAACCGTCAATTGTTGAATACGGTCCTACATGTGGAGATGCCATGTGTTGATATGCTATATTTCTATTTCTGTATACGTTGCTGTCCATTTTGCATACATGGCATATTTTCATGTCCGTCCGGTGAGATAAGTCATAACTATTCCGGTAGGGTCGGTGAGAACCGTTATGACTAGTCCGGGACTATTCTTTTGAGTAAGTCCTACATCGTGACTCCATCACCGAGGTGAATGGAAGCGAGTGATAGGCACCCTCCATCTTCGGGATGGGAGGGGGAAAAGGGTGCATGCCGACGGGTGTGCACTCAACCATACCGGTATGAGAATTCCAGGAGACATGTGCATTGCATTGCATGAATGTTATACATGAATAAAGATGTTTATGAGATGATGAGTAGAGTACTCATGAGATGCTCATGAGATGATTATCAGGTTGTTTTAAAGGATGTATATAATATTAAATATGATGTGTTGTGATATAACTGTGGAGACTGGAATGATGGTTTGTGGTCTTGATCCTTGCTGATTCATTACAATACACTTTGCTGAGTTATGAACTCACGCTTGTGTTTTCGTTGTTTGTTTCTTTAGGTACCATGAAATCGGCGCGCGGGAAAGGGATCTAGCCACACTCCTCCACGTAGTATCATAATCTAGCTAATTCACCCGTTTTGGAGACACGGCAATAAGTGTTACAATAATCATTAGTGTATGGTCTTTATGTTTGGTTGTTTCCCCCATGTGTAACATGTGGGGCTATGGAGCGAGTTGTTATATCTTCCTAGACTTAAATTGATGCTTATTCTTTTGCTTACGATGCTTATTGATGTTTTAGTTGATGATTAGCTATCATTATCGCTGCGTATGGAGATCTTGTTTGTCCTACATATTGATATGATGTTATGTTGTTAAGTTTCATGCATAAACAAAGAAGATGCTGTCAAAATTTTCAATTTATGCTAAATGATTACTTGCTGTAATTTTACCTTAAATTATGGTATTAAACGTGTTATGGTCTATGTTTGGTGACATTCTGGGCTTAGTACAAGCTGGGGTGTTACAATTAGATACTTCCATGATGCACTCTAGTGCAAGTGGGAGATTGTTGGTGATATGCCCTAGAGGCAATCATGTGAGATGATTATATCATACGTCTATGTTCATGTACTTATCAGTTCCATGAATAAATGTCACTCCTTTGTTCATTGAGTATGACTTAATTGTGAAACATATTGGTTATATGATATTATTCTAAATGATCCCTGGTCACATATCATTATGTGGGACAATAGTGATTTGACCAGCACATATATTGATTAATGGCAATGTTTCACATACCATAGATATGGATATATCAAATCAATAATGTGGGCACATGTTAGAGAACATGGGGTTGGATAGACCCGCTCCGAGACACTGCTGAGATTGTTATCTTAAGAAGTGCTATCAGGTGTAGTATCGAGTGGTATACCTATATGATACTTTGACCTGAGATTCTTATTGATTCTCAGCATGTGTAATAGTATACTATGGGGCTATCAAATGCTTCACCATAACAGGGGAGTTATAAAGGTAGCTTACGGGTATGCCATGAAACATGACGTGAGATGTAAGAGATCAAGATGGAATTTGCCCCTCCTTGATAACGGGAGAGATATCTCTGGGCCCCTCGGTGTGGATGGATAAGGAAAAGTGCATGGCCATGCCAAAGTGATTAAAGAGTTAATCACAAATTATATCCATTACATTGACGAGTGAATTTGTCCCCGAACTCCCAAACTCCCCGAAAACTGCTTTAATCCCCTAAACAGGCAAAACGACAGCTTAAATAAATATCCTACTATCACAAAACTATCTGTGATATGTTTACTTTCACAGATGGTTTGTTCTCACAATTGCCTTTGAAGTGAAATATCATAGATGGGTGCTTTGAAAGAAACCGTCTATGATAAATTTACACATCACATATGGTTGTTCTATCCAAACCATCTGTCATGTGCATTTATAAGTTAAGGAGCTTAGAGAAATAGTACCAAGCCAACATGGTGCGATTTGCTCAAGTCTAAAGCAGGCTAAAACATTGTTGGTTATCATTGCATGCATAATATGAAATGAAAACATCACAAGCATTGAAATTTGAAGGCATTGGTAGATTACTGATAACATAAGTCTTTCAAAAAGTACAAGCTATAGTATTTACAAGTTATCCTTGGAGGATGTTTTAAAGGATAGGAAGTTTGAAATTTTGGCCGTACAATCATAAAAAATTGCAAAGGCCCTGCCAACTATTTTATCATCAATTTCTAGAAGATCTATCAACTGTGAGCTCATTTTTGCAGCCTCACCATCAGCCTCTACCTTCTCCCTGAAAAACATATCACCAAACCAGATGGCCCTCCACCATTTGCATTTGATCCCTTTGACAAAGTTCTTGGCTCAATGAAGCTGCCTCTTCTTACGAGCAATCCTATCTAACCCAATGGCACTTTTAGCGTCTGGACATGTTTTGCTGGCCGCAAGTTTGACCCTCAGGGTGGCCACAATCACCTTTCCATGGTGTATCACCAATTCAGTTTCCACTTAGGACCCAGCAAAGGACCAAATCTCTATGTCGGCTTTTCTCGCTGCTTCTCTAACTGGTTGAAGGCAGTCTTGCAAGGTGTCAGGACTGAATTTGCACACCCAAAATCTCTGTGTATACTGCACTAGTGTAGGATCATGCTAGTGCACAAAGCAGTAACAGCGATGATAACACATCCATATCACGAAGCCAAGTATTAATAATTAAGCAACAAGCACTACTAGAGAACTGGTCATCACAGACGGTTCGCAAGCCACATGACAGACAGTTTTACGACCGTCTGTATCAGACTGTCAGCGATGACTCTCTAGTCAGCACAGACGGTTTTCCGACCATCTGTGAACCATCTCATTACAGACGGTTTAAAATACAAAAACCGTCTGTAATGATTCATATATCACAGACGGTTTGTTTAAAAAAACCGTCTGTGATGTTGGATATATCACAGACGGTTTGTTAAAAAATCGTCTGTGATGTTGGATATATCACCGACGGTTTGTTGTTATAACCGTCTGTTAAGATGATATATCACAGACTGTTCTCTTTTGAACCGCTTGTGATGATCCCTATGACAGACTGTTGATAATAATAACCGTCTGTGATAAATGGTTTATCACAGACTGTTCTATTTAGAACCATCTGTGATGATCCATATGACAGACCGTTGACAATAATAACCGTCTATGATAAATGGTTTATCACAGACTGTTCTATTTAGAACCGTCTGTGATGTTAATTTTAGATTTTGTACAATTTCAGTTAATTGGCTAGACTTAGGAAATGCTAGCCATGCCCTCTGAAACAAACTGAAGTGTAGCATGACCAATATAAATATTATGACATACATTTCAGAAATGAACTCGATTAGGGCACGGAATACAACATATAACGCATCTATTTTAGAAATCAACTTTGATCCCACATTACAATGTACACCGCATCAATTTCAGAAATAAACACAAATGGAAGTCTTGCAAATTGAATTCAGAACTACAGTCTTGCAAATTTACAACTCATCAAGCTTGGTTTGCAGGGAATTTGCCGGTTGGATTAATGACATCACGATTCAAAAAGGCACAGAGTTGTCCTCAAATACTTAGCAGGTCAGCCTGTTCCAATGCAAGTTCAGCACATTGCCACCTCTACCAATGGGAAGAGTAAAGTCT